>CAVLGL010000001.1:20458165-22858165 GCA_963668995.1 Parnassius mnemosyne
ACTGTCCAGTGATGTCTCAGTGATTGCGAGGGTGAAAACAGGTAGTAATCACCGAATGGTTAGAGGCACACTGAACCTAAATGTTAAGTTGGAGAGGTGTCTAATTAAGTCAACGCTCCGTCCCCCTCGTGCTCTAATCCAAAGTCATGAAACCTTATAGCTCGAGTTACAAAACCGTTTTCAGTGCCTAGAAGATTGCAATGCAGTAGACGATATGAATGACAAGCTCGTGGAAACTGTCCATGCGGTCGGAGCTAAATTTTGCAAGAACCGTCGCAGAAGAACACAAAAACTCTCCGATCACACTCTTAATCTCATGGCTGTTAGACGGGAAATGAAGCTGCATGCTTCAGTGGATTTGACAGCATACAGGCAACTGTACAGACAGATTTCCAAATGCATGCGGCGGGACTAACGCAACTTTAAAACTGCTCGTATTGAAGAAGCGATCGAGCGGAACCAGGGCTCCAAAGTCTTTGCCAGAGATCTGTCTGTCAGGAAGAGCCAACTGTCGAAGCTGAAGATCGAATGTGGCGACATCGTTTCCGGGACACCTGAAATTTTGAGTGAAATTGAGAGGTTCTATGGACAGCTGTACACATCATCGTTGGAGCCACACGCAAGTGTGACTAACGATCCAAGAGCAAGTCTTATCCGACACTATTCCGATTATATCCCGGACGGCTGTCTGAGCGAGATTAGAATGGCTCTCCAGCACCTTAAAAACGCCAAGTCCCCGGACGAGGTTGGAATTACAGCGGTGCTTCTGCAAGCGGATGGAAAACCGGTATTCGAAATCCTTCAGGCGCGATTTTGAGCCGCGTCTACCTACTGTTATCGAGAGTCATTACGAGTCGTCTCGCACGCAGACTCGACGACTTCCAGCTTCCCGAACAAGCCGGTTTCCGAAAAGGCTTTAGCACCATAGACAACATACCTACCCTTCGGAAAATTGTACAGAAGACTGAGGAGTACAATTTGCCACTATGTCTTGCGTATTAGGACTATGAGAAAGCCTTCGATTTCGTCGAAATTTGGGTGGTGCTGCATGTCTGAGATTTCCTTGCGCTTAATACTTCTCAAATGAGAGAAGGCTTGGGCCCAGCAGTGGGACGTATATAGGCTGTAACTTTTGGGCAGTGCTGCAATCCCTTCAGCGGTGCCAAATTTACTGTCGGTATATCGAAGTGCTGAAGTATTTGTACAGTAGAGCTACGATGGCTATCCGAGTACAGAACCAGAGTACGAAACTTATCTGCAGAGAGGTGTAAGACAGGGTGACGTTATATCCCCGAAACTCTTCACCGCTGCATTGGAAGACGTTTTCAAGTTACTGGACTGAAAAAGTTACGGTATTAACATGAATGACGAGTACCTCACTCACCTTCGATTTGCCGACGATATAGGCCTTATGGCAGGATCGCTGGGGGTAGATTCTCCAGCGATCTGCACGTTTAACGTCCATGTCACACCTATGCCGGTAGTTGTTGGGAGCTATAAGCTCGAAGTTGTTGTCCAAAAACTGAAAATGTACAATTTATAATATATATACTAGAGTCCTGCTGCCCATAGAGTACTGCTGTCACATATGGGCTGGTGCTGCTAAATGCCACCTAGCAGCGTTGGACTCAGTGGAGAGACACGCTAAGAGCCTCATTAGTAAACTTGGTTTGGTAAAAGCCAATCTTGTCAGCTTCGAGCACAGGCGCAGGGTAGCCAGCCTCAGTATTCTAGAGGATGCATTTCTGTGAGACTACTCAGAAATTACATGCTTTACTTCCTCCCTCTCCTTTCCACCATCGGACAACCAGGCGGTCGGTGGGTCTTCATCCGTTTGTTGTTGGTATTCCACGCATTAGAACCAAACGGTTTGCTTTGTCTTTTGTAATGCGTGCAGTAAATGTGTGGAATAATTTGCCGGCGTCTACCTTTTCGTCCGAACACAATCTAGGCGTCTTCAAGGCAAGAGTGAATAGAATTTCGTTACGCTAAGACTGCGCGATTTATCATCTAGGGCTACATTACCACATACCATCAAGTGGCATTGTGGTCAAGCACTGGCTTATGATAAGAAATTAAAAAATACAAATATAATAAAGATAGATTTTTAAATATTCATATTTAAGCTAGTCCTAAGCTAACAGTGCGCGTTATACTCGATTTATCGCATGTTATCCTTCGCGCCTCGGACAAGGGTCAAATACGATCCATCAGTCTCATCGGATTATAGTCGTGATCTTGTGATACACAATCGACTTACATACTGTAAGACAGTTTACTTTGTGTTTATTGCCTTAGTTTGTGTGCCTTAAGGATTTACTTTTTGTAAACAACCCTGGGAAAATATTTATACTCGTATCTTTGTAAGCAATCCGCTCTGTGCAAAGTAATATTTATAAGTCAATGGCTTTGTGTGTAAATAAAGTGAAATAAAGTCAAGTCAATAATATTGCCATGAATAGCATCTAAGGAGCAATAATAATATATACGATAATAATACTTTTTTCAATCGTCAGCTTACTTGCCTGCGGTGTACTCTGCTAATTGAAGGACCCGGTTTCAGCGGTGAAAGGGTACTAATGGTAAGTCCATGTAAATATGTCTCACCTAAATCCCTCATAAACTGTCTTGGAGAGCAGCATCATAAGCGCAAAGGTATCGGTTCTGCACTGAACACAGATATCTTTATGATCTGTGGTAAAGACCAATGCTCAGTTACAAGTGGGGTGAGCACAGAAAGTCTGGGCAGAAACGCGTCATTTGTGACATATGTACTTGGAAAGTTCTTTGTACAGTATTTAATTTAATGTATTCAGGTGAAGGTCGCAATTATCTTATGTAAAGTCGGGTAAGAATGCATGACAGGTACACATTAGAAAAAATAAAGCATTTGTTTTGAACTACATTTCACCTATTACCCGACAGCGCGACGCCAAGTGCTTGTTCTTTTGTGGCGTTGTAAAGAATCATCAAAATAGTCCAAACGTGTGGGACTATTTTGATAATTCTTACGTTAATCGATTTGTCTTAATCTTGTGAGTATCACTAAATATACGACACTAATCAAAATTCAATATGGCAAGAATCAGACGCCATTTAACGTGAAAAAGAAAAAAAATTAAGTTGACTGACTATGGCAAGGGGTATCATTGAATAGGTCATTAAAATCATCTTTAGGTTTCTTATATAATTTATCATTTTGAATGAACATTTAGAATCTTTAACGAATTAAAGTAGGGTAGCAACCATTCTCACTTCAAATTTCAAAACCCATAATTGATAAAGATGTGAAAAAGTTCTTATATCATAAGCGTATCACAATAGTACATTTTTTTAGCATTCGGGTTTATTATTCGGCATAAAAAATTACTTAATAAATAAAGAATTACTTATTACATTATTTACTTTATAAAATGTTACCTGTATATTTATTACATTATAACGTCTCAAGTTTGCAAATACAAATACACACTTATTCTAGCTATACCCCTGTCCGATGTAATACAGATAAGATAGAACCCAAATTTTGAGAGAAAAAACACAATCGATTTCAGAACTGTTGTGTTTTTTTCTAGGGTTTTCAACATTGTATGTGGACCTTTACCTGATCTTATCGGGACTAAAATATGTTCTGGTTAGTTGGCAGAATCTGTGTAGTTGACGCTATCACTAATAACTGAATCCATCGTATAATTTGAATTTGCTACTTTTAGTAGTGTTTCAAAATTTGATCGGTTTTCCGTGTTACGTTAAACTGAATTACTATTATTCAAAAATATACAAAAGGGATGGTTTAAAAGACTGCAATAAACTATGAACTCGTTTATTTGTATTCCCATAGACTTTCTATAGAAAATCTTTTTTTGATACGTCAAATAAAATACTTTTAGTATTTTAATTGTTATATTAAGAAGTTGACGTCTCGGTCAAAATTAATCGTCGTCGGCGCATCATCGTCTTAACTGTTTACGAGCAAAACGTCTACATGGAAGTCTAATGCGATGTAGCCCACACAACATTTGTATTTTGTTGTAGAGGTAGTTTTACTAAAGACCTGGTATGATCTACCATGCTACAGCTATATTAACAGTATAGTTGTAGCTCAAATTGGCCGGCTCGATCGGGAAAGACCACGCTCTAACGCTTATAGGATAGGGTGACAAACGAGCACACAGTCCAGCTGATGGTAAGTGGTTGCTGTGTGCGAGTCAAAATGCCGATGCGTTGTCACCCGTGAGGACTAAGATGGAATGCCTCTTTTCCAGTAAAAAAGGTCTCCGGTTCTCTACACTCACCATACGAAACACAGCAGTGTTAAGCTACTATTTTACGTTGGTATTCTGTGAGAGCGTGGTCCTTCCCCGGTCGAGCCGACCCATTCGTGCTACAACTATACTACTAATATAGCTGCAGCAAGGCTCTACCCCGTATGACTTCTTATGGCCTTCAATTTATGGCAAGAACAAAAAAAATTATGAAATAGTGAGCTCAGTGTGTATTACTAAGAGTTTAGTAAGTGACAGGAATAAGTCAACGCTTGCGACGAGCTATTTACGAAACAAGGACTGCAGCTTCACTCCGCATTGTATGTAAATAGTCGAAGCTTGACTTTCATTTACCTTGTATCCGGCATCGGTGGACAATTACGAGCAAATTTATCATTTGAACATTGCACAAGCGAAACTATTAACACATGTTAGGGTCATTGCATACTGATATACAAAGTTTGTTCCTTTTTATTTCTACAGAAATTGAAATTCTTCACAAGTTCCTTCAAAGGTATCGACGTATTGAGTCCTGATCGACTTTATTCAGGCGGAATTTTTTTAAATTTATTCTCGCACTGTCCTGTAATATAATGGAGACGTTTTATAAACACAAATTGCACATGGACAAGCATCTAGACCGGTAGGCATATTACGTATCTTGCAGAAGGCTAGCGATACCGAAATTAGAACAATAATTGCTGATAAATCGCATATTCGTATTATGTACCAGCTATAATCAAGCCTACCTAGCGACCACAAGGCAGCGCTGTTTCGCGTAGTGTATATATTATTTGGCGCTGTCGCTAGTTAGCTTGGTTATCGCTGATACATAACACGAATCTGCGATTTATCAGCAATTATTGTTCTAATTTCGCTATCGCTAGCCTTCTGCAAGATACATAATACGCCTACGGGATACATATAGATGTAAGTTGTCGGGACAACTTATATCATTAGGCCCATACAATTAATTGCTTCGGATTCGAAACCGCAGGTCGCAGCTAGTGCAGCTAAACCACTTAGCCTACCAAAACGTTAAATGCTTAAAGTATACTCTAGGTTATGTCGGACTTGACTTGTATTGATTAATATCCCATGGTGTTTTAGCATTGGGATTGTTAACATACATGTTCATAGCATCATTAGCACCACCTTCCACTGGTTACACCTTTTCCCTTTCTCCCTACTAGCAAGACACACGTCAATAAAGGGATGTCAATTGATATAGGCCATAAGGCCACCATCGCCGAGTGGGTGGACTTTCTGAGCCGGGATCGTCATATTTTAGTGATATTTGTGCTGTTAGGTTAACTAATGCCGATGAAGCAAGTGATAATGATGGTTTTTGAGATGATGGGCACTATGACTCTGATCGTGAAGGTTTCGGTGTGGACTCTTTCTATGTGTACTGATGATTTACCCAACCGACATCCGTATGGGGTATGCGGACCCTAATACTGAAAACTAACTGATAGAGTTGCCGATTTCCATTAATTTATTCTTCGACTAGTCAATGTGCAGTGTGCAGCAATGTGCTTCGGATCTCTTAATTAGAATGGCGGTAAGGAGAAGCTAATTGTGGCCGACACACGCAATGGAAGTGGTAGTAGGTACTGCTCATCTATTTTCTATGATGCTGGTGCTGTTAGCAGCTAACAAGCCGCGAGCTGTGTGGGGTGCGAGTCATCGCAGAGGCTATGACAGGCGTATTACACCTGCCATGTGATGAGATTGACAGTGTGATCCAAGCTTAATACCGATATTCCTCTTCCCTTGCGGTCTAACCGCTACCGTCTACAGCGACGCCCTGGTATAGCCACCATCATTAACTGACTCCCATTATTCAGTTCAGCATTTATTATAAACCGTAAGTAAATTAAATTATGAAATAGTTTTGATGTGTTACGTTAATATATTTATAAAACTATTAGGGTATAGTTTTCTATTATTGCTGTATAAAACGTTTTAGAAAAAAAAAAACTTTATTTCATACAAAATATATCACTGATAGTAAAATTTTATTTATACGTATATTATCGAAGAAGTTAAAGTTAGAATAAATTGAAAGTAGCAGAAGCTAATAAAATAATGACGCAGCTAGTAAAATAATCACTTGGTGAAACTTAATCAGGTTACCCATGATTTCGTAAGACAAAACCGGTCGGTTTTAAAGTGATTATTAAATTATAAGTGAAACAAGTACAGTGCGAAATCAAAACACTAATTATTTTTTTTATAATTAGTATCCGTCATCTTGTCTGCTTATGAAAGTACACATATAGACAAAACCACTATACAGCTTGTCAACAGAACTGCTCAAGATGATGTCATAGTAACGTTTCTTCATTTTTTTTATGGGCTAGAATGAAATTTTTACACGTTTAGTCAAGTTATGCAGGGGCCGGAAGAGGTCTTGAAATACTAATTTATTAATTAAAAGACTAACTTAAAATTCTATGCTTCAAACAATGAGAGCCCATGCAGAAACTCAGCAGTTTCCATGTCCGTGGTCTGCATTCAGAACATTCTGCTGATGTAGATATCTTACTGGGTCTCGCCACCCGTAAAAATCTAGTTATCAATTTTGGTCAAAATAAAAACTCTATTAAATGTTTTTACACAAACGATTTAGTACCTAGTTACTGGGCATGCGGCTTAATCTCCTTATAGCAGGCAATATTCAAATCAGAGGTTTCCTCTCTTCAATAAATATAGCTGTTTTAGTTATGTAAAAGTAAAGAAAAAATAATTTACAGTCTATGAACATTTACTTTTGTAAGGGTAAGGAAATGTCCGCCACGCAACCCCAGCACGTGTTGGCGGACCTGTGTAGGTGTTCAGAATTTTTATTTTTATTTTCTCAGACATACAAGTTCCTCATGATGTTTTCCTTCACCGTCGAGCACGTGGGAAATCAGAATGTAAAATTTTAATTAACAATTTCATTGGTGCCGGAGGGGATCGAACTCTACAGCAGTGCTGCGAGCGAACTTTACAGCAGTCGTGGCCCTTTAAGGTATGTATTTGTATAGAAAATATATTTTTTTAAATTCGTTGCGAGGCTGGGACTGTCATCTGAAATCAAATGGAATTTTTGTTAGTTAAATTCTGTGAGAGTTACAGAGTAAAACAACAAACACTATTTGTTTCATCTGTGATATTGGAATAATTTTCGCCGTAGGAGCAAAATATTTGACGAGATTATGCCGCCGTTGTATCGACGTTCGAATTCTAGAAATTTTTGATATAGCTATTCAACATATTATGTACATCTTATTGTCTTGCCTTCATTACAGTTTAGCCAGGCTTTGATGCAGTTTGGGTAAACAGAAAACATTCTGACCCGTAAGCCAACGGTTTGTGCTATTACAGGAATATTTGCTTCGCGTGGGATTGCTTGCTAAGTACCCTAAGACTTGATTGAGGTTATTTACGTAGGTGGTTGCTTAGGTTGAAAGAGTGTCAGATTTGAACTTGAATGAACAATTAGCAGAATGCACCGTTTATCGCAGATTGTCATATGATGCTTGATAATTGATGAGATAAACTAATCATTAAAAAAAAGTACTTTGTTGTTTTTTTATTTCTTAGGTGTTCTTAAATATTACAAATAATGGAGCAAGTAAATTAGACTAATCAAATTTTAAATAATAAGGAGTTACATAAAGCCTATGTATTATTTTCTCTCTTTTATTTCTTAGATGATGTTATATAACTGCCAGTGACGCAGCGAATAAATTAGATTAATCAATTATTTAAATCAAATTCATACAGACCACGTAACGGTAACAAAATATCGCAGATCGCATATATTAATACATCTGGCCTACATAACAGTATGAAAGATATTTAAAAAAAATGTCAAGTTATCTCATTTCACCAATTTCATTTGTTAATTTATGATAACTCTTTACAAATGTGACTGTACTTATAACGTAACGTTAGGCATGAGAGATATACTATAGAGATAGACTTCTGAAAATTATATTTTTTCTTTGAGATACTTTTGTGTTATGTGCTGTTTATTTTGTTGATTTATCTAATTATTTTATTATAAATATGTAATCATATTATGTCATACTTCAATTTTAAATAAATAGTTATGTAGATTTATTAATAAAATTGTGGATGCAATTCGATGTGCTCTTTAACATTCTATTTAGCGGTTAATTGCAAGTTTGATATAAATACATCAGGAGTTCCTTCATCATCATCATCATCATAGCCTTTCATAAGTCCACTGCTGAACATAGGCCTCCCCCAAAGAATGCCACAAATCACGGTCCTGAGCCACCTGCATCCATCGACTTCCTGCATGTCTTACCAGGTCGTCACTCCATCTCGTGGGGGGTCGCTCTACATTTCGCCTACCGGTACGAGGCTGCCACTCAAGAACCTTTCTTCCCCATCGGTTGTCGGTTCTTCGAGCTATATGGCCGGCCCACTGCCACTTCAGCTTACTAATCCGTTGGGCTATGTCGGTAACTCTGGTTCTACTGCGGATATCCTCGTTCCTAAGTTTATCACGCAGAGAAACTCCGAGCATAGCCCTCTCCATAGCTCGCTGAGCGACCTTGAGCTTACTCATACGGCCAGCAGTGAAGGACCAAGTCTCAGATCCGTAAGTCATCACTGGGGTACACGCACTGGTTGTACAATTTCGTTTTAAGGTTTTGAGGTATGTCTCACGAGAAGATGTGTCGTAGTTTCCCGAACGCTGCCCAGCCGAGTTGAATCCGTCGATTGACCTCTCGCTCGAAGCTACCGGCATAGGTGTGACATGGACATTAAACATAATCTTTGTTTTGTCCATGTTCATCTTAAGAGCTTAAGATTTATCCGTTGGGAGACACTATTGAGGACATTGAGCATAGTGCTTAGGTCCTCCAGCGATTCTGCCATAAGGAATATATCGTCGGCAAGGTGAGTGATGTACTCGCCATTGATGTTAATACCGTATCCTTTCCAGTCCAGAAGCTTGAAAACGTCTTCCAATGCAGCGGTGAAGATTTTCGGGGATATAACGTCACCCTGTCTTACACCACTCTGCAATTGGATAGGTTTCGTACTCTGGTTCTGTACTCAGATAGCCATCGTAGCCCTACTGTACAAGCACTTCAGCACTTCGATATACCTACAGTCAACTTGGCACCGCTGAAGGGACTGCAGCACCGCCCAAATTTCGACGGAATCAAAGGCTTTCTCATAGTCCACATACGCCAGGCATAGTGGCAAATTGTACTCATCGGACTTTTGTACAACTTGCCGAAGGGTATGTATGTAATCTGTGGTGCTAAAGCCTTTTCGGAAACCGGCTTGTTCGGAAGGCTGGAAGTCGTCAAGTCTGCGCGCGAGTCGATTCGTAATGACTCTCGAAAACAGCACGTAGACGCGGCTCAGAAGGGAAATCGGTCTGTAGTTCTTTAAGAAAGCATTGTCATCTTTCTTGAAGAACAAGACTATCGCACTTCTGCTCCACGCTTCCGGTGTAATGCCACCATGGAGGACGGAATTAAAGAGCCTCTGAAGGACTTCAAGTACCGGTTTTCATCCTCGCCTGGGGCCTTGCCGTTATTAAGGTGCTGGAGAGCCATTCTAATCTCGCTCAGACTGATGTCCGGGATATCTTCGGAGTAGTGTCGGATAAGACTCGCTTTTGGATCGTTACTCACACTTGCGTGTGGCTCCAACGATGACGTGTACAGCTGTCCATAGAACCTCTCATTCTCACTCAAAATCTCAGGTGCCCCGGAAACGATGCTGCCACACTCGGTCTTTAGCTTTAACAGTTGGCTATTTCTGGCAGACAGATCTCTGGCAAAGACTTTGGAGCCTTGGTTCCGCTCAATCGCTTCTTCAATACAAGCTGTATTGAAGTTGCGTAAGTCCCGTCGCATACATTTGGAGATCTGTCTGTTCAGTTGCCTGTGTGCTGTCAAATCTGTTGAAGAATGTAGCTTCATCTCCCGTCTAACAGCCGTGAGATTAAGAGTGTGATCGGAGAGTTTTTGTGTTCTTCTGCGGCAAGTCATGCAGAACTTAGCTCCGACCGCATGGACAGTTTCTACGAGCTTGTCATTCATATCGTCCACTTCATTGCAGTCTTCTAGGCACTGAAAACGGTTTTGTAACTCGAGCTGAAAGGTTTCAGGACTTTGGAACAGGGCACGAGGGGTCATCGTTCATTAGACGAGACCTCTCCAACTTAACGTTTAGGTTCAGTGTGCCTCTAACCATTCGGTGATCGCTACCAGTTTTCACCCTCGCGATCACGGAGACATCACTGAACAGTTGTCGTCTGGTCGGCATAATGAAGTCAATCTCATTTTTTGTTGAACCGTCGGGGCTCGACCAGGTGTGCCGAGGTTGGTGCGTAAACCTGTATGACCTTCAGCGAATACCGTTTGGTGATTCTGAGTATAAGGTACGCAACCCTCGTCGACACACTCCCGATCTTTATCCGTTGTTAACGAGAGACTTGTGGACAATAAATCCGACACCTCCTTGGGACAGATGGTTGCCCTCCCGGTGATAGAGCAAGTTGCTGGATTCGAGGAATACCGTGTCCTCCCCCTCTCTTCGGACTTCGGATAATCCTATAATATGCCAGCGTAACTTGTCTTTCTCTTCTTTTAGCTCCACGATCTTCTCGTCAGTCCTCAGGGTGCGTGCGTTGTTCGTTGCCAGGTCGAGTCGTCTAAGGTGGCAACCGAGCCTTTTTATTAGCACCCCCTGCCCCGCCGTTACCATGGTTGCCACCGTAGCCAGGAATAGCGGGGCCGCCGGGGACTGGGGGCCGTCTCTTAGTAACTTTATCCATTTGGGGGGTATTTGCCATAGTTGCCACGCTTTGGCAACCGCAGTTTTTTTATTGTATTTTTGCTGTTATCAGGAAGATACTGCTGCCCATCTCCTGCCTGTTTCCCTTTGTCGCCTTTTACGACACCCACGGGAAGATATGGGGTAGTGGATATTCTTGACCGCCACTACACGGTATACGTATACAGTATACTTTTAGTACGTACTACTATTATTGGTTCTGTGCTTTTAAAATATTGTAAAAAAATCTCTCATTATTATTATAATCAAGTTTTTAAGAAATTTGGTTATTCGTATATTGTGTATTTGTACAGCAATTTTTTCGAGCCGCTGCAAACAGCGACGGCGACTGACGCCGAACTGAGTGACGCAGTCTCTACTTAGTAATAATTTATTCATACAAGGCTGCCGAATACACCGAAAATTACGCCATTTCGCAGCCGAAAAAAATTTATTATAACTAAAGTAAACAAAATCAAACTGCCATTTACATTCAATGGCTTCCCACATGATAGATGAAAAGTTTTAAAAATATATTGAGTTGAACAATTGATATTTTCAAAAGTTATCGTGTTTACAAGCCTTGCGAACTTGATAAATCCACACCATAATCGTTTTTTCAGTCCTAAAAGGCGACTAGTAAATGCCACACAGATCTTATGGCTCGATAATATTATAATCATTCCGTTTATGCGTTAAGGGCGCGAGACGTCTGATACTTTGAACGCTAATTAGCTTGTTAGGCGTGGTGAATATGACAAGTAGGTACTCTATACGACTTTTATAGATTGATACAAATAGTTGTTCCGCCCAGGATTACAACCCGCGATATGTACAACGCATCCCTTAAATGCTTCACACTCTTTCAAACAGTCGATTGTAAAGTACCAATAGATTGAATTTATCTCTTCTCCACAATATGTCTTGATTTTTTCACAAAAATATTTTTATAGAATATATAATACGTCAAAGCGTGGGTAAGTAAAAGCTGGCAGCAATTTATTTATAAAATATTTCTTTAAACATTTTGTAGATTAAAGGTGACAAACGGGCGCATAGTCACTTTGTCATCATCATCTCATAGCCATATTGATCTATCCTCGATAAAGAACAAAATTTGGATGCGTTGGCACCCCTGAGGGCTAAGATGAAACGACTCGTTTCCAGTAAAAAGGGGTCTCCTGTTCTGTACACTCATCATACGAAACACAGCAGCATTAAGCTGCTATTTTACGCTTGTATTCTGTAAGTGCGTGGTCTTCCCCAAGTCGAGCCGACCCATTCGTGCTACAACTATAATACACCCGCAGCTCTCCATCCACCCATCATCCATTATAACCTATAAAAGTTCACTTCTGAGCATAGACCCCATAGATTACCTCATAGGGGGGATTTTGGCACAGTTGACACGCTTTGCGAGCGGTTTGTCAACCTGCAGCTCTACAACGTATTAAATAAAGCTCAAAGGATTTTGTTTATGAATCAACAGCCTCTTACGGCATAATTTGTTGGCATGGTTTCTGCTCAGGCTCGCCGCTATCGTACAGAATTATAAAACAGTATTATCGACTTATATAACATGTCCCGCTAATCTCTTCATCGAGTTGCTCAACGCGACTTGCAATGAATTTTTATAGAAATAGTCGTAGGACCTTCTTTGGTCGTTATTTCTTTTTATCGGTAAGGTGTTGTTGGATAGGAAAAAGCCTAAAGGCTATGCAATAATTAAAAAAAAATCTTTGCATCAGTTTGATATTTCAAATCTATAGTTGATTTTTAGAAATAGGAGTGTAGTACTAAGTATTTAAAACTGTAAATCTAAATCACTAGGAATTTAAAAAAGAAAATTTCGTAACAGCTATTTAAAACTGTGAATGTTATAAAGAAGTATTTGCTATGAGATAAATTAATCAACTTTCACATTATTATAACAATACTCGTTACTTCATCATTGTCATTATAAGTTTGTGTGTTTCTGAAATCTGAACACCTACGGTTGGCAAGGTAACCCAATTAAACGGTTTATTCAGGTGGGTTTTGGCGCAGTTACATCGCAATTTAGTGACATAGTCATTGTGTAGATATAGGCAGTGTGTGTCATTTAGTGATACAGTTATTGTGTATCCATACCTCACAATTTATAATATAAATTAGAAAATTTGTATTTTATAGAAGTTAAGGTTGATAAACAAGCACGTAGTGCACCAGATTGTAAGTGGATATTGTGTCTCATAAACACATATTTATCCTCGATTAAGAATTAAACTTGAATTCTTAAGTTTGAAAGCCCCGTTACCAGTAAAAAGGATCTTCACTTCTTGTCACTATACGAAACACAGCAGTATTATGCTGTGCACGAATGAGCCGGGAACTTTATTGCACAGATCAAGAGACTACTTACATCTAGTGTACAGACATAAAACAGAAAAAAACACACTAGAAATCGAATAGCACTACTTTAGTATCAGAACCAGCGTAGGGTCCCTATACTCTACACATTTACAGGGTTATACTATATTTAAAAAAAAATAATAAACTCTTTGTGTGATTGGTGATTTAATATTGTATCAAAAAAGCTGTCGTCAGTCGTCGCCTATTTGAAATGTTAGAAAACACCATAAACAGAATTACTAACGATCTCTAACATAGAATTAGTTCTGTACGCTCATCGTTATAACAAGAAAGTCCACTGTTAAACATAGGCCTTCCCCCTAGATTAACTGCAGGTTTTTCAATCTATCCATCAGCCATCTGCGCAGGACCGGATTATAGTGCACGAACACGAATGTGTGCGCAAATACAGGTCCCTTCTCATAGTCCAGTGGGACAGCGATCCGACACGATCAGAGAGAGAGAGATCAGTAACAACGGCTTAATGAGCGTGATTTTCGAGGGACAAGAAGTCCAGAGTCAGGAACTTGTTAGTATTTCACATAGTGCTAATATTTTCTTGATAGAAAAATGCAATAACATTTTTGGCCGACTTTGAATTTGAACCCGGGATCTCACGATCAGTAGTAACTCTTACGACTACTAAACATTCAATAAATTATGTAACACATTCAAAAATATCCCGCTTTGTAATGGCCAGTCTTAAAAAGTGTAAATAAAATTTAGATTAAAATTGTCTATAATATGATGTGACCAGTTCCAGATGTGAGATACAAAAATTATAATCCTTACACGAATTACAAAGCGTTTATTTTTTACAATTTTAACGCAATAACTAAAATAAATATATACTATTAATAGGTCTCTTAAAAATCCCTTAGCTAATAAAAAGCCTATACTCCCCTAGATAATAAGAATCACTATTTTAGAAATTTACTGATGCGGGACAGATTGAATCAATAATATTATATTTTGCTTTTGAGATCATTAATTATCTTGCCAAGCGTAGGCATTAGTCCAAAAGTGTTTGTTATAAGCTCATAATGACAATAATGAAGTGTCGAGTATTATTACAACGATGCGGTTGATTAATTTATTACAGACTACCTGATAGCCGGCGCGTTGCTGCCGCAGAAGAAATAAGGGTGGAAATATCGTTTTAGTTTAGAAGAGTTGTATTAAACAAGAAAGAGTTATATTAAATAAGAACGTATAGCTGACTTGAAGCACCGACGTTCCGGGAAGTTTGCAGTTTGTGAAAATGTTCAAGATCGTCCCCGACATTACATTAGATTTGATAGACCATAAATCCTCGCAAAAGAACACCGATTCTTACCAAGGATGATTCGCGAGGCTAGCCGGAATAACTATGACATCGGGACGTCAAACACCACAGTCAGGGAGAGAAAAATGCTAATACATTCATTGAAATTAAATGATATATAACTTTCAAATAAATTTGTCGATACGATACGCGCACCAACTACTGTAAGTTAATTGAACTATGCGTTTAACCTTCACACAAGTGCAAGGATTAAGTTGACAAAGTTTTAAACAAAGAATATATATATCATATTTATATATTAAGATCAAATACTTCTTCATAACATTCACAGAATTAAACAGTCTTTGAAATGCGAAAATTTTTAATAAGTCCATTAGTAAACATGGAAGCAGTAAAAGGAAGATTACATAATATTTATAATTGCATAATCTAATTACTTGAATTTACATAATCGTATTTAATTGAATATTAATGTGCGCTTTTTAGTGTGTTACTGGAATAGTGCAAAATAGTGACATAAAATTTGACTATGTAATTTACTTATTAGGATTCTAAAGACGTTCTGGACGTACCTAAATCTTATTCAGTTTAGTTTTGTTTAGTACTAATTTTGTTACATTAATGATAGCAAAGCTAATAAAATACAAACTGATGATAAAGAAATAGGAGCATATTCGTATACTTAAGTTTTAATGCAAACACTACTGCCTCTTGTAGTGCCTGATAGACTATTGTACGTTGCAGCTATACTCGTATAATGACTGCAGTGTGAATAGTTTGGAGACTGTAGAACGACCACATGCTCATACACTACCAACGAGTAACGACAAATCGACACTCTTTTTACTGATCACGAGGTCCTCAGAACTACAACGCATCTGCATTTTATGAGATAGGTAGACTATGTGCTTTTATAAAAACACTTTAACCCACGGCTGTTATTGACTTGCTTCAAATGTCAAAAATTTTTTCGTCAGGATGCGGAACAATGGAGTATAGCGGGAGATGATTTTTTCCATTTTAGAAAGTTCTTTTTATGTAACAAAGAACATTTACAAATTCATGCGTACAGAATACAGAAAGGTTTTTTTTCACAATCTATTATGAGGAGTGTTTTTTTTTTAATAGGATAAGGGTGACAAACGAGCACAAAGTCCACCTGATGGTATAATTGGTTGCTGTGGCCCATAGACATCTACATCTATCTTCGATTACGAATCAAAATACAGATGCGATGTCACACTTGAGGACTTAGATGGAATGCCTCGTTTCCAGTAAAAAGGGGTCTCCGGTTCTCTACACTCATCATACGAAACACAGCAGCATTAAGCTGCTATTTTACACTGGTATTCTGTGAGAGCGTGGTCCTTCCCCGGTCGAGCCGAACCATTCGTGCTACAACTATACCAGTAATATAGCTGCAGCATGGCTCTACCACGTACAAAACGTGTATACAGTTCGAGTGACTCTTGCCAAGATAAAAGCTAGTGACGTTATAAAATGCATTGTTAATTTTTATTTTTATTTCGGATAACTTTAGATTTTTTTAAATTTTTTAACTTATCCCGTTGGACGTCTTTAACAATACTAATAAATGTATTCGTATATAACCGTAATTCCACTGGTGTTGCAGTTGCTCATGAACGGCGGTAGTCACTTACCATCAGGTGAGCCGCTTTTCTATAAAAAAACAATCATAAACTCGGGTGGACTTTAAAGTCCTGTCATAGGGTTTTTTTTAAATATAATTATGAGGTATATATCATGTTTGTCTGTTAAAATAACCGGCCAAGTGAGAGTCGGAGTCGCGCATGTAGGGTTCCGTACCATCGTAAAAAACGTTTCTAGTAAGGGAGCCCCTTTTAATTTTTAATTTATTTTTATTATTTTTTTACAGCGGCAACAGAAATACACATTCTGTGAAGATTTCAACTATCTACCTATTACGGATCATGAGATACAGCCCGCTGACAGACAGACGGACGGACGGACGGAAGGACAGCGGAGGCTCAGTTAGGGTCCCGTTGGTTACCCTTCGGATACGGAACCCTAAAAAGTGGTTTATTAAACCACTTTTAGCAATTATTTAGTAGTAGATACTAAAATTAGGAAAAAATGCATTTAAAAACGTTATATAGTCTGTATTGTAATGTAGAAAAGAAGGTAATTGAGTGGAGGGAAACTGTCTCCTGATATATTATAGGATATCCTAGTTCAGGAGTCAGGGCATCAATGAATTAGACATTAATTATGTGTTTAATAAATAATCATTATATTATTACTAAACAATGTAAATATTGAAAAAAATTTGCAATCTTCTTTGCACTAGTGACGTCTTTTTATCTGAAAAGTTACTTGCAAAAGTGTTCATGGCAGAAATACTGTAATTTTTTTTGTTGTTATCTTTAGCTAACGTTCCAGGGACAATAGCAAAACGGTTTACTTTGTACGGGCGGCGACGTTAGTTTTTATTCCTGCTATAGGCCGACGAGGGTCGATCAACCTCGTTTAACGGTACAGTGTCAAGGTGGTACTGAGCAGACTCACTTGCGACACCGTGTAATGCGTTAGCAAGCGCGGGAATGGTAGGTTTGTGTGCGGTTGATTTTTTCTAACGGTGTTCGATATAGTTTTTTTGTTCATTTCGATATTTCGATCATGACAGATAGTCAGGTAGTTGTTATCTTATGGATATAGTCAATAATTTAAAAATTAAAAATTTTGTACAACCGACTTCAATATAAATTATTATGAATAACTCAAAAACTTTTGGCAAGACCTTGATCAAATTTATATGGGACTAGATGGGAAACATCAGCTTTCAAATAAAAAAAGAACCCAGTAAGAAGTTATGAGGTAACACAAATAAAAAAAAAACATACAGTCGAATTGAGTACCGGCTTCTTTTTGAAGTCGGTAGAAAAAGAACCATCAATCTTACTTAGTTTTTGATGACGTGTGTGACGTAAGGGAAACTGTTCCCTATTCCGTCCCGTGTGTGTTTTAAAACGGAACTCACTCACTGACTCTCTCTCTCTCTTTAGTCTAGTGGTTTGGAAGCACGTTCCAGTATATAAAAAGTACTCTGCGGATGCATTGCTATTACTAATCATGTGGGACCAGGCCCAAATTCCATGTTGGACTAAAATCAGTTCCTGCGTTTTTCTGTCAGTAAATTCTGAGTATCAGTCCGGAGTCAGGAAGTTGTGGTGTTTCACTTCCGTGCCTTGAAAAGCACGTTAAGCTGTAGGTGCTGTGCCCGATCTCTCTTCCTCTGGTCGTGTCGGGTTACAGAGAGTAAAGGAATAGCAAGCACACCTGTGTTTGCACACACACTCTGGTATAAGTTAATAAACTTGAATATTGTCCAAATGGATATCTCAAATATATTATGTGATAGAAATACTCTGTGTGATAGAAATGCTTCTTACACCCTTACATTAATTATGTTACTTTGATTGTCAATTCGTTATTCGCACAGCACAAAATACTTTTTTTTTGTAATGCATAGGGTTTACGCAAGTGCCCCCACTAATGTCTAACGTACTAATTTAATAAATCTCAGTACATAATCCAGACGAGCCATTTAAAGTGGAAAAAACGACTACAGGAGTAATTTCGTGTAGTACATACGTACATACATATAATCACGCTTCTTTCGCGAAGGGGTAGGCAGAGACCACTTCTTTCCACTTGCTAGAATTCTTACATACTTGTTTCGCTTCGTCCACTTTCATTATTCCCTTCATACATGCTGTTCGGTTTAGGGTACTCTTGACCTGGCCTTTTTTCAAGACGTCCCTGATTTGGTCTAGAAACGTCCGCCTATGTCTACCCCTTCCAACACTTGTTTTTTGTAGTACATCAACTTACTTATCGGTCACCTAGCCCTTAATAGTACTTTATCATACATAAAAATGCCGTTATAGAATGATTTTGATGATTCGATATCCTGAAAGGAGTAATTTCGAAGGCTGCAATCACACTTGTGCATGATGAGAGCGCTTGGGAAGCAACGCCCAATATTTATTCCCAATAATAGACGTCTCATCATCAACAATATTAGAGCGTCATGGTCGTGCGGACTTTTAATTCCCGGGAATTAAAGGTCGGTTTGAGTCCATTTGGGTCCCAGAGAAATTTGTAAGAATTAAAAAAAAGATATAGAATTTTATAATAAGCATTTCTAGTCGTTAATGTTAGAGATAGATGCTAGTTAGATCATTTCATAAACTGTTCTGACATAACGTTAACATAATTAGAGTCTTCAGACAGCGGCTGAGTCTTGTTAGCTCGTCCGATTATGGTCTATCGACCGCTGCTCGGCGCTAGATGTTATCGTCTAATTTGAATGAACGGTACATTGCATTTACCATCGGATTCTCGTTCCGTCAGTATTGCTGGATTGTTAAAGGTGACCAACGTTGTTATAGACTAACCGGTCTGATTTTGCTTTAATAGTTTTAAAAATGTATATAGTATTGTATCTTAACTAACGTGGAAGAGTCATGATGCAGCTACATTTTGGTTGTAGCACGAATAGATCGGAGTGAACGTGGAGGCGAGGTCGCTCGCTTCAACGTTCACTCCGATCTATTATTGCCTCTATTATACGCTGGTATTCCAGCGTAATATAGCAGGTTTATGTCGCTATGTTTCATATGGTGAGTGCCGAGAACCGGAGAACCTTTTTAAAGAAAACGAGGCATTCCATTTTAGTCCTCAGGAGTGACTGCGCATTTGCAATTTGATCTTAATCCAGGATAGATGTAGTTGTCTATACATTCACTTACCATCAGCTTAATGGTGTGCTCGTTAGTCACCCTTATTATAGAAAAAAATGAAGCTATAAGGAGTTTGTTGGAGGAAATCTCAAACTGGAAATCTGATTCTAAAATTCTTGTCATTAGTAGAACAGATTGGTAGAATACAATACTTTCGAGTGCCATAGGCTATGTTTTATTTTGATGAAAATTTTTTTCTTAATAATATTTTTATAAAAGTAGAATCAGAAAAAAAATTTGTTGATTAGTTATGTTATTGGCGTCCGCTGACTAAAGAGATTTATAATATGATAGGCCTAGGTGATATCCACAAGTTGTATAGGTACATTGAAGGATGGTAAGTTCGAAAGTACAATGGGAAATTTGGGCTCTGCAGTGTTAGAAAGAAGACAAGGAACCTGAGTGTTCCTGTGAAGTTTTATGGGAACCTACGTGTAGGTAACAGTGGTAGAGCCACGCGGCAGCTTTTGCTGTCGCACGGATGGGCCGGCTCGAACCGGGGTAGTACCACGACAGAAAACCAGCGTGAAGTAGAGGTTTACCTCTGCGTTTCGCTTGGTGAGTGCAAGTGGCCGGAGGCCCTTTTTACTGGAAATGAGGCATTCCATCTTAGTCCTCACGGGTGACAACGCATCTACATTTTGATTTGTAACAGAGGATAGATGTAGATGTATATGGGCCGCAGCAACCACTTACCATCAGGGGACTGTGTGCTCGTTTGTCACCCTTATTCTATAAAAAAAAGGTAATACGTGGTAAGGCCATGCTGCAGCTATATTATTAGTATAGTTGTAGCACAACTGGGTCGGCTCGATTGGGGAGGGACCACGCTCTCACAGAATACCAGCGTAAAATAGCAGCTTAATGCTGCTGTGTTTCGTATGGTGACTGTAGAGAACCGGAGACCCTTTTTACTGGAAAAGAGGCATTCTATCTTAGTCCTCACGGCTGACAACGCATTTGTATTTTAAATCGCAAACGAAGATAGATGTAGATGTCTATGGGCCACAGCAACCACTTACCATCAGGTTGACTGTGTGCTCGTTTGTCACCCTATCCTATTAAAAAAAAACCTTTTATATTGCTTTTTTTTAGGCAGACACGTAGTTCACACTTCTTGAGTCCGAAAATATTTCAAATGCATACGTTTTGCAAGAGCTCAAATAATCACACTTGAAATTATAAATTACACTGCTGTTTACTTATCTACTTTTTAAGACCAATAATTGAGACTATCTTGAATTTAAAGTTAACAAATGGAATCGACACTCACGGTATATGGACCGGCTCGAAGTGGTCTCTCCAATTGAGCCATGTATTTAATTACTTGTGTAGAATATTGAATTGTCACGTATTTAGTAAAGTCGTGTGGTGGAGGCTTAAAATAATACATCAATCTATTTCATTCTGTTGACGAAGTAACAGGCGACTATGGGCATGCCACAGTAATCTTGTGGCTTCCGATAGGTGGCGGCAAAAACATCTCATTTACACCGGGCGCTAATTCTCAGAATGATAATCTGCTTGCCAAACCTACCAAATACTCCGTACAATGGGAGAGACCCAGAGAGAGTTCAGCAGTAGACTTTTTAAGTGGTAGAGCCATGCTGTAGCTATATTAGCAGTATAGTTGTAGCACGAATGGGTCGGCTCGACCGGGGAAGGATCGCACTCTCACAGAATACCAGCGTAAAATAGCAGCTTTTAACACTGTTGTGTTTCGTATGGTGAGTGTAGAGACCCGGAGACCCTTTTTACTGGAAAAGAGGCGTTACATCTTAGTCCTCACGGGTGACAACGCAACGGTATTTTGATTATTTATTGAGGATAGATGTAGATGTCTATGGGTCACAGTAATCACTTACTTATCAGGTGGACTGTGTGCTCGTTTGTTACCCTTATTCTATAAAAAAAAAATCGTCTGTTGAGCTATGCCAATAACTCTGGTAATACTGCGGATATCTTCGTTATGAATTTTATCACGCAGAGAAACTCCGAGGAAAGCCCTCTCCATAACTTGTTGAGCGACCTATCATTCGCCACACTCTTTGGTTGTACACCCTTCTTGTCATTTTTGAGGAATACGTTGAAGAGATGCGTAATCTTTTGGACACCGCTCAGCCGATGAACAATTTGTTATAGGTAAATATATACATATAAATTATTTTGAGCTGAAAAATTTAATCAACGCCTAATGTATCAGTAAATATTTTTATGAAACTTAAGCGCCTAACTTAGGAATTTCTCCTTAACTTGACTTAAAGCTAAAGAGAAATTCCTAAGCTAGGCGTTCAGTACTCATAATAAAACGCACTGTCTTTCAGAATACGTAATAGACTGATGCTATACCACTAGAGTAAAAAGCTCTAAAGCGCCCCAGTGTTCGTTGTGACGGCACGCACGCCGGAGGCGCTGCCCGCAGCTCGCGTCGTTCTATCCAGTGATTGCACGTGTCATCCGCGTTTGTTCCTAGGATTTACAATTAAAACTTTTAAATATTGAAAAAAGGAAATAATAATTTATTAGTGGTAAAATAATTTATAAAAGGCATAGACGAAAAAATAATAAGGTGTGGACCTTTCCTATAATATAACTTTTTTTTCTAAAATATGCACGAAATAATTTCGACGTTTATTATAAGTACATTATGCGTACACAATAAATTCGATTATGCTATTATTAAGTAAATATTTATAAAATATCTCTATCTAGTTAAACGTGTTTTGAATAATATATTATCCTTTTGAGAAAATTTATGTAGAGGACCTACGAGTACTTTCAACATTGCGTTCATATTTAGAGAATTCTAAAATACGTAGAGATTTAACGGAATCTAAAATAGTGTTATCTGAATTAACTATAAATAGTTCTTAAACAAAAACTGTATTTTTATCATTTACTATTGTTGAAGTTCAATAGTTCGTTCTTATTTTTATGGAAGAGGTTTTCTGCTGATTTCGATTGGAATCTTTTTTTTTCAGTAAGCAGACTCCACTTTAACCCGCTTTAACCAAAGGAATTTGCTACGTGTTTTAGTGAACAGATGTCTTTCTTATTTTACTGTAAAGATTTCCTTTCTCCATTAGTGACTCGATAGAACTTTACCTTTTAATTAAAAAGTCACATTATAAGATAGGACTTTCATTCAAATGTCTCTTTTTATTTTAATTATTTTTTATATAATATATAAAACTAATTTTATGGATTTTATCGCGTTTAAATTTAACTTTTTTTTTAAAGTTCCGACGTTTCGGGTATTTTCCAGTTTTCCAGTGCCCTTGGTTACGGGGGGGACTGAGGTATTTGACGTTTCGATGTCATTGTTAACGAAGGCTACCTTCAACTTTTAATTATTTGGTCCGATCTACGCAGAACGAGCTTACAGTATCTTGAGGTTTTGCAGTAGTATAAGGTTTGGATTTAATTTTACTAATTATGGGTTCCCAAGCAGGTGGTAGCATCCAGCCATCTTCTCTATTAAAATTGGAATGTTTTTTTAATTTAATAGCCTCGCGAATCATCCTTGGTAGGAATCGGTGTTCTTTTGCGAGGATTTGTGGTTTATCAAATCTGATATAATCGCATAATATATAATAATATAATATATAATAATATAGAGCGTCGGTGCTTCACATCAGCGATATGTTCTTTCACGCAGGTTTTTATGAATCTTTTTGTTTGTCCTATTTATGAGAGACCACATTCACAATCAAGCTTATATACTCCTGCATCTTGTAGAGGGAATTAAAAAAAAAGTTAAAATTAAACGCGATAAAATCCGTAAAATTATTTTTATTCCATGTGTAGTGTTCGCGTAAATTTTGATTATGAGACTTTAAAAATTAATCTTTTTTTTTATTTTGTTGAAAAGGACTACGTTGTTTTTATCTCATTCTTTCTGTTCTATTTCAGTGATATTGACTTTCATCATAAGTTGAAGACGTATTTCTTTAACTTTTAAATTTTACTATCTGATTGCTTTTTTGTTGGTTAAATTTATTGAACGATTACTAATTTCTTAGATTTGACTTGGCTAATAGCATAATAACATAAAAAAATATTTTTTTTTTTAAAAATCTAGAGTCAATTCGGCTTCGGTCACTAAAATAAGATCATTAAAATCTAATCTATAAAAGTACATCAACATATCATACATATCTATACAAGAACATCTATTTATAAAAGTATTTTTTGTGCAATATTTCTGACTGTTGGGTTTGAGAGCTAACTGTCTTAGCTGACGTTTTTATTGATTTTCATGGTGAATGACATAAATGAGATCCACTATGGTTTTAGAAAGAGTAGAAAAGTGGGGTGGGAAGGTCGCCTTTTGCCCATGGTGCGTCAAATTTATATAAAGTACGTAATTTGTAAAGACTACTACCGTGCAGGCATGTGGTGTGGCTACATACGAGATATCAGTAATTGAAGACCTAGTTGTTTCATCCAAATAGGACGCTCCACTTTTTGATTTAACTTATGTAAGTGACGTGGCAAAGTTATGTTTTAGTTGTATTGTGGCTGTTGCACGAATAGATCGGCTGGACCGGGGAAGGGTCACGAAAAATAGCAGCATGTTCTGTTTCGTATTTGTATTGAGGCATTCCATCTTAGTGCTGAGGGGTGACAACCAATCTACATTTTGATTCTTAATCAAATATGAGTCACAGCATTCACTTATCAGGAGGCACAATGTGTGCTTGCTTGCTATCCCTACTTCTATTAAAAATTCTAGTGCGTCCTTGGAGCTAAGAAGGGAGGGGTAGGCAAATGTTTTTTAATGAATGCTTGGCAGTGGACTTTTGATAAGTCATCTGAATAAATGATATTGAAGCGATGCTTGATGATAATTTTAGGCGAAATAGCGGTCCGCCACTGCAGAGTCTACTTCACTTGAGGTTACCTCGTATACTGGCAAAATGAGAGTAGTAGTGCTGGGATTAGTGGTGATGGAGATAGTGCACGCAATTGAGGGAAGGTGGAATGTGCTCTTCAAACAATGTAAAGCACATAATTTTATTTAATTTCGCGGATTTTAGGAAATATATTTTTAACATCTTTAATTCAATTGGTGCCGCCGGGGAAAGCATCAGCGTTGCGTGCGTCAGAGTACTACTGTGACCTTTACGGTGAGCTCTTAGCTCGTGAGATAACATGACCCTTAGTTAAGATATAAAGGCTAAACATAATGAACTTTCGTTGAAAAATTGAAAAAACAATAATGCATTAAATTGATATACAAATGCGAACAAAAGCCACTCAAAGTTATTAACATAAAAATTTGAATGACAAAAGATATTATACAACTGCTCTTTTGTAATGGCTCAGCTATTATTTAACTGTTGCCACTCGCAAAAAATCTTAACAAAGTTTAGTTGGAATAATTTAAAATGAGAAAAAGAATTGGCTTCTGTAGGTTTAACTCAAGCGGTCTACGGATTAAAATTTGTTTGAAATCCTTTTTTGCGTTGTAATTTTACTTGGCTTTCTTTCTACTTTACATATTATATATTCTCAATATCAATAAAAGCTTGAAAGAACAAAACCAATAAAAAACTATGAGGTATTCTATCTTTGTCTTCAGGAGGGAGAACGTATCTGCATTTTGATTCTTTATCGAGGATAAATGTAGAGTGCTTATGGGCCACATCTATTTACCATCTGGTGAACTGTGTGATCGTTTATCAGCATTATTTATAAAAAAATATTCACTGCTTCAGATATATCAGTTTACCGATAAGTGCAGAATTTGCGATCAAAAGTTATAGCTATGAACGGGTGTTGGTTTCAACTTCTCGGACTCGGATCGTGCTTTGTGGCATTCCTTTGTTTATGTTTACGAGTGAATTTGTGATGGGCTGTAATAATGATGATGATGATATATGATACTCAGGTAGAGTATTTACGCTTTGTGGGTCGTTTTAAAGGAATGTTCAGACAAATGCTATACAATAGAATTTACACATTTGCTTAAATAATAAACAAGATCGGATTAGTGGAAATTTATCAGTATCTACCTATGTGCACATTCTGATTGAAATATTAAATTCTTTTGTTCAATCTACTAAAACATTTATTATTATTATTATACTTAATTTAAAGTATTTAGGACGAATTTTTAAATTATTTAAAAAAAATTACAATTATTATAAAATTTTAATTAAATACTGTATTATTATTTTAACATTGGATACATGCAATACATGCAATTTTAATATTATTAATTTTTGATTTTTATTTTATACTTTTACACCTTGTTTTTGTTGACTGTGCTATAACTTGAGTGATACTATATATTATATTAAAATTAGTTTCAAAATTCATGCAAATAAGTCACAAATAAAGCTTGCATATAATTATGGAATCAGCTGAGTTAGAACCAAAATACACGATAATTTATTCATTATAGGGCATTTTTTTAGTTTAATGATGTAGTTCTGTGATCTATCTCACGTTTTGTTTCACGTAACAAGTTTTTATGTCTTTTGTTTAATGGGTTGTTCACATTGAGAGAATTTTAGTTGTGTTGAAATAAAATTCAACTTCCGTATTGTACGGTCGTAGTAAATTTGTGCTTATTTTTTAATTACATAAGTATTTTATGTAGCATAATATAGCTAATCTTTTATTTAACGTGTATGAAACTTAATTTGAAAATTCTTTAGCTAATAGATAGTACCAGAAAAGCAGGATTTTAAAATCTCAATGAGTTATATTAGTATTTTTTGAGCGGTCAGTATTGAAATGGTTATACTATTCTTGTAGCGTATATAGTGAAACACTCAACTTGTTACGGAGGCTGTTTTGAGCAATATTTTTTTAACAGTTGCAAAATTGTTATGACGTGTAAAGTGTTTGACCGATTACAGTTGTTTTAAAAAGAATGTTGTTTTTCATTAAGATAACTTTATTCACACTGATTCAAACTTTTTATACATCATCATCATCATCATCATCATTACAGCACTTCACAAGTCAACTACTGAACATAGGCCTCTCCCAAGGAATGCCACAAAGCACGGTCCTGAGCCACATGCATCCATCGACTTCCTGCATGTCTTACCAGGTCGTCACTCCACCTAGTGGGGGGCCACCTACACTTCGCCTACCGGTACGAGGCTGCCACTCGAGAACCTTTCTTTCCCATTGGCATCAGTTGTCGGTTCTTCGAGCTATATGGCCGGCCTATTGCCACGTCAGCTTACTAATACGTTGGGCTATGTCGTTTACTCTGGTTCTACTGCGGATATCCTCATTTCTATGTTTAAGAGATTTTTTTGTACACGTATAGTTAAATACTGACCAGTTATAAACTGTACAATAGTAAGACATGTATATAATCAAAGACAAGAGCAGACCGTTACGGTAAAACAAAAAATAAATTACTGTAGGTATTTCATTTTTCTTATTAGCTGACAGAAAAATGTGGGGCATTTCAATTCGACTGTATTTTTTGTGTGTATGTTACGCGATAGCCGTAAACCAATTTTGATTATTTAAAAACAATTGAAAAACATTCCATCCTTAAGTGTGAAGAAACAGGACATAAAGTTTTAATATAACTACTATTTGCATTCTAGTTCTAACTTCGAGCTTGTGATATTCCCGAGTCCGCTCAAAAGGTGTCACACATTTAAATTTGATGATTTCTTATATTTACGCGAATACTACACATTGAGTAAAACTATTTTTAAGGACTTTATCGCATTTAATTTAAACTTTTAATAAAAAGTAATTGCCTAATTAAAAGAACTATAAAGAATAGGTAAATTAATGTTACAGCCTATATATGTCCCACTGCTGGGCACAGGCCTCGTTTTAGGGCAAGGAAATGTCCGCCGCGTTGCTGCACTGCGTGTTGGCGAGCTTCACATGACTTCGAAATATTTTTTTTCTTATTTCTCAGACATGCAGTTTTCCTCACGATCTTTACCTTCACAGCCGAGCACGTGGTAAATCAGCACTTAAAATTGCAATTAACACGGGTGCCGGCGCGGATCGAACCTGGGTTACTCGCGTACTATGTAACTTACAGCGAGCGCTAACCATCTGAGTTACCACGGCTCAATATACATATATAATAGGTACATTAATATTCACATAATATTTGAAAGTTGGGGCTTCAATTCTTTCTACACTACGTCTTGGCACCGACTGGAACAACTATTATAAGAAATTATTCTCTTTAGTTATTTCAAGTCTGCATTTACTTTTTATTAAAAGTTTTATTTTAACTGATACTGCCGACGTCTTACAAAACGGCACACGATTGGTTACGAGTTAAAGATGTGTCTCAGTAAGTGGGTTAGTAATTATAGGTTTGTTATTCTCACGCGAAAAGATCGAACGGTAACCGTTCGGTAGACCGTTAGGATAACTAAGGCCAGCGTCCGTAGTAGTCCGCACAGTTACTGAGCTAGGATATTATGATGGAATTGGATTAATTCTCAGAGTAATTACGTACATATAATACGATATAAAATGCCGTATAATTGACAGAGTTAACTGACAGGAAATAGCAAGCGGTTTTACTAATAGGCTCATGATATGATTCCTTTATACTTTTGAGTGATGATGGTTACAGTTTTTTAAGAAACATCACTGCGCGTGGCTGTAGCAGTAGTTCCTTCAGCAAATGAGAACAAACATACTGTAATTTATCTCAGATACTCATTTGCGACATTTATTTACGTGGTAGAGCCATGCTGCAGCTGTATTAATAGTATATAGTTGTAGCACGAATGGGGAAGGACCACGCTGTCACAAAATACCAGCGTAAAATAGCAGCTTAATGCTGCTGTGTTTCGTAAGGCGAGTGTAGAGAACCGGAGACCTTTTTTTTACTGGAAACGAGTCATTCCATCTTAGTCGTCGGTGACGGGTGACAACGCGTCTGCATTTTGAATCGTAATCGAGGATAGATGTAGATGTCTATGGGCCACAGCAACCACTTACCACCAGGTGGACTGTGTGCTCGTTTGTCACCCTTATTCTGTATAAAAAATTGCAGCCATCTCTAATACCGTCTCGGCCCTAAACGAGGTATTCCAGCGAAATGTCTACTACGCATGTAGCGTTCTATTAACTGGCTTTATACCTCTTCTAATAAGAACCAAAGACCTTCCAAATGGCTATAAAAGTAAAGGGATATTTGTTATTACTGACATATTTTTTAAACTAAATGTGTCGTACTTAGTTTTTACTAATAAATTATATTAAACTATTTGCAGTTTTAATAGGTATTCAATAAACAACAAAACATAATGTCGCAAACAAAACATTAGACTGTCGTAATTAAATATTAATTTCAAAAAGTAAATATTTTTTATGCAGTTTAAAAGGTTTTCATTAAACAAAAAAAAAAAAACAAAATGTTGCAAACAAAACATAACATTAGAAGCTTTGCCGTCCTGAAAGTTTCAAATATACTGTTGTGAAACTATAAATGTATAAGTAACCTGACATGATGTGAAATGTACACAGACGTAAAAGATGTTAAAGAATTATAATCGAGTGTGATAGCATAAAATTAAAAAAATTTGTAGACAAATAAATAAAAAATAATTAATAATAAATAACTAATTGTGAAGTAAAAACTTTTTGATCGGTTAATCCATCGTGAGTTATATTTGAACTTGGAACATTTTTATAAACGATATGAAAAAATAACTAGTAAACTATGATTGTTATTAGCTTGAAGAAACATAGTGTGGACTTAAGGAAAATGGGTGTATGGGTGTGGTTAGCAGCGTTGATGTGTGGCTCGCAGGCAGCAGTGTTGCCACCACCATGGGCGGATGCAAGGCGAAATCCTTGTGCTACTCATCCAAGAGGGTGGCTTATGTTGTATTGGCCTTCTGATGGAAAGTGTTACACTATTTATAAGGTATGTATTCATTATTATTATATTGTAAATTTATGTCTACAAAAAGTCCGTTATTCCTGGTTCTTCCCAGGACAGAGGTTTTTCCGAATCAGTGTTTAAAGCATAAATGGCTTTGAATAAGAATTCTTGTAATTTATATTGAATAAAAATTATTTTATCCCACTATATTCTTTTCTATTTAGTAGAGTAAGTAAAGTATCAATCTAACAACTTGACATATTACTATACTAGGTGTATAAGTGTAATGTATGTAAAAAAAATCCTGTTCGATCCGCGAGGATTTTAATCGGTATCATTATTTGATTCTCTATAATATGTTATCCTTTTCTTAAAAAAAGAAAACAAATAAATCCTGAAAAACATCATGTGGTTTATTAAATTAAGATTGCGCCTAAAAAAATAAAGATTCAAACAGAATAAATGCACCATTTTGATCAGTTTTAAAACGATAGAAGGGAAACATTCTAAGCGAACGCAATCATGGGTATACCTAGTAATAATTAAAAATACTATTTAAAAATATTAATCAAATAATTTAAAAAGGTTTACAAAAAACTTCTAGGCAAAACATCCACCTTTATTCCTTTTGCTTAAATTAACCTAAGACTTTTATTAATTAACATGAACTCTACGAACGTATGTATCTCTCAGTAATATTTTTGAGCAGACGTTGCAAAAAACGTTTTACTAAGATAAAAGCAGTAGGTCAGTAAGCCGTTACAGAATTATCCGGTCACGGCCTTTCATAAGTCCGTCGACCAAATGAAACCGAACTGGATAAACCGGAATTAAAACAACAATTAATACCTCGTAAGATTTGCAATAGTAATCTTTGTTAAGTATATATATCGTTCATTAAACGTTACACCCGTAGTGTGGGTACCCCCTTGAAGTGTAAATACGACAATATTTGCGGGACTGTATTATTTATTGCGTGAACTGTTACTCACGTATTTCGGAAGTTGTTTGCTATTACGTTGGTGATTAACATCGTCATTATTCATACGTATTATTTAACGATTTCTTGTATTAAAACATCAAAATAATATCGATTCCTATCAAGAATGATTCGTAATGCTATTGAAATTAAAATGCATTCTAGGGAGGAGGCGACTAGGTACTACTAGGGGTTCTTCCACCTGTATTAATTGATACAATTAAATCGAAACGCAAGCATATCACTACAAGACCAAGATACCGGCCAAGTGAGAGTCGGATTCACGCATGAAGGGTTCCGTACCATCGTAGAAGATTTAAAACTATATCAAAAACACATTACCAGTAGGGGAACCTCCTTTAATTTTTAATTTATTCTAATTTTTATTATTTGTTGATATAGCGGTGTCAGAAATACACATTCAGTGAAAATTTCAAGTATCTATCTATTACGGTTCATGAGACACAGCCCGCTGACAGACAGACGGACGGACGGACAGCGGAGACTTAGTAAGAGGGACCCGTTGGTTACCCTTCGGGTAGGGACCCCTAGAAAGTAAAATTAATCGCGATAAAATCTGTAAAATTTTTCTTTACATTTAAACCCGTAGGTGTCGTAATGAACTATGAAAATGCTAGAATTTTTATGGCTTCCGGTAGATGAGTACCATCTTGAGGTAAAATACTCAACGACGGACAGCAGGGTCAAAGGTGCGGAATGTGTGACTATTAAGGTAAATGATTCCTACAACAGGAGAGTCCTTGTATCTAACTTTATGTCCTGATGAAGAAGAGAAGGAGAAAAGAAAATGGCTAAAATAAAATTTTTACAATATTTTTGCCGCGTGACTTTAGTTCACTAAAGTTTGCGATCCGTAACAGTGTATGTTTTTATGTGTGTTACCTTATAAATATTTCTAGGTGTACCGATTTCGATGATTCTTTTTTATTTGAAAGATGGTGCTTCTCATGTGGTCCCATATAAATTTTCAAGTTCGACCAATAGATGAATACTTTTTGAGTTATAACTAATAACTTATATTGAAGTCGTACAATATAAGTTATTAGTTATCTTTAATTTTAAATTATTATTGTTATAATAATTAGTGTTGCGTCTAAGAGAGATAACTCGTACTGCGATTGTTACGAATCCTCCCGGCGACAGGAGTGGCTTTTGTCCAACATTTTTATGGGCTGATGAAGAAGAGTAATTGTCAACCATTTCCTTAGTTTTTTTCTTATTTTTAGTGCATGTCGACATTACTTTGTTTTTCCAACATATTTTTGTACGGAACCCATGTAGTTATAGCCAACTAATGCAGTTGGTAATACGATTGGTATTATGATGAAATTAGACGTTATAAGCATAAACATATCTGTATTAGTACTGTATAAGATGCAGCTATCTCGTTGCTTATAAAATTTAAAAAAAACGGGATAAAGTTTCAAACCAAGTAAATTACCAATTTAATCGGCTTTAAAACAATTGAGAAATTATTTTAAGAGACGTATGAGTAATGAGAACTAGACACATTTTAACTGGTAACGAGGTTATCCATTTTAGTCCTTAAGGGTGGTTCCTTAACGTATGTGCATCTTGATTTCTCATAGGCGATAGATGTATCAATTGGCCTCAGCATCCACGTCCCATTATGCATAATGTGCTCATTTTGTCACCCTATTTTTTTTTCAAATACTAGCAATGTTATTAACATTACCCAATATTCCCTTGAACCGCACCTGATAAGCAGAAATCCTTGTGTTAGGAGTGGTTCACGATAGTAGTCGAATGGTGGATTCAAATCAACGACCATTTGAGTTAGCGAGCCGCACCCAGCTATTAGACTGAGACCAATTTGGTAGCCGGTTTACCACTACATGTATGTCCTCTACTCAGCTGAAGCTTACCCGACGGATGTAACTGTACAGGCAAACCTGACAGGTACACTCTGGCTGTGTATGGCTTTATTGAGTGACAACGCACGTTCTTTGTTTGATTACAAGTTTAAGTCAAGCTATGCAGGGGCCGGAGGACGTTTTAAAAATACAAATATTATATTAAAATATGTTTAATCGCTACAAGAACTCGCTTAAGGCTAACTTAATATTCTATGCTTAAAAAATAATGCATGAGAGCCCATACAGGAGCTCGGCAAGGTTTGTTTGTCCACTTAGCATATGCTTGTGGTCTACAATCAGAATACTCTGTGATGCGGACATCTTGGTGGGTTTAGCCGCCCGTAATACCTTCCTCCTCAAGTTCGAGTTTCTCGTTTACAGGAGAACTTCGGATACAAAAATTAAACAAGTTTAAATGATACTTATGAACTAAGATGCAGGTTACAATAATGAATAACAGTCCATTCAATAAAATGGTCCATAGAATAACATTTTTAATCACCACAATTGCCTTTTCACTTTCACTGTTTTTAATTTCACTTTTTCTTAATGCAACTGACAGAAGTTTGAGGTCCGTAAGATCTATTCCTTCTAGGTTTTTTATAGTATAGGGTTACAAATGAGCACACAGTCCACCTGATGGTAAGTGGTTGCTGTGAGCTGTGACCCATAGACATCTACATTCATCCTCGATTAAGAATCAAAATGCAGATGCGTTGTCACCCTTGAGGACTAAGATGGAATGCCTCGTTTCCAGTAAAAAGGGTCTCCGTTTCTCTACACTCACCATACGAAACACAGCAGCATTAAGATATTATTTTACGCTAGTATACAGTGAGAGCGTGGTCCTGCCCCGTTCGAGCCGACCAACAACCATAATATAGCTGCAGCGTGGCTCTACGACATTGAAATATAAATATCCTTAGTGACGAGAGGTATTTCCAAAAGATAAGTTTCGTTATTTCCTTTTAAGTAAGCTTTCACTATTATAGTTCGCTCTATCTTAACTAATTAAATAATAATATACATTATAATATAATAGTAATAATTAATAATAATTAATCATTATTAATTAATTATTAATTAATTCTTAATATATTCTACTCGCGTATTAACATCTATAAAGTTATATGAAATATTCTTATTTAAATTACTAACCAACTTTTTTAATTCGGAAGACCTCAGAACATTGACCTTTACATCCTCTATGAATGGTTTGAGGTTTATTATTTTGGCAATGATCCATCTATTATTACTGATGATAGCAGGTCCTTGCTTCACGGGCAGTATTCCAGGATTGCTATTTAACTCCTGAAGTTGAAGGGCCTGGAGACGTGTCACTTGGCTACTACCAGGACGAGCAGGAGGTGCCTGTGAAAGACACCTCCTGCTCGTCGTTAGAGGAACTTTACTATCACGTCCTTTAATGTTTACGGGAATAACATTTTTACTAATGGCTAAATTGGAAATAAGTGGTTATTAGGACCTTTTGAAAACGTGGCATATCTTTACTACTCCTATTATTAATACCGTTTGCATAAATAGTGTCTCCGAGTTCTATCTTAAATTCCGTTTCTCCACCTCTCTTTTCAATAATCTTTTCTTTTTTTGTATGGCTTGTTCTGTTAGATGTTTATAGAGATATTAAGTAGGCTTTGCATGTTCTTTAACTAACTGTTGTAAATACTGTTTTTCAAAATCTACGTCAAATGCATGTTGTGAGTCTGTACGTCCTAATAAAACTTCAAAAGGTGTTAAGCCTGTTGTAGAATGAATGTTATGATTGTATGCCATTATTGCCTATGTCGTTATGAAAGAGGCGTCTGTATATTTGAGTTCATGATTTGCTAGTCTATATATTTCCAGGTTGATTGAGTGGAATGTGCTAATATGAAGTTCTATTTTATAAAAAGAAAGTAATGCTTTAAGTAACGCATTGTTAAACTCAAATCCGGGATCTGAACTTATTTTGTGGGGTGCGTAAAAAGAAAAATATTTAAGAAGTTAATTATTTCAAAGGCCCGTCCTAATTTCCTAAAGGCGGTTCGGTTATGGTTAAATAATAGTAAACATCGACTTTAAAGAGATCTATGAACATTTCTTCAAGAGGTTTATTTTGGGTTTGCGTCAGTTAGAGTTTAGGTTTTATGAGATTCCATCATATTTCGTACTTTTACATGGTTTTCGTATTTTCGGGTGATATTATGCCAAAAGTATGTTTTTGATATGGGCTAGGGTTTCCATTGTGATATTTCTGAACTATGTCTATTTATTCCTTTTCATTATCTACGTATACGACTTTTTAGCATTCTAAAAATTGCACAAGTTCCTTTTTAAACAAGAAAATTGCTAATTTCGTGAATTGTTTACGATGTTCTTAATTCTAAATGTAAATGAAGTATTTAGTTTTATTCCTAGTGTACTATTTCAGAAATTGTTTTACTAAATCTGGTCGGTTTTACCCTGCAGTGGATGCGCCTTATAAAAAAACGTAAATGGTCGTGTGGATTACGTATATGTAGCCCAATTTAAAATAAGAAGAGAGCTGTAAAATATCAACTAAAATGTATTTTTATTTTATTTTAAATATGTAAAAAGGTAACATTTAGTCAACGGTTAATCATATTTAATAAACAAAAAACTCTTTAACAAACTTTAACTTTTATTCAAACTATGTATAATATTTAAAAGAAAACTTACATATTAATATATGAAAATATCACATTAATTTTAAAGTGAGATTACGAATAAGTTTACATATTTATTTCAAATGTAATCATTTATTTTTAACAAGAGGAACATAATATGTACTTCTAATGATCTGGAAAAACGAAATTTGCTACATGCAACGCACGATCGGCACCAGACGTAGCAGCGACTTGCTCTACTAGTTTGCGAGGATGCCGAGGTAGATCTACCTCGGCATTCTCGGAATATCGGTTTCAGGAATATCTAAATTTGATATTATTTTACAGTGGATTACTATTGCAATCCACGCCACTACTGTATGGTAAAGGTAAGTGTACTTCTAAGATTATTTGTTTTTCCCTAGACAAGTTTATTACAGATAATTTGTCTATGTTCCAGCTGAACACTAAATTTGGATTGGGTATGGTGTCGATCGCTTTCTGTAAGATTGAAATTCCCTGTGATTCAGTGTCTTGTTCTGAATGTGCGGTTTCTATACTAGAGGGTTTTTTAGAGGTTTTAAATGTGCTACTAGAAGCGTACGGTGTGGAATAATCGGATTTAATTGATAGGGTTTTATCTGAATCTATCTACAACAATAGCCTTCTCAAAGTCTGTGTCTGAAATAGACGTAGATTCCGGAGGTGGTGGTCTGAATGACCTATTTTGCAATTCGTCTAATTCTTTAATATCTTCTATTAAGTCCTGAATTTCCTTATTTTTATCTTCGTCTTTATCTACATTTGAGTGGATGAAATATCCTTTTTACCTAAGGCATTAATTCTAATTCGCGACAAAGTGTCCGCATTGGTGTTCTGTTTAACGCTTTTATGAACAATGCTAAAATCATATTCGGCTAGTCTTAAGCGCCATCAAGTTAGTCGGCTATTTGTTTCTTTAAGACAGTTTAACCAGGCAAGAGGTTTATGGTCGGTAATGATCGTAAACTTTTTACCATAAAGATATGGGCGGAAGTGTTTGATAGCCCAAAGTATTGCTAGCAGTTCCTCTTCAGTTACACTGTAACGTGTTTCGGGATGATTAAGGATTCGACTAGCATAAGCAATGGGTTTGTCTTGTCCTACTAGTACTTGTGAAAAGACGGCACCTAAAGCAAATCCTGAAGCATCTGTAGTTAATATAAATGGCTTCTTAAAGTTTGGGTACATTAATATGGGGGCATTTATCAGAAGTTCTTTGCATTTTTGAAAGGATTCTACGTATTTACTGTCGTCAAGAGGCATTGAGCGTTTCTTATTCAAGCGTGCCGTCATGGGTTGAGTAACTTTAGCGAAATCTTTTCTAAATAAAACGTCGGTAATAGCCTACCAAACCGTGGGAGCTTTTAATCTTGGTGGTTCTTTTTGGTAAGGGATAATTTAATACGGCTTTAATTTTGTCATTATTGGGTTTCAGTCCGTCGCAAGTTATCGTGTGTTCTAGGTACACACAAAATTTGGTGTAATTTAATATAGCTACTCTGTTTAATAAATTGGTTGGTAATCTAACTCTTTGTTCGTAACGCGGGTCTATTTTAATTTCGTTAGTCGAATCATAAATTATGGGTATATTTGCGGAATCGATATGAAAAACCAATGATATTTGGTTTTTCATATCGATTTTGGAATCTAATTGTTTAAAGAGATCGCTTCTGATAAGACCGTCACAACGGCCGTCTATATCCTATATATAAACCTTATGTATCTGATCACTATTGAAACTCGAAAATAGCGGTATAATTATTACTTCATCGTGTAAACTACTCGTAGATGCGTGAGTACTTCTAACTTCAAATAGTGCGTAATTTTTAAAGTTCGCAAAATATTAGTTTGTTTTAGAAGGACTTATGAAAGATCTAGAACTCCCGGTATTAGTCATAAACTTAGCATTAATTTCGAGTTATTATATAAATGGTAATTTTAATTTAAGCTTACAATTTATGTGTATAATCTCCGTTTGATTCGAAGCCTCTATTTGAAAATTTTCGATTTAGTTTGCAAGTTCTTGTTCATTATATTCGGATATTTCAGGGACGAAATTATTTCGCAAAAAATAATTTCGTCTTTCGTTTGTGTATGGTCTACGTCATAGTACTGGGTGTCGTCGTATTTCCGTTAAGCGCGTATAACTCGTTCATACGAAAACCTTGAGGTTTCACAGGTAGGGCATATGCTTACATCGGTCGATGGAAATTGTGGTCGTTGTAAATGAGATGGTGGTCTATACCTAGTGGATTGGTGACCTTCGTTAAAGTTTGGTCTATATCCAAACTGTGGTGTAACATCTGATTGCGGCTTATATCCTGTGGGTTGTTGAGAGGGTTGTGGTCTAATTCCAAATTGTTGGGGTTGCTGTTTTGGTAACTTAATTTGCTTGCTTGGTGTATTCGAAATTTAAATCTTGGTTGAAATTGCATATTATGTTGGTGTTTAAATTTTTGAAGCTGTTGAAAGTGAGTTCTCATGTTTAGTGTGCTTTGGAGTGCGTTAAATTTAAAACTTTGCTGTGGTATTTTTATTTTGTGTAAAAAATGGTTTCATTGAGAATTTGTAAATAAAGAGATTTTGAGACACTGGCTCAGATCGCTTTCTAAGGTGTCACATCCTTTTAACCGTACAATGCGCAATAAATCCTCCGTGAAGTTACATAAGAAAACATTCATAGACATATAGTTATATATAGTAATTTTGCTCTTACGGACGTTAATATCTACTACTCTATAGACTTTCGCATCTAACGTACTCTTTATATATGGTATTCTATTGTAGAAATTGAGATATGATTCGCCGTTATTAAGTTTTAAAGTTTCTAATTCGTTCGCGATACACTCTTCGGACCGTGGATCACCGAAATGTTGCTCAAAAGTTAATTTTAATTCACCCCAGGTTTCAATATCTGGTCTTTCACTAATAAGACCGGAAGCTCTGTCTACTTACTTTGACGTAATCACTTGAAATATTTACAGATCTTGTTTTGTATTTCCTATTTCTCGAAACAACTGTATAACGCATTCACATTTACGAATATATAAGTTAAGTAAATTTTCATCAACGTCAAATTCTGGAATAATACCAGGAAGTTCCTTGGGAATCTGTGTTATTTTAGGCATTTTATTAAAGTATATTTATAATTAAATTAATTTAATACTAATATTTAATAAAAATAATATAATAACTGTTTAATTTATTAATTTAATTTGCTTTCGAATTTTGGTAATAACGCTACCACTTTCTAGACACTTATAATTAAAATGGAATATGGGTCTACCCACATACTGCCCATGTCCCTCCGATGAGTCTTAGTTCTGAAGCGTGACGTCCTCGCTGCTGTTCTTCTCGACAAATTTATTTGGTTCGTGGATTTTTGTTGAAAAACGTTAGAAAACGTTCGTCGTATTTAATTGCATTTAAGTAAAACGCGATTCATAGATCCTACCGGCTGCGCCAGTAAAGTTATGCAGGGGCCGGAGGACATTTTAAAAATACTAATTTATTAATTAAAAGACGTTTAATCGCTACAAGAACTCGCTTAAGACTAACTTAATATTCTACGTGGTCTACAATCAAAATATCTTTTTGATGCGGATATCTTGGATATGATGCGGATAACCTTGTTAGAGGTATCTACTGCTGCTGTAAGTAAATACTAAGAGATGAACTGTGCACGTGAATGCGTATCTGCATGCTTGCGTGCGTGTGTTTCTGTTTGCGTGCATTCGTGTGCATGTGCATATGTAAGTGTGGGTGGCTTACCCTTTTATTTATTTATTTTATTTAAAAATCTTTATTGCACTTAAGATGTACAATTGGCGGACTTAATGCCTTTAGGCATTCTCTACCAGTCAACCACGAGCTAAACAGAGAAACTTAAGCAGGTGCCATAAAAACTTGAGAATATATACGTGAATGTAAATATATACTTATACATACTATACTTGTAAATACAAAATAGGAAATAATTCAGAATAGGGCAGATCGAATCGTAATCACACAAATAATTTGTGAAACAATTGAGAGTTGAGACCATCACTATCGCACATTTTTCACACAATTACACTGTTGCGTATCATATTGTCATGCATCGTGTCAGTTATGTGTAAAAATAATTGTCGATAGTATTGCGTAATATATTTTTAGGTTAGTAATTACTTACTTACTTGCAACAACGAAATCAAAATTACTGTTATCCACTTACCGTTCAGTGGGTCACAACACTTTCGAATTTAATGTCAGTGTATCTATAAACACAACTTCCTAGAGTTCTGCAATTTAAATATATCACAGACATCTTTACAACTATGGATTACTCAAGGCGCTACTAAAGTTAGCTGAGTGATAATAGTTTTCAGAATCATTTAAAAAGATTAACGTTGATCTATTTGAAGGACTTAGTAGAGGTTATAATACAGTGTATCATATCTGCAGCTCGAATGGGTCGGCTCGAGCGGGGAAAGACCACGTCCACACAGGATACCGTAACTTACCGTATCATAAAGCAACGTGACACTGCTCTGTTTCGTACGGTGAGTTACGAGAACCGTAGAACCTTTTAACTGGTAACGTGGCACTCTATCTTAGTCTTCGGGGGTGACAACGCATCTACATTTTAATTTTTAACTAAAGATAAATGTGAAAAGATAAAGGGGACTGCATGCCCGATTGCCACCTTTACTTCTATAAACATAAATAGATGGCAGAGTTTCTTCGAAAAGAGTGACACTTTTATACGTGGTAGAGCCATGCTGAAGCTATATTAGTAGTATAGTTGTAGCACGAACGGGTCGGCTCGACCGGGGAAGGACTACGTTCTCACAGAATACCAGCGTTAAATAGCAGCTTAACACTGCTGTGTTTCGTATGGTGAGTGTAGAGTTTTTACTTTTTACTGGAAAAGTCGCATTCCATATTAGTCCTCATGGGTGACAACGCATCTGCATTTTGATTCGCAAACGAGGATAGATGTAGATGTCTATGGGCTTACTTACCATCAGGTCACAGCAACCACTTACCATCAGGTGGAATGTGTGCTCGTTTGTCACCCTATCCTATAAAAAAAAACTCACCTAAGCAAATAGTAAATTAAAGTAAAGCACAAGACTACGAAGTGACTTATGAATTACAGGCCTGTGCCCAACAGTGGAAAATATGTAGACTGTTATTTCTTACTTTAGATTTATGTGCCACTAAAATTTATTGATAACATACACAAATATGGTGCATTCAAAGCAAACAATTTGCTTTGAATGCAAACTGCAGGGTCCAGATTATTTGCAAGCATCTGTCTTTCCATTCGATTGCAATTTTTTATCTATTATAAGCCACTGCTTGACTATTATCCCCAATAATGGTAAGTGGCAGCCGATGATGCTTAAGAGCACTGACTGTGCTTCACAATCCTATTCACTCATGTAGCTGTCTTCAAGGCAAGAGTGAGTAGCCTTTTGTTAGGCGAAGTCAGTGCGTTTTACTATCTCACCCTTCATCACCACTTATTATCAGGTGTGTAGACTATTAAAAAAGGAAGCAATACCTTTGTTATCTTATTCAAGGTTCAAAACTATCTCTTCTAATTTAATTTTAAAAATAACTATAAATATTAACAGCCCTCGAGTTTACCTCTAATGACACTTATATTGTCAAATGACTATTGCTTTTTTTAATTTAATTTTCAATCGTTTGATAGATTATAAAACGGATTAAACTAAAACGAACATTAAAACAGCAGAAATGAACTTTATAAAATACAAAAATTTTAAATAACAATTTGCATTATATATATATAATTATTAATTACGGCTAGGATCTCTAGACGTCTTTCTTGCTTGTGTTAGCCAATGGTGCACTTTTATTAATGGACTAGCTGTTTCCCGCGACTTCGCCCGCGTGCAGTTTAGGGTTTTAATTATACTGCTCAGAACCCTAATCCTTTTTCTCAAATATAAGTAGCCTAAGTTAATCCTTAGAACATCAGCTATCTGCCAAGGAAAATCCCGTTGAAATCGGTCAAGCTTTTTCGGAGATTAGCCGGAACAAACAGACAGACCAACGGACAGAAAGACAAAATTTTTAAAATTGTGTTTTTGTTATAAGTTAATATACTTTCATATGCATTTAGTAAAAAGCTGTTATTTTAAAATTACAAACAGACACTTCAATTTTATTTATTTGTATAGATATGATATAAGTAGGTGCTGAGATCGTTAAGGTATAAAAATCGTTAAGGTTAAAAGAAGTCGATAACAAATAAAAATGACATATTTTGTTACAGCTATTATATAACATGAACGTTTTACCCAAGTTGCTTCAATTTTCAAACTGTATAAACCGTATATTTAGTTCATCTTACTTCATTAGTTTAACGATTTCCAGGCACGTGACAAAACTTAAGTGCATAAACAGAGTAATAGAGGCGATAATGGCTTGATGTATTATCTTCCTGTCAAGTTCAACACCGTACGCGTGTTTAATACAGGTTGTTTAAGAAAACGTACATAATATATTAAATACAGGATGTTTTAACAAATAATATCTTTGTAATAGATTTTTGTACTTCCTTATTTTGATCACGCTGGATGGATGGATAGGTGAGAGTAGCACAGATGTCTTCACAGTCATAATCAGCATTACTCTATATTACATATTTTTATCCAGTATTTAAACTGTATACCAATAACAAATTTTGTTGATCACTAGAGTCTCGTTTATTATGTAGCCACATGCAAGTAACGTTGTCAATTGAAGTTGTAGTGAAGTAGTTGATAGATCAATTATTAAAACACTCAGAAAAAAATGTTTTTTGTCTAACAGCGTGTGCACAAAAACCCATCACATTTTAAATGTAAGGAAACCCCCTTCATTCGATTAGAGACCTAATATTAATAATTCGTTTGGACAAACTAATTAATATTAGGTCGTTACACACATAGCTATAATACATATTATTATTACGTTAAATACAAGGTATAATATATTACACATGCAGCCGAAGTCAGGAAGTTGGCGGTGTTTCACTTCCGTGCCTTAAAAGCACGTAAGCCGTTGGTCCTGCGCCTGATTTCTCACGGATCGTGTCGGATTGCAGTCCCATCAGACTGTTAGTGTGAGAGAATAGAGAGTGCACCTGTTTTTACGTACACACTCGTGCTCTATAATCGTGGCTTGCACAGATGACTCGTCTCTGTTGAGACTGGTCGCCGACACAGAGATTTGGTCTAAACGATATTATTGTACTTTTACTGAATAGTTAGTATAAGTAGGTTCGAATAACCGTTGGAGCCAATATTAGTGTCAAGAGTTTTTTTTATAGGATAAGGGTGACAAACGAGCACACAGTCCACCTGATGGTAAGTGGTTGCTGCGGCCCATAGACATCTACAGCTATCCTCGTCAGCGAATCAAAATGCAGATGCGTTGTCACCCGTGAGGACTAAGATGGAATGCCTCATTTCCAGTAAAAAGGGCCTCCGGCCACCTGCACTCACCAAGCGAAACGCAGAGCTAAACCTCTACTTCACGCTGGTATTCTGTGAGGTCGTGGTACCACCCCGGTTCGAGCTGGCCCATCCGTGCGACAGCAAAAGCTGCCGCGTGGCTCTACCACTGTGAAGTTGTGAGTTGTTAAGTTCTGTGCAATATTTGTGTTATAATATTTCGAAGGTATGTGGAAGCCATTAATATGCGTTAAGGTAGTGCGGTGGGCTTTTGTAACCTTAAACCTTCAAACATACTCAGTTGGCTAATTCTTGGAAAGAGTTGAGGGCTAATAGGGCTATTGAAGTGATGTATGGTGAGTATACCATGTCTTTGATATTAAATTAACTTTGAATAAAACATTTCGGGTGCTTTGCAAAACCCATGGTCACGGGGGACTGAAGCGATTGAAGTCCCGATGTCAAAGTCAACAAGAAGTAGGTACCTACCTTCAAAATTTTTAATTATTACTTTTGGTCTGATCTACGCAGGATGAACTTAATGTGACTTGAAGTGATATGTTTAGTTTTAATTTCATTAATTACAGGATCCCTATTCTTGATCATGATCTTATTAATGTAACATATCTCAAGATGCTGTTTATGTTTACGTTATCAGCTGAGTGACGCACTATTTAATAAACGAAGCTAGACTCTCAAGTACACCATATAGGTAAACTTTACTTAACTCTGAGAGCAGGAGGTCCGTTACTTAAGATCGTAATTGTAGTAGCGCGAATCATTTACTTTGAAAATATTTTGAGTGAAATTAATTATTACGATAAAATAGAGTATTATCATGAAATTTTACGGAATTTGCGAAATCGTTTACTGTGTTTATGCGAAAATTAACCCGAGCTCAGTGATTTTAAAAGTAAACAAACAAAGAGTTTAAAATCACGACGTCTCTTTTTAGTCACTGACGTTTAATGCGTTAATTTGTACATATTGAGGTAATTAGTTTTTTGTTATAGGATAGAGTGACAAACGAGCACACAGTCCACCTGATGGTAATTGGTTGCTGCGGCCCATAGACATCTACATCTAGCCTCAATACGAATCAAAATGCAGATGCGTTGTCACCTGTGAGGACTAAGATGGAATGCCTCGTTTCCAGTAAAAGGGTCTTCTGTTCTCTACACTCACCAAACGAAACACAGCAGCGTTATGCTGCTATTTTACGTTGGTATTCTAAGAGAGCGTGGTCCTTCTCCAGTCGAGCCGATCCATTCGTGCCACAACTATACTACTAATATAGCTGCAGCATGGCTCTCCCAAATAAGAATAAACATTTAAGATGTATTTACATATACATACATATAAAATTTTTAACAATTTACGTATAACGTCCTTACTTAGAAAACAACTTTATACCGTGAAATGTTATGATAATATTCTAAACTCCTGTCAACGTTACGTAATCGTTCACGAGTTCAAGTCTTTAAGTCACAGAACACTATCTCAAGTACAGCGGGCTGATTTTGATAAGTAAGATACTGTTTTCGTAATGAGGGCGTATCAAACGATTACCCACTTGAGTTAGTCGTTGAGGAACGTCATTATATAATACGGACCTTAATAATAATACCAAATGAAAGAAAAAACCTTCTTGCAAAGTACATTCATAAAAGTTTAGAAACGTGTTAACAAATTTAACAATAAAAAACATTTATATGTGAGTATATTTGTATCCATATTGCGTATGGGAACGCTTAACACACTTATCCAACGTGTATGTGGCGTATTAAACAGCTGTTAAAATCAAATGTGATTGTGCTACCGACCCTATTTTAGACTTTATTGATGTCGAAATTGTGGTTATTTTACAGTGACAAGTATACATTTTCATGAACTTATAAGTGCGCTTTTGGGCGTGATTTCCGTCTTATACAAACCGTATACACTCAAACCTACGAGCATTAAATTATAATGAGCTCTTTCTATATGAGAATTAAACAACTTTAATATTCAAACTTGTGTTTTATTCCTTTACATAATATAATGTCTTTATTGACGACCTGGAGACTTAGTGGTTAGAGTACCTTGTTATTGCAGATATCGGGTTCGAATCCCGTCTGGAGCTAACATTTAACATACAACACAAAGTTTTAACATATAACACAAACTGTCCATGCGGTCGGTGCTAAGTTCTGCAAGGCCCGCCGGGAAAAAAGAACACAAAAACTCTCCGATCACACTTCATCTCGTGGCTGTTAGACGGGAAATGAAGCTGCATTCTTCAGTAGATTTGATAGTATGTAGGCAACTGAACAGACAGATCTCAAAATGCATGCGGCGGGACTTACGCAACTTTAATACTGCTCGTATTAAAGATGCGATCGAGCGGAACCAGAGCTCCAAAGTCTTTGCCACAGACCTGTCTGCCAGAAAGTGCCAACTGTGGGGTGCACGGTGACGTTATTTCCCCGAAACTTTTCACCGCTGCATTGGAAGACGTTTTCAAGCTACTGGACTGGAAAGGATACGGTGTTAATGTCAATGGGGAGTACATCACCCAGCTTCGATTTACCGACGATATAGGCGTTATGGCAGAATCGCTGGAGGACCTAAGCATTATGCTGAATGGCCTCAATAGTGTCTCCCAACGGATAGGTTTTAAGATGAACATGTACAAAACAAAATCATGTATAACGTTCATGTCACACCTATACCGGTAGTTGTTGGGAGAAAGAAGCTCGAATTTCATGACGGGTATGTTTACGTGACACAAATAGTCCGATTAGGTAAGTCCAACTTCGATCGAGAGGTCAATCGACGGATTCAACTCGGCTAGGCAGCGTTCGGGAAATTACAGCATATCTTCTCATACTATACAACCAGTGCGTGTTGCCAGTGATGACCTATGGAACTGAAACGTGGTCCTTCGCTGCTGGCCGTATGGGGAAGCTCAAGGTCGCTGAGTGAGCTATGGAGAGGGCTATGCTCGGGGTTTCTCTGCGTGATAAACTTTGAAATGAGGATATCCGCAGTAGAACCAGAGTTACCGACATAGCCCAAAGGATTAGTAAGCTGAAGTGGCAATGGGCAGGCCATATAGCTCGAAGAACTGACAACCGATGGGGAAAAATGTTCTCGAGTGGCAGCCAGACGAAGTGTAGGGCCCCCCCCACTAGATGGAGTGTCGACCTGGTAAGACATGCAAGAAGTTGATAGATTGGCTCAGGACCGTGTTCTGTGGCATTCCTTGGGGGAGGCCTATGTTCAGCAGTGGACTTGTGAAGGGCTGACATGATGATGATGATGACAAAGGTTTACGTTACAGTATTACAGCGTGAAATGGCATTTCATCTTAATCCTCAGAGATGACAATTTAAACTGCTTAAATTACTTCTTTATTATAGGCCTCTAAACAACCACTGCTTGACATAGAGAGACCTCTTCAGTTAGGAGGATTATGCTTAACCAACACGCTTGGAGGGTAGATTGACGCTGCTGCTTGTATGTACGACTTGACTGCTTGTATGACGCGGAAATGTCCACCGCGTTGCCCCAATGCGTGTTGGCGAACTTCAAATGCCTTCGAAATAAATTTGTTTTCTTATTTCTCAGATATACAGGCTTCCTCACGATGTTTTCCTTCACCGCCGAGCGCGTGGTAAATCAGCACTTAAAACTGTAATTATAAATTTCATTGATTCCGGCGGACATTGAAAAATTTACAGCGAGCGATTAGCCCCTGAACTACTACGGATAGCGTAAACGAGATGGTTATACTGTCTTTTTTCGGAATTCATTATTTTGAGCATTTCTCACGATGTCGTCTTTACGCCATCTATGAGACAAAATGGGGTGATTGATCTTACGCGGATTGATACTACTTACAGTGAATGTACTACACAATTTAATTGGTCAATATTTTCAGAAGTTATGTTTAAAATCAGCCATCAAATTAATCAGTCCTTTATTCTTTTGTCATGTTTGTATTCTTTAAGTGACTTCAAAAAGAAGGAGGTACTCAATTCGAATTGTTTTTTTTTATGTGTGTTACCTCATAACATTTTCGTGAACAGATTTTGATGATTCTTTTTTTAGTTGAAAGCTGGTGCTTCTCGTGTGGTCTCATATAAATTTGTTCAAGGTCTGAAAAGTAGTTTTTGAATTATCCTTGATAATTTATATTGAAGTCAGTTGTACAACACTTTTGATTTTACCACTAGTCTTATTTTTAAAGTAACTTAAAATATGTTCGGAACAGTCAGAATAATACAAAGGAATTTGCTTTTCTCCAACAATGTATTCCGCTTTGATGCTTCGTGACGTAGGCCCTTCGATACAAAGTCACACCACTCTCTGACCTAAATCCGAGCCGCCGGATTTCGTTTCCTTATTCCGTATTCTGAAAGGGAAATTTGCAACGTTGAAAGCCGACTCCGTAATCTAACTGCATGCGCACGTTTTTTGATGATGTTTAAAAAATAAGGTAGCAAATAAGTACTTGATATTGAAGATATTGACCGTTTTTTACTTTTTATTTTATATTCGTAATATCTTCTTCATTCTTTATCAGCCTCTAACATTCCACCGATGGACATGGGCCTTTCTTGTTATACGAAGGGTTTGCTTTAATCGTCACACTTGGCAGTCGGGTTGACGATCACAGTAGCAGACGTTACGCATCTTCAGTCTGGATACAATATTCTACGTCGGAGATGGTAATAGATTAGACCAACTATTGGAAATTTTACGTGGTAGAGCCATGCTGCAGCTATATTAGTAGTATAGTTGTATTAGAATATAGCGTATAATAGCAGCTCAATGCTGCTCTGTTTCGTATGGTGAGTGTAGAGAACCGGAAACCCTTTTTACTGAAAAAGAGACATTCCGTCTTAGTCCTCACGGGTGACTACGCATCTGCATTATGAGTGTTTATTGAGGATAGATGTAGATGTCTATGGGTCACAGCAAACACTTACGATCAGGTGGACCGTGTGCTCGTTTGTTACCCTATCCTGTAAAAAAAAACTTCATCATATAAATTGCACTTGCTTGCTATACAAATAAGATGATTATTTGTCATAAAAAACTGTGACGACATTACTCTATAATCTCATGCAATTTTTATGGCAATGTCTGTTTCGACGACTAATGAGGAAGCTCAAGGTCGCTCAGCGAGCTATGGAGAGGGCTATGCTTGGAGTTTTTCTGCGTAATAAACTTAGAAGTGAGGATATTCACAGTAGAACCAGAGCGACCGACATAGCCCAACGGATTAGTGAGCTGATGTGGCAATGGGCCGGCCATATAGCTCGAAGAACCGACAACCGTCGGGGAAAGAAGGTTCTCGAGTGGCGGCCTCGTACCAGCGGACGAAGTGTAGGACGTCCTCCCCACTAGATGGAATGACGACCTGGTAAGATGTGCAAGAGGTCGATGGATGCAGGTGGCTCGGGACCGTGCTTTGTGGCATTCCTTGGGGGAGGCCTATGTTCAGCAGTGGACTTGTGAAGGGCTGTAATGATGAGTATCCTCCGAACCGAAGTCGGTCACGGCGTCCAGTCTCAACGGATACTTGTTTTTAGGTTTTGTAAAAGTTCTTTAAAGAAAAATGCCATGAAAATCTCGCGATCACTAATAGCTCGCGTAAAAACCAATCAAATATGCTAACGTTATACTCTCTCCGTTTCCAGAAAGGATACCCATGTTCAGATACTCAAGAGCTAAGTCCGGGGCACTGGGGAGGGAGGACAGTGGCTGAGTGTAAGTGTCCCCCTGGCACCGCACAACTGCCTCAGTCCACGACCTGCCACAAGTTGTTCGAGCGCGGTCCATGCCATCCAGGAGAGTACTTTGCTCCAGTAGAGGAATCCTTCAACAAGCGAGGGTAGGTAAGCATCAGAATAAAGTCTGTATGTTCTGTAATCTTAAATTTCTTAAGATTTTCTCGCACATAGTCTTCTCCCACTATGGAGAGGATTTGAGAATTTTCCTTTAAATTTTATTAATATTTATTATTGTTATATCAATGCAATATTACTGATATAGTCGCATAAAAATGAGGGCTAATAATTTTCTGCTCACCAGATGTCGCTAGTTGACACTGAGGTAAAGTTTTTTGTTACACAATGTCATTTAATTGAGAAGTTAGTTTTTAATAAAACTTTATTAGTTTCTAGAGTATTAAATTATTACACAGAACAATGCCTCAGTGGTTTGCTCTAATGTTTTGCACATTTTTAACTTCCTTTTTTAATATTTCTACTTTTATGAGTATCCGTGGTTTGATTTATTTATTTTTAATGTTATTAATATAAAATGTAGCTAATAGTATAGAAAGAAACATTAAATTTGATATTATTCGAACAAATTAACTTCCCCAGTGTGAAATCTGTCAAATATTATAATACCTCACTTTTAAGTGGCGCCGCCCTAGTGGCAGAAAAAGTCGTGGATGTACTCATTGTGGTGACCAGACTATGAGGAGAGTTATGACATTAATTTTAGTGCAGGGTTAATTATAGGACGGGATTTAAATGTATTCTTTATAAAATACTAGCTGGCCAGGCAGACGTTGTTCTGCCCTTTCCGACGACTCTTCCTATAAAAATCGGTAAATTCATAATAAAAAAATTTTGAGGGTCACTAAGCGGGATAAAAACTATACATACTATCTCTCAAGTTGGAGCAAGCAGTACACATTTACAAAATTCCATTAAAATCGGATGAGTGGCTTCGGAGTTCATCGCGGACAAACAATGTGACACGTAATTTTTATATATAAAGATTATAGTGAAAACAAATTGCATTTATCGTAAAAGGTGTTTAGCAGTATTGTAAGTGGCTACCAAGTAGTACGACTCCTTTTTAGCATAATGGCTGTGAGACATAAGTCCTCGGAGGTAAAAACGCATTTGCCTTCTATCTTTCAAGTTGGCTCAGGTGTCCATAGACTACATTAGCCACTTACCATCTGGTGCACTGTAAGTTCATTTGATACTTAAATTTTATAAAAAAAACTAGCTGTTACGGGTTCACGCGCGGGTAATTTAGGGTTTTAACTTTTTTGTGCGGAATCCCAATTATTTTTCTAAAATAAAAGTAGCCTAAGTTACTCATTATAATATCATCTACCTGCCAGTGAGTCCCGTCAAAATCGGTCCAGCCATTCCGGAGATTAGCCTAACAAACAGACAGACAGACAGCCATTTTTTAAAAATTGTGTTTTTGTTGATGTAAGTATATACTTTCATATGCATTTAGTAAATAGCTGTTATTTTGACATTACAAACAGACACTTCAATTTTATTTATTTGTATAGATATAGATGTTGGGCGTAGGCCAAACCCGATTCTTTTACGTTTATTTTAATTACTTTTTTCATTATAAAAAAATCGCCTGTCCAGTGTAATATAACATTGAAATATCTTTCAACTAATGTCCGCGCATTTTTGAAAAGACTTATATACATTAGATTTGACTGTTGACGGTGATGGGGATGAAAATTTGATTCAGTTTGTTAGAGATTATTAGATTATACAGATTACTCAATTCACTTACGGAGAGCAAACTTTAATTACTTTGGGTACAAATCCCCGTTTCGACTACTGTCGAAGCGAACTAATTATTCAACCTGTAACTAAACTAGTTCTAGACTAATAATGATTTCAATCCATTGAAGTTTTTACGTGTTAGAAAAATACCTTTGACATGTAAATGACCTAAAAAGTAAACATATTTTGGGTTGATAGTAAAAAGTTTTACCGTTTAGGTTCTTGGATCGAAAGGTTGTCATTAACTTTATTATGATATCATCACAATTCATTAAAGATTCCACGATATGTAGTTACAAAAATTGTTTTAAAAGATTTCGAGACAGCAGAACAAAGTTAAAGAGTAGATCGTTATGCGATCTTGTGTAATTCGTCTATGTAGATCGTGCGAACCGGTTGGTTACCGAAACGTGCACAAAATATCCATATTGTGCAAGATCTATTGGCATGACTAATCTGATTTCTCCGCTGTTTGGTATTCCAGCGTACGTCAAGGCATGTGTGTGAGGCCTCAGCAGTGTGCGGATTCGACCTTGCTCTACTGGCCTGCTGACGGCCGCTGCTATCATCGACTGACTCAGGGCCCATGCTACCCTGGCTCTATTCTCGACATCGGAAACGACGGATTGGCGAATTGTACCGTAAGTAATATTTAAAAACTTATACATATATATTAGCCTTGTAGGCGGTTCGTAAAATAAATATTAAATGTTAGGGTTTTACCTGGTTTAGCCATGTTGAATCTGTATTATAGCTGCAAAACGCACGCTACAATTCTGCTATGTTTCATATGTTGAGTATAAAGAACCGCAGAACCATTTAACCGGTAACGAAACATTTAATCTTAGTCCTCAGAGGTAACAGTGCATGTACATTTTGTTTTTTCATTTTGGTATTTTTCGCACTTTTACATAAATAAACACTCACGCCTGTCACCCAGAGGGGTAGACAGATACTATGGACTTCCATTTGGCACGATCCTGACACACCTCTCTCACTTCTTCCACATCCATATAAAGTACATTAAAAGTACTCTTGATTTGGCCCATTTTCAATATATCGCTAATTTGGTTGATAAACTTCCGCCTAGGGCGTCCCTTCCCGAATCTGCCGTTCACCTCTGCAACATAAATTTGCTTTGTCACAACATTCACTTACTACTTGTCTTGCGAAGGTATTTTTTTCAATCTGGGTTGTTCTGGTTTGAAGGGTAAGAGAACCAATTTGAGTAATAAAGAAGAAATAAATATCCAATGACTTTATTTACATAGTGTAGTGCTATCTCAAAACATTTATACATATAATACTCGATCATATGTTTTGTAATATGTTCGCTTATTAGTGTAGAAAGCTGTTGAATTAATTAGATGAAACGCAAATTGTTGATTTTCTAAAGATTTTTTAAAGTTTGATATCACTAAGTTGTTCTTTTTCTATACTGAATTTGTGAATTTAAAGTTTTGCACGATTATTTAAACTTCTTCTCTGAAATAACATTAGTAATGAAATATTTTGGAAAAATTTATAAAAAAATAGACAAATTTTTTACTTGCAGTGTGCCTCTGGAAGTTCCAACTATTGGCCGGGAGATGGTGGCTGCTACGCACATTACACTAGAGGTCCATGCGAAAAGGGACAGTTATTCCTGCCTGGTTCTAGGTGTGGTTGTGACAAGTATCTACCGCATTACCACAACGAGACATCATCTTGTTACGAGCTTGGTACGACTTTATTTAAAATTTTTGTAATAATGCAATTGTATTAAGTTGTTATCGTAATATTCAGCCACCGTAGCTCAAGGATAGGGCACACTTTAAATTTCATACTACCCGAGCTACCTGAAACCGATCCTGCGTACATACACCACTGACACTAATGAAATTGTCATATAAAATATCTATTCTTGTTTATCACGTATTCGACGGTTTAGCAACATTGTGACTAAACCCATAATTTGTCAATTTGAAATTACAATACCGTTCTGAAAACGAAGGAGGCCTATGTCCATCTGTGGCAAATAGGCGTCAGCATAATCGTACTCATATTTACCCTACTATACTAAGTAAACTATTTTATAAGCGCAGAGAACATCGCATCTCAGTACTAATATATTTGACAAACATGTTTTTAATAAATAAACGTATTAAATAATGTCGTGAATTGTGTAATTGAGAATATTTTTTTACGCTGAACAAGTAGATTGCATAATTAATAGAATCAGGCGTTACTTTGCGGAAATTCATTATATAAAAGCTTTTACAAAAATTTACTTCGCAAATATCCGCGTTATAAAATAAAATGATGTGTCTTACCTAGTACGAAGAGCACCTCCCGCCCTCCCTCAATTGTGTGCACTATCCCCGTCACCACTAATCCCAGCACCGCTACTCCCAACACCACTACACTAGGCAAGACACACCACTGACGATAATACGACACGTGTTTCGCCTCTACACGAGGCATCCTCAGGTGATATAGACTCTACGGTGGCTAACCGCTAAGTGACTTAGTGAACGTGACGGCGAAACACGTGTCGTATTATCGTCAGTGGTGTGTCTTGCCTAGTGTAGTGGTGTTGGGAGTAGCGGTGCTGGGATTAGTGGTGACGGGGATAGTGCACGCAATTGAGGGAGGGCGGGAGGTGCTCTTCGTACTAGGTAAGACACATCATTTTATTTTATAACGCGGATATTTGCGAAGTAAATTTTTGTAAAAGCTTTTAAGTAGATTGCATGCTCTTAAGTTTGCAATCGGCAACTTCATTGATGCCAGGTCAAAAATCAGATTAGAGCTGCTTTTAACAAGAGTCCCCTTGAGTTTTTACGGTCCCATTAATATACAAACAATTAATATGAATTTTATTAGATAGAATTTTGTCTGTTTTCAGATACACTCGGACCATGTACGAAAGGACAGGTGTTTTCCATATCAGAGGTGACAGAAGAGGGATCTACAGCGGAGTGTCGTTGCAAATCGTTCCATGCGCGCGCGTACGATGGCGCCTGCTATCGACTTTACACGCGGGGACCGTGCAAGCACGATGAGATGATAGCTAGAGGAGGCCGCTGTACTAAAGTAAACTAAACCTTTAATAGAAAAGAATAGAATATTTTTTTATTCAATATTGATTATTACATAATACTTATGGAAAGTCATTTTTTATTTATCACTGGTTCGGAAAACACCCCAGTCCTGGGAAGAACCAGCAAGAAACCCAGCGGGACTTTTTTTTTCAAACATATTTCACTTAACAATAACTTCGTTTATACAATTTTTAAATGATTAAATAAAACTAATTTTAAGGATTTTATCGCGTATATTAACTTATTTTATATTCCCGACGTTCCGGGCACTTTTCAGCACCCATGGTCACGGGGGGGACTGAGGTGTATGACGTCCCAATGGCATAGTTAACCACAGCTACCTTCAGATTAAAAATTATTAATTTTTGTTCCGATCTACGCAGTATGAACTTACAGTATCATGAAGTCTTGCAGTTGTATGCTTGGGTTGGGATTTAATTTTATTAATAAACCAAACAGATGGTAGCACCCAGCCATCTTCTCTATTGAAATTAGGATGTTTTTTAATTTCAATAGCCTCGCGAATCACCCTGGGGAGGAATCGGTGTTCTTTAGCGAGGATTTGTGGTCTATGAAATCTAATGTAGTGACGGGAGCGATCCTGTACGTGTTCATTTTTTATTATTACACTTGACTGATGGTAAAATTATTTTTCATCACATTCCATCTTAGTCCTCATGGGTGACAACGCATCTGCATTTTGATTCGCAAATGAGGATAGATGTGCTCGTTTGTCACCCTATCGTATAAAAAAAACAGGTTGTAAAAGAGTCCTACCATTTAGTAACACTAGAGGCAACTACGTGAAATGCTTGAAAAATCTTCTGATTTTCGATAGATATTGGACAACCATCTCGATTATTTAGAAAGGTGACGTAGAGCAGCATTAAAGGTGCGAGACGTCTGGTATTGTGTACGTCAATCCGCCTGTCAAACGTGACAACAAAGGCAAGTCCTCCCAATATAAAGTGCCTTTCATTTATATTAAGTCCTTTCAGAAATAGAAGAGGAAAGAGGCCTGTACTCAACAATAGGCTATTACTTTAAATTTTTAATTAAGTAGGACACATAAAATATTTGCTTATTTATTTATATGTATGTCCCTAAGTGAACTATAAATGTTATAGATAGATAGGTCATAGATTATACACGAATGAGTGGCTCGGCTACATAAAAGTGGCGAGTGAGCGTTCTATGCTGACTTACTCTGTGGCACTACAGCTTGGTTCGGCTACGTGAAAGTGGCGAGTGAGCGTTCTGTGCTGATTTATTCTGTGGCGCAGCAGCGTAGCCCTGCTACGTAATTGTACCGACTGAGCGTTCTGCGCTGATTTATTCTGTGGCGCAGCAGCATGACTCTGCTACTGCCGAGTAAGTGTCCTATGCTGATTTGGTGTGTGGCGCAGGTGCCGTGTGCGCGGGGGCGGCTTTACGTGCCCGAGCGGCGGCGCTGCTACCGGCCGGGCGCGGGCGAGCCGTGTCCCGCCGGCGAGGTGGTCGCCTTCGACTTCGACGCCCGCCCCGCTCTCGACGGACTCAGCCACAACGGCGTCTGTGTCTGCGGCGGCGGCGCTTGTGCGAGGCGCGAGGTCAATATGATTAACTTATAAATTTAGTTTTGTTATGGAATTAAGAACGTAGACACCTTTAAGCAGCGCCGCTGACGGATGTGCTAAGAACCAACATTTATTAACCAGCTTGGTCAACTAGCTTACCTCCAGGCTGCTGACCCCCTTGTACCCTTGTTATACCGCGTGTGTCGTAAGAGGCGACTGAGGGAAACAGAAACAACAAGTAACAACATCTTTCTAAAATGATAAAATACTGCGGTTGCAAGCCCGCCTGCTAATCGAGGCAACTGTGGTAAAATATGATATATGAGGCCATCTATAGTGGAGGCCTATGTTCAGGCGCGATATTACGTAGTTCATTATTCCGTTTTACTGCTTGGGTGATGTAACAGACATGTATATATTCCGATAGATAGCAGTATAAACAATTCGTAAGCGCGCGAGGCGTCTAGCATTGCGTTTGCCAATTCGTCCGCTAAACGTGACGATAAGGCCAATTCCCTCTACAATGGCAGCAATCCATGTCCAACGGTAGATTTTTACGGGCCGATAAAGTTTAATTAAATGAATGGTGACAAACGCTATTACAAATATCTATTTGCGTAGAAACTTTGGCAGACTCTCATCTCAGGCGTACCTTGATTTGAGCTGGCGCAGCATGAGTGGCAGCTAAACTAACTGACGCAAATATGAGTCTCTGAGAGATGATTACAAATTTGTGCCATTTGCTGTAGAAACTATCGGTCCGTTGGGTCCACATGCGGTGAAGTTCCTAAAGGAACTGTGTCCGCGACTGGTTGTCGCTACTGACAAGAGCGCGTTTTTGCCAACCAGCGTTTATGGCATGAGGCCTCGGGGAGTAGAACTGTATGATAATTTAAGTATTATTATAATTTAAGTAAGGCTTTTTTATTATTGTAATAAATATTGAATATATTTTAATGTTATGTAAATAAATTATGTATAATGAAATATTGGCACTGTTATAACAAATAATATAATGCATAGCAGTTGGAGGCAACATATGCAAAATGTGAATAAAGGAAAGAAAACAAATAAAAAGAGATCAACAAAGTTTGCCATGTTTGGCGTAAGATTATCCATTACCCTATTTCGTCCCTTGGGTATACCATCTTAGCATTAGCAACGTGAGCAAGAATCATTGGTTATTGCTGATTGACCTTTCAAGCGTAGCGATCTGTAGGAACAGTGGAATAGGTTATCCGAAAATAGACAGTTACGGGCATATAAAAAAAGAAAGAAAAAGTCAGTTGAATCGACTTTCTTCCTCGTAAACCTTACCGTTCCAGTCTATTAAAGTCCAATGCTGAACAGAGACCTCCCCATAGATTGATTCATAGGGGGAATATTTGCCATATTTGTGACGCTTGGCGAGCGGGTTGGCAAACGCAGTTTTTTTTACTTTTTATTAGGAAAATGCTGCTGTCTATAGCCTGATTTGTTTCCTCTGTCGCCTCTTACGGCACCCATGGTATGATATGGAGTAGTAGATGTCCTTACACCGCCACTACATGGTTACGTATACGTGTTATTACTTAAATGCTAAACAAAATTAATATTATGCTTTTCCCATACCAGGTGGCAGCTTGCTCGTCGCGCAAAGGCACCGTGATATATAACAACGCGTGCCATATCCTATATACACAAGGTCCGTGCTCCGATGGATCCTGGCTGGTGTGGCGCGATAATGACGCCACGTGTGAATGTCGACCCGATCAACCAAATTGTAATAATAAAATTGACAGTTGACATAGAAGGATAAAATGTAAGACTTAGTGATCTCGAGAAAGTATTAGTTATGGTCATTTATGATTTGTTTAGAGATGCAATCTTTAAACAAGCAGAGTATGCTACATAGCATTAAATACTTCTTGCTCACTATGGCTGGCTTAAGTATATCTACATAAGAATGATAAGCAAAAGAAAGACATGAAAAAGAAAATACTCTGATAAACGCTTCTTTTAAAAATAATTTATTAAATACAAGACACACACGATAAGAATAGGACTGACAATTTACATTTCGCTACGCATTAGGTATCTCAAAGTGTATGAAAAGTAAATGTAATCGAGTAAGTTTATCACTCGAGTTCGACTGATTGTCATTGTTGTGTTTACGTGCTATTATGCGCTTAGAATATAATTACATGTGCTCATGGAAATATATGTACTTCGCATGTGCTATAAAATGAAATTATTTTCAATTTCATAAAGGCTGCCAACTGTTCACATCAAGTAAAGTTGAACGGACTATAAAAGTACACTTAATAATTATAAATACTGTTTAATTATTTGTTACTTTTTAATTAAATTAAATTATACTCTTAAAATGGCGATTTGTTATGAGTCACCTTATAGTAATGACATATGTACATACTTAGAGTGAAGTTGTCAGTAAACCCATTCTACTCATATTTTGAGCGCATGTTATTGTAAGAAATAGAGATATGGAATTTAATAATAAATGGGAGAATTGGGAGGGACGTAGGAGAAGAATCCCTCCCATAGCTCTGGACTGGTTTATTCTTCTTTCCACGTTCAATCTATTCTCCTTTGGAACGCACTCCCTCTCGAAATCAGTACGGCTAGCAGTCGTTACGCGTTCAAGATGAAGGTTCGGGAACTTACTTAATAAATTGGCACAACCATCATAGTAAGTTTGTTTATACATATATATATTTTCTTATTATGTATATTATATCTTTAATATAGGTACATAACGTATGTGAATAAATATTAGTATATTTTTTTAATTATTTAATTACTTATATGTTTATTTGTATATCGTTATGAGTTTATTACCTACATCTGACATCAATATGCATTTATGTATTATACATTTTTATTATCTTAGTTATTTTACATTTCATTTTATTATTTTTATCATAATTTATTTTATATATATTTTTTTGTTATGTACCATTTATATTTTATGTATTTTATTTCCATGTATTACAAATTATTTTTTTTATTTTAGTTTAGTATTCGCATATTAATTTTTTATTACACCTACTTTATTCTATCTCTACATCATCCCAAAATAGACTGGTAGAGAATGCATTAGGCATTAAGTCCGTCTATATACCACGTGTGTATATGAAATTTTAAATAAATAAATATGTTAAAAATGCCGTTTAATAATAAATATAAAACTTATTTACCCTGTCTAATTTATTTGATGTAGAGACTATTCATTATACGAATCGGTGAACTGTTTACTTTTTGTTGGGATATGGGTCCCGAGTTATAACAAAATCAGTTAATATTCGTTCATACATACATACATACATATAATCACGCCTCTTTCCCGTGGGGGTAGGCAGAGACCAGTTCTTTCCACTTGCTACGATCCTTACATACTTGTTTTGCTTCGTCCACTTTCATTATTCCCTTCATACATGCTCTACGGTTTAGGGTATTCTTGACCTGACCTTTCTTCAAGACGTCCCTGATTTAGTCTAGAAATGTCCGCCTAGGTCTACCCCTTCCAACACTTTCATTCACACTCGCACTCATATATAGTAATGGTTACAAAAATAGCACGTAAAATGTAGGCATACGTGTTAGATTGTCTAAAAATTTACTCGGCACTTTTTATACTACCTAACGATTGTTTTTAAAATAAAAAAAAAACCTAGTTTTAAGAAAAATCTTGAACTGAATCACCCGAGAACCTTTCTTCTCCATCGGTTGTCGGTTCTTCAAGGCTGATCCATTGCTTCTTCAGCCTACTGATCCGTTGTTTTATATATTTACTGCGTACATCTTTATTTTGAAGCCATTTTACGGTAAAAGTAATTTTACAGGTTTGCTTTTAAGTACACGAAACATCGAAGCAATTATAGGATCATCAGATAATCTGCTTGAGATCCCAAAATGTATAAAATTAAATCCAAATCCAAGCATACCACTGAAAAATTTTAAGTCACTCTAAGCTCATTCTGCGTAGATCGGACCAAAAATTAATATTTAAATGCTAAAGGCAGCCCGTTTTAGTTACGTCATCAGAACGTCAAGCACGTCAAGGACGTCGAGCACCACAGTTCCTTTGCTGTCAGTCTGTCAAGTCTGCTGCTATCTGGTGCTGTGGCACCAATAACATTGTTAATTTAAACTTTTGCCAGGAGTTTATCACGTACTTGATAAAAATAACTAAAGGAAAGCAGCATGTCTTAGAAATAAAATATTTCGATAATATCAAGTTAAGTCCATCCACCAACACGCATTAGGGCAGCTCGCTTTACCAAATGCTAAGTAACCGTCTTATAACATGAGAGTAGGTATAGAACTTCCCACACCTATAATTTGTATAATTTGCTGTATACTTTTATGTTTCATCAGAAATATTGAGAAAAAACTCCTGCCCCTTTGATGTAAGGTAAAAAAGCACGAAAATGAAATGTTTTTGTTCCTCTATTGAACATATAACAATAACGCTGTAATCCGTATGTCGTATGTATTATGTATGTAATAATTACGTTCTTTTACTTTATATAGCTTTACATATTAAAGTAAGTTATTAAAATACTCGAGCATCTCAATAATTTGTAGGATTTTAATTAAGTAGATACTTATAATTCATTACTTCGAAGTTTTGTATTGAATGCGACCGATGTTGAATTTATATAAGAGAGGTGATTATAAGAAATAATAAAAACTAATACAGTATTTTTGACATGGTTATATCTTTTTATTTAAAATTAAAAGAAATAAAGTCAATACACAAATTTATTAAAATGTTTCATTTCAAAGCGTACTTACATAGGCTGCACTAAAAGTATCGGGAATGGAATATTTCCACTGTTCCTGTCATATTAAAATCTTTTTAATTGAAAACTCCTTGGTTTTAAAAATCGAATACCATTTATTTATTTAAAAAAAGTTTCTCGGTCTTGTCACAATTGAATTGACTCGAGAAAATTGAAGAGCGATGGTTTATTATGACTTTCGAAGTGGCTTAACACAAAAACAATGTATTGACCCATTGAGATATAATGTACTACGTACTAGAGAAGACGCCTCAACTCGATTGTTTGTAACACGCGTTAGAGTGCGCGCTCTCAAACTCACTTAGTCTGTGTCAAGCGGTTGTTACAACGTGAGAAGTTAGAGTGAAGAATTATTTTTAAATTAATATGCCTTCGTGTGCATTGAGATACTGTTCAAACTACTCGAGAAATATAAGGAAAAGTCAAGGAGTGAATTTTCACCAGTAATTTAAACTTATTATTATCTTTAAAACACGCTTAATTTAATTATATTTTATCAACTGCAATGTATACGTGAATGTCAAAGAGTAAAACATTTTTATGCGCAGACTTGACACTATCGACGTTGTTGATGACGCTCACGTCGCTTCTCGAACACCTGAAATATAAATAATAGTAATCAATAGAAAATAATATATGTAAAATATATACTCATAAAACATTGTTACTTACCTTATGTACTTGTTGTTTTTCTATAATAAATAAGTACGTGTGCATACGGGGACGGTGGCACTTATCGCGATTTTTATTAGTAGGGTGAAGGTATATTTGCAACATCGGTGTTGCACCGCTGATTACATGATCCCGCGCTTCGAGTTAGTTGCACTAGAACATCATTCGAGGTGACACCTATGTCTCCCTCCCCGCGTATGTACACGCGCTCACCAAATTGTTTTAGTATATTTTTCTCCAAGACGACATCAGCGGCCTACATCATCAACAAAGTGGTCCTTCGGCCGAATCTTTACGTTGTCTGCAAAAAATATAATTATAATAAGTACCAGTTATGTTCCACACGCCGGCTACGCCGCACAAAAAGCGACGACCACGTGGCACCGCTGCAAAATCGGAGTGCAAGAACAACCAAGATGTGTTACCATTGTTCAGCTTAAAGGATGAAGTGCTGGAAAAACCTGAAAATGCGCAAAGTGCTTGTAGTAAGAGTAAAAAGTCATCAAAGACAGCAGGCACGTCGTCAAGTACGGCACGCAAACGGCAATTGGAATACGAAACCGCTAAAGCTATGGCTCTCGTGGAAATACAAGCAGCGGAAGCTGAAGCTGAAGCCAAGGTTAAAAGTGCTCAGGCAGTAGCTGCCAAGATTAAGGCAAATATTCAGTCGAAGCTGCTAAACAAACAGCTTGCTGCTGAAATGGCTGAATTGGAATCTCGATCACGCTGTTCCCACAAGTCGGCTGTAAAATCTTCGACCAGCAAAGTTGAAAATTGGCTTAATGCCCCAGGAAACCAGCATGAGGAGAACCGAGAAGATTACTCCCGTGAAACAATCGGCCTAGAAAAGCTGGCACATGCCTTGAATGAGGCAGTGGCTGCCTCATCATATAAAACACAGAACCAGGAGCTCTTAACAAGATTAGCAACGTCTAAAGACCTGCCTTTATTTTTTGGAGATTCAATGGAGTGGTTGCAGTTTAAACAGGCGTACCAAGAATCTACCCAATTATGCAAATATAGTGACACAGAGAATTTATGGCGGCTGCGTAAGTGTCTTCGTGGCGATGCTAAAGAAGCGGTGACTTCACTCTTGATTGGTGGAACTACACCCGAGTTAGTAATTGACACCTTAGAACTTCGATTTGGCAAACCAGAAACAATTATGAGTAAAATAGTTCTACAGCTAAAAAAGCTATGTCCGTTGCCGCTAACTTATCATAATGATATCATTAATTTTGCAATAAAAATAAAGAACTATGTGGCTGCTCCCAAAGCAATGCAACAAAGTGATTATCTTCGCAGCCCGGAATTAGTATCAATTGTCGTATCCAAGCTTCCAACTTTACTTGTCGCAAAATGGACCGACTACGTTTATGAACAGCGAGAGTGTAATTTACCGAAGCTGGAATTGCTTAGTGATTTTTTATACGAGGAAGCCACTAAAACAGCTGCATCAGGAGTAAGTCATATTCACGCTCAATATAATTTAAAGAAGCTCGATGAACGTAAACACCGTTCACACTCGCTGTTACTGTCCACAAATAGTAATCAATTACAAAACGCTGAAAAGTGTATATTTTGCCGAAAAGGGGCTCATGGTGTCTCAGATTGTTCACGGTTTAAGCGCGCTTTACGCAAAGATCGCTGGCGATTTGTACGCGTAAATAAACTTTGCTTCAAATGTCTTGCCCCCCGCCATACGAATGGTATGTCTTGTAATAGCAGTAATTGCGACATTGACGGCTGCAATCAACCGCATCATCGTTTACTGCACTGGATTAAACCATTGGAAGAAAGCTTAAAAACTGTGGAGCGAAGTGAGGATGAGCATCCCAGCACCAATGAAACAGTGACTCATACAGTGGCATCCCACTGTCACAAGGTGCTTTTGAAAGTGGTGCCGCTCACTCTTCACGGACCGAATGGCAGTTTACATACGCATGCACTACTGGATGATGGAGCTACTGTGACGGTGATATCCTCTGATATAGCAGATGAGCTCGGATTATACGGTGAAAACGTGATATTGCGCGCGCGCAGCGCATGGGACTCGGGCGAGCTTGTGTGTGAATCTCAAGTAGTGAGTGTTAGTGTTACTAATTCGTATAACGAAATGTTTACTTTCCGTGCGCGTAAAATTAAAGAATTAAATTTACCAACACAAAAAGTGCCGAATATGGACTTTAATAATTATGGATTGTTAAGTGAAGATCTTATGTTATGTAATTGTAACGCTAAGCCAAAATTATTAATTGGTCAGGACAATCATCATTTAATTACTCCCATTCGTTGTGTTCGTGGTAAGCGGCGTGAACCGTACATAACTCAAACTGCGCTTGGATGGTGTGTGCACGGATATATGGTAAGTGATGTTAATTGCACTGATCGCTTTGTCTCTTTCATTAATAGTTGCACCGAAAAGGCGGGACCATCGCAGTCTGTCTTTCACGTACACACGGTAGGATCGATTACTAGCGATCTCTCTCTCGATAATGATAATGGTGAATGTACCTGCGCGCAGTTGCACGATGCGGTTCGTTGATCCTTCACGTTAGAATCTATTGGTGTAGGTTCGAAGCCGCGCCGCAACCCAGACGAAATACGCGCTTTACAAATATTAGATGACACTGCAGAATTAGTACATGGTCAATGGACTGTCGGCTTACCGTGGAAATACGATGAATTACATTTACCCGACTCTTACCCTAACGCTTTTAATCTGTTAAAGTCAATAGAAAGAAAATTTTTGCTCAACAAAGAGTATGCAACTCGTTATTGTGAAAGAATGAGATACTTATTTTCTAATGGTTATGCTAGAGAACTTAACGAGACCGATGAAAACCTTAATAAACGTATAATATGGTATTTGCCGCACTTTGGTGTAGATAATCCAAATAAGAAAAATCTGCGTTTAGTTTATGACGCGGCAGCAAAGTCGAACGGTTATTCTTTGAATGATTTTCTTTTACAAGGCCCTGATTTGTTACAATCGTTATTAGGAATATGTTACGATTTAGAGAAAACCGCATAGGTATCATAGGGGACATAAAAGACATGTTTTTAAGGATTAATGTACGGACAGAAGATGTTAATTCTTTGCGTTTTTTGTGGAAAGATATTTATTTAAGTATTGAAAATGAACAATTAGGCTTCGGAAGTAGTAACAAAGGGTCAAAATCACCTATACAACATCCTGTTAAGAAATATGTTATGACGTCACTAACTTTCGGCGCTAATTGTTCCCCATTTATAGCGCAATATATTAACCAAAATAAAAACACATTGCGCTTTCAGAATAAAATGCCCGATGCAGTTAATGCAATTAGGAAAAATCAATATATGGACGATTTTATCGATAGTTTACCAGACGTCGCTACTGCTACAAAAATGATAAAAGACATTTCATATATTAATCAGCAAGGTAGTTTTGTGATGCGTAACTGGTTAAGTAACAATTCAGATGTTCTTAATGATATGCCAAAAGAGACTTTAAATGACATGGCGATACGGTTTAATATCGAATCTCAGCCGGAACGAACGCTTGGACTTTTGTGGTTTCCCGCGAGTGATATGTTCGGGTTCGATCTTTCGTTAAAGCGTATACCGAGTGATATTTTACAACTATCACTAAAACCGACTAAGCGTGAAGTTCTTCGTATTATAATGTCTGTATATGATATTCATGGGTTTTTAGCACCTTTTACTATAAAATCCAAAATTTTGATGCGCGAAATATGGAATGTAGGTATAAAGTGGGATCAGGAAATAATAGATAGTCTATTTATTTTATTCAAAGATTGGATTTCGCAGTTACAAGAAATGAGTTACGTTCGAATCCCGCGCTGGTATTTCTATGGCGATGACTCTGTCGGTGCGAAAGAGAAGAGCGGTCGCGCCGTAAACGACAATGAGACGTCTATGCAGTTGCATATTTTTTGTGATGCATCTCCATGCGCATACGCATGTGTTGCTTATTGGCGTAAACAAGACACCAACTGCGTGCAGGTGTCATTCATTGCGAGTAAAAGTCGTGTTGCGCCGTTAAAACCGTTAACTATGCCTAAACTCGAACTTCAAGACGCGTTATTAGCATGTGGTTTGGCAGAGACTATAAAAGAGGAGCATAGAATTAAACCGTCGCGTGTTTTTTATTGGACTGACTCAATGATTGTTATTAATGGATTCGTAACGAGCATAGAAATTACAAAGTTTTTATTGCAAATAGGTTAGGTGAAATTGATGAGTTAAGTAAAATTGATGAGTGGCATTATGTGCCGACAAATTTAAATATAGCGGATTTAGCTACAAAAAATAATGATTACGACTTCAACAAGGACTCCTCTTGGTTAACGGGCCCATCCTTTCTGTACACGGAAGAAAAGTATTGGCCCCGACAGCCTGAAAATAAGGAAAAGAGCAACAATGAGCTGTTGGATAAAGTATATGTAGTAATAAAATCACCAAAGGAGAATTGTAATAGTATTTATGACTTACCTATTCCGGATCCAAACCGTTTCTCCGTGTGGTTGCGCTTGCTTCGCTGCACCGCATCTGTGCTATTATTTATAGAAAAATATAGAAAAACCGGTACTCGGTGTATTAATAATTTGTTAATGAATAGAGCCGAAGTACTTTTGTTACGCTATTCACAATCACAATCTTTTCAGACTGAAATTGATTTGCTGAAACAAAATAAAGAAATTAATCGTGATAGTCGTTTACGTTCATTAACACCATTTTTAGATAAAGACGGCTTATTGCGTGTAGAAGGGCGTATAAACGCGGCTGCAAACGTCACTGAAACTATGAAAAACCCTGTGATTCTGGATGGTAAACATCGCATAGCAAGGCTGGTGGTTTTGGACTTCCACGTCCGTGCCGCTCATTCGTATAATGAACTTGTAATAAACGAGCTACGACAAAAATATTGGGTTGTAAATCTGAGACCTACTGTTCGCTCCGTAGCTTCACAGTGTCTAGTTTGTCGAATACGAAAAACAGCACCAAAACCGCCTCGCCTCGGGGATTTGCCATCTCAAAGATTAGTTCATCATCAAAGACCTTTTACTGTTTGTGGTGTAGACTTATTCGGTCCGATCGAAGTAACTGTGGGCAGGCAGAGACCCAAAAGATATGGTGTTCTTTTTACATGTTTAACAATACGAGCTGTTCATATTGAAATGGTATCGACGCTTACCGCAGACTCACTTATTATGGCTCTTAGAAGGATGGCTGCACGTCGTGGGTGGCCTCATACTGTCATATCTGACAACGAAACCAACATGCGAGGTGCTGATACCGAACTTCGAAAATCTTTTGAAGAAATTAATCAGCAGCAAGTTTCAGCCGAAGCATTAAACAAAGGAGTTTCCTGGCAGTTTATACCACCAGCCAGTCCTCATATGGGGGGAGCTTGGGAACGTCTGATTAGAAGTGTGAAAACGGCACTGAAAGTCGTTCTTAGAGAGAGGGCTCCACGAGAAGAAGTTTTATTAACGCTTCTCGCTGAAGTCGAAAATATAATTAATAGTAGACCGCTTACCCATGTTTCGGTAGACCCTCAAAGTAAAGAGGCATTAACTCCATTTCATTTTTTACTAGGATCTTCTTCGAACTTACCTATACCTGGGGTCTTTGATGATGGCGACATGTATCTTAGACGACAGTGGCGTATTGCCCAACGGTTGACAGACTTATTTTGGAGCAGATGGGTAAAAGAGTTTTTGCCAGAGCTAATTCCTCGACGTAAATGGGATAGGGAAGGTCCGCAATTAAAAGTAGGAGATCTTGTAGTAGTAGTCGATCCATCATTATTTCGTAACTGTTGGCCAATAGGTATTATTGAAAAAGATTATCCAGGTTCAGACGGCAGAGTCAGAGTAGTTGACGTTAGGACTAAGTCAGGAGTGATGAAGCGATCAGCTGCTCGTGTGGCCTTTCTCAAGCTTGGGGATGAGTGTCGGCGAACCGACACTTGGGGGGAGGATGTTGATGACGCTCACGTCGCTTCTCGAACACCTGAAATATAAATAATAGTAATCAAGAGAAAAGAATATATGTAAAATATATACTCATAAAACATTGTTACTTACCTTATGTACTTGTTGTTTTTCTATAATAAATAAGTACGTGTGCATACGGGGACGGTGGCACTTATCGCGATTTTTATTAGTAGGGTGAAGGTATATTTGCAACATCGGTGTTGCACCGCTGATTACATGATCCCGCGCTTCGAGTTAGTTGCACTAGAACATCATTCGAGGTGACACCTATGTCTCCCTCCCCGCGGATGTACACGCGCTCACCAAATTGTTTTAGTATATTTTTCTCCAAGACGACATCAGCGGCCTACATTATCAACAGACGTATAATGTTAAGTAATTATGAACAATAAAATATTTATATATAATCACTATAGGAAATGTTAATGCATTAAAATTAACATTTTTTATTATTATTTTTATTTAATGGTTTCCTCGGCTGTGTCATGAAACAAAATAATTATGGATCAAATTGGTTCAGAAGAATTGCAGCGAAGAAACGTCAGATTATTCACGCATATTTTCCGTGCAGTTCAAAAAAAATGACAAATACAGCGCAAAAACAGGAAGAGTGTACTTCAAGAAATAAGCAGTACCATGCGACAATGTAATTATATAATTATATAACATTGCTGGGATTTTTGTTTTATTTTTTAATTAGACGACGAAGGAATGTTTTGTAATGTTCAGTATATTTACGGGACTTAAGAGAGGCGGAAACCTCGGCGCGCGAGTCATTCTAGTATATGACGGTTTTTTAATATTGTAACACTAGAATTTTTGCAGGCTTCTCAAATAACTAGTATCTTTTTTTCAGCCATCAAAATGTGGTGAACAGGAAGTATCAGAACCGTTGTGTGAATCAATAAGCAGTACAAACTCAATTTTAGATAGTCCGAGCAAAATTGTACTTAAAAATAAATTACGCAAGTGATGTCTCCTAAGCTAAGTTTGAGTGATGTATACGAAGCCTAAGCTTTCAAATAGAGTTCTACCTTAATAACGGAATCAATAATTCTAGGTTATTATAAAAAGAATAAAATATAAGCACGTTGTAATATTGTGTTTGTATTTAATAGCAAGGAATCTGCAGCTAGAAACAAACTTACTGAGAAATTTAAGACAAAATATTTATCTAAAGAAAAAATGTGTTTCTTACAAATCGATTGTAGAAAATTTGAAACATAAATTCGGTCTCAACTTAAATGCTGAGATTGATTTAATGGGTAAAGCAGAAGTTATGGAGTAACATATATCTTTAACAAAAAAGAATAAACAGAGAACGCATTATTAATTATACACTGCATGCACCTTTACGTAAATTTGCATTGATTTTACACTATTATTCACCAGCTGCGTATAAATACGTTAGAGAATGCTAGAAAAGTAATAATAATGATCTTTGAAAATAAATGCATATTTTTATATTCTACATATTTACCTTTTAAAGTATTAAATAAAATATAATTAAAATGTAATTCTGACATAATATTATGTTACATTATATTAACACATTATGCAATATAAAAAACAATTTAAAAAATTGTACTCGATACAATTTACAATACAATCTAAATAAACATTTACTTATTACATACTGATCAATCTACCTACGTATATAATCTATGATGACAAAAACCGCGCATGCGCGACTGTACTATTTACCGCGCATGCGTGAAGACATAGAGTAGTGCACATTTTTTGTTCGGAATAGCTTCTCTAGAACGTAGTACATTATATCTCAATGTATTGACCGGATGATTTCTGCATTTGGTGATGAAGCCCCATCCAAAACCACAATTTATCGCTGGTTTGCTGAATTTCAAGGTGAACGTGTCAAGCTCAGTGATGATCCCCGTCAAGGTCGTCCAAAAACTGCAGTCACCCAAGAAAACGTTGATGCTGTGCGTAAGCTGATTGCGAAAGATCGACATGTGACATACCGCGAAATTCAGGCAACTTTAGACATTGGCATGAGTCAAATACAAATAATCTTGCATGAACAATTAGGTGTAAAAAAGTTGTTTTCCCGATGGATACCGCATTCGCTCTGTGAAGAGCAAAAAGCGGCTCGCATTACTTGGTGCGTCAGAACTCTCGAAAGATTCCACGCAGGGTCCTCAAATGCTGTATACAACATCGTATAAGGTGACGAATCCTGGATATACGCGTACGAACCCGAAACAAAAAACCAGTCACGAGTTTGGGTGTTCGAAAATGAGTTAAAGCCAACAAAAATTGTTCGTTCACGGAGTGTTGCAAAAAAAATGGAGGCCACGTTTGTCTCCAAAACCGGCCATGTTACGACTGTTCCTCTTGAGGGACAAAGAACGGTTAATGCAGAATGGTATACTAGCATTTGTTTGCCACAGGTCGTTTGACCTAATGATTAAAAAAAAAGGCCTAATGATTTCTATACTTTCCCTAAAATAAAGAATAAATTGCGTGGACAGAGATTTTCATCACCTGAAGAAGCTGTGGACGCCTATAAAACGGCCATTTTGGAGACCCCAACTTCCGAATGGAATGGTTGCTTCAATGATTGGTTCCATCGTATGGAAAAATGTGTCAAATTTCGCGGAGAATACTTCGAAAAGCAATAAATACATTTTTAAATAGTAATGTTTTGTCACTTCCTTGATTCCCGAAATTTTCAGTGCCGCTCGTATTTCTGTGCTGTTTTTATTCCATTCATCATAACAGTGGAATAAAGTGGTAAGGTGTTATTAGTTCGGGCTAGTTTCGATAGCAGGCCCACTTTCTAACATGTCTTAAATTAATTATATTAATTCTGTAGCTATATTTTTTCCTGTGTCGACGTCGCGGGAAATTAAGTTTTGAATTAGTGATTGCAATTATATTGAATTATATTGTTCCTATAATGAGGAGGGTCCTTAGAGTAATTACATACACATGCATGTATGCATAGACAGAACCTAAAATTCTACAATTACTCTGAGAGAGGATTATAAAGAAGAAAAAAAAACGAAAATAAAGGTGAAAGAAATTAATAAAAGAATTTCGCTTATTTTTTTATAGGATAAGGGTGACAAACGAGCACACAGTCGACCTGATGGTAAGTGGTTGCTGCAGCCCATAGACATCTGCATCTATCCTTGATTACAAATCAAAATGCAGATGCGTCGTCACCCGTGATGACTAAGATGTAATGCCTCGTTTCCAGTAAAAAGGGTCTCTGGTTTTCTACACTCACCATCCAAAACACATCAGCGTTAAGCTGCTATTTTACGTTGGTATTCTGTGAGAGCGTGGTCCTTCCCCGGTCGAGCCAACCCATATAGTTGTAGCACGAATGGGTCAGCTCGACCGGGGAAGGACCACGCTCTCACAGAATACCAGCGTAAAATAGCAGCTTAATGCTGCTGTGTTTCGTATGGTGAGTGTAGAGAACCGGAGACCCATTTTAATGTAAAAGAGACATTCTATCTTAGTCCTCACGGGTGACAACGCATCTGCATTTTAATTCGCAAACGAAGATAGATGCAGACGTCTGTGGGCCACAGCAACCACTTACCATCAAGTAGACTGTGTGCTCGTTTGTCACCCTAATTCTATAAAAAATGGCTCTACCACGTAAAAACTGAGCTGAGTATTGTTTTTAGTATCAAATTGTCTGCTCTCGACCTCCGAAATTTCGATAAATCTTTTGCAATTTCTACGCAAATGCAAAAATATTTATACAATCAAAATAGTTTTAACACGTCATACAAATTGAGTTTGTTGGAAATCACGAACATTTTTTCTGTTTGAAAAAAACCACTGACATATGTTTTTTTTTAAATATAATATAAGTAATAAATGATCTAACAGTCAAAATGATGGTAAATGACTATTGTATCCCATGCAGGGACTTGCTCTTTTACCCTATATGCAGGGTTATTTTTCAAAGAGTAGGCAAATTTTAAGCTTAAGTTCAAATATATAAATACCGTTATTGCAGTTTTTGAAAATACGAGTAAATAAGGCTTCTACTTTAATTTGAAATTATTTCAAATTGAATGTAATTTATGGGCAATGTTTTTTGCCTACCGATCGACCCTTACGAATGTGTGCGTGCGCAGTAAAATCTGTAAAAATAATGAATTACCTCGCATTTTGAATTTAAAAGATAAAAAGGACAGAATGTTTGAGATTCTTTTTAAATAATTTTCTTCATCTTTGCCTATATTACTTATTCTGAACCTTTTCTGTAAATTTGGTCAGTTATTGCAACATAACCTTGTATAGGAACCCTGCAGTGGCTGTATTCCTGCTTGGCGTTAATAATAGGTAAGACAGTGATACCAGCTCAAGTGAAGTCCCAGATGGATAAGGAGCCCAACTCTATAAACTGGTGTAAATTTACCTAAAATAGACGTGCTATTTGACTTCAACAACGATAACGTTTACATAATACTCGTACCAGAGGTAGTTTCTTGTTTATAATATAGAGTTCAAATGAGATATTTGTTCACTTAACGGTAGGGGACTATAGGAGCCCACTGGTACATCCAAACCATTTCAAATAAAGGAGGACACAGATGCGATCGACCCTGAGGACTAGGTAGGATTGCCTGTGATTATACTGGCACTCTTATTTCAATTAAATTGTAATTAAAATAAATTGAATGGTTAAGTTAAATAATATTAATTTAAAAAAAGAGGACAAACATCCATATCTGGAATATTTTTTGAAGGTCAAAGATTGCCTGCGGCCGTGCCGGGCTACAACGAATCGTTTAGCCACTGCGTTGCCAAGCCGTTGTGCTAATGTCGCTTTGAATTTTGATAATGATATATTTTTATCACTACAAAATTTCAAAACATTTCAAGACTAAATAAAAGTGCTATGAACTACACAAAATTATAATGTTTAATCAAAATAATTATGGTAACTTGCAGAATTTTTAAGCATTATAAGTCAATACTCGACTATTCCTATCTGATGGTAAGTGGTGATGCAGTCGAAGATGGTAAACCAAACAAGGCAGTAGTATCAAGGCAAGTTGCAAGGCTTGACACAGGCTATTCAGACACTTGTGTCGCTAAGTCAGTGCCCAGTGCCTAGTAAGTCAGTGCTCTTGCCTTTAAGACACCCATATTGTATTCAATGTGAAAAGACAGATGTTGTCAAATTATTCCACTCCTTTGTTGTACATTGATGCGTACAATAAAGAATTTAAAAATAGTAATTAACGATACTATTAAAACACATCAATATGGACAAAAACGCTATTTCAAAGGTGGTTTTGTGACTAAAATAAAGATACATCCAGTATATCAATTTCCACCTGACCACCCATTTTCAGGAATTTTATTGCTCCGTCAATACAATAACGGCTAGCTGAAAATTTCGTTTTTCGATGGCTGCCAAAGCTTTTAGGGTTATTTTTTACTTTTTTGAATGTAAACGTTGTATAGTGTCCGAATAAGTGCTGGGATAAAATGTATTTTATTGTTGCAGTGCCCGCCGAGTATAAGTCTAAAATATAGCGTTAATGTTTATGTCACGTAAAGTTAGAGAATAGAAAAAAGGAAACCATTGCAATTTGTTTAAATTTGTTGATGTAATTTTTTTAAGTGAATGTAACCTGGGGGTATGTAAATGTCAAAAGTCAATCATCGGCCAAATCATGAAAAGGTGGCATATCATGAAATAGCCATCCACATCATGATCTGCTCATTTCTACGATTGGACGACGATATATCAATTATTTGCCTTCGGCATTTCATAAACCAACGAGCCTTTGTAAACAGACAACTACGTTTGTATAGTGATTAGTGACGAATTATACAATCTGCCGTCGACATATATGCATGAATTACTGACTCGGTGGAATAGAGCAACTGGTATCACTAGCATGTGTTTGTTCCTAATATCATTATTTAGTTTTAGTGAACAAATTTCGTATATATACTTTGAGATCAAAGTTTATACATATATTTATCTTTTTCATATTTTTTCTTAGAGAAACAATTTCGATTTAAGGTTAGACGGTAAAGGTCGTGGCTTCGAATCTACCACAGAACTACTGTCGTGAACCACCGCTAATATAAAAAAAATCAGCTTACCAGGAGTTGTGAAAGGGAATATTAGTAAATTAATAGCAGCAATGCAGTATTTAATGAAATTGGCTTTTTATATAATTCTATTATTTAAAAAGGCTCTCGACAAAACAAAAATACTTTCTGAATCATTCACATTTCCCCACAGTAAAATTCCATTAGACATAATGCTATGGAAATAATTGAAATAAACTAACTGTTGCCAGTGAGACTTCTAATACTTTTTATAGCATTAGCTTATACTTTGAATAAAGGTCCCATTAATGTTTTGTTTTAAAATTGACGACGCTTAGTTCTTCCACATTTGAAAACACTTTGGTCTTCAAATTGTTAACAAATAATTGTCATAAACTTTATAGACTTAATTTTATTACCTTTTAAATGTAAATTGTTAATGTTAAATGAATTTATCAGTTTTCAATTTAAATGATTGCTGTTTAAAAACAATGAGATATCATCGGTAAATAATATCGTGGTCATTACCTACAAGGTAATGTTAGTCATTATATAGACTAATAACAAGAATGGACCGAGAATTGAGCCCTGAGGAACATTCATTAATATAGGCAACCTGAAACGAAGCATTCCCTCTCAGTTCTGAAGAGGGTGACAACGTATTTGAATTTTCATCGGGAATCGATGTCGATAATAGGCATATTTATGGTATACTCGCACTTATACCTATAAACAGTATTATACCCGGACCTGCAAAGATCAAAATTGGTATATTTTAGGTATTTGTTGAGAGCAGTAAATTTTGAGGGAAAATTTTACTAAGACTACTGACTCGCCTTCCACACGAAGCCTGAAGATGGAACCAGTTTTTTCTCTACATTATATTCTTATAACTGAGATGAAACTAGTACCATGACAGAATGTTTAAAAGATATATTTTAATTATTTGTATTGGTTAATATCAATAAGATTTTTTTTTAAAACTTGTTGTTCATCTGTGTGTTGTAAAAGAAATGTAAAGAACATATTTCTTTTGAGGTTCTTTGAGCCTATATAAGGTTCAAGACCTCAGAGGAGGAAAGGGATATTTGGGATCTTGTAGAGCAATATAAAATATTGACATTTATTTATTTATTTATTTCTAAGACGTGTTATTGACATTTACTTGTTTATACTAAATTAAAAAGCAAATGGTGATATTTGTAAAACCAGACCTTGAATATTTTTACTAAGAAATAAAAATGTATGAGGACGAAAACAAATAAATAAAGTAAAAATTTCAACGATGCTAGCACTGGTCAAAAACAATGTACTTCATGTGGCAATAAACTATATAATGGGGTTCCAAGTGATATTAGAGAAGTCGCAGTTAAAAATAAATTAGATAAATGGTTGTATGAAATAAACTGGAATTCTTTAAATTAATTTCTATTACATATGGCAATAAAAGTACATAATAGCGTTCCAAATGAATTTAGAGAAGTCTCTTTGTCGTAATTAAAGAATAAGCTAGATAAACGGTTGTGTGAAACGTTGGTATTCTATACATATCTCAAATTCTATAATTTAATAACTATGTTTAGCAAATAAACTACTTCATTATTTATTCATTCCATTCATCCGTTCAATATAGCCCATAAAAGTTCACTCTTGAACATCGACCTCCCCAATACATCGCCTCGTAGGAAGAATTTTACCATAGTTGACAGGCGGGTTGGCAATCACAGTTTTTAATATTTTGAACTGTTTATCAGAAAAATGTTGCTGTCCATCTCTTGTTTCAGCTTCCTTCTGTCACCTCTTACAATACCGACGGGACGAAACGGGGTAGTGGATATTCTTACACCGCTACTATAGGGTTTCTCATTAATTCATTTATTCATATAAAAATGTAGTTTTCTAACGACTTCAAAAAGGAGATGGTACTCAATTCGACTTTATGTTTTTTTATGTGTGTTACCTCATAACTTTTTACTGGGTGAACCGATTTCGATGATTCTTTTTTATTTGAAAGCTGGTACTTCTCGTGTGGTCCCACATGAATTTGATCAAGGTCAGACCAAGAGTTTTTGAGTTATTCTTAATAACTTATATTGAAGTCGGCAGTACAATATTTTTAATTTTAAATTATGATTCGATTACAATCGCGGTATGTTTAAAGCAAGAGTGGCATACAAGGCTTTTGTTACGCTAGAACAGTGCGATATACTATATTTATTTGAATCGATTTTTTATAATTTATTATGATAATATTTAATTTAAAACTCTAAAAATTGTATTAAAAATTCCAACCTCACCCTGTGCGCGTTGGAAACAAAACAAATAGCGTTAAACGCGAACTTCAAAGGATAAAATCCAATTGGACTTGAAATCATTCCTTGGGGATGGAGTAACTTTTATAATTTTATATAAAACTAAGGTGATTAACTTACTTACAACAAAACAAAAAAGGTCTGACCTATAGTTTTTGAGTTATTCTTAATAACTTATATTGAAGGCGGCTGTACAAAATTTTTAAGTTTTAATTATTCATTAAAAATTCGAGAAAATAAAAAAAACAATGTTTATCATACAGGTTCTTAGACTAACAAATTGGTCCCATTAGTCCTATCAGTTTCAGTTATTTGTTGAACAAAGAAATATTGATCTGAGACCATTGAGAGAGAGGTTTTAAAATCTATTAGCATTAACTGAAATGCGTATGATGGATCCTTTCTGCGAAAGTAGGTATATTGACCTAAGCCAGACATAGCTACTTTACAGATTTATAACCCTATATTTATTGGTGTCGCAACAATGGACGACCTCGTAAACAAGACCAAAAGCTCTAATTACGTGTGTACGCTTTTGTCCCACCCGCCAACAAGATGCTTTTTTTCATTCAAATATGGAAAATTTACCAAGGCTATATTATTTTAAAACATAAACACTCACGCCTGTCACCCAGTGGGGTTGGCAGAGATTATGGACTTCCATTTGGCACGATCCTGACACACCTCTCTCGCTTCCTCCACATCCATATACCTACGCATACACGCTCGTCGGTTAAAGGTACTCTTGATTTGGCCCATTTTTAATATATCGCCAATTTGGTCGATAAACTTTATTATTTTATTGTATTATTTTATTATATAAAAAATTAGGAAAATTGTAGTCCGCAGTCCTGTCTTCAAGGGAAACCGACTTGGTCAAAACTAATTATTCTGAGCTTCACCAAGAAGCAGAGAGTGCCATTGAGCGACCCGTTCACATACCTATCGAACAGATACAATTCCACATAATGAAGTAAGCAATAACACTACTATCGCTGGGCTTATGCGATCCCAATATTCCCCATACGATCTTAGTAGACACATTCTCACACAAGATGCGTCAAATTAGTGCAGCTCACCCACAGTCACACGACGCAATCCCCCACGTAGTATTTAACATCAAATGTAAATACCATTCGGATGGCTCCCCCTCACTCATACCTACATATCGACTTTAGTAACAAAGTCGTTAACTAAAAGTAGCACTAACGTATCATAGTAGCACGCTACTAAGACGCTAGTAACCAAATATGTATCATAGGTCTATTGCAATAAGACAACGAATTGAGTATGCTTTTTTTTACTAAAAAGTGCGACCAAATCCACTCAAACTTATCCGAAAGGATCGACGTCCACAATCGGTAGGGTGCAAGATATTCATGTGCAAGCCATATTACTATAACAAACCCGCTCACCACCGACACTAAGATGATAATATGCGCAGGGTAGTACATATATATAGGGCTTGAAGTAATATACAATTGGGTCTTGAAGTCATATATATATATACAAGTATATATTATGACTTCAAGACCCAATTTTATTATTATAATGTTTATACATTTAGGAGACCTATATTATTGTTTTTATTTCAAGGATTGCTACGTCCTTCATATGTGGCTTTTACATTGTTCACCGGTACATCAGTAAGTGTGCTTGACTTTCTTACATATTATGTGTGAATGCAGATATGCGTCTCCGTCAGATCTCGAATAATGGATAAAAAAATCGTCCCTCTTGGATTGGATCAGCAGAGCGGGATAGTATTTCATGCCGGCACATTCTTGGAACTTTACAAGGCACAAGTTTGGCCTAACATAGAATATTGTTCTTACCTCTGGGTCAGAGCACCAGCCAGTGCCACCATTACACTTGACCGCATGCAGCGCAGAGCAGCTCGAATCGTCGAGTTTCTTCTGATCGGCTCGATTCCTTTTCAATGCAAAGGTATGTTGAATCCTTTTGTATTTTCTATCGCATTTACCACAGGTAGTGCTTTGAGGAATTGTTCGGATTAATTCCAGCCGCCAAATTTCACGAACGCATATCGCGAGTAAGCTCACGATACCATCCACACCATCTAAATGCTTGGAGGTCCATTACTGTGCGTTGCACTAGGAGTTTTCTTCCTGGTACGACCTCTTTGTGGAATCCATTACCACCGCCGATTTTTCCGGACCGATACGACTTAGAGACCTTCATGACAGGAGTTCCTTTCTAAAAGACCAGCAACGCGCCTGCTATTCGCCTGGTGTTGCAGTTGTTCATGGGCAGCGGTAATCACTTACCATCAGGTGAGCCACAAGCCCGTTTGCCCCCTCTTGAATAAAAAAAAATGCTGCTGGATTTGTATTGTGAGTGTAGATAACCGGAGACCTTTTTCACTGGAAACTAGGCATTTCATTTTAGTCCTCAGGAGTGATAACGCACCTGCATTTGATTTTTAATCTAGGATTGGTGTCGATTTCTATGACGGGCTACAGCATCCACAGTAAGTAGATGCTGTGGCGAGTCACACACCTGGACTGTTTGCTCGTTTGTCACCTTATTTTATATGAAAAAACAAACCTTAAAAGTGCTATTAACAATTTAATTGCTTCCGACGGGGAACAAACTTGGGTTGCTCGCATAATATTATGCGGACTCTTATCGTTTGAGTTACCACAACTCTCCTTCTGTTATTAAAGTACAAATTTAATAATATAAATGTAATAACTATGTTCTTGATTATCAAAACTTGTCATTATACTTCTAATTTAAAAAGTGCTTTTATATGATAAAACCACATTCTTAACACGAGCCCCAAAAAAGTTTCCTTTAATTATCATTTCTGAAATTTCATTTATGTATAAAATATGTATAATTTAATCATAAAAATTAAACTTTATTATTCATTTATTGCTTTACTGTCGCTATATTCACTTAACTATTTCCTGGTGATTTAATGATTCAATGGAAATCCTTTTATTAAAATTTTCCTAGCCTTTAAAATGGCCGAGTGTAATTTTCTAAATTTGCATTTAAATGCAGAGATTACGCCCGGTTGTGATGAGGGTAAAAGTGGTTTTTTAATCTATACATCTAAATATAATTGAAGTTTCAGTCTCTAATATTGCAATAACTGGCTTTTATTTAGCATTTGCACTCTATACTAAGAAATAAATAACCATTTAAAAAGTATATGTCTGTCTGTCTGTCTGTCTGTCCGGACTAATTTTTGGGATGGCTGTGCCGAATGTGATGAAACTTTACGAACAGATAGATAGTAACGCTACGATGGATCCAGGCTAAATATTTTATCCAATAATTAGCAAGTATTTTTTTAAAACGTAAATTGATAACATTAATGTTTTTGACGTATCTGGTAAAAAAGAACGATTTATTATAATGAAATAAAATGGCTTGCTTTAAAGATTCAAAGTACATTTTTATTATACAGGACCCAACATTTTCCAACCATGGCGCTGTCGCATGACAGTAAGTGCATACTAAGGTCACTGATATAGAAAAATCAAAGAAAAAAGCAAACGAGGGAGAACAAATAAACAATAGATTTCTATTTACATTAACGTGAAATTTATTTAAATTTAGAAATTCAAGTCTAATGCAAGATGTCGAACATTGGATTATCATCAGATTCATCATATTAATACGTGAGCATCGAAAATAATCATTTTTTTAAATATTTATCATAAAAGAACGTAAATATTTGATAGAAATAAAAATTCCCCCTATAGTCCGGAATTTTTTTTATAAAACAATACCTTGTAATCTGACAAATTCCAGATCCAATGATAAGATTCTATATGTTATATATGTACTCTGAAGTACAAATTATACTTCATTATGTATGTAAATTAAACAACACAATAGGGAGCTTACATTTTATTATAAAATTAACGTCATTAGTGCTATAGAACTTACAAAAAATATGCAATAACTTTACATTAGGAATTGTGTACAAACACACACTAAAATAATCAAAAATTATGAATCAAGTTATAACTTGTTCAATCATGCATTTGCGAAGATTATCAATAATATCTAATAATAATAAATAATATAAGGTACGTTGGGGTAAGATCGGTGATGGGGCAAGACCGTAGGATTCAAATTCCCGGCGAATTATGCTATATTTTGAAAAGCTAACAATATGCTACACGACGCCATTTCATCCTGCCCCGACCCTCAGTTCGCGCCAGTCACTTCGGCAAGTGGGACCTGTGCTGCGGTGACTTTTTTGACTTTTTGGAGTCGAGTAACTGGTAAAACTAGCTTAATATGCTTGTTCCTAGTATTTAGAGAAAGTATATCACTATTTTTAATAAAACTATTTGGTATTGTATACATACATTTATAATAATAAACTGACTATAGAACTAGTACTGAATAGAACTTTAGATATACTAAGAGGCCATAGTTAATTTATTACTCACTTTAAATGTATCTTTAGGGGATTTCTTCGGACCTAGGTTATAAATTGCTCTTATGGCTCTGTTGTGCAAAACAAAGATAGCACGATTTTATATGACATTATGATATGGAAATAACTAAAATAAACCAATATAGCTGTTTCAACACATATGATGCCTCTAATCCTTTTTACAGCACATGCTGCAGAACCAAGTTTATTAGCTAGTTTAGGTAAATGGGGGCCCATTGGAGCTTCGCGTCTACTGTAATTCCGAGGAAAACTGTGGATTTAACAAGTTTAAATTTCAATCGATCAAATATTTACGTTCTTTTATGATAAATATTAAAAAAAATAATTATTTTCGATGCTCACGTATTAAAATGATGAATCTGATGATAATCCAATGTTCGACATCTTGCATTAGACTTGAATTTCTAAATTTAAATAAATTTCACGTTAATGTAAATAGAAATCTATTGTTTATTTGTTCTCCCTCGTTTGCTTTTTTCTTTGATTTTTCTATATCAGTGACCTTAGTATGCACTTACTGTCATGCGACAGCGCCATGGTTGGAAAATGTTGGGTCCTGTATAATAAAAATGTACTTTGAATCTTTAAAGCAAGCCATTTTATTTCATTATAATAAATCGTTCTTTTTTACCAGATACGTCAAAAACATTAATGTTATCAATTTACGTTTTAAAAAAATAAGGTACGTTGGGGTAATACCGGACGGATTTTCGAAAAGTTGGAAGAGTCTGCCAAAAACTTTAATTTCTCGACATTCGTATACGTCAGATTTATGGAACATGGAGCAAACCGTTAATCGTTAAACGTAGTTTAGCTCTGAGAATCTTTTGCTTGTGTAAACTCAACGGTTTCTGCTTTAAAGGTGTGCGAAAGCTAGACATACTTTTTTATATGCATAATGAAAAATTGGCCATTAAGGGGTAAGACCGGACTTAAATTTAAAACCACTTCTACTGCTTAGAGAAAAAAGTTTATAAAAGAGATTTGTTCTATATTTAACGCTCAAAAACATATTTCAATATGATCTATAAATTACTAGAAACATAAATGTTCCAAACGATTTTCTCTTTTTTTGTTTCTTGCCATCCGGTCTTATCCCTGATATAAAGAAATTGTAATTTTATGTTTCTCAAACTTTGTTATGACATAAGATGAAATTACTCAATATAAGAGAAAGATCGGATGCATTTGATTTTATATGGGAAAAAAAATAACAGTAAGGACTGGCGAAATGCCCTGGGATAATGCAGGAGTTAAGGAAGATATAAATATTTTAACAAAGCGGCATTTATTATTATAAATTATTTTTTAAATAATTATTATAAATTACATTTTGATTTGTAATAGAGGATAGATATAGATGTCTATGGGCCGCAGCAATCACTTAACATCAGGTGGACTGTGTGCTCCTTTGTCACCCTTATCCTATAAAAAATGTATTTTAATGTGTACTTAAAAGTAATAAAACCATCGTATTGTTTTATTACTTTTAAATATACAGACTTGCTAACGAGACTGAGTCCCATAGTCACTTGAGTAATCAACGAAAAAATATACACGACCAATGAAAGTTTAACAACCACTGCCATATTTGTAACAGGCAAAGATCGGATAATATTCATCCGATCTTCACTCACGAGGGGAAACATCGGATCTCGGCCTACAGCGATCTTACCCTTGCATGGACCAGCTTTATTTAGCTATAACTTCATAAAAATTAGTATCCACACAAAATAATAACAAAAGAAGCCATATTCTCGCTAAAAATCGTAAATAAAAGTGATAGGGAAAGATCGGATGGACAAAAATAATACAAAAATTACATTGTTTTATAAAATGCCACGCAGCACAGGTCCCACTTGCCGGAGTGACTGGCGCGAACTGAGGGTCGGGGCAGGATGAAATGGCGTCGTGTAGCATATTGTTAGCTTTTCAAAATATAGCATAATTCGCCGGGAATTTGAATCCTACGGTCTTGCCCCATCACCGATCTTACCCCAACGTACCTTACTTGCTAATTATTGGATAAAATATTTAGCCTGGATCCATCGTAGCGTTACTATCTATCTGTTCGTAAAGTTTCATCACATTCGGCACAGCCATCACAAAAATTAGTCCGGACAGACAGACAGACAGACATATAATTTTTAAATGGTTATTTATTTCTTAGTATAGAGTGCAAATGCTGAATAGAAGCCAGTTATTGCAATATTACAGACTGAAACTTCAATTATATTTAGATGTATAGATTAAAAAACCACTTTTACCCTCATCACAACCGGGCGTAATCTCTGCATTTAAATGCAAATTTAGAAAATTACACTCGGCTATTTTAAAGGCTAGGAAATTTTAATAAAAGGATTTCCAGTGAATCATTAAATCACCAGGAAATAGTTAAGTGAATATAGCGATAGTAAAGCAATAAATGAATAATAAAGTTTAATTTTTATGATTAAATTATACATATTTTATACATAAATGAAATTTCAGAAATAAAATAAAGTGAATACACATACATGATATTACTTTTTCTTTTCTTTATTTAAAAAACGTTACCTCCACACTAGAATTTTCTCCTGTATCGTGGGTTTACATAGTTTACATACATAAATTTCACGAGGACAAACATCCAGACCCGGAACAATTATTTGTAGGCCATACAAATACTTGTTCCGTGCGGAATTCGAACCCGCCGCCCTTGGCGCTGCAACTCATTGCTAAGCCACTACGCCACGGAGCCGTCGCAGTTGCTAAGCCATTACTAAAAAGCATTAACCAATTAAATGGTCGAATTTTGTTTAATACAATATGCCGTATATATTGACTAACCTATCAAGTGAATGCGACTTGTATTGATAGTGAGAAATTGGTACCCGTTCGGATCTCATCTGCATAGAATTGTAAGTATGAATGTTGACAACTACTAATACAAGAGGCCCGCAAGAGACAAGTTGAGTTCTAAATTGTAAGACAATATGTGAACGTAATGTTTGTTTCTACAATTGTTACAAATTCATTTGCATGAATTTGTAACAAGGCACTACTTCGTACTGATGTAGTTATAATATTTAGCAGACTTCAAAAAGGTGTTTAATTCAACTGCATTTTTATGTACGTATGTTACGCGACATCTTTGTCAACTGAGAACCAATTTTAATGATTCTTTTTTTATTAAATAGCTCATACTTCAGTTCAGTGGTGATACCATACAATTCGTCGTTGACGAAGGGGCGAACCTCAATTTTTCAAAAAATTACAGGAGAGCAAGAAAACATTTATTATTCCCCGATTACTAGCATTTTTCATCAGAGAATTAAATATATAAGACTTAATGGAAAACAACAAATAAGATTCGTCCCTTTGCGGCGTTAGCGACGAGTTTGGAGAAAAAATACCATCCCTAAGGGTGTCAAAATATGAATAGAGAATAAATGAAGTTTTTAATGTAACTATTTAGGCGGCATTCTAGTTGTTAACTTGAGCTTGAGATCCTTTGTCCTAAGTTTCAAATGAATTTTTAACATTGAGTAAAAGCCGATTTCAAAGAGCTAGTGAAAGTGTATAACAATGAAAGCACTGACGAAATTGCCTTTATCGTCACTCCTGGCTGGCGGATTAACGCTGCTTCTCGTCGCTGGTATCGCGGATATATACTATCTAAGGAAAGCCATATTGTAATATTTTTCTGGCGCTTCCCGTAATCGCCTTTAACGAAAACCACTGGACGGTATGATGTAACCGATCACCTCATGGTAATAGCATAAGTATTTTTTGTAACACAAGAGAAGATTAGGGCAAGAACACTTCTGTGTTAGGGTGTAAAAATATTTATAAGCGTCTGATAAAATAATATGGCCGTCGACTCCATGGTCAAAATTAGCTAGGAAATCATTATTTTTATTATTTAATTTTTTTTTTCAAAATAAAAAACACGAAGAATGGAACTAAAGCGACTGTTAAATTTGTTCAAAATTTTTCTGCCGACTTCCAAAAAGGAGCCGGTACTCAATTCGACTGTATGTTTTTTTTTTTTTTCGTTTTTTTTTTTTATGTGTGTTACCTCAGAACTTTTTTCTGGGTGAACCGATTTCGATGATTCTTTTTTTATTTGAAAGCTGGTACTTCTCGTGTGGTCCCATATGAATTTGATCAAGGTCAGACCAATAGTTTTTAAGTTATTCTTAAATAACTTATATTGAAGTCGGCTGTACAAAATTTTTAATTTTAAATTATCACACTGGCGCTCATTGCGAAGTACCATTAAACACCTTCAATGCGACAACTTACAAACTAAAGCTATTTAAATTTAAATTTTAGCGAAGAAGATGTTTTGGTGCTGAAATATTACTATCCTCTAAAACACAAGGCAAGCGGTTGCTTAATATTTGAAACAAAGAACATAAAAGTTAAATTAAAGTGTTCTGATTTTATGAAAGGCTGATATTATAGAAAAATGTAATATATATACATATTACATTTTGCTCACATATATTTATATATATTACTATTAACTTTATTAAAAATTTGGTAACATACAAAGGTACATGTTATTAAGTCGAAAAGTAATTTCTTTTTATATCGTCATTAAATTTTTTAAAAAGCGGTTTTTTTATAGGATACTTCATCGCCATCACCACACTAGCGAATGTGATAGCGACGTAAGATAACCAATAACAACCAGAAATACATTATGACAAACAGGCACACAGTCCACCTGATGGCAAATGGTTGCTGTGGCCCATAGACATCTACATCTATCCTCGATTACGGATCAAAATGCTGATACGTTGTCACCCGTGAGGACTAAGATAGAATGCCTCGTTCTCGTAAAAAGGGTCTCTGGTTCTCTACACTCATCATAAGAAACACAGCAGCGTTAACGCTCCTATTTTACGTTGGTATTCTGTGAGAGCGCGGTCCTTCCCCGGTCTAGCCGACCCATTCGTGCTACAACTATACTACAAATATAGCTGCAGCATGGCTCTACTACGTAAAAAAAACGTTTCCTTAGATTGGCTATAAAAAAAGTTATAATATCGAGAAATTTTTATATAAAACTAGCTGACCCGGCGAACTTCGTACTGCCTAACAGGCGATTCTTTATTTTTTTTTAATACTTATTCTGCTATTCGGGACACCGCGTCAGCTAGTAAGATGAAAAAAAGAAAAAAGAAAGTTGATAAGTCAACAATTACATTATGTCAAATATAAAAATTATAAAATACTTAAAATTCTTTTAATAGTTACTAAAAAATCACAATAAAAATTACAATATCTGATTTCTTATTATGATACCTACTTATTATATTTCATTTTAGTTTTACTTATTCTAATTGACAAATATTGACATTAGTATTTAATATTTATACGATACTAACGTCGCTCAACTATTTTGCCTTCCCGGAAGATCTCCACTAAGACTTAAACTTTATGGTATGGTATTAAAGTTCAAATTGATTTTTAAGTATTGTTACGAATGTTTTGTATGGGATAGTAGAAAATAGTTGTTTTTAGACTTTTTCAGGCAATTTTTGAAATTTTACTCTCCGTAAGAACCATCTTCATACTTCAAGGAATATTATAAAAAAAGAATTAGCGAAATCGGTTCAGCTGCTCTCGAGATTTGCGCTTAGCAACACATTCAGCGATTCCTTTTTGTATTATAGATAATTTCGAATATAATATACTCAATTCTGCCGTAGAGGTAAATCAAGAAACGAACTAATATAAACGGCGTCGCATCGTGTTAAAATACAGTGAAAGATGGTGCACAGAACCATGTCATGCCACCGATCCTCTTTTGCAGTAGTAGGAGGACTAAAGAGCCTGAGCTGATAATCAAGTGTGGGCACTTTATGCACTTACACGTCCTAACCTACCCGAGCTCGATTACCTGAGAGAGGATGCAAAGAAATGGAAAGATCACACAACAAATAGGCCCTCTTCTTTTTATGTAATAGTTTACTGCTGGAAATCTCTGGTCTCTCCATTGCTGGTCTCTCCCCTTGTAGGGATTTGTCTTGTCACGCTTTGTAAGCGGATTGAAGGTATCAGTGCTTCTCGCAACTTTGACGTTGCTGACGTCGTCAGTCTGGATACTTTACGACGTAAACGAGACGATTATACTGTCATTTATCGGAAGTATTTTCTAATCATCGCTTACAACACACACGGGACGAAAACCAACCATTTATATATTACCACAAAATGTTGTATCTTGCTGGTTTCGATCACAGGACCCGCAGCCTAGTAACCAGGCACAATAAGCCACACAGTCGTTAAAAGCAATTAATACACTACAGAGAGAAATCAAGAAAAATAGAACACTTCTTTTAATTAGAAAGCCCTCAGCAGTACTCTTTGGCCGTGTCACCGCAAGCCTTGCTGTAAGTGATATTAATGTCGCCAGGTGTAGCAATTTTCCTGCAATCATTTTTCAGGGGATTTATGGCGCGTGACCTTAATACAATACAATAACGGTTCGTTGAAAATTTCTCTTTTTCTTTGTCAAGCAGGGCGTTCAAGTGCCGTTTTGTTTTAAAATTGTACACATTACACATTCAAAGTATTTCATATAAATAACTTGTTTTATTCTGTAATATATTCCCACGAAGGATCGTTTTTCTATGAGAAATGCCTACGCCTTGCCTTACCTCCGTAAGGGCGGGTTATGTGGGACTCGCATCGATTAAAATTCGTTGCATATTGTTGGCTACAGGGTCAAGGGAATATTTTTGCTTTTCCCTCTACACGGCTGCTATGCCTAGATGGAAACCCGTTTGGGTTGAAGGGTCATAATAAAGGCACTAGTTTTATTATTAAAGTAAAATAGTGTCAAAGACAAAAAAAAAAACACGAAAAAACAAACACACTGTTAAATAACAAACGAGGTTTTTGCGGTCGACAAATTGGAAGTTTATCCAAATACGTCGATTTTAAATGTTTCAAGCTGATCTGAGCAGCATCACCAGCGCGAGCTCTGCCCTCACCAAGGTATTTATACCAGAACGATCTGCATATTGTTTGAGGGCGAGCGGTTTATGTTTGTAAACAAATCCCAAACATTAATATTATAATTTTTAAGTTTTAAAAGAAGTAAATAGCAATAACGTGATTAAAAATTACTTAATAGTTTGAGATTTTTTCGTATTTTGTATACAAATTCAAGACATTTTTTTTCAATGTTTAATTAACTTTAATTACAATATATATGTGCTATTTTGTTCGATAACTTGTAGGTCACTACCTATACATAATCCCATTGCTGTAGAAATCTTGGGATTTTTGATAAAAATGGGACAAGTAGTTTCGACAGTCTCTTGATTTTAACCTAACACTACCCAAAGAATTCTTCAGGTGAAAATCTGTAGGTGCTATATGGTGGATGCATTAACACTTCCCAACCAAGCTCTCTCAATTTTTGCTGAGTGGCTAAAGATGTGTGTGGTCTGGCGTTATCATGATGAAAGACCACGCCTTTTCTGTTGATTAATTCTGGCCGCTTTTTTATTCAATTTCTTGCTTGAGTCTCATCAGTTGTTGGCAGAAGAGATCCGAATCAATGGTTTTACCCGGCGGTAAAAGCTCATAATAAACGATGCCCTTCCAATCCCACCATACACATAGCGTCACCTAATTGCGTGTTAATCCAGGTTTCGCTACAGTCTCTGGAGCTTGACTACCCTTTGGCCAAGATCTTTTTCGCAAGTTATTGTCATAGGTGATTCTTTTTTCATCACCAGTGATCAATATTTTCAAAAATGGTTCGGTTTCATTACTTTCGATTCACTCATTTTGGCGAATATAAAACAATTGAAAAAGGCGGGAAAGTGTTTTTACTTTTTATTTTTCTTTTTCTTAATGTCTAATTGTATTGATAATAAAACCAGCCAGATACAAATAGTACAAACAAAGAGATTTTTTTTCAATTTTATACAAACCCCGACCTATTTTATATAAAATGTAACGCCTTAAAAATCCTTTTGTAAATTTGACGTAGCATATCTCTTTTTCTAGCATAAAACTGAACAATTCAGCATTTTTTTTGAGACTTAAGTCTGTAATTGAACTTCTGTAATTGAATAATTCAGCCTTGTAACTAGATTTATTCTAGGGAGCAGTGCGGAGGCAACTTGTTTTCTTGTACGCGTAGGACCGTGTGGTCTTATACTTTGACAGAGGGGAGCGCATGTGTATGGCTACTCCCCTCCGGTCCGCCGGTAGTCCGTGTTGTTCTAAGACTGGAGGTTATCCTCTGCTCCAAAATTTTTTTCAAAATGATTTTGGAACGTTACATAATTCCATGAATAATTGATTTCAAAACTGTATATTATACTTTCGGAGTACTTCAAAATATCGGGAATACTAATTACGAACGTTAAACTATGGCCACATGCGATTTTGATTTGACTACTATATTATGTAAAGAAACATAATTGTAACTAACGGGCAAAGCTATTTTCTGAAAAAAAAAAGACTTAGTTTACGATAATGTGAATTAAAAGAGTTCGAATTTTTCGTCGTAAATTCCAAATATCTCCCAAGGACAAATGAATGTTCGCTTTATAACTGATCGTGCGAGGTAACTTTCCATAGCCAATATCAATAATATTGCAAGAAGTAAAGAAATATGAACTTCATGAATTAGGGCTATTTTGTAGTTTATTCCAAGAAACTTTAAGAATGTTCATATAACTTAATATGTATAAAACACTTATAGTGATAGATACTTTAGCCTTAGTAGCTATCCCATACTAAGTGTTTTTGTTACTAATTTTTTTCTTTAAGTATCGAATTATATGTTTGCAGTCATTACACTGATATTTGGAAAAGTGTTTTTTACATAGAAATTTTATTGTTATGAGAGTTAGTAAGACAAATCTTTTAAAAGATATAAAGGAAAAAGTTAAAATTAAAATAATTCGCTATTTATTAAGTAAATAGTGGCGGTGTAAGAATATCCACTATCCCATATCACCCCGTGGGGTTCTAAGCCTAAGAGGCACAGAGGTAAAGAATGGGCGACAGTGTCTTCCTAGTAACGACTATAAATAAAAAAGTGCGGTTGCCAACCCGCTTGCCAAGCTTGGTAACTATAGCACATATCCCCCCTATGAGACAACTTAATAGCTATAACGGTAACGGTAACGATAATGGTAACGGGGTATTAGTATAAGTTAGTAAGACGCATAGGTTAATTAAAATAAGTTTTCGACCCCATATATTAAATGATTCACAGTTGGTAACATATTCATAGGTGGTGCTTGCAATAAAACCCAGGATCCATAAAATATTTTAATAAAAGGTTTCAAAATGTTTTATTTTTTAATAATTGTAGGAACAATATTTAACATGATTATTAAATCCTATTTTATTATTCATATAGTATTAAGTATTTCTTTAACAATAATGTAACGTAGATGTTGATAATGGTCGGTTGCGCAATTAGATTTAAAATTAATCGAAATGATATCGTTTCAAGTGTTTTTAACCACCGACGCAATCAGAGGGGTGTAATAAGATTCAACGACCTGTGTCTGTCTGTCTATGGATATACTACATCCACAGATTACCCCCTAAAAAACTGCACCCAAATCTATATACTCGTATATATATTGTGTTTTGCGTGATTTGTGCGCAGTTTTTTTTATTTAAAATCACGTTTTCTAGCGGTGGTTCTTAGTCATGTTTTAGCAAAATCGGTTCTACCATTTGATGATCATCAACTCTTTTTGTTTCCATTTTTTTAATTTTCAATTTAAGTTATAACTACGTGTAGTCCACAGTTACCGGAAGACCTCTCTCATATCTAAATCCTGAGACTGTAAAATCCTCATGGTTAAAAGAACAAACATTAACGAAAAACGATGATGGTAAAATGAGCACCAGTTGTCACGCATGGAAGTTAATTAGTAATCATATTGCAAGACCCTATCCTCTTGGAAACGCTTGTTGCCATCGGTTTGATTAGCCATTCACCGTCGCCGGACAGGGTTGAGTATCTCACTTCTGGTGTAATGGAGATGGTTATGCTTCCATATGATAGAAAAAGAAGCCATGACATCAGTCTGGCATTTTCCACAGCGGCTTCGTACGATACTCACGGAAAATAAACGGGTGACGGATTTTTTTGAGCTCTTACACTGGCACAGCACTAGGATAAGATATAATGCATAGTCTGTCAAAAATAGATGCATGAAGTCCAAATGTAATTTCCAAATGCAATGTTGCGATTCGATAAAAGTGAAAAGCGTCAAAGAATGTCCGAGGCTTCATTGTTCCGTCAATACAATAACGGCGCCCGAATTTTTTACGTTTTCATTTTCAGCCAAAGCTTTAAAAGTATTTTTTGCTTGTTTTCAAATGTTACCGCAATGCTGTGTCCATGCTCTAACAAAAAGTATTTTATCGCTGCAGCATTCAGCAAATGGCAATAACAATAAATTTATAACAATTTTACAATCCTGTCAAATATAATAAATCAAATTAGAAAAAAATCGTGTAGTGGCGATGTAAGAATATCCACTACCCCATATTATCCCTTGCGTGTCGTACGAGGCGACAGAGGGAAACACATAAGGAGATGGGCAGCAGCGTCTTCCTAATAATACCTATAAATAAAAACTGCGGTTGGCAAGCCGCTTGCCAAGCGTGTCAACTATGGCAAATATCCCGCCTATGAGGCAACCTATGGCGGAGGCCTATGTTCAGCAGTGGACTGTGACACCGAGTTTGTATAATGCATAAGCATATGTTTTTGCCAAGACACATTAAAAACATCCAGTATATTAAGTGTCCGTTGATTTTTAAAATCGATGTCATATAATGCTTACAAAATAAATAATTATATTAGGAAAAACACAAACCAGTACATTTAAGAGACACGAGGTTACTGTTATTGTTGAGATGATAATATTGGTACCGAAGAAAAAGACTTTAATTGTTAAAGCGGCCGGCAAAATAAGTCCCATGGGCTAGATAATGTAAGTGTTTAATGATATTAAAACCTTTGTTCCAAAGCTATTTGGAATTCACAGTTTTTGTACAAATTCAGTAACATTTAAAACATTCTCAGCTCTCAACACATACTTTTAATGTTGTATTTTCCTTAACACGCTTTAGTACTAAAAAGCTTTTTAAGATTTGTAACGATACCACATTAGTAAATAAACGGAACAGAGGCAAAGCTTCCTAAGAACGTGCAAAATTGTTACCTATTTTGGTAGGGTTGTCACAATATTATATTATATTATTGCATTGTTACTGATGTTACGGTATACAAAATTTCAACTCAATCAGACATCGGGAAGTGGTTCACATCTTACCTTCAATATGTGAACTTAACATACCAACCCACCCACATACCTACAAATATTAAGTAAAAGCTTGTAATAAGAACAAAAAGTTAAAACAACCATTATTAATAATACTACGTTTTTACATTAAAATATTCAAACTTGCAACTAACAAAACAAACAATGTGCGTCGAAAATTTATTGTTTCTTTTAATGATGTGGTAAATTCTGAATCTAAGATAAAGTTTTTTCAAGTAATCTAACCGGAAACACTCACATGGCATATCAAATTTAGACTCTTTAATACGTTTAAGTATTTCGTTGCCAACATTGAAAATATTTATTTCAAGATCAAAATCTTCGCGAAACTTTTAAAATCGCGAAAAAGTAATAACAACTAACAAAATAAACATCGTGCATCGCACTGACCCTGAAATATTATCCACTGACTGTGCCAGTGCAGTGTAACCGGTTTTTTCCAGTCTCACCGCGTACGTGTCGAGCGGCCAGTGGTCACGCACACATGTCCCGCGTATAAAGCTTTATCTCTGTTCCGTTTATCTACTCATGTGGTGCAAGTGCAAACGTGCACGGGCTTCGGCGGTGAAGAAAATATCGAGAGGAAACGTGCCACGAGATGTGAAATCCGTTAACACGCTCAAAGGAACTGAGCGGGCTGATAAGTCTATAGTCTTCTAAGAAATACAGTAAGGCCTGTTTTGCATTGGGGCGTATAAAGGCTGTAAATATATGCTAGTGGTCGCCTAGTAGTCGAAATACTACGTGCTGTTTTTAGTTATATCATATCTAGTATGTATTGCGGATTTCACAATGGACAAAAATATCGAAAAAAAGTTTGTCATAAATTTTGCACCGCCAATGGAATTTCGTGTTCAGTCACAGAAAATGTTATAGAAGGCTTATGGTGACTCCACTTTATCAAAAACATGTGCTTATGAGTGGTATAAAGCGTTCAAAAGCGGTCGAGGAGTGATGAACGGTTTGCCTTTCTCTGGTAGGCCATCAATGTCTGCAACTAAAGTAACATCGCAAAAGTGAAGGAAATACTGACTGAAAAACCCATTCAAGCTTGAGAGAGATAGCCGCTGAACTTTCTGTCTCACGAGTCGGTCTGTCATACTAGAACGAGTCAATTCCGATCCAACATTCATGAAACACATTGTTACTGGTGACGAGACGTGAGTTTATGAGTTTGATATACAAACTAGTCAACAAGCTTCAGAGTGGTGCCTTCCAACTGAACCGAAACCGAAAAAACCACGCCAAAGTCGATCAAAAGTCAAAGTATTTTGACTGTTTCCTTTGATTATCGCGGTGTTGTGCACCCGGAATTCTTGCCGGGTGGTGTTTAAGAAAGTCAAGACAATGCGCCAAAAACTCAACAAATACCATCGAGCAACCACCTTATTTAACAGATATGGTTCCAGTCGACTTCTTTCTTTTTTTTCTTAAACTCAAATTACCACTTAGTGGCACCCGTTTACATTCGATAGAAGACATAAAGGAGAATTCGCAGTGAGAGCTGAACACAATTCCGGAAAGAGCGTTTAAAAATGTTTGGATGATTGGATTATTCGTTGGGGAAAGTGTATCACTTCTGAAGGATCATACTTTGAAGGTAAAATAAACTTGAATGAATAACTAACATTTTGTCTATTATTCATCTTTTCCCCGTACTTTGTTGACACAGTAGTAGATATGACTACCCATTTAGTAGCAGTGTAAGAATATCTCCTATCCCATATCTTCACGTGGGTGTCGTAAGTGACGACGGAAGGAAACTAAATCCGGATATGGGCAGCAGCATCTTCCTGGTAACAACTCAATTAAATAAAAACTTCGGTTGACTCCCAAGCATGGCAACTATGGTAAAATCCAACTATGGCAACCTACGGGTGAGGTCTATACTCACCAGTGGAGTTTTATATGCTGCAGTGAAGATACACAACGCAAGCGCAGAGACTAAATTAAAATAGATAAATTATAGTAACAGGTCGAGATGTTTTCTTATGTTTATGTTATGTACAAACAAAATCGATGTACAATAGCTCTTTATTTCTTAAGTAAATAATAACCCACACAATCACTTTTTTAACCAAAGAGTGGTCGAAGCATGGAACAAGCTGCCATCAGAAGTGTTATCTGCAAAAACTATTAGCCAATTCAAGAACAGATTAGATAAACAATTAAAATAGAATAATTACACATTTGAAAATAGGATACGGGCTTATATCAGTTGGTTCAACTGCTGGCCTGTTAAGTAATAATAATAATAATAATAAATTTTTAATCGCGCTTACCATGCATAATCGCGAAGCATGCAGCCTCCGTGATTACTTTCTGACGAGAGCGGATGATCCATTCTACAGGGACGTTATTTCTTGTGATAAAGAACTTACCCCTCTATCCTTAGCCAACGAGCAATGGCAGCACCCGACAGTTGTCGTAAAGCGACAATTAAAAACAAAAGAACTTAACCTAACATCCACGAAACAACAAAAATAGAACAAAAACGAATAATTTATTTAAAATTTAAAAAGGTATTTACAGTTTTATATAAAAAATGAAGTATGATGATGATGATGGGTAACGTGAATTACAAGTATTTTAAAAAAGATAATAAAGATAAATGAGTACTGAAGCGGAGCCCGAAGACCAAAGTGGCACACCGCGCTTGGCGGTGGTGCTCACCGCTCACGGAGTATGAACAGGCCTTGCCAGTGTTAGGTGCGCAGCGCCTGGTCTAGGCAAACGCAGCGCCTGGAGTAGGCATACGCAGCGCTTGGAGTAGGCACACGCAGCGCCTGGAGTAGACACACGTAGCGCCTGGAGTAGACACACGCAGCGCCTGGAGTAGGCACACGCAGTGCTTGGAGTAGGCACACGCAGCGCCTGGAGTAGGCACACGCAGCGCCTGGAGTAGACACACGTAGCGCCTGGAGTAGGCACACGCAGCGCCTGGAGTAGGCACACGCAGCGCCCGGAGTAGGCGCGCACAGCGGCTGAAGATAGCGCGGGCACTAGTAGGTGGAGGCGTGGGCGTGGCTAGGCGACGACTTCAAGTGAAGGCAGAGGCTTGCAGGATCCCGGGGCAGTGCGGCCCCGGGATAAGGCCTTTAGGAGATGCTTCAAGTTTGAAAGCTGAAGCGAGACTGAGTTTATTGGCCGATTGTTCGGTTTTTATACCTTTTTAGAGAGCTCCGCGCTCGACGGCGGATCTGGGATAAGAACGGAAAAAATATTTAAATTAAAAGCAAATTTTTGTAAATGGCCAAGAAGAAAAAGTATTTTTGTGGAAGTATTGAAGTAAAAACATCTGACCGGTAACGAATTTGAATAAAAATTGCTATGACAAACAGATAAACAACGATGTCAAAACATGTCAAATTTTGGTTTCAGGCTTGTAATAGAGAAACGGCAAGATTTAAGTGAAAAATGAGATATTATTGATATAGAAAAAAAGGTAGCGCACCAGCGCGCACGAAGCCCGAAATTGCAGAGTTACGGAGAACTAAATAAAAGATCGAAAAAGGTAGACTCCATCGACACCGATTTAAAAAGTGCTAATAGCGTGAAAATACGAAGTGAAAATGATTTGTTATTGTGTTCTTATGGTTTAAAAACGTTACAGTCCTATGGAAATAAAGGTGATACAAAATATCCAGTTTTGAGGTGAATGCAGAAAATCAAAACAGAATAGAAAAATGAATTTAAAATAGTGTAAAATGATATGTAAGTAGCATAACACTACACAGTACAGAGAATTTCCGACCGGGAGACCGTATGGAAGGAGAAGGAGCTCCACGGGAGGTTCTACAAGGCTCTTGAGCATGAGCCTTGCGTAGACACAGTCGCCTCCCTGCACTGGCTATGTTTCGGCGACCTCTTTGGGGAAACCGAGGGTTTTGTCTGTGCGATACAGGATCAGGTTATTAAGGCCAACAATTATCGGAAATACATCCTAAAGGATGGCGCCGTCGACATCTGTCGAGCTTGTCGCCATCCTGGTGAGTCACTTAGGCATGTCATCTCCGATTGTTCGGCGCTTTTTAACTCTGAGTATTTGCACAGACACAACCTAGTAGGCAGTATTCTACACCAGGAGCTCGCTCTGAAATACGGTCTCGTGGATCGGAAACTGCCATATTATAATTACTTGCCGGAAGCCGTGCTCGAAAATGACCGCGCCAGGCTCTACTGGGACCGGGCCATCATCACAGACAGGACTATTTTTGCGAATAAGCCTGATATTGTGCTGATGGACCGGGCACAGTCAAGGATATTTTTGGTCGACATTACCATTCCTTATGACGAGAACCTCGTGAAAGCCGAAACAGATGAGCTGACAAAATATCTGGACCTGGCTCACGAGGTGACTGACATGTGGGGTGGTCTGCCGACTGAAATTATTCCTGTGGTCGTTTCTGCGAATGGGTTAATCTCAGTCAGCCTCTCGGGTCATTTGAGGCGACTGGGACTCCGTGACGAACCGCTCCAAGCTCAAAAAAAGCAGAAGGCGGTGCTCCTCGATACCGCCCGCATCGTCCGCCGGTTTATTTCCCTTTCCCCCCTAACCCTCGGCGGTTGGTTCCCCTGCTGAGGGCTTCCATCTGGTTGGGTTTTTATATATTTATGTAATTTTTATGTTTTTATTTTATTGATATTTATGTAAGTTTATCATTTTCATTTTCAATTATATATTTATACAGCCCAACCAGATGAGAAAACTATACAAATACCCCATTCATAATTCATAGGACTATGACAGAGTGCTATTTTAATGGAGTGAAGCGTCACTAAGCGGAAATCGATTATTTTTAAATAGGGATGCAAAGTAAATTTATAGTGTAGAAATAAATCAGAGTGTATCTTCTTTAAAATGTTTTTTTTTATTGTAAAATAATTTTTCTATGTTGTTAAGTAAGGTCTAATGATGCTCGTGCTATTAGAGGAGAGTTTTTTTGAACCAGTGGGCAGCAAACAGGTTGACGGAGATGACTGGCCTTGTTACTGTAATGTTCGATCATGTTTGTCTCACCCATCAACAAGTTGCCTTCAATCTTTCAAAGGTGGGAACTTTATAGAGATATATTATTATGTTGTTATATAAAACATAATGGAGGTCAAACAGTCTGCAGCCCCGCAATGAAGGGACCCGACTTGGGCAAAGGTACTTAGGTTGTGAGTCAAACCAAAACGCAGGGAGCGCCATTGAGAATAGCGGCCCGCCAAACAACCATCGCAGAGACGCAATGCTGCAGAACGCAACAAACATCAATACGACTATCATCGAGCCTACACCATCCCAAGGTCCCCCATACAGTCCCAGCAGACATCACCACCCGCATAGCTCCATCGACCAGAACCACACGATGCGCCGAATCAGGTACAGCCACAGAACACCTAATATAGCGGAACCCTATCGACTTTGGTAACAAATTTGATAATGTTGTTAACTAAAATTGTTGTAAAATTGTTGTATTATACACAGAAAATCAGATCACTTAATGGGTGGGTAACTGCCTCCTAACATACAGGGTAACCTAGTTTAGGTGTCAGAGAACCAATGAATTGTATATATCTGTGTTCAATAAAGAATTATTATTATTATTATTATTAAAAATACCACCAACGTATCATAGTAGCACGGTACTAAGACGTCCGAGTCCAAGTTTACCTCGGCCTTGGAGGCTGTGAAGCAATCTACACGCCACTATAATAATCCTTTTCAAGTCCTATTTCTTTCAATATAATGCTTTTACATATTTGGGAGCTTCCACATATTTGCTTTATTTCATAGACCATACTATTGCATGTCTTAATCATATGGGACTTCAAGTTATAACTCTGCTATCATAATGCTTATGCATCATAGAGACCTTCTATATTAATGCTTTGGTTCAATAGACCTTACTATCATAAGTCCCTAATATAGGACTAGTCATTGTGCAACCTTACTACTAATAGTCGGTCAGCCGATCACCCAATGTATATGTACAACCTTGGGTATGTGTCTCCGGCAACGCCCCATTATAAGGGAACATTACAAGAACACCTTCATCAACTTCCATTTTTTCTATTATATTACAAATGTTATTAATCTTTATTATTGCAATATAATTGACTTGTATTTATATGATTTAATACATTTTGAATATTTTAAACAGAATTTTAATAAATTTAGAGATTTTTAAAGACAATTTATTTACTAATACTATAATATTCAATATTCCAAATGAATATATTTGAACTTTATGCATTTTAATTGTTTAAAATATAATTTCTATGACATTTTTAAATGCCTTTATATAGAATTTAATTATTATTAATTAAAAATAATTATGAGGTGTCACATTATGAACAAATATGATTATAGGCAATAATGAATATCTGTGGTGTTCTGTAATGGCAAAAAAATTTTGGAATTTTATGGCTAAAGATATGGCCTCAGCGAACGTTCATAGGGGGTGGGGGTTGCAGATCGAGTTGTTTTTCATACGTTTTGAGTGGCTGCTTCTCAGAAGACTGTACCGTACCAAAAAAAGTAAAGTTACAGTCCTAGCGGTCCACTGCCTTATACGTGGTGCCTAATATATCTTATACGTGGTTGAGCCATGCTGCAGCTATATTGGTGGTATAGTTGTAGCACGAATGGGTCGGCTCGACCGGGGAAGGACCACGCTCTCACAGAATACCAGCGTAAAACAGCAGCTTAACAATGCTGTGTTTCGTATGGTGAGTGTAGAGACCCGGAGACCTTTTTACTGGAATAGAGGCATTCCATCTTAGTCCTCATGGGTGACAACGCATCTGCATTTTGAGTCTTTATTGAGGATAGATGAAAATCTCTATGGGTCACAGCAACCACTTACCATCAGACGGACTGTGTGCTCGTTTGTCACCCTATCCTATAAAAAAACTGCCAGGCGATCTGACCTTCTCTCATATATAGAGGCTAATACTCGAGCACGCTGCTCCAGTTCTTGTGTCTTTACACATCTTCCAATTTTTTTATTATTCAGACAAGAGTGACAAAGCAAATTTATGTTGCAGAAGTGAACGGCAGGGTTGGGAAGGGACGCCCTAGACGAAGGTTTATCGACCAAATCGGCGATACATTAAAAATGGGCCAGATTAGGAGTACCCTTAACCGACGAGCGTGTATGCGTAGATATATGGATGTAAAAGAGGCGAGAGAGGTGTGTCAGGATCGCGCCAAATGGAAGTCCGTAGTCTCTGCCTACCCCTCTGGGTGACAGGCGTGAGTGTTTATGTATGTATTTAATTATGTATTCAGATGTGCAGGAAGCCGCTGAACATGTAGTAGATTAATTTGTTTTCTTGTGTCATGTTTATTGTATAGAAAACTTCAAAGTTATAATAAGCAGTTGTTAACATAAGAATTAAAAAAAAAACTCTTGATGATATGAGATGATTAAATATTAAGCTTTTATAACAATGGGACTGAACGCTATATGAATATCAATTACAGTTACAAGTGCGCGAGATTGGTGTTATAAAGGAATCTATTCCAAAAATAACTATTGAATACAACAGCGAATTAAAGCTTGAAACAATCTAAACATGTTCCGACTATTAGGAGCAGATGGTGTTTTCATGATATCGTATTGCCTTTTGTTGTTATTAACCAATATTAGTCTAAACCAATAGAAATAAATGTATTTTGTAAGTAAATAAAAGTGATTTTAGTTGTACCTAAGAATTTTAAAATAATTGAATGGTTAAGTGGTATTATAAAGGACAATGGCAAACTACCATAAATCTCCAGAAAAAATATAGCCATAATTAGTTAATTGTAGTTTTAATTCCTAAATGTTTTCATCTTAAGGTATCCTGGATAGTAAAAAAATTATAATGTTGAATAAAACTATTCTTACGGATTTTTTAGCGTTTAATTTAATTATCAAGCAAATATTGTAAAACAACAAATTTACTGCCGTACTATCATATGTCAGAAGAGTCATAGACAAGGTTGGCTACTTCTTGAAGCAAGCTTCCATTAAAACATATCACGAGCCACCGTAGAAGATTAGTCAATTTTTACCATCCGTTAAGTATAATATCCCCCTACAAGATACAGGAGTGTACAGGCTTCATTGCGTCTCTCTTACAAAGGACAAACAAAAAGAACTATAAAATATCCTCGCAAAAGAACACCGACTCCTACTAAGGATGATATGCGAGGCTTATTGGAATTAAAAAAAAATAATTTTAATAGAGAAGTTATTTAGTCCATCTGCTTAAGATCCTAAAAGTAACAAAATTTAATCCAAATCCAAGCATACCACTGCAAGACTTCAAGATACTGTAAGCTGGCATTCGCATCTGCCATTCGCCTGGTTCCCCTGGTGTTGCAGTTGTTCATGGGCGGCGGTAGTCACTTACCATCAGGTGAGCCGCATGCTCTTTTGCCCCATCTACTATAAAAAAAAAGTTGCAACGCTTGGCAGTCGTGTCTGCAACCACAGTTTTTAGGGTTCCGTACCTAAAGGGTCCGTTGCCGTCCAAACCAAAACCAAAACCAAAAAAAAAAAACCAAAAATTAATGTACACGCCCCTAGCTGCCCCAACCAAGGCTGACGGGATTAGGGCCCATGAGTAATCCCATCGACGAGCAGCAGAGGGACGGCTCCAGAATATGGCCACGTGGAAATTCCTAATTACAATAAACCAGATGGGAGGACGCTAGAAAGACATAGTACTTACCGTTATCCGAAGCTAACTTCGCACCAAGGCTTGGCCAGGCCGTGAGTGTGTATAATAGTGGATGGCGAGTAGTGTACAGTGAGGTGTGAATGTGTGGGGCCTTGTCAAGCATAGGCGACCAGCCGCGACCGAGTTCCAGGCTGCTCCAAAATGCTGCACCGCTTCAGACTGCTTCGGCGCCGGACCACAGTCACTTTCCTCGTTCGTCACGATGACAGTCAATTAACTCTATTGTACGATTTACTAACTTACAGAAGCCACTAACTATCGCTGGTTATAGGGTTAACGCACAAAACGCACACGGATTTTACGGATCAAAGGTCACTACCGTTTCGCGTCGCAACAGTTAGTTCTAGAATATCAGGCCGCACTAGCTAATATTGCCGAATGCACTTATGCAGATTCTGAGTCAGACACAATGAGTCCCTGGGAAGCTCTCCAGCAGGAATGCGCGTCACAATGGTAGACCGTATATTTACTGGCCGCGCCGAATTATTTCGAGTTCCCGACAAAAATGACAGCGTGCTGTTCCAAGCACAGCTGACAGACGACTCCTTTTGCGCTCGCGACTCGCGTGCTCTTGCCACGTTCGGCCGAACTTCAAACCGGTATCGCCCAGAGCCGCGCGCCCCCTAGACGTCGATTCCGACAACCAGTATTTGGCGCGATCAAACCCCCGTCCCGGACATAAGGATTTAGGTCCGCAAGCAAACCGGTCAGCGGGACAAGGTCGAGACTGCAAGTTGCAAGACCAAATCTACAACCTAACTAGGCCACCTTAGGCAACCCATCAGATCTTGCAACCCTAACCAACGCCTCAAAAGATAGCCCTAATGTGGCAAGCCGGAGGTTCAGCCTCCACTGGATGCCCCTCCTGGGCATCGCAGCACTTTAACAAGTCCTGTACTGGACAGAAGTCCGACGACCTCTTTCAAACACCTATCTGTGCCCCTATGATTAGTTCCGCAATCCGACCGGATCCGCTCTGCAAACAGCGACGCTACACGAAGCTGCCCAGACAAATTTTGTGCCAGCAGTTGCTTCAGTGCAGAGCGCACCCACAAATTCCACATGAACGTCGTCTGTGGAGAGCCGAACGAAACGCACAGATAGTCCCTAGTATGAATTTTCAACAAGTAGGCCTAGCCAGGCCACCCATCATATTATCATTTACTAAAATAGTGCCGCAGCTGATTTCAATCTGATAATCTCCAAAACTAGCTAGCCTGTTAGACAAGTAGTCCTATGCTCATATTTCAACTAATTTTTCAAAAGCACCAATGTTCAACTACAGAATCAATTCAACCAAATTAATCACCGATGCGCATAGGTCAACTTGCAAATTAAACAAAACAATAACGTAAGGGACAGCCCTACTTCTTCGCAAAGCAAAATGATTAAACACTATCATAAACATATACATAATTTTTCAAATAGCGCGCCATTCAATTTCAAATGAATTCAAATTTTCTTTTCAGCAAACAGAAGCAACAATCAAATACAGTGATTAACTATATGTACAAAACACATGCAGTAGCATATAAAGGAGTAGATTAAATTCAATTCTTTTAATTTAAACCGCTACAGATAGGAAAATTTCGCGGAAAGCCTAAAACATTTTTTAATTTTAATTCAAAGTATTTTTTAACTAAGTGCTCGACCAGACCAAATCTAATACCCCTTGACAGCGTGATTCAACGCTCCAGGGGGGCCCCAATCTTCCCACCACCAAGGGGAGGCCACATGGCGTGAACCCGAGATCAATAGAGCACAACCGCTAACAGTCGCCACTCGGGTTGTACGCCTTCATTGAGGCCGTCGGCAACAGAACATTTTGACAAGTGGACTGTTGACGGCTTAAGGCTCAGTGGAGGTGACCGTGGTGGGAGCTAAGGCGGCAGCTAGCCAAGGCCGCCTCCATCAAATGGGGAACAGTGGTACACCAGTCGCGGCCACTCAGCTAACGGGAGTGAAAAGGGTCCAGCGGACCGATGAGTGGCCGTGAAGTTCCTCTCCTTACGCTGAGGGGGGGTGATGACACCCCCGCCCCTGGGGGAATTACCCTCCGACTGGTCGGGGGAGGGACCCCTTACAAACCTAGGGGCCCGGTGGCTGGCCGGCGGGCGCCGAGAGTAGCCCGGCAGAGGGCGTGGCTGAGCGCCCCCGCCCGTGGGGGTCGAGGGCCTGGCAGAGCCCCGAGAGGAGACGCCGTTTGCACCCAGGCACAAAACTGCATGGTGATTGCCCTGGCAATGCAGACAGGCCCGCCGATACGGACAGTCTCGCTGGAGGTGTCCTCCCAAACATGAGCAGCACCAGTGGCGCTCCTCGGCGATAGTTCGCCTCGTCTCGCACGGCTCGTAAGTCGTCAACGGTGCCCGTCACGTTCTCGATCTGCCGGCACTGCTCCTCCAAAAACCGCAGCAGGTCATAGAAGGGCGGAATATAGGAGGCCTCGTCCCCGCCGTAACTCTCCTCAAAATGGATTCGAAGGTAGAGACGTAGACGGGACAGCACGATGCGGAGCAACAAAAATGCCCATTCGCCCACTGGTAAACCCAGCCGCCTCAACGTAGTACAGGCCACCAAGACTGGATCCAACAGGTCCGGACGCAGTCTGGCCCGGTCACTAAGCAGCGGGAGGCTTAGAAGCTGCTTAACATGCGCAATTCGCCGGACGTTGGCGTATCTTCTGGCTAGGAGGTCCCGAGCAGTCTGGTAGGCGTCGTCCGACAATCTCAAGTGGCCGACGACACCCAGGGCCTCCCCCTCCAGTGAGGCCAGGAGGTACGCCATCTTTTGGTTCGGGGTCAGGTCACTCCGGGCGTCCACTAGGCTGTCGAAAAGACCAACGAAGGTCAGCCATTCGCAAAGGACTCCAGAGAACTTTGGCAGGTCTAGAGTTGGGAGCCGTCCCAACAGCTCCGGCTGAAGCTGCTTCCGAGAGGACTCGGGCAGGCCACTCATCCGAGCTTCACGCGCCTCCTCGGCATACCTGCCTTCAGCCTTGATCAACTCGTCCGTGAGCAAAAGGAACTGCTCATAGTCCGCGAAGCAGGAGTCCAGGACTCCCTTCTCCACATCCGAATCCTCGAGCTCCTCCACTGCGGCCCTTCGAGCATCCACCTGCTCGAACCGCTTCATCAAGTTATGGACCCTATCCGGTCGACCTAACAAAGCATGGGCGCTTGCGGCCCAGCGTAACTCAGTCCGCAGGCAACGGATTAGTAGCTTGGGCGAGAATGGCTTCTCTAGTACGTAGTACATATAACTCAATGGTTTCTATCATATTAAAATCTTTGTAATTGCAAACTCCTTGGTTTTAAAAATTGAATACCATTTATTTATTTAAAAAAAGATTCTCGGTCTTGTCACAAGGTTTTGTCAAACTTGTTTAGTCGTTGAAAAAATGGAATTGACTCGAGAAAATTCAAGAGCGATGATTAATTATGACTTTCGAAGTGGTTTAACACAAAAACAGTGTGTTAACCGGATGATTTCTGCATTTGGTGATGAAGCCCCATCCAAAACCACAATTTATCGTGGACGTGTCAAGCTCAGTGATGATCCCCGTTAAGGTCGTCCAAAAACTGCAGTCACCCAAGAAAACGTTGATGCTGTGCGTAAGCTGATTGAGGAAGATCGACATGTGACATACCGCTAAATTCAGGCAACTTTAGACATTGCCATGAGTCAAATACAAATAATCTTGCATGAATAATTAGGTGTAAAAAAGTTGTTTTCCCGATGGATACCGCATTCGCTCTGTGAAGAGCAAAAAGCGGCTCGCGTTACTTGGTCCGTCAGAACTCTCGAAAGATTCCACGCAGGATCCTCAAATGCTGTATACAACATCGTATCAAGTGACGAATCCTGGATATACGCGTACGAACCCGAAACAAAAAACCAGTCACGAGTTTGGGTGTTCGAAAATGAGTAAAAGCCAACAAAAATTGTTCGTTCACGGTGTGTTGCAAAAAAATGGTGGCCACGTTTGTCTCCAAAACAGGCCATGTTACGACTATTCCTCTTGAGGGACAAAGAACGGCTAATGCAGAATGGTATGCTAGCATTTGTTTACCACAGGTCGTTTCTGAACTCCGTAAAGAGAACTGCAACCGCCGCATCATCCTCCATCACGACAATGCGAGTTCTCACACCGCACACAGAACAAAAGTGTTTTTAGAGCAAGAAAACATAGAATTATTAGACCATCCGCCGTACAGCCGCCCCGACCTAAGCCCTAATGATTTCTATACTTTCCCTAAAATAAAGAATAAATTGCGTGGACAGAGATTTTCATCACCTGAAGAAGCTGTGGACGCCTACAAAACGGCCATTTTGGAGACCCCAACTTCCGAATGGAATGGTTGCTTCAATGATTGGTTCCATCGTATGAAAAAATGTGTCAAATTTCGCGGAGAATACTTCGAAAAGCAATAAATACATTTTAAATAGTAATGTTGTGTCACTTTCTTGATTCCCAAAATTATCAGTGCCGCTCGTATTTCTAGGTAAGGTGTTATTAGTTCGGGCTAGTTTCGATAGCAGGCCCACTTTCTAACATGTCTTAAATTAATTATATTAATTCTGTAGCTATATTTTTTCCTGTGTCGACGTCGCGGGAAATTAAGTTTTGAATTAGTGATTGCAATTATATTGAATTATATTGTTCCTATAATGAGGAGGGTCCTTAGAGTAATTACATACACATGCAAGTATGCATAGACAGAACCTAAAATTCTACAATTATTCTGAAGGAGGATTATAAAGAAGAAAAAAAAAACTAAAATAAAGGATGAAAGAAATTAATAAAAGAATTTCGCTTATTTTTTATAGGATAAGAGTGACAAACCAGCATACAGTCCAGGTGGACTGATGCAGATGTCTGTGGGCCACAGCAACCACTTACCATCAAGTGGACTGTGTGCTCGTTTGTCACCCTAATTCTATAAAAAAATGGCTCTACTACGTTAAAACTGAGCCGAGTATTGTTTTTAGTAACAAATTGTCTGCTCTCGACCTCCGAAATTTCGATAAATCTTTTACAATTTCTACGCAAATGCAAAAATATTTATACAATCAAAATAGTTTTAACACGTCATACAAATTGAGTTTGTTGGAAATCACGAACATTTTTTCTGTTTGAAAAAAACTACTGACATATGTTTTTTTTTAAATATAATATTGGTAATAAATGATCTAACAGTCAAAATGATGGTAAATGACTATTGTATCCCATGCAGGGACTTGCTCTTTTACTCTATATGCAGGGTTATTTTTCAAAGAGTAGGCAAATTTTAAGCTTAAGTTCAAATATATAAATACCATTATTGCAGTTTTTGAAAATACGAGTAAATAAGGCTTCTACTTTAATTTGAAATTATTCCAAATTGAATTGTAATTTATGGGCAACGTTTTTTGCCTACCGATCAACCCTTACGAATGTGTGCGTGCGTAGTAAAATCCGTTAAAATAATGAATTACCTCGCATTTTGAATTTAAAAGATAAAAAGGGCAGAATGTTTGAGATTTTTTTTAAATAATTTTCTTCATCATTTGCCTATATTACTTATTCTGAACTTTTTCTCCAAATTTGGTCGGTTATTGCAACATAACCCTGTATAGGAACCCTGCAGTGGCTGTATTCCTGTTGGGCGTTAATAATAGGTAAGACAGTGATACCAGCTCAAGTGAAATCCCAGGTGGATAAGGAGCCCAACTCTATAAACTGGTGTAAATTTACCTAAAATAGACGTGCTATTTGACTTCAACAACGATAACGTTTACATAATACCAGAAGTAGTTTCTTGTTTATAATATAGAGTTCAAATGAGGTATTTGTTCACTTAACGGTAGGGGACTATAGGAGCCCACTGGTACATCCAAACCATTTCAAATAAAGGAGGACACAGATGCGATCGACCCTGAGGACTAGGTAGGATTGCCTGTGATTATACTGGCACTCTTATTTCAATTAAATTGTAATTAAAATAAATTAAATGGTTAAGTTAAATAATATTAATTTAAAAAAAGAGGACAAACATTCATATCTGGAATATTTTTTGAATGTCATATAAATATTTATTCTGTGCAAAGATTGCCTGCGGCCGTGCAGGGCTACAACGAATCGTTTAGCCACTGCGTTGCCAAGCCGTTGTGCTAATGTCGCTTTGAATTTTGATAATGATATATTTTTATCACTACAAAATTACAAAACATTTTAAGACTAAAAAAAAGTGCTATGAACTACACAAAATTATTAACCAAAATTTTGGTAATTTGCAGAATTTTTTAAGCATTATAAGTCAATACTCGACTATTCCTATCTCATGGTAAGTGGTGATGCAGTCGAAGATGCTAAACCAAACAAGGCAGTAGTATCAAGGCAGTTGCAAGGCTTGACACATGCTATTCAGACACTTGTATCGCTAAATCAGTGCCCAGTGCCTAGTAAGTCAGTGCTCTTGCCTTTAAGACACCCATATTGTATTCAATGTGAAAAGACAGATGTTGTCAAATTATTCCACTCCTTTGTTGTACATTGATGCGTACACTAAAGAATTTAAAAATAGTAATTAACGATACTATTAAAACACATCAATATGGACAAAAACGCTATTTCAAAGGTGGTTTTGTGACTAAAATAAAGATACATCCAGTATATCAATTTCCACCTGACCACCCATTTTCAGGAATTTTATTGCTCCGTCAATACAATAACGGCTAGCTGAAAATTTCGTTTTTCGATGGCTGCCAAAGCTTTTAGGGTTATTTTTTACTTTTTTGAATGTAAACGTTGTATAGTGTCCGAATAAGTGCTGGGATAAAATGTATTTTATTGTTGCAGTACCCGCCGAGTATAAGTCTAAAATATAGCGTTAATGTTGTTTATGTCACGTAAAGTTAGAGAATAGAAAAAAGGAAACCATTGCAATTTGTTTTAATTTGTGGATGTAATTTTTTTAAGTGAATGTAACTGGGGAATGTAAATGTCAAAAATCAATCATGGGCCAAATCACGAAATGGTGGCATATCATTAACTAGCCATCCACATCATGATCTGCTCATTTCTACGATTGGATGACGATATATCAATTATTTGCCTTCGGCATTTCATAAACCAACGAGCCTTTGTAAACAGACAACTACGTTTGTATAGTGATTAGTGATGAATTATACAGTCTGCCGTCGACATATATGCATGAATTACTGACTCGGTGGAATAGCTCAACTGGTATCACTAGCATGTGTTTGTTACTAATATCATTATTTAGTTTTAGTGAACAAACATTAAAATTTCGTATATATACTGAGAGGTCAAAGTTTATACATATATTTATCTCTTTCATATTTTTTCTTAGAGAAACCATTTCGATTTAAGGTTAGTCGGAAAAGGCCGTGGCTTCGAATCTACCACAGAACTACTATCGTGAACCACCGCTAATATAAAAAAAAATCAGCTTACCAGGAGTTGTTAAAGGGAATATTAGTAAATTAATAGCATTGCTAGTATTTAATGAAATTGGCTTTTTATATAATTCTAATATTTAAAAAGGCTCTCGACAAAACAAAAATATTTTCTGAATCATTCACATTTCCCCACAGTAAAATTCCATTAGACATAATGCTATGGAAATAATTGAAATAAACTAACTGTTGCCAGTGAGACTTCTAATACTTTTTATAGCATTAGCTTATAGTTTGAATAAAGGTCCCATTAATGTTTTGATTTAAAATTGACGAAGCTTAGTTCTTCCACATTTGAAAACACTTTGGTCTTCAAATTGTTAACAAATAATTGTCAATAAGTTTTCAATTTAAATGATTGCTGTTTAAAACCAATGAGATATCATCGGTAAATAATATCATGGTCATTACCTACAAGGTAATGTTAGTCATTAATATAGACTAATAACAGGAATGGACCGAGAATTGAGCCCTGAGGAACATTCATTAATATAGGCAACCTGAAACGAAGCATTCCCTCTCAGTTCTGAAGAGGGTGACAACGTATTTGAATTTTCATTGGGGATCGATGTCGATAATAGGCATATTTATGGTATACTCGCACTTATACCTATAAACAGTATTATACCCGGACCTGCAAAGATCAAAATTGGTATATTTTAGGTATTTGTTGAGAGCATTAAATTTTGCCTTTCTGCCGTGTAGTGGCGGTCAAGAATATCCACTACCCCATATCCTCCCGTGGGTGTCGTAAAAGGCGACAAAGGGAAACAGGCAGAAGATGGGCAGCAGCATCTTCCTGATAATAGCCAAAATTATAATAAAAAAACTGCGGTTGCCAACCCGCTCGCCAAGCGTGGCAACTATGGCAAATACCCCCCAATGACTAAAGCAACAAACAGACGGCCCCCAGTCCCCGGCGGCCCCGCTATTCCTGGCTACGGTGGCGACCATGGTAACGGCGGGGCAGGGGGTGCTAAGAATCTCCGGTGGAGGTTCGGTTGCCACCTTAGACGACTCGACCTGGCAACGTACAACGCACGCACCCTGAGGACTGACGAGAAGATCGTGGAGCTGGAAGAAGAGATAGACAAGTTGCGCTGGCATATTATAGGATTATCCGAAGTCCGAAGAGAGGGGGAGGACACGGTAATCCTCGAATCCGGCAACTTGCTCTATCACCGGGAGGGCGACCATCTGTCCCAAGGAGGTGTCGGATTTATCGTCCACAAGTCTCTCGTTAACAACGTTGTAAAGATCGGGAGTGTGTCGACGAGGGTTGCGTACCTTATACTCAGAATCACCAAACGGTATTCGCTGAAGGTCATACAGGTTTACGCACCAACCTCGGCACACCCCGATCAGGAGGTGGAGGAAATGTATGAGGATATCTCTAGAGCCATGCATTCCTCCAAAACCCAATATACGGTGTTAATGGGAGACTTCAATGCAAAACTAGGCACAAGAGAGAACGGTGAGCTGAAAGTAGGGAAATTTGGAATAGGGCAACGGAACCCAAGGGGCCAGCAGCTGGCCGACTTCATGGAGAAAGAGGGACTCTTTATGATGAACTCTTTCTTCCAGAAGCGGCCCCACAGGAAGTGGACCTGGTCGAGCCCCGACGGTTCGACAAAAAATGAGATTGACTTCATTATGACGACCAGACGACAACTGTTCAGTGATGTCTCCGTGATCGCAAGGGTGAAAACTGGTAGCGATCACCGAATGGTTAGAGGCACACTGAACCTAAACGTTAAGTTGGAGAGGTCTCGTCTAATGAAGTCAACGCTCCGTCCCCCTCGTGCTCTAATCCAAAGTCCCGAAACCTTTCAGCTCGAGTTACAAAACCGTTTTCAGTGCCTAGAAGACTGCAATGAAGTGGACGATATGAATGACAAGCTCGTGGAAACTGTCCATGCGGTCGGAGCTAAGTTCTGCAAGACCCGCCGCAGAAGAACACAAAAACTCTCCGATCACACTCTTAATCTCATGGCTGTTAGACGGGAGATGAAGCTACATTCTTCAACAGACTTGACAGCATACAGGCATCTGAACAGACAGATCTCCAAATGCATGCGGCGGGACTTACGCAACTTCAATACAGCTCGTATTGAAGAAGCGATCGAGCGGAACCAAGGCTCCAAAGTCTTTGCCAGAGATCTGTCTGCCAGAAAGAGCCAACTGTCAAAGCTGAAGACAGAATGTGGCAACATCGTTTCCGGGACACCTGAGATTTTGAGTGAGATTGAGAGGTTCTATGGGCAGCTGTACACGTCATCGTTGGAGCCACACGCAAGTGTGAGTAACGATCCAAGAGCGAGTCTCATCCGACACTATTCCGAAGATATCCCGGACGTCAGTCTGAGCGAGATTAGAATGGCTCTCCAGCACCTTAAAAACGGTAAGGCCCCAGGCGAGGATGGAATAACAGCGGAGCTTCTGAAAGCGGGTGGAAGACCGGTACTTGAAGTCCTTCAGAAGCTCTTTAATTCCGTCCTCCATGGTGGCATTACACCGGAGGCGTGGAGCAGAAGTGCGGTGGTCTTGTTCTTCAAGAAAGGTGACAACGCTCTCTTGAAGAACTACAGACCGATTTCCCTTCTGAGCCGCGTCTACGTGCTGTTTTCGAGAGTCATTACGAATCGTCTCGCGCGCAGACTTGACGACTTCCAGCCTCCCGAACAAGCCGGTTTCCGAAAGGGCTTTAGCACCATAGACCACATACATACCCTTCGGCAAGTTGTACAGAAGTCCGAAGAGTACAATTTGCCACTATGTCTGGCGTATGTGGACTATGAGAAAGCCTTTGATTCCGTCGAAATTTGGGCGGTGCTGCAGTCCCTTCAGCGGTGCCAAGTTGACTGTCGGTATATCGAAGTGTTGAAGTGCTTGTACAGTAGGGCTACGATGGCTATCCGAGTACAGAACCAGAGTACGAAACCTATCCAATTGCAGAGAGGTGTAAGACAGGGTGACGTCATATCCCCGAAACTCTTCACCGCTGCATTGGAAGACGTTTTCAAGCTTCTGGACTGGAAAGGATACGGTATCAACATCAATGGCGAGTACATCACTCACCTTCGATTTGCCGACGATATAGTCCTTATGGCAGAATCGCTGGAGGGCCTAAGCACTATGCTCAATGACCTCAATAGTGTTTCCCAACGGATAGGTCTTAAGATGAACATGGACAAAACAAAGATTATGTTTAATGTCCATGTCACACCTATGCCGGTAGTTGTTGGGAGCACTAAGCTCGAAGTTGTTGACGAGTATGTTTACCTGGGACAAATAGTCCGACTAGGTAAGTCCAACTTCGACCGAGAGGTCAATCGACGGATTCAACTCGGCTGGGCAGCGTTCGGGAAGCTACGACACATCTTCTCGTCAGACATACCTCAAAACCTTAAAACGAAATTGTACAACCAGTGCGTGTTGCCAGTGATGACTTACGGAACTGAGACGTGGTCCTTCACTGCTGGCCGTATGAGGAAGCTCAAGGTCGCTCAGCGAGCTATGGAGAGGGCTATGCTCGGAGTTTCTCTGCGTGATAAACTTAGGAATGAGGATATCCGCAGTAAAACCAGAATAACCGACATAGCCCAACGAATTAGTAAGCTGAAGTGGCAGTGGGCCGGCCATATAGCTCGAAGAACCGACAACCGATGGGGAAGAAAGGTTCTCGAGTGGCAGCCTCGTACCGGTAGGCGAAGTGTAGGGCGTCCCCCCACGAGATGGAGTGACGACCTGGTAAGACATGCAGGAAGTCGTTGGATGCAGGTGGCTCAGGACCGTGCTTTGTGGCATTCTTTGGGGGAGGCCTATGTTCAGCAGTGGACTTGTGAAGGGCTGTAATGATGATGATGATGATGATGATTAAATTTTGAGGGAAAATTTTTCGAAGACTACTGACTCGCCTTCCACACGAAGCCTGAAGATGGAACCAGTTTTTTCTCTACATTATATTCTTATAACTGAGATGAAACTAGTACCATGAAAGAATGTTTAAAAGATATATTTTAATTCTTTGTATTGGTAAATATCAATAATATTTTTTTTTAAAACTTGTTGATCATCTGTGTGTTGTAAAAGAAATGTTAAGAACATATTTCTTTTGAGGTTCTTTGAACCTATATAAGGTTCAAGACCTCAGAGGAGGAAAGGGACATTTTGGATCTTGTAGAGCAATATAAAATATTTTATTTCTAAGACGTGTTATTGACATTTACTTGTTTATACTAAATTATAAAGCAAATGGTGATATTTGTAAAACCAGACCCTGAATATTTTTACTAAGAAATAAAAATGTATGAGGACGAAAACAAATAAATAAAGTAAAATTTTCAACGATGCTAGCACTGGTCTAAAACAATGTACTTCATGTGGCAATAAACTATATAAGGGGGTTCCAAGTGATATTAGAGAAGTCGCAGTTAAAAATAAACTAGATAAATGGTTGTATGAAATAAACTGGAATTCTTTAAATGAATTTCTATTACATATGGCAATAAAAGTACATAATAGCGTTCCAAATGAATTTAGAGAAGTCTCTTTGTCGTAATTAAAGAATAAGCTAGATAAACGGTTGTGTGAAACTTTGGTATTCTATACATATGTCAAATTCTATAATTTAATAACTATGTTTAGCAAATAAACTTCTTCATTATTTATTCATTCCATTCATCCGTACAATATAGCCCATAAAAGTTCACTCTTGAATATCGACCTCGCCCATACATCGCCTCATAGGAAGGATTTTACCATAGTTGGCAGGCGGGTTGGCAATCACAGTTTTTAATATTTTGAGCTGTTTATCAGAAAAATGTTGCTGCTCATCTCTTGTTTCAGCTTCCTTCTGTCACCTCTTACAATACCGACGGGACGAAGCGTGGTAGTGGATATTCTTACACCGCTACTATAGGGTTTCTCATTAATTCATTTATTCATATAAAAATGTAGTTTTATAACGACTTCAAAAAGGAGATGGTACTCAATTCGACTTTATGTTTTATATATATATATATATATATATACACGTTAATATTTGATTAAGGTCTGACCTATAGTTTTGGAGTTATTCTTAATAACTTATATTGAAGGCGGCTGTACAAAATTTTTAATTTAAAATTATTCATTAAAAATTCGAAACAAAAAACAATGTTTATCATACAGGTTCTTAGACTAACAAATTGGTCCCATTAGTCCTATCAGTTTCAGATATTTGTTGAACAAAGAAATATTGATCTGAGCCCCTTGAGAGAGAGGTTTTAAAATCTATTAGCATTAACTGAAATGCGTATGATAGATCCTTTCTGCGAAAGTAGGTATATTGACCTAAGCCAGACGTAGCTACTTTACAGATTTATAACCCTATATTTATTGGTGTCGCAACACCGGACGACCTCGTAAACAAGACCAAAAGCTCTAATTACGTGTGTACGCTTTTGTCCCACCCGCCAACAAGATACTTTTCTTCATTCAAATATGGAAAATTTACCAAGGCTATATTATTGTATTATATAAACAATTTGGAAAATTGTAGTCCGCAGTCCTGTCTTCAAGGGAAACCGACTTGGGCAAAACTAATTATTCTGAGCCTCACCAAGAAGCAGAGAGTGCCATTGAGCGATCCGTTCACATACCTATCGAAAAGATACAATTCCACAAAAATGAAGTAAGCAATAACACTACTGAGTAAGATCCCAATATTCCCCATACGACCTTAGTAGACACATTCTCACACAAGATGCGTCAAATTAGTGCAGCTCACCCACAGTCATACGACGCAATTCCCCACGTAGTATTTAACATCAAATGCAAATACCATTCGGATGGCTCCCCCTCACTCATACCTACATATCGACTTTAGTAACAAAGTTGTTAACTAAAAGTAGCACTAACGTATCATAGTGGCACGCTACTAAGACGCTAGTAACCAAATATGTATCATAGCTCTATTGCAATAAGACAACGAATTGAGTATGCTTTTTTTTACTAAAAAGTGCGACCAAATCCACTCAAACTTATCCTAAAGGATCGACGTCCACAATCGGTAGGGGTGCAAGATGTTCATGTGCAAGCCATATTACTATAACAAACCCGCTCACCACCGACACTAAGATGATAATATGCGCAGGGTATACATAAATATCTATATATATATATACAAGTATATATTATGACTTCAAGACCCAATTTTATTATTATAATGTTTATACATTTAGGAGACCTGTATTATTGTTTTTGTTTCATGGATTGCTACGTCCTTCATATGTGGCTTTTACATTGTTCACCGGTACATCAGTAAGTGTGCTTGACTTACTTACATATTATGTGTGAATGCAGATATGCGTCTCCGTCAGATCTCGAATAATGGATAAAAAAATCGTCCCTTTTGGATTGGATCAGCAGAGCGGGATAGTATTTCATGCCGGCACATTCTTGGACCTTTACAAGGCGCAAGTTTGGCCTAACATAGAATATTATTCTTATCTCTGGGTCAGAGCCAGTGCCACCATTACACTTGACCGCATGCAGCGCATAGCAGCTCGAATCGTCGAGTTTCTTCTGATCGGCTCGATTCCTTGGCATTGCAAAGGTATGTTGAATCCTTTTGTATTTTCTATCGCATTTACCACAGGCAGTGCACTGAGGAATTGTTCGGATTAACCCCAGCCGCCAAATTTCACGAACGCATATCGCGAGTAAGCTCACGATACCATCCACACCATCTAAATGCTTGGAGGTCCATCACTGTGCGTTGCATTAGGAGTTTTCTTCCTGGTACGACCTCTTTGTGGAATCCATTACCACCGCCGATTTTTCCGGACCGATACGACTTAGAGACCTTCATGAAAGACCAGCAACGCGCCTGCTATTCGCCTGGTGTTGCAGTTGTTCATGGGCAGCGGTAGTCACTTACCATCAGGTGAGCGACAAGCCAGTTTGCCCCCTCTTGAATAAAAAAATATTAGCTATTAACAATTTAATTGCTTCCGGCGGGGAACAAACTTGGGTTGCTAGCATAATATTATGCGGACTCTTATCGTTTGAGTTACCACAACTCTCCTTCCGATATTGAACTACAAATTTAATAATATAAATGTAATAACTATGTTCTTGATTATCAAAACTTGTCATTATCCTCCTAATTTAAAAAGTGCTTTTATATGATAAAACCACATTCTTAACACGACCCCCAAAAAAGTTTCCTTTAATTATCATTTCTGAAATTTCATTTATGTATAAAATATGTATAATTTAATCATAAAAATTAAACTTTATTATTAATTTATTGCTTTACTATCGCTATATTCACTTAACAATTTCCTGGTGATTTAATGATTCAATGGAAATCCTTTTATTAAAATTTTCCTAGCCTTTAAAATGGCCGAGTGTAATTTTCTAAATTTGCATTTAAATGCAGAGATTACGCCCGGTTGTGATGAGGGTGAAAGTGGTTTTTTAATCTATACAGCTAAATATAATTGAAGTTTCAGTCTGTAATATTGCAATAACTGGCTTCTATTCAGCATTTGCACTCTATACTAAGAAATAAATAACCATTTAAAAGTTATATGTCTGTCTGTCTGTCTGTCTGTCCGGACTAATTTTTGGGATGGCTGTGCCGAATGTGATGAAACTTTACGAACAGATAGATAGTAACACTATGATGGATCCAGGCTAGATATTTTATCCAACAATTAGTAAGTATTTTTTTAAAACGTAAATTTATAACATTAATGTTTTTGACGTATCTGGTAAAAAACGATTTATTATAATGAAATAAAATGACTTGCTTTAAAGATTCAAAGTACATTTTTATCATACAGGACCCAACATTTTCCAACCATGGCGCTGTCGCATGACAGTAAGTGCATACTAAGGTCACTGATATAGAAAAATCAAAGAAAAAAGCAAACGAGGGAGAACAAATAAACAATAGATTTCTATTTACATTAACATTAAATTTATTTAAATTTAGAAATTCAAGTCTAATGCAAGATGTCGAACATTGGATTATCATCAGATTCATCATATTAATACGTGAGCATCGAAAATAATCATTTTTTTTTAAATATTTATTATAAAAGAACGTAAATATTTGATCGATTGAAATTTAAACTTGTTAAATCCACAGTTTTGCTCGGAATCACAGTAGACGCGAAGCTCCAATGGACCCCCATTTACCTAAACTAGCTAATAAACTTGGTTTTGCAGCATGTGATGTAAAAAGGATTAGAGGCATCATATGTGTTGAAACAGCTATATTGGTTTAATTTAGTTATTTCCATATCATAATGTCATATAAAATCGTGCTATCTTTGTTTTGCACAACAGAGCCATAAGAGGAATTTATAACCTAGGTACGAAGAAATCCCTTAAAGATACATTTAAAGTGATAAATATATTAACTATGGCCTCTTATTATATCTAAAGTTCTATTCAGTACTAGTTCTATACTCAGTTTATTATTATAAATGTATGTACACAATACCAAATAGTTTTATTAAAAATAGTGATATACTTTCTCTAAATACTAGGAACAAGCATATTAAGCTAGTTTTACCAGTTACTCGACTCCAAAAAGTCAGTGATTCCTTCATGGGATCACAATCACAATAATTTTTTCCTTCCAACAAAGTCCCCGAAAATATTATGCGGGACTCATCTATCAGAGTTTAAAATATTTATTAAGCAAAACTTGTTTAATCGGGGTTATTATACTACTAAAGAGTACATGATTAATACCCGCTGGGAATTAGGTGATCGTTACCATGCTGTTTCTAAATACAGTGGATCCCCGGTAATCCGGCCCCTGTCTATTCCGGCACCCCCTGTATTATTTATTATTATTAAATATTATTGATAATCTTCGCAAATGCATGATTGAACAAGTTATAACTTGATTCATAATTTTTGATTTTTTTAGTGTGTTTGTACACAATTCCTAATGTAAAGTTATTGCATATTTTTTGTAAGTTCTATAGCATTAATTACGTTAATTTTATAATATAATGTAAGCTCCCTATTGTGTTGTTTAATTTACATACATAATGAAGTATAATTTGTACTTCAGAGTACATATATAACACATAGAATCTTATCATTGGATCTGGAATGTGTCAGATTTCAAGGTACTGTTTTATAAAAAAATTCCGGACTATAGTCTTAGGCAATACTCTATAATCCGACAAATTCGATAGACCGACACTGCCCTGCAAAATATTTGTCGATGTCGATGATTACCGGGGGTCCACTGTATTTTCATACTTATTTGTATAAAATATTAAATTGTAAATTAATGTTTAAAAAAGATTTCTTGCTGGTTCCCAGGACGGAGGTATTTTTTCGAACTAGTGGTAAAGCATAAATGATTGTCAATAAGTATTCGTGTAGTCAAAATTGAACAAAAATGATTCTATTCTATTCTAAATCATTCGAAAAGTAAAATAAAGTGAAGACACATACATGATATTACTTTTTCTTTTCTTTATTTAAAAAACGTTACCTCCACACTAGAATTTTCTCCTGTATCGTGGCGGCAGTTTACATACATAAATTTCACAAGGACAAACATCCAGACCCGGAACAATTATTTGTAGGCCATACAGATACTTGTTGCGTGCGGAATTCGAACCCGCCGCCCTTGGCGCTGCAATTCATTGCTAAGCCACTACCCCACGGAGCCGTCGCAGTTGCTAAGCCATTACTAAAATGCATTAACCAATTAAATGGTCGAATTTTATTTAATACAATATGCCGTATAAATAGACTAACCTATCAAGTGAATGCGACTTGTATTGAAAGTGAGAAATTGGTACCCGTTCGGATCTCATCTGCATAGAATTGTAAGTATGAATGTTGACAACGTAAGACAAGAGGCCCGCAAGAGACAAGTTGAGTTCTAAATTGTAGGACAATATGTGAACGTAATATGCAAATGAATTTGTAACACTACTTTGTACTGATGTAATTGTAATATTTAGCAGACTTCAAAAAGGTGTTTAATTCAACTGCATTTTTATGTACGTATGTTACGCGACATCTTTGTCAATTGAAAACCAATTTTGATGATTCTTTTTTTATTAAATAGCTCATACTTCAGTTCAGTGGTGATACCATAAAATTCGTCGTTGAAGAAGGGGCGAACCTCAATTTTCAAAAAAATTACAGGAGAGCAAGAAAACATTTATTATTCCCCGATTACTACAATTTTTCATCAGAAAATTAAATATATAAGACTTAATGGAAAACAACAAATAAGATTCGCCCCTTTGCGACGTTAGCGACGAATTTGGAGAAAAAATACCATCCCTAAGGGTGGCAAAATAGGAATAGAGAATATATGAAGTTTTTAATGTAACTATTTAGGCAGCATTCTAGTTGTTAACTTGAGCTTGAGATCCTTTGTCCTAAGTTTCAAATGAATTTTTAACATTGAGTAAAAGCCGATTTCAAAGAGCTAGTGAAAGTGTATAACAATGAAAGCACTGACGAAATTGCCTTTATCGTCACTCCTGGCTGGCGGATTAACACTGCTTCTCGTCGCTAGTCTCGCGGATATATACTATCTAAGGGAAGCCTCGTATCGCCTTTAACGAAAAACACTGGATGGTATGAGGTAACCGCTCACCTCACGGTAATTGCATAAATATTTTTTGTAATACACGAGAAGATTAGGGCAAAAACACTTCTGTGTTAGGATGTAAAAATATTTATTAGCGTCTGATAGAATAATATGGCCGTCGACTCCGTGGTCAAAATTAGCTAGAAAATCATTAATTTTTTTATTTAAATTTTTTTTTCAAAATTAGAACACGTAGAATGGAACTAAAGCGACTGTTAAATTTGTTCAAGATTTTTCACACTGGCGCTCATTGCGAAGTACCATTAAACACCTTCAATGCGACAACTTACAAACTAAACCTATTTAAATTTAAATTTTAGCGAAGAAGATGTTTTGCTGCTGAAATATTACTATCCTCTAAAACACAAGGCAAGCGGTTGGTTAATATTTGAAACAAGGAACATAAAAGTTAAATTAAATTTTTCTGATTTTATGAAAGGCTGATATTATAGCAAAATGTAATATATATACATAGTACATTTTGCTCACACACATATATATATATTACTATTACCTTAATTAAAAATTTGGTAACATACAAAGGTACATGTTATTAAGGCGAAGAGTAATTTCTTTTTATATCGTCATTAATTTTTTTTAAAAACTGTTGTTTTTATAGGATAAGGGTGACAAACAGGCACACAGTCCACCTGATGGCAAATGGTTGCTGTGGCCCATAGACATCTACATCTATCCTTGATTACGGATCAAAACGCTGATACGTTGTCACCCGTGAGGACTATAAGATGGAATGCCTCGTTCTCGTAAAAATGGTCTCTGGTTATCTACACTCATCATAAGAAACAAGCTGCTATTTTACGTTGGTATTCTGTGAGAGCGCGGTCCTTCCCCGTCTAGCCGACCCATTCGTGCTACAACTATACTACAAATATAGCTGCAGCATGGCTCTACTACGTAAAAAAAAGTTTCTTTAGATTGGCTATAAAAAAAAGTTATAATATCGAGAAATTTTTATATAAAACTAGCTGACCCGGCGAACTTCGTACTGCCTAACAGGCGATTCTTTATTTTTTTTTTAATACTTATTCTGCTATTCGGGACACCGGGTCAGCTAGTAAGATAAAAAAAAGAAAAAAGAAAGTTGATAAGTCAACAATTACATTATGTCAAATATAAAAATTATAAAATACTTAAAATTCTTTTAATGGTTACTAAAAAATCACAATGAAAATTACAATATCTAATTTCTTATTATGATACCTACTTATTATATTTCATTTTAGTTTTACTTATTCTAATTGACAAATATCGACATTAGTATTTAATATTTATACGATACTAACGTCACTCAACTATTTTGCCTTCCCGGAACCTCTCCACTAAGACTTAAACTTTATGGTATGGTATTAAAGTTCAAATTGATTTTTAAGTATTATTACGAATGTTTTGTATGGGAATATAGAAAATAGTTGTTTTTAGACTTTTTCAGGCAATTTTTGAAATTTTACTCTCCGTAAGAACCATCTTCGTACTTCAAGGAATATTATAAAAAAAGAATTAGCGAAATCGGTTCAGCTGCTCTCGAGATTTGCGCTTAGTAACACATTCAGAGATTCATTTTTATATTATAGATAATTTCGAATATAATATACTCAATTCCGCCGTAGAGGTAAATCAAGAAACGAACTGACTAATATAAACGGCGTCGCATCGTGTTAAAATACAATGAAAGATGGTGCACAGAACCATGTCATGCCACCGATCCCCTTTTGCAGAAGTAGGAGGACTAAAGAGCCTGAGCTGATAATCAAGTGTGGGCACTTTATGCACTTACACGTCCTAACCTACCCGAGCTCGATTACCCGAGAAAGGATGCAAAGAAATGGAAAAATCACATAACAAATAGCCCGTCTTCTTTTTATGTAATAGTTCACTGCTGGAGATCTCTGGTCTCTCCATTGCTGGTCTCTCCCTTTGTAGGGATTTGTCTTGTCACGCTTTGTAAGCGGATTGAAGGTATCAGTGCTTCTCGCAACTTTGACGTTGCTGACGTCGTCAGTCTGGATATTTTACGACGTAAACGAGATGATTATACTGTCATTTATCGGAAGTATTTTCTAATCATCGCTTACAACACACACGGGACGAAAACCAACCATTTATATATTACCACAAAATGTTGTATCTTGCTGGTTTCGATCACAGGACCCGCAGCCTAGTAACCAGACACAATAAGCCACACAGTCGTTAAAAGCAATTAATACACTACAGACAGAAATCAAGAAAAATAGAACACTTCTTTTAATTAGAAAGCCCTCAGCAGTACTCTTTGGCCGTGTCACCGCAAGCCTTGCTGTAAGTGATATTAATGTCGCCAGGTGTAGCAATTTTCCTGCAATCATTTTTCAGGGGATTTATGGCGCGTGACCTTTATACAATACAATAACGGTTCGTTGAAAATTTCTCTTTTTCTTTGTCGAGCAGGGCGTTCAATTGCCGTTTTGTTTTAAAATTGTACACATTACACATTCAAAGTATTTCATATAAATAACTTGCTTTATTCTGTAATATATTCCCACGAAGGATCGTTTTTTTATGAGAAATGCCTACGCCTTGCCTTACCTCCGTAAGGGCGGGTTATGTGGGACTCGCATCGATTAAAATTCGTTGCATATTGTTGGCTATAGGGCCAAGGGAACATTTTTGCTTTTCCCTCTACACACGACTGCTATGCCCAGATGGAAACCCGTTTGGGTTGAAGGGGTCATAATAAAGGCACTAGTTTTATTATTAAAGTAAAATAGTGTCAAAGACAAAAAAACAAGAAAAAACAAACACACTGTTAAATAACAAACGAGGTTTTTGCGGTCGACAAATTGGAAGTTTATCGAAATACGTCGATTTTATGTTTCACGCTGATCTGAACAGCATCACCAGCGCGAGCTCTGCCCCCACCAAGGTATTTATGCCAGAACGATCTGCATATTTTTTGAGGGCGAGCGGCTTATGTTTGTAAACAAATCCGAAACATGCATATTATAATTTTTAAGTTTTAAAAGAAGTAAATAGCAATAACGTGATTAAAAATTACTTAATAGGTTGAGATTTTTTCGTATTTTGTATACAAATTCAAGATTTTTTTTTCAATGTTTAATTAAATTTAATTATAATATATATATGCTATTTTTTTCGATAACTTGTAGGTCACTACCTATACATAATCCCGTTGCTGTAGAAATCTTGGGATTTTTGATAAAAAAATGGGACAAGTAGTTTCGACAGTCTCTTGATTTTAACCTAACACTACCCAAAGAATTCTTCAGGTGAAAATCTGTAGGTGCTATATGGTGGATGCATTAACACTTCCCAACCAAGCTCTCTCAATTTTTGCTGAGTGGCTAAAGATGTGTGTGGTCTGGCGTTATCATGATGAAAGACCACGCCTTTTCTGTTGATCAATTCTGGCCGCTTTTTTATTCAATTTCTTGCTTGAGTCTCATCAGTTGTTGGCAGAAGAGCTCCGAATCGATGGTTTTACCCGGCGGTAAAAGCTCATAATAAACGATGCCCTTCCAATCCCACCATACACATAGCATCACCTAATTGCGTGTTAATCCAGGTTTCGCTACAGTCTGTGGAGCTTGACTACCCTTTGGCCATATCTTTTTCGCAAGTTATTGTCATAGGTGATTCTTTTTTCATCACCAGTGATCAATATTTTCAAAAATGGTTCGGTTTCATTACGTTCGATTCACTCTTTTTGGCGAACATAAAACAATTGAAAATGGCGGGAAAGTGTTTTTACTTTTTATTTTTCTTTTTCTTAATATCTAATTGTATTGATAATAAAACCAGCCAGATACAAATAGTACAACCAAAGAGATTTTTCTTCAATTGTATACAAACCCGGACCTATTTTAGATAAAATATAACGCCTTTAAAATCCTGTTGTAAATTTGACGAAGCATATTTCTTTTTCTAGCATAAAACTGAACATATCAGCATTTTTTTTGAGACTTAAGTCTGTAATTAAACTTCTGTAACTGAATAATTCAGCCGTGTAACTAGATTTATTCTAGGGAGCAGTGCGGAGGCAACTTGTTTTCTTGTACGCGTAGGACCGTGTGACTTTGACAGAGGGGAGCGCCTGTGTATGGCTACTCCCCTCCGGTCCGCTGGTAGTCCGTGTTGTTCTAAGACTGGAGGTTATCCTCTGCTCCAAATTTTTTTTCAAAATGATTTTGGAACGTTACATAATTCCATGAATAATTGATTTCAAAGCTGTATATTATACTTTCGGAGTACTTCAAAATATCGGGAATACTAATTACGAACGTTGAACTATGGCCACATGCGATTTTGATTTGACTACTATATTATGTAAGGAAACCTGATAGTAACTAACGGGCAAAGCTATTTTATGAAAAAAAAGACATAGTTTACGATAATGTGCATTAAAAGAGTTCGAATTTTTCGTCGTAAATTCCAAATATCTCCCAAGGGCAAATGAATGTTCGCTTTATAACTGATCGTGCGAGGTAACTTTTCATAGCCAATATCAATAATATTGCAAGAAGTAAAGAAATATGAACTTCATGAATTAGGGCTATTTTGTAGTTAGTTCCAAGAAACTTTAAGAATGTTCATATAACTTAATATGTACAAAACACTTATAGTGATAGATACTTTAGCCTTGGTAGCTATCCCATACTAAAGTGTTTTTTTTGCTAATTTTTTTCTTTAACTGTGAATTTATATGTTTGCAGTAATTATACTGATATTTGGAAAAGTGTTTTCTATATAGAAATTATATTGTTATGAGAGTTAGTAAGACAAATCTTTTTAAAGATATAAAGGAAAAAGATAAAATTAAAAAAAAATTCGCTATTTATTAAGTAAGTATTGGCGGTGTAAGAATATCCACTATCCCATATCATCCTGTGGGGTTCGTTAGAGGCACAGAAGTAAAGAAATCAGAAGATGTGCGACTTCTAGCATCTTCCTAATAACAACTATAAATAAAAAAGTGCGGTTGCGAACCCGCTTCCCAAGCTTGGTAATTATAACACATATCCCCCCTATGAGACAACTTAATAGCTGTAACGGTAACCATAACGGGGTTTTAGTATAAGTCAGTAGTAGACGCATAGTTTAATAAAAATAAATTTTCAACTCCATACACAGTGGGTAACATATTCATAGGTGGTGCTTATCCATAAAATATTTTAATAAAAGGTTTCAGAATGTTTTATTTTTTAATAATTGTAGGAACAATATTTTACATGAGTATTAAATCCTATTTTATTATACATATAGTATTAAATATTTCTTTAACAACTATGTAATTTAGATGTTGATAATGGTCGGTTGCGCAATTAGATTTAAAATTAATCGAAATGATATCGTTTCAAGTGTTTTTAACCCCCGACGCAAACAGAGGGGTGTTATAAGATTGAACGACCTATGTCTGTCTGTCTATGTATATACTACACCCAAAACTGCATATATATATCAGGTTTTAAAATCAGGTTTTCTATAGGTGGTTCTTAGACATGTTTTATCAAAATCGGTTCAACCCTTTGAAGATCATCTCAGCTCTTTTTGTTTCCATTTTTTTTTAATTTTCAATTTAAATTATAACTACGTCTAATCCGCAGTTACAGGAAGACCTCTCTCATATCTGAGTCCTGAGACTGTAAAATGCTCATGGTTAAAAGAACAAACATTAACGAAAAACGATGATGGTAAAATGAGCACCAGTTGTCACGCATGGAAGGTAATTAGTAATCATATTGCAAGACCCTATTACCTTGGAAACGCTTGCTGCAATCGGTTTGATTAGCTTCTCACCGTCGCCGGACAGGGTTGAGTATCTCACTTTTGGTGTAAAGGAGATGGTTATGCTTCCATATGATAGAAAAAGAAGCCATGATATCATTCTGGCATTTTCCACAGAGGCTTCGTACGATACTCCCGGAAAATAAATGGGTGACGGATTTTTTTTAACTCTTACACCAGCATAGCACTAGGATAAGATATAATGCGTAGTCTGTCAAAAATAGATGCATGAAGTCCAAATGTAATTTCCAAATGCAATGTTACGATTCGATAAAAGTGAAAAACGTCAAAGAATGTCCGAGGCTTCATTGTTCCGTCAATACAATAACGGCGCCCGAATTTTTTACGTTTTCATTTTCAGCCAAAGCTTTAAAAGTATTTTTTGCTTGTTTTCAAATGTTACCGCAATGCTGTGTCCATGCTCTAACAAAAAGTATTTTATCGCTGCAGCATTCAGCAAATGGCAATAACAATAAATTTATAACAATTTTACAATCCTGTCAAATAAAATAAATCAAATTAAAAAATAACCGTGTAGTAGCGATGTAAGAATATCCACTACCCCATATTATCCCGTGCGTGTCGTAAGAGGCGACAGAGGGAAACACATAAGGAGATGGGCAGCAGCGTCTTCCTAATAATACCTATAAATAAAAACTGCGGTTGCCAACCCGCTTGCCAAGCGTGTCAACTATGGCAAATATCCCGCCTATGAGGCAACCTATGGCGGAGGCCTATGTTCAGCAGTGGACTGTGACACCGAGTTTGTATAATGCATTAGCATATGTTTTTGCCAAGACACATTAAAAACATCCAGTATATTAAGTGTCCGTTGATTTTTAAAATCGATGTCATATAATGCTTACAAAATAAATAATTATATTAGGAAAAACATAAACCAGTACATTTTAGAGACACGAGGTTACTGTTATTGTTGAGATGATAATATTGGTACCGAAGAAAAAGACTTTAATTGTTAAAGCGGCCGGCAAAATAAGTCCCATGGGCTAGATAATGTAAGTGTTTAATGATATTAAAACCTTTGTTCCAAAGCTATTTGGACTTCACAGTTTTTGTACAAATTCAGTAACATTTAAAACATTATCAACTCTCAACACATACTTTTAATGTTGTATTTTCCTTAACACCCTTTAGTTCTAAAAAGCTTTTTAAAATTGGTATATTTGTAGGTACATAGTTAGATAATGTTAACGATACCACATGAGTAAATAAACGGAACAGATGCAAAGCTTCCTAAGAACGTGCAAAATTGTTACCTATTTTGGTAGGGTTGTCACAATATTATAAATTTAAAAAAAAATAATTGAAGACAAATGAAACAAAACAATACCTATCATATTATTGCATTGTTACTGATGTTACGGTATACAAAATTTCAACTCAATCAAACATCGGGAAGTGATTCACATCTTACCTTCAATATGTGAACTTAACATACCAACCCACCCACATACCTACAAATATTAAGCAAAAGCAAAACAACAAAAAGGTAAAACAACGATTATTAATAATACTACGTTTTTACATTAAAATATTCAAACTTGCAACTAACAAAACAAACAACGTGCGTCGAAAATTTATTGTTTCTTTTAATGATGTGGTAAATTCTGAATCTAAGATAAAGTTTTTTCAAGTAATCTAACTGGAAACACTCACATGGCATATCAAATTTAGACTCTTTAATACATTTAAGTATTTCGTTGCCAACATTGAAAATATTTATTTCAAGATCAAAATCTTCGCGAAACTTTTAAGATCGCGAAAAAGTAATAACAACTAACAAAATAAACATCGTGCATCGCACTGCCCTGAGATATTGTCCACTGGCTGTGCCAGTGCAGTGTAACCGGTTTTTTCCAGTCTCACCGCGTACGTGTCGAGCGGCCAGTGATCACGCACACATGTCCCGCGTATAAAGCTTTATCTCTGTTCCGTTTATCTACTCATGTGGTGCAAGTGCAAACGTGCACGGGCTTCGGCGGTGAAGAAAACATCGAGAGGAAACGTGCCACGAGATGTGAAATCCGTTAACACGCTCAAAGGAACTGAGCGGGCTGATAAGTCTATAGCCTTCTAAGAAATAAAGTAAGGCCTGTTTTGCATTGGGACGTATAAAGGCTGTAAATATATGCTAGTGGTCGCCTAGTGGTCGAAATACTACGTGCTGATTTTAGTTATATCATATCTAGTATGTATTGCGAATTTCACAATGGACAAAAACATCGAACAAAGAGTTTGTCATAAATTTTGCACCGCCAATGGAATTTCGTGTTCAGTCACAGAAAATGTTATAGAAGGCTTACGGTGAATCCATTTTATCAAAAACATGTGCTTATGAGTGGTATAAAGCGTTCAAAAGCGGTCGAGGTGTGATGGAAGGTTTGCCTTAAAGTAACATCGCAAAAGTGAAGGAAATACTGAATGAAAATCCCATTCAAGCTTGAGAGAGATAGCCACCGAACTTTCTGTCTCACGAGTCGATCTGTAACATTTTAAATAATCAGTTGTGTATGAAATAGGATACCGCTAAAAACAATTCTGAATTTTCTTCTAAAACTCAATCGCATAAGAGTTACTGAGGACATACTAGAATGAGTCAATTCCGACCCAACATTCATGAAACGCATTACTACTGGTGACGAGACGTGAGTTTACGAGTTTGATATACAAACTAGTCAACAAGCTTCAGAGCGGTGCCTTTCAACTGAACCGAAATCGAAAAAACCACGCCAAAATCGAAGTCATGTTGACTGTTTCGTTTGACTATCGCGGTGTTGTGCACCCGGAATTCTTGCCGGGTGGCGTTTAAGAAAGCCACGACAATGCGCCAAAAACTCAACAAATACCATCGAGCAACCACCTTATTTATCAGATATGGTTCCAGTCGACTTCTTTCTTTTTTTCTTAAACTCAAATTACCACTTCGTGGCACCCGTTTACATTCGATAGAAGACATAAAGGAGAATTCACAGTGAGAGCTGAACACAATTCCGAAAAGAAAGTTTAAAAATGTTTTGATAATTGGATTATTCGTTAGAGAAAGTGTATCACTTCTGAAGGTGTCGAAGAGTGGTCGAAGCATGGAACAAGCTGCCATCAGAAGTGTTATCTGCACAAACTATTAGCCAATTCAAGAACAGATTAGATAAACAACTAAAATAGAATAATTACACATTTGAAAATAGGATACGGGCTTATATCAGTTGTTTCAACTACTGGCCTGTTAAGTAATAATAATAATAATAATAATAAATTTTTAAGCGCGCTTACCATGCATAATCGCAAAGTATGCAGTCTCCGTGATTACTTTCTGACGAGAGCGGATGATCCATTCTATAGGGACGTTATTTCTTGTGATAAAGGACTTACCCCTCTATCATTAGCCAACGAGCAATGGCAAGACCCGGCAGTACAGAGCATTTCCGACGTGGAGACCGTATGGAAGGAGAAGGAGCTCCACGGGAGGTTCTACAAGGCTCTACATGAGCCTTGCATAGATACAGTCGCCTCCCTCCACTGGCTACGTTTCGGTGACCTCTTTGGGGAAACCGAGGGTTTTGTCTGTGCGATACAGGATCAGGTTATTAAGACCAACAATTATCGGAAATACATCCTAAAGGATGGCGCCGTCGACATCTGTCGAGCTTGTCGCCATCCGGTTGTTCGGCGCTTTCTAACTCTGAGTATTTACACAGACACAACCTAGTAGCCAGGATTCCACACCAGGAGCTCGCTCTGAAATACAGTCTCGTGGATCGGAAACTTACATATTATAATTACTTGCCGGAAGCCGTGCTCGAAAATGACCGCGCCAGGTTCTACGGGGATCGGGCCATCACCACAGACAGGACTATTCTTGCGAATAAGCCTGATATTGTGCTGATGGACCGGGCACAGTCAAGGATATTTTTGGTCGACATTACCATTCCTTATGACGAGAACCTTGCGAAAGCCGAAACGGATAAGCTGACAAAATATCTGGACCTGGCTCACGAGGTGACCGACATGTGGGGTGGTCTGCCGACCGAAATTATTCCTGTGGTCGTTTCTGCGAATGGGTTAATCCCAGTCAGCCTCTCGGGTCATCTGAGGCGACTGGGACTCCGTGACGGACCGCTCCAAGCTCAAATGCAGAAGGCGGTGCTCCTCGATACCGCCCGCATCGTCCGCCGGTTTATTTCCCTTTCCCCCCTAACCCTCGGCTGTTTGGTCTCCCCTGCCGAGGGCTTCCATCTGGTTGGGTTTTATATATTCATGTAATTTTTATGTTTTTATTTTATTGATATTTATGTAAGTTTATCATTTTCATTTTCAATTATATATTTATACAGCCCAACCAGATGAGAAAACTATACAAATGCCCCATAATAATAATAATAATAGTAACACACAGAGTGAAGGTATAATTTTCTTCTAGTTGTACTTGTAAATATAAAAGGAAACTTACTGTAATCACTATAATTTTAGATTGTTATGTTTGGAAGGCTAGAGTCCTCTTGTAAATTATTTATAATACAGCAAAATGTCAGTACGATAACACCTCCATTCATAATTCATAGGACTATGACAGAGTGCTATTTTAATGGAATGAAGCGTCACTAAGCGGAAATCGATTATTTTTAAATAGGGATGGAAATTAAATTTACAGTGTAGAAATAAATCAGAGTGTACTTATCTTCTTTAAAATGTTTTTTTTTTAATTGCAAAATAATTTTTCTATGTTGTTAAGTAAGGTCTAATGATGGTCGTGCTATTAGAGGAGAGTTTTTTTGAACCAGTGGGCAGCAAACAGGTTGACGGAGATGACGGGCCTTGTTACTGTAATGTTCGATCATGTTTGTCTCACCCACCAACAAGTTGCCTTCAATCTTTCAAAGGTGGGAACTTTATAGAGATATATTATTATGTTGTTATATAAAACATCATGGAGGTTAAACAGTCTGCAGCCCCGCAATGAAGGGACCCGACTTGGGCAAAGGTACTTAGGTTGTGAGTCAAACCAAAACGCAGGGAGCGCCATTGAGAATAGCGGCCCGCCAAACAACCATCGCAGAGACGCAATGCTGCAGAACGCAACAAACATCAATACGACTATCATCGGGTCTACACCATCCCAAGGTCCCCCATACAGTCCCAGCAGACATCACCACCCGCATAGCTCCATCGACCAGAACCACACGATGCGCCGAATCAGGTACAGCCACAGAACACCTAATATAGCGGAACCCTATCGACTTTGGTAACAAAATTGATAATGTTGTTAACTAAAATTGTTGTAAAATTGTTGTATTGTACACGGAAAATCAGATCACTTAATGGGTGGGAAACTGCCTCCTAACATACAAGGTAACCTAGTTTAGGAGTCAGACAACCAATGAATTGTATATTATATCTGTGTTCAATAAAGAATTATTATTATTATTATTATTAAAAATACCACCAACGTATCACGGTACTAAGACGTCCGAGTCCAAGTTTACCTCCGCCTCGGACGCTGTGAAGCAATCTACACGCCACTATAATAATCCTTTTCAAGTCCCATTTCTTTCAATATAATGCTTTTACATATTTGGGACCTTCCACATATTTGCTTTATTTCATAGACCATACTATTGTATGTCTTATTCATATGGGACTTCAAGTCATAACTCTGCTATCATAATACTTATGCATCATAGAGACCTTCTATATTAATGCTTTGGTTCAATAGACCTTACTATCATAAGTCCCTAATATAGGACTAGTCATTGAGCAATCTTACTACTAATAGTCGGTCAGCCGATCACCATATATATATGTACAACCTTGGGTATGTGTCTCCGGCATCGCCCCATTATAAGGAAACATTACAAGAACACCTTCATCAACTTAGAAATTTTCCGATTAATACAAGAACACCTTAATCAACAAACACAAAATTTTGATCCATTTTTTCTATTATATTACATATGTTATTTATCTTTATTATTGCAATATAATTGACTTGTATTTATATGATTTAATACATTTTGAATATTTTAAACAGAATTTTAATAAATTTAGAGATTTTTAAAGACAATTTATTTACTAATACTATAATATTCAATATTCCAAATGAATATATTTGAACTTTATGCTTATTATTGCATTTTAATTGTTTAAAATATAATTTCTATGACATTTTTAAATGCCTTTACATAGAATTTAATTATTATTAATTAATAATAATTATGAGGCGTCACATTATGAACAAATATGATTATAGGCAATAATAAACATCTGTGGTGTTCTGTAATGCCAAAAAAAATATGGAATTTTATGCCTAAAGATATGGCCTCAGCGAACGTTTATGGGGGGTTGCAAATCGAGTCGTTTTTCATACGTTTTGAGTGGCTGCTTCTCAGAAGACTGTACCAAAAAAAGTAAAGTTATAGTCCTAGCGGTCCACTGCCTTATACGTGGTGCTTAATATATCTTATACGTGGTTGAGCCATGCTGCAGCTATTACTTTAAAAAAAAAAAACGTTACCCCCACACTTGATTTTCTCCTGTGTCGTGGAGGCAGTTTACAAACATAAATTGCACAAGGACAATCATCCAGACCCGGAACAATTATTTGTAGGCCATACAAATACTTGTTCCGTGCGGGATTCGAACCCGCGGCCCCCAGCGCAACAACTGATTGCTAAGCCACTGCGCCACGGAGCCGTCGCAGTTGCTAAGCCATTACTAAAATGCATTAACCAATTAAATGGTCGAATTTTATTTAATACAATATGCCGTATAAATTGACTATGATAGGTTACTATCAAGTGAATGCGACTTGTATTGAAAGTGAGAAATTGGTACCCGTTCGGATCTCATCTGCATAGAATTGTAAGTATGAATGTTGACAACGTAAGACAAGAGGCCCGCAAGAGACAAGTTGAGTTCTAAATTTTGACAGGAGTTTAGAATATTATCATAACATTTCACGGTATAAAATTTTGTTAAAATTTTTATATGTATGTATATTTAAATACATCTTAAAGGTTTATTCTTATTTGGGAGAGCCATGCTGCAGCTATATTGGTGGTATAGTTGTAACACGAATGGGTCGGCTCGACCGGGGAATGACCACGCTCTCACAGAATACCAGCGTAAAATAGCAGCTTAACAATACTGTGTTTCGTATGGTGAGTGTAGAGACCCGGGGACGCTTTTTACTGGAATAGAGGCATTCCATCTTAGTCCTCATGGGTGACAACGCATCTGCATTTTGATGTAGATGTCTATGGGTTACAGCAACCACTTACCATCAGACGGACTGTGTGCTCGTTTGTCACCCTATCCTATAAAAAAACTGCCAGGCGATCTGACCTTCTCTCATATATAGAGGCTAATGTGTAAAGACACAGAAACTCGAGCACGCTGCTCCAGTTTCTGTGTCTTTACACATCTTCCAATTTTTTTATTATTCAGATGTGCAGGAAGCCGCTGAACATGTAGTAGATTAATTTGTTTTCTTGTGTCACGTTTATTGTATAGAAAACTTCAAAGTTATAATAAGCACTTGTTAACATAAGAATTTTAAAAAAAAAACTCTTGATGATATGAGATGATTAAATATTAAGCTTTTATAACAATGGGACTGAACGCTATATGAATATCAATTAAAGTTACAAGTGCGCGAGATTGGTGTTATAAAGGAATCTATTCCAAAAATAACTATTGAATACAACAGCGAATTAAAGCTTGAAACAATCTAAACATGTTCCGACTATTAGGAGCAGACGGTGTTTTCATGATATCGTATTGCCTTTTGTTGTTATTAGCCAATATTAGTCTAAACCAATAGAAATAAATGTATTTTGTAAGTAAATAAAAGTGATTTTAGTTGTACCTAAGAATTTAAAAATAAGGGATAATGGTGAACTCCCATAAATCTCCAGAAAAAATATATCCATAATTAGTGAATTGTAGTTTTAATTCCTAAATATTTTCATCTTAAGGTATCCTGGATAGTAAAAAAATTATAATGTTGAATAAAACTATTCTTACGGATTTTTTAGCGTTTAATTTAATTATCAAGCAAATATTGCAAGACAACAAATTTACTGCCGTACTACCATATGTCAGAGGAGTCACAGACAAGGTTGGCTACTTCTTAAAGCAAGCTTCCATTAAAACATATCACGAGCCACCGTAGAAGATTAGTCAATTTTTACTATCCGTTAAGTATAATATCCCCATACAAGATGCAGGAGTGTACAGGCTTCATTGCGTCTCTCTTACAAAGGACAAACAAAACGAACTATAAAATATCCTCGCAAAAGAACACCGACTCCTACTAAGAATGATATGCGAGGCTTTCGGAATTTAAAAAAAAATGATTTTAATAGAGAATTTGGATAGTCCATCTGCTTAAGATCCTAAAAGTAACAAAATTTAATCCAAATCCAAGCATACCACTGCAAGAGTTCAAGATACTGTATGCTCGTTTTGCGTAGATCGGACCAAAAATTAATATTCAAAAACTGAAAGCAGCCGGGCTAACTAACAATCGGGACAAGCTAATGGGCCCTATACACGATCGGCCATGATGGACGAATACTAGCGATGACGATCGTGTAGAGGGCATGATCGCCTATAATCGCCCATGATCGGTTATGATCGAGCGTAATCGCCCTGGGTCGGTTTTTCGGACAATCATCAAAGGAAGTTCGGCCATGATCGTGCGCGCGTCTACATGATCGCCGATGCTCTATAAACTTAACTTGTTTTATTTCGGTGTATAGTTAACGTCTACCTTTTTTGCTTCCTTTTTTTTCCACCCCTCTTTTAAGGTGTACATTTAAATAATGGTTATACATATAAACTAATTAGGTAAATAAATACCGGCAGCTGCAACTGTTTCAACGTCCATCTCGGACGGATGACAATACAAATATGTAGGATGCACGATCGTGTGGGCAGCGCAATGATTACGACAATCATGGCCCATTCTGTGGTTGTCAATCATGGCCGATCGTGTATAGGGGGCGTTACATCGGGATGTGAAACACTTCAGTCACCCGTGAGTCCGTTTCAGTGGGTGCTGTAAAGCACCCGAAACGTCGGGAATTAAAAATAAATCAATTAAACGCGATAATATCCCTACAAATAGTTTCATTTCAAGTTGTAATGTACGTGTAAACATAAGATATCATTAAAATTATAAGGCAACGTTTAGATACTCGCCGAGCACAGATGAGGCACGAGTACGAACATGTAAACGCCTTGTTCGGGCGTTATCGCTACTTGCTGTTCTCCATTTGATGTCGATTTTTTGGCACGAGTTGAAGGAATGCTCATTTGTATTCGTATTGGGGTTTACATACTCCCCGTTGTTCGCTTGACCCGTGATCTTTGTCGCAGGTGGTTATTATTTTTCTTATAATATATTTTAATAAATCATAATAACAAAAATACCTACCTACTATGATGGATTGGAGGAACGAATACAGCATTTTTATAAAACTTTATCAAGGAGAACCCGTGATATGGGGTCCTAGAAATCAGTTTTAAATAAATATTAATCAAAATAAATATTTCATCATCACCATCATCAACATCATTACAGCCCTTCACAAGTTCACTGCCGGACATAGGCCTCCTCCAAGGAATGCCACTAAGCATGGTCCTAAGCCATCGGCATCCATCGATTTCCTGCATGTATTGCCAGGTTGTCACTCTATCTGGGGAGGTGACGCCCTACCCTTCGCCTGCCGGTACGAGGCTGCTATTCGAGAATCTTTTTTCCCCATCGGTTGTCGGTTTTTCGATTGCCCCTTCAGCTTACTAATCCGTTGCGCTATGTCGGTCACTCAAGGTCTAGTGCGGATATCCTCATTTCTAAGTTTATCACGCAGAGAAATCCCGAGCATATCCCTCTCCATAGCTCGCTGAGGGACCTTGAGCGTCCTCATGCGGCCAGCAGTGAATGACCACGTCTCAAATCCATGTCATCACTTGGAACACGCACTGGTTGTATAATCTTGTTTTGAGGTATTGAGGTACGACTGACGAGAAGATGTGTCGTAATCTCCCGAACGCTGTGCAGTCGAGTTGAATCTGTCGATTGACCTCTCGGTCAAAGTTGGACTTTCCTAGTCGGACTATTTATCACATGTAAACATACTCGTCAACAACTTCGAGCTTAGCGCTCCTAACAACTAATTTCATAGGTGTGATATGGACATTACACATGACTTTTGTTTTGTCCATATTCAGCTTAGCAGCTATCCGTTGGGAGACACTATTGAGGTCAATAAGCATAGTGATTACGCTCTACAGTGATTCTGCCATAAGAACTATATCGTCGGCAAATCGAAGCTGAGTGATGTACTATTCGAAAGTTTTCGGGGATTTGGATTAGTGCATGAGGAAGACGGAGCGTTGACTTCATTAGACGTGACCTCTCCAACTTAACGTTTAGGTTCAGTGTGCCTCTCACCATTCGGTGATCGCTGCCGGTTTTCACCCTCGCGATCACTGAGACATCACAAATTTGGACAAAACAAAACTGAGACAAAACAAAATTTCTTGTCTGGTCGTCATAAGGAAGTCAATCTCATTTTTTGTCGAACCGTCGGGGCTCGACCAGGTCCACTTTCGGTGGGACTGCTTCTGGAAGAAAGAGTTAAGCATAAAAATTCCCTCTTTCTCCATAAAGTCGGCCAGCTGCTGGCCCCTTAGGATCCGTTGTCCTATCCCGAATTTCCCTACTTTCAAAAGCATGGCTCTAGAGATATCCGCATGCACCTCCTCACCACCTTCTCATCGGCATTTGCTAAGGTTGGTGCGTAAACTTGTATGACCTTTAGCGAAAACCGATTGGTGATTCTGAGTATAAGGTACTTAACCCTCGCCGATACACTCCCAATCTTTACAACGTTGTTAACGAGAGACTTGAGTCCGACACCATCTTCGGACAGATGGGTGCACTCCCGGTGATGGAACAAATTGCTGGATTCATGAGTTACCGTGTACTCCTCCTCTCTTTGGACCTCAGATAATCCTATAATATCCAACTTTTTTATCTCTTCTTCCAGCTTCAGGATCTTCTCGTCGGCCCTCAGGGTACGTGCGTTATAAGTTGTCAGGTCAAGTTGTCCTAGGTGGCTCCACCGGAGATCCTTAGCCCCGCCGTTACCAGCGAGCGGCAAACGGGTTGGCAACCGCAGTTTTTTTATTGTAAGTTTGTTGTTATCAGAAAGATGCTGCTGCCCATCTTCTGCCTCAGTTTCCCTGTATCGCCTCTTACGACATCCGCAAGAAGATATGGGTTAGTGGGTATTCTTACCCGCTATTACACTTGAATAAATATTAAGTAGACATAAATTCGTGGCAACAAGACGCTCGTCATCCATCTTTAAAAGATCTACGTTGAATGAATACAGACGAATAGGTGAACCCGTCGTACTCGTCACGAATAACTCGGCGAGTTGCTCGTGCTGATAATCTAAATGTGTCATGATGATTTTTAATTTTCATTAACTTCCGACGTAAAAAGAGGGGTGTTATAAGTTTTACCCATAGAATTATTATTACCGCTATGTATTTGTGTGCCTGTATGTCTGTCTCACCGTAGCTCTTAAACGAATTAACAAATTTGGGTGTGGTTTTTTTATTTAAAAGCAGGTTTTCTAGTGGTGGTTCTTATAGACACGGTTTATCAAAATCGATTCAGGCGTTTTAAGATCATCAGTTCTTTTTTAATTTTCTATTTAAGTTATTGGCTGGGAGTTGATTCTATAATTTTTTCTCATTTTGATATGCTTATTATTGTGTGCACATGCTACTGGCTAATATCGCAAAGTTTAAAAAAACGTTACCCCATGTTAAGATTCTCTTCTGTATGGTGAAGGCAGTTAACATACATAATTACACAAGGACACATCCAGACCCAAAACAATTATTAGTAGTCCATATAAATACTTGTTCCGTGAGGTATTTGAATCGGCGGCAGTCATTTCGTCACGGAGCCGTAAAAGTACACCAACTTAGACGTACTTCTAGGCAGGACATTAATCATTAACCCTGCTTTTGAAGATGGTTATCATTATAATGACATCTTGACTTTTTATTCGAATAATAAATTGATAATAATTGTCAAATACGAAGTAAATAAATCGAGGCAAATGAAGGCCGCGAAAGCTTAAAATAACATCTAAGTCGTTCAGTCGTAGCTTTTAGACTTGTTTACGAGGTCGCCCGGTGACTCGACGCCAATAAACATAGGGTTATATGCTTATAGGTCTCTAATATAGCGAAGTTAGGCCTCGTTAAATAGACCTAGTTATGTAAAAATTATCCAACATGCACATATTTTCGAGATAATATACACGATTTCGAAATTAAATATCATTTTTGCGTAAACAGTTAGGTCTATTCAAAAATAATGTATTATATTTATTAGTATACACTTGTATGATTAAGAACTTTAAAACTCTGTTTGAATAGGAACTTTATGAATATCTTATGATAACTTATCTTATTTGTCATTAGCAACAGGGTAGCCATACATCACATAATAGAGGGTTATGAGGCGTTCCCTTACAGTCCGTGAGTCTAATGGTGGCCATTCACGGTCAGTTAAACAGATCGGTTTAACTGACGTACATCGAAAAACTGACCGTGAATGTGAAATCTTAAGTTGAAATGTTTAACTGAAGACAACACACGGATTTTTTCGAGCGTGCTGTCAGTTAAACCGCTCAGTTGAACTGACGTACATCCAAAAACTGATCGTAAATGTGAAATCTTAAGTTGAAATTTTTAACTGACGGCAACCCACGTATTTTTCCGGGCGCACCGTAATCCGTTTCCATTATTGGTAAGTACATACTTTCTTAGTAGCTTTTATTTATATTTTATATTTTTTTATAAGATTATTTGTATGCTGTTTAGATTTTATATTATTTTATATATTTAGAAAAGTTGGTTTGACAGAGGACGGAGACCAAGGTGATTGTAATGATGTCACCTTCCTTATGGTGGACTCAAAAGGTGGGTAAAGGGTATCAGTGATGCTACTACGTAGAACCATCGTGTTTGAACTCATTTTCAAATAGGTAAATAGAGCTAGATGACTGTTATGATATCACCTTTATGTTGGTGCAATCCGAAGGTGAGTATAGGATCTCAGTGATGACACTAGCTAGAAGGATCGTGTTTGTACTCATTTGAAAGGGCTCATAAAGACCTGACTGTTATGACCTCACCTTTCTGATGGTGCAATCCGAAGGTGGATATAGGATCTCATTGGCGGTACTAGATAGAACGGTCGTGTTTGAACTCATGTGAAAGGGCCCATAAAGACTTAGGTGACTGTTATGACCTCACCTTTCTGATGGTGCAATCTGAAGGTGGATATAGGATCTCAGTGGCGGCACTAGGTAGAACGATCGTGTTTGAACTCTTTTGAAAGGGCTCATAAAGACCTAGGTGACTGTTATGACCTCACCTTTCTGATGGTGCAATCCGAAGGTGGACGGCACTAAGCAGAATGGTCGTGTTTGAACTCATTTGAAAGGGTTTATAAAGACCTAGTTCAATGTGATTATAATACCGTCATGATGGTTAACTAAGAAGGTGGGGTAAAAGATCTCAGTTATGCCACTACGAAACACCATCGTGTTTGGGCTCATTTGAAAGGGCTCAAGAAGTAACTACACAAATAATATAAATATAATAAATAGTACAAACAGTATTATTACTCACTTTATAATGTTTTCAGGCAATTAAAAAAGCAGCAAAACTCCCAAGTAGGTACAAAATTAGAAATCGACCATATATTTTACAGGCAATAAAAAACAAGGCAGAGCGGAAAAAGCATAACCAACTACAACCAGAAGACGAATATATCTGCGTACTTCAAGAAAACCTACAAGCACCATTAACACCAATTCCTATAAATAACCAAGTTACCTGTACTCAGTATTTAGAATCCAATGATTTTTGACTGATTTATTATACGAAAAGTTTGTTTCATTAAATGTGTAGCATTTAACGAAACAAACTTTTCGGATTTTATTTTGTTTAACTTATTTTAATTCGTGACGTTTGGTTGCTTCAACTTTATTTTAGTATGTAACACGTCGAGAGCTCAATTAGATAAACATAGAAAGCTAGTCCATCCCAACTATTTCCGTTACTGAAAACCGATAAGCATTATCTGGTCATTATAAAACCTTCAGAATGTGCCCATGCTCACGGATTTTTTTGGGCTCACCGTAACTGGAGTGCAAGTAGGTAATTTAATAAACAGATAAAAATAAATAATACATTTATTAAATAAATAAAATTTACCATAATTAATAAAATTATCATAATATCTAACCCATTTCTTAAAAGTGTCTTGAAAAATATCTTTTGAAGTGTTAATATATAGGAAACGATATTTATAAATAAATATACTGAACGGATTTCATTTCTCGATTGACGAAGCCGCTGCCCTAATTCTTTTTCTAAATTAAAAGTAGCCTAAGTTCCTCCTTATAATATCAGCTATCTGCCACTGAAAGTCTCGTCAAAATTGGTTCACCGATTAGGAGATTAGCCGGTACAAACAGACAGACAGACAGAAAGACAGACAAAAATTTTAAAAATTGTGTTTTTGTTATAAGTACCGTATGTACTTTCATATGTATTTAGTAAAAAACTGTTATTTTGATATTACAAAGAGAAACTTCAATTTTGTTTATTTGTATAGATATATATTAATAGACAGAAAATTATATTAAATAAGATTTAGATATTATTAAATATCATTTAATTTATCTATATATATATATGATATTTTATAGGAGTCACGCAAACCAAACGCCCACGGCCACACCCCTCGTTTGAATTAGGACCTTTGATAAAATATCGATATATAGAAAAATCTATTTTTCTATATATTTAGAAATATCGATATTTATTTCTAATATTTTTGGACGACATATATTGAAATATAAGTTTGATATTGAAATATAGATATACGACAGTCGATATATTTTTTAAAATAATTTAATATTTTATTTTTTCACGTAAATCATTTAATCTACAACACCATCGTAAACTTAAATTCTAATCTTTGATGGACCCAATCTACTATACTTTATTTACACTATATTGTTTTTAATTTTTCCGCAGATTATTTATTTGCTTGTTATCTTAAAAAGAAATGTAATTTTGTATAGTATATCTCTGTGATATTAAAATCACTATAATTTATGAAACTTAGTTCTACTTTACTTACTGTGAGTTTTGGCAGGAGCTTGACCATCAACGGATGGTTACTCCTGTTTTATCGTTTAAATACTCGTTTGAAGTGGATTTTTATCAAAGTGATGCGATTATGTGTATTAAGTGTCTGCACATGTGAGCTATTAGAGAAAACGACGAAATAAGTGCTTCGATGTTGATATAAGCTTCAAGTTATTTTAATCGCTTAGGCGTTTTATGATTTACTTCCGAGCTATCAGAAATAGCTGTTAAATATTTGATTTCTTCAGCTGCATCCGTAGCATCTGAACGAGTCACTTCTACAATCAATCTTTTAGTGCCCAATAATCGTAGTATTGAAATAGCTGAACATATAAAACAACGAGAATTTTTGAAAACCCTTACTGAAAAATATTGGTAAACATAATTGTCTTATTTAAATTAAATAATAATTAAAGTTAAAGTTACAGCCTATATACGTCCCAATGCTGGGCACAGGCCTCTCCTCATTTCTGAGAGGGTTTTAGGGCAAGGAAACGTTCGCCGCGCTGCCCCAAAACGTATTCGAACGCGTTTCGAAATTTTTATTTTATTTCTCAGAAATGCAGGTTTCCTCACGACGTTTTCCTTCATCGCCGAGCACGTGGTAAATCAGCACTTAAAATTGCAATTAACAATTTCATTGGTGCCGGCGGGGATCGAACCCGGGTTGCTCTGGGAGCTATCATGAGTCATTAATAATTACTAAGAACTAACTTAACCTAACATTTTCATACATTTATAATTTAATTTGTTTAATAAATATACTAAATTATATGCTGTGTAAATCATTTTTAAGCAATAAGCATCGATATATCGCTTATTCTTTGGACATATAAAACTCCTATATTGATATATTTATAATTATCGATATATTGAAAATCCGATATTTTAAAAATATCAACAGTCCTAGTTTGAACTGATCAGTTGGAATGATCAACTGAACTGACCGTCTGTGTCGAACTTGTTTTGGATTAAATCCGTTTGAAATGATCAGTTGAACTGATGTCAGTTTAACTGACCGTGTGTGGGGACCATAGAAATTCACAAGTGCGACTGCGACATATCTGTCCATGCACTGCAATGATTATAACTAGAAAAAAATGTGCTTCGAACTTCGTTTCTCATTTTATTCATAGCACAATATTCGCGGATAACTTGCATGATTATTTTTGGCAGGAGGGCCAGTTTTGCACAATGGCTGTTTGTATTTTTGGCTTCTTGTTTTGGATAATTTTTGCATAACGTGTACCAATTCCGAACTAAAAAGAATACTAAACTGTTTAACAATCTAGAAATCTACAGAATAAATAAAATTTGACAAAAAGAGTAAATAGTAAAAGAGTAGATAGAATATCATAGCTTCGTACAATGTTATGAAATAAGGGAGTTTATAGCAGACGTTGGAATAATATCTTTGTACAGAATAAGTGTATATCTAATCTATCGTTTATTTCCACAGACAGACAGGAACATAATTTTTTTATTCAATATAGATTTTAAATAATACTTATTGAAAGTCACTTTTTTGTTTAATTACCACTGGTACGGAAAAAAAACCTATGTCCTGGGAAGAACCAGCAAGAAACCCAGCAGGACTTTAAAAAAATAGCAGATTACAATCATGTATGTTACACAATTAACAACATAAAATGAATTAGAAATAGCTTCGTAGCGATCACTTAATTCCCAGGGGTTATTATCATCCATTTAACAAAAACAGAAACTGAAACTTTATTATTCAATATATATTATAAATAATACTTATTGAAAGTCACTCTTTTGGTTTATTACCACCGGTTCGAAAAAAACCTCTGTACTGGGAAGAACCAGCAAGAAACCCAGCGGGACTTCTTTTTTGCCGATTTCCAAAAAGGAGACGGTACTCAATTCGACTGTATGTTTTTTTATGTGTGTTACCTCATAACTTTTTACTGGATGAACCGATTTCAATAATTCTTTTTTTATTTGAAAACTGGTATTTCTCGTGTGGTCCCATATGAATAATTGATTAAGGTCAGATCAATAGTTTTTGAATTATTCTTAATAACTTATATTGAAGTCGGCTGTACAAAATTTTAAATTTTAAATTATTTAAATAACAGCTTACAATCATGTATGTTACACAATTAACAACACAACAAATTAGAATTGCGTGGCAGCGATAACCTCATTCCCAGGGGTTATTATCATCCATAAATTCCTTAATATTATAATAACCCTTTTTATAAAAACTTAGTTTAATAAAGTTTTTGAACTTTGAGCAACAAAATGTTGTAAAAGCGTATACATCGCCCCAAAAATTAATTACTGACTCGGTGGAGTCGAGTAACTGGTACCACTAGCTTGTATTTGTTCCTCCTATTTACAGAATTAATATCACTTATTTTTGTAAAACTACTTTTATTTTTGTGTACGTACATTACATTTTCATAAATATATTGAGAGGCCAAAGTTAATATATTAATTTACTTAAATTTTTGTCGCAGTGACTCTTTAGGCTTTAAATTATAAATTGCTCTTATGGCTCTCTTCTGTAAAACAAATATAATTTCAGTGTCAGCTGCGTGTCCCCATAGCAAAATACCATACGACGTTATGCTATAGATATAGCTGAAGTAAACTAGTCTAGCAGTTTCAGCACTGGTAAGATTTCTAATATTTTTTTTCACAACATATGCTGCAGAACTATGTCTGCTTGCTAGTTTTGATATATAGGGGCTCCATTGAAGCTTCGCGTCTAGTTTGATTTAATTTAATTTAAAATTTTCATATTATTTTATTTCATACTAGCTGTTCCTCGCGACTTCGCCCGCGTGGAGTTATTTTTCGCGGAACCCTAAAATAGAAGCAGCCCAAGTTACTCCTTATAACATCAGCTATCTGCCAGTGTGTATAAATATTGACATATATCGACATTAATATTTATACGATATTAACGTCACTCAATTGTTTTGCCTTCCCGGAACCCCTACACTAACACTTAAACGTTATGGTGTGGTGTTAAAGTTCAAATTGACTTTTAAGTATTATTACGAATCTTTTGTATAGAAATATAGAAAAGTTGTTTTTAGACTTTTTCAGACAATTTTTTAAATTTTTCTCCCCGTAAGAATCATCTTCGTACATCAAGGAATATTATAAAAAAGAATTAGCGAAGTCGGTTCAGCTGCTCTCGAGATTTGCACTTAGTAACACACTCAGCGATTCATTTTTACATTATAGATATCGTAATTTTTTTTTTAAATAAGTTTGTTTTACAAATAAACTTTTCTATGAAACTCATTCACTGTGAATGAGTATAAATGATTTTAATATGTAGAAGATTCTGAATCTATTACGTTGGTAGAGGGTGGTATAAACCTCTTGTTATCGTCAGCCGTAATATTATAACCTAGATCTGTGTCGGGCAGCAGCGTCGAATGTGCAAGACGGTCCTCTTTCGTCCGGTCTTCTTTTATAACATAAATTAAATTTCATATTAACTAATTTCCCTTACATTCGTTCTTTAGCTTAATCGATAGTTTTATCTGCTTACATTATTTAAAGAAAACTTAAAAACTTTGCTAGCGATCCTACTTTAGTTTTCCAGCAATCCTAGACGAGCTATAGTCTAAGTGCTTCCGTAACTAGAGGGTTTAATTTCTATTGCAATGAATTTGAAGATTTTTAATCTACCTTATTTTTAAGACGTATTTGCTGTGATTTTTTATCCATTTTATTCGATATAAGACGCACGCATAAAAATTATATTTTAAAATACTTATAGTGCGTTGCCAGTGCAAGTTGACAGACTTTACAACTCCTTCCAAAAGAAACTTCAAATCTTACAAAAATAAGTAAAAATAGTATTTCGTAATTTACCATATGCAGTTTTAAAAGACTTTTGGTAAGTACAGTGAATGTCAATCCGGTTGTTAGATGCATATAGGGCTCACTCTTAAATCTATACATCTATACAAATAAATAAAATTGAAGTGTCTGTTTGTAATATCAAAATAACAACTTTCTACTAAATTCATATGAAAATATATAAGTAACTTATAAGAAAACTCAATTTTTAAAATTTTTATCTGTCTCCCTGTTTGTTCCGGCTAATCTCCGAAATGACTGATTCACTAATAGATAGATAGTTGATGTTATAAGAAGTAACTGTGGCTACTTTTATTTTCGAAAAATAAAAATAGGGTTCTACGCCATGGACCTAGACCCTTTTTCTAGGTCCATGTTCTACGCAATAAAAAATTTAAAGTGGTGAAATTTATCGTGATAAATTACACGCGGGCGAAGTTGCGAGGAACAGCTAGTTTGCTATATAGTAGGGAGTATTGCTATAATAGCAAAAGTTAAGCCTTTGTCCAGCAGTGAGCTTATTGACTGATAAATAGGAGAAGAAAAAAAAACTAAACATTCTACTACTATACAACTAAACATTTTCCTCCGCTGCAAAGCATCTGGTAAATCAATGCTTAAAATTAGGGTAATAACTTTAGTGGAGTCGGCAGAGATTTGGGCTCGTAGTTTTCGTGTATGTAATCGTGTATTCGTGTATGTGCATGGAATTTAAGGCCAGCTTCTGGGCTACCACAGCTTGATAATATTTTTAATTCATTCATCCATCCTTTACAGCCTATAAAAGTCCACTGCTGAACGTAGGTCTCCTTCATAGATTGCCTCATGGGGGTTCTTTTTAATACTGTGTAGTAAATATGATAAATGAACAATGTACATAAGAACGCTAAAAATAAGATAAGTATAAGTAGCGGCACGAAAGTCTAGCATTGACCGTTATTGCCGCTGATTGGCTAATTGCACATAAGTCGCGCTGATTGGTTTATTGCACATAAGTCGCGCTGATTGGCTCGTGCGTATCGTTCGCACGCTCGAATTGGCTCTCCAGTCGCATTCGTGCAATTTGATTCGTGTGCGTCCCCTCCACGTTTCGTTCAGCACTAGACTTACCTGTCGCGACTTATACCTAACGTACGTTGTACGTAAAGTAATACTGCGATACTTTGCGTGAAGAAGCGCCAATGCATACCTGACTCACAGGTGTAAGGACGGGCTATGACAGACTCGCACCGACTAAACTCTATTTAGTTCCCTTTGTGATACCCCACAGGAATCCGTGAATGCTCTCCTGGTTCAAAATATTGCACAACTGTAGTAAACTTCGAATAGGAAGAACGCATGCGCGTTTTATACCTGAAACATCTTCCTAGTGTATATATCTTGAATATTAATTCATAATAATATTGGTGCACACCTGACGGTAAGTTGAGTAACAGGCGAAAGTGATAAAGAATCTGAATAATGCAGGTTTGAGTAAATTCTCATTTCTCAGTTATGAGTACAACGGTGGAATGACATCTAAAATACAAAAATAAGTGTAAATTAAATTGTAAAATTCATGTAAATTTCATTCCATCCATCAATTTATAGACTATAAAAGTCCACTGCTGAACATAGGCCTCTCCCATAGATTGCCTTGTAGTGGTGATTTTGGGAAGTTACTATTTACATTCATAAATACGAGCGGCACTGAAAATTTCGGGAATCAAGGAAGTGACACAATATTACTATTTAATAATGTATTTATTGTTTTTCGAAGTATTCTCCGCGAAATTTGACACATTTTTCCATACGATGGAACCAATCATTGAAGCAACCATTCCATTCGGAAGTTGGGGTCTCCAAAATGGCAGTTTTGTAGGCGTCCACAGCTTCTTCAGGTGATGAAAATCTCTGTCCACGCAATTTATTCTTTATTTTAGGGAAAGTATAGAAATCATTAGGGCTTAGGTCGGGGCTGTACGGCAGATGGTCTAATAATTCTATGTTTTCTTGCTCTAAAAACTCTTTTATTCTGTGTGCGGTGTGAGAACTCGCATTGTCGTGATGGAGGATGATGCGGCGGTTGCAGTTCTCTTTACGGAGTTCAGAAACGACCTGTGGCAAACAAATGCTAGCATACCATTCTGCATTAACCGTTCTTTGTCCCTCAAGAGGAATAGTCGTAACATGGCCGGTTTTGGAGACAAACGTGGCCACCATTTTTTTTGCAACACTCCGTGAACGAACAATTTTTGTTGGCTTTAACTCATTTTTGAACACCCAAACTCTTGACTGGTTTTTTGTTTCGGGTTTGTACGCATATATCCAGGATTCGTCACCTGATACGATGTGGTTTACAGCATTTGAGGATCCTGCGTGGAATCTTTCGAGAATTCTGACGCACCAAGTAACGCGAGCCACTTTTTGCTCTTCACAGAGCGAATGCGGTATCCATCGGGAAAACAACTTTTTTACACCTAATTGTTCATGCAAGATTTTTTTTTTATAGGATAGGGTGACAAACGAGCACACAGTCCACCTGATGGTAAGTGGTTGCTGTGGCCCATAGACATCTACATTTATTCTCGTTTGCGAATCAAAATGTAGATGCGTTGTCACCCGTGAGGACTAGGATGGAATGCCTCATTTCCAGTAAAAAGGGCCTCCGGCCACCTGCACTCACTAAGCGAAACGCAGAGGTAAACCTCTACTTCACGCTGGTATTCTGTAAGGTCGTGGTACCACCCCGGTTCGAGCTGGCCCATCCGTGCGACAGCAAAAGCTGCCGCCTGGCTCTACCACTTTTTTTTTGTATTTGACTCAAGCCAATGTCTAAAGTTGCCTGAATTTCGCGGTATGTCACATGTCGATCTTCCTCAATCAGCTTACGCACAGCATCAACGTTTTCTTGGTTAACTGCAGTTTTGGACGACCTTGACGGGGATCATCACTTGTCCACGTTGAAATTCAGCAAACCAGCGATAAATTGTGGTTTTGGATGGGGCTTCATCACCAAATGCAGAAATCATCCGGTCAACACACTGTTTTTGTGTTAAACCACTTCGAAAGTCATAATAAATCATCGCTCTTGAATTTTCTCGAGTCAATTCCATTTTCTCAACGACTAAACAAGTTTGACAAAACCTTGTGACAAGACCGAGAATCTTTTTTTAAATAAATAAATGGTATTCGATTTTTAAAACCAAGGACTTTTCAATAAAAAATATTTTAATATGACAGGAATAGTGGAAATATTCCATTCCCGATACTTTTAGTGCAGCCTATGTATCTAACGCCTACTATTTTACTATGTTGGCGAACAATAGAAGGCGATTGGTCAAGGGCACCAAGCCAACTTTAATACCACACTGTATTATTTTTCCGTAAGCTTTTTTAGATCATGGAGAAGACGAACTAGGGTACAGTCAACCTGATGGTAAGTAAACTGTGACCCATGGATATTTACGATATCAAGGCCAACCAACCGCCACAGTTTGCAAATGCGTCGCCAACCCTGAGAACTAAGATGTAATGCCCTATGCCACCCGTAAAATGTTGAATATTATGTAGTATAATGTAGTATGTGGTTAGTCATAGTTGTGAGATGAAGCTCAGATTTTTCCATTTCAAAAAATGTACAATATTAAATCTAATCTTCCAGAGCGATCAATTATTATCATTTACTCTACCAGATGACAGACTATCATCTTACGATGGCATTAGTGCCACTCTCACGATTCCCCATTCGTTGACATCTGCATGTGCAACATCAACTCCTCCACATGCGAATTTCCTTTTAATAGTTTACTGTAGATAATATGTTTAATTAAAATAAATAAGTACATATTTATCAAATAGTAATTACTACTATTTTATTATAGAAATATTATAACAGCATAATATAGCCTATTTATTTTTCAGGCTTAGTCAAAGGAAACATCTGAATATTATAATTCGATTACCACCATTGCACTTAAACCAAGGAAAGGAAAAATGCAGCAAAAACTATATTATCAGAAAAAATATTAAAAGGATCCAAGCAAAACTTTTTTCTTTAAAGAAAAAAGAAGCTGCTGGGTTGGAAAACTTTCTTCAGAAACTGGATGAAAAATCTTTGATAGATAAAGAAAACGGATGATTTTTGAAAATATTGGCGTTGAATAAACGGAACTTATTACTGTTATTGTGTAACTTAAGAAAAAAATGTAAAAGTGGGAAGCTCTCACGAGCTTGTACACGAGAGAGTACCACAACTGCGATGTTTTACAACTCTCTATACTGATACAAGAACTTCTTTTTTAATGAAAAAAGTGAACCTACAAATATGTATTTGTTATATAATAGATTATATAACAAATACAATTACTTATATTATATAATAAATACAAAATAAAAATGTATTTGTTATATAATATATTATATAACAAATACATTTTTGTTGTATACTTATACAAAACTAATCCATTTTACAAACCAGTGATAGATAAAACTATCTTTGATTTTTACAATTACATAAATATTAAGTTTATTAGTTAAATGATAGGTAATTATAGTATTAATAAATAAAGTCCTCTTCTTCTGTCTTTCTCTTTATTATAATGAAAAGGTGGATCTTTATTATAATATCCACCTTTTCATCGATAATGCGTATCGACAGTTCTTACATCAATGGCTGCATGCAACTTGTCCATGTAGTTGCGTCACTTCACTACACTGTTATGACACAGAATATATCTATGTTTGTGTGATATTGTAAATTATTTTAATTTCGTAATGACAGACGATTATTTTTGTGTGGGAGTCTGAGAAAGTGTGCGTGGCGCCGATTTCCCCCGGCCAAAAAATGACAGACAGTTTTATACCGCTTAATAACGCTATAGTTTCTCCCCTCCTATGTTGCTCTATGGTTGGCAAAATCGTTGTCGAACGTTGTGAATTGAAGCGCACACAGAGGAGCGCGCGAACGCGTAGTTGTTGGCCATAAACCACATTCAATTTGGGATCATTTCAAATAAAAGTAAAAGCCTCACTTACTCGTATTTTCAAAAACTGCAGAAACATTATATCATTATTTATATATTTGGACTTCAGGCTTTGGTTACTCTTTGAAAAAAGTACGTACTCTTTGTAAGGACGAGGGAAATGAAACACTTGAGTGTTGACGTAAGACTCTCTGTAATTACGTATTGTTAACTTTATATATTAGATTATACCCAGACATACGTATAGATACTAGGTAGGTACTACACCTTCCTTCCCAAAGAAAAAAAAGAAATGAATACGTGCATTTCTTTTTTTTTTTTATATATACTAACATCTAAAATTACACAATAATTATATCCCTAAGTATTCTAATTTATAAAATGTAAACATGGGTATAAAGAAATAGTTAAAATAATATTTAGGTTAATATGATTACAATTGGTATTAATGTTAAGGTAAGGTAATATTAATTAATAAAGCTTAATATACTAATTTATTACAATTAAAATCGATGACTTTAGATTAATAAACTTAAAACTTTAATATTATTACAATATTATATATGTTTATTTATTACATTTATTTGAAGGATAATACAATTTAGTTTGGTTTTTATTTATTTATTTATTTATTAGGTTTACCAGTAATTGTAATAATAATACATCAATGAGTATTTAACAATAACAAGTGTTTTACAGCCAAATGCATAATTAATTTAGGTAAACACCACATGCACAAACTGTTAACGGTAGTAACATACAATTTTTATAAGTGACTTAATGTGTTCACAATAAATGAGAAAAATAATAATGTAATTTTTGCCATCTCTTAGTATTTTAACATTCGGTGAACAATCTCTAATTACTAAATATGGACCTGCATAAATGGCGCTGAGTTTGTTACCAGTTTCTTCTTTAACTAATATCAAATCATTAATTTTATAAGTTTAACGTTCATTTTACAATCATACTTGGATTTCCTAACAAATTTACTATTGATTAAAATTTCTCTTGCTTACTTTTGGGAGGTTTGTAGGCAATATTTTAACTCTGACGGATAATCTTCGTAATTATATAGGGGTTCTACGGTTTAAGTTAAATTACTGGGTAAATTACATTTTTTGCCATAAACTAACTTGAATGGGGTATAACTACTTAGTTTCGCGGTGAATGGAAGTATTATATGAAAAATACCGAAAAAAAAAATATAAAAATAACATAATTTTTTTTATATAGTAAAAGTCAATGTTTAATAAAGTCTTATATTATAATTATGTATATATAATAATTGTCTTGGCTTGGGTAGGGTGGCTGGCCAAACCCCCTATATACATAATAATTCCGTAGTCACATTATGTTTGTTGCATTGTTGATGCATTATATTTGACAAAATCAGGTGTACATTCGCGAACGTATATTATTTTGGTCGACACATCACTGTAACACACTTTGATACTGAGTTATTCAGTTACTTATTAAGTCATTTATGTAGACATTCACATTAAATAGTACCCTTCCTTTATATATTTATTCACATTTATACTTATAATTTTATAGTTATATATTTCATTTATTTATACCTTTATATTTAATGAAACATTTCTTTCATGATCCATACAAATTATTTAAATATTAATACTTTACTTTTTTTTCGAAAAATAATGCCTAATAAAGATACAAACATATGATTTGAAGGTTCAATAAATATAAAACCGACAATATTACATTTCATTTTAAGATAAACATAACAAAGGAGTCTATGTTAGGCAATGTAATCATTTTCATTATCATAACAACTACCAGATCAAAATACAAATTGCAATCCCAGTCGCGTCAGCGATTTGTGACACTTTTGTTTTCAATTCCAAAGTACGTTTATGGGAAAGTTTGCTATTACATCGTATGATGATACCTAACTTCAACATAACTTACAAAATGTTTTATTATAAATACACTTAAAAATATCTAAAATTTATAGTATTAAACACGTTTTCATTTACATAGTTAAGATTACATTGCATTGTCGTAATACTTTTACATTATCAAGTAAAATGTGTTATTTTTATCATTAATAGTCGGCAACGTATTACATATTATGTTTTTTTTTTAAGATTTCATGACTTCTAAGGAACATGTTTATCTTATTTGAAACACAAATTTGTAAAAAAGATAAGCTATTACATATATAAGTCTGTATTAGAAAATTTATGTTGTATGTTAATAAAATGTTATTAACATTAGAAAAGAAAAGTTTTTTTTAAGTATATAATCATATAATTTTTGGTTTCATTGCAGAAAATAAAAAAAACTTATAATAAATAGCAAATTAATACACTTTGGATTACCGAATTTTAGTTTAAAATTGTACAAATTTTACATAAATAAACCTTTTTTTTGTGTAAAACTAATGGTTATTATAAATATAAATCAATTTAAATATGAAAAAGTCTTGTAAATTCATATAAAATATGGTAAAATAATTAAGTCTGTACGTGCAAATGTGTTTATTATGTTTGATTAATATTTTTTGTTTACGTGTGGTTATGTGGATCGATAATATAGTTACTAGGTACATGTGTAACTTGTGAGTAGGATTTTGGGTAGTATTAATAGATCTAATACAGAAATGCAAAATAACTACATATCTCACTTTTAGGTTTGGTCGGGGATCCCCTTATTACCTCATTTTAATTATTCTCATGTCCTTGCATGTTACTTCTTTTCATGTTAACACTAATCTCAATTCCTTTGTTTTCGGTTGTCAGGCCTTATTTATTTATTTCATAATTCTTGTACGTACTTTCTTTTCTTTCTTAATATTTTTGACGTTTAGCTAGCTTTATTTCTTTGAGTATTCTCTTCCCTTATATATTTATTTATTAATTAGATACCGGGAATCGGAGTATTAATTCACTTCATTTATTTCGTGATATTTATCACGCGGGTACTTTATAAATATGGGCCCCCCATTTACTTGGGTATTATATTACTTTTTCATAACATTCATTTCATTTTATTGGTACATAAAATTTTTTATCATACTATATCAAGGTAAAACTGTACCTTGGGTTGTGCGCACAACCTTGAGGCCAACGTTTAAGTCATTTTAAAAGATTCCAACAATTGTCACGGAGGAAAACTAAGTTCACACTATGATCCAATGAAGAATGTGACCTCTATGTACCATTATCAAGGGTAACAAATTTAAGACTTCTCTTGTCCCCAACAGTACTAATATGAGTAAACTTGTTCACATCTCACTTGTACTGAAGGTATTGTTCCCTAGTACCCGATACTTCCGATTTTTTCATCCAATCATGGAAACATACCCTGCTCGAGGACTATATGCTATACCAGTGATGGGCGTTCCCGTATCTCTCCATTTTTATTTATTTCTTTACATTTATAGTATTTTATTAATCATTATTTAATTGTACCATAATATACTTTCACGTACATGGCTCGCGTACATACATACATGATAAAGAATATGGACACTATTCCTACACAATACATAATATATTTTCATTGCGTCATTAAAACTCATTACGTCGTTAATCGTATACGAACAACCTTAAAAAAAATACTCGGTTATTAGGTTTTCCAAACTCTCAGCTGATCAGGCCGATTGTATGTGGATATGCTAATCTCCGATAATTTTCTTTACTTGCCTTTCTCTCACAACTATACTCTATTAATATTTTTCATTTATAATTCCGTATTTCTTGCTTATATTATATTAGCCTTTAATATAGTAGCCATAAATTAACTCACGTATTAAATGAGTCTCTTATATGGTATCTTGTAGTATTTAGGTACATCATTTTCAGTTAGGGAATAAGGCTCACAATGATCACAACAAAATTTAAATAAATGAATTGAAGAAATTATTTTCTTATGTATACAAATAAGTTAAATAATCCAAACTTTATCATTTGCCCAGGAAATAATGAATTATAAAAATTAAAAGTTTATGATTTAAAAGTTCAATAAATATAAAATCTAAATTTAAAAATTATGCCATTTCATATTAAAATTAAACAAAGAAATAACAATATAACGGCTACCAAGTTTATATACACAAAACATTAATTTATTTAAACATTGAGGAGAACAATTTTCATTTTTAAGTAGGTTATATTAACTTTAAGGTTATTTATTAAAGAATATATATATATTTATTTATTTATTTATTTATAACTTTAAAATTGTTTCAAGGTTTTCATACCTTTAGAAAAGAAGAAAAATAATTACGACTTTTATTAATAGCGATTTTTTTAAATAATTCGAAATTATATACATTTAAATAAAAATTACTACAGAAATAAATTTGGGTTAGATTTAAAAATATATTTGCTTTTAATCCGAACCTGATCATCCTAAAATGTAGCTTAATATATTGTTGTTTTTTGAATATAGTAGAAATATTATAAAATGTGACAAATATTTTCAAGTTACTTGTAAATAACGTAAATTTAATATTAAATGCATTATGTGCTTTTTTTATTTTATATAGTCTAAAACATAATAAAAAATATGGTGTTGAATGTGTAGAATTAGTTTGTTGAATGAATTGTATAATTTTATATTAAAAGACTACAGAAAAAAAACAACGAAATGTATCACATTGTTATTTTAACAATAAATTTGGTAAAATTAAGTACGTAAAAATTTTATCTTTCATATTATTTAATAACTTTTTGCAAATCAATTACTGAATAAAAGGGAATATAAAATCGTCTAGTGCCTTAATACAAATGCCACTGAAGCACTTACGCAACCTAAATTTATAATTATTGTAATATGATTTTTTAAAAACAATAATAAAATAAGAAATAAATCGTTAATATAAAATATCTAATAATTAATTTCAACTTAAGCATATATGAAATACAGAATATTTAGTACATAACTTTTTTTTTTTTATAATAGTTAAAACTTTTTAAAGAAATCTTACAGAGAAATGACAAAAAATAGGCTGGTGCGATGTTACCTCAATTTTTCTTCTTGTAAACTCACTGATGCAGTTTAATAACTCTTAATTTCTTCTTTGTTCTTTTTTGACTCAATTTTCACATTCTTCTGGTTCTGGACGTAGCTCGTCAAGATTACTATAACCGCTTCTTTTCTTTTTAAATTAATCTGCCGTGTCTTGAATAATTTTGGTATTTGGTCATGATATAAAAAATCCACTATTTGTTTTCCTCCTTCCTCGTTACTCGTCTTCATTGTACTATATATTATATATTTTAAATTTTCAGTCACTTTCAATAAAATAATTATTGTGGCCTCTTCTTGTATTCATATTTGTTTATTTTTCGTCACATCCGGTATTGCGTCCATTCCGTTTTAATATATTTTTTTTTTAAATTGTCAATCTTCTTAATGTCCATTATTTAATTAACTTTTCTTATAATATTTTTCTTCTTTTAAATAGTAGGCCCGGCGGTGCGCGGGCATTGCCGCAGCGCACATCCTGGCAGGGTCGCCATGTAAGGACGAGGGAAATGAAACACTTGAGTGTTGACGTAAGACTCTCTGTAATTACGTATTGTTAACTTTATATATTAGATTATACCCAGACATACGTATAGATACTAGGTAGGTACTACATAACCCTATATATATATATATATATATATATATATATATATATATATATATATATATATATATATATAAAGATTATTATTGTAGTACGATTCCAACTTTAATTAAAATACAAATTGCTATAGTTATTATCAAGTATTCAACCTCCTTTAAAGAAACCAAACTAAAAACTACTTAATTATTCTGCTCTGTAGAGTGCACGATTCGCGCCACTTCTAGGATCAGCGCAATAATTAATATTAATTCGCCTAGTGTCACGGTATTCTTAGTTCAAGTTTTCAAGGGAATTATAACGCGTGCTTTTATACATAGCTTTATTATGTATTTTTATATGTAAAATTTTAATTTTATATTGTAATAGTTTCGTTATTTTTACTCGCCGTGTAGTCACGACTATGCGAATCTACTACCTCATATCATCACGGGTTTCGTAAGAGGTGATAAAGAATCTTAAACAGGATATGGGGGGGGGGGAGAACGTATTTTTGTTAACAGCTCCAAATAATAAAAAGAACTGCGGTTGCCAACCCGCCTGCCAAGCGAGGAAATTATGCAAATATTCCCTCTATGCGGCAGTTTATGTGGTAGGTCTATGTTTAGTAGTGGATAGATTTTAAATAGGCTGTAATGATAATGACGATGAATTAATGCCCAGTCTTTATTATCACATCACATACCAACAGATTTTTTACCCGACTGCCAAGGAAGGGTTATGTTTTTCGCGTATCTTGTATGTTTGTAAATTTTTTATTACCTCGTATCTTCCAAACGGCTGGATGGATTTCAATAATTAAGGTATCATTTTATTCGTCTTAGAAACCCAAGTGTTCTTAGGTAGCTTTTTGAAAAGAATAAACAAAATGGCGGTTTTTTTGGCGCAAAATAGTAATATATTAATTTAAAAAAATTAACCAAATCTATCGAGTAGGGTACCAAAATAAAGGAAATTAAAAGCAATTGGAAAAATATATATAAGTTATATGTTTAATTTTAATTAGGAATAATCTATTGGTTTAAAGTTTGTGAAAAATGGTAAAAACGTAAAATGGGCCATGTGTCGGACATCGTGCTATCATATGAAATTTAGTTCATAAGAGTGTGGTTTTGAAAATTATAAAGCGAAAGAAAATTAATGGGTTCCGCTTGCTACTAAACTTAATTTGGATATTTAACTTAGGCTTTCTGCTCATAGTATAGTCTGTTAAACCTAAGTACAGTTTACTTTGTTAATACTTTATTTAAATTTTGTTTTCTATTCTCAATCTTGTTTGGGTCTTTTTACAAGTAGTGAGTGCATTACTTTTAAATTGTCTTTTTTGCAGTCGGGTTTTTTGATTTTTTTAATTATTTATTTTATAAACTTCATTGGATACGTATAAGGCTTTTCTTTAGAAAGCAAGGTGGCATTTCAACTTTTTTTAAATTGCCATTCCGGTGTAATAGCCTGTACACGATGTTAATACCCTCAAAATTCAGATGCGTTTCCTGACGACTAACAATGCCTTGTTACCTATTAATATAAATAGTCTCCGGTTATTGTTACTTACTATACGAAATTCAGCAGCATTTTGCTGGTATTTTGTACAACCCGGGTTCGATCCCCGTCAGCACTAATGTAATTGTTTAAAAGATGTATAACTCCGCCTCTAGGTCCTTCAAAAGCAAAGTTGGCACATTTGCAGAATTGGCGAGAAACTAGTTCGCATGCCTCAGAGAACCCGTGCATTGTGGTCACTCGCCAAGAAATTTCTCTTAAACAGCTAAGAGAGTTTCTGTCAGCTATCATTCCCGTTGTTGCACAAGGAGGAAGACTTCGCAAAAGAGAATGCCGACCTTTTAGGCTTCCTTTTTGCATCCATCTCGACTATCGATGACAGGGGGAACACACCAATGACTGTCCCGCACTGTGAGTGCTCCATGCCAGATGTGTGGCTTACACAATGCTCAGTACGCAAAGCACTCCTCTCCCTGGACATCCGCAAGTCGATTGAGCCTGACGGAATCCCACCAGTTGTACTGATGATGTGTGCTACGGAGTTGGTTCCAGTTCTTACGTCTCTTTCGCTATTTTTTATTATGACTCTTCAGGCTTTGACCCGATGTAATAAAAGACAGTTTTTGTGCACCCGATTCCTAAAAATTGTAACTACTCTGAGGCCTATCACCATCATCTACTTGTTCTCTAAAGTAATGGAATTAGAACATCAGCCAGAGTATTTGAGTTCGGATATATGCTACGTTATCCTTCATAATTTAGGCAGTTATCAAGACGCAATGAGAGCGGTTGTGAATTGGAGAGAGATGAAGGTCGCTTATCTTTTCTTACATCTCTATCATGATTTTCACTTTTATCATGAAAAACGAGCACACAGTACATCAGATGATAAGTGGATGCTGTGGCCCATAGACATCTACATTTACCCTCGAATAAGAATCAAAATGCAGATGCGATGTCACCCCTGAGGACTATGAAGGAATGCCTCGTTTCATATAAAAATAGTTTCCGGTTCTCTTCATACGAAACACAGCAGTTTTATGCCGGTTTTTTACGTTGGTATTCTGTGAGAGCGTGGTACTACCCCGGTCGAGTCGACCAATTCATGCTACAACTGATACAGCTGCAGCGTGGCTCTACCACGTAAACTGAAATGCCAAACGAACTTACACACCTTATGTTCTGTGACTTCTACGGTTTATGGATACACGCAGCTAGCTCAAAACAAAGAAGACTACAGATACGTTGTCATCTTTATGGACTAATATGGAATTCCTCACAGCTAGTAATTAAACTGGCTCTCTGTATCCCTCATACCGGAACACAGCAGTTCAAGGACTGTTATCTGGCAGCAGAAACAGGTAAGATGATGGTGCCTACACAGATGGACTCCTAAGTAACTCAGAATATAATATAATATATACATTATATATATGTGTATATTTTATGTATGTGTATATATTTGAACTGAATTATATCATGACAACTTAACTGCCCAAACTCACTCTCTGTTCTACCCAAGGTTAGCTGGTAGAGAATGCCATATAGCATTAAGCTCGCCTTTTGTACAAATATTTGGTGTAATAAAGAATAAATAAATAAATATGAGTCCTACCTTCTACTATGATATTTTAACCTTAAAAAGGAAATAGTATTCCTGATTCTTTAATAATAGCTTCAAATTGGAGATATTAGGAAAGTTTAACTGCGTTTCATACAATTAAATAAAGCGCTTTCAATAAACGCTTTCACATAACAATTTTAGCTAGAATGCCTTTTGTTAATGACGGTCTGAAATTATAAAATCATTACTTCAAACGCTGTTATAATTGTTATTGAAACACGGCTGGCAGTAGAGTTTTGTAGTATCCAGAAAACCCATTTCAAACTATTCTATGGGTGTAATATTTAGGAAATTCTGAAGCAGAAAATGTGTGGCCGGATATTTAAAGTGGATACGTGGTATAGTTGTGAATAGTTTTAATATTCCTAAAGGACGTTTACTTGTATTCTCTATGTTTAGTGTATGGCTACAGCATGAATGGTTCCGCTCGACGGAAGAGTTCTTCTCGCACAGAGTAAAAAGTAAAGTTATATCCATTATACATCTCACAGTTGGGCAAAAAATTCCTTCTCTCATTTCTGAAAGGGTTATAGAGTAATTAGTCTGCCGCGCGTTGTGCGTGTTCACATATCCTAAAAATATTTTGTCCCTTAGAAATGCTGGCTTACTTACGTTTTATACCGTCACCACCGAGCACTTGGTAAATCAGTATTTAAAATTGCAGTTAACAATTTAATTGCTGGTGGGACTGAACCGAGATTGCTCTCGTATGATGTAATTTATGGCGAGCTCTTAACCGCTGAGCTCCCACGTTTCAAGTAACATAACTAACGTGAATACACGCACTTTTATGACCAAGTAGATTTAGTCGTTAATGAGAACTTGAAATACACCTTAATTGATTAAAATGTTTTTGATGTTCACTTATTCACTTTTCCCCACAAATCTTCGCAAAAAAAATCTGACTCCTTCCAAGAATAATTTGGGGATTAGAATTCAAAAAAAAATAATATAAAATCTGAAATTCCTTCATTGATGTAATAAAAAATGTGAGATATCTAATTATATAAATATTTTTACGATATTCTAAAAATATTATTTGCTGCTTTAATAACTTAGATTGAACTATTTGAAGTTATGACGTCATAGGAGAAATTCACTACCTACTTTCCATCTCTTGCCGTCCGATAGATGGCGGTATAATCGTCTCATTTATACCGGACGTAAAATAACCAGACGGTTGGAGAAACGTCAACGGCGCCACTGATATGAGTTGATGATTGCAGTACCAGACGTTGTGGTACGTCTGGTAGTGCAATCATCAATTTGCCAAGTGTCACGATATAGGAAAATTCTCCTTACAACGGTAAGGACACCCATACACAACTAAACACACATACACAACTAAAAAAATATATAAAAATTAAGATTGTAGTCGCGGTAGCCCTTTTTTTTTCGTTTTTTGCCTAATTACCTATGAATGGGAAAGTGTTAGTAAATAATTACCTATGTCGATGTTGCGTGAGTACTGCGCACCTGTCGCACAGTTGCCACTTTTACAGGTCACTTCATGTCAGTAATCTAATATTATCAAGGTTATTTATTTCGTGTCAATATTTACGCTATTTATTTTGTTTGAAACATGCATTTTTTATTTTTGTTGTAATGTTTTATAATTTTAACAGTTACGCGTTATCAACGTCTGTCCAACCTTTTCTGGTTTATTTATTACATATATATTTAATATTTATACATATATCGTGTAAGTATTTTTATCCCCGTTGATCCAATACAATTAACTCGACTTGTTAAAAAATATTTTATTTATGTCTTATAAAGGTTACCCTCCCACACTAGGATTTTCTCCTGTGAGGAGGGACGGAGAAAGTACTTCTATACTGCTTTGGAGTCCATCTGAATATATACCACCCTCTTACCTTAATTATTCATGCTGCCAAACATTAGTGCCTGCAAAATCTTAACAAAATAATTTACTCATCATAAAAATGACAGGAAGACTTTATCCCGTCAAATGTAGAAGGTTTTTCGCCAAATGTAAAATACCCAGACCGATAACGGGAGCAGCATTAAAGGTGCGAGGCGTCTAGTAGTGCAATTGCAATCCACCTCCTAAGCATTATGGCGATAGCCAGTACAACAAGAGGAGCCCATGTCCATCAGTAAAGTTTCAAACGAAGCTCAAAGGAAGAAGAGAATAACGCTTGCATTTTATTGATTATTCTGTCACATAAACAAAGAACTAGAGCTACTGACATAACCCAACGGTTCAGTTAGCTGAAATGTAAGTTGCCGATAGGAAAAAATCATCTTCAAGTGGCAGCCTCGTAACGGGAAGCAAAGTATAGTCTGCCTCCCTCGTGCCACTAGATGGAGTGACGAGCTGAGGATCGTGCTTTGTGGCATTCCTTGATGAGTTCTATGTTCAGCAGTGGACTTGTGATGGGCTGTAATGATGACGATGATTTATAAAATTCCATCAAATATCAGAATTTCAAAATTTACTGCAACAATTGTATAATAAAACTTTCCTTATGTACAATTATTATCGTCATTGCCATTTTCACCAAAGTAATTAATTGACTTCTGGATTTGAGACTCTCCAAATATGGAAAAAATGTCTTAATCGCCCCGTTTGGAGGTCATTATGTATTAGCGAAAGTATTGGCGATAGCAGACCAGATAATTTGTATTGCACGCCTCATAACGTGAAGCGTTATTAGGTAGTGCTCTACTATATATATATATATATATATATATATATATATATATATATATAATGATTAGGCATATCCTACAAAACGTTCTTTGAACATACGCAACTAAAAAAATATGTAACAATTAACATTGTAGTCGCGGTAGTCCTTTTTTCGTTTTTTGCTTAATTACCTATGAATGAAAAAGTGTAAGTAAATAATTACCTATGTCGATGTTGCGTGAGTACTGCGCACCTGTCGTACAGTTGCCGCTTTTACAGGTCACTTCATGTCAGTAATCTAATATTATCAAGGTTATTTATGTCGTGTCGTTTATTTTTTGTTGAATTGTTTATTTTATTATTTTAACAGACATATATGAATTTGTATTTACCGCTGTGTTATTTCAGTTTTGGTCAGGTTTAGGAACTTAGCTAAAATTTTTCGTTATTCAAACCATTACTTCATGTGGTTTTCTTTCGGACACGTTTATTTTAATACAATATGTTTCATACACAGTTTTTATGTTACTAAAATAATTCTCTGCACAATGTATCGAGTGCCAGCAGCGTAAATAGTTCGAAGTATTAAGTACTTACTTAGTCAGTGTGCAAACACTTGGGCGAGAAATTGTTTAACGTAACGCATTTGCTAATGGACCGGAGCCGTATTTTATGGAACCACTTTTGCGTTGAATCTGTTTTTTTTTTTTGCTCTTCTGAAGCTTACATTCATTAGACTACTGTAATGGAATAATTCAATATATATTAATGATATCTGTTGGGGACAGAACTTAGGTAAATACTAAATGAATATTTGTGTACATTTCTCCTTTAAAAACTGGCAGCGATGGATATCAAGTAAATTTAAAGATAATTTGGAAAATCTAAAAGTGCACGTCTCATGAGCGTTTCATTTAATTTTGAAGAAAAAATAAATTGTATATCTGACTTTTAAAATATATTATTTACGTGTTTTAAATATAGCGCTCTATTTTTTAACAGGTAGTGTCACCTACAAGGAAAAAAAAATGTTTACCAAAATAAATCGATTAGATAAAGTATAAAATCGATATAGACTGTATGGTACATTTGTCCTTTGTCTATCTAGGACAAAAAATATGAAAGTGCCTTTCAATTTTCAATAGCAACAAAACTTATAAAAGTTGAAAATCATTTTATTAATAAATGACGCGTACTAGGCTATTAATATGAAATAGGGAAACAGTTGATGTAATTCTGAAGCTAATAAAAAAAAACTTGATCTCAATACGTCAACTTTTTCGGGAGTTATCGTGACCACATACAAAATCAAGCTCTATAAAGATAGCAGTGAAAAGTCAGCAGAAACATAAAAATTGTATCCAGGAATTTGTAGCTAATTTGTTGTTGCTAATTAGTTACCAAAATCGCGATTTTGTTGCTCCAACCGGTTTTGAGTAAATTGAATTACTGCTATCTTTACATTAAGATAGCAGTAAAACTTTTAATCAACCCCGCCGTAGCGGATAAAACGGGATAATTTGTTGCTAATTAGTTGCTGACATATAATGCAAAAAAAAAAAATTAAAAAAATCAAAAATTAAAAAAGAACATCACAAATCAATAAAAATCAATTTATGTTTTGATACTGATTTGATTTGATATGTTTTGATCAATAAGCTGCACCAAGTATTAAGTTAATAATTATTTGTGTACATGATATATTTACATGAAAATTATGGGAATAAGATAGCAGATATTTTTTGCTGGTTATTAACTGAAGCAGCAACTCATAAAAAGCCAACAACAAAATAAATTTTATCGATTAGCTTCACCAAGTAATTAGTTAGGAATTATTTGCTTACAAGTTATAATTTTGTGATAATTTTAGGAAAAATATAGCAGATATTTTGTTGCTAGCCAGTAATTGAAGCAGTAAGTCATAAAGAACCAGCATCAAAATAAAATAGATGGATAAACTGCACCGAGTGATAAGTTAATAATTATTTGTGTACATGCTATATTTACATTAAAAATTTAGAAAAAAAGGTAGCAGATATTTTATTGCTGGTCAGTAACGGAAGCAGCAACTCATAATAAGCCAGCAACAAATGCTGATAATATTATACCACCACAAAAACTCTATTACAGTGCCATAGCAGAGGATATTAAAATAATAAATAACTCAAATATTACTAAAAATAATATAATTATTGTTTATAGCGATGACATGGGAAAAAATCTAGGCATAACTTTAAATAACTCTTTAAAGGGACAAAAAGTTACAAATTGCTGCATGCCTGGAGCATCTTTTAGTGACATCCTAAATAAAATTATTGTTACTAAATTTTGCCCAAATAGTACAATAATAATTTTTGTTGGTAGAAGAGGCAGTGTCAACAACAAACAGTTATTAAGATATATTGAACAACTTAATAACTTAAATGTACACAAAATTGTCTTGTTCACACTGCCTTATATACAGGGATTGCCACAAGAAAATAATTTAAGACATAATTTAAATATACAAATGCATAATTTAATATGTAATAATAATTTAAATTTGACATATAATTCTAATTATAATAATCATAAATTTCATGTAATTGACATAAATAATTTAATAAAAAAGTTTTGGACAAAAGATAGGTATTACCTATCCAAATATAATTTAAGACTGATAGCAAATGTGCTATCTTATTATTTACTTTTTAACTCAGCCAAGTTTTTGGCTACCAAGACTGCTTTTATTAATCATTTGACATTTAATTTGGAATCAGTTCCAACTAATTTAAATTAGTGAATGTGACAATAGAGGCAATCTCTAGCAATAATAAGAGTTTAATTAATTTTGAATACAGCCCACAAATAAGTAATAAAAATTGTTTACACCTGGTGCATCAAAATATACAAGGCATGTTGGGCAAAGAATTGGAAGTTGAATTGTTTTTAAATAGTAACAATATACACATCCTTTGTATTACTGAACATTGGCTAAAAGATTATAATTTCATGTTTAATTTCAGAAATCACCAGGTGGTCAGTTCCTTCAATAGAGAAAAAAGTTTACGTGGTGGCTCCTTAATATTAGCAGATAAATCATTATTATATAAAGAACGTAAGGATATTGTGAGCCTCTCTGTTGAACGAACTGTAGAAATGGCTTGTGTCGAGCTCGAGCACCTCATTGTTGTAAGTGTTTACAGACCCCCATGTGCTACTTATGACCATTTTGAAAGGATTGTGGAAGAAGTTTTACTCAAACTTAGTAAACAGAACAAGTCTGTTGTAATGTGTGGAGACTTTAATATCAATCTCCTTGAAACTTCTTCCATTAGTATTAAGTTTAGCTCATTGTTTAAATCGTATAATCTTGTAAATTTATTCTTAGAACCAACACGTATTGCTGGGTCTAGTGCGACCTGTATAGATAACATTTTTACAGATGTTAAGCCCTTGCATAAATCAATTATTCAAAATTTAAGTTCAGATCACTGTGGACAGTTAGTATCACTACCTTACATACACAAAAAACAGAAAAATAAGAAAGTTGTGTTTGTTCCAATAAATGAACATCGCTTGGAGAGGTTTAGAAGTAATATAATAAAAAGACTTCCATCACTTTCGTTTAAAAATAGTGCTAATTATTTGTATGCTACATTATTTGAAATTATACGTTGTGAATTTAGTAGAATATTTACTTCTAAAACTTTCTCTTTTAACAGTCGCAAATCATTTAATGAATGGGCGACAGTAGGAATTTATAAAAGTAGGCGAAGGTTATACGAGCTTTATGATGAAAGATCATATAATAGTAGTGTTATATTTAGAGACTATGTAAAAACATATTCTAAAATATTTAAAAAAGTGTGCTCCACTGCTAAGGCTTTACATTTAAGCAACAAAATTAAAACTGCATCCGACAAAATTAAAATGACCTGGAGAATAATAAATAGTCAAACCGCGCAACTCGGATTTTCAATTGAATATTAACAATAATTTAACGCGATCTGATCAAGAAGTTGCTATGGCTTTTGAGAAACATTTTACTGATGTTCCTTTTTTGACAACAAAATCATTAAATTCTTCTCCTACTGTCGCCGAATCATTGCTCAAACAAAATGTAAAGGCTTGTTCAAATACTTTTAAATTCCATAGGGTACTGCCAAAAGATATCGTTAAATATTTTAAAACTATTGATGTTAAGAAAACGGCAGACTTATGGGGGATTTCCGTTAAAGTTATTTTATCTATAATAGATACATTAGCACCTTATCTAGCCACTATATTTAATATAAGCGTCGAATCTGGTGTGTTTCCTGATTTAATGAAACATAGTAAAGTCATACCTATATTTAAATCTGGTAGTACATTAGACCCCGCCAATTTTAGACCAATTTCTGTACTACCAACATTAAGTAAAATTTTTGAAAAAATTATTTTAGATCAGATGTTAAGTTTCTTTAATATTAATAAATTGCTACATAATAATCAATTCGGTTTTACAAGGGGTCGCTCGACAACTGACGCTGGAGTTGAGCTTATTAAACATATTTTTTGTGCATGGGAGAATTCAGAGGATGCTTTGGGTATATTTTGTGACCTTTCCAAGGCCTTCGACTGTGTTCACTATGAGACATTAATCAGGAAGCTACAGTACTATGGTGTCAAGAACACAGCGCTTAAACTTATTATTTCATATTTAAGTAATAGAAAACAGAAGGTTATTATCAATGGTAAAAGTTCTTCCGGGTCACCTGTACTAATGGGTGTACCTCAGGGCTCGATTCTCGGCCCATTCCTGTTTCTGGTGTATATTAATGATTTACCTCACCTTGTAGGGGATAGTCATGATATAGTATTATTTGCTGATGATACTTCCTTGATTTTTAAACTTAAACGTCAATCATTTAAATGTGACGAAGTGAATAATGCTATATCAAAATTAGTGCATTGGTTTAACGTTAATAATCTGCATTTGAACGGAAATAAAACTAATTGTGTTAAATTTACAACAACGAATGTTCAAAATCTGAATACCAATGTGTTTTCAAATGGGGAGGAATTGAGCCCTGTTGTATCCACTGTTTTTCTTGGCATCACTCTTGACGCAAAGCTCCAGTGGGGCCCCCATATATTCAAATTAGCAAGCAGACTAAGTTCTGCAGCCTATGCTGTAAAAAAGATTAGAGGTCTCACTAGTGTCGAGACAGCTAGATTAGTTTATTTTAGTTATTTTCATAGCATAATGTATTATGGGATTTTGCTATGGGGAAATGCGGCTGATTCAGAAACTATTTTTGTTTTACAGAAGAGGGCCATTAGAGCTATTTACAATCTAAAACCGAGAGAGTCTCTTAGAGATAAATTTAAAGAAATTAATATATTAACTTTGGCCTCTCAGTATATTTACGAAAATTTAATGTATGTTAACAAAAACAAAGATAGTTTTAGTAAAAGAAGTGATATACATTCTGTAAACACTAGGAACAAACACAAGCTAGTGATGCCAGTTTCTCGACTCCACAGAGTCAGTAATTCATTCTTGGGGCAATGTATACGCTATTACAACAAGGTCCCGGAAAGTGTACAGGTTCTCTCTGTTACCAAGTTTAAATGTTTTATTAAGCTGAAACTGTATAAAAAGGGTTATTATAGTATAAATGAATACATGGTTGATAATAACCCCTGGGAATGAGGTGATCGCTTCCAAGCAGTTTCTAAAATAAATTTTGTAAATAGTTCGTAATCATTTATATTGTAAAATTTATTTTAAAAAAAAAGTCCCGCTGGGTTTCTTGCTGGTTCTTCCCAGGACAGAGGGTTTTTTTCGAACCAATGGTAAAGTAAAAAATGACTTTCAATAAGAATTACACATGTAATGTATATTGAATAAAAAATATTCTATTCTATTCTATTCTATTCTATTCTATAGCATGTACACAAATAGTTACTAATAACGTGAACGTTTTTTTTTTCAAAGTAGCAATATAAAATGATTTTTAGAAACTATATGATGGATTAATTAGATTGTTTTCTTGATATATGGCTACTAATATTATCGTATAAGCACAATATGCTTATGATAGAAGCATTTGAAGAACACAAAATTGCTTGACCTTAACGTGTCGAGTGTAAAGCACTACCTAATAACGCTTCACGTTATGAGGCGTGCAATACAAATTATCTGGTACTGCTATCGCCAATACTGTCGCTAATACATAATGACCTCCAAACGGGGCGATTAAGACATTTGTTCCATATTTGGAGAGTCTCAAATCCAGAAGTCAATTAATTACTTTGGTGAAAATGGCAATGACCATAATAATTGTATATAAGGAAAGTTTTTTTATACAATAGCTGCAGTAAATTTTGAAATTCTGACATTTGATGGAATTTTATAAATCATCGTCATCATTACAGCCCATCACAAGTCCACTGCTGAACATAGAACTCATCAAGGAATGCCACAAAGCACGATCCTCAGCTCGTCACTCCATCTAGTGGCACGAGGGAGGCAGACTATAGTTTGCTTCCCGTTACGAGGCTGCCACTTGAAGATGTTTTTTTCCTATCGGCAACTTACACTCAGCTAACTTGATCTGTTGGACTGTCAGTAACTCATTGTTTATGTAACAGAATAAAATTAATAGAATCAAGCGTTATTTTCTTCTTCTTTTGAGCCTCGTTTGAAACTTTACTGGTGGATATGGGCACCTCTTGTTGTACTGAGGATATGGCAATCGCCATAATGCTTAGCAGGCGGATTGCAATCGCAGTACTAGACGCCTCGCACCTTCAATGCTGCTCCGTTATCGGTCTGGGTATTTTACATTTGCCGAAAAACCTTCTACATTTGACGGGATAAGGTCTTCCTGTCATTTTAAAGATGAGTAAATTATTTTGCTAAGATTTTGCTGGCACTTGGCACTTATTCAGATGGACTCCAAAACAGAAAAGAAGTACCTCCTTCGTCCCTCCTCCGTGCCTCCTCCGTTCGCCCTCGGAGCCTCCTCCGTACCTCCTCCGTCTCTCCTCCGTCCCTCCTCCGTCTCTCCTCCGTCTCTCCTCCGTCCCTCCTCCGTCTCTCCTCCGTCCCTCATCCGTCACTCCTCCGTTTCTCCTCCGTCCTTCATCCGCCCCTCCTCCGTCCCTCCTCCGTCCCTCCTCCGTCCCTCCTCCGTCCCTCCTCCATCCCTCCTCCCTCCCTCCACCGCCCTCGGGTAATGCTTATAAAACATAAATAAAATATTTTTTTAACAAGTCGCGTTAATTGTATTGGATCAACGGGGATTAAAATACTTACACGATATATGTATAAATATTAAATATATATGTAATAAATAAACCAGAAAAGGTTGAACAGACTTTGATAACGCGCTTTTTAGCTGTTGAAACTTGATTTTTAAATGTAGGGAAAACTATTGATTGAAGATTCGAAGCGAGTTACCTTTGCAGCTAAGTCTACTCAGTTTTATGGTTATACTGTAAGTTCACGGATGGTACGCAGCTTCGTGAGGAGCCATCTGCTCTGGCTTTTTAAAACCACATGGTAAGTGGTTATTGCAGCCGATGACACCTGTGACCAACTTCAAACAACTACTACAAACATATTTATTACAACCCCTTGGGATTGAGATGAAATGCCTTCTTCTTTTTATCAACCCTTATAAGTCCAACCATAGCACATGATGCTCTTACGTTTAGCAGGCAGATTTACAATTGTGGTACCAGACGCATTGCACATGCCGCCACTCGTTGCCCATCGGTTATTACCGATGATTATACAACTATCTATAAAATACCGAACAACCCGTAGTTTATTCACGCTGCCACTCGGTCGGTCGATTATTGCGGATGATTATACAACCATCCATGGAATGCCGAACAACCAGTAAGTAGTTTTATTGTCTCTACATAACCTTCAAACTTACAAAACGGTGGAAACACAGTTGTTTAACCGTAATTAACGTTAAAAAAAATAAAGTTACAGCCAAAGATATTTAAGTTGTAATAGTAACCTATATGTTTAAATCTCTTTGGTTACAGCCTATATACACTGCTGGGCACAGGCCTCCTCTAATTTCTGAGAGGGTTATATATTACATGTATTATTATATAATATACCCCAATGCGTGTTGGCGAACTTCATATGTCTTCGAAATATTTATTTTCTTATTTCTCATATATCCATGTTTCCTCACGATGTATTCCTTCATCGCCGAACACGTGATAAATCAGTACTTAAAAAAGCAATTAATTGCTGTTGGCGGGGATCAAACCCGGGTTGCTCGCGCACTGTGAAATTTATATCGAGCGCGTAGCCCCCGAGCTACCACGGCTCTTTGTCGTTTTAGTTATTATTCGGACTTTACACCAAACTCCTAGGTAACCGCACTTCGGCTTTTAGCCGTGTTATCTAATAATTTTAGCAATGAATATTTATTGCAGCGTGTAATACTTGTTTTATACTAGAAAAACAAAATTTGATAAAATGTTTCAGTACTTCTGAGAGTCGTACATTTGATTTCTTGTATAAAAATTGTTTTGCTCAATATTACCGAACAATTGGATTGTTTTGTAAATATTTATATATAGCTTGCTTATATAAAAAAAAACCTGTGAAATTTTAAAATTGGCTTATAAGCATAAGCGTAAGCATAACATTTTTGTGTTGCAGTCATTCACAACAGTAGTAAAAAGGCGGATTCGAATCCACGACTTTTTAAGTTTGCTGTTTGTATTATTAACCATTAGGTTACTATCGATTTCGAGTTTAAACCTATGGTAATGTTGTCCCGTAATCAATCGGAAGCATTGAAGAGGCAAAGGGAGGCGAGGGCATGGTTCTGGGTGACAGATTTTAGGTGGAGGCATTTTGAGAATGAAAATCGGCTTGCTTTATCTCAAAAAAATCAAAAAAATCTCAAAAAATCTGTAAGTTACTGAATACTTTTGACTAAAATATTCCGAACACTATATCATTGTTAGTTCTAAAAGTAAAGGTATTTTGCACATAGGGATAAGTATAAAAATAAAAATAATTTATAATATTTTTAATCATTTTTAAAACAATAATATACAACGTCTAGAAATATAATATATTTCTCTTTGTTTTATATATATATATATATAAAAATTAAATAAAAAATATTTAGAATAACTTCGAAGAGATCATCATGGTTCTAGCGACTCAGCACTGACTTCTGTTCCAGTTCCAGTTCCAGCTCTGATTCCTACGCTCCAAAGTTTGCGTGTACTAAAGATCCCTGAGTTCAGTTACGAACGTGAAAACTAAATTCATTTTTCATTCTAAGCATTAAATTTTTCATCAAACCAGGATGGATGCTACACGGTGAAGAGAATAGGAGAACTCGTCCTTATGCTACCGTAACAGCGATACGGCTCCGTGGCGCAGTGACTTTAGTATAGAGTTGCGGGGCTATGAGTGGTGTCGACCGCGGATTTGAATCCCGCACGGCATAGAAATAATTATTACGGGTCTGGATGTGTGTCCCTGTACAATAATTTATGTTTGTAAATTGTCTCTACGATATGGGAGAAATTTCTTAAAAATTTTTAGTGTCTGTTTAACCGTTTCTCGTTTATTAACAAATATTTGTGCGTGTATTTGTGTACACACGTACGAAGTCACACTTCGACACGACATATTATTCTTTTCTCATTTTATATTTTACATGAGTATGTTAAATTATAGTAAGCGTTACAAGCAAACGTGACGTTTTCGTTTTTTAATACCATATTAAATTTTTCCTAAAAAAGTTTAACTTCAAAAATAAGAAAAAAGCGCTAGATGAGAATTTATTCTCGATTATACCGCTATTTAAGCTTAAAGATAGACTTTGCTATAACATGGAATCTGACATGAATGCCATAACGTAGAAATGCGGGAATGCAATGGATGCAGATGGCTCAAGATTATGTTTTGTGGCATTATACGTGATAGAGCCATGCCGCAGCTATATTACGGTTGTAGCACGAATGGATCTTCTCGATCAGGGAAGGACCACGCTCTCACAGAATACCAGCTTGAAATAACAGCTTAATGTTGCTTGTTTTTATGGTGAGTGTTATTTTAAATTTTCAGTACTTTTTATTGGAAATGAGGCATTTCATCTTAGTCCTCAAGAGTGGCAACGAATCCTTATTTGATAATTCATCAAGGATAGATGTAGTTGTCTATGGCCTCATCTTACCCTAAAGTATACTGTGTGCTCGTTTGTCACCCTTTTTCTATAAATAGAAAACCCTTTAGGGAGGCCTATGTACAGCGGTAGACTTTTGATGGTCTGTGATAATGACGATGACAATGATAAGCAAATGCATCAGCAGTTGGTCAAGAACAGGTAATCGCTCGTTAAGAATAGGAAGCAGATCTTCATGAATAAACGTGGAGATGATCACAGCATTTTATTGGCTGTCAGATACAGGGCTTCATTTTTAAATAGTCAGTGATAAGATAAAACAGTTCAAAAGGAAATAAAAGAATTCGCAATTTAAACTAAAACACTTGAGAACAGACTCAATGGCACTGACAGGCGCCATCAGGCGATCACAAAAGAAATTTCAGAAAATTTTATTTTTTTCTAAGTGCGTTAACGGAGTACGAGCAACATATTTTTTTGGCCAAAATTTATTGAAATTTACAGCAAGTTACTCTGGCTGGTTAAATTAGTAATAAGTGAAAGTAAAATAAGAATAAGTAAATTGATTGCATCCTTCAAGCTGGAATCCTACCCAGCGATATCTTAATTTTTTTTAAATCAATATTTAGTGAGGAATTGGTGACAGTTGTGACTTATAATAATTTTTTTAGATATTAATTTGTTTCTTTATACTTTAAAATACATTTCTTGTGGATTCTAGCTTGAATTCAAGTTAGCAACCACCCTTCGAAAGTACCGTTAATATCTGTGTCCGTGATGTGATTCCTATTTTAAGATTTAGTGAATAATTGGTGGCTTCCATATACCGAGATTGAAACATATTGCTTCGACGGAACCGGAGATATTCATGTGCCTTAGGGAATGATTCTGGCTTGAAGATTATATATCATGGAATAACTTCAAAACGAGTATGTCATTCGCTGTGATATATGCGTCAAGATTTAACGACTATAATTAGTGACAGTTAGTTTAAAATAATCCATTTGATTTTGAGGTAGAACTTAGTGGAAAATATACTAAAGTGCTACGCATACAAAGTTTTGGTGAGGTAAAATTGTAGCATTAAAATTATAATGGCAAATTAATAAAAGGCAAAAGAAAATAATCAAGTAGCATTTATTTCCTTCTAAAAGTTATGTACTATATATTTGTTTCACACGGTATTTTATGAAACGACTGTTGGAATGACGTAAATTAATAGATGGTTTTTAGACTGTCTGATAACTATTACTTTTTAGTAATAATAAAAACTAAATCACACCATTGTAGAGATAAAAGTAGCTAAATTTATTGTGTGTATTGTGTCAATTCGAGTGTATCTTTTTTTGTATGTATGTTATTGTTTTCTCGGTTCTTCGGATAATCTAAAATTGTTAACACCTTTACAGCGTACTGGTTATATGTCCCACTCTTTCGCTCTTAGGACTATAAGAGTCTGGAATGAAATACCTCTTGACATATATATATATTCTGGTTTATTCGAACTTAGTTACCTTTATTTTTGCTGCACTAACTGCTGCCATATGTTTATCTCTGGTTAGCATAATGGTTGGCTGGGAGGGAATGTCTTAAGGCATTAAAGTCCGTCATATGTACGATTTTATTTTATATACATAAAAGTTTTAATAAATAAAAAAATATGAGCCAGTATAGGCGTTTTAAAATTAGTTTTACTTATATGCAACGAAAAAAAAACACAAAATAGGTGTTGTACTTTTTAAAAGTTTAAAAACTGAAAACAATCTAAGGTATTTGTACAATGTGTGTATGAGGGTGACGCCTCCGTGGCGCAGTGGCTTAGCAATGAGTTGCTGCGCTGGGGGGCGCGGGTTCGAATCCCGCACGGAACAAGTATTTGTATGGCCTACAAATAATTGTTCCGGGTCTGGATGTTCGTCCTTGTGCAATTTGTGTCTGTAAACTGCCTCCACGATACAGGAGAAAATCCTAGTGTGGGGGTAACGTTTTTTAAGTTTAACAAAAAAATGAAAAAAAAAAAGGGTACCGATATTGAAATGTATGTAGCACTTTAAGTAAGGTTTTGCAATAAGTTCTGATTGATAAATTTAGATTATTTTTTAAAAGTAACAGTCACACAATAGTCACTAAATCATGACACATATATTTCACAGCGAAAGACTTTAGCATTCTGGAATTCTATACTACCTATATGCTCTTCAAGCCAGAACCTCCCTAAAACATATGAATATCTCCGATTCTTTTGGAGCACTATATTTCAGTCTTGGTATATGAAAGTCAACAATTAGTCACTAAATCTTAAATTAAGAATCACAACTCAGACGAAGACAATAATGGAGTTTTCGTGGGGAGTCAGAGCTAGCGTGAATTCAAGCTAGAATCCCCCCCCCCCCCCCCCTAAGGGCTATGTCCCCTAGAGTTACTATTCTATATATTATTATAAGTCCGTATTCCTTTCGTTAAATCACTAATTGCCACCAACACCTTACTAAATCTAGACATGATAAAATTTTGGATATCGATTATGCATGTCTTATAAATTAAAATCACGTATTTTGATTTCATAAATAGTACATTGCATACATGAGTGTAGTGAATTCCTCCGCGAATCGTATTTCAGGAACCCTCTGTCTTGCAGGCTGTTCCAGGTAACAGCCTCAATAGCGATATGTTAATTATATGCAAATGGAACGGTAGCACGTGTTACTAAGCATGCATAAATGTATGTTGTTCTCTTTTAGTAAAATATTTGCATGCCATTTTAATAGAAGAAAATGAAAACACATTTATTGGAGGTCTAAGTACATAATACAAAAACAAGTTACAAACTAACAGCATAATATATACATCTCACTACTGGGCCTGGCCTTCTCTTTTTTCTGAGGACTTTACACGTCTTCGAAATGTTTGATTCTATAGACATGCAGGTTGGATTACAATGTTTTACTTCCACAAAACTCTAGTACTGTGAAGTTTACAGCGAGCGTTTAGCTCCTGAGCTACCGCGTTGCAAACATACAAATATAACAAATAAATACAATTAAATCTTAAACACATTACCACAGAGTACAATAGTTTATACTAAAACACAACTGTTTCTTATATTTACGCGAGCGATATAATATATTAAATAACCTGTAAGATAATAAGTTTTGACGGCTCCGTGGCGCAGTGGCTTAGCAATGAGTTGCAGTGCTAAGGGCCGCGGGTTCGAATCCTGCACAGAAAAAGTGTTTTTATGGCCTATAAATAACTATTCTGGGTCTGGATGTTTGTCCTTGTGAAATCTATGTATGTAAACTGCCTCCGCGACGCAAGAGAAAATCCTAGTGTGGAGGTTACGTATTTAAAAAAAATTGACAAATTAAAAAAAAATATTTATTCTTTAGTGGGAAATATCAATAAAATTTTTGTTTTTCTCATTTCGCGGTTTCATTTTCGGTCTCGTTGATAGCACTAGTCTTCAACTTTTTGGTGCGGTACATACAACATTCTCTGCGTGATAGATGTAGCAATGAGAATATCCTCAGTAGAAGCAGAGTAACCGACTTAGTTCAACGGATCTGTAAGTGAGAATGGGCCGGCTATGTAACTCGAAGAAGCAACTGACGATGGTGAAGCGGCGAATGTCCACTATATGGAGTGACAAATGGGTAAGTGATGCAGGAAGCCGGTGGATGCAGGTAGCTCAGGACCATGTGGTTGTGGCTGTAATGATGTCGTAAAACATGCTCAAAATATTTTAAATAAATGAAATATAATAATCTATTATATTTTTAACAATAAAAAATGACGCCTTCAAAATAAAATTGGATGTCTGATGTGATGATAGATCCGAGGTAAGTGAAGTAGTATGTAAGTTAATACGTATATTATGTTTTTTTCTTTCACAGCTGGACACTGGCCTCTTCCTTTGCAAGCGGATTGATGACTTACTTAACAATGAGTTACAGCATTAAGAGCCGCGGGTTCGAATTCCTCACGGAACAGTATTTGTATGGCACACAAATAATTGTTCCGGGTCTGAATGTTTGTCCTTGTGAAATTGATGTATCTTAACTGTCTCCACGACACAGGAGAAAATCCTAGTGTGGAGGTAACGATTAAAAAAAACTTTCGACGCTGTTCCCTATAGTGATGGTATAACGAAATCTATCAGCAGCCAAGAGGTCTTTTCTATAGTGTCTTTTACGACACATAAAGAAGAGAGAATTATTCTCAGCTACTAAGCAACAGACACACGTTAATATTAAGAGATTAAACTAAACTAAAAAAATTGAATGTTAAAATTTTTTTTTTAACATTCACTTTTGATGGGTTGTTGTTTGGGTGGGTAACATTGTTCGGATTAATTCCAGCCGTCAAATTTCACGAATGCACATTGCGTCAAATTTCACGATATCATCCTTACCATTTGGATGCTTGGCGGTCCACGATGTGCGTTTTACAAGGAGTTTTCTTCCTCGAACAACTTCTCTGTGGAATCTTTTACCATCGGCGATTTTTCCGGACCGATACGACTTAGGGACCTTCAAGAAAAGAACACTCCTTTCTATAAGGCCGGCAACGCATCTGCAATTACCCTGGTGTTGTGGTTGTTCATGGGCGGCGGTAGTCACTTATCATCAGGTGAGCCGCATGCTCGTATGCCTCCTCTTCTATAAAAAAAAACACACTGCTGTGATCCGGTCTGAATACTATAAAGAGCCAGTATAAATACAGGCTATGAGGTTTTCCATCTTAGTCCTCAGAGGTGATAACGTATCTGTAGCCTTTTCTTTGTATGAACTTGGTTGCTGTTGTCCGTGGACTGCCGTAGACTCTTACCAGCAAATAGACAGTAAGTTCTCTTGGTAGTTCAGTTTTATAAAAAATGCTTGCATCGTAACAACGAAAAGGCCACCTCCACACATTATTTTGTCGGCGTAATTGACAAGACTTACGAGCAATTATTTTCTTGCGGCATCCACTGGTTTAGGCAATGTTACAATTTAAAATATATTCCACATTTATTATTTTGTATTAACTTTTTTTATAGAATAAGGATGACAAACGAGCACACAGTCCACCTGAATGTAAGTGGTTGCTGTGGCCCATAGACATACACATCTATCTTTGTTTGCGAATTAAAATGCAGATGCGTTGTTATTGTTAGCCATGAGGACTAAAATGGAATGGCTCGTTTCCAGTAAAAAGGGTCTCCGGTTCTCTACACTCACCATATGAAACACAGCAGCGTTAAGCTGCTATTTTACGCTGGTATTCTGTGGGAGCGTGGTCCTTCCCCGGCCGAGCCGACCAATTCGTACTACAACTATACTATTAATATAGCTGCAGCATGGCTCTACCACGTATAAATAGTTTTAATTTTGTTTTCCGGATTATAATATTTATAATATATGTTTTATGATAGACAAAAAACAAAACTATGCGTTAAAAGTTCGAACGATCTTCTAGCCATAAAACATGGACTTTATCTGCAGTAGTGTGCATCCACCGTCTTTCTATCTTGTGATGACTGATGCGGTTATCATTTCATTTAGTGCATCGCCGTCTAATAACAGCCAATGATGGCTGTCGGTTATTTATACTACTTATTTTGCCACTTTAGTTTACTGAACCTTTGGTTATATACTCGGGCGTCGGTCAATTTCATTCTACGGCGGATGTCTACTTTACGGATACTGTTCGCGCTAAACGCTAATTTCAGGAACGAATGCGAGAGGACACGCGGTTCAGTGTCATACCGGTTTGACATTCGGTCGTGCGTAAAACGCCCAAGTGCAGTCAGTCGTCTTTAGGCAGTGCTAACGATTGGCACGCTGTCATTTTGTTAGGGAACTCGGAATAATTAGGTGCGGTCCGTAAATATACGGTCTAGGATTTTGTGACGCGCATTCCTGCTGGAGAGCTTCCCGGGACTTATTGGGTCCGACTCAGAATCTGTATAAGTGCATTCGACAATATTAGCTAGTGCGGCCTCTGATATTCTAGAACTAACTGTTGCAACGCGAAAAGGTAGTGACTTTTGATCCAGAAACTCCGTGTGCGCTTTGTGCGTTAACCTTATACCCAGCGATAGTTAGTGGCTTCTGTAAGTTAGTTAATCGTACGATAGAGTTAATTGACTGTCATCGTGACGAACGAGGAAAGTGACTGTGGTCCGGCGCCGAAGCAGTCTGAAGCGGTGCAGCATTTTGGAGCAGCCTGGAATTCGGCCGCGGCTGGTCGCCTATGCTTGATAAGGCCCCACACATTCACACCTCACTGTACACTACTCGCCATCCACTATTACACACACTCACGGCCTGCCCAAGCCTTGGTGCGAAGTTAGCTTCGGATAATGGTAAGTACTATGTCTTTCTAGCGTCCTCCCATCTGGTTTATTGTAATTAGGAATTTCCATGTGGCCATATTCTGGCCCCGTCCCTCTGCTGCTCGTCGATGGGATTACTCATGGGCCCCTTATCCCATCATCCTTGATTGGGGCAGCTAGGGGCGTGTACAAACTGGTAGCAGAGCGCGGTTCCGGGTTCGATTCCTGTTCGATCCCGACCATATTGTTTGATAAAAATTAAACAATTCTGGTGGCAGGGAGCGTTGGTTTGATTGGTTTAATTTGTATCTACAATCACGCCCGTCCGTAATTCGTAAAAATATTTTTTGTACGTAATAATAAAATTATTTCCCTTTGTTGTTTGTTGCTTGCCTTTTTTTTGGTTAGTGGGTAATTTGAAAAACCGCGCCCTAGGTTGCGCAAGCGGGAGTTTTTCTAGAGATATACGTCATGTAGGTAGATGGTTATTTTTACGTAATCGGTTAATTATCGTTGTGGGATAGTTGTAGTGGATTACTTATCGAAGGGTCGATTTCCGAGCTAGGCATTTTTTGTTGATCGACCGTGATGTGTATCTTCGTTTATACTGTATGTTGTGTTTGAGCTAAAGAGTAGTGATTTGTATTTGCGCAATTTGAATTTAACTTGATTTGATCGCACTAGTATTTGTTATTTGTTAATTTGATTTGTGTCTTTTCTTTTGAGCTAACTTGTATTTAGTTGATACGTAGTAATTCGTATTTGTGTAATTTCTATTCAACGCAATTTGATTGGAACTGAATTTATTAACTGTTAATTTTTGTTGTATTTTTTATTTGTTATCTTTTTAATTTGTGCTCGAGCCGCGTCGTAATTTGTATTTAGTAGTGATGTCATCGCCCAAGCTACTGATCCGTTGTCTGCGGACTGAGTTGCGCTGGGCCACAAGCGCCCATGCTTTGATAGGTCGACCGGATAGGGTCCATAACTTGATGAAGCGGTTCGAGCAGGTGGATGCTCGAAGGGCCGCAGTGGAGGAGGCTTACGCTGAGCTAGAGGATTCGGATGTGGAGATGGGAGTCCTGGACTCCTGCTTCGCGGACTATGAGCAGTTCTTGTGGCTCACGGACGAGTTGATCGAGGCTGAAGGCAGGTATGCCGAGGAGGCGCGTGAAGCTCGGATGAGTGACCTGTCCGAGTCCTCTCTGAAGCAGCTTCAGCCGGAGCTGTTGGGACGACTCCCAACTCTGGACCTGCCAAATTTCTCCGGGGTCCTTTCCGAATGGCTGACCTTCGTTGGTCTTTTCGACAGCCTAGTGGACGCCCGGAGTGACTTGACCCCGAGCCAAAAGATGGCGTACCTCCTGGCCTCACTGGAGGGGGAGGCCCTGGGCGTCGTCGGCCACTTGAGATTGTCGGACGACGCCTACCAGACTGCTCGGGACCTCCTAGCCAGAAGATACGCCAACGTCCGGCGAATTACGGACGAACATCTTAAGCAGCTTCTAAGCCTCCCGCTGCTTAGTGACCGGGCCAGACTGCGTCCGGACCTGTTGGATCCAGTCTTGGTGGCCTGTAATACGTTGAGGCGGCTGGATTTACCAGTGGGCGAATGGGCTTTTCTGTTGCTCCGCATCGTGCTGTCCCGTCTACCTCTCGACCTTCGGACCCATTTTGACGAAAGGTACGGCGGGGACGAGGCCTCCTATATTCCGCCCTTCTATGACATGCTGAGGTTTTTGGAGGAGCAGTGCCGGCAGATAGAGAACGCGGCGGGCACCGTTGACGACTTACGAGCCGTGCCCAGTGAGAGGCTGAATCTTCCAGGCAAGTCGTCGTCAACCCCCCGCTGCTCCTATTGTCGAGCATCTGATCATCGGGTAACGTCGTGCCCGAAATTATTAGGTAAGCCGGTTCCGGCGAGGCGAACTATCGCCAAGGAGCGCCGCTGGTGCTGCTCATGTTTAGGAGGGCACCTCCAGCGAGACTGTCCGCATCGGCGGGCCTGTCTGCATTGCCAGGGCAATCACCATGCAGTTTTGTGCCTGGGTACGAACGGCGTCTCGTCTCGGGGCTCTGCCAGGCCCTCGAACCCCACGGGCGGGGGCGCTCAGCCACGCCCTCTGCCGGGCGACTCTCGGCGCCCGCCGGCCAGCCACCGGGCCCCTAGGTTTGGAAGGGGTCCCTCCCCTGACCAGTCGGGGGGTAATTCCCCCAGGGGCGGGGGTGTCATCACCCCCCCTCAGCGCGTGTAGAGGAACTTCACGGCCACTCATCGGTCCGCTGGACCCTTCTCACTCCCGTTAGCTGAGTGGCCGCGACTGATGTACCACTGTTCCCCATTTGATGGAGGCGGCCCTGGCTAGCTGCCGCGTTAGCTCCCACCACGGCCGCCTCCACTGAGCCTTAAGCCGTCAACAGTCCACTTGTCAAAATGTTCTGTTGCCGACGGCCTCAGTGAAGGCGTACAATCCGAGTGGCGACTGTTAGCGGTTGTGCTCTATTGATCTCGGGTTCACGCCATGTGGCCTCCCCTTGGTGGTGGGAAGATTAGGGCCCCCCTGGAGCGTTGAATCACGCTGTCAAGGGGTATTAGATTTAGTTTGGTCGAGCACTTAGTTAAAAAATACTTTGAATTAAAATTAAAAAATGCTTTGGGCTTTCCGCAAAATTTTCCTATTTGTAGCGGTTCCAATTAAAAGAATTGAATTTAATCTACTCCTTTAAATGCTACTGCATGTGTTTTGTACATATATTTAATCACTGTATTTGATTGTTGCGTCTGTTTGCTGAAAGGAAAATTGGAATTCATTTGAAATTGAATGGCGCGCTATTGAAAAATTATGTATATGTTTATGATAGTGTTTAATCATTTTGCTTTGCGAAGAAGTAGGGCTGTCCCTTACGTTATTGTTTTGTTTAATTTGCAAGTTGACCTATGCGCATCGGTGATTAATTTGGTTGAATTGATTCTGTAGTTGAACATTGATGCTTTTGAAAAATTAGTTGAAATATGAGCATATGACTACTTGTCTAACAGGCTAGCTAGTTTTGGAGATTATCAGATTGAAATCAGCTGCCGCACTATTTTAGTAAATGATAATATGGTGGGTGGCCTGGCTAGGCCTACTTGTTGAAAATTTATACTAGGGACTATCTGTGCGTTTCGTTCGGCTCTCCACAGACGACGTTCATGTGGAATTTGTGGGTGCGCTCTGCACTGAAGCAACTGCTGGTACAAAATTTGTCTGGGCAGCTTCGTGTAGCCTTCGCTGTTTGCAGAGCTGATCCGGTCAGATTGCGGAACTAATCATAGGGGCACAGATAGGTGTTTGAAAGAGGTCGTCGGACTTCTGTCCAGTACAGGACTTATTAAAGTGCTGCGATGCCCAGGAGGGGCATCCAGTGGAGGCTGACCCTCCGGCTTGCCACATTAGGGCTATCTTTTGAGGCGTTGGTTAGGGTTGCAAGATCTGATGAGTTGCCTAAGGTGGCCTAGTTTGGTTGTAGATTCGGTCTTGTAACTTGCCGTCGCGACCTTGTCCTGCTGCCCGGTTTGCTCGCGGACCTAAATCCTTCTGTCCCGGACGGGGGTTTGTTCGCGCTAAACGCTAATTTCAGGAACGAACGCGATAGGGCGCGCGGCTCAGTGTCATACCGGTTTGACATTCGGTCGTGCGTAAAACGCCCAAGGGCAGTCAGTCGTCTTTAGGCAGTGCTAACGATTGGCACGCTGTCATTTTGTTAGGGAACTCGGAATAATTAGGTGCGGTCCGTAAATATACGGTCTAGGATTTTGTGACGCGCATTCCTGCTGGAGAGCTTCCCGGGACTTATTGGGTCCGACTCAGAATCTGTATAAGTGCATTCGACAATATTAGCTAGTGCGGCCTCTGATATTCTAGAACTAACTGTTGCAACGCGAAACGGTAGTGACTTTTGATCCAGAAACTCCGTGTGCGTTTTGTGCGTTAACCTTATACCCAGCGATAGTTAGTGGCTTCTGTAAGTTAGTTAATCGTACGATAGAGTTAATTGACTGTCATCGTGACGAACGAGGAAAGTGACTGTGGTCCGGCGCCGAAGCAGTCTGAAGCGGTGCAGCATTTTGGAGCAGCCTGGAATTCGGCCGCGGCTGGTCGCCTATGCTTGATAAGGCCCCACACATTCACACCTCACTGTACACTACTCGCCATCCACTATTACACACACTCACGGCCTGCCCAAGCCTTGGTGCGAAGTTAGCTTCGGATAATGGTAAGTACTATGTCTTTCTAGCGTCCTCCCATCTGGTTTATTGTAATTAGGAATTTCCACTTGGCCATATTCTGGCCCCGTCCCTCTGCTGCTCGTCGATGGGATTACTCATGGGCCCTAATCCCGTCTTCCTTGATTGGGGCAGCTAGGGGCGTGTACAGATACTATTACGCAGAGAAAATCCGGGCACAGCTTCCTCCATAGCTCGAGCTATGCTATGGTATATGCGCGATAAGATTTCTTCGCTTGGCCATCAGTGAAAATCTCATTACGGTTCCCTAGCTCGTGTCTTTATTGTAGTTGAATTTTGTATGAATATATATGAAATATTAAAAATACCCCTTTTTTTACGACTGATCCAAGCCATAAAAATTCCATTCATTGACACTAGATATCTGAAAAATATTTCAATAGAGATTTCAGAGCTTTTTGTCAAGCAAAATCCTATTGGAAAGCTTTTAGAGGACTCGAATAAATGAACAAAGATTTATAGAACCGAAATCCTTTTCTGTTCTAGTGATTATAGGCCATTGTGATTCATTGAAGTTCTAATCCAATAAATGAAATATATTATTTATTAAAATAAGAATAATTAATAAACCAAAAAAATATAATTGTATATTTTTTATAATGTAATAATATGGTATCATAGCGTTAATCTGATGCTTGATTTTATATTATTTTTATTTTTTTATTATTTATTTAATTACCTTTGAGATTTCATCTTAGTCCTCAGGGGTGACAATGCATATACAATTTGATTCTTCATTGAGGATAGATGTAGAAGTTAGCACCAGTTTACCATCAGATGTACTGTGTGCTCGTATGTAGCATGTTTAAGCCTTCGGTGCGTTTCGCTTGTTCGCTACATTACCCCCTGGTCAGACTGGAGAACGATGGTACAGTCTAGTTGTCGACGAATGTGTAAGTGCCAGGAATTGCTTTGTAGTCTGCGGTGAGTCGCGAAGAAGGCAAGTAATCTGCGAGAGTGCCGTAAAGCAGAGGCGAGAGTAAAACTCAGAGTCGTGCTGAACACTGCAGTGCAGAGAGTAGCTTGAAAGAACAGGAAGCATAAAAATACAGTCCACCATCTTTGTGTAACAGAAGACGTTATTCAAATGCTGCGTTGAACCTTGTATATCTAGATGGCTTGCAAGATCTGAAGGCTATGGCCGATATCTGCTCGGGTGTCGGGAGTTAATGGATGGGTACTTGAGGACGAAAGTTTGAAAGTTAAGGTTTTCGAAGGTTGCATGTTGCGTGTTCAAATCACATCGATTTGTCATCAATTTGGCCATTGTAGGAAAAGTGTATGTTAGTACAGAACTGTTATATATATAGCGCAGTTTTTAAAACTTTTGATGCGTGATTTAGGCTTCGATGCTTTTCGCTTGTAGCGCCACGACATCGCCGTCACACCCGCATGTGGTGAACCGTGCTGATAGAGAGAAGAGAAAAAAATGGCGACTGGATTTATGGTGGGAAATCCATCCAGCTTAGGCGCGCTAAGTGCTAACCGTGAAATTCACAGTACGTGGAAAAACCGGTTTAGATCCTGTCTGGTGCTAATTTAACACATGTTCGGTATTTAAGGGAAACATTGTGAGAAACCTGCATGTCTGAGTGAATGTAGTATTGCAGGCTGCGAAATGTCACCTAGTAGTTTTGTGAAAAGGCGTGCTTGGCAGCCAAATTGTTTGCTTCAACATCCATAACAAGTACAGCAATGGAAGCAAGTGTCAACAGGAAGGAAGAATAATTTGCCAAAATCCGTTTTTCCATGCGATCAAATTGTCTGTGTCTTTGTGGCAGAATTGAATTGGCTTTTGTTAAGCTAAGCGCTTTACCATCTTTGGCCACATCCCTACTTACTTTCAGGTGGAATAGTAGTTACGAGCTTATATTAAGTAAAAAGGACACATAAAATGTTAGCCTAGAGGACTAAAACACAATGCCTCAAGTGATAATAGAGCTTGTAGAGCCGCAACCTAGTGGTCAATGAACTTCTCGTTAGCAATAGTGTGGCGGCGCTGTCGTCGCGCCACAAGCGAAACATATCGAAGCCTAAATCGTGCTAACAAATTTCCGAAGTTTAAAGCAGTATATATAGAATAGCTCCGAACTACCACTCCCCCGTTGGCCGCTCCCCGAGCAGAACACCTTGCCCGGCGGGAGATCTCCCCTTTTCCTTCCACCCGCCACAGTGGTGACCCCGACGTGATATAAACACGCAACCAATAACCTTCGGAAACTACAACTTCAAACCTTAGACATCATTCTCAAATACCCCATTCGTTCGCTCCCGAGCAGATATTGTCTGCAATCTTCACATTCTTAAAGCCATCTAGCTTTACAAAGTTCAAGGTTTTTCCTTCAAGCTACTCTCTGCACTACAGTGTTCGGCACGGCTCTGAGCCTTACTGCTCGCCTCCGCTTCACGGTACTCTCGCAGATTACTTGCCTTCTTCTCGACTCACCGCAGACTACAAGGCAATCCCTGGCACTTGTTCCGGCTCATCGTTATCACCGGCATCACTTGCAAGTGCGTAGTATGGCATGCATTACACACCGGCATAGCATTCGCACCGGCGTCACTTGCCCTTACACACACAGCATGCATTCCCCACCGGCATTAAGGACGCACCGGCAATCGGACTGCACTATCGACCTTCGGTCTGAGCAGGGGGGTGATGTGGCGGCGCTGTCGTTGTGCCACAAGCGAAACATATCGAAGCCTAAATTGCGCTAACAAAGTTCCGAAGTTAAAGCAGTATATACAGAATAGCTCCGAACTACCACTCGGAGCGTTGGCCGCTCCCCGGGCAGAACACCTTGCCCGGCGGGAGATCTCCCCTTTTCCTTTCACCGCCACAATAGTACCAGGCAAGGTGGTAACAACCCACAAGGATAATAATAAAACAATAACAAGTGCTGGTCATTTATATTATGCTTTAATATTATACGCTACAATGTTATTTTGTAGTCCTCATTTTTAGGGTTCCGTATCCAGAGGGTAACCAATGGGACCCTATTACTAATCCTCCGCTGTCCGTCCGTCTGTCTGTCAGCGGGCTGTATCTAATGATGCGTAAAAGCTAGACAGTTGAAGTTTTCATAGAATGTGTATTTCTGTTGCCGCTATAACAACAAATAATAAAAATAAAAATAAATTAAAAATTACTTACACGTGTTTTACGATGGTACGGAACGGTATAGTATTTTGTCAAGCGCGAGTTCGACTCGTACTTGGCATAATACTTGGGTAATATTTATCAGGATAGTAAAAAATTTAAAATAAAACGTTATACTCATGTTAATTTGGTCCTCTGTTTATCAATTTTGGATATATTTTGGTCCTTGAGACCGTAATTGCAATTACCACAATAACGACCGTAAGTTTTGGCTTCACCATAAATCAATAGCAAAACAGACATCTCGAGAGTGTCTGAGAGCCTTAGGATGACTTTCTTTGCTTGCTTATTACATTTTCGAGTATTTTATAAAATAGGAAAATATAATATTTTGTTTATATATTTTAAAAAGTTAACTGTTTGGTAATATTTTTTTTAGGAAACGTAATCATTATTGTTGTATTGTTTTTTCATCATGTAAATCATCGCTAGGTATTGCAATTGCATAAAGTAACGACCAATGGGTTGCATAAAGTAAATTACCCTCTCAATAATGAGTGGAGGCTTGTCCATTCATCATTGAGAGGGTAATTAAGCTAGAAGAGATTAAAACCGCAATTCGGTATGAAAACTTTATACGGTGTCGTTTTTATGTGTTTGCTTTAAACATAAGGCAATTATAAACTCCAGTATTAATTATTTTTGATTTCTAAGCAGTAGTTAACTTTTATAGGCTTATAAACTTTTATTTACGATGACGTCATATTATCATAGTAATATTAACTCATAACTTGACATTACTTGAAACCGAAAAACCGAATCTCATAACTAGAAACGCTGTAATATCGGTGCCCCATATTGTCGCTTGGGTGTCGTAAGATGCGACAAAGGAAAATTAAAACGGAACATGGGCAGCTGCATATTCCTGATACTCAAAATAATAAAAACAGTGTTGCCAACCCACCTGCGAATCAGTGGAAACTAGGACAGAATCCTCCCTATGAAGCAAATTATGGGAGAGTCCTATAGTCAGCAGTGGGCTTTTGTAGCCTATAATGGAACTTGAGATTTGGGACTTAATATTAACGGGAATACAAACATTGTTTACCGCATATTTTGTTATAATTTAATGAAAAATTCGGCCAAATAGCCTTTGAGTAAAAAATGGTTGAATTAAAGTAATTCTAAAAAAAATTCTACCGTAGTGTCCATTCGCTGATTGAAAGAAATCCAAACTTTACTAAGACAGCTCCTGGGCGCATAGCAATAGTCAAGGCACGGTTTATTGTGGTTAAACATTCAACTAAGGGGTAACGCTATTAGGGAAAATATAAAATACATAAACCTACCTACGTTAAAACAATAACGGAATCCGTATGTAAGAAGAAATATATTACGTTTTTTAACGTAGGTATGATTCTAAATATGATTAGGGAAATCACTTTTTTACCATAAAAATTTAAGACACTCCGATTTACTGTCTAAAGCCTTAGAACCACATATCAGCAGGTGGGTTCGCAGTCTTAACTACTTATAATAAGTAAAAAATATTTTACCAACCTAATAGTCCACATAATGTACGTAGCATCTGCAGGTTTTGAACACTTGCAGCCAACTTGAAAAAAGTTTTTGTAGCGGTGTCTCCTCTAACGACTGACGACCCATATATCAGGAATAAATACAGAAATACAAAAACACAGGAATATCTGTATTTCAAGTGGCTTTTCTACCGACTTCAAAAAGGAGCCGGTACTCAACTCGACTGTATGTTTTTTTATGTGTGTTACCTCATAACTTCCTTCTGATTGAACTGATTTCGATGATTCTTTCTTTATTTGAAAGCTGGTGCTTCACATGTGGTCCCATATAAATTTGATCAAGGTCTGACTAAGAGTTATTCTTAATAATTTATATTGAAGTCGGTTGTACATAATTTTTAATTATTTTAGCTCTCAAAATGGAACAAAAAATATTAAATATTTTTTAGGCTAGCTAGGGGTTGACCACAATCCCACCTGGTGGTAAGTGGCGATAAAGCCCAATATGGTAAATCGCACTGTCTTAGCGCAACAAATGCTTACACTCTTGCCTTGAAGACCTACTTACCTACCTTCACCTCAACTTAAATTACTGTCGCTGATATTGCTAGATAGGTACAATGTTGTATTAGACGCGTCGGCTGAATATCATTAAAGCCGCCAGTTGAACGGCGCATAACTGAACGGCTGTTAAGTGACAGGCTAATTAAGCTAGTTGGCTGCGACTGATATAAAGGTATCTAAAAAAATATATAGGTTTTACTTAAAGAATTTGACGTTTAGGTAAGAGAATATTAAACGATTTATATTATTACTGTATCAATAAGTGGTAACAAAATAAATCGTTATCTTTTATGTTCTAAGTCGTTTATGATAGAGCTTCTGTGTAAACGACATTAGAAGGCGACTTAGCCGGGGCGTACACAAAAAGGTTACGGGGCCTACTAACGCGGGAAAAAGCAACATACCTACTCGTAGAGTTGGTCATGTGCAAAACAATACTGAGGTCCACTCCTGGAACGTGTAAAGTTTGACCTTGCGCTTTATTGACGGTCATCGCATAACATAATATACGCTGACTGGGAACTGAACACGCTTAAAACTGAAAGGAAAGTTATTTGGTATTAGAGGGATTCTGGCTATAAAAACAATATTGCGACATTTTGTTACAATTTTGATACTTTTAATCGAGTTTCCTTGTATACCTTGGATGGGCGTGTTTCTTCTCTGGTTTCTGGTGATGTTTGTGCTTTTAGTCTACACGATTCTTTCAACTTCATCGTACTCATGGGCACAAATTTCTTCAGTGAGTCTCACTACGATTCACCGGCGAAAAATTCAGAACAGACCGCAATTCAGAAAAGGTTGTAATTTGTACAACGCCATCTATTACGTTCTTTGTTAGAAACATCCTTTTTTAATTAAAGGAAAACATATTTTTTGTTTACTGTGTATTAAGTATAAATATATTATAATAGAACGTTTTTTTACACATGAATATTTTTATTACTATTTCTGAGATTTTATGGCGGCTTTAAACAGATTCGAACCTAGATTTCAAAATAATAGTCATAACTTTCGATAGAATTAACCAATTTTAATGAAACAAAGATTAAATGAACTCGATAATATGCTTTATGATTTTCTTAAGGATATAATTGAAAAAGAAAAAGATGTTTACTCAAAACGTCATGCGTTCATAAACAAACAGACAGACCGTCAGATAGTACAATTCTAAAAATTATAAAAATGTACTTATTTAATGATTTTCAGTCCCCATAATGATTTTATTCACAAATTAATATACTATAGAATGTACAGAAACAGTCACAATATTCTATCACCATTTTTATTAAATGTATATGTATAGATTTAAAGAGAGATGGCGCTGTTAACATCAATTCTAAAAATAAGAGATTAATTGACGCGATTGACACAATAAAAAACATAAAAGAACTTATAAATCAGTGCCTGCATAGTAAGCAAAAAAGAAAGTTTGATCCTCGCCGAAAAACGAAATTGTTCATAGCTCTTTTAAAATTTGATTTACCACATAGAGTACTCGGCGCGGTAAAAAATAAACGAGATTGTCAACACGCAGTAGGGCAGCGTGTTATATAAAGATTGGAAGCAAATATGAAACTCATCTACACTAACCCGATGATACACTTAATAATTTTCTTAACAATTCTTATGATATAAATTATTACTTTATACGTGATACGTTTACAAACAAACAGACAGACAGACAGACCGACAGAAATATCTAAAAATGGTAGAAATGTATTTAATTACTTATTTTTAGTACCTGTCAATAACTTTTATTACAAAAATGTAAAATGTACAGACATCTGCTATTTACATTTTTATTATATGTAAAGATTTAAAAGCTTCTCTTACGTCCAAAAGTGACTAAAATATCATTTACAATTGCATGCATGCGATATACGTAGGAAGTTCTACTAGGGTCTAAAAATCAAGATTACAACGTTTTGTCGCATGAAATAAAAAAAAAAATATTTGTAAATCCAATTGAGCATGCCTTCGCATTAAAAAAATTACGTATAGCATGATTATACGGAATTTTTTAAACTTGTGTGTATTTAAACACAATTTTCGATAATTTTTTGTCAAACTTCAATTTGAAAATAGTTTGGAAAATCCAAAGTGCACGACTCATAATGCTCAAAATGATCCTTAGATTATTTACTCTCTAGAGTAAATAATCTAAGATATGATCATCATATCATCATTCATGTTACTCCATAAAGTCCAAGACGTATTTAAGTATAAATATTACATCCTACTTACTTTTAATACGTACTACTATTATTTATTCTGTGCTTTTAAAATATTGTGATAAAAATCTCTGATTACTATAATAATCAAGTATGTATGAAATTTGTATTTCGAATATTTTGTATTTATTTGTACAGCGATCTTTTTGAACCGCTGCAAACAACCGATACAGTATCAACTCAGAACGGCGGTTGATGCCGAACTAACCGAACCGAGAGAGGTACATGCAGTTTCTATTTACTAAAATGAATTTTAACACAAGGCTGCTAAAACACCGAATATTTCGGCATTTATCAGCCGAAAAAAATTAATTATAACTACACAAGACAAAATTAAACTGCCATTTACATTCAATGGCTTCCCACATGATAGATGAAGAGTTTTAAAAATAGATTGAGTTGAACAATTGATATTTTCAAAAGTTATCGTGTTTACAAAGCCATACGGACTTGATAAATCCCCACCATAAGCCACTAAAACCCCTTTTTTATGTAAAAATAGCAATGTATCGATTTAAAAAAATATTAATAAGTTCAACAATCATTTATCTTCCTGACAATGTGCTTTTTATATCATTTATATGTATATGAGCGCTGGCTTGATACAGGCATTAAGGTCTCTTTATAGGGACTCTAGTGCTTGTGTCAGGATCAACGGGGTCTACTCGGACTGGTTTGGCATTCATAAAGGTGTCAGACAGGGATGTGTGGCTTCCCCGTGGCTGTTTAACTTATTTATGGACAGTTGTTTGCAAACTTTGAAAGTTGAAGAATGTGGGTTGAGAATGGGTGAGTCAACCGTCAAATGCCTTTTGTACGCCGATGATCAAGTCATATTTGCATCGTCGGCGGCCGAGTTGCAAATGATGGTTACTTTAATGAATTGGTCATTGAAAGAAAGGGGTATGAAAGTGAATGCAAGTAAGACGAAAGTGATGGTTTTTGAAAGAGAAAAAAGTAAAACTTTATGTGAAATAAGAATAGAAGGGGAGTTGATTGAGCAAGTGGATGAGTTTGTATATTTGGGATGTTTATTTAGCAGGGATGGTAGATATGATAAGGATATAGAACGACGAGTGAACGCAGGAAATAGAGTGAATGGGGCTCTACACGCTATTATGAGGAGTCAGAATGTGTCAACTAAGGCACGTATGGCAATTCATAATGCTGTGTTAGTCCCTACTTTAATGTATGGTAGTGAAAGTTGGGTCTGGCAGAAGAAGCATGAGAGTAGAATAAATGCTGTAGAAATGCGTTCCTTAAGGAGTATGCTAGGGCTGAATCTGAATGACAGGGTGAGAAATAGTGTGATAAGAGAAAAGTGTGATTTGCAAGATGACGTTGTGACAAGGATTAAGAAAGGAATGCTTCGGTGGTTTGGTCATGTAGAAAGAATGAACGAGGAAAGAGTGACAAAGCAAATTTATGTTGCGGAAGTGAACTGCAGGGTCGGGAAGGGATGCCCTAGACGAAGGTTTATCGACCAAATCGGCGATACATTAAAAATGGGCCAGATTAGGAGTACCCATAACCGACGAGCGTGTATGCGTAGATATATGGATGTAAAAGAGGCGAGAGAGGTGTGTCAGGATCGCGCCAAATGGAAGTCCGTAGTCTCTGCCTACCCCTCTGGGTGACAGGCGTGAGTGTTTATGTATGTATGTATGTTATATGTATATTATGATTGCTATAGACGATTTCATGCGACAAAACGTTGAAGTCTTGATTTTTAAGCGCTAGTAGAACATACCTATGTGCTTTGCGCTTACGGCATGCAATATGATTGCACAGATATAATTAATCATATTAGTTACTCCGTACCACCTCGCGCACGTATGCGTTCTTTGCGTCCTCACTCACTCTTTGCTGTGCCAAGATCTCGAACAAACTCCGGTATGCGATCGCCCCTTCATCGTATGGTTGACACATAGACACATACAACAAAAATTTAGTTCGGTAGATTTATTTTCTTGAAGTACCAGATCATACAATAGACAGATAGTTAACTTGCTGTTAAACACCTAATGTGTCTTTTAAAGTCTTGAACACATTAACTACTAACACTAACTATAAATGATCTAATCAATGACGATATATGTGCATGTACACACACACACACACACACACACACACACACACACACACACACACACGCGCGCGCGCATGCGGGCTCGCGAGCGCGTGAGCGAGCACACATGCTGACACACTATCACACAAAACTCTAACCTCTAATACAAGTTAAAATATTTTTGTGAAAATTAAGGTACTTTTTTACAAAATTAGGTCCCTCACATAATTATTCTATATTTTATACTCTGTGTGACGTTGAGTTTATGATAAGTTGATAAGTAAGAAATTGTCATAGAACATAAGCTTTAGAATAAGATAATTATATTGTAAACTTGTTTGTGGTCTATTTTTTTTAATCTCTTTATCTATCATGTGGGAAGCCATGGAATGTAAATGGCAGTTTAATTTTGTTTTGTTTAGTTATAATTAATTTTTTCGGCTGAGAAATCCCAAAATTTTCGGTGTTTTGAGCAGCCTTGTAATAATTTATATTACATGTATATATATGAGTGGGTGAGGCAGTCTATAATATATAGACTGCCTCGCCCACTCACTTTGGGCTCAGCCGCCGCGCTGTCGTGAGTAGATACTGTATCGGTTGTTTGCAGCGGCTCGTGCTCAAAAAGATCGCTGTACAAATACAAAATATTAGAAAAACCAAATTTGATACATAGGTATTTGATTATTATTATAATCACAGATTTTTATTACAATATTTTAAAAGCACTGAATAAATAATAGTACTAAGTACTAAAAGTAAGTAGGATTTATCTATAAATATACTTAAATACGTTTTGGACTTTCTGGAGTGATCTGAATGATGATATGATGATCATATGAGCATCATGAGTTGTGCACTTTTAAATTTTCCAAACTAGTTTTAAATTTTGGGTTGACATAAAATTATCGGAAAATTTAAAGTATAATAATAAGGTTATTAGTGAAAACTTGTGTGTATTTAAAAAACTTTAAAAAATTACGTAAAATCATGTTATTCTTAATTTTTTAATGCGCTTAAGGTATGCACAATTGGATTTACCAATAGTTTTTTTATTCATTTTAAGCATAGAATTATTACGCATAGAAACGCAGTCCAGTACAAAACACGAGCGTTAAAATGATGCAGTCATTATGTTAGTGGGCGCGAGTCGAATGTGCCTACGCTCGTCACACGCACACATACACGCCATTCAGTGATACCAGTTTCTGGCGTTTGCAATCAAATTGTGCAAATCACTATTTTTTGATTAATTTTAAAAAATCGATATAATAAAGATTACGTATTACGTACGAAGATTATTTAGTAGAAGTATTTTATGTGAATATAAAATGGAATAAAATAAACACGATAACGATGTTACTAATATAACTTTATTATACATATATTAATGGTAAAAAATGCAGACGTAATAAAATTTAAGAATGTTATTAAACACAATTAATTTGCTCGAATACAATAAGCACATCGTGTTAAGGGGAGGAGGTTATCAATTTGGTGTATTTTTTAATGTTTTTTACCTCGGAATTCTACAATTTCTAAACCTATTTATATTTTTTTTTTTGAAAGGATATACACACAGGTTGATCCAATACACACGCTAAAATTTTAATGGTTGTTTACCCGAAGTATAATGATTTTTCCTTAGTAGTACAATAGAATAGATGTAAAAATGGCTGATTTACAATCGACAAAAACAATACTCGAATGCGATCTCAAACCAATAGCAATATCTCGCAAGTAGGTCGGGCGTACAGGCTAGCTTATACCGATTACTATAATAAAGTCTGAAAAAAAATTCGCTGGACGTAATGTAGTGTTACGTCTATCGCACGTGCTACCGCGCGCTTCCTACACAGTGAAGGACCACTAATAAATGTTCATAACATGAACTCTCAAGCGTAGTGATACGACGTAAACTACTTTGGACGCCCGGATAGCTTGTGAGGTATTACTATAGTAAATCTGCCCTTTTTTAATTGTAATATTTTTTTATTTAATAAATTGACTCTACTATCGAGACAGTATAATTTGGCTGCGGGACAACAACCACTAAAATTTCAGCATGTATATACGAATTGATCAAGCTTAGAAATCAGTGGACATACATATTGATAACCTTTCTTTTTGGGAGTCGATTAAAATAGGCTATGTTTGGGTCTAACGTAACATCTGGTTAATGTTTGGGTGTAAAGTGACATCTGGTTAGTAAAGGCGTTCTTATTAATAATCTCATGATGTTGTAAATAAAAAAGTTTTTATTCTATACTCTAAAATGTAACTTTAGTCAATAAAAAAGTAATTAAAATAAAATAGTCGCGTTAAAATGGCGTCGACGAATCGCGATTAACTAATCATTCCGTATTAGTTTTAAATAGGCACCCATTGTTAATATAATGTTAACACTTAGAGAAGTAGGCATCTATATATAAACATTTGAGTTTTACACAGAGCGTTGCGATTAAACATTTTAAACACAAATAGAAAATAAATATTTTTAAAAGAAAATTGTGATTTTTCCCCACAACTAGCAACATTTGTATTATGAGAGCTTAGGTAAGTATTTTTTTAGTTTTACGTACTTATAATGAAGTAAATGTATAAACTTATATGTAAAATGTAATACCATTACTTCTTTTATGTTTATCATCACCGTTGTGACAATATTTTACAACACAAACGGTAATTTTTACAATTTTTCGCGAGCTCTTCTCCGTAGGACGTGACGTTGCGCACTGACGCGTCGCTGAGTCAACTTACACGGTTTCGAGTTAGTTTTACTTGCTTCACTTTCGGTGCGCGTACTAGTATTCTATAAGTAATAATTCTATGATTTTAAGTTAATATTTGAATAAAATATTGGGATCTTAAGTCCCCTTTTGTAATTATAATAAATCGCGTTGCACCTCTCGTAAAGAAAAATTACTCATAGCTTGGGTGTAGGGGAATGTGCCAATTTCTTACCTCTTATGAGATAAAATGGGCATGGCTTTATTCTTTATTAACGCATACAACTCCAGAGTGGGAAATGGATCTCTTCCGTTGTAGGAAGTATTTGCTTTAATCATAACGCTTATAACGAAAGTCTAGCGGTGACCGTTACTGCGCATGAGTCGCGCTGATTGGGTTATTGCGCATAAGTCGCGCTGATTGGTTCATACGTATTGTTCGCACACACTGATTGGCTCCAGTCACATTTGTGCAATTCCTCCTTCCTCCACGTTTTGTTCAGCGCTAGACTTAAGTGCTGCGACTTGTACTATGCGGACTGACGATCGCCGAGAGATCTCGCAACTTGACGCTACTTTCTATCGTCAGTCTGGATATTTTATTTTATTACGTTAACTCAGTAACTTTATTTTACTTCTAACCAAATAAATATTAGAAAAAAAAAACACTCTTAAAGTTGTCGATTTTTATTTATAAAAGTTAAAAATCACGTTCACGTTTAAATTAAGGTACAAAATTGACAAAATATACAAACTATTTATGTGATGTCATTTGGCTTAAGCTAATCATAATTCATAATGTTATCTAGTCTTAAATTTTTGTTTCATTTGTCTTTTAATTTTGTCTGTGATTTACCTGTAAATAAAAGGTAACATTAATTAGCAAATTGAAAATATTATTAATATACATTAACTGCCTTACTAATAAAAATCGATGTCGATTTAAGAAACCCTTAAAGTTGTTCTCTCTCTTGTCACTAAATAAAAATAGAAAGAGATAGATATAGAGATAATTAATACTTAATTTAAGTAAGCGGTCATCATTATCATCATTACAGCCCTTCACAAGTCCACTGCTGAACATAGGACTTCTGAGCCACCTGCATCAATGGACTTCCTGCATGTCGTACCAGGACGTAACTCCATTTAGTGGAGGGCCGCCTACACTTCGCCTACCGGTACGAGATGCCACTCGAGAACCTCTTTCCCATCGGCATCATTTGTCGCTCCTTCGAGCTATACGGCCGACCCATTACCACTTCAGCTTACTAATCCGTTCGGCTATGTCGGTTACTCTGGTTCTACTGCGGATATCCTCGTTTCTAAGATTATCGCGAAGAGAAACCCCAAGCATAGCCCTCTCCATTGTTACGAGCTTAGCTCGCGCTGAGCCATCTTGAGCTTCCTCATACGCCCTGCAGTGAAGGACCACGTCTCAGATTCATAGGTCATCACTGACAACACGCACTAATTGTACAATCTTGTGTTGAAGTTTTGAGGTATGGCTGACAAGAAAATGTGTTGTGATCTTCCGAACGCTGCACAGCCGAGTTCAATCCGTCGATTGACCTCTCGGCATAGTTGTGACATGGACGTTACATATGACTTTTGTTTTGTCCATGTTCATCTTAAGACCTATCCGTTGGGAGATACTACTGAGGTCATTTGATTATAAAAAAGGCCTTAAATTATCAAAAAATATTTTAAAATATGGTGTTCGTAAGTGATCATGTGGTCCGGCGTTGAACAAAATCGGTCATTGTGTAAAGAAAATCAGTTTTTTGTCAAGAAATTCACAGTAGTAACCAGGAATCAAATAACACATTAAATTATTCTGACTACAAAGCCACGCGTTTCCCATCAAACAAGAAGTTCGAAATAGCTCAATAATGATCATCAATTGAAGGTATAGTACTTACCGAAATATATTCTATATACTTGATTGAAGGGCATCTCGATTGCGACAGTAGCGAGAATGGATATCACCAGTACGGTAATCATCTCTGGTATATGCAACTGAAATATAGTCAGGTATTACTCAGCCAATTAGGAATTAGGCAAGTTAGGTTATTTGTGGGGTGACAAATGTAATATCTTAGCTATTTCATCATTCATCAATCCGTCTCGACGTAGATTTGCAAAAGACGACAAAGAGAAATGGCATGTAGCCATGGAAACTCAGAGACCGGGCAGATTATAACAACATGTTGTTTTAAAAAAGAAATACCCGAAATATATCATATTATCCAGTCATTTATGTATATATTTTTTGTCGATAAAATTAAAATAGAATTTGCCATTAAATCAATTCTTCATTTCGAGTTTTTTCATTCGAAATATTTATTCCCTATTATATATAGCTATGTAGCTATGGCGAATGCTTTTTATTAGGTATATTGTGATCTCGCCTGTTACACGTTGATACAAAGGAACTCATCCTCCCAGTCTCTTGTTTTATTAAGTTTCTTGCACACAACAACATGTTAATCTCGAAGCATGTCTACATTCTTACGCCACAACGTCACAAATATATCATCATTATGATCATCTAAAACTGTTTACTCATGTACCCGTGTAATGGTGGTGTCAGTTATCTGGGGTAGCCCCCCATATCATCCCGTGGGTGTCGTAAGAGGCGACAGGGGAGATGGACAGCAAGGTCTTCCTAATAATGACTAAACATAAAAAACTGCGGTTGCCAACCCGCTTGCGAAGCGTGGCAACTATGGCAAATATCCCTCCTATGAGGCAATCTATAAGGTAAACATATGTTCAGCAGTGGACTTTAACAGTCCTGGCATCATGTAACTGGTTGTGCAGAACTCATTAAAATGTTCGAGGAGGGCGATGACTGCCATATGCGTCATACTTGTGAACAGGTAACAGGTTGGGACTGGTATGCTCGATCAATTTTATTTAAAAAGAAACATGCTTTGATTATCTACGGGTCTATTCCTTATAATTTATGATTAGGAATATTGTACCGTTCGCCTTTGAAAACATGATAGCAAAAACGAAAATACTTCCGGAATTTCTTTCGCCGTTTCTTCCTCGGTCAGAGGAAACTCATTTTGAAACATACTTTTAATCTACTAGATAAAAACATGTCGACGTTTGACAAACGATATATTAATTTCTTACTAAACGTCGTAACATAAATAGTTTTCATATTTCAATAATTATAATAATAAATTAAATTTATAATAATAAATAATATACTATATTATGCAGTCATATATCTATAGATAGCTTATAGCTATAAAGCTATTGCGGCTGTTTACTATCAGGTGGGCTATGACTTCGCTTGTCCCACGATCACACTATAGAAAAATGATCACTCGATAGAAATATGGTTGACTAAATATAATAATTTCATATGGGATGTTTTGTACGTATTTACGCATGTGTCAAATAAAATAATATTTTACTTACAAGTAGCAGAGGCGTGTAGAATTCAGCGTGCCTCTGTACGCCGACATTATAGAAGAAAATTGGGAATTGAGTCAGGTAGACCCCGTACGCGATCTTGTTGAAGAATTTAAACGCTCGCCATTCCACGATCGTTGTGCCAACACCTGTAGAAATTTACGTCAATACAGCGTAACTACGCATGAAAGGAATCTTATTTAGATATAAAAATATATTGAAGCACAATTTATTTTATCCTCCTCCTTTCTCTACGCTCATTTTTGTATTATTCAGTTTCATGATTCGTTTCACACAAGTGTTCTTTTCAGGAATAATAATTATTTCTTAATTTAATAATATGTAAAATCATCATCATTATTACAGCCCTTCACAAGTCCACTGAACATAGGCCGCTCCTAAGGAATGCCACAAAGCACGGTCCTGTGCCACCAGTCTTATCAGGTCGTCACTTCATCTAGTAGGGGGCGGCCCACACTTCATCTACCGATCCGAGGCTGTCACTCAAGAACCTTTCTTCCCATCGATTGTCGGAACGCTGGAATCCGTCGATTGATCTCTCGTTCGAAGTTGGACTTACCCAGTCGGACTATTCGTCCCAGGTAAACATACCCGTCAACAACTTCGAGCTTAGAGCTAATGTTGTACTAGTGTTACGAGTATATAATATGTAATTCGTAAATTATTTTCGTACAACTGTTTTTTAATCTCACTCGCTACCGGTTTTAGTTTATCCTATTTTTTAATACAAAAACAATTGTAACAAAAATTATATCTACCGCCTTCATACATCCCACTGCTGGGTACGGTTTTGCTAAACGTAGAAGGTTTTAAGACAGAGAAGAGGCCGATACGCTACCTCAGTAAAGGCGGACAACATAATATTATTATGTCCTCAAAATTTTTTTTTAATTGGTCAGATATGCGACATTCTCCTCGACGATCTTCTTTACCGCCGTGTACGTAGTGAATCAGTAATTAACAATTTCATCGATCAGAATTGGTTTACTCAGACATATAAGTATCTACAATTGAATTTTAAGGCTAGTTAGTTTAATACAAAAATATTATTTCGATAATAATACAATAAATCTGTTATATTTTTGTAGTATAGAACAGCTGATTGTCTATCCATAGGGCTTAGCATAGCATAGCTTTATAACTATTTAGTATTGATGTCAAAAGTTGTAACATTTTTCCTGGAACGTTCCATTTTTCATAGGCTTTATTGCGCGTCCCATCGATACTATATCGGTTCGCTAGAGATTCAACTTTTGTTTGTGATCAAATGTTTAGATTGTTTTTTATTGTTGGAATTTTTTGTACAATAATATATTGTGATGAAAAAAACCTATTATGTGTTTTAATAATATAACGATAAAAAGAGATGGCATGATTAAAATTGTATTGATGGATTATTTATTATATTAAAAACAAATACCCCTTTGAAAGCATTTTGTATCCCGGAATTAGTTTTCTATTAATCTTGTAATAAAATAAAATTGTTGATTCGCGCTTTTGTTTTTAAACATTGGGGTGTGATTACAAAAACTCACATAATCAAGATTTTGGCGGCAGAAAATTAAAGATTTCAGGCCCTGGCATGGTCGTGTTGATATTCTAGCTAAATGAATTAATATTAAGCTTTTGTGTGTTTATGTATTATTTTACGAATAAAATTTAGATATTACTAGGTAGTGGGATTCCTTTTCAGCCCAGGAGTTCGCCTGGGTAGGTACTATCTTCTTACCTATATCTGCCGCCAAGCAGCACGGCTTGCACTCCATCGATATATATGTAGTACGCACTAGATTTCGCATTCCGAACATTGTCTAGGTATGTTCAACTGAACTGTACTGCAATTCCTACACTAAACTAAACACTGCGTAAATTGAAGATTTGTGAATTCCATAAGATAATTATTATTAAATTTTATTTAGAAAAATGTTTGTTTAGATTAAACAAAGGATATTTTATATTAATATTATATTTTATATTAAATGCGCATGAGCAAGACAGAGTAGCGCAAAATTTTTGTTTGGAATAGCTGCTCTAGTACGTAGTACATATAACTCAATGTTGCACTCTCATGTTCTGGTCTAAAAGGTATAGAGAGCCAGTATTATTACGGTGGAATTCCATCTTAGTCTTCAGGGGTGACAACGCATCTGTAGCCGTCTTTGTTTGAAGTTGGTCGTGGGTGCTCATGGCCTGCAGTAGCTACTTACTATTAGGTAGGCTGTAAGTTCGTTTGTCACCTCATTTTATAAAATACAAACGTGTGTGTATGTGTATTTATGTACGCACGTAGAAAGTTATACTTCTTTAGCGTAACGAAACAAAAATAACTAAAAATAACTAGCTTAAATATAGTTATCAGTTCCCACGAAAACTTGAGAGACAGTTACCCACTAAAGTTGTCGCTTTGAGGTGTCAGTGTGCGCGCGCATCGTAACAACTTCATGGTGTCGTTTTTAGGTGTAGGTGTGCACGCGTATCGGAAAAATTCACTCTCATCATTTTTCCCAAACACCCCGAAAGAAGTAGAACTTCAAAAATCATTCCCTAATTTCCAGTTCGAAATAAGTCAAGACTTACGGTCTACAAAACCACCCATTCTGTTCTTCTATTTCATATTATAATAATTAACAACAAACCTGCATAATCGTTGCATATAGCCCAATGCGCTATGCACATGGATAATCCCCACAGGATCGGCGAGAAAGCTGCAAACATGGCCGCTGGGAAGTGTTCGTAACGGTAACCTTCGAGGCCCATCTGGTAGGGACTCGCTATAGTGAAGGCTGCTATAATGAAGCACGCGGCCCACAGAAACCGGATCTGAGTCTGAACAGGAAAGTTATATTCGTGAGTTTATTTTCATGCGAACGTTAAAAAATAGTAAATAAGAAACGTTCAATAATATCCGTTCAATAACTGAAGGCTCCGTGGCGCAGTGGCTTAGCAATGAGTTGTTGCGCTGGGGGCCTTGGGTTCGAATCCCGCACGGAGCAAGTATTTGTATGGCCTACAAATAATTGTTCCAGGTCTGGATGTTTGTCCTCGTGCAATTTATATTTGTAAATTGCCTCCACGGTACAGGAGAAAAACCTAGTGTGGGGGTAACACTTAAAAAAAAATTATAAAATTATATCTTACTGCTGGGACAGTTCTCGTTTCTCTCACAACACCAGCGTCAATCTTTACGGAGATTGACACTGCTATAAAAACAAATGTATCAATTGGCATTTAGTTGAACCCCAAAAGAAATTGCAGGTAAAGCCAGTCCATTTATATAAATAAACTAGATTTACAAGGGTGATTTCTGAATCTAGACAACAGTGCCACCTACCGCATCCACCTATAGCTAAAAATCATCTTAGTGACTCCATAAGTATCTGACAAAAAATCAATTCAAAATCAGTCAAGCCGTTTAGGAGGAGAATTATTACGAACATAGGCCCGTCGTAGTTTTATATATATAGCGTGAAAAAATTTAGAGGAACACAAAAAAAGTATGTATAATACAAAATGTCATGGATACTTGTGACACTTAAGTTCTGATTTTGCTTAGTTAATTTAAATTTGCAGATAATTTTTTTTTCATAAATGCTTAAGGAAAGCTATAACGTGGGCAGGCTATAACGTGGGCAGTCTCATTGGAATACTTCTAATCAAGTTATCAATAAAATCTTGAGAGATTGCGTTCCATTCTTACTGTAATGCGTTTTATAAGATCTCTCAAATTAGCGGCAGCAGGATTTCTTTTATTCATTTGTCTTCCAAGTTATCCCGCACATGGGGTTTATGTCGAGCGAGCGCGCTGGCCACTCCAGAGCATTGATTTCAACATCTTGTACATCTATACTTTAATATAATAAAGCGGAAGAGTTTTTTTGTTTTTTTGTTTGTTTAAACGCGCTAATCTCTGGAACTACCAGTCCGATTTGAAAAATTCTTTTTGTATATTATAGCCAAATTCATGTGAAATAGTATAGACTATCTATCATTAAGCTATATTACTCAGCTAGCCTTAAATATGGATATTTGTTAAGCAAGTCAGAAGAAAAAGCACTCCCGAAATGATTTATCCGCGTACGCTGGTGTTATCGTAACGTAAATACAATGTTCTAGAAAAATATAGACCTTTACTCCGTCTAAAAAAAAGTCCGCGATACCATATGTCTATTTCTTATACATAAGCCATAATTTGGTATTTTGTGACAAAACAATATTGAAAATTTAAAAGTGATTTATGAGCGTTATTATTAGGCATGGCCTATTTATCCTCACGAACGAAAGTTACTTCATCATCAAGACAATTTTATGAAGATAAACTTTGTTCTTTATACCATGTTATTTGGACGCATAGTTTAAGAGATAATGTAAAATTAAAATAATTCAATACTTGGCTGGGCGCGCGAACGACGCTTAAACCCTAACCGTTATAAAATGCTTGAACTAGGTCATGTCGCGCACTTCGGACACGTGATGACGCGGGTAAAACCGCGGAGCACAGCTAGTGCAACATAAAGGCACATGCACATTCGTAGACTGTATTATCGACCTCCGATGGGTGATGTCCCTTTCCTTCCACAAGCCACAAAGGAAAAAGTTCCCTAAATCGGGAGATGTGCATATTCACCAGTGGACTTTTACGTGCTGATAAAGAAGAATATTTCCACAACATATTGTATATTAGTTGAAAGTTAGAATAGTTAATAATTTAAAAATTCCATTTTACTTACATTACTAAGGTTCAATCTCAACTTTTTCGATTTCATAACGTATGCCATTGCGACTCCAATAAGATATATCGTAGCGCGATGGGTCGGCAATATATAAGAATATCGGGCCGCGTCCAGCAACTTTTGAACTCTGAAAGGAAATCACATAATACCATCTGGTCAATACAAATTTACCATATTCAGTGTTATGTCAAGAACAAAATATTCAATAAGGTCTCCACGGTTTTCTGTGATTGAATCAAATGAAAATATCATGAATATTTCATTCTTAGAATATTTATAAGTTTAACTAATAAACGATGTGAATAAGCTCATTTCTAGCAGTGGATTCCAGCTGATAAAAAAAGAAAGAAGAAGAGAATTACGATAGTTAAAAATACAATAATGTAAGATTACATGTTTACATGTGTGAGGTAGCACACTTCCTTAAATTAAATATTATTTGTAGCCAATAAAAAGGAGGTTCTTAATTCGACTGTGTGTCCTTTTTTGTGTTTAAATGATATTTTCGCCAGTAGTAAATCGATTTTAATGATTTTTTTTTGTTATTAAATAGTTTGTACTTCAAGGCTTGTATCACAAAAATGTCACAGCTTATTCACTTAATCTGTCAGTAATTATTTGTTGGCAACATTTTATTTTTTTGTGCTAACACCTAAGTGGCAAACGACCACCACAGCCCACCTGATGGTAAGTGGCTACTGCAGCTCATGGAACCTGCACCCAACTTTAAACAAAGAAGACTATAAAGGACCGTCGTCAAGCCTAATTATTAAGGTGAAGTGCTTCATATACTGTAATTATACTAGCTTTCTATACACCCTTAGATCGGAAAGACCGGAAAGAGCCGTGGTAGCTCAGATGGTTGACGCTCGCTGTAAGTTTCACAGGACGCGAGCGACCCAGGTTCGATCCCCACCGGCACCAATGAAATTGTTAATTGCAATTTTAAGTGCTGATTTACCACTTATTCGGCGGTGTAGGGAAACATCGTGAGGGAACCTGTATACCTGAGAAATAAGAAAAAAAATATTTCAAAGACATGTGAAGTTCGCCAACATGCATTGGGCACCGCGGCGGATATTTCCTTCTCCTAAATGCCTCTCAGAAATGAGAGGAGGCCTGTGCCCAACAGTGTAACGTATATAGGCTGTAACTAACTTTCAGACAGTAAAACAGCAGTACACACAATACTGCATGGCGGCATCATTAGGTAAGAAAGAAGGTGGTACCTACCCAGATAGACTTCAATGCAGGAAAGAAGTCTCACCACTTTTTTTATAGAATAAGGTTGACAAACGAGCACACAGTCACCTGATGGTAAGTGAATGATGCCCATAGACATCTATATTTATATTCAATTGAGAATCAAAATGCAGCATGCTTTGTCACCTCTCAGGACTAAGATGGAATACGTAATACAGCAGCATTAATACAGCTGCTATCCTACGCTGGTATTCTGTGAGAGTGTGGTCCCAACCCGGTCGAGCCAAACCATTCATGCTAACCATAATATAGCTGCAGTGTGGCTCTAACACGTGAGAAACACATGAAATCCTAGTGTGGTTGGGGATAAAGTTTATGAAAGATAAATAAAAATATTTTCCCATCTGTGTGGAACAGATGGGATTAAAATACACAATATATTTAAATATTTATGTAATAAATACCTCAGAAAAGGTTCTGCAAAGTTTTAAACCCTAACTGGATCGCTGAACAATCTTAAATGTAATTGTGTTAATACAATTCATTGAGGTGGTAGTAGTCAATTGTTATTTTGGTGAATCCCTTGGAAAATTAGTTTAATTACTTGGAAATGTACGTGCGGGTCGTTTAAATTGACATTGATGAATCGGCTAATTATTAAGTACACAAGTTAAACATTAACTTCTCAATAATATTGATTTTATAAGGCGTGGCCTTTGAGTGTATGGTGTATTTCACAGCGCGAACAGCATAGAAAGTGAATAGTGCGATTTTGGGAAAGAATTTTACGGATTTTTAATGTGTACCTCAAAGGAATGGAATATGCCAGCATCTGTCTTTATATGCGAATAGAAGGGTAAATAGATATTTGTTGAGCTAAGACAATTTAACCATCTTCAGCTGCATCACCACTTGCTATCTGGTGGGATTATGATCAAGCTCTGTTTTTAAATAGTTGAAATGTAATAAATAGTTGTACTTGAAATAGTTTATTAGATGTAATTTGCAAATAATGAAGCTTCAACATAATGAATTCTTCTGGGTATGATGGTTCATCCGGGGTCTATCACATTTGTTACGGGCTTGATCAAAATACATCATCAGAGGAAAGATTCCATTCACTTTACTCGAGGAGATTCTCTCTAACCGTTTAATGTATGGCACTTAAAAATAATAATACTTTATATGACTTTATTTATTTGAAATATAAAAGACTATTTTTGGCAGAATTCTATCAAGAGAAGCCATAATTTAAAAGAAGAAGAAGAAGACTATCTTTATTTTTTTTATAGTTCACACCGGTAAACTGCCAGATTTGGACCTCTCCCATAGTATAGAATAGAACAGAAAAAACTAGAATAAAATAGAATGGCAAAGAATAGAATAGAAAGGAATATAATGAAATAAAATGGAATTGAATAGATGGGAGGAATTGTCATAACTGCTACGTTTTGCTGGCCATGTGGTGGCGGAGGCATAAGGCGTCTCGTGGGTAAAGGTGACTGTGGAAAATAATAGAAATATCTGATCTACTGACTAGGTCTGCTAGATCTAAAATGCCGTCTCTCACCCATGCCCTTAAAATATAAAATTGGTAATATAGTCCTTGAACATGAATTTAAATTTTTTTTTTTTTTTTTTATAGGAGAGGGGGCAAACGAGCATGCGGCTCACCTGATGGTAAGTGACTACCGCCGCCCATGAACAACCGCAACACCAGGGGAATTGCAGATGCGTTGCCGGCCTTTTAAAAAGGAGTAGGCTCTTTTCTTGAAGGTCCCTAAGTCGTATCGGTCCGGAAAAATCGCTGATGGTAATCGATTCCACAAGGAAGTCGTGCGAGGAAGAAAACATCTTCTAAATCGCACAGTGGTGGAACGCCAATCATCCAGATGGTGTGGATGGTATCGGGAGTTCTGCCGCGATGTGCGTTCATGAAATTTGGCGGCTGGGATTAATCCGAACAATTCCTCAGAGCACTCCCCATGGTAGATGCGAAAGAAAATGCAAAGAGATGCAACATCTCTTCGCAGTGCCAATGAATCGAGCCGATCGGAAAGGGCTCGGTCGTCGACGATTCGAGCCGCTCTGCGCTGGATGCGGTCAAGTGGAAGGAGCTGGCACTGGGGAGCCCCTGCCCAGAGATGGGAACAGTATTCCATGTGAGGCCGAACCTGCGCCTTGTAAAGTTGCAGGCGGTGTGCCGGCATGAAATACTGTCCCGCTCTGCTGAGCACGCCAAGCTTTTTAGAGGCCAATTTGGCCTTCTCTTCCAAGTGACCACGAAACTGCACGTCACTCGATATGTCGACTCCGAGGATACCGATACTGGCTGAGGCAAGAAGGGGAGTGCCTTGAAACTGAGGAGATACGACAAAGGGGTTCTTTTTAGCGGTAAACGCGCAAACTTGTGTCTTCTGAGGATTAAACTGGACTAGATTTAGTCGCCCCCAATCCGAGACTTTGTCCAGCAAAGACTCGACTTCAGACACAAGTTTGTTCCGGTACTCGGCGACGTTTTCCCGAGATTAATAAATTTTATCATATTTTTTAAATATCTGTACCCTTGGTATGTGCGTGTGTACAGATTTCTCTCTTTTCAGAACTTGCTACAGTACTATAGTGTTTGTAATTTGTAATATTTTTATCACATTTTATATGGCTTAATTCATTAACAGTTAATTATTTCTTTACGTGGTACAGCCATGCTGCAGCTATATTAGTAGTATAGTTGTAGCACGAATGGGTCGGCTCGACCGGGGAAGGACCGCACTCTCACAGAATACCAGCGTAAAATAGCAGCTTAAAACTGCTGTGTTTCGTATAGTGAGTGTAGAGAACCGGAGACCCTTTTTACTGGAAAAGAGGCATTCCATCTTAGTCCTCCTGGGTGATAACGCATCTGCATTTTGATTCGCAAACGAGGATAGATGTAGATGTCTATGGGCCACAGTAACCACTTACCATCACGTGGATGGTTTGAGTGCTCGTTTGTCACACTATCCTATTAAAAAAAATGTTTTTAAATCTCTGTACCCTTGGCATGTGTGCGTGTACAGATTTTTCTATTTTTAGGACATGCTACATATATTATAGTGTTCGTAATTTGTATATTTTTATTATATATTATAACGCTTAATTCAGTAACAGCTAAAAGGCAAATGTCATATATATATATATATATATATATATATATATATATATATATGTCATTTAATAATAATCATATTGTTATTGTCACATTATAGTGTATAAGTACGCAGTTATTTTATATATGTGAATACAGTTGACTTAATTATACTACTCGAAACAATAAAGAAAAAGTTTGAACTTACGATATTCCGTAATAGACGAACATGCTGATGTCGTACCAGTGAATAGCCATGTATCTGAGGACGGTTGATGCCACAGCGATGCCGACTACAAGGATCCATCCCAGGTTTCTAAACTTCCATAATATTAGCATAAGAGGTAAAGTGGCTACGTATAGCTGCATATCAATACCGATCTGGTGGGTGTGGGTGAGGCACTGAAAGAAATTAAATAAATTTACTTTTGTGCGCAACAATTTATGTGTACACTGGGAAACAGCAGATTCTATAGCATATAGCAGATTCAATCTCGTTCAACATCACCATGTTGAACAAGATGGCCGACAACGGGTCTCCCTGACGTACACCTCGGCCCACTTTAACAGGTGCACTCGACTGCCCGCCGACGTCCAACGTGGTGGTCGCCGTGTCGTAAAGCCGGTGGATGTAATCACAGAATGCCATGGGCAACCCTCGAGCGCGAAAAAGTTCGACCAGCGCTCTATGAGACACTGTGTCGAACGCTTTTGCGAAATCGGCGATGGCCACATGACACTCTCTTAACTTTTTCCTGCTATCTGTTGGTCTTAAAATGTGTTGTAGTCATTATTTATTCTATGATATGTTAGTCTTCGTGTCTTGATGTGGTATATCAGCTTAGTTCTGATGTTATCATGTTACTTCGAGTTCCGGTAAATTACAAAAAAGGAAAAAGAAAAGAAAATAGAATGAGACTATTATTATTTCCCATCATAAAACCATTTTCACATAAATAATAATAACAGAAATTATTCGTCATCGTTCATCATGATCACAACCTATCAAAATCCATGGTTCTACCACGTAAAACCTTTTTACGTGGTAGAGACATGCTGCAGCTATATTAATAATATAGTTGTAGCACGAATGAGTCGGCTCGACCGGGGAAGGACAACGCTCTCATAGAATAACAACGTAAAATAGCAGCTTAATGCTGCTGTGTATTGTATGGTGAGTGTAGAGAACCGGAGACCCATTTTACTGGATAAGATTTTACTCCTCACGGCTGAAAACGCATCTGCATTTTAATTCGCAAACGAAGATAGATGTAGATGTCTATGGGCCACAGCAACCACTTACCATCAGGTGGACTGTGTGCACGTTTGTCACCCTTATTCTATAAAAATATCTATTAACATTTGACATATCTGTCACGCTTGGCTTGCGTCGCTAGGTCCTTTTCTCCTTTTCTGCCGAGGAGTCCGTTTGGGTAGGTAGCACTTTCTTACCTATTTCAGCTGCCATATGGCAGTTATTGCAATACTGTGTTTCGGTTTGCAGGGTATCGTGAGCCAGTATAATAACAGGCTATGAGGTATTCCAACTTAGTCCTCAGGGATGACAATGCACCTGTAGCCTTCTTGATTTGAAGTGGCTGCACGTGTCCATGGACAGCAGTAGCCATCGGGTGGATTGTAAGTTCATTTGTCACTTTAGTTTTATAAAAAACGCGCGTTGGTAACCGACGTTTTTTATTATCTACCGACTTCAAAAAGGAGGAGTGGTGTGTCGTGCTTAGTGTGGTGGTGCTGGGGATGGTAGTGCTGGGATTACGGGCGACGGGTATAGTGCGCGCGATTGAGGGAGGGTGGGAAGTCTGATGTTATAATCATATAAACTGCAGTGTGTCATCTTTCGACGCTATTAAAAAAAATCTCTTCTGAGTTACCACGACTCTACTAACTGGAAATCTAATTCGTCGTAATGCCAACTTATACTTTTTTGAATTTCAAAATTCTTTGAAAATGCAAACTGAATTTACTATTCACATTACCCTGTGTAATCTTCATTAAAAATAAACGCGACGCAAAAACTGCGTGACAGAGCCACATTACACGCTCGCAAAGCAGCTTCTTTAAATATGTAGGTGACACAGTAAATGAGTTATATAAGTACCTTGGGAACAAGGGTGAACTTATCTCGAGCACCATTGTTCCATCGTCTCCCGGGGCCCGTTCCACGACATTCATTGTTACCACTAACCCAATATTGAAACGTCTTACGTACCAGAGGATTCTTGTGATATTTTCGTGTTGATAAACATTTAGAGTGTGATAAATGACAATGAAGCGAGTACAATGGAGCTTTATAATTTTATAATCGTTTGCAATTTTTAGTTGAAACGTTTTTCGCGAAATTAGTTTGGAGTTTCTGTTGTTGCTTTTATGGAATTTTAAGTTATAACTGAGATGATGATTTACTTTCGCCGACACAAAAAGATAGGCATTGATTGATAAGTATGGATGACCAATTAAATTCGAATAAAAAATAGATACTCCTTTCATCAATTTCGAGGTGTTTACACATACAGATTCAACGTATTACTACCCGGTTACTATATTCAAACAAATGTTATTGAGGCGGTTTGAAAAGTTCTCGGCCTAAACGACATTTGAGGGTAGTTTTTAAATAAATTTATACTCATTCGATAACGTGATTCTTTTTTTAATCGTATGTCAAGGGCCATTGAGATAGGTTGCGTAGTTATGTAAAAAGTGAAATAAGCGCTGTGATTAAATATTTAAAAAAAAAAAATTATTTTTTTCCGAGCCACATCAAGAAAGACAAGGATAACACGAGGTGAATCAGCGCTCTCGCTCTCACTTTTTTCAAACAAGGCAGAGAGAGCGTCGAATAAGGCTGGCTTTTCACTATGAGATATAATATATATTATATCCCGTAATATAAATTATATCCCGCGATTGGTTTTCACACTGTGAGATATATATTTTAACTAGTGTGCGTTCGTCATTGGTCATTAGATTACCCCCCTTTACCCTGTACACCGTTCTGCGGGGGCGCGGAATGGTGTGCGGGGTACAGGGGGCGAAATATAGTATGAAAATATCGCTCTGTCGATCGAAAAAATATTTATAGCTTGAGATGTAATATATATTATAGCTCAATGTAAACGGTTATATGAAATGTATGGTGAGCGATATTAATTTATATCTCGAGATGTAATATATATTATATTATACCCCATAGTGAAAAGCGGGCTTTAGACCCAAGAAGCGGAAGGCCGTCGACGTCCATCACGTCAGAAATCATCGAGAAAATCCACAAAATGGTTTTAGAAGACCGAAGATTGAAAGTGCGTGAAATAAGTGATACTATACGGATCTCAACTGAGCGAGTGTTTCATATTTTAACCGACGACTAGGAATGAAAAAAGGTGTCAGCAAGATTGTTGACCTCTGAACAAAAACTGAACTCAACAAAGCGGAAATCTCAAGGGAGAATCTGGCGTCGTTTCGATCAAATACTAGCGACTTTTTAAGAAGATTTATAACTACTGATGAAACTTGGATTCACCTCTATAATCCTGAGATAAAACAACAGCCGTAACGGTAAAAACATAGCAATTCTCCGCAACCGAAGGAAGATAAGTCGTATAAGTCAGCGGGATAAGTGATGGCATCAGAGTTTTGGGATTACAAGGGAATTATTTTTATTGTCAACCTTCCCAAAGAACAGACTATAACAGGCCCATACTATGTTAACCTGTAATTTAAATTAGCCGACAAAATTCGTGAAAAGCGACCGAGATCGGCCAAAAAGAAAATTCTTTTTCATCAGGATAATGCACTGGCGCACAAGTCAGTTGTTGCAATGGCTAAGCGGCATAAATTCCGTTTCGAAGCATTAAACCATTTCCCACATTCGCCTAATTTAGCATCACTGCACCACCTGACTTGGCAGCACTGTTTCCTTTTCCCTAAATTGAAAAAAAAAACACCTGGCTGGGAGAAAGTTTTCCACAAACGAAGAAGTGATAGTTGAGGCGGAGCGATATTTCAAAGAGTTGGAGAAATTGGCCTATAAGAGCGCCATAGAAGCGCTGGAGCATAGATTGAATAAGTGTGTTGAGATTTTCTTTGTTTTCTTAGTCTTGCCGAGAACTTTTCTTACTGCTCTCGTAACAAGTGCTATTCGTTGCCCTGTACAAGTATCGATGTGACATTTTCTACCGACTTCAAAAAGGAGACGGTACTCAATTCGACTGTATGTTTTTTTATGTGTGTTACTTCATAACTTATTACTGGGTGAACCGATTTCGATTATTCTTTTTTTGTTTGAAAGGTGGCACTTTACATGTGGTCCCATATAAATATAATCAAGGTGTGTTAGTTTTTGAGTTATTCTTAATAATCTTTAAAAAATATTTTCGCTCATTTTGTTCTTGTTATAGAATAAGAAAGACACGCGAGCACACAGTTCATATAGATGGTAAGTTGATGCTGCGGTCCATAGATATCTATATCTATCCTCGCTCCTTAAGAATCAAAATGCAAAAGCATTGTCACCACTGACGACCAATATGGAATGCCTCGTTACCAGTAAAAAGGGTCTCCGGTTCTGCACACTCACCATGTGAAACACAGCATTATTTGTAGTTTCACTCTGGTATTTTGTGAGAATTTCATGCGCGCCACACTCTAATATTTCGTTCGTTTGGGTGGTTCATATGTCATAATATCATACTATGGTACAAGGTCAGAACAATGATTTTATGCTCTTTGGATCCGAATTAATACCGACATTCATGCTTTGCTAATTGGATGTTTATTATTATTTATCAAAAAATATGTAAACAAATATATTGCAGATAGATTACAAATAACATAAATACAGATACATGAAATACATAAATCAATGCCTTTCAAAAATTTTTAATATGATGATAATCTTAAACAATTTATAACGTACTTACTTCATGAATTTTAAAAAGTTAATAAAAACTTCACTATAGGTTTACACATTTTCTTTAAAACATCTTTATTGTAGCGCAATGTTCTACTAATTTTACGATGGTTTTCTTTCGTGGTACATAGTATATGTATATTAAATTAAAAAAAAAATTGTGGACACCACTACGATAATTATAATTATTATAAAATTGAATAATGTGTACTTTGTAATTATTATACGAGTGCATGAAAGTTTATTGTTTATCTAGATCTCTAGACGCATTTGAAGCAGAATTTTCCAATTTGTTCAACGTAAAGAATACTTCGAGATCACTCGTATCACCAATCTGAGCGCTGCATTTTAATTATCTGTAACACTATTAAAACGGAGAGTTCAGATTTTTTTAAAATTTTAATATAATAACACTTTTTAGGTACGACTTTCCATTGATGTCAGTGGAGTTTGGTGTTGATACGTATTTTTACAGAAAGATTACATTTTTATAAGCACACACACAAAGTTTCTATATGCGGAAACACGTACTTATTGAGAAAAAAATATTGTAAATCAAATAATTTTGCAATATTTAGTCAATTCCTACCGTGAAACTGACACCATTTTTATTATTATTGTCAGTAGGGATGTCGATTCTTTCCGAAAAAGATCGATTTTTAAATAGATTCGAATTGTAAGCTGATGTATCGATTCCCAAAAAATCGATGTCTAAAATATCGATATTTTTTTTCATGTTTGCATTTATAATGTAAATATAAATCCATTTTATGAGAAAAAAATCCCCTTCATCATAAAAAAATAAGGGGACTGATTCAGAAGGATTTCTGTATCTATTTTGAGACTGCTACGTCTCTGGCGCTGCGGGAAGAGCAGCCTCTACGCCTTAGCGTAACAAATCGCAGGCATCCCTCCTCGCCTCCGCAGCTTCGACTTGTTGGTCGCCTTCGGCGACCTGCCTTTGTTGTTTTTATTTATGCAGACCAAAATATTAAGTGAAAGTTAAAAAAGCTTCATCATACATCAATATATTTTACCAAGGAGAAAACAAGGGGTTCAACTAACTTACTATTTACTGTGTTACTGTACCTACTCTATTTTACATGTGCATACACTGTGATTATATGATTGCAAGAGGGTTTATAATAATATTATTATAAATATTTGCATATTAAATACGTACCATTTCCTCAAATCCGAAGTAGTTATGAATGAATAGAAAGCTTTTCCACATATTCTTTTCGCAAACTCTGCTATGTTCTTCTACAACTAGATTCCACTGCGGCCCGTTGTTAATGTCAGGAAGGATGTATGTACAAAATAACATCAAACTCAAGAAGAGCGGGAATAATCTGAAAAAGGTGAACACAATCTTTACTAATGAAATTGCAGTATAATATGTTGAACTGGTAATAATTAGTTCGACTTGGGAGATGATGGCAGAAGATCCGACAGTATGACTTTGGTCCCTTGGGAGAGAAGTAAAGCCCTAACGTGGAATGTTAAATGCGTAGACTTTGGCAGCCTATCATTTCAGGGGATCTTCGCTTAGAGTCGGGGTGGCATCAAAGGCAGGTGACCTGAGTAAAGACCTGAGTGACCACATATTTGAGGTCTACGTGCTGCGTTCTTTATCGCCGCTGATGATAAAGAAAGCTGGATCTTTTCTCCGTCAAAGGCTATGTATAGCCAGCTATTCAGCGAGAAAACACAGTCAGCGTTCTTGACACTATACCAAACTACTTAAACATACGTTATTTATATTATTTATAAAAAAGCAATATCTTGGAATTCTATATTTAAATAAATTTTGCATATATAGCACATATTACATATTATTTCTATTTTTTCTTTAATTATTTTATATTATGTCTTTTTCAAATTCAGTTATCCATTTTTTTCTTTCGGTTTTGTTTTTCTGCAATATTGCTATTATTACAATAGACTAAAAATCCTGTTATTTTGTAATATAACTTTCGAAGTGGTAGCAATGCATCTCAAACGATACACAATATCAATGACACTTATACGAACATAGAATTACAAACGAACGAACTGTGCGTAATTGGTTCAATCGTTTTTGTTCGGGAAATTTTAACTTCAAATTTTATTCGCGATTGCCGAATTGTGAGGGAAAATTGGAATAGTAAATTTTACAAAAAAGATTTATTACTAATGGCAGAAGATGGGCATTAAAAAAACCCACATTTTTGACTGATTTTTACCATTGCTTCTTCATGACAACGCAAAGGGTTTCGGGTCCTTTGTTGTATCCTCAAAGCAGAGAATTAAAGATAAGTAAAATTAAACGCGACAAAATCCGTAAAAGTAATTTTATTCAATGTACAGTAGACGTTAGAAAAATTTGCAGAACTAAAACTAGAGTCCCTTCCTCATCGATCATTTTCTGCCGCTCTCCTCAACAGACTTCTATTTTTGTCGAAATATAGATAACTTTTTGATAGGCAAGAATTTTTTATTACGTATTCATCATAATTTTAATAACGATTGTGTGGCGCATCATCCAGCGTAGTATAGCGTCAGCTTAATTCAGGTTTGAGAACAAATAACCAAATCTGCATTATAAAAACGATAACAGTGGTAGAGCCACGTGGCGGCTTTTGCTGTCGCACGGATGGGCCGGCTCAAACCGGGGTGGTACCACGACCTCACAGAATACCAGCGTGAAGTAGAGGTTTACCTCTGCGTTTCGCTTGGTGAGTGCAGGTGGCCGGAGGCCCTTTTTACTGGAAATGAGGCATTCCATCTTACTCCTCACGGATGACAACGCATCTGCATTTTGATTTGATATAGAAGATAGATGTAGATGTCTATGAGCCGCAGCAACCACTTACCATCAGGTAGACAGTGTGCTCGTTTGTCACCCTTATCCTAGAAAAAAAAACTACTCTGAGTTGAAAGCTAGAAAATTTGTTAAATCTATACATATACAAAAATCCACATAAATAAAATTGAAGTGTCTGTTTGTAATGTCAAAATAACAACTTCTACTAATTGTATATGAAAGTATATAAAAAACACAATTATTAAAATTTTTGTCTGTCTGTCTGTCTGTATGTTTGTTCCGGTTAATCTCCGAAACAACTGGACCGATTTTGACGGGACTTACACTAGTAGATAGCTCATGTTATAAGGAGAAACCTAGGCTTTAATAATTAGGGTTCCGCGTAACAAAATTAAAACCCTAAATTGCACGCGGGCGAAGTCAGCACAGTTATAATCAGGCAGCACAAATTGTTGTTATCTGGGTTATCTGTCAAAGATGGAAATGTTTTTGGAATAAATAATATAATACTCATGATAAAATAAAACAAACTAACGTTGCTCTTTGTTTTACACTTTGAGTTATGCCTTATTAATAATTTGATATATTATGAACATTATAAAAATGGTTATTTAATTAGATTGAAACATTTAGGCCTCGTCACGTGCTTAATGACAATTTTACACAACTTAACTGGCACATATTGACACGTGCCAGTTATAAGTATACGAAACAGATAAGTTATTGTAAATTAACGATTTTTTTAATTGACAAAAAAAATTAAATTTATAATAAACGCTTAATCCGTTACACAGCCGCAGATAAAATACAATTCTGTGATTTCAATTAAGCAAATATATTAAATTGGATACAAATAAATGTTTTTAATTCGTAAACCGAACTGCGGCAACAGATAAGCACATACAGTCTATGTTTAAATTGATCACGACTGTATTTACATTGCTTGTTGCATGTTACAAATCGTGTTTATCTGTTCTGCTTCAACAAATAACGATGTTTTACGTTAACAGTGTTACCGTGTAGTGGCGGTGTAAGAATATCCACTATCCCTTATTATCTCGTGGGTGTTGTAGGAGACGACAGAGCAAATCAGGAGCTGGGCAGCAGCGTCTTCTAACGGCTAGACATAAAAACCTGCGGTTGCCTACCCGCTTGCCTAGCTATGGCAACTATAGCAAATATATGAGGCAAACTATGGGAGAGGCCTATGTTCAGCAGTGGACTTTAATAGGCGGTAACGGTAACATTAATGTAATATCAGCAGCGGTGGGAATTTATCACCTCCATTTTATCATTCTCGTTTAAAAGTGGTTGACTAAGAGAAATTAAAAAGGGAGCCGTGGTAGCTCAGGGCCTAAGCGCTCACTGTAAATGTCACAGTATGGGCAACCCGGGTTCGATCCCAGCTGGCACCAATGAAATTGTTAATTGCAATTTTAAGTGTTGATATACGTACTATGTGTATCGCAGAAAACCTGCATCTTTGAGAAATAAGAAGACATGTGAAGAACGTCAACACGCATTGGGGCGGCGCGGCGGACATTTCCTTGCCCTAACACCCTCCCAGAAATGAAAGGCCTGTGCCCGGAAGTGGGACGTATAGAGGCTGTAACTTAAGGGAAATTCCATTTTCCCATTCCGTCCCGCGGGTGTTTTAAGAGGATGCTATGGGAAATATTAAGATCTTATAGCTTCCTATTGATGAAGGTATAATATTATATTTACGCCAGATCTAAAATACCCAGATCATCGACTGAGTGTAACATCAAAAATGTGTGGCGTCTGGTACCACGGTCTTCAAGTATTCTGTCAAGCACACCCTAAATCCTCCTAACTACCTTGAGACCCACGCAGTAGAATTTTAAGGGCTGAATATGAAGAAAAAGAAGCCACTATTGCGTTTTAATTGTCTGCAGTTCATGAAAAAGAAACCAAATTTTGATTAAGCAAAAAGGCTACGAATTGTGAGCAATCTCGTTGTCTCCGACAGTTGGTTGTCCGCCATTAAATGCCCTAGCGGGGTAGAGATCTACGTTTAATGTACGAAGTGTGTGGGAAAGCGACGCCAATTAGTGTGCCTGGTGTAGATATACCGCAAAAGGTAAGCTTATGTACAATAGGAATCTATGTGCAAGCTCTTACATAAGTATACTTACATCAATACTTAATAATATACTATATACTTAAAACATAAATTATATACGTGGTAGAGCCGTGCTGCAGCTATATTAGTAGTATAGTTGTAGCTCGACCGGGGAAGGCTCCACGATTACACTCTCACAGAATACAAGCATAAAATGGCAGCTTGATACTGCTGTGTTTCGTATGGTGAGTATAGAGAAAAGGAGACCCATTTTATTGGAAAAGAGGCATTCCATCTTAGTCCTCACGGGTGACGACGCATCTGCATTTTGTTTCTTTATTGAGGATAAATGAAGATGTCTATGGCTCACAGCAAGCACTCACCATCAGGTGGACTGTGTGCTCGTTTGTCTATAAAAAAAAAACTCCAGAATGAAGTATACTGGTTTTCGTTATTAGGTATCCGGGTCCGTCTTATTAGATCTAATTAGAATAATTCAATATTCGGTTTTAAGTCAATATTCTATAATATCACTATATTAAAAAAGTCTCACTGGGTCTCTTGCTTGTTCTTTCGTGGACAGAGGTTTTTCCGAACCTTAAATGACTTTCAGTAAGTTTTCTTGTGATCTGCCTATTTTTTTATTTCGCATTTAAAAAAAAAACGTAACCCCCACACTAAGATTTTCTCCTGTATCGTGTAGAGGCAGTTAACATACATAAATTGCTCAAGGACACACATCCAGACCCGAAACAAATACCTGTAGGCCATACAAATACTTGTTCCGTGCGGGATTTGAACCCGCGGCCCTTAGCGCTGTAACTCAATGCTAACCCTCTGCGCCACGGAGCCGATAAAAGCCTATAAAAGTCCACTATTGCATTATACACCAAATATCCAAATCTTAGGTCTGTAGCTCATTCCGTGTAAGAGCTAGAGATCCTATCTTACGGACGGACAAACGGACAGACAACACGGTGACAGTAATAGGGTTCCGTTTTACCCTTTGAGTACCGAAGCCTAAAATTAGGCATTTTCGGGTGAAAACTTTGACTTTGAATGAAACCAATTTTACGGATTTTATCGTATGGTCACGGGGGTTTGTGGGTGCTGTAAAGCGCCCGAAACGTCCAGAATTAAAAAGTTAAAATTAAACGCGATAAAATACGTTAAATTGGTTTCATATAATGTGTAGTGCTCGCGTAAATATAATAATACATAACTTTGACTTTGATTTTACAACAGTGATTAAGATGACGTTGACTTATATTGCATTACACGAATTAGTTCATGAATTTTCTAATGCCACCAATTCCATTATAACTATATAATAATATCAGTTAAAATATCAAACATTTAAAAAAGTTAAAGTACAGCCTATATATGTCCCACTGCTGGGCACAGGCCTCCCCTCATTTCTGAGACGGTTTTAGAGCAAGGAAATGTCCGCCGCGCTGCCCCAATGCGTGTTGGCGAACTTCACACGTCTTCGAATTTTTTTCTTATTTCTCAGACTTGCAGATTTCCTCACGATGTTTTCCTTCACCGTCGAGCACGTGGTCAACCATTTACATAAAGTTATTTAAAATAATTGATACTATTACTCGACCGCGTGGTGTCGTAAAAGGCGATAGAGGAAAACAAACCAGGAGATAGGCGCGTCTCTAGAAAATTAAAAACTGAGGTTGCGATTGCGAACCATGCAGGCAAGCGTGGCAACTATGGGAAATATACCCTTTATGAGATAATCTATGGGAAGGCCTATTTTCAGCAGTAGACTGTGATATACTGTAATGAATGAAATGAATATCAATTATTAATAATAGAAATAATAGTACATGAGTATAATAGAGAAGAATAATAGAAAGTATAGTACAAGATAGCGCTTATTAAAATTAAGGCTTTTTACATAATATAGAAATATAAACAATATAAAAAAAAAGAAACTAAAACTAAAAAAATAACCAACGCTCCTTTCATTAGCGGCGACGACAAGTTGCAGATACTGTTACCGCACGTGGACCTCACGGACCGATAGTGTTCACAGCATACTCTCAACTACAACTTACGACTTATTTTATATAACCTTCTCTATATATAAAAATCAATTCCTGAACGTTAGTCTCGTTAAATCTCGCTAAAACACGAAAACGGCTCGAACGATTTTGATGCAATTTTTTGTGTGCCTTTGAATGAGTCTCTGCATAGTTTAGATTCACAATTGGACACGGTAGGTGGCGCTGTTGTCGAGATCCAGGAATCACCCGGGCGAAACCGGGGTGGATCGCTAGAGTTTAATATTTAATTTTTTTTACGTCAATGTTATAATGGCATTATTTTATCATTATTCATCAATCATTATATATGTTCACGTGTAGGTATTATTATTAACAGGATCAATTTGAATAACGAAATATTTAATAATAACACACATTGAATACCAGCGTAAAATAGAAGCTAAATACTGCTTAAAAGTTGAGTGTAAAGAATCGGAGACCCTTTTTACTGGCAATGAGGTATTCCATCTTAGTCCTCATGGGTAACCACGCGTCTATATTTTGATAGACGTAGATGTCTATGGGTCACGGAATCTACTTACCATCATGGGGACTTTGTGCTCATTGGTCACCCTTTTTCTAATAAAAAAAAACCGTAAAATTTACCTAAACCAAAGTTTAGAGGCGAAACACATCGTGTTATCGACGGTGGTGTGTCTTTCCTATTGTATTGGTGTTGGGAGTAGTACTAGTATTTTGATTTTAGTGGTGACGGGGACAGTGCACTCAATTGAGGGAGGGCGGGTGGTGCAAACTAGGCGAGACACATCCATTTATTTTACAAACGCGATTCTTTTGTAATTATTTTTTAACATCTTTATTTTACCTAAACCATCGCGCGAGCAATCTGTTTTTCATGTCAATAGTCCCTTTTCTTTCCAACTCTTGAAGAAGGTTGTGAGCATTCAAAAAGCCGCTAAGGTACAGGAAACTGTCCGTGTATACAATGGCGGAGCGGCCAATCACCGCCCAAGGCATGCCGAACACCTGAAAGATAAGAGACATTTAATAATCATGATAAGGATTTTATGTTATTACTTTTGACTTTGCTTTGAAAAGGGTTATTGAACTCCTCCGTTACCTGTTCGATCGCTATGAAAACTTTTCCTTATCACTAGATGCATTAAACTATGTAGAACATTATAAGTATTATAGTAATGTCATTGACCTCAAAAATATATAAAATAACTTATAATGTTATTAATCGATCTTTTTAATGTTGAAGTCCCATATTGTTTTTTTCCCATTTTTTACGTGGTAGAGCCATGCTGCAGCTATATTAGTAGTATAGTTGTAGCACGAATGGGTCGGCTCGACCGGGGAAGGACCACGCTCTCTCAGAAAACCAGCGTAAAATAGCAGCTTAACGGTGCTGTGTTTCGTATGGTGAGTGTAGAGAACCGGAGACCCTTTTTACTGGCAAAGAGGCATTCCATCTTAACCCTCACGGGTGACAACGCATCTGGATCTTGAGTCTTTATTGAGGATAGATGTAGATGTCTATGGGTCACAGTAACCACTTACCATCAGGTGGACTGTGTGCTCGTTTGTCACCCTATCCTATAAAAAAAAATGGTTGGACGTTTTAATCGTGAGTTTTCCATACATTCCATGAAAAAGAAACGTGTAGTGGCGGTGTAAGAATATCTACTACCCATATCATTCTGCGGCTGACGTAAGAGATGACTGAAGGAAACAAACCACGAGGTGGACAGCAGTAACTTTTAAAATTTGTTAAAAACTAAAAATACAAACTGCGGTTGCTAACCCGCCTGCCAAGCGCGGCAACTATGGCAAATTGCCTTATGAGGCAATCAATGGAGGCGGCCTATGTTCAGCAGTGGCCTTTATAGGTAATCGTGAGTGTTATTATAGATTATTTTTTATAGTTTTCATAGCTGCCTATTCAATTACAAAATTCATTAACGAAAGAGTGCGTTGAGCAGGATCTTTTATGTAAGCTGTAGGCATCGCGTCGAGTTTCAATCTGAATTTACTTGTCCGGAGTGTAAACATAAAAAGAGTTTGTGGATGTATAAAAATAAAAGTGTAAATATTAAATTTATTAATAACTCGACCACATCACCTTTAGCATTAAACTATGTGTACTATTTATGAGTCATTTTGGTCTATAAATGTATAATTTGTTAATAATTGACTACAGCGTCACCCACAGAGCAACACAGGCCACCGGTGGACCGGAGGGGAGTAACCATACGCAGGCGTTCCCCTCTGTCAAAGTATAAGTTCACACGGTCCAATGCGTACAATAAAACTGCTCACTAGTCTAAACCTAGTTGCGAGGTTGAATCGTCATTCTACAAAAATGCCGAATTGTTCAGTTTTTTGCTGCACTAAGAGATCTACCTCGTCAAATTTACAATAAGATGGCGTTACATTTCATATATAAGTAATTTTAATCACATCATTACTATTTACTTCTTTTTAAACTTTGTAATTACTATAATAACAGTCGTGTTGTTTCGGATTTGTTTACCCACACAGGCTGCTCGCCCTCATGCTATATGCGGATCGGTCGAGCGATTGATTAGAGTCTGTATCCAAGTTGTCGCATCTATATGTGTGTGTGAAATTGTTAGTATATTGTTATAATTGTAATGTGTGAGTATATTTTAATTGTTACGTAGTGACAGACTTTACGTGTGTGCACATATCCCCCCTCAACCCCGCAAAAAATGACAGACAGTTCTGTATCAGGAAAAAACACTATTCCCTCCGGTCCACCGGTAGCCCATGTTGCTCTATGGTGTCATCTATACATAATTTATGTGGCACTTATTAATTATTATAATTTTTATAAAATACAATTACAAGTTAGTTGTATGAGATAGTCTCGCAGAATTCGATGTTTTTTCTTTCCGTTGCTGGAGAGGGTACTGTTCATTTTCCTTCTATCGGCTCTTACGGCACCCTAGAAACGATGTGGGATAGTGTGTATTCTTACACCACCACTACACGGTTAGGGAAAATGAAGTAGAAGATTGGCAACAGCATCTTCGAAAACTCTAAATAAGTAAAAACCGCGGTTGCCAACCCGCTTGTCGAGCGTGGCGACTATGGCAAAAACCCCCAATGAGGCAACATATGGAGGCCTATGTTAAGCTGTGGACTATTTTAGGTTGTAATGGAATGGAATGGAGAGTACTTATATACTTATATATTGCAATGCAGTGGACGATATGAATGACAAACTCGTGGAAACTGTCCATGCGGTCGGAGCTAAGTTTTGCAAGACCCGCCGCAGAAGAACACAAAAACTCTCCGATCACACTCTTAATCTCATGGCTGTTAGACGGGATATGAAGCTGCAGTCTTCTGCAGGCAACTGAACAGACAAATCTCCAAATGCATGCGGCGGGACTTACGCAACATTAATACTGCTCGTATTGAAGAAGCGATCGAGCGGAACCAGGGCTCCAAAGTCTATGCTAGAGATCTGTCTGCCAGACAAGCCAACTGTCGAAGCTGAAGACCGAGTGTGGCAGCGTCATTTCCGAGACACCTGAGATTTTAAGTGAGATTGAGAGGTTCTATGGGCAGCTGTACACATCATCGTTGGAGCCACACGCAAGTGTGAGTAACGATCCAAGAGCGACTCTTATCCGACACTTTTCCTAAGATATCCCGGACTTCAGTCTGAGTGAGATTAGAATGGCTCTCCAGCACCTTTAAAACGGCAAAGCCCTAGGCGAGGATGGAATCACAGCGTAGCTTCTGAAAGCGGGTGGAAAACCGGTACTTGAAGTCCTTCAGAAGCTTTTTAATTCCGCCCTCAATGGTGGCATTACACCGGAGGCGTGGAGCAGAAGTGCGGTGGTCTTGTTCTTCTAGAAAGGCGACAACGCTCTCTTGAAGAACTACAAACCGATTTCCCTTCTGAGCCGCGTCTACATGCTGTTTTTAGGAGTCATTACGAATCGTCTCGCGCGCAGACTTGACGACTTCCAGCCTCCTGAACAAGCCGGTTTCCGAAAAGGCTTTAGCACTATAGACCACATACATACCCTTCGGCAAGTTATACAGAAGTCCGAGGAGTACAATTTGCCACTATGCCTGGTGTTTGTGGACTATGAGAAAGCCTTTGATTCCATCCAAATTTGGGCGGTGCTGCAGTCCCTTCAGCGGTGCCAAGTTGACTATCGGTATATGGAAGTGCTGAAGTGCTTATACAGTAGGGCTACAATGGCTATCCGAGTACAGAACCAGAGTACGAAACCTATCCAATTGCAGAGAGGTGTAAGACAGGGTGACGTTATATCCCCGAAACTTTTCACCGCTGTATTGGAAGATGTTTTCAAGCTTCTGGACTGGAAAGGATACGGTATTAACATCAATGGCGAGTACATTACTCACCTTCGATTTGCCGATGATATAGTCCTTATGGCAGAATCGTTGGAGGACCTAAGCACTATGCTCAAAGACCTCAATAGTTTTTCCCAACGGATGGGTTTTAAGATGAACGTGGACAAAACAAAGATCATGTTTAATGTCCATGTCACACCTATGCCGGTAGTTGTTGGGAGCACTAAGCTCGAAGTTGTTGACGAGTATGTTTACCTGGGACAAATAGTCTGACTAGGTAAGTCCAACTTCGACCGAGAGGTCAATCGACGGATTCAACTCGGTTGGGCAGCGTTCGGGAAATTACGGCTCATCTTCTCGTCAGGTATACCTCAAAACTTGAAAACGAGACTGTACAACCAGTGCGTGTTGCCAGTGATGACATATGGAACTGAGACGTGGTCCTTCACTGCTGGCCGGATAAGGAAGCTCAAGGTCACTCAGCAGGCTATGGAGAGGGCTATGCTCGGAATTTCTCTGCGTGATAAACTTATAAATGAGGATATCCGCAGTAGAACTAGAGTGACCGACATAGCCCAACGGATTAGTAAGCTGAAGTGGCAATGGGCCGGCCATATAGCTCGAAGAACCGACAACCGATGGGGAAAAAAGGTTCTCGAGTGGCAGCCTCGTACCGGCAGGTGTAGTGTAGGGCGTCCCCCCAATAGATGGAGTGACGACCTGGTAAGATATGCAGGAAGTCGATGTATGCAGGTGGCTCAGGACCGTGCTTTGTGGCGTTTCTTGGGGGAGGCCTACGCTCAGCAGTGGACTTGTGAAGGGCTGTAATGATAATGATGATGACTGCTGTGTTTCGTATGGTGAGTGTAGAGAACCATTTTACCGGAAAATAGGCATTCCAACTTAGTCCTCACGGGTGACGACTCATCTGGAGTTATTCTTTATTGAGGATAAATGTAGATGTCTATGGGCCGCAGCAACCACTTACCATCAGGTGGACTGTGTGCTCGTTTGTCACCCTATCCTATAAAAAAAAGTAATGTGACTTGTTGTTGAATATATAAGTATATGTCGCAAAACATAGGAGACGCCAAAGTTTAGTTTGACGCGGTATTCAAACGGTAATACTCTTCACGCTTTACTCAATTCTGAAGGTTCCATGTGTTCCTGAGTACTTGAAATCTAAATGTATATGCTTGAGAAGTTCTTATAATTGTGCGCTCCATGCTTTGACTAATTTTAAGTTGCTCACGCCTTTACACCGTACTGGTTACTTATCTCAATCTTTCGCCCACACGGCTACTGACCCTTCAACGACATCTTTCTTGATATTACAAAGCTCCCAACAGGTTTGTATTAAAAATAAAGTCCGTAAGCATTTAAAAATCGTTGAAATTTACAAAGCATTTGCGACGTTCTGTTTCTCCATAAGCTTCTTCCAGTTTCGGTGGTCAATTTTAAATCAAAAAAAATTTTTTTATCAGTATTTAGAACAGGGAAATTATTTTTGGCTATCCGTTTTCCCACCGCAAACTCATTTCGTTGTGTTTGACTAACTCCTTCAGTAAACGCAAATTTTTCATCAGAGTTCATCAGTCACGCAGTGGCACACGCAATGACAAAACTATATATATATACCAATTTATTTATTTTTATTTTATTTTTATATTAATTTGTTGGTACGACAGTACACAAACATTAATTTGGTTATCAAAGCAGACATGTTTATTTTCTATATATGTATACAGACGTCGTAAAGTTTTGGCATCGCATAAACGTTCATCGAAGTTACGTCGTAAGCCCGTTGTTGATTGCCGAAGTTTGCCAGACTTAACAACTTTTAATAACTTTGATATAGGAGAGTGGATAAATGCATTATAGTAATAAGGGAGGTAGATATTTCTGTATTTACCGGCTTTTAGGCGCTTCGTAGAACTCAACGTTGGAAGGAAATTATTAATGGTGTATTTTAATGACTTTCACAGTTATCAGTCGTTTATCTATCAACTGCTTTATTAAAATCACCTTATTAGAATTCAGCTAAGAATAACTGTTACCTATTAAAAGTTACAGAGTAATATCGAGTCATGTTATTTTAATTTTTTATAGCATGACAAAGGAGCACACAGTCCACCTGATGGTAAATGGTTGCTGTGGCCCATAGACATCTACATAAATATCCTCGATTACGAATCAAAATGCAGATGTGTTGTCACTCATTAGGAATAAGATGAAATACCTCGTTTCCAGTAAAAAGGGTCTCCGGTTCTCTACACTAACCATACGACGCACAGTAGCGTTAAGCTGCTATTTTACACTGGTTTCTGTGAGAGCGTGGTCCTTCCCCGGTCGAGCCGACCCAGTCGTGCTACAACTATACTACTAATATAGCTGCAGCATGGCTCTACTACGTAAAAGTTATGTTGGTATGATGATTTTTAAGTAGTATCTTTTACATTATCATTGTTTAATAATTAGACAATTTTTTACGTTATCATGATGGCTCGATATTATTGATCTCAAAATTTTGTTCTATTTTTCTTTTAGAAATCAAGTTCGTTCTCCGCCAGCACCCGGTACCAATATAACTGTCAAAAAGTGTTTTATTTACAATAGTTGGCGAAGAAGGAGCATATCGTGAGAAAACCAGTATAACTGGCAAATTAAAAATTGCATGATTTCTGGCAACACGCACTGCAGCAGCGTGGCGGACTATTCTTTATCGTACAACCCTGTCAGGAAAGAGAGGATGCCTGTACCCAGCAATGGGAAGTTTAAAGGCTGTTTACTTTTTTACAATAATATCTATATTCATATCAATCTCGACCTAACGATTGTTAATATTTATTTCAGGTGTTTGGAATGTTTTTAAAAGTAATTAAGTTCTATGCTCAATACTCACTGCTGAAAAGCTGGTCTTGTTTGCGAAAGGGCTATGTGCCATTGCCATGGACTTATGAGCTAGGAGCAAAGCAAACGCATTCAGTCCTCTAAAAGCGTCCACCCCCTTCACCCTCGTCGGCGCGTCAGACAAGTCAAACACTTTCCTCAAATTACGTTTTAGGGAAAACGCGTTGAGAAGCTTCTCGAAGTTAGTCGCGCCATCCTTGCCGTCGTCTAATATCGTTCCCAGGCTCAAAAGCAGAATGATTGCAAGGAAAAATGTTCTGTAAATGCATGCAAAAGCGTTGAATTAGCATTAAAGTGTAGGTTTTAGTTGGGATGTTTTAGAATTTTATGATAATCCCGTTATAAAATTTACATAATATATATACATATTTTACGCTCACTGTATAAAAATTATGCATATGGCGCTGGATAAGATAGAAGTAAGAAGGTTAAATTTATGACTTTAAGAAAAATTCATCGCACAGAATACCAGCGTGAAATAGTATCATTATGACGCTGTGTTTCGCATGGAGAATGTAGGGAACGGGTGATCTTTTTTTACTGCAAACGAGGCATTCCAGGTGTGACAACGTATCTGCATTTCGATTTTCAATCTAAGATAGATGGGGCCACAGTATCCATTTACCATCACGTTATATATCTGTTTGACCATTTGTTACCCTTACTTTGAAAAATATACATGAAGAGAAATGAATAGGTCTTTCCTTTTTTAACTATTGTAAACCAGTGCTTAACTACCATGCCACCTGATGGTAAGTAGTGATGTAGTCCAAGATAGTAAACGCACAGCCTTAGCTCAGCAAAAACATTTCCACTCTTGCCTTGGAAGACGCATACATTGTAATCGGATGACAAAGCAGTAGCTAGCAAATTATTTCACTCCTTTGCTATAAGCATTGTGGTCGACGAAGCAAATAGGATAGGGACATTGTTCTATCTTTTTCTATTTATAACTTCCGTCCGTAAGTGTGCACCAACGAATTTCGCCCGTTTCTCTTGCCAGATGTCCAGCATGCTCGATGCTTTGGATCGATTTTCTGTGTATTATACGTCTCATAAAAACCACATGGTAGTACCACCATCTATCGGAAGCCATCAGATTTTTCTGACACTTCTCATAGTTACCCTTTACAAGATCCATGGGCTATATGAAGTAATGGATAATCTACGAAGTCACCACACGGCTAATAATAATAATAATTTATTTCGAATAACCAAGGAATCTATATAGTTTTATAGTAAATATAAAACTATAAGTTTTGTACCTATTTTAGTACCTAAATCTCGTTCTTAAATACAATTGCCTTATTAACTAAACAGAGGCGGTAATATTGCTTAAGAAGAAATGAGTCTAAACGCGTGTCTTACTCAAATAAATATCTTTATAAAATTACGGCTACATTCACACGTTTACTTAGTAAAATATGTTTATGTTAATTGAACAGTCAATTTCACAGAGGGTTTTCGTAAATTGGAGTGTTTGATTTCTATGCAAAGATTCGATTTCTAACGGAAACTAAATTCTGATTCTCGTTTAAACAATAGTTTCTGGACACTCCGACGCTTAGTTTGAATAGGAACAGCGAGCAGATGCATTTAATGTGCTCCACGCCGGAATGTTGACAGATGCAAGACGCCGCTCAATGGGTTCCCAGAGCAAGATGGCGCCTTGTACCGTCGCCTACCGCTTGCACAAACACACGGCTCATCCTGAGGTTATTGCAAACATATGCACATAAATTACAATGAGATTACCTGATCTTGCTTCTTAAATGGATTTTATAATATATTTTTTAATCTTACTGTATTTAGACGTATTTTTCATAGCCGTATAGTAGTGGCTAAAGAGAATACTAACCCCTAGAGTTGAGCCCGTGGGTGTCGTACAGGCGACAGGGGGAAATAAAATAGGAGATGGACAGCATCATCATCTGATTACAACTCAAAATACTACAAAGAAAACTAAACTAAGAATTATTTATTGTGCTATTTCTACGCCGATACCGGTAAAATATGTAAATTATCCCAAAATTTATAATGCAACAACGAATGTACCATGTCTCTGAAATAAATAATAGAAAAACTCCGGTTGCCAACCCGCTTGCCATACCAATGTCTCCGTAAGAGACAATCTATGAGAGGAGAGGCCTCTATAGATATCTGAAAATAAATAATTTGTTTTAGTCTCGCTTTCATTTCACTTTCCCGAACCAGTGGTAAAGTAAAAAATGACTCAATACAAATTACATGTAATCTAAATTGAAAAATTATTCTGTAATTTTGCACAAACATACGAGTATATGGGCTCAAGCAGTATTTCAAACCCTTGACCGGGAATGAACAATCAAAGAATCAAATTGAATATATAATAAATATCCTTTCATCTTTTGTTAAATTTGGAAAAAACAGAAGTGGAATTACATCGCAGATATACAACGTCATATAGGGTTTCATAATCTAACTTAAAATAACTTTCTTTTTGGGCAATTGGGAATTCTAGCTTAATATTTTTCTCGTCTACAAAGACGAAAAGGTACCTTACATGACAAACCTTAAAGGACGGTCTATAAACTGAAAAAATACGTCTGTAACGTTGCCAAGGTAGTTTAATCAATTAATCTATGAGAATAAATTATAAAGTTGTCGTGTCTTTTTATTATTTTCGAAATTTCACGGTTTTTCATCAAATTCGTTCTCGGACAACATTCGCCATTATACCGCATGTGTTCATCCAGTAACATTGTTCGATCTGAAGTGGATGTTTTCATGGGTTCAGTGGCCTTCACAAAAAACAAATTATTACAGTATCTTTATTCCAAGTATGTCATTTAATTTAGCCTTAATTTAATTTAGTCTTAATTTAATTTAATTTGGTTTTTAATTTAGCATGATTATAACATAACTTTAAGTACCAAACTTTATTGTTAATCACATGTTGTACATTACGTGCAAGCTGTGTCTACATATATATTAGAATACAATTTTTGAAATCTTTGTTTTATATAATACCTGTTAGCATGTTGAAATTGTGTTCTGTTTTGTAGACCAAATAAAGAGAAAGAGAAAGAAAAGAAAGAAAGAAAGAAATTTATTTATTTCTCAAAGAAATGTTCTCGAGTGGCAGTGTTGTAACGCAAAACGAAGTGTATGGCGGCCCCCAACTTATTTAAATGACGACCTGGTAAGAGATGTTAGAATTCGATGAACGTGGTTTCAGGAGCGTGTATTGTGATATTCGTTGGAGGAGGCCTATGTTCATCAGTTATGATGTTAATGTTCTTTTTTACTTATATATAATGATCATCATCATTACAGACTATCAAAAGTCCTCTGTAAAATAAGTGCCTCTCGCTCCCTCAACGGAGGTATATTGCCATAGTTGTCAAGCATGCCAAGCGGGTTGACAACCACAGTTTATTTTATTTTTCAGTTGTTTTCAGGAAGATGATGCCGTCTATGGCCATATTTGTTTCAAGTTCATTGCAGTTGTCTATGGGCTACAGAAACCACTTATCATCATGGAATGTAAGCTTATTAAATAATATACGTGGCGTGCACGTGTCGTGCCAACACGGCTCCTGCAGCAATATAGTTGTAGCATGTATGAGTCGGCTTTAACAAGGAAGGACCACGCTCTTACAGAATACCAGCCTGAAATTGCAGCTTAATGCTGCTGCGTTTCATATGGTGAGTTTAAAGAACCGGAGATCCTTTTTACTGGAAACAATGCATTCAATCTTATTCGTCAGGGGTAACAATACATCTGCATTTTTATTTCTAGTCAACAAAAGATGTAGGTTGTAGGTGTCTACGGGCCACAGCATCCACTTACCATGAGGTGGACTGTGTGCTCGTTTGTCATCCTTATTCCGTAAAGAAAGCTCCCATGTTGCTCTAATTATTACAAAATTTATTAAGTAAGCATGGCAGACATAAATACATCCATCCTCTATTAAGAATCAAAATGCCACAATCAGTAAAAAGGGTCTTTAGATCTTATCACTATACACAGACACCATACGAAACACAGCAGAATTACGTTGTTGTTTACGTTGAAATAGCGGTCCCTCCCAGATCGAGCCGGCCTATTCATGCTGCAGTAACAATAAAACAAAATAAATTTCCGCAAATAACGCGAGCAAACTCACAGGCATTGTAAATGTCATATAAAATCGTGATATCGTTTTCTTTAGTGCCCTTATGTAAGACGCTGTCGGGTATCGTCCCGAGCGCTTTTTGCCACTCAGTATTAAACAAATATTACGTATAGAGACTGGCGACAGAAAATGCGATAGAAAGGAGTGGGTAATATCGCCGAATTGCTGTACCCTTTTGCGGCCTTATCGCTGCTGTGCTGTAATTTTGCTCGGCGTGGAAAACAAAACCGATTTGGGCCTGTTTATAAAATAATGGGCAATTGTAAATAAAGATTGAATCGATTTTATAATGTAATTTTATAGTTTCTGTGAGATAAACTGGTGACCACAGGACTACATTCACGTTTGAGAAGATAGAGAAGTTCGTGAGTTTGTCATACTACTTGGGGGCTGGTTAGCGATTTATGTTTAATATGTTTTTCTACCGACTTCAAAAAGGAGAAGGTAGTTAATTCGATTGTATGTTTTTAATGTGTGTTGCCTCATAACTTTTTCTTGGGTAAACAGATCTCGATGATTCTTTTTTTTTATTTGATAGCTAGTGCTTCTTATGTGGTCCCATATAAATTTGATCAAGATCTGACCCATAGTTTTTGAGTTATTCTCAATAATTTAAACTAAAGTCAGTTCTACAAAATTTTTAATTTTAAATTAGTTTTAAAAAGTTTCCCTTAAATATATTCTTCTAAAGATCCTCTACAAAAAGAAAACATGTAGGAAGTAAGCATTTATCCACAAATTTATTCACTAGAACCCATCAAAAGCCCACTGCCGAAAATAGATCTCCCCCATAGATTACCTTAGTTTTTATTGAATAAGGGTGACAAACGAGCACACAGTCCACCTGATGGTAAGTGGTGGCTGCGGCCCATAGACATCTACATGTATCCTCGATTACGAATCAAAATGCAGATGCGTTGTCACCTCTGCGGACTATGGTGGAATGCTTCGTTTCCAGTAAAAAGGGTCTCCGATTCTCTACACTCACTATACGAAACCCAGCAGCATTTAAGTGCTGTTTTACGCCGGTATTCTACGACAGCGTGGTCCTTCCCAGGTCAAGCCGACCCATTCGTGCAAACACAATGTAGCTGTAGCATTGCTCTACCAAGTAAAAAGGGAGCATTTTAAAGGAGTATTATAAAAGGGAGCATTTAAAGGTTACCCCTTTAAATGTTGCCACGTTTAGCAGACGGGTTGGCAGCCACACATTTTTATTATTTTCAATTGTTTTCAGGACGGTACCTACTACTGGCCATCTCAGTTTTAGTTTCCCTTTTGTCGCGTGTTATGAACCCCATGGGATAATTTGGGGTAGTACGTTGTCTTACGTCGCTACTACACGTCGTTAAGCATTCATAAAAATGCGCTTTAGGATATATATATATACTTATTAAGTAGGTATAGATTTCGATACTTTCTGAATTGAACTGAAATGAACATTTATTTGTGCGTTTTATTTTTAGTGAAATCTGAAACTGTATAAATCCATAGATTAGGTATATGACATACAGATAACAAAGTACTTATAATATTTGAAGTTACTTACATCGAGAGGGTTTTCCCAAGAGAATAGGGCCTGCTAAAGTTTTTCACGGTACACATTGTGTTCTGAACCCTCACTAAAATGTTCAGACTCGAAAGTTTTTGGGATAGCTCTTCTTCTAGATCAAAACTGCTGCACGAACTTGGTATGCAAATACCCCATAATAAGCTGGAATACCGTGGTACCCGATGACCCATCTGGAAAAGAGATACCATTTTATTCATGCATATTTAAGTAGGTATATATACAAAATGCTATCTACTAAAATCATAACACTATCTTTTCTATTCCTGTATATATAAAAATCAATAGCTGTCCGTTAGTCTCGCTAATTTTCGTAAACGGCTCGAACGATTTTGATGAATTTTTTTGTGTGCGTTTGAGTGGATCTTTGGATCGTTTAGATTTACAATTGGACTCGGTAGGTGGCGCTGTTGTCGAAATCCAGAAATCACCAATTATTAGGAGATAAAAATTAAATTGTCGTTTAGTCTAACTAGATCGATGTTTTTGCATACCGCAATATATTATAATGATAATATTTTTATAAGATTTAACGACTGACATGACAAGAAAAACTCTTGAAACATTTTTGCTTTAAATTTATCATATAGTAATTATTATTATTTTAAAAGCAGATCACGTGCTGCGTACTTATAATTGGCAACTTGCGTAATGTACCTAAAAGGTTACTGACATCTAGCGAGAAAGACTTTATTTAATTAATTAACTGTCTACCTTCTTAGTTGTTAACAGTTTTGATTTGAGTATTTTTATCATTATTTATTTTGGCAATGGGTTCAAAGATTTTAGACAAAAAATACATTAAACAACATATTATTTCCCCGTTTAGATAAAGGTACGTCGGCAGAAGGCGTCCTGCGCGTCGTGGAAGAACAAAGACGATGCCACATAGAGAATCCAATGTCTATACATAGGTATGCAGCGTCTGGAATAAACGTTAACGAATTTAAAACTTTACATATTCTAGGTTCATGCAAAACACAAAGAGAGATTTTTCGCTCCAGATTTCTAACTCTCTGAGGTAGTACGCCGCCGTAACAGAGACGCGCCAGAAGAGGAAAGCTCCCAAATTAGTGTTAAAACATGTTTTTGTTTTTATCCCATTTTAGGTTAAGGTATACACAGCTATTGGAATTTATACCGCTTAATTTTTAAGACCATTCTTAATTTTTTAGTCCTTAATTCCTGAAGATATTGCATTGTATATAAATTAAATTAAAAGTATATAATTTGATCCATAATATTTTGATTGACGACATCGAGCAGATAGTTGACGACTATAGTACATCAGGACGCCACAGCAAATAAAATAACTTGAGAATAATTAGATCACCATCAGAGCACTTATTTCATTGTATCCACTAAAATCTCACTCGCGTAATAATTTTATACATTATATCTATCAATCACTAATAAAAGACTAGATACACAATCCCATGCAAAAGTTCTCTAAATACTGTCGCCAATTGTTTTGAGGTAATTCTAAATTTAATATAAATTCAAAAAGTTGTATTCACAAAGCTACGTACAAATTAAAAGCGCACCCAAATGTTCGAGTGGACGCTCATTCGGTAAGGACATTTTTTGTCACTCATTATGTATCTAGTTTTTTTATTAGTGATTAATGATTATATCCCACCGAAATCCACTTATTAAAACCAGCCATGATCTAAACGATACACGAGCGAATACGAAAATAAGACCAGCAGTCCGTCGGTCAAGGGCGGATCCAGCTTTGGCGCCAGGAGGGGGTCACATAGCCGTGGTCAAGTTAAGAACTTATAATTTAATTTTGATAACAATAGATACAAGTAAAAAGTAGGTATTTTATTAATGTACGTAAGTACTGTACTTAAAATATTTATTCTTTATTGCACACTTGAAAAACTTAACACATAATAACTTGTACATATACACGTACATATTGCCATCTTCTCTTGAAGACATCCAGAGAAGCACTATCACGCACGGAATGAGGCAGCCTGTTTATATTCCATAACCGTGGTGAATGATTTGTCATAACAGCTAGAAGAGGTATGTCGAGGGGTATGACGCAAAATTCCGCAAAAGTGAAGAGGTGGTACGACAAGGGTTTCCAACAAACAAAATAGAAACAGACATTTTGATTACGAACGGCGTCGGTAATCAACACGTCCGCTCAAACTCTTGAGATGTTTATGTTATTTATGCATCGTTACACATGCTGTAGCTATATAATGGTTGTAGTACGAATGGCTCGCCTCGACCGGGGAAAGACAATGCTATCACAGAATACCAGAGTAAAATATTAGCTTAATGCTGCTGTGTTTCGTATGGTGAGCGTAGAGATCCGGAGACACTTTTTACTGAAAACGAGGCTTTCTATCTTAGTTCTCAGGTAACAGACAACACAACATCTGCATTTTGATTCATAATCGAGGATAAATGTAGATGTCTATAAGCAACATCACTCACTTACCATTGTGTGTGCTAGTTCGTTACCGTTATTCTATTAAAATACTAAATTTTCAATTTTCATATATCATTATGAACAAACAATCTATGTTTGTTCATAATGGTATATCAACAAACATATATTCCCTATGTTTATGTTGCTTTCCTTAATAAGAAATTTACAACAAACAACACAATTGATATAGAATGAGTTCCTTTCCTTAAATAGAAATGTACATTATTTATTTATTTATTCTTTATTGCATTCCTTAATCTAAAAGAATACAAAGGGCGGACTTAATGTCTTGTAGCATTCTCTACCAGTCAACCCATGGAGTGGTGAGAATTTGAAGTACTTAGGTGTAGCAATATAGAATAAAAACTAAAAGAATTGATAATTAATTACGTTATATATACATTTAACTAATATATACAATAAATAAACTATAAAAATATATCCTATTCATACATGTATACAAATATATACGTACATACATAAGCATACATATATTCATATCAACATACATATACAAATAGTACATATAACTATAAATATATACGTCTAAAAATATAAATGACATGGATGATTCATGTAAGAAGTGTTGTCTTTAATAGATGATTACGCACCAACTTTTTAAAAGCAAACTTATTGGGAGCTTTTCTGATGTCGTCAGGCAAGGAGTTCCAAAGGCGTGTAGGCTGAACTGTAAAGGAGTTACCATAGAACTCGGTGAAGTGAACTGGAATACATATTTTGTTGTTAGAAGAAGAACGTAGAACCCTATCATGACATGAGGAGAGAGAAGGCGAAAATGGGTCATTTAATATGGAAAAAAGAACAAGTAATATTCTGGAAATACGCCTCTGCCGGATTGTAAGTCAATTAAGCTTAGATCTATATTGCGAAATATGGTCATACTTATGAAGCCCGAAAATAAATTTTATACAGTTATTGAGAAGGCGTTCCAGCTTGTTTAGAAGATCCGGGGACAGATACCGGGACAGATCCGGGTAACTCACATCTGCATAATCAATTATGGGTAATATGAGCGATTGGCCAAGCATGATCTTAGACTTTGTGGGGAGAAAATGTTTTAAACGATACAGAGAACGTAACGTGGCAGTGACTTTACGACTGACTTCAGTAACCTGAGTTCTCCAATTCAGCATGCTGTCAATGTGTAGGCCAAGACTTTTTACAGACTTACTGAACCGTATTGTAATCCCATTGTAATAGATAGGGGGTGTGTCTGCAAGATTAATCTTGGCTAACATCCTTGAGCTACCCACCAGTATAGAGCTTGGCATTTCGAAGGATTGACCAACACTCCACAACGAGTAGACCAATCCTTGATAGCTGCTAAATAATTTATCCGAAATTTTTAAATTTTTTTTCACAGTCTGTATTTCTGGTTTCATTCTTTAGGAGACTCGGGTACAGAGATAATCATAATATGACATGGTTTACAGAATATTTTGGTTTGTGTTTTAGAGGTACTTACAATATTTTTTGTGATAGTCGATGTGATATTTAATTTATTAATAACGAAATTAAAGACTGATATTTTTTACATTCATAACTTTCTACAATAAATACGAATTACATCGAAATCGTTTACATCTACCATATCTGTAAGCAGTAGCAATAAGTAGTTCACTTTCTTGCATTTGTATAGTAATAGTTTGGTTGTGGTTTATGAGAATCCATCAACTCATTTCTCCCCGTGAATATCGTAAGTGGCAGATAAGGCCAATACTACAAAAATATCATAGCATCCGATAAATTACGGTTACTATCGACGAAAAATACCCGGACCGTCGACGGACAGCAGTATTAAAGATGCAAGAGGTCTGGCACTGCACTGCCAAAGATTAACACTCAACAAAAATATCCCTATGAAAGATTTAGTAGATTCAGAGTATTAAAATATCTCATATGCTAGAACCTCAGAAAAGAGAAGAAAATGTTGTTTCTATAACATTTAGAGCAGGTATAGCATAAATGTAGCTCACAGCTAAGCAACTGAACTTAGCAGTAAACTATAGCCATAGCAGCGATCACAAAATATCTTATAGGACATTATGATACTGGGCTTTCTAGACTTGCATAGATGCTTGCACAAATTAAAAAAGAACGTAAATGTTTTTATTTTTACATCCATAATAACTTATTTTTGTAAACCTAACACGATGATAAAAATTATGTTATATTGTGTTTTTTAATATATTATATGATACTAGCTTTTATTCGAGGCTCAGCTCGAGCTTAATTATAAGTTGACAATGTTTTTATTAAATCAACTAAAATTTGTAGAACGATTAACTGCAATACACTTCTATATACTACTTTAAATGATTTGATATTAAAATTATTTTCACTCAGCGAAACCTTGCAGATTTTGGGCCCAATTGTTATATATCTTTTTCTGGGTTGTGAGCTATGTTATTGAAAAGTTTCATTAAAATCATTTCAGTAGTAGTTGTGCGTTTGAACCCTATACATAAAAACAACCGAATGTCCAAACAAACTTTCACATTTATAATATTAGTGGGCCTCACAAGATAGTAGGATTGAATTACCAGCTTTGCGAGTTCCCACAAAGCCATGCTTTTAGCTGGTTTTAATAATTATGAGATCCCAAATAGGTGATACCACCCAGCCATTTTCTCTATTGAAGTTAGTATGTTTATATTATTTCCATAACTTTAAGTATCATCCTTGGAATCTGTGTTTTTTGCTAGGATTTGTTGTCTATCAAATTTGATATAATGCTTGGGACAATCCTGAACATGTGACATACTGCAGATTTCCCGGAGCGCCGGTGTTTCACATCAACGATATGTTCTTTTACGCGTGTTTTTATGGATCCATTTCTTTGTCCTATGTAAGGAAGACCACATTCACTATTAAGCTTGCAGTGCAGGTACAAGTTGCGGCACGTAAGTCTAGCGCTGAACGAAACGTGGAGGGGACGCGTACGAATTGAATTACACGAATGCAACTGGAGACCCTATCAGTGCGTGTGAACGATATGCAGGGGCCAATCAGCGCAACTTATGCGCAATAAGCCAATCAGCACGACTTGTGCGCAATAACAGTTACCGCTAGACTTTCGTACCGCTACTTATACTGCTACAAAAGAAAACTATCACCTAGAACTTTCCAGTAATCATTAACCTTCGGATTACTGTTAGTTACGAATTTTCTTAAACCGCCTCCACACAATAATTTAAAAGAAGTTTTGATAGATAAATAGACAACACTTTATTGTACGCCAAAAAATAACAAGAATATTAACAAAAAATGAGAAAACGAAATGTGGTATAATGGGCGGTCTTATCGCTAAGAGCGATCTCTTCCAGACAACGTTTGGATGGACAGGATTGCAAGAAAACAAAAATAAATTAAAATAAAAAAAAAACTTTTTTTAAAACATGCTTTTATTTAAATGCGCTAAAAAGAATAAAATAAACTTTTCCTTTAAAACTTTTACTATCAACTTATAACGTCATTACACAATTTATATGATATAAAAGCTTGTCGCGAGATTTAAGTTTCTACTCATTTCTACTTACTCGTATTTTACTTAGTTTGAAAATTTAAAAAATTAAATCAATTAGATCCTGTTTATCTACACAGGTAAATTTCGCGACAATTTTTTATATCTATAAATTGTGTAATGACATTAGAAGTTGATAGTAAAAGTTTTCATATAAGTTGTGTAACCCAGTAGTCATCTGCTTCAAAATCGAGTCGCAAGATTCCACCCGAACAAACATAGTTACATTGCAAGTTAAATAAAAGCTTGTAAAAGCTTGTGGTTTGGCGACAAAAATAACATTATTTTTATAAAAGCCATAAAATAGAAATATGGAATGGTATATAAGTACATAAATAAGATAAATACATACATACTTATTAATATATATGTATATACATTATTATAAATATAAATATACAAAAGTACAAATATATACTTTAAAACTATTATATTTGTTACGGTTTTATACGTGGTAGAGCCATGCTGCAGTTATATTATGGTTGTAGCATGAATGGGTCGGCTCGACCGGGGAAGGACCACGCTCTCACAGAAAACCAGCGTAAAATAGCAGCTTATCGCTGCTGTGTTTCGTATGGTGAGTGTAGAGAACCGGAGACCCTTTTTACTGGCAAAGAGGCATTCCATCTTAGTCCTCACGGGTGACAACGCATCTGCATCTTGAGTCTTTATTGAGGATAGATGTAGATGTCTATGGGTCACAGTAACCACTTACCATCAGGTGGACTGTGTGCTCGTTTGTCACCCGATCCTATAAAAAAAAAAAAAAAAAAAAAAAATGTAACATAAATGTGCCATACATATAAATAAATATTGAACTAAATAAATGTAGAATAATTATAATATACAAATGAACTTAATAGAATCAAAGTTGAAAAAAGTAATCGTGTACATGTTTCTTAAAAACCGGTAGAGATTGAGCGCGTCTTGCTGAAAAAGGCAAGTCACTCCATAATCGGATCTTGTATTGTGAATGATCTGTCCAAAAATTTGGTTGTATGAGCTGGCATTTTAATATCATATTTTGTGATGATCTCAAATGTCTCAAATGTGAGTCATGGAGGAATTCCAACCAATTTTTTAGGTAAGAAGGATAAAAAGGATTAAAAAGAATATTATAAAGGAGTGAGAGAATATGAGCATTCCGGCGAAGGCGAATTGGCAACCACTTGAGCCTGTTACGAAAATCTGACACATGATCATATTTACGCAAACCAAATATGAATCTTATACAAATATTTTGACATCGCTCAAGTTTAGCAAGTTGCATTTCATTGATTTTATCATTTAAACTAACTTATTTCAATAACACGAGTTTTATAAGACGAAAACAAAACAGGCAAATTTTTTGAAAATTATGCAAATCGATAACTAACAATTTTTAAAGACAAAATTTGAAAATGTGTACCTAGTACGAGTATTTATCATGCTTCAGTTTTGGTATTAAGATATCGTGTCTCAGCTGATTAACAAAGTTACGTCCGCAAGGTAAAAATAAAATAAATGTGCAATGCATATGACGTGTTAAGTGTATAAAAGAAGTTACGTCTGTAAGGTAAAATTAATTTATATTTCACTAGCTATTCCCCGCGACTTCCCCCGCGTGTAATTTATTACGATTGGATTTCATGGATTTTTATTCATTTGCGCAGAACCCTAATTCTTTTTATTTTTCTAAAATAAAAGTAGCCTAAGTTACTTCTTATAACATCAGCTATCTACCAGTGAAAGTCCTGTCAAAATCGGTCCAGCCGTTTCGGAGATTAGCCGAAACAAACAGACAGACAGACAGACAGAAAGACAGACAGACAAAAACTTTTAAAAATTTGGTTTTTGTTATAAGTACCGTATACCTATACAAATAAATAAAATTGAAGTGTCTGTTTGTAATGTTAAAATAACAGCTTTTTACTAAACGCATATGAAAGTATATACGGTTCCAATAACAAAAAAAACAATTTTTAAAATTTTTGTCTGCCTGTCTCAGACTGTCTGTCTGTTTGTTCCAGCTAATCTCCGAAACGGCTGACCCATTTTGACGGGACTTTCACTGGCAGATAGCTAATGTTATAAGGAGTAACTTAGAATACTTTTATTTCAGAAAGATTTTTATGGTTCCGCGCAAAAAAATTAAAAACCATGAAATCGTAGTAAATTCCATGCGGGCGAAGTCGCGAGGAACAACTAGTAATTTCATATGCATATAGTAAAAAGCTGTTATTTTTACATTACAAACAGACATTTCAATTTTATTTATTCGTATTTATAACTCAGAAACTTGTTTATGTATGAATTTCGCGGGCCACCCTGGAGATTTCACCTTAAATTGATAGACTAAGCATGAATTAACTTAATTATGAGTAATGTAATGTAAGAGTGACAAACGAGCACACAGACTACTTGATTGTAATTGGATGATTTGGCCATAAGACACTAGTCTTCGGTTATCTTTTGTGCATATGAAACACAGCTGCGGTTGCTGTTTCACACTGGTATTCTGCGCAAGCGTGATCCCTCTCTGGAAGAGCCGACCCATTCATCATCAAGGCTAAGGCTCCCCCAAAGAACGCTACTGAGCACGTCTTGAGCCATCGACTTCCTGCATGTCTTACCAGTTATTTTTTGAGTTAAGACTTTTTTTAATTTTACACGCCCCGTTACGTTAAATCGTTATTAGGTAGTGCATTACTCTCGACACGTCAAGGTGAAGCAATTTTGTGTTCATAAAATTCTTCTATCATAACAATATTGCACTTATACAATAATATGGGTAGCAGTATATCATGAAAACACCCGAATTAATCCATTTTATACTTTCTAAAAAACGTTTAATATGGCTACTTTGAAAAAAAAGAACGGTTAGATAAAAATTTACGTGCACGTCCAGATGTTGATTTTGTATGTGGTCACAATAACTCCTGAAAAAATTTGACGTATCGAGACCGTTTTTTTTATTAGCTTCAGAATTACATCAACTGGTTCCCTAGTTCATATAAAAGCCTAGTACGCGTAGTTTGTTAATAAAATGATTAATTGATTTTGAAGTTTATTGCTATTAAAAATTTAAAGGCGCTTTCATATTTTTTAGCCCTTGAAATACAAAGGGCAAATGTACAATACATCCCATATCGATTTTATACTTTGTATAATCGATTTATTTTGGTGAACATAATTAATTTTTCCCTGTAGTGTCTACCGGTTAAAACAATAAAGCACTATATTTAAAACAATTAAATAATATACTTTAAAAGTCAGGAACACAACTTATATTATTCATCAAAATTAAATGAAACGCTCTTAAGACGTGCACTTTTGGATTTTCCAAACTATTTTAATCTACTATCGTTTCAAATTAGATCTTTTTTCGAAGAAGACACAGCAAAACTCCACAGGAATCCTGTTTCTTGTCTCTTTCAAAGGCCAATTATATAATCTTCTTGTTTATTATGCTTTGCGCTAACAATCTTGATAATTGAACGGTATAACTGTTTTTTTTTTGTAAACACCACGAATATGTATTGCAAGAGTATGAGGGAAACCAGTGCAAAATTGCAATTTATCTTTCCTCTAGACCTAGTCATAATTTAGTCCTGGGACGCGGTTAAATTAGCCTGATAAATTGTCCTCGTAATCTTTGCTGCACACGACGCCGCTTAAGCCCGGGATTAATATCTTTCCTCCTTGCGGTGTATTACTTTAGTTTTACTAAAGCTACGTTAAAACGGGCTTACTCTTGGAGTTTTATATTCTCCTGGTACTTGTAGCTTTACGTAGCGCAAAAACAAACATTTACTTTGCAGGAGACTATCTTGGAGCAAACATTTGAAAATGTAGTTGCCGCCATACTGCGACGTAATACTGGCAGTGGCTTGTGCTACATATATACGCGCAGTATGATAAAAGCAATGGGCTAAGAACAACCTCTCTCTAAAAGCCAATTTAAATGAAACCGTTGTGATGTTTTAAGAAAAGATCGCAACAAATTTCAGTCATAACATGTTAAAATGAAATAATGTATACTTATAAAGAATGTTTTTATAAAAATATTATAAAATAGATCAATAGAAAAAACTGATCAATATATTGATGGACATGATGTGCGGAAAAATTGTTACTTATTACTACTCTTCTACTTATATCCCCGAAATTCTTCACCGCTGCATTGGAAGATGTTTTCAAGCTACTGGACTGGAAAGGATACGGGATTAACATCAACGGCGAGTACATCAATCACCTTCGATTTGCCGACGATATATTCCTTATGGCAGAATCGCTGGAGGCTATGTATGCTCAATGGCCTCAATAGTGCCTCCCAACGGATAGGTCTTAAGATGAACATGGACAAAACAAAGATCATGTATAAGGTCCATGTCACACCTATGCCGGTAGTTATTAGGAGCACCAACCTGTTGACGAGTATGTTTACCTGGGACAAATAGTGCGACTAGGTAAGTCCAACTTCGACCGTGGGATCAATTGACGGATTCAACTCAGTGTGGCAGCGTTCGGGAAATTACGCCACATCTTCTCGTCAGGTATACCTTAAAACTTGAAAATGAGACTGTACAACCAGTGCGTGTTGCCAGTGATGACCTATGGAACTGAGACGTAGTACTTCACTGCTGGCCCTATGAGGAAGCTGAAGGTTGCTCAGCGAGCTATGCAGAAGGCTATGCTGGGGTTTCTCTGCGTGATAAACTTAGAAATGAGGATATCCGCAGCACAACGAATTAGTAAGCTGAAGTGGCAATGGGCCGGCTATATAGCTCGAAGAACCGACATTTGATTGCGAAAAAAGGTTCTCGAGTGGCGGCCTTGTACCGGCGGACGAAGTGTAGGGTGTCCCCTCACTAGATGTAGTGACGTCCTGGTAAGACATGCAGGAAGTCGATGGATGCAGGTGGCTCAGGACCGTGCTTTGTGGCATTCTTTGTGGGAGTACTATGTTCAGCAGTGGACTTGTGAAGGGCTGCAATGATGATGATTATGACTACTCTCCTACTCTGTCTGTAGGACTGTAATAGTTCTTACTCTGATCTTGCAAGTTAAATGAATGAACTATTATCTAATGTGTTAAATAATTTTGTTTGTTTATAAGATGCTCAATGTAACTTCTTTTCGATTGAAAACTACCCGATATAAGCTACTTCTTTCGAATATGCACTACGCGTATATTTGTTATTCTTGCTCACTAATGGAAGGAGGTTGCTTCTATCCTCATAGTAGGGTATATAGATATAAAAATTTCTCAGAGTTAAGTGAAGTTTGCCCAGCTGTTTCACTCCGTCGGCTCTTGCGACATTCACGGGACGATATGTGGTTGTGGATATTCTTCCACCGACACTACATGAGGAAACTTTGTGCTAGCTTTAGTGCACCAGCGATCGGTTGTTCTCTTAAATAATGGTAATTTTATATATTTTTTTTATATTTCCGTGAATAGGAAACTTTAAATAAATAAAACTCATTTTTACGGATTTTATCGCGTTTAATTTCAACTTTTTATATTCCCCATATTAGGTATCTTCTATTATAGAAAAATAAAATCAATAATTCAGCCGCAGTGCCACACTTATCGGGTCCAGATTTTGTGATTTTCTTTTGTAGTATTAAACCAACATAAAATATTGTGAATATGAATAACTTTGGTCCATAAATTTAAAATTTGTTAATGAATTAATATATAGTAGCATCTACTCTTTTATCTCGAAAGATTAAATATGTTTTGTGGATATCGCCTTAATTAGTCACGTCGTTCAGAAGTTTCACGATCACTAACATAGACAACAATATGTATAAAGCTAAAAATTCTAAATTGCATCATTTTTTTTCTTTTTATACTAGCGTCATCTCCTACCATTAAAAAAATCCTATATTGTGAAGGCAGTTTACAAACATAAATTGCACAATAACAAACGTCCAGACGCGGAACAATTATTTGTAGGGCATACAAATACATGTTCCGTACGGGATTTGAACCTGCGGCTCCCATCGCTACAACTCATCACTAAGCCACTGCGCCACGGAGTCGTAATATAGTTGTAAAGTACATTAAGAATTATATACATCATCACATCGCAGTTGATCGCATTAATTTGTCAAATAAGAAGAAATGCGGCTGGACTTTTCTCCATACAAACGCTCTCGGCTGTTTTCTTTCTGGTTTATCACATTACGAGGGCGGCACTGAAAATTTCGGGAATCAAGGGAGTGACACAACATTACTATTTAAAAATATATTTATTGCTTTTCGAAGTATTCTCCGCGAAATTTTACACATTATTCCATACGATGGAACCAATCATTGAAGCAACCATTCCATTCGGAAGTTGGGGTCTCCAAAATGGCCGTTTTGTAGGCGTCCACAGCTTCTTCAGGTGATGAAAATCTCTGTCCACGCAATTTATTCTTTATTTTAGGGAAAGTATAGAAATCATTAGGGCTTAGGTCGGGGCTGTACGGCGGATGGTCAAATAATTCTATGTTTTCTTGCTCTAAAAACTCTTTTGTTCTGTGTGCGGTGTGAGAACTCGCATTGTCGTGATGGAGGATGATGCGGCGGTTGCAGTTCAGAAACGACCTGTGGCAAACAAATGCTAGCATACCATTCTGCATTATCCATATCATATCAGTTCTTTGTCCCTCAAGAGAAATAGTCGTAACATGGCCGGTTTTGGAGACAAACGTGGCCACCATTTTTTTTGCAACACTCCGTGAACGAACAATTTTTGTTGGCTTTAACTCATTTTCGAACACCCAAACTCGTGACTGGTTTTTTGTTTCGGGTTCGTACGCGTATATCCAGGATTTGTCACCTGATACGATGTTGTATACAGCATTTGAGGATCCTGCGTGGAATCTTTCGAGAGTTCTGACGCACCAAGTAACGCGAGCCGCTTTTTGCTCTTCACAGAGCGAATGCGGTATCCATCGGGAAAACAACTTTTTTACACCTAATTGTTCATGCAAGATTATTTATATTTGATTCATGCCAATGTCTAAAGTTGCCTGAATTTCGCGGTATGTCACATGTCGATGTTCCTCAATCAGCTAACGCACAGTATCAACGTTTTCTTGGGTGACTGCAGTTTTTGGACGACCTTGACGGGGATCATCACTGAGCTTGACACGTCCACGTTGAAATTCAGCAAACCAGCGATAAATTGTGGTTTTGGATGGAGCTTCATCACCAAATGCTAAAATCATCCGGTCAACACACTGTTTTTGTGTTAAACCACTTCGAAAGTCATAATAAATCATCGCTCTTGAATTTTCTCGAGTCAATACCATTTTCTCAACGACTAAACTAGTTTGACAAAACCTTGTGACAAGACCGAGAATTTTTTTTGAAATACATAAATGGTATTCGATTTTTAAAACCAAGGAGTTTTCAATTAAAAAGATTTTAATATGACAGGAACAGTGGAAATATTCCATTCCCGATACTTTTAGTGCAGCATGTATAGCAATGAGTTTTTACAGTAAAATAAATATCAACACCTTCCATATCCCTATGTTTTCCTTTTTGATGATACATTATCTTTATAAGAACTTAAACCCTTACAAAATGCTAAAAATTGCCTATTTAGACCGCTCTCAATACTGGCTAAGTACTGAAAGTGTACTGAAAAAAGAAAAACATAGGGACCCAGTGTGTATCCTTCTTATTCAGTTTATGAAATATCTCTTAAATTGGTCTAATATTGGAGAAGGAAATGGTAGATAGCCAAACCTCGAATTATGCCTTTTACTTAGGCTTTTCAGTCAGATCTGGAGTTGTCCTTATCGAACGCCGAACGCTCGCAGAGCGACAGCGATAGTTTCTTCAAATACCTAATTTAAAGAAGTCTCTCGGCCCGCATTTCCTCTTAATTGTTACAAAACACGGTTCTAAGCCACCGGGATCCATCGACCGGGAGATATATTAGAAGTATTATATAAGAAGAAGAAAGACATTTAGTCTGAATTAAGGCTACATTTTGATTGAAATTCGTTGTGAAATACAAAGTTCATTGAATTTTACGTTTCAAACATGCTCGTAATCTACCATCGTTTGTCTTTTTTGATACTGATATGAAGGCCTATTGCCAAGGGTAAATGAAATCACTACACTTGCTCTTAATAACTTCTTTTCTTAATAACTTCGTATAACGTGGAGTAAAATAAAAGTGCACGTACAACCAACATTGTACGAGCACTATTCTTTCGGTATCACTACAAATCAAGTTTTATTATTCGCTGTAGAACACATTGTACGTACGTCATATCGCTTGAAAGTGTTTATTTGTAACAAAGACAGAATTGGATTCCCTGTAGCATTGTGTCTTTAAAATATACGATAGCAAAAACTCTTTGCACTCGTTTGCTCTTTTTCGAGGCTCTGTCTGAACCGTCTTGGTCAAGGGCCATTGTATTACACAATAACAATTGTGATTCAGAAACAACATGGGGACCAAATAAGCTGACAAAGTGGACGGCTGGCGAGTAACTCTCAGAATATTAAACAAGGAAGCGAACCTTGATGATGTTTGCGTGATCTTGATCCAAATGATACGAAGTCATTTGTTATTTATGTTGCTCATTATAATTTTGCAACGTTCATAATTAGTTTAAACTTTTAAAATATTTTATTATTAGCAACGATAAGTATCTAACGGCCTTTGTGACATCAGGTTTTTAAAATTTTTCATGTAATCCATAGAGCAACACAGGCCACCGGCGACCGTAGGGGGAGTAGCGTTTTACCCTGATACAAAACTGTCTGTGTCAAATTTTTTGCGGGGAGAAATTTTTTTACGCACACTAAAATAAAAGTCTGTCACTACGAAACTCACACATAACAATTAAAACAGTAAACATAGATTCTAGATTTAGTTTAATAAGCAGTGAGGCTGCAACTAATTTTATTGTATGTACGAGTATGTATAGGACTGCGTGGACTTATACTTTGATGGTTGGGAACGATTGCGTATGGCTACTCCCCTTTTGATCTGCCGGTGGCCCGTGTTGCTCTATGATGTAATGCGGTTATAAATGTGGTCATCATATTTTAAATAATTATTTTGAATTCCGTTTACGTTTTTCTTTGTGAGTATAATATATTATATGAATATTTTTAACAGCAACATTTCAAATATAAATATACTCAAAAAAATGTTTATCTTTATTTTGTTATGCGCAGCCTGCAGCTCGTCTCATTTATGAGTGACAATCGAAAATTAATCTTTCAATTAAAAAGCAAGAACTGACTTCGAAATTTATGGAGAGTATAATATAATTGAGGTGTTTTAATTTAAACTAATTTTGTTAGTTTCGAGCACAGACACTGAGTAATCACCAGTCTCTCAGTGTTATGTGAAATATATTAAGGGAGTGTGTGCAGGAATTACATGATTTGATTTTTTTATAGGAAAAGGGTGATAAACGAGCACACAGTCCACTTGATTATAAGTGGTTGCTGGGGCCCATAGACATCTACATGTATCCTCGATTACGAACCAAAATGCATATGCGTTGTCACCCGTGAGGACAAAGATGGAATGCCTCGTTTCTTCTTTCTTCCCCGGTCGAGCCGACCCATTCCTCTTACAACTATACCAGTATTATAGTTGCAGCGTGGCTCGATCACGAATAAACATTCCTACTTTTCCTTGAATTCCTTCTTTTTCCGGACAACTAGACGCTCGGCTGGTATCCCCATATATTTGTTTTCGGCATTCCACGCATTTGAAATAAACGGTTTGTTTTATCGTTCATGATGCGTACAGCAAAGTTGTGAAATAGATTTCCAGAATCTGTTTTCCCATCCGACTACTACAGAATAGTTTTTCTATTCAACGTACGATTACGCAATATAACAAGGTTAACCGAATCAGACAGGTAATAAGCCTGATGAACTTAATGAAGAAAGATAAGTGGTTAGAGAGGATTAGGTCACGTAACTCTGAAAACGTAAGATCACTCTACTTCGGATAGATAGACGAAGGTAGGATGTGATTTATTTAAATTTATATTGCGATATTATGATTTATAACTATTAGTGGTGAAACTAGTAACGATGACTTTTTAAAAATATTGAACGATATTAAATGATACCGTTTTCGTTATATCCTATGTCACTGCTGAACATATACAGCTTTATTCATAGATGGCTTTATCTGTGGGATATTTTTATTTATTTATGACTAGCTGTTCACAGCGACTTCGCCCGCGTGGAATTATGATTGGATTTTATGGGGTTTCATTTTTTTTTGCACGGAAGGCTATTTCCTTTTCTGAAATAAAAGTGGTTTAAGTTACTCCTTATAACATTAGCTATTTGCCAGAGAAAGTCCCGTCAAAATCGGTCGAGCCATTTCGGAGATTAACCGGAACAAACAGACAGACAGATAGACTGACAGAACGACAAAAATTTAAAAAATTGTGTTTTTGTTATAAGTACTGTATGCACTTTAAAAGTTGTTATTTTGACATTACAAACAGACACTTCAATTTTATTTATTTGTATAGATTTGCCATAGCTGCTACGATTGGCGGGTGAGTTAGTAACCGCTGTTTTATTTTTTAGTTTTTATTAGGAAGACGTTGTTGCCCATCTCCTGGTTTTTATCCTTCTGTTGCCTCTTACGGTAGTGGATATTTTTACACCGCCACTACACGGTTAATTTTAACTAAAATAATTATTAATTAAACGATAAAGATCAATATATTAAAAATCGATAGAGTGATTAAAATTTAACATTTATATTTGAGAAAGATTTTAGAGTTATTTGTCTTCTAGCTTGATTAGAACGTCAGTCTTGAAGGAAGTTCAATATTGTGCTTTCTCATACTGTGTACAGTTTATTGATGAATTCAATTTTAAAATTTTAAACGTTCTTATTAGAGAAACTGTCTTAACCAATTATGGCCATTTCTTTATTCAATTTATAGTAATTTCTTAGAGGTATGTAAATGAATTAGTAAATAATTTCTATATCTTTGCAAATAAACAAAATTTATGTGTATATTTTTGTTAATTTTACGATTCATTCATAATGGCTGCCTGTTGACGTTTACGCAACGTACAAACAATTGGAGTTTCAAGTGTTACCGGCCTTCCAATTTTCCTTTTATATTTTAAGGCATCTCACGTCTCCATTGGATTACATGTCTAGTAAGTTGAACGCGAGCGTGCCCGGTGAGTTCAGCCACCCTCATCCCGATTCCGTCAGCGGTATCGGTGGCAAATCTTTTTTCGAGCGCTTTGGCTTTTTACAATTTAGGGTCCGATGGTTACACTGTAAAACCCTTGTAAATTATGACGTATATGAAAGAAAATCCAGTCTATACTACATAGTTGCCGGCCTTTTTTTGTTAGTTTGGTAAGGACAACAGGATAAATTTAGCGAATTAGGGGATTAAGTCAGACTGTCATCAATATCTCATATTGCACCGTCACCAGCTTAGTAGCTTTTGTTTGTTAGTTGTATGAGGTAATCACTTAATGTCTATGGTACATTCAAAAAAATCTTCTATCTTACAGTGGTGAAACTCACATCTTGAGAATAACTATGATTTTATTATAATCGACATTAACATTTGAATAGACTTTCTTTTGTGTAATAGAGAACGATTTTTTAACGTTATTTTATTCTAATTGCAGGTAATTCGTTGCTGGCCAAAGCTGTAACTGATCTCTTAGCGTTAGGAAACATAACTTAAAATAAAAAAAATTAAAAATATCCGAAAAAAAAGAGCTGATAACCTTCAAATGTATCCGCGTCATCCGATAGCACCACTGAGACCACCAACCCGCAGAACCGTTCTCGGCTCCAACTCTCCATTACCCAGACTGTGTAAGCTGCTAAATAGCTACAAACACAGAGTTGACGTAAACTTTGATTCCGCTTATAATTTCCGTAAAAAGATTGTCGATAGTATGACTAGTACTTAATTTCGTGCAACCAGCTTGTGTTCTCTTTTACCATACGGATAAACAATGTTTTTTTTTTCCTTTTAAAATTGTTAACTTTATTTAGTAAAATCAAAACCCACTTAAGTTATTGTTATATTGCATGCTGTGTTTACTAGTAAGCAGTCACTACACTTAGCTTAAGAAACTTTTCTGTTATTTAAGATTGTATTGTTTTAGTTGACTGTTAGTAAACCATACGAATAAAATAAATAAATAAAATGGCTGAACAGATTTTCTCACAACATATCTAAGAACAATCTCGATTAAAAACACAACAATCTCCTTCAAAAAATAACTAAATACAAATCGTTTCATGCGTTCAGGACACACTACAAATATATAACACCCCTTTATTTTCGTCGGAGGTTAAAAAGTAGAAATTAAATATATCAAATATATCGGTCCCTAACTTTTATTTCCTTTTATAGATGAAAACAAACCAGGAGATGGACAGCAGCGTATCCCTTATACGAGGGGCACACTGAAATGATCGGGAATAGAATATTTCGGATTGAGTTACAATAAAACCTTTTTTAGAATTTGAATACTGGCCTCTTAGAATATTAATGACATACAAACAATTAAAAAAATGTTTAAAAACAAAAACCTATGTTGGTTTAAAGTTGACACGTCGTTAACAGAAATGGAGCTCGCGCGTGAACATTTTCGTGCCATAATTTATCACAATTTTCGTCGACGCTTATCTGAAGATAAATGTCTCAGCAAACTTGTTTCGATTTATGATGTTAAAGCACCGAGTCAAACGACAATATACCGCTGGTATGCCGAGTTCCGACGGGGTCGTGTGTCGCTCAGCACTGTTTCTTCTGCAGGTCGACCAAGAACAGCGGTCACGCTTGAAAACATCGCTGCTGTGCGAACTATTATATTAGATGACCGTCATGTGACATACGAGGAGATTCGGGTTGTTATCAGTATCGGAATGACAACAATTCTGTCGATATTACATAATGAGCTGTGTGTAAGCACACACGCAAAGTTTCAACATGCGGAAACGCGTACTTTTTGAGAAAAAAATGATTGAAAATCAATTATTATTGCAATATTTATGTCAATTCCTACGGTAAAACTGACGCTATTTTGTATTGTTATTGTCATCGTCAGTAGGGATGTCGATTCTTTCCGAAAAAGATCGATTCTATAAATTGATTCGAAAGCTGATGTATCGATTCACAAAAAATCGATTTCTAAAATTTCGATATTTTCTCATGTTTGCATTTATAATGGACATATAAATCCATTTTATGAGAAAAAAATCCCCTTCATCAGACAAAAAATAGGGGGACTGATTAAAAGGGGTTTCTGTATCTATTTTGAGACTGCAACGTCTCCGACGCTGCGGGAAGAGCAGCCTCTACGCCTTTGCGTAACAAATTGCAAGCATCCCTACTCGCCTTCGCAGCTTCGGCTTGTTGGTCACCTTCGGCGAGGATGACAATGACAATGACGTTTGACATCAATTATTTGTCAAATTTATTTTGTAATTGCGTGTTATTTGCCAATTTGTATGAAGAATAAAAGAAATTATCTCATGAACCGTAAGTTTCCGCAACCTAAAACTTTGCAAAACGCTGTCTTTTAGTGAGTACTATCTACAAAAAAATATGGGCATTTAAATCGATGGTCCATATTGGAAAGTTTATCCCGAGGTCAAACCAACGAAAGTGGTTCGGTCCCGCAGCATGTCAACGAAAATGGTCGCTACGTTTGTCTCGAAAAAGGGGCATGTTGCTACAAATCCTTTACAGAAACGCAGAACTGTTACCGCTGAGTAATATATCACGGTTTGTTTGCCAGAAATGATAGCTGAACTCCGAAAAAATAACCCGAAACGTCGCATCATCTTACATCACTATAATGCGAGCTCCCATACGGCTCGGAAGATAAATGATTTTTTGAAACAGGAAAACGTTGAGCTGATGAGCCATCCTCCGTTCAGTCCTGACCTGAGTCCAAACGATTTCTTTACATTCCCTAGAATTAAAGATTTATTACGCGGTCAACGGTTGGAAGACCCCGAAGCGGCTGTGGAAGCGTACAAATCAGCCATTTTGTCAACATCAACTTCAGACTGGAATGACTGTTTTAATGATTGGTTAGCACGAATGGAAAAGTGCATTAAGTTGAACGGAGAATACTTCGAAACACAACAAAATACAATTTAGCTATACCGTGCATTTAGGTTTTTCTTATTCCCGATCATTTCAGTGTGTCCATCGTATCAACGAAAATATAAGAAAAAAATAAGTTTCCAACCCGCTTTCGAATCGTGGCAAATATACCTGGTTTGGACAATGATATATTCTGTGGAAAGTAAATTTATATGTAATTGTTTGAATAACAAAACGTGCTAACTTCTTTAGATAAGTGATTACTTCAGCACATCTGGAACCAACTCCGAGCAAGGTAAGCTATAGATGCGTTTTCATCCCTGAGGTCTAAAATGAAATACCTCACAGCCTGTAATTTGACTTAGCTTAGACTCTACAACTTATTGTTTATTAATCTACAAATAAGTTCTGTTTATTCAGAATTTATTCACAGAAAACAAACCAGTAAAGAAAAATGAAATGAATTACGGAACCGTATAATTATATACGGTCCCTAACCGTCTGCAGATTATATCGAGTACATGTCGCCTGCATGAGTGAAGTACGTAGGTACGTTTTTACTGCGTGTCGCAAACTATCTTGATAGCTACGAACGAGTCCCCTTGGAATTGTTGATGAGTTTATGTCTACGTACTTACTCAAATGTGAAAGAGTGACAAAGCAAATTTATGCTGCTGAAGAGCGTGGCGGAGACGGCAAGGGGTGACCCAGACGTTTATCGACGACATTGGCGATATATTGAGATGGCACCAACTTAAGAATACCCTGAGCTGTTGAGCATGTATGTATATGTATTATCAATTATATTTAATACATGCTTGACTACTATTAAAAGCAATAAAACTAATCAAAATTAGTTTTGACTGTGCTGTAATAATTTGAAAATAAGTTGGTAATCTGCGTTTAACTTACTCAAAACAGCACCATCTGTCATGAAATAGAAAGAGTAATATATTTTGTAAATAATATAAATAATTATGTGTAAATCTAATTAGTTAAGCATTTAAAAGTTTGTATAACCAGAATTATAAAATGTTTTGAAAATTCTAACTTAAATAGTTAAAAGTGACATCTATCACAAATTATGAAATATATAATTATAATGTTTGATGTTTGATATATTATTGGTTGCAAAAACCTTTGCACTTCTAAAAGATTAATATTATTGTTTGCAAAAACCTTTGCACTTCTAAAAGATTGATCTTAATTGCTATCAAATCAGACTTCGTAATACATTCACTAATATTGGGTTGCTTTTTAATGGAAGTCGAGATATTTAGGTTTGATACGTTTGGTTTTTGTGCGTTTAGGGGGTGTGGTGGCGGCGTAATAAAATCTATCAACCCTTTTTGACCCGTGGGTATATAAGAGGCAACTATGGAAAAGGTCAGTAAAATATGACTTCCGATAGTCCGACAGTTATATCAATACGTTGTGCAATAGACTTATATTTTTTTCGGCTCTGTTTGTATATTTACCGTTACAGTATCTACAGCACTGCATTTGAAATTTATTATGGGCTATAAGTCTTATCTAACCTATCTCAAGTACCTGAAGTTGTTTTTGATAGAAATTTCATCCCTGTTAGTGAAAAAGTCAAGGACTTGGGAATTTATATTGGCAGGAATTTATCATGGGGTCTTCAAATACAGGAAGTTAGTCGAAGTAAATTCTTTGCAGCTGCTCGAACTTTGAATAGATTAAAAACTACTTACTGTCAGTAAAATTGTGCTAGCTCAATCTCTTCTACTCCCAATTCTAGACTATGCAGATGTTTGCTATCTTGATCTCACCGAATTATTTCTATATATTATATGAATATATTTATAAATATTCTGTATCTGCATCACCAAACCACACAATTTTCTTCTTTTTGAGATCCTATCCATGCAAAGGTGGTCTGGAAGAAAACGCTTTTAGCGGTAAGACCGCCCATTGTAACACAATTTTTGTGGTCTTCTTCTTTCGTTATTGTATTGTTTTGGTGAACAATAAAGAGTTATCTATTTAAGTCCTTTCCTGGCTAAAAGTTTAAGTTGGTGCCACTTTTTTAACTGTTCTGCCGCTAAAAATGCCAAAAATGTTCCTGTCTGAAGAGTATAGATGGCTAGGATAATGACTTGCTGTGTGGTATTCCGTCTTGGTATACAGAGGTGACAACGCAACTGTAGCCTCGTTTTTTTGAAGTTGGTTGGCGGTGTCGGTGGGCTCTAGTAGCCACTTAAATTCAAGTGTATTGTGGGCACGTTTGTCATACTTGTTCTATAAAAAAAAAAGATATCCGGTTCTCTACAATTATTATATAGTACACAGCAGTGTTAAACTATATATGTATATATATATATATATATATATATATATATATATATATTTATATATATATATATATATATATATATATATATATATATATATATTACTCTGGTATTCTCTAAAAGCGTATTCCTTCTCCGATCCCTTAGCTGATCCATTCGTGCTGCAATCGCAATATAGCTGCAGCGTGGTTGTCCCACAATAAAAAAATACCGAAAAAATATACTTTCACAGTGAAGCTAAGTTCGTTTGTAACCTCAATTTTAAATAAAAAACTAATACATATATTTTTAATTTATTAAATTATAGGTTAATAATAAAGCAAGAAATTGCCACTTTTAATAAATTTTCAACCTTTAGTGACACATAAGTGTGTGATGCGGGCTAAAAATTTCGGAAATACCAAAAGTTTGTTTATTTATTTGTACATTTACGTGCCATGAATTGAATTCTAAAGAATTGTAAATGCTTAGTGCTGTGACAATATATTTACAAAAGCTATGTATCGAATGTGTATACATCGTAGCATGCACAGCTATACCAAGTAGTTTGTTAGGCGTGTACGGAATTACAAAACAGTTTTTCAAACCACAGTTTGCCCTTGAATACATATAATAGATTCCGTTACCAATTAAGACGCATCAAATATGGAATCTGATGTCATTTTAACAACCGAGACACAAAAGGGGAAACCATCTGGAATTATATCGTCTTCTTATGTCACATTTTCAACAATAATGTAAGTATCACTGTTTTTACGCGGTAGAACCATGCTGCAATTATATTAGTAGTATAGTTGTAGCACGAATGGGTCGGCTCGACCGGTAAGGACCACGCTCTCACAGAATACCAGCGTAAAATAGCAGCTTAACGCTGCTGTGTTTCGTGTGGTGAGTGTAGAGAACCGGAGACCCTTTTTACTGAAAATGAGGCATTCCATCTTAGTCCTCACGGGTGACAGCGCATCTGCATTTTGATTTGTAATAGAGGATAGATGTAATGTCTATGGGTAGCAGCAACCACTTGCCATCAAGTGAACTGTGTGCTCGTTTGTCATCCTTATCCTATAAAAAAATCATTCAAATTAACAAAATCAATTCAAATTAAAAAAAAAACAACCTGAAAGCGCCAAAGGGCAAGTATATTTGGATGAACGCCAATTTAACGCCACTAAAAGTGCCAAGATTGCCGCATCAAGAAACCATATAACTTTATAATGTATTAACAGGTCAAGCTGGATGACTAGTTCAGGTAATCTTACATGATGTATTCGCCAACAAACTGCCCTGTAGTATGGCGAAAGTAGTATAAGGAACAACCGACTGTATTTTTGTGTAATAAACATTTAAAAAAAGTAAAAAGAAATTAATTAAACAGCCTAACTATAGTCAGGATGTTAGCATACTTTGTAAGGAATAACTGGCGTTGGCGGCGTCAGAAAATCCACTACACCATGTAATACCATGAGTGTCGTAAGAGGTGACAAAGGGAAATCAGACAGGAGATGAGCAGCAAAATTTTTCTATTAACATTATTATTTAAAATAATTAAAAAAAACTGCAACTTCCAATCCGACTGCCAAGTCATTTATAGAAAACATGAGGAAATCTATGGCAAAGGTTTATGTACTGCAAAAATAATGAATATCATAACGTGGATGTTGTCACCTTTGACAATGGGAAAATCTAGAACGATCTTATACCTTACGATAGATGGTAAAATCATTTAGTCTATGCCAAGAACACTGTCGACTACTTTTGGTCTATCTGAAGCTGCGATTGTCAAGCGACTGCCAAGCGTGACGAATAAGGCAAATTTTCCTCCTATCGAGAGATTTGTGGATTTTACGTGTTGACGACGCATGTCATGAACGATATGCCTCAACACTAGGCAAGCGGATTAGTAAGCCCAAAGCCGATACTGCACTGGTAAACTGCTATAGCTATCACCTGTCTGTGGGGTTTATGGTCGGTACAGTCAACAAATCATTTTAAATTTCAACAGTGTTATTTATTATTATTTTAGTATTAAATCGATCGTTGATACCTCGTCGTCAGTTAACTGGAAGCATCACGTGTGAGATTTTCTGAAGTAAATGTGATGAATGAATTATATAATATTTTGCATTTGAAACTTTATAATTATTATTTATACTGTAATGTTCAGCGTGTAATGGCGACGTAAGATATTAACTCATATAATCCTGGGGTTATCGTAAGAGGCGAAGAAGAAAACTGTAACTTAAGGTGGGCAACAACATTTGGATAACCATACAAAATAATAAAGACTGCCGTTGCCAACCCACTTGCAAAGCGTTGCAGTTATGACAAATAGCCCCAATATGAGGCAATCTATGGGGAACACCTATGTTCAGCATTGGACATTGACAGACTGTAATGATAAAGATGATGATGAATGAAATTAGAAATGAATAAAAATGGAATTTTATTTTTATGCAAAATAAAAGGAGGTGCGCAGGAATTACACGCTTTAATTCCTCTCTCTACTTTCCACCATCGGACAACCAGGCGGTCGGCGGGTCTTCACCCCTTTGTTGTCGATATTCCACGCATTAGAATCAATAGGTTTGCTTCGTCTTTTATAATACGTACAGCAAAGGAATGGAATAATTTGCCGACGTCTATCTTTCCGTCCGAATACAATCTGGGCGTCTTCAAGGCAAGAGTGAATAGGCTTTTGTTACGCTAAGACAGTGCGATTTAACATCTAGGGCTGCATCACCACTTAACACCAGGTGGAATTATGGTCAAACACTGGCTTATAATAAGTAAAAAAAGAAAAAATAATAGAATCACATGAGTTTCGAAAAATCGAAAAAAAGTTTTTTGGAATTCGACTTAATAAAATACATACATTATATAATTTCAATTTCTCTAAAGCCTTTGCATTATCTAAAGTTACCTGGATTCGATCTTGTAGCTAGAAGATTTTAAATTTAACCTTAATTTATGGTCTCTATTAATAAAACCCAACGAGCACACGGCTCTTTATGCGGGTTTGTACATGTATTTAAATACAAATGTATTTCGGGATGTTTGTGGTGATTCGGTCCTGAAGCTATAGAAACTTACCCTTTCGAAATATTGACTTTGAACTGTGGCTTAATATTGATAGCAATAGATATTAGGGGACATCTTTACAAACACTATTACAGCCGTAACTTGTATTATAAAAATAAGCCAAAATTGATCTTACCGACGTGGCAATAACGATATTAAAACTTTTGAATAATTGTTTCTGCAAAATTGACATCAATAACGATATCTATCTGTTTTCTTAATTTAATTGCTTTTGCGGTCTGATTGACTGATGAGAGATTACATAGTGGATGAGTTGTAATGATTTATTAATTTAAATAAAAAAAAAACACTGTAATCCCACACTAGAAATTTCTCTTTGACATCGCTTAAATTTAACACCACGCTTGGCGGTCGCAATATCAGACTTATCGCACCATTGAAGCTACTCCCTGAATCTGGATATATTATTAATCTGGCAATCAGACAAATACAGACAGATAGACGTAACGCTGCGTACATTTCAGGTGACAGCAAAATCATACTCAATTTCTTGACTCGCATTCAAGCAAACATCTTTCTATTTTCTTTTTTTAACATGTCGTAAAAGTTCACTGCTGAACGCACATATTTGCACCTTAAACTATATTGTTGTTTGCAAATGATTTTAAATGCATAACTTAAGAACGCGAGGGTTGTGCTTTTGGCGTCATATAAAATGTATGTAGCGCTCCGTCTATTTGTTGTTATTTGTCTGGTGGACGGAATAATTATAACGTCATTCGTCGGAAGCTAGAAAATTCGGTGTTCAACATAGTCGCCGCCTGCGTAACTAAAGGCGGTATAAAAAAAAACAACTCCTACAGCGCCTATACACGACAAATAAATCGTTTGTGATTATAATAATAATTTTGTCACTTTTCGCATATATAAGAAACATTTGCGAAGAATACAATTGAAGTTATAAAAGCTTATGGGACAGTTAGTTAAATTCAGATTTGAATTGAATCCTTGATGTTTTACTATATGATGTGTTTCAATTTTACGACTATTTTCGTATATAACTGCAATCAATAGCAGTTCATGTGAGCAAACACATGATTGTCACATAATGACTAATTATGCGCTGTTCACTGACCTTAAGTATTTTTCTAGCAAGTACCTACAACAGAGATGTGGGACAGGGTTGCTATTGTTCATGTTAATACTTAACAATAGCTTGTTCGTATAAGTTAAGATGATTATAAGGTTAATTTAAAAAAGTTAATAAAGTTAATAATAAAGTTAATACTTTTATTTAGTTGCAAAATAAAATGCAGGTTTTATATAATGTTGTTAAATTGCTAGAAAAATGGAAAATAGTTCTTAGCAACCTAAACAACATTTGAAATTTAAAATAGATTCTTATATTAGCATCAATAAAACTAAATATTTTATCTACAATATTTGAATTATTTTTAATTATAATGTTCTCTATCGAGGAAAAACGTTACTATGCGAAATCCCCTGTGAGGTAATCCATGGAGTAGGGAGGCCTATGTTCAGCAGTGGACTTTTGATAGGCTCTAACGATTATGCCGATGATATTAAACTTTTTTTTTAATTTCTTTAACAAAAATAGTAAGCACATTTATTGAAATACAGATATAATAAAACATTTAAAACTTATCACAACAATAACAAAAATTACAGATAAAATACATGTACCTTTCTTGCTTGCTTGTTTGTTGATGAGTTAGGTCTTTTAAACGCTAATTGCATCACATAATTGCCATTACTTGGCACTACCTTGCTTCACGCGTATCTTGACGAATATGCCATTTTATTTTATTTATTTGTATTTATTTAACTTCTTTTAACTTTAAAAGAACTTCTTTTTCTTTTAACTTATTTATTTAACTTTATTTAATACATTTTTCATAGATGGACTTAATGCCTGAGACATTCTCTACCAATCAACCTTTAGGTAAAGCAGAGATGAAAATATGGAATAGGTGGATAAGTTGATAATAGATAGAAATATAAATTAAAGTAAATAAATATAAATTATTCAAATAGTGTTCGCAAACCTTCTTCTTGAATGTATTACGATTGTTAGCCAGGGAGTGGGTGCCAAAGCAAAACAGACTGTACAGTGAAGGATAGATGCAGAAAGCCAGATCTACGAGATCACTTAAGTGAAAGGTTAGTCGAAGAACGTAGGTTTCTGTCATCGTTGGAGCAAAGGTACCGAAATTACTTTCGGTTTTATAACCAAAATGGTAAAAAGATACAAAGGTAAAATTTGAAACAAAGCATTTTCACATTAACAATTACATCAATTATCATGTGAACTTTACTTTAACAGTTTTGGTAGCATTTAGATCTTAGAGTAATTACACACCTAATTTAGATTATTTCTATTGACAGCAGACAGGTATATTTCAAATCTATTCGATGGATAAAGTTTCGGACACTGCGTTGAAAGCTTCGGAATATTAACAGTTGTGTCTATTCCAGAGCCATATAGTTGCCATTATATTTGATATTTCTTATAAATATACTAATAATATTTTCTTGCTCTGGTTATGTTGCTGCTTGTTATGTCTGTGGAATTCAAGGAAAGGAAAGAGTTTTAAATGGGTTTTTCACTAGCGTCGGTCATCGGATCGTCGTCCGTCAGACAACAGGAGCCATCACATGCAGGTGAGGTTAGTATTTAGAAAAAACACAATAAGTGATTTATGATATAATCTAATCCGTTACTAGTGAAGTAAAGTTATAGCCCATATACGTGCCGTTGCTGGGCACAGGCCTATTCTCATTTCTAAGAGGGTTTTAGTGCACGAAATTGTCCGCCGCAATGTGTGTGTAATGCGTGTTCGCGAACTTCACATGTTTTAATTTTTTTTTAATATCTCAGAGAAGCAGGTTTCCGGACGATGTTTTTTTTAGTACTTCGAATTGCGATTAACAATTTCATTTCCCAGGTTGCTCTCGTATTCATGTTAAGAATTAGAATCGAATGACGTAGATCGCACTAGTATAACGTAAGATGAGATGCACATAATTTTAGTTTTTGTCATCAGGAAAAAAAATGCGTTTTTCTCCAAAGCCGATCGAAATAAATGCTTCAAAGTAATGTAATTCTAACAATTTTTCTGTAAAAAAATGCATTCTATTAACTAAATAGCGATAGGCCATATAAGAAAATTTATTATTGAACGTGTAAACGAAATCAGGGTAAAGAAATAAATTGTACAACAAAATAATTTTGTGAATCTTAATTGATCGTGTAGTGGGGGGTGTAAGAATATTTTCTACCCCATATCGCCCCGTGAGTGTTGTAAGAGGCTATACGAGTAGTTGTTCGGCGAACCAGGAGATGAGCAGCAGCATCTTTTTTTATTTATTGGATAAGGGAGACAAACGAGCACACAGTCCACCTGATGGTAAGTGATTACTGGGGCCATAGAACTACATCTATCCTCGATTAAGAATCAAAATGCACATACGTTGTCACTCGTGAGGACTAAGATGGAATGCCTCGGTTTCCAGTGAAAAGGGTCTCCGGTTCTCTACACTCACCATACGAAACAACGGATAATTAAGCTGCTATTTTACGCTGGTATTCTGTGAGAGCGTGGTCCTTCCCCGGTCGAGCCGACCCATTCGTGTTACAACTACACCAGAAATATAGCTGCAGCATGCCTCTACCACGTATCTTCCTGATAACAATTCAAACTCATAAAAATTCTGCATTGGCCAACCCGCTTGCCAAGCGTGGCGACTATGGAAAAAAAACTCTCCTATAAGACAGACAGACAGACGGACAGAGCAATGGAATTGATAATTGTGAATCTAAATTGCAAAAATTCAATTAAACTTGCTGCCATTTTCATAACCAATTCTGATGGTGACCTTTAACGAAGAACGATCACAAATTTTTATGATGGAATTTATTAATTTCGGATGTAATAACAACTTATAAAGCTTTATAGGTTAATAAGATTTTCTATATAAAACAAATTACAAACCTGAACATGTTGCTTTGAACAGCGAGAAAACATATTTCTTCGAATAATTTGAATATGGAATTTGATTTTACTACAAACGATCTCAGATGACTTTTTTATTCTTGAAGATTTTTTTGCAAAATAGCGTAAGTGGAATAACCAATAGCTATGGCATCAAATGACCTTTGGAAATAGGTACTTACTTTTACCGTATGAGTAAAGAAACCGTACTGTAATTTTACTGAGCATAGATAAATCTATTTTCAATTAACTGCCATAAATTGTGACTAAAAATCTGATACATAATTCCTAGATCCTTAGTTTAATTGATTTATACGTTACAGCCTTTGAAATTATTGTAGGCGAAAGTTTTAGCGGGCAATATACATCTACTATTATATACGACAAGACTAACAAGACAATACTTAAGATCAAACTTAAATGTTTAAGTATAAAATAAATATACAATTCTTTATATTGTATATATGATATAAAAATCACATTGTCAGAAAGATAAATGATTGTTGATTTTTTTAAATTGCTATTTAAAAAAAAACTAAAACTAATAACTTTGTTCGAGACGGCCAAAATGACTGTTCACAACGGCAAAAATGACTTTAAACGAGAAAGTGATTAAGGAATATTTATTTGTTTAAAAAATGAAAATACGGAAAAATTGACTAAATAATGTATTAAATATAGTTTCACCATGTATTTACAACTCTCAATATGTTTGTATAGAAGGTCGATTTGACAATAGTTAATATAAACAACTTTATTTTGTTTAAGAAAATATCGACCAATCACAGCGCGCCGCGCTATAGAACTTTCTGGAAATTTAAATTAACTGCGTAATAGTTTTAAGCAAAAAATTAATGAGAATAATTTTATGTCTGAAAAGAGTTGTAAATATGGTATTTAGTTAGCATATGATGTATAGATCGTTATAATAAAGAAATATTTTGTATAATTAAGCACGATTTAAAAGTTATAGGATAATTAAAGAATTAATATGACCAATTAGTGTAAAAGTTTAGGACATTTCAATGAATAACTTTGTTAAATGTAAATATATTAATTATCCTTTATCGCATACTAATGTAGAACAAAAATGTCTATTTAATGATGTATAGCATGTTAGAGTTAAGATTTGTATTATATAGAAAAGTTGCAATTTGTGCCATTTGCATAAAGAAAAATGATTGAAAATAAAGAGACAAATGGGAATTGGCAAGCGGCTCTCTATAGAGTATAGCCGAAGTCTACCTTATGGGGGCAAATCATAGTAACATTGTAGTAGGAAGAACTACCAGTAACAAGCAGCAGTATCCGGTAGTAGCTGAAGTGACTAGTAGCAGAACACAGTGAAAAGTTAAAGTGAAATAGAAAAGTTTAGCTAGCCGAAAAAGGTCGTAACTGAAAAATCGCAGTTACACATAGTCGGAAAAAGTGGCAACTGAAAATTCTCAGTTGCACATAGAAAAATAGTGTTAGCTAGCCAAAAATAGTGGTAACTGATATTCGCAGTTACATATAGTGAAAAAGTGTTGGCTAGCTGAAAAAAGTGGTAACGGAAATTTCGCCGTTACATTTCGTGAAAAGTGTTAGCTAGACGGAAAAAGTGGTAACTGATATTCGCAGTTACAAAAGTGTTTAAATTCAACTAATTTTAGTTGATTAATAGCTGCTAGTCAGTAGTGTTAGAAAACCAGCTGCTACCAATAGAAATTTTGGATACTACCAATAGAAATTTGTTACTTTCAATAGATATATAAAATTACCAATAGAAATTGTAGAGAATACCAATAGAAACTTGTTACTGCCAATAGAAATTTGATATTACCAACAGATATTTTAAAAATACGAATAGAAATTTTAGAAAACCAATAGAAATTTTAATATTGCTGTGTGTTTAATTAAATCTGTGTTTTAAAATATATAGTGAACAATCATAGTTGAAAAATAGTGATAAATAAATAACAGTGTAAAATCTCGCGACAAATTAATTAGTCGATCCGCTGGCCACTCCCTTGCTATTTTAATTTACAAATCGTGCATTTTAATTTTGAACCTCAGTCCACAGTTTATCCGCAGCAACCAAAGAGACGGCAGTGAAAGACGGCAGTTGGAGGAGTCTGGAACCTACAGGTGTAGGACGTGAGCGACTCGCGGGGTATCTCCGACAACATTTACTCCGGAGAGTTTCGCCCGTCCGGCACATTTTATGGTCCTTCGAGCCGGATTCTTCCACCTGTACTGCCGGCTGGACCATTTTATGGTCCTTCGAGCCGGATCCTTCCGATTGAACTGCCAGCCGGACCATTTTATGGTCCTTTGAGCCGAATCATCCGTATACACCGGACCACATACGCTGGTCATTCGAACGGGATTCGTCAATCCGTTAGTATTTCGGAACCGGGTAAATAATCACTACCGTTTTAAAGTTGCTGAAATTTCAGAATCAAGATGCCGATCACTCGTTCGCAAGGAAGGGGAACCATGGCGTGGACTGTCGGTCTGGATGATGGACCGTCGGACAATACCGACACCGTCCGCCACCAGATGCCACCACGCTCACCATCCACAACAGAAGGCGCTGAGGCGCCAGCTTGCCCCCGCGATGGGGGGGTACTCCTGCCTGTGCCAGCCGTTGTTAAAGCCGGTACACCGAAGCAGAGAGAACAGATAGCTTGCCCCTGCGATGGGGGGGTACACCTGCCAGTGCCAGCCGTTGTTAAAGCTGGTACACCGAAGCAGAGGAAACAAATAGAAGGCGACGATGACATTCGCTGTGCATCACCGCCAACAGCCCGGGTATATTCCCGCGCCGAAGAGCCACCAAGGGGCCACACCGATAAAAGTACAAGGTCAAAGAAGAACACTCGGCCCAATAAAAAGGTTTTGAAGGCTCGTGAGGAAGTGCTGAGAATAAAATTGGAACTCGCACAGATCTCATTACAAATGGCTGAAGAAGATGATGAATCGGACGACTATGATGAGGATGGTCACTCCAAAAGTGAGTATGTCCGATCTTGGCTCGAAAATTCTGTAGCCAAACAAAAGCCAACGCAAGGCGCAACCACCGGTGGGGAGGCCCCACTTAATAAAAACAGCACAAAGCCACCCCCGGAGGTTGTCGACCTCAGTGAGCCGCCGATGAAGCTCACAAACAAGGATTCGAAGGTTGATGAAGAAAGGGAGCTCCTACCTGCTGTATCAGAGCTCACCTACCAGGATCCCAATGCTGAAAATATACCGAAGAGTCCCGTACCTCAGAAGGCTTGCCAGGACTCCAAGGTTGATGAAGACAGGGGGCTCCTACCTGCTGTATCAGAGCCCGCCTACCAGGATCCCCAACCGGAAGAAGCAACCAAGAATCCCATAATAAAAAGACCTAACCAGGCACCTGTCAGCAATGAAGACAGGGTGCTCCGACCATTCATATCGGAGCTCACGTCCGCTATAGCCGCACTCGCTGATAAACCAAAACCAGAGAGTGCATCGTCAAATACTTTCGCAGCATCAAAAGCGATAATGACACTGCCGAGCTTTAGCGGAGCACATACTGAATGGCTTTCGTTCCGTGCCATTTATGAAACAACCCGAGGCTACTTCAATGACATAGAAAATACTGCTAGACTACGAAGAAGTCTACAAGGAAGAGCCTTGGAAACAGTTAGTTCGGAACTCATCGGGCATGCTAAACCAGATGAGATTATGCGAGAACTGGAGCTACAATTTGGGCGTCCAGATTCAATCGCGCAAGCAGAAACCGATAAATTACGGGGATTGCCACGCTGTACAGAGGCACCCAGAGATATTTGTACATTCGCGAGCAAAGTGAGGGGAAGCGTCGTCACACTTCGAGCACTCAAGCGAGACCATTACCTCGTTAACGCAGAGCTGCTACGACACCTCACAGACAAACTGCCAAACTCTATACGCGCGCAGTGGTATAGAATTTATACAGAAAAGTATGACTCAAGACCAGACCTCGGTTCCTTCAGTGAATTTATCACCGAACAAGCTCGCTACTGTAGTGCATTTGCGCCTCCTGAGATCATAAGCGGAGCGCAAAATAATCGTCCAGTGCATAGGACGCACACGGCTACCACTAAGCCGTCTCCGAAATGCAGTGTGTGCGAAAAAGAGGGTCATTACGGATCCGACTGCAACAAGTTTAAAGAGGCAGATATTGATAAAAGATGGCAACTCGCCAAGCAAAGGAATTTATGTTTCCGGTGTCTGCGTTATAGAAGTCAGACACACAGATGCAAAACCACGAAGTGTGGAATAAAAGGATGCAACGCGACACACAATCGACTCCTTCATAATAATAGAAAGGAAAAGACAGAGGGCCCACTAAAAGAACCTCAAGAGACAGTGGCAAACTCATTCGCTGTATCAAAGCATCAAGCTTACTTGAAGATAATTCCAGTTCGAGTAATTGGACCGGCGGGAGCAATAAACACACACGCTCTGCTGGATGATGGGTCGACAGTCTCGTTAATGGATCAAGAGATTGCCGATCAAATTGGAGCTAAAGGGCGGTTGGACCCATTCAAGATCACAGCTATCGGGAACACTACCCTCGATTCGCCGGACTCCCAAAGAGTCAAAGTGTCACTGAAGAGTCTCCATAGAAAAAGGGTGCCATTCAGAGCACGCACGGTCGCCAGCCTAAACTTGGGGCCGCAGACTGTGCGTGCAACAGACATAGAAAATTGTAAGCATTTGAAAGGCTTAAAGGATCAATTGACATATGATTCAGGCAACCCTAGGATCCTGATAGGACAAGACAACTGGAGACTCTTAATAGCCACACAAGTACGCAGAGGTCCACCGCACCAGCCAATAGCCTCGCTCACAGAACTGGGATGGGTGCTACACGGGGCGCACACTAAAGCCCCGCATCAGCGCGTCCACACGGCCAACGAGCTGTACACGAGCGAGGAGAATATAAATGACCAACTCCGCGAATATTTCGCGCTGGAATCTTTAATGATAAATCCGAGAAAACCAGATTCCGATCCAGAGAAGCAAGCCGAAGAAATACTAAATAGCAGCACCCGTCAGTTGGAAGACGGGCACATAGAAACAGCGCTTCTATGGAAAAAGAAAAACATCGAAATGCCTGGAAATTATGAAACGGCGATAAACAGGCTCGTTTCTATCGAGAAAAAACTAGATCGAAACGAAGAGCTAAAGCAGAAGTACAACGAAGAAATGAATTCCCTGATACAAAAGGGATACGCCGAAATAGCGCCAAAGAATAGTACACCAGGAAAGACATGGTATCTACCTCATTTCGATGTCCATAATCCGATGAAACCAGAAAAGTTTCGCATAGTACACGATGCCGCAGCCAAAACAAAAGGAATGGCATTGAATGATTTCCTGCTCACGGGTCCAGACTTACTACAGTCATTACCAGGAGTCATGATGCGCTTTCGCCGACACAATGTTGCTGTCTCCGCGGACATAGCGGAAATGTTCATGCAAATCAAAGTGAGACCCGAAGACAGAGATGCCTTGAGATATCTCTGGAGAGGAGATCGACGCAATGAGGCTCCACAACAATACAGAATGACGTCGATCATATTCGGTGCAGCTAGTTCACCCTGCACAGCGATATTTGCAAAAAACTGGAACGCCAAAAGGTATATAAAAAAATATCCAGAAGCCGTAGAAGCTATCATCCAAAACCACTACATGGATGATTATCTGGATAGTTTCCAGTCCCTGGAAGATGCAATGCGGATATCGAAGGAAGTACGCGATATACATAAAAACGCGCACTTCACATTGAGAAAATGGGTTTCCAATGCGCCAGAAATCGTAAAAGAATTAGAACCTGACAACGAAACAACCGAGTCAGTCAAACTGGGCGACAAGGGAACCGAGGAAAAAATACTCGGTTTAATTTGGAAACCGGGTACCGATCAGCTGAGCTTCAACCTAAAGCTCGCTCGACTTCCGGACAATTTGCTGCAGAAAAAACCAACAAAGAGGGAAGCGTTGAAAATAGTGATGTCGCTGTATGACCCTCTCGGCCTCGCCTCCCCAGTTACGATACGCGCCAAGCAAATACTGCAGGAAGTGTGGAGACGAGGAACAGACTGGGACCAGGAGTTGGACGAGGACCTGAGTAACCATTGGTCCACATGGATCCAACACCTGGAACGTCTCAAAACAGTAAGCATACCAAGATGCTACCCGGGATACAGCGACGCACGCTCCCTCCAAGTGCACGTATTTTCAGATGCCAGTGAAAGCGCCTACGCAACGGCAGTTTACTGGAGAGCAACGACACCCGATGGGCAAGTGTACGTGAGCCTCGTCATGGCCAAAGCGAAGGTAGCTCCGCTCAAGGTAACATCCATACCTCGCCTTGAGTTACAAGCCGCCGTGATGGGAAGTCGCGTAGCTGCGGCTGTCATCCAGGAGCATCACGTAAAGCCCGAAGCTGTCACTTATTGGACTGACAGCAAAACTGTCCTCACCTGGATAAAGAAAGGTTCCAGGAGCTACAAACCCTTTGTAGCACATCGAATAGCAGCAATAGAGGACAATAGTAAAGTGGACGACTGGCGCTGGGTACCCACAAAATTGAATATAGCTGACACCGCTACGAGGGACGTACCACCCAATTTCGACTCTAACCACGAGTGGTACAGTGGCCCATCATTTCTATACAAAGAACCGTCAGCATGGCCAACAGAACGACCCACGTCATCCGAACCTACTGGTGAAGAAAGATCTCTCACCATCACAGAAAGATATAGAGCTCCGCTATATAAAGAGGCCATTCCCGATCCGACGAAATTTTCGAAATGGGAACGCTTAGTGCGAGCTACGGCCAGAGTGCTTCAATTCATAACACTCTGCCGCAAAACAACCGACAGGACCTTTTATAAAAGGACAAAAAAAAATAGAGAGGAAGACCCCGACTGGAGGAGATCGAAGTGCAATCCGCGACGTCTCGCGCAGCCTCCCAGTCAGGTGAAAAGCAAAGATGTAAACAAATACATCACACTGGAGGCCGAATATATAAGAAAGGCCGAAAAGCTCCTGGTACATGTCATCCAGGAAGACTCCTTCACACAAGAGATAGCCGATCTCCGTAACGATAAGAGGGTCGCCCATGATAGCCGCCTACGACCACTACAGATACAATTGAAAGACGGGATCATTGCGCTACGAAGTCGAATAGCCGCTGTAAAAGGAGTCTCTGAAGATATGAAAGGGCCAGCTATATTGGATGGTGATCATCACATCACCCAATTGTATATTGATTGGACGCATCGTAGCCTGCATCATTGCGGGACCGAACCAACCATCAACGAGGTTCGACAGCATTACTGGGTAATCAGACTAAGACCCACTACTAAAAGAATAGTAAGCCAATGCGTTCAGTGCCGCATAAGAAAGGCACAACCATCCATGCCAGCCACCGGTGATCATCCCAGCACGCGTCTCGCACATCACCAGAGACCGTTCACGTTCACCGGCCTGGATTATTTTGGGCCACTCTCCGTAACAGTGGGACGTCAGCATCAGAAGAGATACGTGGCGCTCTTCACCTGCCTTACATCACGAGCTGTACATTTGGAAATTGTGAAAGATCTCAGCGCAGACTCTGCCATACTGGCATTAAGAAGATTCGCAGCGCGCCGAGGATGTCCCACCGAGATTTACTCGGACAACGGCACCAATATGCACGGTGCCGACAAGGAGCTTCGAGAGGCCTTCCGAGAAGAAGCCAGCCGACGAGGCATAGTCTGGCGATTTATAACCCCCTCCGCGCCTTTCATGGGAGGGGTGTGGGAACGGCTTGTTCGATGCGTGAAGACGGCACTATACACCGTCCTTCATGAGAGACATCCGCACGAAGATGTCTTGACCACGCTGCTCTGCGAGGTGGAATATACAGTAAACAGCAGACCATTGACTCACATCTCAGTAGACAGCAAAGACAACGAGTCCATCACTCCAAATCACTTCCTATTGGGAGGATCTGCGAGACTGCCAACACCTGGAGTTTTTAGTGAAAAAGATGCGAACAGCAAAAAACACTGGCGACGCTCCCAGATACTCGCTGACATGTTCTGGCAGCGTTGGGTCAAAGAATATCTGCCGGAACTTCAAAACCGGCGGGAGGCCCACGGTCAAGGCCCCGATCTCCAGGTGGGCGATCCAGTCCTCATAGCTGACAGCCAGTTACCTCGTAACACCTGGCCACGAGGAAGGATTGAAAACATATACCCCGGGGCGGACGGACAGATCCGCACTGTGGAGGTACGCACAGCGAATGGACTAATCAAGAGGCCAACCAGAAAACTCGTGCCGCTGCCGAAGTAGAGGCAACGTCTCTCACCGAAATTATGCAGCGCCGCTGCGACGGGTCTTCGCGACGCTGCACGGCGGGAGAAATGTTCGAGACGGCCAAAATGACTGTTCACAACGGCAAAAATGACTTTAAACGAGAAAGTGATTAAGGAATATTTATTTGTTTAAAAAATGAAAATACGGAAAAATTGACTAAATAATGTATTAAATATAGTTTCACCATGTATTTACAACTCTCAATATGTTTGTATAGAAGGTCGATTTGACAATAGTTAATATAAACAACTTTATTTTGTTTAAGAAAATATCGACCAATCACAGCGCGCCGCGCTATAGAACTTTCTGGAAATTTAAATTAACTGCGTAATAGTTTTAAGCAAAAAATTAATGAGAATAATTTTATGTCTGAAAAGAGTTGTAAATATGGTATTTAGTTAGCATATGATGTATAGATCGTTATAATAAAGAAATATTTTGTATAATTAAGCACGATTTAAAAGTTATAGGATAATTAAAGAATTAATATGACCAATTAGTGTAAAAGTTTAGGACATTTCAATGAATAACTTTGTTAAATGTAAATATATTAATTATCCTTTATCGCATACTAATGTAGAACAAAAATGTCTATTTAATGATGTATAGCATGTTAGAGTTAAGATTTGTATTATATAGAAAAGTTGCAATTTGTGCCATTTGCATAAAGAAAAATGATTGAAAATAAAGAGACAAATGGGAATTGGCAAGCGGCTCTCTATAGAGTATAGCCGAAGTCTACCTTATGGGGGCAAATCATAGTAACATTGTAGTAGGAAGAACTACCAGTAACAAGCAGCAGTATCCGGTAGTAGCTGAAGTGACTAGTAGCAGAACACAGTGAAAAGTTAAAGTGAAATAGAAAAGTTTAGCTAGCCGAAAAAGGTCGTAACTGAAAAATCGCAGTTACACATAGTCGGAAAAAGTGGCAACTGAAAATTCTCAGTTGCACATAGAAAAATAGTGTTAGCTAGCCAAAAATAGTGGTAACTGATATTCGCAGTTACATATAGTGAAAAAGTGTTGGCTAGCTGAAAAAAGTGGTAACGGAAATTTCGCCGTTACATTTCGTGAAAAGTGTTAGCTAGACGGAAAAAGTGGTAACTGATATTCGCAGTTACAAAAGTGTTTAAATTCAACTAATTTTAGTTGATTAATAGCTGCTAGTCAGTAGTGTTAGAAAACCAGCTGCTACCAATAGAAATTTTGGATACTACCAATAGAAATTTGTTACTTTCAATAGATATATAAAATTACCAATAGAAATTGTAGAGAATACCAATAGAAACTTGTTACTGCCAATAGAAATTTGATATTACCAACAGATATTTTAAAAATACGAATAGAAATTTTAGAAAACCAATAGAAATTTTAATATTGCTGTGTGTTTAATTAAATCTGTGTTTTAAAATATATAGTGAACAATCATAGTTGAAAAATAGTGATAAATAAATAACAGTGTAAAATCTCGCGACAAATTAATTAGTCGATCCGCTGGCCACTCCCTTGCTATTTTAATTTACAAATCGTGCATTTTAATTTTGAACCTCAGTCCACAGTTTATCCGCAGCAACCAAAGAGACGGCAGTGAAAGACGGCAGTTGGAGGAGTCTGGAACCTACAGGTGTAGGACGTGAGCGACTCGCGGGGTATCTCCGACAACATTTACTCCGGAGAGTTTCGCCCGTCCGGCACAAACTTAATTATCATACAGTCCTACTCCCCTTGGTATCGTGCCAAGAACGCTGGCTGCGTTTCCTCGCTGAATAGCTTACTTACTACTTATACTTAGCCTTTGAGCGAGAAAAGAACCAGCCCTCTTATCACCAGCAGCACCGACCAATCGTGGGTAAAATTCCTTTAGGAACTTCACCAGCACGTGGACCTCACGGACCGATAGTCTACAGCAAATGGCACAAATATGTAGATCTCTAGATATCATACTCAGAGACTCAATTTTATTTATTTTTTTATAAATTTGAATATTTAATGTAATACTTATCAAAAATGTTACATATGAAATTTTATCTACGGCTTAGCGAATACGACAGAGTATTATAATTGGTCCGGATTTTTTTATTTACTTAGACGCATACATAATATGACAGAGTATTTTTACGCAATCGTTAAAATATAGTTAAATTGATGTTTTTAAGCCAAGTAGTATATTAAAGCAAATTTTTCGCGTAGTGTTGCGTAGATTGTGTCTTACCCCTGATACTACTATGCGTATTACCACAGAATAAATAATGATACAAGCAATAAGCTCAATTACTATGAAAAAAAAAACGTGTAACTGGGAAGTTACAGACAAGAACTACGATAATAATTTAAAATTAAAAATTTTGTACAGCCGACTTCAATATAAGTTATTTAAGAATAACTTAAAAACTATTGGTCTGACCTTGATCAAATTCATATGGGACCACACGAGAAGTACCAGCTTTCAAATAAAAAAAGAATCATCGAAATCGGTTCACCCAAAAAAAAGTTCTGAGGTAACACATAAAAAAAAAAACGAAAAAAAAAAACATACAGTCGAATTGAGTACCGGCTCCTTTTTGGAAGTCGGCAGAAAAGCATTTGAAAGAAAGACAATAACGAATAAAAAAGTGAACTTATTAGTGTACAAAGAGATTTAAATATATAGGCTACTATGTCTTTGTTAGTGTAATTCGCTGATAGTGTTAATAATATTCTTTTAGAATATCTTTTATCCAATGAAATTATATGATGTGTACTTACGTCAGTAATATTGCTTCTTAAATAATGTCCACTGTGAATCAAAGTGTCCAAATGGTCAAGCTCCTTGTTGCCTTTCAGAGTTACTTGCAAAGAGGCCAAGCAGTACTTGCCTCGAACTGTGCCGTCGATTTCCAAACATTCGTCGAAGTCACCATATTGATTTGCATTACCGCTTAGTATGCCTGACGGTGGTTTCGCAGTGGCGTCAAACACTGAAACAAACATTGGATCAAGTAAGTAGACGGAAATGGTTAAATGTGCGGTAGTGTTTGTGATTGTGGTCGAATTTGTCAGGGTAACATTGTATAATATTCTATAATTTGAAGATGGTACAAACATATTAACGTTCCAGTAGGAAGTTATTGTTATCCCTATTTTCCAAAGTACAAATTTTTACATATCCCCGTATTTTAAGAAAATGAGTCGTATGCTATGGTGTTTAGATGATCTGGTAAAATTGTTATTAACGTCGGTCCAATAATTTTAGAAAAAGTTATTAACCTATGAAATATAAAAATAATCGAATTTTACTATTCATCAAGTTTTTATTAAGTTACTTTCTTGTTTGTTTATCTGTCTGGTTGTAGTTCCTTGTGGAATATTGCAACTCAAATTCCGACCATTTCCCGATTAGCTAGATCTTGCAATTTTGAACATGGCTCTGAATCCGATGACAATGTAGGAATATGAAAAATATAATATATTAAATTATTTAGTACAAAATTTAAAAAAAAATCACTTGTTTAATCTGTAGGCACAATACAGATTTTTTTAAAAATATGAAATAAATTAATAGAATCCCTATTTTCCGATTTCATATTCGTGTTACTTATATTTTATCACTTCCGACAACATTCCGCAAAACATTTATTATTCATAATATTATAGCCAATATTACACTAACAATAAATAATTCAATATTAAAATATTTCACGCGGCGGGTCATGGGTTTTAATCCCAGCCGATACTAAGCTTTCAGCTTTGTATTTTTTGGAGTTTGGATTTATTGTCTTTTCTCATCTTGAATGTCCCCGTGTCTCTGAAACTATATCTCAGCCTCCAATAAACCCATCAGACACGACACGATTATGTGACGTGCGTACCACAGGTATGTATATTAAACCTAATATCTATAGTTGACAGCTTCTGTTTTTCGGGAAATTGAACCAATACCGAAATTAAGTTATTCGGAAAGAGAATAAATACAATCAAGTTATGACAGGGGTTTCCATAGTGTGAGCCGCGAAGCCCTTGTGCGCCGTAGAGAGCAAATGCGCCGTGATGCGCTCCTGTTTACCAATCTTCCGGAGACTAAACTTAGGTATTCGCGGGTACAAAATAAACAATATAAATCGCGCGCGTTTCATACGTCACTCACTCGCCGATAGGTACTTACGCTCATAAACGGGTCCAGAATGAAAATCCAACTTTCAAAAGCTCTAAGAATTCTTATATCCGATGCAACATCTTATCAGTTTCATTTTGTGGATGTTTATATTTTTGTGCATAGATAGACATAAAAAATTTGGATCTTTGTGCCCTAGTATCATTGTAACCTATTTCGACTAGCTAAGGCACCGAGACGTAATATTAAACCGCGAACTAAAAAAGTTTGGGAACCCCTGGACTATGATATATGATATTACATGATTTAAAACCTCCTTTTCTTTTCCATCGGACAAGTAGATGTCAACATTTCACGTATTCTATTTAACGAAAAGGTTTGCTTCATTGATCGTGTTGCTTACAGCAAAGGAGGGTAGTAGTTTGGCAGACTTTGCCTATCTATCTGATCACAATGTAGATGTTTATATGGTAATAGTGAATAGGTTTCTTTTACTATTATAAAAGTTACTTTAAGTTAAAATTACACACAGCCTAATACGTCTCAATGCTGGACACAGGCCTCCTCTCATTTCTGAGAGGGTTTTAGGGCAAGTAACTACTCTAACTACTATTCCAAGCCAGCGCCTAACTACAATCCCACATAATGGTGATTTAACCTAAGATGGTGTGTGTAAAATGTAACAATACAAATTGTGTGTTAACTTTATTTAAAACCAATCTTACATGAGGGTCAAAGGGTTAATAAACTTTTTGAAAGCAACAGATGTTGACGTCTGCAAATTACCGGATTGGATTAACGGGATCGATAAGTCGTCGCATTCTTAATCTTACAGCCAGAGTTAACGTGCTGACACAAAATATTTCCAGTTATATAACTTATCCTTGTATATGGGCTACAATTTCGAGAAAAAGTTAAGGGAATATGATTTAGCCCAAGAGGTAGAACAAAACCTTAGACGGCGATGTGTTAATTTTACCCCTAAACTTGTACATGAATTATAAGCAAGATTGACAACAAACCTTGCAGTACTACAAAAAATTAATATGTTTTCTGTACAAGAAACGCTGAAGGTTTTAAAACCAGAAATTGTAGAAATAGCGCAAATTTTACTACGGACGCAACAAAAAATCGATAAACTTGTATCACAATGCCGAAACATTGATCATATGCAGTGGCAGTGTACATCATTCACTATTGAATTTTGGTGTGAAGTTCTAGACTTCAAGGACGCTCCAGGCAACAATCCCTTCTTGGAACTGGCTGGATTTGTAACAATGTTGCAGACGTTGCCACATTCAAACGTGTATTCAGCCAAGTTAGCTTGGTTAAAACAAAACTGAGAAAAAGTTTGTCTTTAACAACATTAAACGCAATTTTATACGTAAGATTTGGACAGAAAAGGGTAAACTACTGCTGTCACTCCTACGATATACCTGATCCAATATTAAGAAAGATAGGGTCAAATGAGGTATATGCATCCCTATCTTCTGCTCCAGACCCACATTTGGCACCTGACCAAGAAGATACCGACGAGGATCTGAATATTTTGTTGGTATCAGGGACTGTCTGATTGTTGTCTATGAATATTGTACCATTTTGTAAAATAAACTTGTAAAATCGTGTTAGCCTTTTTCGCTCCTCAAATTTTAGCATATTTTTGGCATTTCACAAACATGAATTTAGCATTAAATATTTTAAGAGTTGGCAGCACTGCCCGTAGAGGGATTCGGCATTTTAAAACGAAGCTCCGTAGTGAAAGGTTTTTTGCAACCTGTGTTTACTATTTATAGTCGCATTTAGTTACAATAATCATGAGCATAAAATAGTATTCTATTTTTTATTCTTAGAACAGCAAAACATTTATTTAACAAACAGTAAAAATAATAAAATAAAGTTAAAATAATAAGTACACCTCCGGGTGTACCGACACTATTTTAGCAGTTGTGTCTCGCCAGCAATGCAAAGACGGGAGTTTTGGAGCATTTGGAAAAATCCAAAATTAGGGGCTTTTTAGGTATTAATTAGGTGCCAAGTAAAAAAACTTTGGTGCTCTAAAATTGAAAACGATTGAAATTTGCGTTGCTGGCAAAACGTATTGCTAGCAATGCAATGAAGTTATTAGATATACGATAAATATTAATAGCAAGGAATTAAGTGCTAATTAGGTGCTGCAAGTATAGGCAATGACAAGGCGCCCCTAATAAAAATAAAATTGTATTTCAGAAAAAAGCAGATACAAAATTCAGGTTTTCTTAAAATCAGAATAGAATCAAAAATGCTTGTAGAAAAAGCCCAAACTTTTTAGGTGCTCATTAAGTACCAAGATTAAAAATTAGTTGCTCTAAAATTTTCACCGCAATGAACGATTGAAATTTGCGTTGCTGGCAAAACGTATCGCTAGCAATGCAATGAAGTTATTAGAGATACCTACGATAAATATTAATAGCAAGGAATTAAGTGCTGACCGATTATCGAAACCCGATAGAGATTAAGATATTATTCTGGGAATTATAGGGTCCACGACCACCATTACCTTAACATAAGGTATGAACGGCATTTTATGTTCTTTATCAGTGCCTAAAAATTAGGTGCTAATTAAGTGCCAAGTTTAAAAATTAGGTGATTTAAAATTTTCACCGCAACGACAGGTTGAAATTTGCGTTGCTGGCAAAACGTATTGCTAGCAACGCAGTGATGATAATAGATATACGATAAATATTAATAGCAAGGAATTAAGTGCTAATTAAGTGTTAAAAGATTATTGGGGTCGGATGTAGATGACGGTAATATTCTGGGAATTATCGGGTCAAGGACCACAATTACCTTACTATAAGGTATGAATGGCATTTTTGTGCTTTATCACTTATATATTACAGATAAGATAGATCGAATCTGTACTAAAACCAAATCAGAACGCTCCGACTCCACGTAGTCGTGTCTGCCCTACCCCTAGAGTGTTTTTGTAAATCGAGATCGAGAGTAGCCCCCGCCCGCTGTGGTAAAACGCAGACATCCGTAAGAGCCGTAGAGGCTGAGGCTGGTCTAATAAGCCAAAGCCGCGGAGGTGAACATGGGTGCTTGTGATTTGCTACGCAAGGGCGAAGGGCCTGCACTCCCCGCTGCGCGGAAGCCGTTGCAGAAGTAACTATGTCAATATTCCTGCAACGCAAATTTCAACAGTTCGTTGCGGTGAAAATTTTAGAGCACCTAATTTTTAAACTTGGCACCTAATTAGCACCTAAAAAGCCCCTAATTTTGGGTTTTTCTAAATGCAAATTCCTGATTTGTGTTGCTGGCGATACACAACTTATTTTAGCGAACAGTGTCGGCTCGACCGGAGAATGACCACGCTCTAACAGCATACCGTCGTGAAATAGCAGCTTAATGCTGTTGTGTTTTTTGATTTTGATTCTTAACTGAGGCTAAATGTAGATGTTTGAGGCCCACAATATCCACTTACCATCAGGTTGACTGTGTGCTTGTTATCACCGTTCTATTATAAAATAGCAATGCATAAATAAGGTTAAATCGACATGTATAGGGTCTTAACATTTGAACGAAACGGAACGTTGAAACGACAAAATTGTAGTTAAGTAATGGGGAGGAAACTTCGAAGAGAGTTGTACAAACGATATTGTAGACCGAGATTCGGAACTTCTTTGATCTTTAGCGGAAGGAAGTAGCTATTTGAAATATAATACGAAATTTGTCTTGAGAACGACGAGACATATTTGTTGATGAAAGCCATTCATGCATGCAATATGTTTGATTATTGGTATATAAATATTATTTTATTTGAATATACCATGTTTTTTTTCCAACTTTTGCGTAAAATCATAATGCTGCCTTTAACAGTGGAAAAAAAAGTACAAAAAATTACAAATCGTTTCAACAAATTATGTTAAAACATTGATATTGAATCTCGTACCATCGATCGTAAATAACTGTCGCTGGCCTAAAATTTCTTGTGTTTGTATGGCACTTTTAGTATCATTAAAAGTTCTAAGTAATTAAAAAGTCTTAAAAAGTCTCTTTAGCTATTTTACCTCGAATCTGCTTAATATCCTGATTCTAGGTAAGAGGCTTTAAGGTCGAGAATGTTAAGCACACTAACCTAGAAAAACCTCTTTCATTCATGCCTTTAAGACACCATAGTTATATGGGTCGCGAAACAAAGCCGTCGCCGGAGAAATCCAGCCCTCAACTATGCGGATTAAAAAGTAGGAGCTAAAGCGTTTCTGTATATACAAGGCATCAAGTAGAGTACAATGAACGTATGATGTTGTTGATTTAGCAATTATAATGTATTATAAATTTATTTATGTCCGACAAATAAAATTAAAAAAAGTAACTGCCTATATTAGTCGTGCAGTGGTGACGTAAGAGAAACCATCATCCTATTTCGTCTCGAGGGTGTCGTACGAAGCGTCTTTGGGAACCATAGAAATATCTCATGGCTTCCGATTCCGACAGATGGCGGTGTAACCTTTTCATTTACGCCACACGTAAAACAGCCAGATCGGCGGCAGAAAGCAGCGTTGAAGCTCCAATGCGCCTGAGAAGCGTGGTGATTGAGATAAATCCCTCCCAACAACGGGGGAGGCCCATGTGTAGCAGAGACTGAAGACAGAGGTGGAAGAAGAACAATAACTATATCCTAATGATGGATACAGACGTTTCCCATTTCAGTGTGGGATATATTCGCCGCGCTGCTGAAGTTTGTGTTGGCAGACTTATTAATATATATATTTTTTTAAATTACTCACACAACATATTTTCACAGTCGAGCTGAATGTGCTGTTAATAAATTTTATTGTTGCTGGTGGGGATCAAATCCATCCACCCACTTAAGTCTATAAAAGTTCAATGTTGAACATAGACCTCCCGTCATGTTCCAGTTCTGTATTTCGACATGCCTCATTAATTTGTCACTTCATCTAGTGGCAGACAAGGCGGTCGGTTCTTCAAGCTACATGGTATTGTCGATCCACTGCCACTTTAGCTTACATTCTCACGCTTTTATCACACCAGCAAACCATAACTGGCTGAGAATCGCTGAGATAAATACATCTATACAAATAAATAAAATGGAAGTGTCTGTTTGTAATATTAAAATAACAGCTTTTTACTAAATGCATATGCATGTATATACGGTACCTATAACGAAAACACAATTATTAAAATTTTTGTCTGTCTGTCAGTCTGTCTGTCTATCTGTTTGTTCCGACTAATCTCCGAAACGGCTGGACCGATTTCGATGGGACTTTCACTGGCAGATAGCTGATGTTATAAGGAGTAACTTAGGCCACTTATATTTTAGAAAAAGAATTAGGGTTCCGCGCAACATAGTTAAAACCGTAAACTACACGCGGGCGAAGTCGCGGGGAACAGCTAGTACTATATATATATTTTAACGAGGTTTGTTTTTGTATAAAAATATAGCCTCAGGGGGAAATTTGTCATAGTCGCCACGCAGTCGGCCTGACACCCACAGTTTTATTATTTAGAGTTGTTATCATGCCCCATCTCATCTCATCTATAATTTTGAGTCAGGTCAATTTTGAATCAGGAAGATGCTGCTGCCCATTTCCTGTTTCAAGTTCCCTCTGTCGGCTCTTACGATTTCCACGGGACGATATGAGGTAGTGGATATTCTTACACCGCCGCTACACGGTAATCTATACACACATACTCGTAAATAAAATTGAAGTGTATGTCTGTAATATTGAAATAACTGGTTTCTATTAAGCTCAAAACACTCGAAGATTTTCGTTTTTGAAAAAATCGAAAAAATAATAATTTAAATGGTTTTTGATTATCTTAAATCACCAAAATAATGCCACATTAATAGATGATATCCAGTCGAAGTCGAGGCGGGTCGCTAGCATCTAATATAAATAAGGATAGTAAAATCATTTATATAATCTTATAGCCAAAAATATTATACGCAGTGTAGGCTCCACCTCAGTCTGGTAATAAATACAAATTGATTTGCATAGACTTTGCGTATGATAAATAAAATATAAAACTAATGGCAATTTTTTATCAAAAATGGTTTCACTCTTCATCTCCATCTGGAGCGATTTTGCTCAGGAGAAGCATGTACACATGCACCTTGAAAAGGTTTAGGTTATACGCACTCGAAAAAACAAACGCCGACAGGGCATGGCGCTATTTATTTAATTTTAATATTTGCAAGTCAACCTGACTGACCTGAATTATGTACTTTACTGGAATGCAAAGTTTTCAATAATCATTGAAATAAAACGACTCCGTTCTAACCAAGGACGCGAAAAGTGCATAAATTCTAGTCACGTCAATGTCACAATCGATTTGAACCTGTAGCATTTCGAATTCACCACTCACACTTATTTCACCACCGTGTGACATGACAAGGTTCAATGGTAGTGACATTCGAAGGATTCCTTTTTAAGGCCGGTATTGCAACAATCTAACACTGGAGTTCACTTTACTAATTGTTAAAGATTTTTTTAAAGGAAAGCTATTAAAAAATAAAATCGGTTTCGTCGAGCTACGATTGTGATGCGACCGAGAGTAAGGCGTAGATTTGGTGTTAAAAAACCATCACAGCTTTATTTCAAATTCGTTCAAAAATAGAAACTTTTTTATAAACCAGTGCTTTGAAGTTGGTAAAGCGTACAGGCTTAGCCTAACAAAGTCATTTTTTTATTGTACGTCTTACGAACGATTGAATCAAACCGTTTGCTTCGAGTGCATGGTATGTCGACAACAAAAGGATGAAAACCCGCCGAGATGCTTCGGTGGAAAGGAGAAGAAGGGATTAAGTCACGGTCATCGATGCGGTGCGACTTAGTCAGCCAAAGCACATGTATGGTATACACGCTAATCGGTTTGTTCGTTTGCGAATAAAAATGTAAAATCGTTGTCAGCCGTGAGGACTAAGGACAGGTTCTCTACATTCACCAGAAGTGTTAAGCTGCTATTTTACGCTGGTATTCTGTGAGAGTGTGGTCCTTCCCCGGTTAATCCGACCCATTCGTGCTACAAATATACAATTAATATAGCTGCAGCATGGTTTTACCACGTTTTCTGAAAGATGACTATAAAACCATTTCAGTTCGCCAGATATAAAATACCCACGTGGTTTCGTTCGGTCGGATTGATTTAGAATAATAAAAAATATACTTAGTCACTTTTTATTAATGTTTTTTAAATTTCATAATATGTTGCAGGACGTTTTTCTCTTAACTTTAGTCCTTAGTCATGGATACTTGTAAGTACTCGTACGTCACCCTAATTTATATTAAAAAACTTGGTAATACTTAATCATTATAGTTATTAGAATTAACACCTTTATATGTCATTTGTAATTTTATATTCTATTTTAGACTATCTGGTATAGTGTTGCCCAAAATCGGTCTTGGTCTTGCAGTCTTGGTCTTGTTCTTGCATTTTTGCAAGACCAAGACCAAGAACAAGACCGCCTCTTTTTAGCAAGACCAAGACCAAGACTGACCGTGCAAGATTTGCGCAAGAACAAGACTAAGCTTGCGAGACTCTTGCGTCTTGCAGTTAGGACTAAGTGTCGTTTCAGGGAGTAGGTATAGGAGTTCGGGTAGGGACTCTTTGAGACGCAAAAAAATATAATGAAAAAAAAATTGGAAAATTTGACTTATGCGCATTACGAACAATACCACAAACATACATAGCGAATGAAAATACCATTAAAAGATAAAAGAGTGCATCCCTAGTTTTGACCATTGGCACTTTGATAGTGCGCGGCGTCTTGTAGTCGGCGTCATCAAAGGTCGGATACTGACCTGTCAAAGAAATTGTGCAGCTATTCGAAAGTACAAGGTCAAGATACACGTGCCGGCGGCTAATATTAATATCGCATAATCGTCGCCGCCGCGCCACACGCACTACATTTGACACTGTTTGATTGCCGCCACAGAGTATATGTTTCAAAGAATAAAATAAGTTTCCGGGTGCTCAGAATGGACACGAATACATTATCCTGATCTCGCAAGAAATATTGTAATTAGATAATAGGTAGGTATCATAATAATTTATTCTAGTAACTAATTATTATAAAATTAACTATATGAATTCATAATAATTACTTACTATTATTGTTATTATTATTACCTAAAAGATAAACATGTTCAGTAAGTTCACTGCAAATCTCGACTTTTGCAAGTGTGTGTTTTTAAAACACAAAGTGCTCGAATATGTCGTCACACATTTGATAAATATGGTTGACACCATAGCACTTTTAAAACACTTGAAATGTGTAAAAATGGATCTGGATCTTGTCTTCAAGGCTTAGTTATTAAGAAGTTGGAGGGGTACCTAGGTAAACCCAGAGCCGTCATCTCGGAAGACATTTTAGACTGTTGGAGGACGCATGAGACAAAATATCCGATTTTATCGAAGATGGCCCGTGATTTTCTTTTAATACCTGCAACTTCAGTACCTGCTGAGAGATTATTTTCTAAAGCATCATTAGTAATTAGAAAACATAGAAATAGGTTAAATGATGAGTCAGCCAGATGGTTACTTTGTATTAATGCTTTGTCAAAAGAATAAATATAAAGTAACAGTAACGTCAAAGCTGTTGTGTACATACTGTGAAGTAATTTAAATTGCATCGTATTTTATTTTTTTATTTAAATAAATTGTATATTGTATAACTTTTTATTCCATTTCATATATGGTGAGGGTCCATCAATCTCTTTCTAGAGAGATAATGTTATTTAAAATACAGTGTAGTTATTAAAGCGAAAGAGGTTTGTAAGGATCGTGACACTTGGCGATCTGTTCTCTCTGGCTACCCCGTCAGGGATTGTGCGTGAAGATAAGTAAGTAAGTAAGTAAGTGTAGTTATTGCCATTAATTTGTTTTTATCTGTATGTTTAACCATGTTTTAGCACATGTAAGCTTATTAAATGTAAACGTTTATTAAGAAACTGACGCCCGTGGCCGTGGGACACGGTAGATTGCTCAGTTGGTTAGAGCATCGGCACGGATCGCTTATGTCGTAGGTTCAAACCCCACCCGGTGTCAGTTGATTTTTCGAATTTCTCATTAAATGTTTAGACATTTATTAATATGGTTGGTCTTTACTATGGCTATGTTAATTCAAGCTCAATATGTACCTACTCTGTTAAGTTGTTCTAAGAACTAAAGTAACGTTTAATAAATAGTAATAGGCTAATAGATCATTGCGAGACTTGCGAGACTCTTGCTGCAAGACCAAGACCAAGACCAAGACTGGGAGCGCAATACCAAGACCAAGACTTGCTAAGTCTCGTCTTGTTCTTGCATTTGGGCAACACTAATCTGGTACCGGCGCGTTGCAACCGTATAAGAAATAATTGTGTAAATATCGTTTCAAATTTAGAAGAGTTATATAGTTTATTTATGACTGATAATGATGATGATATATGACTTTCAAATAAAATTGTCGGAACGACGAACGCGCGCCACTTACTGTAAGTTAATTGTACCTTCGCGCAAGTGCAAGCAACAAGTAGACAAAATTTTACCGCAATCTGTTGAAGGGTATGGCAGCGCAATAAATACGAATAAATAAACATATTTTTTATAGATAATCAACGAATGATATATGATGTAACATATGATATTGAATATTAAAGGTATATCAAATGTAGCTTTAGTAATAAGCTTTTGCCCAAGATTTTATAGGTAGCACGCAACCCGCGTTCAATCCTTGACAGTACCAATGAAATTGTTCATTGCAATTCTATAAATTAATTATAAGTGTACGGTACATTATTTTTATTTTGCACTAGCGATCCGCCCCGGCTTCGCTCGGGTGATTTCTGGATCTCGACAACAGCGGCACCTACCGGCTCCAAATGAAAATCTAAACCATCTATAGACTCATTCAAGCACACACAAAAATTTTCATCAAAATTTCTCCCGCCGCTTTTGAGTTTTAGCGAGACTAACGAACAGCAATTGATTTTTATATATGTACTAGCTGACCAGGCAGACGTCGTTCTGCGTTTTCCGACGACCATTTTGCTTTTTTTTTATAAAAGAGGGGGCAAACGAGTATGCGGCTCACCTGATGGTAAGTGACTACCGCCGCCCATGAACAACTGCAACACCGGCCGGCCTTTTAAAAAGGCGTACGCTCTTTTCTTGAAGGTCTCTAAGTCGTATCGGTCCGGAAAAATCGCTGATGGTAATCGATTCCACAAGGAAGTCGTGCGAGGAAGAAAACACCTTCCAAATCGCACAGTGGTGGACCGCCAATCATCCAGATGGTGTGGATGGTATCGGGAGTTCTGCAGCGATGTGCGTTCGTGAAATTTGGCAGCTGGGATTAATCCGAACAATTCCTCAGAGCACTCCCCGTGGTAAATGCGAAAGAAAATGCAAAGGGATGCAACATTTCTTCGCAGTGCCAATGAATCGAGTCGATCGGAAAGGACTCGGTCGGCGACGGCTTTCCTAAAGATAAACTCCTGAAATTAGCAGTAAAAAAAATTGAAGGCCACTTATCTCTCAAGTTGGACCAAACTGCACACAGTGTGCAAAATTTCATTGAAATCAGTTCACTTTAGGAGTTTATCGCGAACAAACGATATGACACGTAATTTTTGTATATAAAGATAAAGGATTATTTATATTTCGCCATACTGCTTACCTATGTATCAGCGGTGGAATAATATTCACTACTCCATATCGTACTTAAGTGACAGGGGGTATAAAACTTTTCGTTTCTTAGTAAACTTTTTACGCAGTCGGGTTTTATAATTTATGTTTTAACCTTTGGTCTTGTTAAAATATTCACGATGCTATCTATCTACACGTACTAATTTTGTACCTTTCGCATGGTCGTAAGACGTTTTATCTGCTTACAAATCCGTATAGGTTACTAAGCTCTTATCTATTTCTGCCACCAAGCAGCATTGGACAAATTATTATTTTAGATAGCACAGATTGTGAGCTATTCTATCCTTGTCATCTGTAACATTCTCCGTTTGAAGTGGGCTGTAGGTGTCTATGGGCTCACTCCCAAACGGGTTCCCGCCTTGTCGTGGTGAAGGAGCTTAGTAGCCGTAGCTTGGTCACCCATGGTGAACAAAGAGGAACCCACATGACTGGCCCGAGGTGAAGGGCCGGCCTCAGGTAGCCACTTCGAGTGGAATTTGCAAGCCCACTTCGGATGAGTGTTGTTTGACTGCGGCGAGATTTTCTTCCCCCCTACCATTGCAGCCGAGGTAGGGTCACGGGGCATGTGGAGTGTTGGTATGACGATGATATTCTTCACAACTCTAGCGGGGCTGCACCGTTGATGCGGTGGTGGTGGAGTCGTGGGGGAGAGGAGCGTCAGTATTACGAGGCAACGCCCTCCCTACCCTCCGCAGCCGAAACTTGGTGGGCGGTGGAGCTACAGACCAGATGCGCTACTGAGTCAGGAAAGCTGGTACTTCCGAGTGCTCGACTTTCCTAGCACCATGGCCTGCGATTATCGGGCTCGGGGTGGTCCTTTGCGCAGGTGGAGTTAAGGCCGCGGAGGAAGGCGCGCCTTGTGTCCCTGGTGGGCTTTATGCGTGTGTGTGTGTGTGTGTGTGTGTGTGTGTGTGTGTGTGTGTGTGTGTGTGTGTGTGTGTGTGTGTGTGTGTGTGTGTGTATGTGTGTGTATGTTTTGTATGTGTGTATGTATGAGTGTGTGTAAGTACGCGTGCGTATGTAGGGGTCAGCTATGTAAGGAAAGTAAGTTTTCCGTTTCCTGGTAAGAAATATGGAGCAATCAGGTCGTAATTTGTGCTTGCTTTGAGTAAGATTATTTATATCAATAGAAATAATCACATAAGACTATGTGCGTCCGAGCTACCCACAAACTAACTAGGGAACCCGAGGGCCGAACTGAAAACTGAGGCCACTCCATTTCGTGACTTTATAATATTAAATAGGTATATAGAAATTCGTTATCGATTGGGTTCGATCCCCGCCGGCACCAATGAAATTGTTAATTGCAATTTTCAGTGCTGATTTACCACGTGCCCGGCGGTGAAGGAAAACATCGTTAGGAAACCTGCATGGATGAGAAATAAGAATAAAATATTTCGGAGACATGTGAAGTTCGCCATCACGCATTGGGGCAGCGCGACGGACATTTCCTTGTCCTAAAACCCTCTCAGAAATGAGAGGAGGCATGTGCCCAGCAGTAGGACGTATATAGGCTGTAACTTTAACTTTGAATTTTATATAGAAAAAAATATATTGTTAGGCTAATGATATAGGCATAAGCTTAATGTTGTTCTTTTTATATTATGCTTTTTCGTACACTAAGCCTGAAATATCAGAGAATCATATAATCATTAAAAAAATTATTTTTCTTTTTTCCTTTCTATGTTTATAACCAAAAGCACGCTCGGGCTAATCTACATGCACACAGACGCATTCAAACACATACACACACACGCACACACACACTAACATGCATACATATCTAATTATACAAAAGAGGAAATCCTGAGTGATTGAGTTATCTAATTCTAGAGTTATCTTATCTCTCAACGCGCAGCCCAAACCACTAGACGTAGAAATCTGATATTTAGGCACTTCTACCCCTAAGCCCTAACAGAGTGAAACAGGTTGTTACACTTTGTATGAACCTTTTTATTTTACAACGCGACTGACTTGAAAATTACTAAAAATACTGTGTATATCAAATAAATGAACACAAATCTAGCGATTTTTCAAAACAACTTCTTACTGGGGGCCGGGGTGGAGGGGAGGGGGGGACGGTGCAGAGAGTATGAAAAATATTGTATTGTAGGTATTTACGGGGAGATTTCATTTATGTGATATGGTGAAAAATTGTTCAATCATTTTTTAAACTTTATAATTGGTGCAATACTTTTGGATTAAAATAATGAAATACGCGTTTATTGATTTTCCGAAAATCATTAAGTGTTAAGACGAGGGTACAAAATATGCATAAAAAGAAAAGGTGTTTTTAACTTGCAAGGTGGTAAGGTTACCCGATCAATGTCATACCGAAATATGAGATAATTTTCATGTGATAGCTTGATCTCACCTTGTTATTCGATTTCATATTATGCCTGGGTCATAATTATCTGAACATTACAACATGGATGCGAGTAGCACCGCGGGGTCAAGAGCTAGTATATACATATACGTAAACACAGGTTCACTGTTGGAAATTTTTCAAAGGAAGGCTACTAAAAAGCACAACAACTGCGAAGCGACATGAAAAGTGACTGAAAAATCATAACCTAACAACACTAGAGTGCCACAGACAGAGAGGTACATAGTCTGATTAAAACATTCAAAATACTGGACAGGATATTATGATGCGCCTAATCTGTAAGATCTATACTTAATAAATAGCAAGAATCGTCAGAGGGAACATCAACTTAGACTCTGTAATAGGGCTGCCAAGCGGAATTCTATGAAGAATTTTATTACAAATCATGTTGTCACTAATAATATGATAATGGAATAAGCTACCGCAAAATGTGATTGATGCTCCCTCAGTAAACGCCTCCAAGAATAGATTGGATAAAATTACGAAACATTAAAATGCACGCGCATCAGCTTTTAGTACTGCTGCAAGTATGTGTATGCGCAGTAATTCATTAATGGGGCAATGTATAAGATATTACAACAAAGTCCCAGAAAATACAAGGTCTCTCCATTACCATGCTTAAATATTTTATTGAATAAAAACTGTATAAAATGGGTTATTATGATAGAAATGAACACATGATTGATAATAATTAATGACCCTTGGGAATGAGGTGGTTGAATCCCAGCTGTTTCTTAAGTAAGTTTTGTGAGTAGTTTGTACAGCCAGTCTTTTTATTAAATAATTTTACTAAGAAAAAAATGTGTGGTGTGTATTTATGTACGCACGTAGGAAGGAAGTTATACTTTTTAAGCGTAACAAAACAAAAATAACTAAAAATTATTTAAGAACCTGGTGACAATTAATTGACGGCTCCGTGGCGCAGTGGCTTAGCAATGAATTGCAGCGCTAATGGCCGCGGGTTCGATTCCTGCACAGAACAAGTATTTGTATGGCCTACAAATAATTGTTCTTGGTCTAGATGTTTGTACTTGTGAAATCTGTGTATGTAAACCGCTCCCGCGATACAGGAGAAAATCCTGGTGTGTAGGTAACGTTTTAAAAAAAATGTAATTTGTTTTTATTAACATTTTTAATCGTTATATTTACTCTTAATATTGTTTCATAAAACAAACATACGTCAATCACGCCTTTTGATGGATAAATTTAACCTCTTTTATCTTTATAAAGATATAAATAACTATATTAACGATTTTACATCATTATGCTGAGAATGCAAAACTGCGATACAATCTACACACTTAAGTTTGTTTTACAAAATTATTCCTCTCTATCCACATTTAATATATTGCAAACAATTTTTTTTCTTATGTGCTTGGAAAGAAAATCACTTTATGCTAATATACTTTGAATAATATGTTTGAATAATATATGTTGAATTATTTTAAATCCTATACTTTCTTTTGAGCATGTACATTTTTTAAATTAAAAAAAAAAACATACTAAGTAAGTAGCTACGGCGACCTTAATTAATTAACATCAAATACGAATTATGATCTCACGAAATGTATTTTCCGATGAATTGGATACATTTTGTTTCATTAATATGCCATTAGCATTATTAATATAATATTGCTAGTGAACCGCCCCGGCTTCGCACGGGTGACTTTTGGATCTTGATAAATGCGCCACATACCGCGTCCGATTGTGAATCTAAACCATCCACGGACGCCACTCAAAAACACAAAAAGATATACCTATAAGAGCTATAGCTTGAAAATGTGATTTTGTTTAAATTAACGCCTGCGCAACCCCCTTGCTGGTGGAATTTCATAAAATCCGTTCTAAGCTAACTTTTACTCGATGAAAGAAATATTCCTATCAAATTTCAAGTCTCTAGGCCTTATTGTTATATCGTGATGAGTCAGTACACGGTGGTGGAAATCTCTTATATATATACGAGTATATATTGGAGTTAGTAGATACTTACTATTTTATGATAATGACCGCCTCGTTAGTCTGGTGGTAATGGGGTCCCGGGTTTGAATCCCGGGTCGGGTCAAAAAAACTGTTATTGAGCTTTCCGTCAAGAAATTCTCAGTACGAGTAGTTGTCCGAAGTCAGGAAGTTGGCAGTATCTCACCCCAGTGCAGGGCCTCGCAAAGCACGCACACCCGTTGGTCCTGCGCCGGATATCTCTCTGGACGTGTCAGTTTACCGTCCCATAGGACTAGGAGAGTAAGGGAATAGAGAGTGCACCTGTGCTTGCGCATACACTTGGGCACTATATAACTGTCCTGCGCCGATGGCTAGTCTCCGTTGAGAATTCGGTTTTATTGAAATTCGGTCCGGAGGACATTATTATTATTTTATACCAAATTATCAACCAATAGTTTCAAATATTCTAATGGAATGTTACATCCTTTATATGTCCCTCACACATCATTACTGATAGGAGGTTAGGGAGAAATGAGTCTACACCACGTTTTCTTCCACCGCTAACACATAGGAAATTAACACTTTCGATCGGACATTTTATATAGGTACACGAAATATATGTAGTTTATCCTTAAAGTAAATGCAAATCCGTAAACCTACTATGGTTTACGGATTTGGGTTCCTAATGCCCGTGGATATGGAGTTTTCGAGCTTGGATTTTCTGCGAGCACCCATGTGTCTTAATTACTGGGTTAAGCCTTACTGAGTTTATCGTAAACGTATCATACATAATGTGGGATGGTCAGGGATAAGCCCATTTGCGTTACGGTTATTCCATCGTCAGAGTTGGCGTAATAATGCCTGACAAACGATATAATAAGATCATAATATACAAATATATAAACATATTTTAATTATCATCGGAATCTAGTTGAAATCTATACGGGGTCACTGTGAAAGTATGTTTAGATATTTAGTAAATTCTTAATATGGTAGCGCTATGCTGCCGTTAATTTATGGTTGCAGCACGAGTGAGTCGACCAGCGAAAAATGTTTCTTCTTGGTGTAGAAAACCGAAGATTCATTTTACTTGTAACGATGCATTCGCATGGGTGACAAAGCATTTGCGTTTTAATTATTAATCAAGGATAAGATGTAGATGTCCATGAGCTAGTTTGTCACCTGTATTTCGTACAAGAGTCAGTCAATTTGATAAACTAACGAATGAAAATCAATTTTATAATCTACTTCTTTTAAAGTCAGTGAGAACATCATCGCCATTCATATTCAATTTAATCTCAAAGTTAATAATTCGAAGTAATTTATAAGTCAGAGGTTAATAATATATCAGCGAAAATATTATTGCTATAGCTTCTTCACTGTTATGCTAAATCCGGTGGAAAAGGTAGACAGAACTTTTAAACTAAGATTTATAGTAAACTAACAGGTATACTTCCCACAGTTGGGTATATCTTTCTTTAATAGGCCCGTCAAAGTCCACAGCTGGACGTGGGACTTTTTGCTTTAATCGTCGTGCTTGGCAAGTGTAATGATGATCGCAGAGCCAGACTTCGCGTATCGCTGATGCGTGTCGTGCTGATCTTGGTATTTTATGTCCGAGGTAATTTTTTTAACGTTACCGCCACAGTAGGATATTCTCCTTTTCTTTGGGGGCAGTTTGCATGCATAAATTTACAACATCCAGACCCGGAACAATTACTTGCAGGTCATACAAATACTTGTTCCGTGCGGAATCGAACCAGCGGCTCTTAGCGGTGCAAGTCAATTGCTAAGCCACTGCGCCACTGAGTCAGATGATTATAACGCTATATATCGGAAGCCATAATTTTTTTCTGACATTTACCGTAACCGCGTCTTACAACACCCACTGGTAGAAATTTGATAATGGACTCCCTTACGTCTCCACCACAGAGGGGCATAAGTTGGCACATGTTTTTTTTATAGGATAGGGTGACAAACAAGCACACAGTCCACCTGATGGTAAGTGGTTGCTGTGACCCATAGACATCTACATTTATTCTCAGTTAAGAATTAAAATGCAGATGCGTCGGCACCCGTGAGGCATAAGATGGTGTCTCTTTGCCAGTAAAATGGGTCTCTGGTATCTGTTTCTATCTCTGGTTTATCTTCAGTAAAGAATAAAAAAAAAGCATATAGTCGAATTGTGTACCGTCTCCTATTTGGAAGTCGGCAGACAAAACACAGCAGTGGTTCCATATGATCCGTCCAATCCATCCATCCAATTTGATCAAGGTCAGACCAATAGTTTTTGAGTTATTCTTAATAACTTGTATTGAAGTCGTTTGTACAAAATTTTTAATTTTAAATTATATTTCCAGTCCGGAAGTAGTTTTAATTCCTCAGATAAGCAAGTTTCCTCACGATGTTGAACAATTTAAGTGACGCCGGCAGAAACGAACTCGTGTAATCCGCGTAGGTATTATAAAATATAAGGGAACAAATCAGCCTTTAAGATATTTAAAAACTCCTAAATTTTTTTGTACTGAGCACTACCGACACTATAAAACATTAAGCCTTCTTGTTATTAGTTATCATAGAACTGCTTCATGTATGTATTATCTGTTTAGAAAGACATGATTAATCAAATTTGAAGAATTTCTAATTATTACTGGTAACTGAATTTAATTATTCCAAGCCTTTAATTATATAGCACTCGCGGAAAAATATGTAGGTATCTAGATTTGCTTATTTTTTTTTGTTTATATACATTATAAATGCTAATTTTCTTTTTAAATAATTAACTGTTATACTATGTAAACAAAACACACACAATTTAAAATTTTCTAGTATTGATATGACTGAGAAAAACTGAACCTAATTTTTTATAGTCACTTTACACTCGAGTATTTTAACCTCAACAATGATTATAGCTTAAGAAAAAAAGAACAATTGGACCTTCATTATATATTCCTTTTAAGAACTACTCTTTTTAATCCTAGCCATTATTTATTTAAAAATATAGAAAACCTAAATTAAGAAAAGAATTAATTACTTTTTAAAGCCCACAGTTCCAACCGGTCCAAGCTGTCCAGAAAGAGGCGACTATCCCTCCGGCACTGCTCACTAGTTCCATTCATTGGGACCATGATCTTCGGGAACCTGTCCCAAAGTTGCAAAACGTTCGTTTTAACACTGTCATCGTAGCTCTCGTTTTTCGCGGCAATTTTTAATAATGTTCCATTAAAGATGCTGTCGGCTATGCTCTTCTCCGAGAGGGTAAGTTCGATGCACTCGCGAGCTGCGCAGGCGCCGACAAGCAGCAGTAGCAGGCATGCGCGCGCCGCCATGATAACATTCGCAATGATGCCGCGGACTGGCAAGCGGGTATGTAATATCTATCAACTTGCAGGCGTGCACTTGAACAATAACCCTAAGCTACTGACATACGCACATACAATTGAATTGGGAAACTCATCTTTATCTATTTACCTTCAAAGTTCTAATCGTTTCAAATTTATGCGCATAATCTGAATGGATTAACTTTGCGACCGTACACAAATTGTTTCGGTTGCGTTACATATTTAAATTTTAATTTAATTAATTTTCTGTCAATTGCAGTTCAAGTTCGATTTTATATTGGCAGCCCCGTATTGGTAAGCGCGGTGTAAGGCGGCCACCAATTAAATAGACTGACTATCTGCTAAGACATGCAGGTGGCTCAGGACCGTGCTTTCTGTCATTCATAGGCCTACCATATTAATCAGTCGACTTGTGATGGGCTGTTATGATGAGGATGATTTTTTTTTTGTTTATCCATGTTTTCTATTTGAAGTTGCTTATTTTTTGGAGTTTATCTGAGTATCGGAATTTAAATATTATGGGATTATAGGGCAACAAATGTGAGATTAATAATTAATTTCCTTAGTTATCCCTATTTTATAACTGATAATAATAATGTCCTCCAGATCGAATTTCGGCCACGGTGGCCAGTCTGGACGGAGACTAGTCATCGGTGCAGGACAGCATTATAGTGCCCAAGTGTATGCGCGAGCACAGGTGCACTCTCTATTCCCTCACTCTCATATTCCGATGGGACGGTAATTCGACGTGACCGGAGAGAGATCAGGCGTAGTAACAAAGTCTTTATGTGCTTTTTTTACTATTCCAAGCCAGCGTTTAACTACAATCCCACCTCATGGTAAGTGGTGATATAGCCTCAGTTGGTGAAGCGCACTGACTTAACAAAAGAGTATTCAGTCTAGCCTTGAAGAACATCGTAATCGCATTGAAAGACAGATGCTGGTAACTTATTCCACTCCTTTGCTGCACGCATGACAAACAATGAAACAAACCGTTTGGTTCCAATGCGTGGTAAGTCAACAACGAAAGGGTGGAGGCTGGCTAAAGGTCTGGTTGTCCGATAGTGAAAGGGAGAGGGAGGAATTAAATTATGCAATTCCTACGCACAGTCTCCGAAATGCATCCTGTAGAAAACCGAAAATCATACTACTTTGCGCCTGTGTTCGAGGCTGCTAAGATTGGTTTTAACCAGATTCGGGTTACCAATAAGCCTAAGAGGCACGCCTTTCCATTGAGAGACTAGCACTTCATATAAAGTAAGCAGCTGTCCCGGTGTACCACCGCACCTTTGCAAAGACTCGTAGCTTCCTTGCGGGTGCTTTAGCCTTGGACTCAATGAACTACCCAAAGTTCAGGTTTGAGGATATCTCAACCCCCAACAACTGAATGTGGTTGGTGTATTCCAGTAAAACATTTCAGACAGAAGGAGCCAAGGTGAGTCGGATCCTTTTTGCAGTGAGGAGACGCTTGTGTTTTGGAGGCGTTAAATTTCACAAATTGGCATTGCCCTTTTCGGGGACTGCCTGTATTGTGAGATTCACACGTTCTACCTACCGCGTGTACGACTACAAGACCAATGAAGCAATTTATAACTGATATATAGTAGTGTTGAGCGCCACTAGTAATGCCTGGCAAATGGCAACACTAGTTACAAAGTAGTAGTAAAGTGTCAATTTCGGTAATTCACTCGGCAGTTTTTTATCGTCTCGAACTCCAAGCTCATAACAGTAGTATAGACATTATACGAGTATAGTAGAAACTAGATACTTAGTTTAACGTTTACTTTTAATATTTATGTAAATTAAGAAATATTTGTTATTTTAACAACACCAAACGTAAAATTTATTGTTAGTCCCTAAAAATTAAAAGTATATGAGTATTATATCAAAACGGGTATTATAGACTCGAAGACGATTGCAAAAATAGAAAGCAACATCTGTGCAAATGAAAAGCAACATCAACTCAATGACGCTCCTGAACCCTCGAGGTTTCTCTGACATCGCCATAATACCATGAAAATAAATAAACAATATTATAGTAATTGTTGTTTTTTTATGTTCTCACCTTATATTGTATTGCATTCAATAATAATAATAATAATTTTTCAATATTATTAAATATTTATATAACATTTTATTCAGTATTTTCTTGAAAAAATAAATCAATCTTATGACAAAGTTTGGACTCCGCGAATATTCAATATCAAAGAATTTTCAATAAATTACTTTAAGTATGTAGGCAGAACAACTAATAATTTTGAATTGATAATCTCTCTGATATCCAAATAAAATGTTATAACAGTCATATTTTCAGAAAAATAACTAATGTATTTGTGGACGATATGAATGACAAGCTCGCGGAAACTGTCCATGCGGTCGGAGCTAATTTCTGCAAGACCCGCCGCAGAAGAACACAAAAACTCTCCGATCACACTCTCAATCTCATGGCTGTTAGACGGGAGATGAAGCTACATTCTTCAACAGATTTGACAGCATACAGGCAACTGAACAGACAGTTCTCCAAATGCATGCGGCGGGACTTACGCAACTTCAATACAGCTCGTATTGAAGAAGCGATCGAGCGGAACCAAGGCTCCAAAGTCTTTGCCAGAGATCTGTCTGCCAGAAAGAGCCAACTGTCAAAGCTGAAGACCGAATGTGGCAGCATCGTTTCCGGGACACCTGAGATTTTGAGTGAGATTGAGAGGTTCTATGGGCAGTTGTACACGTCATCGTAGAAGCCATATTATAATAGCCATAAGCAAGTGTGAGTAACGATCCAAGAGCGAGTCTTATCTGACATTATTCCGAAGATATACCGGACGTCAGTCTGAGCGAGATTAGAATGGCTCTCCAGCACCTTAAAAACGGCAAGATAGAATTCAGCGGAGCTTCTGAAAGCGGGTGGAAGACCGGTACTTGAAGTCCTTCAGAAGCTCTTTAATTCCGTCCTCCATGATGGCATTACTCCGGAGGCGTGGAGCAGAAGTGCGGTGGTCTTGTTCTTCAAGATAGGTGACAACGCTCTCTTGAAGAACTACAGACCGATTTCTCTTCTGAGCCGCGTCTACGTGCTTTTTTCGAGAGTCATTACGAATCGTCTCGCGCGCAGACTCGACGACTTCCAGCCTCCCGAACAAGCCTGTTTCCGAAAGGGCTTTAGCACCATAGACCACATACATACCCTTCGGCAAATTTTACAGAAGTCCGACGAGTACAATTTGCCACTATGTCTGGCGTATGTGGACTATGAGAAAGCCTTTGATTCCGTCGAAATTTGGGCGGTGCTGCAGTCCCTTCAGCGGCGCCAAGTTGACTGTCGATATATCGAAGTGCTGAAGTGTTTCTACGGTAGAGCTACGATGGCTATCCGAGTACAGAACCAGAGTACGAAACCTATCCCATTGCAGAGAGGTGTAAGACAGGGTGATGTTATATCCCTGAAACTCTTCACCGCTGCATTGGAAGACGTTTTCAAGCTTCTGGACTGGAAAGGATACGGTATTAACATCAATGGCGAGTACATCACTCACCTTCGATTTGCCGACGATATAGTCCTTATGGCAGAATCGCTAGAGGACCTAAGCACGATGCTCAATGACCTCAATAGTGTCTCCCAACTAAGTGTCTAAGATGAACATGGACAAAACAAAGATCATGTTTAATGTCCATGTCACACCTATGCCGGTAGTTGTTGGGAGCACTAAGCTCGAAGTTGTTGATGAGTATGTTTACTTGGGACAAATAGTCCAACTAGGTAAGTCCAACTTCGACCGAGAGGTAAATCGACGGATTCAACTCGGCTGGGCAGCGTTCGGGAAACTACGACACATCTTCTCGTCAGACATACCTCAAAATCTTAAAACGAAATTGTACAACAAGTGTGTGTTGCCAGTGATGACTTACGGATCTGAGACGTGGTCCTTCACTGCTGGCCGTATGAGGAAGCTCAAGGTCGTTCAGCGAGCTATGGAGAGGGCTATCCTCGGGGTTTCTCTGCGTGATAAACTTAGAAATGAGTATATCCGCAGTAGAACCAGAGTGACCGACATAGCCCAACGGATTAGTAAGCTGAAGTGGCAGTGGGCCGGCCATATAGCTCGAAGAACCGACAACCGATGGGGAAGAAAGGTTCTTGAGTGGCAGCCTCGTACCGGTAGGCGAAGTGTTGGGCGACCCCCCACGAGATGGAGTGACGACCTGGTAAGACGTGCAGGAAGTCGATGGATGCAGGTGGCTCCGGACCGTGCTTTGTGGCATTCCTTGGGAGAGGCCTATGTTCAGCAGTGGACTTATGAAAGGCTGTAATGATGATGATGATGAACTAATGTATATAGTTCTGAGGTTATATACGTCATTTAAATATGAACAAATTTAATAGGAGACGCTTACGTAGATAAAATAATTAATCGGGATTTACCGAAATATAAAATATCTTCGCCTCGATGTTATTGAAAATTGATTGTTTTATAACTTCATCATTCTTTGGTTATGTTATTTTTTTCATAGAATAAGGGTGACAAACGAGCACACAGTCCACATGATGGTAAGTGGATGGTGTGAACCATAGACATCTACATATATCCTCTCATTTCATTATTCTGTGAGAGCCTGGTCCTACCACGGTCAAGCCGACCCATTCGTGCTACAACTAATATAGCTGCAGTGTGGCTCTAGCCCGAGAATGTCAATATCATTAATTGATATTGGTAAATTAAAACAGAATATAGAAACGAAATAGATCGTTAATAATAAAGTGGTACAATATTATACTACTCTAACATAAAGATATAGAAGAACGACATTTCTATTTAATTATACAAACGTCTTTGGTCCACTAGAAAATACTATAAGCAGTTGTTAAACGCTTCAGTTCGATCGATTGGGATATTTGATTTAATAACGCCTTTTTAATTGTTTCGTCGAAAATTTCAAATAAATTGAACGTTTTGTTTGTCGAGTTTACTTTTATTAATATTGTTTTCTTTCTATTTTTGAATATATATCGCAAATAAATATTTCATTGCCACTTACCGCCACGTAGGATTGTAATCAAGCACTGGCTTAAAAAAATAATTAAATTTTTGAAACATACGAATCAATGTCAAGTAACTTCTTTAATAGTTGTCACTAAAACATTTAACGTCCATTATAATTGTTATTTTACGGGTATAATTTTTATGTTTTTATATATTGTATTTTTACTGCAAACGGGTTGGCAGCCGCGTAAAAGAAAATTTCTCGAGTCGCAGCCTCGTACTGGCAAGCGCAGTATTTCGCTGACCCCTCGTCTTCTTTGGGATTCTAGGTACTCAAGGGTCCTATTTGATGTGCCAAATTATAAGTGCGTAGCTCAGATAGTTTTTTAGTGATGGGAGGTTCGAAAGTTGCTCAAAATGGTTCGAGTAAATATGCACACCGCCGGAGCGTCGCCCTTTTCATTTCCGAACTTCGCTGATACACTACTGTGTGTCTAGATTCCACCAAAAACATAAAATGTAAAGGAGCAGACAAATAAAATGAAAGAGGTAACTCCAAACATCATTTACAACGAGCTGGATACACGCAGGTCTGGTGTTGTCAGCTTCGCCGATAAAATAGATGGTACCCCAACAGGGTCTTGTGCCTCACAGCAGTTACTTAATAATTTCCTTAAAATAGTAGGACAATGCTGATATGTTTCGTATGGTGAGTGGCAAGAACTAAAGAAAATTTTTAACTGGCAGCGAGGCATTTCATCTTATCCCTCAACGTTGACAACGTATGTGCATTTTGAGTCTTATCGACGAAAATTATTGTCACCTGTGACTTCTATAAAATATAACACTGTTTGCACAACAAAAATAAAGATTTAACTAATATTAATTTAAGTTTGATGCGTATCTATATTATATACAGTCAAAGTTACAAATTCTTAATTATGTTTGGTTGTTTAGTTAAATTAATGTTTCGCTCGCTTGAATAATCATTCTCCCTTTCTAGAACCGTTTACATTGTAAATCGACAAAAGTAATTATCGCGCAGGGTTATTATCTTCATTAAATACCGTAATAACCATGTTTAGGGTGTTAGATTTTTTTTTATTTTTTTTTATAGTGGAGGGGGCTAACGGGCGTACGGTTCACCTGATTGGTAAGTGACTACTGCCGCCCATAAACAACTGCAACACCAGGGGAATTGCAGATGCGTTGCCGGCCTTTTAAAAAGGAGTAGGCGCTTTTCTTGAAGGTCCCTAAGTCGTATCGATCCGGAAGAAGACATTTTATAGAAGTATCGGTAAGACGATGGAAAGTGGATGCTTCATGCTATAGACAGCTACTTACATCTATTCTTATTAAGATGTTGTGGTCTGAAGGCTATAGAGAGCCACTATAATTACAGTCTCTCATTCCATCTAAACCCTCAGAAGTGACAACGTATTGGTAGCAATCTTTGTTTGAAGTTGCAGCAGTTGTCTATGTACCGCAGTAGCCACTTACCATCAAGTGGACTGGTAAGTTCGTTTGTCAAACAATTTTATAAAAAGAAAGAATCAAATTGCAGTTATGTTGTCACCTCTGAAAACAGAGTTGAAATGCCAGTAAAAAGGACACCGGTTCCCGTCAGTCACCGTACAAAATACTATAGAATTATTTTGGTACTCTACGCTGTCACCGTGTTAACGTGGTACTCCAGTGTACCACGTAACTGGTGAACAATGCTTTTGCGAACTTTATATATTAATACATACAAATAAATAAAATTGAAGTGTCTGTTTGTAACGTCAAAATAACAGATTTTTACTTAATGCTTATGAAAGTATATACGATACTTACTCGTATAACAAAAACACAATTTTTAAAATTTTTTCTGTCTGACTGTTTGTTCTGGCTAAGCTCCGAAACGACTTGACCGATTTTAACGGGCCGATAGCTGATGTCCTAAGGAGTAAGTTAGGCTTATTTAATTTTAGAAACAGAATTAGGGCTCCGCGCAAAAAAATTAAAACCTTAAAATACACGCGGGCGAAGTTGCGGAGAACAGCTAATCTCTAGATATAGGTATGTAATGTTTTTTTTTATAGGATCGGGTGACAAACGAGCACACAGTCCACCTGATGGTAAGTGGTTACTGTGACCCATAGACATCTACATCTATCCTCAATAAAGACTCAAGATGCACATGCGTTGTCACCCGTGAGGACTAAGATGGAATGCCTCTTTGCCAGTAAAAAGGGTCTCCGGTTCTCTACACTCACCATACGAAACACAGCAGCGTTAAGCTGCTATTTTACGCTGGTTTTCTGTGAGAGCGTGGTCCTTCCCCGTTCGAGCCGACCCATTCGTGCTACAACCATAATATAGCTGCAGCATGGCTCTACCACGTAATATATATGTCTTGAATGATTTGTGATTTATTCTTGGGATAGATATTCTCGATTCCCAAAAACATTACAAGTAAATGTGTACAAAGTTTTTCATAAGAAAGTTTGATATGAGAGATTAATATTGTTGCGTGCCACTATTAGTGTCTTGTACATGGCAACACTAGTTACCACTAGCGCCCTGTAGTATTGAGCTAAGTAGCAGAACTAGGAAAGTCAAGATCCTTCTAGAAATATCGGGACCGATATGTACTCGACCATTCTAAATGTTTCTCTAGTAGAAGGTTCTGGAAACTACCTGAGGCCCTATATAAGGCCGGTATAGACCGCGACCGAGACAGTATTAAATTAGCGATACAAGAGAATACTTCGAAGCGAAATAACTGCGAACTAAAGTGATCAGTATTACAATTGTGTTTTATTATTAGTGTGGATTTAGATTGTAATTAGTGTTCTGTAATTAAAGTGACACCAAGCTCGTAACAATATATTTTTGGCATTATTTTTCAAGAACAGTAAGAATTAAAGGTTAATGAGCCTCGTAACAATGCGAGGAGTATAGGACTACACTTTAGCACATTAATCCTCTGTTTCTATTTGTTTCTATACTAGATGGAATGGCGATTTCAAAAATCAAGTAGGAATTCGATGGTTGACGGTAGTAGAATTTTGTGGCAAGCTTTAAAAAAATTGGATTTCCTAATAAAGATGATGATGATAAGAGCTATCTAAAACACATATGATAATCAAACGAAGGAATTACAAAATTGCACGTTATTTTATCGTCGATTATATAATGACAAATAAATTATACTAACACCTATCAGTTGATGATAGATTCAATAATATGATTGCTATGAATGAATATTTCGTTCATTTCTTTTTCCAGTAGTAGATAGCAGCTAATGGCTCAAATTAGCGTCATTTTATAATATAAAAAAGTCATTAAGGGGAAATAACGTTTGTCTCATCTGTGATCTTATCAACAGTTCTTCTGTCTTTGAATTTAAAATCGCTGGTAACTGTATCAGTACAATAGTGTATTATGAATCCTTAATAAGACTAAAAAGCTTATGTTGACAATATAAATTATCATGATGAATGGTTATTAACATTATATATCACTGAATATTTACTGCTGTTTGGTGGGGGCAAATGAAAATTCATCACACCTATCCCCCTCCTAACTGGACTCTTTCAAAATATGTGTCATTTAGCGAAGCTACTTTTAAAAAGATCTACATATTATTATACAGATCTTTGTAAGCATTGGATTATTTATAAAGTCTTATAATAAGGTAGTGTTTTATTCTGATTTGGACTAATGGTTAATGATAAGTAGTCCTACAGTCAGGTTTGAGATAAGTTTATTGGTGGGATGTACAGGAACCGTGTAGTGGCGGTAAAAGAATATCCACTGCCCCATATCGTCCTGTGGAAGTCGTAAGAGGCGACAGAAGGATACTAAAACAGAAAATTGGCAGCTGGATTCCTGATAACAACGCAAATTAAAAAACTGTACTTGGCAACCTGCGTGCCAAGCATGGCAACTAAGGCGAAATCCTCCCTATAAAGCAATCAATGGGAGAGGCCTGTGTTCAGCAGTGAACTTTTATAGGATTATGTATGGTGAAGGAAAAAGGAAAAGGATACAGTGGGTCTAGAATACCGTGCAGTTTTTGTAGTTAAATGGAGATGCAATAACAGCCGTGGATAAGTGATTAGAAACTAACTTGCAGTTCACCTGATGGTAAGTGGCTACTGTAGTCCTTGGACATCTGCAGCCAACTTCAAACAAGGAAAGCTGCAGAGACGTTATCACCTTTGAGGATCAAGATGGAATGCCTCACAGCCGGTTATTATATTGGCTCCCTTTACCCTTCAGACGGAACACAGTAGTGCAAGCATTGCTGTTTAGCGACAAAAATAGCTCAGGCCCGTATTATTAACGTTCCTCAGCTCAAGTACACGCACTTGAGTACAATCTTGAGATTATGATCTTATCAATAAACATATCTCAAGATGCGGTTTAGGTTTACGATATCAGCTGAGTGCCACACTGATTGATAAACGAAACTGAACTCTCAAGTGTGTGTACTTGAGTGCAAGTCACAGAACAGTATTCCTAAGTACAGCGTTTTGAGATACTGTTTTTATGTGTTTATTAATTAGCAACGATCTTGAGATGCTGATATCGTAATGAGGTGTATCAAATAATTACGCACTTGAGTTCGTCGTTGAGTAACGTTTATTAATACGGGCTTAAGAGGGTGATGTCTACCGAGACGAACTTCTTGGCAGAAAAGGACTTCTGCCACCTGGACACTATTTTCTATATATATATATAGCTAGCAGGGTAGCTTTTGTATGCTTGATTTATTTTGTTGCAACATTATTGTTTTATGTTTGGTCTCCAACATATATAGTGGTGTCGACTACACTTTATAATATAGACCCATTGTTTTATAAAACAATACTTGCGTCAAAATTGACTCAATAGCTTACGTGTACTGCATGAACAAACAAAGGAAAAACTATTCAGAAATAATAGAATGTTTTTAGGGATATAATTGTTATACTATTATATAAAAATATAATATATTTTAACTATGTACATACAATAATTCTTTTGATAAGACGAAAATTGTGAAAGTTATTACTAATTGCATCAAATTAGCAGGTTTTAACAGAATTTACACCATAAAAATCATCATTTTTGTGAAGTGTTTAAAAGTCAAGATTCTTAAAACTGTGGTCAATGTAAAATATCGTCATTTTATATTCAACCTAGTAATTTTTCATCATAATAAGATATTGCGGCAACAAAAAACGCAATAAAATGAACCGAAGAATGCTGTTCGCTAGAAACATGTGCATGAAGAATTTTTACATTGAATTCAAAATTAAAATTTTTTATCCAATATTTCTATTAATAAAAGCAAATTAAAGAAAAGATACAGCCTTTTTTTTTAAAGAATAAGCCTATATATGTTCCTCTGCTGGGTCCAAGTCTCCTCTCATTTCTAAGAGTGGTTTAGGGCAAGAAATATCCGCCGCGATTTCACATGTCGTCGAGATTTTTTTTTAATTTCGCAGATATGCATATAATTACAGTAAATAAGTATTGAAAATACAATTAACAATTTCATTGGTGCCGGGTATGATTACCCGGTTTGTTCGCGTACTGTGATAATTACAGCGAGCGCTTAGCCGCTGGGCTACCACGGATCGGCTTATCTATACTATCTATACTAATATTATAAAGAGAGAGTGCGAATTTTGTGAGGTTTGTATATATGTGCAGGGTAATCTCCGGAACCACTGCACCTATTTAAATATTTGTTTCACTATTTGAAAGGTAAATCATTCCAGATGGACATAGGACATATATATTATGTGTATATATTTATATTTTGACTAAAAGTTGTGATAATATTTGTCAACGTAGTCGGAAAAAGTCGTGCCTCTTGAGAGCTTCCACAGCGTGCGCTGCATCAATAGGTAAAGTTGCATGAAAATAATGTGTAACTGAATTGTTCCTCTTAAAAAGTTCTAAAAAAAAGTGCGCGACAGCATATGTCTATCTTCTAAAGATAACTTACAATAACCATTTTTATATAAAAACTCTCACGATAGTATAGTTATGATGGCGGTCGGCGCGGCAAAGACGGGAGGAGCTGCGGTGTGCGGAGGGGGAAAGAACGTGTCAAAGTAAGCAACGCAAACAGGCAGACACATGAAAAATAAATAGGCTACTAAGTCCAGGAGGAATCGGCGCATGAGCACTGATAACTATTCCACCTCAATTTTTTTTATGCGATTCTCTTCAAATTGTCCTACTGATGATATAAATGCATGTTACAATGGGGCAACACAGTGCCACATTGTTTAAACTGCTTTATTTTTTGCATTTTTTGATGAAATACAAATAAAAAAGGTTATATGATCCCTACAGATTTAGCGTTCCAATTTAAGTTAATATATAATATTATAAGATGTTATAATATGTTAAGATATAACAAAAAAGGGCAAATTTTAAAAATGGAACTCTTTGCCAATATTATTGTGTATGTATTTTATTAATTTGTCATTTGTTTATGATTTGGCGGCAAATTGAAAATCGTCTGTGTCACGTCAGCACGAATTTAACGCGAGAAAATTTTCGTACAATGATTTTTTATGACTTTCGATATCATTTAAGTCAGCAACAATGTTATGATACACTTCGATTGGCCTTTCACGATGAAGCCCCATCTAGTGCCATTATTTACAACTGGTTTAATGAGTTTAAACCTGGTCGCACTAATCTCACCGATGACATGAAGATAACATCAGTGTTGTGTGGCGTATAATAGAGACTGACAAAAGAGTGATTTATGAGCAGATTCGGACAAGCTTAGGTATTAGTATGAGTCAAGTGGACAAAATCCTCCATGAACATTTAGCAGGCAGGAAGCTTTGTGCCCGGTGGATACCTCATAATTTGACAGAGGCCCAAAAACTCCGTCGTGTTGATTGGTGTCGTGAAATGATTCAAAGATTTAACGGAGGTGACTCAAATGCTGTGTTCGACATACTTACTGGTGACGAAAACTGGATTTATTTTTATGATCCTGGAACTAAGAGACAGTCTGTTGTCTGGGTGTTTCCTTCCGAGGAGTTGCCAACTAAAGTGAAGAGAGGAAGGACAAGTCATTACGCAACAATTGTTTTAGAGGATCGAACAACAGTTACTGCAGAGTGGTACACTAACAATTGTTTGCCACTTGTCTTGGAAAAAGTTCGGGAGAAATGACCTCGCTGTAGGATCCTCCTTCACCACGACAACGCCTCGTCGCATACCGCCAAGCAAACAATTGACTAGTTGGCGACGTCAGACGTGGAATTACTAGGGACACCCGCTCTATAGCCCCGACCTCGCACATTGCGATTTTTATTTATTTCCGACAATAAAAGAAAAAATTCGAGGAAAACGTTTTATGGACGCCGAGGAAGCAGTGGCTGCGTTTCAAAATCCCGTCGAAGGGACCCCTAAGGACGAGTGGGTAAAATGCTATTCTCAGTGGTTCCATCGGATGCAGCGATGTATTGATGTAAATGGATACTATTTTGAAAAGATATAATAAAAGTAATAACTCGCAAGTTTGTTCAGTTTTTGATTTTCTCAGAACTTTTAGTGTCAACCTCGCAACATAAGTAAGTTGATTAGTAATCGGATTAGGAATTAGAAATCATTAGAAATATAATTTGAGAAATAGTCGTATTTATACGCATGTATTAATTTTTTATTTACGTATATATTTATATTACGAATATGTTTTAATATATGTTACTATACGAATAAATATGTATTTACTTAAAATATCATGTAGTTTCTATTATTTTTTTTATTAATTGCTACACCTACGACAAATTCTCACCACTTGCTCTGTGGTTTCATTGGTAGAGAATGTCTTTAGGTATTAAGTCCGCCCTTTGTATCCTTTTTTTAGGAAATGCAATAATGATTTTATATAAATAAATAAATAAGTAAACTTTTTCTTAGCAACAGTTAAAAATTAACCTTATATTTGAAATTTGGACTGCTCGTTTGTCACTTCAGTAATGAAACAAATACTAGGTGATTGATTGACTTTTTAATTTTGCAGTACATGCCCTCAATACTAACATTAAGACTTCTGTAGTTTCAATCTCGTATGATTAAAATAATGTTCATTATTAAAAAAAATATTATTAAATGTAAAATTATAGTGCATAAAGGATTATAAATTTTTCAACTACAATTGGATTAAAAAACCCTTCCGTAGTGACTTAATATTATATAATTCTATGATAAATGCAGCATGTTGCAGCAGTCACATATGAAGATTGTTTTAACTGCAACTAAATAGCGCACCTGCTATGGTTCGTTAAGCCTTGGGCTTCGCAAGTCCTTGATTCCGAGCTGGTTTTACTAGTATTACTACTTACTAGCTAGCACAGCCACATACTTGGAAGGTCGTGAACATCAATCATTCTATTTTTATAACTTTTATTTAGGTTTTATTTTAATACGTTTGTTTATATTACACAATAGCTAATAGTGTTACTAGCAATGTTTTTTGATAGGCATAGTTTTGGGATTTTTTTTATTCTACTAAGCCTCTCTCACCTGATGGTAAGTGGTGATGTAGCCTAAGATGGTGTAGCGTACTGACTTAACAAAAGCCTATTCACTCTTGCTTTGAAGACACCCACACTGTAATAAGATCGAAAGACAGATGCTGGCAGTGGTAAATAAAAATGACTTTCAAGAAGTATTATGTAATAATCAATATTGAATAAAAAATCATTCTCTTCTATTCTATTCTGGCAAGTTATTCCACTCCTTTGCTGTATGCATGTTGAACGACGTAGCAAACCGTTTGGTTCGAATGCGTCGTAAGTGAGCAACGAAAGGGTGGAGACTGGCCGAACGTCTGGTTGTCCGTTGCTGAAAGGGAAAGGGAGGAATTAAATTATGCAATTCCTGCGCACAATCTCGATTTTTCTCAGAGTATCGTCATCAAAATGATCAGTCGGTCCTATTGCCGTCATATACCTTTTTACGACCGTCATATAAAATGTTCTACAACTATCTGTCTCCAATCTGTATTTTTTTTATAGGACAAGGATGACAACCTCGTACCATCAGGTGAACACACAGTCCACCTGATGGTAAGAGGTTGCTGTGGCCCAAATACATGTTCATTTATTATCAATTAAGAATCCAAATGCATATACGTTGTCATCCTTGAGGACTAAGATGCAATGCCACGCTTCCAATAAAAAAGTTTCGGTTCTCTACACTCACTATACGAAACAAAGCAGCATTAAGTTACCATTTTAAGCTGGTATTCGTGTGGTCCTACCCCGGTCGAACGGACATATTGGTGTTACGGCTATAATAAAGCCACAGAGTGGCTCTACCACGTATTGATAGGTTTATATATATTTAAGACTGGTAGTACATATAACTGAAACTGAACTGTAGTTCCGTCATTTGTTCATGATATTAAAATCATTCGGGCACTTTCCTTAAATTATTCTTACGATTTAGAAGAAATGGAGATACGGGCACTCGTACGTATTCACTTGTAGTCCATAAGACGTACATATATTCATACGAGTACATATGATAAATTGAGCACAGAATCCACCTGTAGGCAAGTAAATGCTAGACCCATAGACACCTATCTATAATTAAGATATACTGCCCCATTACCAGTGAAAAGGTGCGGTTCTCGCGCCTCTCTCTCGCGCTCTTTTTTACACACGTATGTTCTGAGAGCATTATCATTCCCTGGATGAGTGCGCCCCTCATGCTAAAGTTTTTTTTTCGCCCAGAAGCCATTGGAAAAGGGTTACCTCGATAAGGCGAGGAGGCGGTAAATGCTTTATGCATACCACGACAGCCGGTCTGTCGTGGTTATGTGGGACTCACTGTGTCTGACCTAACCGGGAGCCTAAGTAATACCCACTAAAAACCGCCTGTGGGACTGACGATTGGCCGATTAAGCCGCTTCGTCGGATCGGAAGCGACCCTCTTTTGGGAGATGAGGGCGCAGGCGGCTACAAAGAGCCGCTGAGGAAGAGCCTACTTAAGCAAATTTAAGAAGAATCGGCCTGAGCCGCCAGGAGGCAGTTCAGGTCGGTTGAAATTTTATTTGGCGGGTCCGAGTGAGAGTTTCTCGGCCTCCGGACTCGTTTGCGAGAGGGGGGGGGGTGTGGCTGCATAAGTAGCTGCCTCACGAATAAGATGATTGGAGTGCGACTCTGAGGCTTTGAAGAAGTTCTCAGAGAGTTTTTTAAGAAATTGTTGAATTGTAGGGAGCTCTAGGTCCCGATGAAGGTCGGCATTACGGACGTACCAAGGTGCGTTCGCAATTGGCGACAGAAAAGGTTTTGAACTATTTGGAGTTCATTAATAATTTTAGGGTCAGCGTGGGCAAAAATGGGGCCCGCGTAGGACATGACTGGTCGTATACAGAGCTTATAACGGGTATGCTTGTTTCTGAGGGACATTTTTTTTTTATTGTAACAAAATCTACAGCTTGTACATTTAACAATATATAAACAAGAGAACATTTTATGTTATATAGAAGCCTTTATAGATTTACATTTTTTTTGCATGAATTTTAATTTTTTTTTTGTCTTCAGCAATGTTAACAAATAGTATACAGCGTATAGCAAAAAAGGTCAATTTCTATATAATGATAATAATTTAGTTATTTAAACAAGTACAGAAATATAAATAAGAAATAAAAAAAAATATTTAATATATTCTAAGCGCTAGTTTTGTGTGTGTGTGTGTGTGTGTGTGTGACATTTTACTGTGACAACATACTGTTGAGCCTACTCAGGTAAAAACGTGCGTGACGGGTTACTATTTTGACGTGGGGCCTGAAAGTGAGCCTTGTGTCTAGGATGACACCTAAATATTTGGCAGACATATGCCACGGGATAGGGGTCCCTAGCATACGTATTGGTGGAGTGTTTTTGAGACTGCTTCGTTTATAATCGAAGTGAACGGCGGAGCTCTTCTCCGGGTTCACATCGATGCGCCATTTTTTGAACCAAGCTCCTAGGTCATCAACTGACTTTTGGACCTTGTTCCGTATGAAAGGTAGCGAGATAACTTTACAGTAGAGTGCAGTGTCGTCTCCGAAGAGGGAGAGCTGAACACCTTTCGACGGGATGGGAATGTCGTTGGTGAACAGGATGTACAGCAGAGGAGCAAAGCAGTTTTTAGAAACACTTAGTAGCCATTGGCACATTTAATATTTTTTTAATGAGTATAACTTTTGTGACTAATGCTCAAACAGCAATTTTGAACTTTCGAAATTTTGTTTTGGAATCGTAATGGTGAAGCCACGCTTCGTTCTTTGTTATAAATCGAATCAAAATCGATTAGGGTCTTGTTGCGAAAGTTCTAAAAAGCCATGGGAAATATTTAATCTGGTTTATTTCTGCTTTATTTGAGCCTTTAAGGGACACCAGCTTTGATGAGGCGCTGTGAAGATAGCGTGCCTTCGTGTCTAAAACGAAAGGTACGATGCTTTAGATAAGAGGCCACGAGACGTACTAGACGATCGGGGAGACCTATTTTGTGTAATTTGTAGATAAGGCCTGTATGCCAGACTCTATTAAAGGCTTTAGCTATGTCGAAAAAGACCGCGATGGTCTTATGACGACGAGGATAAAAACCGCTGAGGATATATTCCACAATACGGTGAACTTGTTGGGGACAGGAGTGTTTCGCTCGGAAACCAAATTGGTGGGGAATGATAAGAGGGTCACCGTCTGTGGGAAGTTCGAAGAGCTTGCCCATGGCCTTGAGAAGGCTAATGGGGCGATGACTGGAGGGGAGGTTGAGAGGCTTGCCTGGCTTGGGAATACCAATCACCGTTGCCTCTTTCCACGTAGTGGGAAAGTAACTAAAGTTGAAGCAGGCGTTGAAGATAATAGATAAAAGGGTTAACACCTGCTCAGGAAAGTGTTTTAGGGCTTGGTTGGAGATGCCATCCGCGCCCGGAGCCTTTTTAGGCTTAAGTCCTTTGATGAGGGATGAAATCTCATCATTGGACACAGAGATAGGTTCGGAGGCTGTAGAGGGTGAGTTCCGGCGGCGGACCTCATCCTCCACTGCCTAGACGTGTGAGGGGTCGACGGGTTGAGAGCTAGGAGAGCATTGTGCGGCAATGCTGTCTGCAAAGCACTCAGCCTTTTCCTCGTCCTCGAAGGCAACTGTACCGTCGGGACGGGAGGGAGGGGGAGTGTGGGTGATACCGTCTATGCGTAGGACTCTAGCCATCTGATAGTACGGTGTATGAGATGGAGAGATATTCTCCATGAGTTTACTCTTTTCGAGGTCTCGAAATTCAGAGAAGCGGAAACGGAGTTCTCGTTGAAGACGATTGGCCGTGCGCCTATATTCGGGGGTGAGATATTTTGCTGCTCTCCGGAAAGCAGCTTTATTGGCTTTTAACAGGTTGCTAATATGTACGGGAAGCCCACTATTGTTAGCAACCGGGACGACCCTTTCCTTCTCCTTAACTAAAAATTTATGCTTTTCGCAATTTTTTCTTTATTTGTGATATAATACGTTGCTTCATACAAAATTTTAAGATTATGAGTTCACGGAAAGTACCCTGTAGGCTTTGATTCCCTTGCGAATGTCAAAAATTTGCAACATAAACGGCTGTATCTTTTGATCGCATTGGCTTCGAAGTTTGATTTTTTCACAGCTCCAAGGAACAGTAGACTTTAGTAGTTGATGTATTACAGCTTGATGCCTCCACGCGTTCATGAGAAAAAGGGGCTTGACAGACAGACAGACGGACAACAAAGTGATCCTATAAGGGTTCCGTTTTTTCCTTTTGAGGTACGGAACCCTAAAAATAGAAAATACCGTGTATGATGGAAGTGCTAATATAATTTTGAAATTCTTTAAGAATGCGTATTTTTAGGTAGAATTAGTAAAAACGTTACAGCACATCATATGTCTAACTGCTGGGCACAGCTCACCCGCCATTTTGTGTTGTCGGACTTCATATTTACATAATCATCATTACAGCCCTTCACAAGTCCACTGCTGTACATAGGCCTCCCACAAGGAACGGCACAAAGCACGGTCCTGAGCCACCTGCATCCATCGATTTCCTGCATGTCTTACCAGGTCGTCACTCCATCTAGTGGGGGGACACCCTACACTTGAGACGCTGTATCATGGTCTGTGACTAGCTTTTCGCTGTGTAGTGGCAACGTAAGAATACGAACTATCCTTTGAGATAGTCGGTAACCGCTCCCAGAATGTCGTACGACGCGACAGAGGGAATCTGAAACAGGAGATGGCAGCAGCATCTTCCAGATAACAACAACTGGATAATATAAAAAAAAATGGTTGCCAAATCGCCTGCCAAGTGTGACTGCTATGGTACCGTCAAATGCCCTAACTTTTCACGAATATTGATATTATTTAGTTTTGTCGTGAAATAAATCCTGAATTTGTACTTTTTAGCAGATAGAAATTAAAACAAGAGTAAAAGCAAGACTTAGGTATAATATATAACATTTATTTTAGACATTATGCTTAATATTAATAACTTTTTGGAGGTATTTTAAGAAATAGGCAAAGTTATGTCTAATATTCCTAACATTGCCAGAGGCGTTTACTCCAAAATAAATATATGCATTTAATCCTGGGACAATCTTAAATGTAGCTTAATAATTCAACAATACAAATCAATTTCGAATAACACCTTTTGGCGTATTTTAGTAGATAAAATTTTATAAGGCAATGTTAGGACACAATTTCTTCCAACATCCATACATTGACAAAGAAAGTGTAGGGTTGTCTCATAAGAAAAATAAGTAGGTAACAAAATATTAAAATTATATTTAAAATACATGTTATAACACTTAATCAGTCATTCTCATTGCAAGCAGTTTTTATTAAAATTACAATCAGTCTTTCGAAATTAACCCTTTTTCTTAATAAACATAATCTATAAACGCACAATACGACATAGTAAAGTTTTACTTTATCTATCCTAAAAAAATACAACAATATCACAATGAAGTCAAAAACTAATTATCAGGTAACAAATTTCAATAAATGTTTGACAAAAGAACACCTAAATTATCTAAATCAAACTTTAATGTCCCTCTACGTCCGACTTGTGGATTTGGCAACGTTTTTTCTACATCAAGTAAAGTTATTTCTGAGACATCATCTACTAGTGGCCAGTAAAATGTACCTTTTGAATTTTTTCGTAAGTATTTTATAGTATATACGCGCTCCAAATCGTTGTACTTGATTACTAGACCAATATAATATTTAGCCAACTTTGATGTTGAAAATTTAACAAGAACATATTTATCAACACCTATTTCATAAATATCATTTTCTTTATCAATATTTTGTTCCAATTCTTCATACATTTCATCTATGTATGTTTCCGTGTCACTTAGAGATGGAAGAAAATGTTCATCACAAGACGAATCGTGCACAGTATACATTCCTGAGCTTTCTGAACTCGACCCTTGATTGCTCCTACTTTTTGGAAACACCTTTTCATGCTTAGTATAGTCATCTGAAACACTATCATCAAATGAGATTCTATCTGGGGATTTTATAATTACATTAGAGAGAATTCGGCTTTTCGTCATAGTTTCATTTGATGTAGTTGCATCACAGTTAGAAATATTTTTGAATAAAGTCCGGTCATTTGATAAACATAAATTTTTATCAACATTCACAAATAACGCCTGGTTGAATGTTGTAAATACTTTTAGTATTTTTCTGGTCCGATAATTCCATATCTCCATGTTTTTGATGTATTTCAGCATTTACTATCAAATTAGTCATAAGTTGGTCATTGTCAGCATCGGATGACGAATCTCGCCTAACGTTTAATGAGACATTGTCAAAAGTATAATCCACACTTTGATTATACATAATCAAAGAATCTGCAATAGTTGAATGCGTTTCTTTCACGTCTTCCTGTAATTGGATTTCTGTGGGGATGATATTTTTCTTACGATTGAGTCTTTTTGCGTTACTAAGAGTTGTATCTGGTGCTTTTCGTTTTTTAGTTTTTTCATTTACGAGATCGGTAACAGTTATTGATTTTCCAGGCTCTATAAATATTTTTTTATTTGTATTTCTTATTTGCCGGTTCGCCGGGTTTCTTAAACCTTTCAAATAATTGACAAAAGTCTCATCGTAAGTAATGTTTGCTTGTGGCCTACGGTAATCTGGCAATTTCTTTAATATAGCTTCTGGATTAATGGGGTGTATCCCAGCAGCACGAAATCCGCTAATTATGTTTTTACTCTGTGTAATTTTTGTTGCATCTAGTAACATTTTCAATAATTCGGGGAATATTTGTTTGTTTAATGTGTTAGAACTTGGGTGTCGAACTTTGTAGTCCGTTAAAATTCTCCTCCTTCTCTCTTCAATGGGCCGAAAAAGGCCACATCAAGAGGTTGAGTGTGGTGAGTGGAGTTAGGTGGCATAAAGATAAATCTGATATTATGTTCTTCACACTTAGTTATTATATTTATATTCATATGTGACGATAAATTGTCTCCAATTAAAACTTTAGGATCAGTGGTTTTCACTGCCCATGGGATGATTATGGTATTAAACCAATCTTCAAAAGTATACGAATCGAACCAACCAGATTTGGTTTTGTTGTATCTGGTTCCTTCAGGCCCGTTTGCACACCAATTTGTCCACAAATTGTCTGCTTTGTATACGACATATGGTGGGAAAATTTCTCCACCTGCCGTAGCTGAGAACATAACAGATATCGCCGTCTTGGTATTGTTTAGTGTTTTGTTTGGGTATTTAGTACCTGCTTTAAATATGCATTTTTGAGATCCTGGGTTATCGGAAAAGTTGGTCTCATCATAGTTCACTATATGATCTGGTTTGACATTATGCAATGAAATCTTCAAATTTTCAAAATATGTATTGTAGTCCTTTACACTCTTACTAGCTCGGGATTCTTTAATATTATTTGTAGAACGCACCGTCAGGACATTTTTGTGGCGTTTCAAGAAGTTTCTTACCCACTTCTGACCCGGCATTTTGATGTTAAAAATATTACTGAGTCCATTTTTGATTAAGTAATCATGTACGATTGACCTTAATTCAAAGCTAGTAACAGGATACCCATATTCTCCACAAAGAACTAAACAACTGACTATTTTCTGTTCATCAGCTGGTGGCAGTTTGGTGGGACATCCGACTTTTTTCGTGTGTTTTTGTTTTACTTTATTTAAAATCGTGCGGCGAGGGATACCAAATTGTTTCTCAGCGTCGTATGAAGTAATATTTTTATTTTCAACGAGACCTACAGCAATGTTTAGTAAGCTCTCATCGTAATCTTTATATTTTCTTCGCGGCTTGTTCATTTTGATTGTCCTTCAAATAAACAGAAAACTGAGTAAGTATACACAAATATATACACAATAATAACTATATATAAAAAATAACTATATATATATATATATATATATATATATATATATATATATATATATATATATATATATATATATATAGTTATTTTTTACTATTAACTAACTTTTTGTTCCATTTCAGACTCCATTGACATTACAAAATCAAAGCAACAAATTATCTAAAGTAGGTAAACATAATATATATATATATATAGGTCACGCGTCCGCCTCATTAAAATTAATAACAAGTGTCAACCCTAGGCTCGGCAATGTTCGGTACACTTGTTCATAAAAAATGCCAAACTTTGCCTACACCAGTATTTCTCAATAATTATTAGTGTATTTCTATCGTTAAAAATGACAATTTATCAAATTATCATAGTTTTACGGAATGACTATAAAACAAGTTACAATTAAACATATTTCAATGACTTACTTGAAAAGTTTTCTCACAACTCTCGTAACCGCCGTTCTACACTTTGATTCAGCACCCGATTGTCAAAAATCTTTGCATTTTACCAACGTGATGCCACTAATTTTGTGTTGCCAGATAATAATTCTAAAAATATATCAAAGTTTCCGTTGTCAGGCTTATAAAATAGAAGAGATATTACTTCTTTTTCATTATGGGCAAACATTGGACCCTTGGCAAAGTTAGGGAGTTTGACGGTAACGGTATACTTTCATTACACCCTATCAAAAGTCCACTGCTAGACATAAGCCTTCCCCTAGATTACCTCATAGAAGGGGAAAAATTCCAAATTTATCTTTCGTTTAATACACTTTCGAGAATGTTACAAATGTTAATGTTTTTTTTAATGTTAAAAATCTTTGAAATCAATTAGTAAAAGGACCTACTACGCATTGACCTCCAATACATTATCGTGTGTCGAAAGAATTTATTCGTGGAAAGTTAAGTAGGTATTTGACGGCTTCCAATGCATTCACAATGAGATACCTACTTTTAATTATATTCATTTTCGTTGACAAATTCGCGGCATTATTCTATCTTAGGTTGTTAAATATGCAAACTTATCTTCACGCACAATCCCTGACGGGGTAGCCAGAGAGAACAGATCGCCAAGTGTCACGATCCTTACAAACCTCTTTCGCTTCTTTCAGATTCATTATCTTCTTCATGCATGCACGTCTAGGTATCCGAGTACTTTTGACCCTACCCTCTTCGAGCAATTTGCTCACATGGTCTTCGAAAGTTAGTCTCGGTCTACCTCGACACCTTTTAATATTAACTTTCGCGCTATATATTTTCTTCACCATTCGGTCTTCACTCATTCGCTCAACGTGCCCAAACCACCGAAGCACGCCCTTATCAATTTTTGTGATAAGGTCATCTTTCAAACCTGCCATATTGCGAATCTCTTCGTTTCGCTTTCGGTCGGCCATGGTAACGCCGCACATTTTACGAAGAGATCGCATCTCCACTGCATTCAACTTACTTTTATGCTTCTTCTGGCATACCCAGGTTTCGCTGCCATATAACAAAGTCGGTACCAACACTGCGTTATGTATTGCAAGGCGTGCACTCTTCGCTACGCCTTGCCTTTTGACTAACGCAGTCAGGGCACCATTGACTTTGTTCCCGGCAGCGACACGCCTGTCCACATCTAAATCACATCTTCCATCCCGGCTAAAAGCACTCCCCAAGTATACAATTTCATTTACCTGTTCTAGACATTCCTGATTTACCCATATTTCACACTTCGTTCTCTCTTCGTCCCTTTCAAATACCAGAACCTTAGTTTTATTAGCATTCAAACGGAGACCTTTAATTTCACATTCCTCTTTCATACACGTGACTAATGCCTGCAGTTCTGCCTCTGATGGTGCAATAAGCACTGCATCATCAGCATACAGCAGACAATTTACTTTAATGTCACCCAATTTCACACCCAAACAACTATCTTTCAGCTTCTGTAAACAGCTGTCGAGATACAGTATGAACAGCCAGGAAGACATGACACAACCCTGCTTTACGCCCGTTTGGACGTTAAACATGGGTGACAGGTCATGCCCTACCCGCACACAGGCTTTACAGTCACAGTAAAGAGACTGCACAGCCCTTAGCAATCGACCATCCACACCATACCCCGGCAACAGTTCCCACATTTTCTTCCTTACAACCTTATCAAATGCTTTCTCAAGATCCACAAAAGCACAGAAAATCTTCTGGTTAGCAGCCAGAAGCTTCTCCGTGATCATGCGGAGAGAAAACATTTGATCCGTGCATCCTCTTCCAGGTCTAAATCCGCATTGTGCCTCCCATAGAAATCTTTCCGATTTCTCTTGCATCCTACGTGTCAAAACCTTCGAGTAAACTTTACTTGCTAAACTGGTCAAGCTGATCGCCCGATAGCACCCGCAGTCAAAATGTGAACCTTTACCTTTATATAAAGGCACAATGACTGCGGATCGCCAATCATCCGGGACATCCCCCGTCCGCCAGCACAAATTGCACAGCAGATGAAAGCTGTCCCAGACGCGAGGCCCACCATACTTGACCATTTCAGCAGTAACTCTGTCTAGTCCCGCAGCCTTACCACATTTCAAACTTCGAATCGCTCGTTCAATCTCTTTCATACTGATGATCTCAGTGTCATCGAGGTCCGGGTCTGGCGTACCAGTCACGGCGTCATCCCCGGATCCCTCACTAAGATCATCACACGCATACATTTCTCTATAAAATTCGCTCCATCGCTGCATGACGTCCGATTTTTCTGAGAGGACGTCATTAGTTCTCGAAAGCACTTTGTTCATTCTTAAGGCCGTCGCACCACTCCGGGTCCTTCCAACCTCTTTCCAGAAGAGTTTGGAGTTCTCCTTAAAGTTGTGCGACAACCTTTCGTCCGCTTCCATTCTACACCTTTCACGCACTTCCTCAATCAGTGCTTTCGTGTGAACTTTCTGCAGCCTATATCTTTCTTTCATCTTCTCTCTCATATCCTTATCATTACTAGAGGCCAAGTAGTCTAACCATGCTTTCTTCTTCTTCTTTACAGCTTCTTTCACTTCATCATTCCACCATGCATCTCTTCTTTTACTACTGCCTCTTTTTATTGTTCCACACACTTCTTCCGCTGCACTTACCATTCCATCCCTAAGGTTCTGCCAAGTTCTTTCTACACATTCTTTTCTGCCATCGATGGTGTCAAGCTTTTCGGCTACCCTCGCTTGATATTTGTCCCTAGTATCCGCTTCCTGAAGCTTCCAGCTTCGGATGCGACAGACCGACTGTGGTTCTGTTACTGCCGTCCGGTAGCGCCAACCCGCGAACAGACCCCTAAATCTAGTAATCACTAGATAGTGATCCGTTCCCAGGTCAGCACCCCTGAACACTCGCGTATCCATCACCTGTTTTCGCAGTCGGTCATCCACCAGGAACAAATCAATCATACTTCTCTCATTCTTTCGTTCTCTAGTATACATATGGATTTTCTTGTGATTAAACATAGTGTTTGTCACAAGAAGACCCTTTTCCTTGCACACCGCCAGTATAAGCTTGCCAGCATCATTAATCCTTTTATCGCCAAACTTTCCAAGTACCGACTCGTACCCTGGTCGAGCGGTACCAACCCATCCATTCAAATCACCACATACAACAATTCTTTCGTTTCCCCTAGCTAAATCTAGAACTTCTCTTACATTCTCCCAAAACTCCTCCAGCTCAGCCCTGGACGACGAAGCTACCGGCGCATAAACAGCCAAAAGGAATAACTTCGTCAGTCCCAATTTAAAGCGAACCCAGAGAAGTCTTGAGTTCACAACCTTATATTCAGTCATAACATCGACCAACCGAGAAGACAGCAGCACCCCCACTCCCTGGCAAGCGTTCTCGCTCTCCGGGACTCCTGACCATAGAGCTAACGCCCCGCCAGGGAGCTCTTCAGTACCACTGCCCTTCCGTTTGGTCTCCGACATACACACGACATCTAATTCTCTTTCTTTCATTATTTCGATCAACTCATTCGTCTTATCTCTCATGCCTCCTCTAACATTCCACGTGCCAACTCTGCACTCTGTCCTCCACCTTCCGCCGTGTCGGGCTGTGCGTGACGGGTGGCGGTCCCCATCGCCGCTTTGCACGCTGCATTCCACACCAACGGGGACGAGCTGGTGTGCGTCGCCTTGGGGGGACGCCCTAACCCTCGTTGGCATGGGTGCGCAGCTAGTAGAATTGCAGCCCTGAAAAGGGCTGGCAGGGGTCGCGACGAGCACGCTTCTACAATGACCTCCTAAATAATAAATATGCAAAACTAGTCAATTGCATGATAATTGATAACAGTATGCTTATGAACGAAGTGATGAATTGACGATACATGACGTTTTAAGACAGTTCATCGTTCCATTTCCTTCCATGTGTTTTAAAAGACTAAAGAAAATGCTTAAAAGATGTTATGACTATTTCAAATGTACGAATGACCAGTTCGTACGCAGTGATTCTACCACACGGAATGTGTGTGTAATACGGAGCTTCAGGAGAGAATAGCTCAAAGAATTGACAACTGATTGGGAAGAAAGCTTCTCGAGTAGGAGTCTCGCACCGGTAAGCGAAGGTGTGGATGGGAAGAAATGCAGGAAGTCGATGGATGTAGGTGGCTCAGGATTACAGGGCAAGTACATATATTCTTTACTGGGAATTTAGGACTTTTAGACTGTAATAACGGCAATAATGATGACGATGATGATGCAGGGTTACCATATCGTATAAACGGATATTTTTTTGTTTATAATTTCGCTATATTAAGTATACTATTGTATAAGAAAATAAGAATTCAAATTAAAAGTGACGTGTGAAAATTTAAGTGTAGCTCTTACATTGCATTCCCTCTGTGACTCTGCAAGTGTTAAAAGAATATCGAGAGATCGAATGTTTCTTAATCTTTGGAGATAAAACTAGCACTTTTTTTTAATTTACTCTTATCGGAAATGGCGCTTTCTGGGTAAGATTTTTTAACATTAAAAGTGAAACACGAGATAATGGTTACAGCTTTTTTTTTATATAGGATAGGGTGACAAACGAGCACGCAGTCCACCTGATGGTAAGTGGTTGCTGTGGCCCATAGACATCTACATCTATCCTCAATAAAGAGTTAAAATTCACATGCGTTGTCACCCGTGAGGACTAAGATGGAATGCCTCTTTTCCAGTAAAAAGGGCCTCCGGTTCTCTACACTCACCATACGAAACACAGCAGTGTTAAGGTGCTATTTTACGGTCCTTCTCCGGTCGAGCAGACCCATTCGTGCTACAACTATACTACTAATATGGCTGCACCATGGCTCTACCACGTAAAATTATGTATTATTCAACAATTTTGTTGGTTGGTATAATTAGATTTAAATTTGTGTAAAATAAGTAGGCTCTAGAGGTAGCTCTGCTCATATGAATCCACGTTTTTCTCGGGATTACAGTTGACGTGAAGCTTCTATGGGGCCCTCATATATCTAAACCAGCTTGCAAACTTAGTTCTGCAGCATATCCTAAAAAAATGATTAGGGGCATCACATGTGTTGAAACAGCTAGATCAGTTCATTTTAGTTATTTCCATAACATAATGTCGTACGGAATCTTGATATAGGGTAATGCGACTGACATAGAAACTATATTTGTTTTGCAGAAGAGAAATTCATGACCACGGGCCGAAGGAAAGCCTTAGCAAAAAAATTTATGAAATAAATATTAACTTTGGTCTCTCAGTATATTTATGAAAGTCTTAATGTATGTACAAAAAACAAAAATTGTTTTTGTTAAAAATAGTGATGTACATTCTGTAAATACTAGGGAACAAGCACAAGCTAGTTATACCAGCCAAAGTGACAGTGAAATTCCTTCATGGGGCATATGTATACGTTTTTACAACAAAGCATCAAAAATTTTAAAATTTTAAATCAAGCGAAATTTTTTCATAATTGGTTACTAACTATTAACTACAAAGAAGTACATGCTTGATAATAACTCATGGGGATAAGGTGATCGCTATCATATTGTTTCTAAATGTTTTCATACCTAATTGTATGAAATATTATATTGAAAACAAGTAATGTTTAAAAAAAATTAAAATAAGTCGTATTATGCCGTAAAAGCGATATCCGCTGGATAAAATTGGGTGATTAGTTAATTGTCGTAAGAAGCGATTATGAGAAACCAAAAATATCTTGTGGCTTCCAATAGGCTTTCTGCTTTCTAGGTTTCTTGCTGGTTCTTTTCAGGACATTGTTCGGATGACGGATTTTGTTCTACGACATTTTGCCATTTGTTGAAGCTTAACACTCTGAAGTGCGTGGTCTACATAATAAATTTCGTAGTGTGTGCATAGGATTCGTATACCAAAGAGGTTAATAGAGATTAATATTGGCCAAACTTCCAGATGTTTTGCCATATTAACCTCTTTGTGAGAATTCTTTTTGTAAAATTTCGTTCTTAACTGTTTGGTGATTATCGAATACTCCATGAGAAGGCGAGACTCGTGACCAACTGGTGCCCTATTGATTTATTGGTTAATACTGCTGACGATAACGTAAAACACTCAGATAAGCCGTGTAGTGGCGTATAGATGACATACGCGGGATGAAATTGGGTGATGACATCTCACGGGTGTTGTAAGAGGCAAATAGGAGAAAACAAAAATATGTTGTGGCTTTCGATAGATGTCGATATAACAATCTCGTTTAAGGCAGGTAAAAAATACTCGGGCCAGCAATGTAAAGCGGTGTCAACGTCACACAACGACTGGGACTGTGATTTTCTATCCGCCCTAAAAATTTATTATTGTTTTACAAACGAGTTAACAGTTTATCTGATGGTAAGTACTGCATTCCATGAACGATAATAAACTAGACTTTGCGCCAAGGCTACTGTCAAGGCTTATAGAATGTTAGGTTTTATCTTCCGTCAATGCAAGGACTTCAAAAACATAAACACGTATATTATGCTTATAATTCTTTAGTGAGAAGTCTTCTTGAATACGCATCTACGGTGTGGAACCCTATTTATGCTACTTATGTAGAACAAGCAGAAAGGATTTAAAATAAGTTTCTGAAAATACTTAGTTACAATTTTAAGTTCATTCTGCGCTACATCAGTCATTATAATTAAGGCGTGAACATAGGGATCAGGTGTTTTGTTTAAAATTTTACATAACTATATAGAATCCCCCTTCTTTCTATGTCGTATTTCATTTAGATGCCCAAGGTTGAATGCTCGCTCCAACGCAGTTTTCTTTACTCCTTTTTGCAGAACTAAGTATTCGAAAAATCGGTTTCTGGTAAGTGCTTGCAACACACATAATGAGCGATATAACGATTTTGATATATTTAACTGCAAACTAAGCGGTTATACTTCATCTATTATTCAAGTTGATCACGCTTAGGCGATGTGTGTACTTCTTGTTCTCTGTCTGAATATAAAATTACCTTTACTAACATTGCATGCATTGCATTGGCATTGGCATGCATTAAGTATGTTTTTATCTTTGGCAAACACAAAAATGTACTTCATTAATTTATGTCTAAAGTTTTCGCAATGTAATTCTTAACGTTGGAGACTGTTCTGGCTAATGTATTATTCAACATTCATCTTCATTCAAATGTGATATAAGAGCTGTAAGTTTCTTTGAATAAATAAATAAAAAAAAAACACCTGCAACCAACTTTAAATTAAAAAGACTACAGATGCGATGCCCTCTGAGGACTAAGATGAAATGTCTTTAACGTGTAATTGTACTGGAGTTATATATCCTTTAGACAAGTACACAGGAAAATAGATGAGAAAAACTTTCTCCGTTACGAAATATTATACTGATTATCTTTGTTATCACAGCACTAATATTATAAGCCATAAGGTCGAGGTTAACTTTGTAAATTATCAAATCAGTTATGTATAATTACCACAGCAGTAAATCTTTGTTAAATGCAAACTACATTAAGAGACATTCCTCACTATTCAAATTAATATCTCATTTAATTTGACAGTTTCAATTTGGAAGCTAATCTTTGCAATCACGAGCATAGGTGCAAAGTTTGCTAGCCTCTTATTTTTTTTAGAGTTTATGTCACTCAAAAGGGTAAACAAAATCAACTGTTAATAAAGAATTAAAGCCAACTGCAAATAACTAAAAAGAATATATAATTTTTACATTCTGATGTCGGGGCTTCAAATCTTCTGATTTTTTCATAACCCAGTCAGAAGTGAGAGGAGACCTGTGCTTGGCATTGAGAAATATTTTTTTTTTATAGAAAAGGTGCCTGATGGTATGTAGATGCTTGCGGCTCATAGACACATATACTCAATTAAACATCAAAATACAGATGCGCTGTCACCCTTAAGGACTATGATGAAATGCCTCACATCCATTAATAAGGGTAGGGTAGGGTAAAGTGTAAGGGTCTCCCGTTCTCTACACTCACCATACTCGTACAAAACACAGTAGTGTTAAGCTGCTATTTTACGCTAGTATAGTGTGAGAGCGTGGTCCTTCCTCAGTCAAGCCGACCCATTCATGCTGCAAGCTACAGCGTGGCACTACCACGTATAATAACTTAAAATGAATTTAATAATTTTAAAAAAGCCCATGTAACTATACAAATAAATAAAATTGAAGTGTCTGTTTGTAATGTTAAAATAACAGCTTTTTACTAAATGCATATAAAAGTATATACGGTACTAATAACAAAAAAAAAACAATTTTTAACATTTTTGTTTGTCTGTCTGTATGTCTGTTTGTTCCGGCTAGTCTCCGAAACGGCTGGACCGATTTTGACGGGACTTTCACTGGCAGATAGCTAATGTTACAAGGAGTAACTTAGGATACTTTTATTTTAGAAAAATAATCAGGGTTTCGCGCAAAAAATTTAAAACCCTTGAAATCGTAGTAAATTCTACGCGGGCGAAGTCGCGAGGGACAGCTATATAAAAATACTAAAATGTTACATAGAAATACTATCTGGTTCTTCCCAAGATTGCTCAATAAGTATTATTTTCAACTGACTTCAAAAAGAAGGAGGTTTTAAATTCGTCGAAATCTTCGTTTTTTCTATGTATGTTCACCGATTACCCGATGCTACCTGAACCAATTTGCTTTCAAAGGGTATACTTCCCAGACGATTCCATTTAAAGTTTATCAAAATCGGACGAGCGGTTTTAAAAAAAATCAACATTAAATTATATTTATATTGTAGTCGGTTGTACAAAGTTGTTAATTTTACCACTTCTTAACCTTTTTTTTTATATTCTACTAATCTAGCGCTTATCTACGATCTCACTTGGTAGTAAGTGGTGATGTAGCCTAAGATGGTGAAGCGCACTGACTTAAGAAAAGCCTATTCACTTCTGCCTTGAAGACACCCACACTGTAATCGGATGGAGAGACAGACAGAGGCTGTCCACTGATTCCATTCCTTTGCTGTACGCATGATGAACGACGTAGCGAACCGTTTGGTTCGAATGCGTGGTAAGTCAACAACGAAAGGGAGACTGGCCGAACGTTTAGTTGTCCGATGTTGGAAGGGAGAACCTATTCATTCATTCAATACAGCTGATTAAAAGGTTACTGTTAGGCTGTGGGTTGGTACCCGCGTTTTTTTATTATTTTGAGTCGATACGAGAAACATGCTGCAGGTCATCTTCCGTTTCATTTTCCTCTGTCGCTGTCTCTGTCTTATGACACCCACGGGATGGCATAGCGTAGTGGATTCTATATCGCCGCTAATACACGGCAATTTATAATATTTCTTTAATGAAAATGATTCTATTCTTGTCGAAGGATGTCCACAGTAAATGATTGAGAACGTATGGTTATGCGAGCGATTATATTTTAATTTTCAATTCTCTAATTGTAAGAGAAGCTGAGCTAATTGAAGCTGAGCGCGGGCGCGTATATACGAGTATAGCCTGAGATCAGAAGCATATATTCCGGAGCATGGAATTATATCAGAATCGGAACAATATTATTTTATTAAAACCACTACCTCAAAATAAGCATTCTGAAAATTATGATACATTTTAAAAACTAAAAATTACAAAAGTCAAAATTTATTCTTTTAATTGACCTTAAATTGAAAATTTTTACATGACCGATCATTGAAACATTAAGTCGCTCATTCATGTCATCGTGTCCTTGACTTTATAGTTACACCAACTTATCTGTGAACTGACAGCTTGGCGCTTCTGTGCTGAAGTGTTGCCAGTTCGGGAATATTCCCATCTAAGGGTCTTATATTCCTACATAGATTTCACATACTAAGGTAATAAATTAGTCACGGAATAAAAAGACTAGAACACAGATTGAACAGATATATGTCCAAGAACAAGAAGAAACAAAAATATCATAATTGAACAATTTAAACTTTAATTAATTTATGCCTTTATGCCTTTTTACCGGGCGTTGCAATTTGCGTTCCTGTGGTTTATGCGGTTTCCGGTTCTACAACTATTTTGGAAATGAATCCTTGACTAACATCTGAAAAAGAAATGAATTGCATTAACCAATCCATTTATCGGAAATACGAAAGTATGTTTTGTTCCTTCTTGTAACAGCTGATACTCTTTTATAGACCTGATTGAAAGACATTATCGGTGCTTACACTCGAGTTTCTTGTTCACAAAAGTTTAATACTTATAAAATAATGTTTAGGGCATCACTTTTAATGGCTTTCGGCAGTTTTTATTTTTCTATAAACTCTCAAAACAATGACGTATCGAGTGACATTTGATTAAATGGCGGCTGTAGTTCACAATTTTACCACAGCTGTCAGTTCACAGATAAGTTGGTGGGACTATAAAGGAAGTGAAATACGTTCTGTCAAATATAATAAACTAAAATACTCTTCCAAAATAAATGGTCCTAAAGAAAGGTCAGCGCGGCGGGTCGCAGGACGACTATTGATTTTAACGCAATGAATATTAGTGCGGTAATGAAAGGAAAATAGGCCGTGAGAATTTAGCTGGTTAAAAAGGTCAATGAACTTCAGTGGTCTAAATTATGGGTAGGTATACAAAAAAGGTGTTAGTATTATTAGGATTGGGATACATAAAAACGATAGAATAAAATATAAACTTAATAGAACAAAATAATACAATAAAATGTCTTCTATACATACAATAAAAATGTAAATTGTAGTTGTTATTGCATTTTATATTTTATGACAAAATTATTGAGAGCAACTACAAATAAGTAGTTAAATAGATTTTATAGATGAAATAAATTTCTATGTACGAATTTGTTCAATCGTGGCGTTGAGTCATTAATGATTTAAGAAGCCTGAATGACCTTGACGAAACGGCAACCGCAGAGATTTTAGCCGACGTCAACACCGTCTAGCAACTACGTTCTGTATTACTTAGAAAAGTGCAAAGATTAATAGACTGCAGAGGTGACAAGTATATACTTAAGTGATATAGTGCCTATTATGCTTGCGCGTCATTGAGAGTTATATCGCGGCTAAGCATCTTCAACTACATTGCACGATGTGGTGCTGTAGCTTCGTCCGGTAGGCATCACAGGCATCAAGTGTTTAAGTTTTAAGTACGTAAGAGTTTTTTATATTTGTTGAATCGTATTTATTTGTATCGTATTAGTAGATCTGGGTCAAAGCGCTCGCCGTAAATTTCGCTCGGGTTCGAAAAAATCGTGAGAAAAAGAAAAACATTTAGAAGACGTGAAGTTCGCCAACACGCATTAGGGCACCGCGGCGGACATTTCCTTGCCCTCCCTAAAGCCCTCTCAGAAGTCAGAAGAGGCCTGTGCCAAGCATAGGGTCTTACATAGCTTATTACTTTACTTTTGTACCGTATAAATATGCAATATTCATATTCGTTTCAGATACAGAAGGGTACCTAATGCTGAGAAAAATATCATGTGGAGACCACGAAAACGTAAAACATCTTTGTACCTATATAAAATGTTCTAGTGATTGTCAGTAATTTCATACGCCACATTTTCTATAGAGTTTAGAACGTTTCAGATAGGGCACAATAAAAAATAATACAAATTATTATGGGAAAAACACCATTGTAAAATTGCTGTTCTCATTTTTATCAATGGCGAATTGATGAAACGTAGGCAAGATCACTTTATATAAAATATATTTAATTAAATTGGCACATGGCGTATTTGGCCTTCTACTTAAAACTTGGCGGAAATTTGAAAAGAAAGTTGTGTACGCTACCTTTCACAGAAGTATTGTTTACAACTGGCGTGGTTTCCAAAAGCATGAATAAGTGTCAGCTCTATATCGTTAATCAGATCCTGAACTTTTTTGACATTCTTTATGTATCTTTTTGTTATATCTTTTAAGCTTTTTAAAAACTGACACAAACTCATTAGTTTATTATTTGTTATATTTTTTCCTGTAACGTGTTGGGTATCTTGGACAAGCCAAAAAAAAAAAAGACATACAGATCTACATTTTTGATATTATCGATTATTTTTCCATACCATTTGATGGGCCTGAGTATAATACCAGTTGTGCTATTTGGCTGAAGCTATTTTTTATTTTATGCACAATTGCAGACCAACCAATGTCCAAAACAAAATTTTACCTCTTCTCCTTCTAATAATAGCTCCTGCACCTGACACGGCGGAATAGTTTTTTCTAGAAGACCATTTACAATAACAATTTTGTTAACAGTTATGAGTGTAAAATTTTATCAGCTACTTTATTCATAGTGCCTTGTGCATCACTTTGCCAGGTTTTTATACAGCAAATAATAGTTTAAAAAAACGAATAAACACGAGTTTGTTTAGTTTATTTTACGCCGTGAGAATATCCATAAAAATATTTACAACAAATGACATCAAGCACCCCACGCTTTTTTTACAGTAAAATGAATTTTTTTATGTTAATCACTATTTTTATTTTAAACTTATTTTCTACTTTTTAGTTCGTTTATCTATAAAAGTGTGTTATTTAGTTTTTTTTAACTATTATTTATTTTCTATTCTTTGGTGCGATAAACTACAAAAGCGTTTTTTTTGGACCGATGTTCTTTTACGCGGCTTACAATACATTGAACTGCAGAAATCGTAGTTGTTTTATGAATAATTTGCAAATCCTGAAGATCCTGATTAGGATAATGGGACAAACTATTTAAATTATTGCATTGTCATCGGTCCTTGATAAGTGTGCGAAATTTAAAATCAATTTTACAAATTGAAGGGGATGAAAATCACATTCCAAAATTCCATTACATATATACATATCAAGCTGATAAAAGCGTGTTATAAATGATGCTGGCTTTGGTATTTATTATTTGAAGTAATTTGTAAGCGTAGTGCTGCAGAAAACTGTCCCAAATATCAATGGCCGCTACCGATAAATATAATACCAGCTATGTTACACCTATTTACATAGAAACTTTAATTATCATTTATATTAAATTCTAAATAGCGCTTTTTACACAAGATAGTAAACTTTGAGATCAGTTCATCTTCTATTTCGCAAATTAAGTGAATAGTAAAACAAACAAAAGGGGTTCGTGATTTAAAATTTCTTGCAGCTTTTTATAGAAAAGCATGACCTTATCATAAAATGTTAGCGATCTGATCTGAAAACTTTTAACAGTCATACATTAATGATGATATTCGGGTCATTATACTGGAAATAGTCTATTAAATATTTTATAATACAATTAATCATCTTCAGTATGATTGACCGTGTGTATGAATTTTATAAGTCTATGCTATTTTTTATGAAAATTATTATTGCAGTTAAAAGACCTTTCACATTTATTTTAGTCTCGAATTTAAGTAAACAAAATAAAAATTTGAACTATTTAAGAAGTCTTATCGGTAGCCTTCCTTTTACATAGAAATGTTGTAATGACGTGCATTTCTTTTAATAAGAACTTAGTCGTGTTTCTTTTTAACTGAGAAGGTTTGTTTTACCCAAACCAAAGAATTAAGCTGATGAAGCGACATAAAAATTAGGTAGAAATTAGGTTTCGTCTTTGCAAAATGTCTCGTTAATGGCTCTTTATAACTGATCTTCAAATGTAAAACACCGACTGAAGATCAAGTAACTATTGGTAGTTATTTTTTTTTAATTCATTGAACATTTTTAAGATTGTGTTGAAGCTCCACTGGTAAAACCACTAACATATATATTATAGTTGTTGACGAAAATAAGGTACATCTATATACATCGCATCCCACCAAGAATTTCTAATGTAAGCTAAACTGTGATAATAACAGTAAACAATTGAACAACAAAATAATGAAAACATTTATAAATACTTGCTTTACAACATTTAACCGTAATAAAATACTCGTAGAACAAGACAGTCTCCGGCATAAAAGTAAACATACAACAAACAAACATCCCAGAATATGTTAAAAGTTTGTCAATAAACAAGTTTAAAAGTTTTATTAAAAAAAAAACTGTACAAAAGAGCCATTATAATATCAAGGAATACATGAATAAAAATTACCCTTGGGAATAAGGTGATCGCCACTATGCTGGTTCTATGAAAACTCATTTAAAAATTGTATAAACAAATTTATTGTTAAGTGAAATATGTTTAAAACAAAAGTCCCGCCGGGTTTCTTGCTGGCTCTTCCCAGGACAGACGTATTTTCCGAACCAGTGGTAAATTAGAAATGGCTTTCAATAAGTATTATGTAATAATCAATATTGAACCAAAATCATTCTATTCTATTCTATTCCTAAATATTTTCGATTATTTTTTCAATACCTTAACAGCTGGGTCAGTGTGAAATTCAGATCTGTCCAGAGACGCTACATTTCAGCAAGCATTGTCAAATTCAATGGGAGTGAGGAAAAACGCTACTTGCTATAGGGCAAAATTAATTATTTAAATTAAAGTAAAATCACTTCCTAAAAATAAAAATAGCCCAATTACCACGTGACACATAACTGTACTTATTATACTCAACATTATTTTATGGAAATCTGAGAAACTTGAAAATTTTCGGAAGCTAGTTTGCAATTGTTCTATTGAATGAATTTTGTGGAATGGTGTTTTGAAAAACCGCCACATCTACTTCACAGTGTAAATTTCTTTTTTTTTTACTATTCTTAGCCAGCGCTTATGCTTATGTAGTCTAAGATGTTCACCATCAGCGCACTAACTTAACAAAAGCGTATTCACTCTTGCCTAATAGTAGTAGGTAAGTATTATTTACGACCTATTTGTGTGTTGGTGTGTGTATGTGCGTGCGTAGTAAGTACATTTGACTTCATTATCATCATCATTACAGCCCTTCACAAATAGACCATCAGGTGGAATTGTAGTTAGCGCTGGCTAAGAATAGTAAAAAAAAAAAGAAATTTACTCTGTGAAGTAGATGTGGCGGTTTATGGCCTTCCCAAGATATGCTACAAAGCATGGTCCTAAGCCACCTACATCTATCGACTTCCTGCATATCTTAAAATGTCTTTCTATATAGAGATAGTGGGAGGCTACCCAGCGCTTCGCTTACCGGTACGTTGTTGCCACTCGAAAACCTTTCTCCCCATTGTTTATCGATTTTCCAAGCTATATGGCCAGCCCATTGCCATTTCACATTAATAATCCGTTGGGCTATGTCAGTTACTCTGGTTCTATTGCGGATATCCTAATTTCTAATTTTACCACACTGAGAAACTTCTCTACAATTAAAAAAAAATTATGTTTTCCAGACGATGTTGTCTAATATTTAAAGAAAACATAAACACAAGAATTTCTTTATTTTTCCTTATGCACTTAGGGAAGCACCACTTTTATTTTATTTAAATTGTTTGATTTAATTTTATAATAGTGTACCTAAATATAAGTATCTGTACCAATCTAGATTTTTCTCCCCAGTAATGTTCTATTAAAGACATACTGATAAAAACAGCGTTTTATAGTAATATTTATATTATAAAATTTAGTATCAACTAATTAATGAAAATATGCAACAATAAAATTAAATAGGTATTATAAACTATAGAAATCTAAGTAAAGAGAGTATGATGGTCGTTCCACATCTAAATTATATAAAAATGCGTATTTCAATTTCACTAATCAACGTCGCTGAGATAATTTCTTCTGTCAACCACCTCGTCCAAGGGATCTTCTGTCAACCACCTCGTCCATCTCTGCACAGAGAGGACGACTCACTGGCCCATGCAGCAATGGAGAAAGCTGATCTGTTAGGCTCTCTATTTGCTTCCAACTCTAGATGACGGAAAGAACACACCCCCAACCATCCCGCGGTGTGAGTGCTCCATGCGGGAAGTGCTGTTTACACAGCGCTTGGTGCGTAAAGCACTCCTCTCCCTGGATGTCAACAAATCGAGTGGGCCTGATGGAGTCCCGCCTATTCTGCTGAAGACGTATGCTCCGGAGTTGACACCGGTTTTAACGTGTCTTTTTCGGTACTCCTACTCCCTAGGCGTAGTCCCAAACTCATGGAAGACAGCTTTGGTGCACCTGATCCCTAAAAAAGGCACCCGTTCAGATCCGTCCAACTACAGGCCTATCGCTATCACCTCCTTGTTCTCCAAAGAATTGGAAACGATTATTAACAGCCAGCTCATGCGGTACTTTGAGGATCACCAGCTGATTAGTGACCACCAGTACGGTTTCTGTCGAGGTCGCTCAGCCGGTGATCTTCTGGTCTACCTGACTCATAGATGGGCGGAGGCAGTGGAGTTCAAGGGGGAGGCGTTGGACGTTAGTTTGGACATAGCGAAGGCTTTCGATCGGGTTTGGCACAAAGCGCTTCTTTCGAAGCTGCCTTCCTACGGGCTTCCTGAGAAATTGTGCAATTGGATCACCAGTTTTCTTGCAGATCGGAGCATCAAGGTCGTAGTAGACGGTGCATGCTCCGACTACAAGCCCATTAACGCTGGTGTTCCACAAGGCTGCGTGCTATCACCAAAGCTGTTTCTTCTGCATATCAATGATATGTTGCAAACCAGTAACATTCATTGCTATGCGGATGACAGCACTGGTGATGCTCTATACACCGGCCGTGCCAATATTTCTCGGGAAAACGTCGCCGAGTACCGGAACAAACTTGTGTCTGAAGTCGAGTCTTTGCTAAACAAAGTCTCGGATTGGGGGCCGACTAAATCTAGTCCAGCTCAATCCCCAGAAGACACAAGTTTGCGCGTTTACCGCTAAAAAGAATCCCTTTGTCGTATCTCCTCAGTTTCAAGGCACTCCCCTTGTTGCCTCAGTCATTATCGGTATCCTCGGTGTCGACATATCGAGTGACGTGCAGTTTTGTGGTCACTTGGAAGAGAAAGCGAAATTGGCCTCTAAAAAGCTTGGCGTGCTCAGCAGAGCGGGACAGTATTTCATGCGGGCGCACCGCTTGCAACTTTACAAGGCGTAGATTCGGCCTCACATGGAATACTGTTCCCATCTCTGGGCAGGGGCTCCCCAGTGCCAGCTCCTTCCACTTGACCGCATCCAGCGCAGAGCGGTTCGAATCGTCGACGACCGAGTTCTTTCCGATCGGCTTCACTCACTGGCACTGCGTAGAGATGTGGCATCTCTTTGCGTATTTTATCGCATCTACCACGGGGAGTGCTCTGAGGAATTATTCGGACTAATTCCAGCCGCTCAATTTCACCATCGCACATCGCGACAAAACTCGCGATACCATCCATATCATCTGGATAATTGGCGGTCCACCACTGTGCGATTCAGAAGAAGTTTTCTCCCTCGCACAACTTCCTTGTGGAATCGATTACCACCAGCGATTTTTCCGGACCGATACGACTTAGGGACCTTCAAGAAAAGAGCTTTCTCCTTTTTAAAAGGCCGGCAACGCATCTACGATTCCCCTGGTGTTGCAGTTGTTCATGGGCAGCGGTAGTCACTTACCATCAGGTGAGCCGCATGTACGTTTGCCCGCTCTCCTATAAAAGAAATACACTATCTGTTTAGCCAGATACCTTAGATGACATGGAAGTATAGAACTTTTCATTTATTTTACCCAACATTTATTCTATAGTCAAACGCTAGAGTGGTATTTTGTTAATACGCGTTAGAAATCAAACTCTTACACATAATTATTTATGTTGTCTTTACCTAATTACTGCTTGCTAGAAGAGAGATGTGAAAGGAAAGACCAGTTGTGGGACAATTTAGATTATTGAAGAAAAGGTACCTCCTTTTACTTCGAATACAAACAAGTTAAAACAATTAAAGCAATAACAATAAAAACATGACTAGGGCTGTCATGTCAAAAAATTGTCTGGTGAACAAAGATCACTACGTTTAGCGACGAATAACGTTCTGTTAATGCAAGACGACCTATTTTTTAGTAAATAAATATTTTTTTTTTGACATTCGTATTCTAGAGCTCGTACAATGTTTATATAAACATTGTATAAACTTATAATTAATTTAAACTTGCATAGGTACGATGCTTCGTTAATTTTAAAATATGTGGGTTCATCTTCGCCATAGTCCTTTATGTTTGCTCAATATATTTTTCTTTACCACCGTGTACGTGGTAAATCAAATTTTAGAAGTGCTTTTCCATTGGTTTTCGCGAGGATCGTTACTTAGGTTTTTCGCATACTATGCGGCCATTTATTTCCTGAGCTACCATGGCCCTCCGTCCGCTAATAGGATATACGAAGGACAATACGTACATTATCATAATCCTTATTCTCTCGATTATTAAAAATCTTTCAATATCCTCCTTGTTTAAATATTTTTTATAGATTGTACCAATTCTCGAAATTTTTATCTTTTATTTTTAAGAACTGGTGATAATTGCACTGGTCATACCGTTACCATTACCGTTACCATACCGGGTTGGCATCCGCAGTTTATTTTTATTTTTAGTCGTTATTAAGAATGCGCTGCTGCCCATCTCCTGATTTGTTTCGCTCTGTCGCCTCTTACGACACTCATGGGACTATATGGGGTAGTGGACATTCTTATTCCGCCACTACACGGTACCACTGGTGATAATCTCTCTTTAAACACAAAATAATATTTTTTATTAATAATCTATTTTTTACTACGGTTGTAAAAAAAATTATGACTCGTTCTGTTCCCGAATATAAAAAACGGAACTGAACTGTTTTGAATGATACTTATATATTACTTATTATTATATTACAAAATTATTTAAAGAATGTTGTTATTAAGGTATATTATTATTCGCTAAAGAAAATCTTAAAAGCACACAAGAACTATACTTTTAACACAAGTCTTGTCTTACATTTTTCACTTCAAAATATCTTATATGAAATTTCATTTATATCGGACAGACTAAAAAGGTATCGATAATTGTATAATGAACAGTACCATCGCTATATTCAATTTAGTTCAATTTAGTTAGATTAGGCATAGATTTAATTTGTTTTTTGACAGAATAGAATAGAATAGAATAGAATAGAATAGAATAGAATAGAATAGAATAGAATAGAATAGAATAGAATATTTTTTTTATTCAATATACATTACATGTGTAATTCTTATTGAAAGTCATTTTTTACTTTACCACTGGTTCGAAAAAAACCCTCTGTCCTGGGAAGAACCAGCAAGAAACCCAGCGGGACTTTTTTTTAAAATAAATTTTACAATATAAATGATTACGAACTATTTACAAAATTTATTTTAGAAACTGCTTGGAAGCGATCACCTCATTCCCAGGGGTTATTATCAACCATGTATTCATTTATACTATAATAACCCTTTTTATACAGTTTCAGCTTAATAAAACATTTAAACTTGGTAATAGAGAGAACCTGTACACTTTCCGGGACCTTGTTGTAATAGCGTATACATTGCCCCAAGAATGAATTACTGACTCTTTGGAGTCGAGAAACTGGTATCACTAGCTTGTGTTTGTTCCTAGTGTTTACAGAATGTATATCACTTCTTTTACTAAAACTATCTTTGTTTTTGTGAACATACATTAAATTTTCGTAAATATACTGAGAGGCCAAAGTTAATATATTAATTTCTTTAAATTTATCTCTAAGAGACTCTCTCGGTTTTAGATTGTAAATAGCTCTAATGGCCCTCTTCTGTAAAACAAAAATAGTTTCTGAATCAGCCGCATTTCCCCATAGCAAAATCCCATAAGACATTATGCTATGAAAATAACTAAAATAAAATAATCTAGCTGTCTCGACACTAGTGAGACCTCTAATCTTTTTTACAGCATAGGCTGCAGAACTTAGTCTGCTTGCTAATTTGGATATATGGGGGCCCCACTGGAGCTTTGCGTCAAGAGTGATGCCAAGAAAAACAGTGGATACAACAGGGCTCAATTCCTCCCCATTTAAAAACACATTGGTATTCAGATTTTGAACATTCGTTGTTGTAAATTTAACACAATTAGTTTTATTTCCGTTCAAATGCAGATTATTAACGTTAAACCAATGCACTAATTTTGATATAGCATTATTCACTTCGTCACATTTAAATGATTGACGTTTAAGTTTAAAAATCAAGGAAGTATCATCAGCAAATAATACTATATCATGACTATCCCCTACAAGGTGAGGTAAGTCATTAATATACACCAGAAACAGGAATGGGCCGAGAATCGAGCCCTGAGGTACACCCATTAGTACAGGTGACCCGGAAGAACTTTTACCATTAATAATAACCTTCTGTTTTCTATTACTTAAATATGAAATAATAAGTTTAAGCGCTGTGTTCTTGACACCATAGTACTATAGCTTCCTGATTAATGTCTCATGGTGAACACAGTCGAAGGCCTTGGAAAGGTCACAAAATATACCCAAAGCATCCTCTGAATTCTCCCATGCACAAAAAATATGTTTAATAAGCTCAACTCCAGCGTCAGTTGTCGAGCGACCCCTTTTAAAACCGAATTGATTATTATGTAGCAATTTATTAATATTAAAGAAACTTAACATCTGATCTAAAATAATTTTTTCAAAAATTTTACTTAATGTTGGTAGTACAGAAATTGGTCTAAATTTGTCGGGGTCTAATATACTACCAGATTTAAATATAGGTATGACTTTACTATGTTTCATTAAATCAGGAAACACACCCAGATTCGACGCTTATATTAAATATAGTGGCTAGATAAGGTGCTAATGTATCAATTATAGATAAAATAACTTTAACGGAAATCCCCCATAAGTCTGCCGTTTTCTTAACATCAATAGTTTTAAAATATTTAACGATATCTTTTGGCAGTACCCTATGGAATTTAAAAGTATTTGAACAAGCCTTTACATTTTGTTTGAGCAATGATTCGGCGACAGTAGGAGAAGAATTTAATGATTTTGTTGTCAAAAAAGGAACATCAGTAAAATGTTTCTCAAAAGCCATAGCAACTTCTTGATCAGATCGCGTTAAATTATTGTTAATATTCAATTGAAAATCCGAGTTTCGCGGTTTGACCTTGCCCGTTTCACTATTTATTATTCTCCAGGTCATTTTAATTTTGTCGGATGCAGTTTTAATTTTGTTGCTTAAATGTAAAGCCTTAGCAGTGGAGCACACTTTTTTAAATATTTTAGAATATGTTTTTACATAATCTCTAAATATAACACTACTATTATATGATCTTTCATCATAAAGCTCGTATAACCTTCGCCTACTTTTATAAATTCCTACTGTAGCCCATTCATTAAATGATTTGCGACTGTTAAAAGAGAAAGTTTTAGAAGTAAATATTCTACTAAATTCACAACGTATAATTTCAAATAATTAGCACTATTTTTAAACGAAAGACAGATGTCACTGTTCACTTTTAATAAATATCTTTAGAATGATAGCTAAAATTAGAACGTGGTAATGATTTTTATATACGTCCCACTTGCTCGGCACATGCCTCACATTTCTGAGAGGGTTTTAAGACAAGGAAATGTCCGCTGCATTGTATCAGGATGCAGTATGCGCGTTGGCGGACTTTTTTAGTATTTAATTTTTTTTTTCAGACATACAAATTTCTTCACGATGTGTTCCTTTACCGCTGAGCATGTGACAAATCAGCACTTAAAATTGCAATAATAATTTCGTTTATGCCGACGAGGATCAAACCCGAGTTGCTCGCGTATTGAGAAATTTACATCGTGTGCTTTTAGCCCCTCAACGAAACACAGTACAACCTTGCAAAAACGATATAACGCAACTTGCAGGTACGGAAAGTTTGGTCAGCGACTGAAGACTTTTGTTGCATTACTTTGTGAACTAAAAATGTTCAAATAATTATTTATGTAGATAAGGGTGATTTGCCATACATTGACGATTGACAGGCAATATAAGAAGTATTGCACCTTTGATGTTGCTGCCCGTATATAATTACTAGCAATTATTCTATGCGAACGAAGTCTCTGGCACAGCTAGTCGACAATCCCCCAACGACACGGTAGCCCCCAGCAGGGCTTAACAAACGCCGAGTATAACATTTGTTACAGTACACATACACATTAGTACAACATTATTATTATTAATAATTTATTTTCAAACTTATGTTCGTGAGTGTTGTGGAACACTCGGTTGGAACGAAGTTCCTTTCGTAGTATTTTTTGAATACTAGTAATGCTAATAAACATTACTAATATTCGCTTAAACCACTTCTGGTAAGCTTAAAATGCTTGTGTTAGAAGATATTTCTTTCATGGAAAGATAATGAAAAATCTTACACTTTTTCTCGCCTAGCCCCCACCCGCCACATTCGTACCGATTCGATAAAGAACTTCGTTCCAATATATTTTTTAGTATTATAAATCAGTGCTTAACTTTGGACCTGGTAGTAAACTCGAAGGAGACTGGGATACATCACCTAGGGTAATTTTTGAGAAATTTGAGGAATCAGCAAAGTCGTAGAGCGAGCGCTCAGTTTTGGTGCTACTGATCTTCAGTCCGACACTCTCTAATCTCTCCTGTCATTTTGCCAGTCTCCTCTGGACTTCCAGTGTATTTTTTCCAACATTAACAATATCGTGTCTGTGTGTCCGTTGTTAGTGCAACCATTACAAGGAGAATCAAATATAGGCTTAAACCTAATCCCTGGTGACAGCCAACATTGATATTGAACTTGCAGGTTGTTCCAGTACAGACCGAGTATGCGTGCTGGCTTTGCTACACATCGCACAGATAAGATTAACATACTTCCCTCCCACTTCTTTCTGTTTCAATGCTCACAAAAGTTAAAATTTATATTCATTTGCAAACAACATAATTCACTTTTCCGTGTTACAGTTATTTGCATTTCCTTCATACTTTGAACATCAGAAATATTTAAACGAGCACTCTTCCATTGGAGTGACGTATTAATTATTAATAGACCGGTTGAGATTTGCTGAGAGCATTTCTACGCACTAAAAATAGGTTCAATATTGCATTACGCTACTGATTAATTTTGCATTCAAAAGGATTTTACTACTTTAATCTGTCATTGATCCGTTCCGTTATCTATATAAAAATGGATATTGGCACAAATGCGTATTTTTTTTTGTTTCAACTCAACTTTCATTTTGTTGTAACTCACCACTAGATGGCGCTGCAGCACCTTCTATGCTGCGTACCGTTCAACCGATCGCCTTGATAATTTAAGTCTAAACTAATGTTATAAAGAAATAAAAACCGGCCAAGTGCAATTCGGACTCGCGCACCGAGGGTGACGAACAAATCCGTAGGTATATAAGTTTAAAATGATTAAAAATATTTTTTTTATATGATGTAACTAAAAATTTATGCTTTTCGCAATTTTTCCTTTATCTGTGCTATAATACGTTGCTTCGTACCAAATTTCAAGATTCTGAGTTTACGGGAAGTACCCTATAGGTATTGATTCCCTTGCGAATGTTGAAAATTTGCTGCATAAACGGCTGTATCTTTTGATTGCGTTGGCTTAAAAGTTTGATTTTTTCACAGCTCCAAGGGACAGTAAACTTGAGTATTTGATATGAATTTAAGCTTAATACCTCCACGCGTTTCTGAGAGAAAGGTTCTTGACAGACAGACAGACGGACAACAAAGTGATCCTATAAGGGTTCCGTGTTTTCCTTTTGAGGTACGAAACCCTAAAAATATTTTTTTTGTAATTTTGTTTGTAATAGATAAACGATAACGATAAACTCCTAAACCGATTCTAAACAATATTTTACCTATAGAAAGCTACATTATTAGAAAGTATCATTGGCTACCTATATTTTGTTTTCACCCAAGATATCAAACAAATTCCTACAAAACTCATTATAGTTATTCTATTTCAGGATGAAGTTTTAACTTTGGTTTTTGTTAGCGTAAGCCTCGGGAGCGCTCCAGAGACCTACGCACACTAACACAATGTGTATGTGATATAGGTAGGTACTAGTATAATAAAATAATGTACTAGGTGTTTGTAACTTGTAACTTATCTACATCTACAAAAAAGTTATTTAGACAATATGTTCAACTATTAGAGTTTAGGGACAATAATAAATTTTATGTTCTATAACTTTATTACTATATTGGTAGGATATTTACCTTATTTTAAATTAGTTTTTGGTTAAAATATTTTAGTAGTATGTTTACCTGAGACAAATAGTCCGACTAGGTAAGTCCAACTTCGACCGAGAGGTCAATCGACAGATTCAACTCGGCTGGGCAGCGTTCGGGAGATTACGACACATCTCGTTAGACATATCTCAAAAACTCAAAACTAGTTTAGTGCATGTTACACTGGTTGAACAATCTAGACTTGCTATGGAACTGAGACGTGGTCCTTGACTGCTGGCCGTATGAGGAAACTCAAAGTCGCTCAGCGAGCTATGAAGAGGGCTATGCTCGGCGTTTCTTTACGCGATAGACTTAAAAACGAGGATATCTGCAGTAGAAGCAGAGTAACCGACATAGCCCAAATAATTAGTATGCTGAAGTGGCAATGGGCCCGCCACATAGTTCGAAGAACCAACAACCGATGGGAAAGAAAGGTTCTCGAGTGGTGGCCTCGTAGTGTAGGGCGTTCCCCCGCTAGATGGAGTGACGACCTGGTAAGACATGCAGGAAGTCAATGAATGCAGTTGGCTCGGGACTGTGCTTTGTGGCATTCCTTGGGGGAAGCCTATGTTCAGCAGAGGACATGTGAAGATTAAAGGACTCCGAAGAAACGAAAGATGATTGATTACATTCGCATTTTTCTATTAACCCTTAGTCAAATGCCTGAATCAAAATGCAAATGCGTTGTCACATTGTTATTTGTATGGCATACAAATAATTATTCCGGGTTTGGATGTTTATCCCCGTGCAATCTATGTTTGTAAACTGCCTCCACGATACAGGAGAAAATCCTAGTGTGGGAGTAACGTTTTCTAAAAAAAGAAAAAAAAAACAAATAAAACATATTGGAGAGGTGGTAGGTACAGTAGGACTCTTATTGACTTTCATCGGCTACGATTTGAAAGTTAAATGCTTAAAAAAATAAAGCAAATATCTGGAAACTTAAACATTGAAAAAAATCTATTTTATTAAATTTAACAAAATATTATGATGAACATAACGTTGGCGATAGTTTACTCAAATTTTGTTTGTTATAAATTTTAGATATCTGTATGTCCTTTAACTTGTGTATGTTTCGCTCACTGTTGTCGTTTGAGGTAAGTGTAATACATGATAGTAAAACAATGCTGTATCCCAAAGACAACTTCATTTAGTCAAATTTCGGGAGCGACGTAAGGTTTATAAATACTAAAATACAATTGGATTATTACGTCTCTCCGATTTCGAGGTGGCTTCAATAATGAATTTAAAAGAGTCCGTTCATGCGCAGATATTAGGCTCGGCTCAACTGATGATTTATTTATTTATTTATTCTTTATTGCATTCCTTAAAACAAAAGAATACAAAGGGCGGACTTAATGCCTTGAGGCATTCTCTACCAGTCCACCCATGGAGTGGTGAGAATTTGACGTAGGTGCGACAATATAGAATAAAATAACAGTACACAAAATAATAATTAACTACATAATACATACAATTTACTAATAAATAAACTATACCTACATATATGACGTATACAAACATATATACAAATATATACATACAAATATACATATTTAAATACATATATAATTAGTACATACAAATACCTATGAATATATGCGTCTGTTTAGCAATACATATCAAATGGATGAATCAAGTAAAATGCTTTGTCTTCAATAATGTTGATCTATTAGTTTTACTGCTTAGTCTAAATAATACAATATTATATATTTTAATATTTTAGTCTAAAACAGAGGGATGGGGTGTATTTATGTGCTATTTTATTGTATGTTATATTTTTTACGTGGTAGAGCCATGCTGCAGCTATATTAGTAGTATAGTTGTAGCACGAATGGGTCGGCTCGACCGGGGAAGGACCACGTTCTCACAGAATACTAGCGTAAAATAACAGCTTAACACTGCTGTGTTTCGTATGGTGAGTGTAGAGAACCGGAGACCCTTTTTACTGGAAAAGAGGCATTCCATCTTAGTCCTCACGGGTGACAACGCAGCTACATTTTGATTCGCAAACGAGGATAGATGTAGATGTCTATGGGCCACAGCAACCACTTACCATCAGGTGGACTGTGTGCTTGTTTGTCATCCTATCCTATAAAAAACAATCTATAAGTTATTTTCGATTAAGAATAAAAATGCAGATAAGTTAAAATGCATTGTCACCCCGGAGAATTTAGATGAAATGCCTTATTACCAGTAACAAGGCTATCCGGGTCTCGTCACTGGACATAAGAAAAACATGAGCAATATGTTGCATGGAGCATTATGCTGATATTTTGCTTGTGTTCTTTGCGAATAGTTGAGTAGAGTTGTGTGTTAATCTGTGGGTGAGGTCTATGACAATTTATCGGAGGGGCCTATGTGCTGCTGTAGACTTTAGGCTGTAATGGGATGGACGGAATAGATTTTGTGCGAACGTAGTCCTTCCCCTGTTGAGCTGACCTGTTCGTGCTGCTGCCACTATATGCTGTAACGTGGCTCTACTACGTATAATACTGAATGGATACTAATTGTTATAATTAGTTGCTCCTCCTTAGCTTTAGATATTTTTTGATCACCACTAGAAGCAGTAGAAGTGTTTATTACGTCCCTTATAGAGTATTAGACTTTCATAAGTTCAAATTTGTGACTAATAGTTACACCAGGCATAACTTTTAATTGGTGAAAACAATTAAAACGTATGTCCCTTCAAAGTTCAGTCAATTATTTCTAAATCAAATTATAAAAAAAAATTCCCTTCACGTTTAAATTAACCAATTATAAATTATTGCCATGGAACTTTGTAATTATCCAATAAGCTGTTATTTTCTAAATTCTATTAAAATACCTACATAATAAAATTGTCTAAATTTTAGACCCAGAATAACAGGCAAAACACTGCCGTTTGAAGCTGCACGAAGATAGTGAAATTTGTTTATATAAGGTCTTTACCTATGAAATTGCCGTTTTCTATGAAATAATTTAACGTATTTTTTTCTATATTTTTTTTATTTCTATTAAACAAAGTAATCACCCATGCAATCGATACATCTCTGCTAAGGCAGTAGCAGATTATTGATGCCCTTCTTGAAGAAATAAGCTGGATGGGAGGCAACAAATTTTTCAAAGACATTTTGTACTACCTCTCGGGCATTGAATTTTTTCCCGCTTAAAATTTATCTACATTATGGAAAAGATAGAAATCTGTAAGCTAAAAGTCTGGAGAGTATGGCGGATAACGGAGAGCTTTCAACCCCAGGTCTTGTAGCTTGGAGACCGCCTGTTTTGCAGTATTTTATTACACATATTGTATGAAGTCGCGCGTTGTCGTGCAGGAGCAGCGGGAACAAGCGATTGAACAAAACTAGTTAGAAACGTTCGAGCTTTTCCATCATTGTGTTCAGTTCTTTGCAGTACACATTTACAGTATTAATGCTCATTGCTCATGCCCGTTTGATAAGAAGCTGTGATGAATCATACAGACGCTAAACCACTAAACATCACTTTTCTAGGGTTAAGTTTTCGTTTAGGGCATTGTTTAGGTGCTGAACCAGAATCCAACCAACTTGCTGAGCGCTTGCGATTGTCAAACAAAACCATCGCAATCGTCGCAGGTAGCAATGCTGTTAAAAATTCCTCCGTTGTGTGCCTGTTGAGCAGTGCAAAGCACGTCACGACGCGTACTTCACGCTGGCGATCATTGAGTTCGTAGGGCACTCATTTGTTAAGCATTTTTACTTTGCCAATTTAATGATAATGGACCAATATTGTTTTCACGCTAACGTGGAAAGCTACTGCTAATTCAGCCGTAGATTGGGTATCATTCATATCATATTATCATAACACAATCGCCGTTAATTTGTCATTGTCGACCAAAGTTTTTGGACGACCATGGGTTTCATTTTTCGTGCGTCGACCATCCGCTCGTCTACTGCTGCCTCTATAGGTCCTATAGCGGTAATACCGAAACAGTCCGACTCATCGACCACGTCCAATGGCTACTGATTCCTTGCTACAGCAGACCACATCCACAGAGATCGTAATCCTTGGCGATTTTAACGCCCACCACGCCGAATAGCTCGGTTCACGTTTAACCGATTATGTGGGGAGATCTGTTTATGACTTTGCCTTGGCATATGGTCTAAAACAACTGGTTACTTCGCCCACGCGGATCCCAAATGTGGAAGATCATGCATTTTCCCTGTTGGACCAGAAGGTCAGCAGAAGCTGACCTCTCCTCTGGACGGATATCAGGTGTCCGTCAACGCCGCTCTTGGCGTCTCGAACCATTGTCTATTCCTGCCCATAAAAATAAGTATAATTCCGCCTCCAGGTCCCCCAAAAGAGTCATTGCCAAGGCAAAGTCAGAGCTAATCGGCAGAATTGTCGAGAAACAAGCTCGTCTTCCTTCGGGAATCCATGCATTCTGGTCTCTCGCCAAGGCTGTCCAATGGGATTTCTGTCAGCTATCTCTTCCATCTCTGCACAGAGAGGACGACTCACTGGCCCATGCCGCAAAGGAGAAAGATGATCTGCTAGGCTCTTTCTTTGCGGCCGACTGGACTCTCGATGACAGGGGGAGCATACTACCGACCATCCCGCTGTGTGTCCATGCCGGATGTGTGGTTCGCAAAGCACTCCTCTGCCTGTACATCCACAAGTCCACAAGTGCTGAGGACGTGTGCTCCACAGTTGACACCGCTTCTAACGCGTCTTTTTCGGTACTCCTACTCCTTAGACGTAGTCCAGAATTCATGGAAGACAGCTTTCGTCCAGCAAATCCCTAAAAAAGGGGACCACTCAGACCCGTCTAACTACAGGCCTATCGCCATCACCTCCTAAATAATGGAATCCATTATAAACTGCCAGCTCATGCGGTACCTTGATTCTTGATTGTTCCTTCCAATGGGCTTTCCGAGAAATTGTGCATTCCCAGAAGACACAAGTTTGCGCTTTTACTGCTAAAAAGAACGCCTTCGTCGTATCTCATCAGTTTCAAGGCACTCCCATTGTTGCCTTAACCTGTATCGGAATCCTCGGCATCGACATATCGAATGATGTGCAGTTTTATGGTTACGTGGAAGAGAAGGCCAAATTGGCCTCTCTGTAGAATACTTTACCACCGGCGACTTTTTCGGACCATTGCGACTTAAGGACCTTCAAGAAAAGAGCTTACCTACTTCCTTCCAAAAGGCCGGTAACGCACATAAAATTCCCCTGGTGTTGCAGTTGTTTATGGGCGGCGGTAGTCACTTACCATCAGGAGAGCCGTATGCTTGTCTGCCCCCTCTTCTATAAAAAAATACAAGTTGGTAACTTTTTCGGACAGTGACTCCAGTAATTTATCTGTAATTTATCAAATTGTTCCTGTAGTGATTCTATTTATTTAAACGTCATTCTGACTTGTTACTTGTTATTTACTTAGTGAAACACAACTATTACGAACATATTTTTTGGAAATAAGAAAGTTTAGCTTTAAAAATCCACGTGGTTTTCTTTATTTTAATTTCTCTCAATATATAACATCAATGCTATCGAAAGCAATTAACTACAAATAAAGTAAACAATGAAAAATATTATTAACCACCGACCGGTATGACACGTGAACCGGATATAACTTACGTTAAATATCCACTAAGGATATAATAATATATTTAATTGAGTGCGCCTGCGCGTGGTTGACGATATAAAGGGCGACCATCTTCGCTTTTGGAAATCGGTATCGATGTGTGAACAAAATTCTTTATAAAACTTTACCTAAAGGTATAAATAGAGAGATTAAAGACCTTTTTATTATTTCTAAGCGCTCTTTTTATGTTAGGGACTACATCTGGGTATGTACCATCCTTTTTATATATCTCTAAATAGTGGTTGACGATAGAAAGGGCGGCCGTCTTCTTTTTTTAAGCCGGTATCGGTGTGTGAACAAAATTCTTTATAAAATATTACATAAGTATAGGTAGAAATTAAGTGATTTAAGACTACTTTATGATTTTCAAATGCTCTTTTTGTGTTAGGGACTACATCTAGGCATGTACTATCCATCCTTTTGTATATCTCTAACATAAAGTAACAGTATGATACATAGGCTGCACTAAAAGTATCGGGAATGGAATATTTCCACTGTTCCTGTCATATTAAAATCTTTTTAATTGAAAAGTCCTTGGTTTTTAAAATTGAACAAAATAAATTGTCACAAGATGTTGTCAAACTTGTTTAGTCGTTGAGAAAATGGAATTGACTCGAGAAAATTCAAGAGCGATGATTTATTATGCCTTTCGAAGTGGTTTAACACAAAAACAGTGTGTTGACCGGATTATTTCTGCATTTGGTGATGAAGCCCCATCCAAAACCACAATTTATCGCTGGTTTGCTGAATTTCAACGTGGACGTGTCAAGCTTAGTGACGATCCCCGTCAAGGTCGTCCAAAAACTGCAGTCACCCAAGAAAACGTTGATGCTGTGCGTAAGCTGATTGAGGAAGATCGACATGTGACATACCGCGAAATTCAGGCAACTTTAGACATTGGCATGAGTCAAATACAAATAATCTTGCATGAACAATTAGATGTAAAAAAGTTGTTTTTCCGATGGATACCGCATTCGCTCTGTGAAGAGCAAAAAGTGGCTCGCGTTACTTGGTGCGTCAAAACTCTCGAAAGATTCCACGCAGGTTCCTCAAATGCTGTATACAACATCGTATCAGGTGACGAATCCTAGATATACGTGTACGAACCCGAAACAAAAAACCAGTCATGAGTTTGGGTGTTCGAAAATGAGTTAAAGCCAACAAAAATTGTTCGTTCACGGAGTGTTGCAAAAAAAATGGTGGCCACGTTTGTCTCCAAATCGAGCCATGTTACGACTATTCCTCTTGAGGGACTAAGAACGGTTAATGCAAAATGGTATGCTAGCATTTGTTTGCCACAAGTCGTTTCTGAACTCCGTAAAGAGAACTGCAACCGCCGCATCATCCTCCATCATGACAATGCGAGTTCTCACACCGCACACAGAACAAAAGAGGTTTTAGAGCAAGAAAACATAGAATTATTAAAACCATCCGCCGTACAGCCCCGACCTAAGCCCTAATGATTTCTATACTTTCCCTAAAATAAAGAATAAATTGCGTGGACAGAGATTTTTATCACCTGAAGAAGCTGTGCACGCCTACAAAACGGCCATTTTGGAGACCCCAACTTCCGAATGGAATGGTTGCTTCAATGATTGGTTCCATCGTATGGAAAAATGTGTCAAATTTCGCGGAGAATACTTCGAAAAGCAATAAATACATTTTTAAATAGTAATGTTGTGTCACTTCCTTGATTCCCGAAATTTTCGGTATATACTTTTGTATTTGTATTTGAAAGATAAGAGAACTATATTATCACGTGTAGATTTTATAACTATATATAAATATAATATAAACATAACTATATTTAGTCGTCATCGGTATTATCGATCATAGTCCCAGATATGTGTCGAACTTTTAACGCCGTTCCCTGTCGCCGGTTATGCATAGGACATCTTTAATGTTTATATCGTCATTTATGGGAGGTAATGATATTTTTTTTGGCATTTCCCACAGTCATGAAAAGTCTTAGTTCTACAATTAGTTACGATACCTCTTAATTGTATGATTGCATGACGCCCATTATATATAGAAGAGACCAAGCAACATCTTTTATTTTAAACGTTATTGGTGTATGTGGTATTATTTGCTTATTGGTGACACCAATATGGTCTAACCATCTTCTAGCCTCTTGGTGAGATCGAGCACGGGCACAAAAGAGCCAGCCTTTCGGGTTTTTACAGTATACATTTCGGAGAGCGTGCGCAGGAACTGCATAATTTAATTTCTCCCTCTCTCTCTCTTCCACCATCGGACAATCAGACGTTCGGCCAGTCTCCATCCTTTCGTTGTTGACTTACCACGCATTGGAACCTAACGGTCTGCGACGTCGTTCTTAATGCGAACAGCAAATGAGTGGATAAGTTGCTAGTATCTGTCTTTCCATTCGATTATAATTAGGGTGTCTTTAAGACAAGCGTGAATAGACTTTTGTTAAGCAAAGTCAGAGCGCCTTTCCACCTTCAGCTGCATTATCACTTACCATCAAGTGAGTTAGTAGTCCAACACTGACTAATAGTAGTAAAAAAATAACTCTAAACCAGACACTGAAAGATTTCCATGGTACGTTTCTGTTTAAGGAATTGGAATTAGTGAGTGGTTAGTATAATTTTATCATATGTTTCAAGATATGTGATACAGGACTAACACTTTGAACGACGCTTACGTGAACATCACGTTATGGCAATTTTGATCTCAATCGCCGCTCACGTCGAGGTCACGTTATCGGATTTCAGTACTGATTGTTCTAAAATCATTCATTCTTTGCAGAACTGATCGATGAATCTTACGAATTTTACAACGTTTCTGCAGCATTGAGGGGAATTCTCGGCAGAGGCAGCTGGTCCGGACTACCAAGCCGGTCCTAGCAGAAGCTCGCCATACATATAAGACATCACACGACACTGGCAAAAACAAAGCCGTACAAATTGTGTAAGGCAAATTGTGCAGGCGTTGTTAAGGTTCAAACGAGGATACGAAGCAGAAAGGAAACCTTTTCCTACGTAAGCTTTAGGCTTTAGGCTTAACTAGGCTTAACTCACACTGGCGCAGAGACGAAGCGACGCGTCGCGTCATGTTTTGCACAGCGACGCGCGCCTTCGCACAACGGACGCGCGTCTGCGCGCTACGATGCTCGTAAGCCGCTTACTTTTTGCCAGGCATTTTTGCTACAATTTTTATCACTATAGGTTTTCGCCTTGACGTTAAAGAGACATTCATATGTGTACTAAATAAATAATTTTTTCATCTTCGTCCATTGTCGTCGTAGTTTAGCACTGTCGTCCGTCCCTTGTAGTCGGCGTCTGACGCGTCACTGCGCCCGAGTACGCACGGCGACTCGCGAATCCACTCTACTCCAGCTGAGCGTCAAAGCGCGAATGCCCGCGTCAGCGCGCGTCGACGCGCGCTTTCATATTTACATAGCAGAAATTTGTACTTAAATAATAGAACAATAAAGATGAATATGCCGTATGCGGAAAAATATGACGCGTCTCGTCGCTTCGACTTTGCGCCAGTGTGAGTTGAGCCTAACGCTGCTGTGTTTCGTATGGTGAGTGTAGAGAACCGGAGACCCTTTTAACTGAAAAAGAGGCATTCCATCTTAGTCCTCACGGGTGACGACGCATCTGCATTTTGGTTCGTAATCGAAGATAAATTTAGATGGCTATGGGCTACAGCAACCACTTACCATCAAATGGGCAGCTGTGTGCTCATTTGTCAGCCTTTTCTAATAAAAAAAAACCTTTTACCACGGTGGGAATTATAAAATCCCACTTAGTACCCATTCTTGCTTCAAAAAGTACCATTCACAAAAATATTACACAAAAATCACTCTCTTTGAAGCAGTGGATGGATGTCAGACCTTTTTTTGTAAAAAGGGGTACTTTTTAATTATTTTAATAAAGACATATTTTATTCTATTGTTTTTATTTCATAAATGATAAATATAAGAATAAAAATGAAACATAAAACAATCAACTTTATAGTTATTTTTTTATATCCCTTTAAAATAATACAAGCGTAGGCGTTTAGGTTCAAACCGCATTTTAAACGCCCGGCTTTCAACGTGTTAAGAAAATTATATCCTTAATTGCCACGTTCTCTTGGCTCGACAGTAGGAACATATCCCATAAGTTTTATCGGTCCGGGGACTGTATTCTTTAAATTTCAGCCATTAATGAAAATCAGCGTTATTGGTTTACCACATCGCCGTGCTCATTCATAACTCCTACGATATCGAATTTCGAATATATAGTTTACGCTTGTTAAAACGAGTTTTCTTTGCATAAGATCAGTTATTACTACGCGAGGAACTCGCAGTAACTATTTGCTCTTCACTACTATTATAACGAGTTAAAGTTTGTTAGCTTTTGTTTGGTTGTGACATATCGAGATATCGAAATTTTTGTAAGAACATTTTTACCCAAGCCTATTTTAATTTTACATTTTATTAACAGCATAATTAATACTTGGTGTTTATAGTTTGTATTCAGTACTCGTTATACATAGGCTGCACTAAAAGTATCGGGAATGGAATAATTCCACTGTTCCTGTCATATTAAAATATTTTTAATTGAAAACTCCTTAGTTTTAAAAATCGAATACCATTTATTTATTTAAAAAAAGATTCTCGGTCTTATCACAAGGTTTTGTCAAACTTGTTTAGTCGTTAAGAAAATGGAATTGACTCGAGAAAATTCAAGAGCGATGATTTATTATGACTTTCGAAGTGGTTTAACACAAAAACAGTGTGTTGACCGGATGATTTCCGCATTTGCAAAACCACAATTTATCGCTGGTTTGCTGAATTTCAACGTGGACGTGGCAAGCTCAGTGATGATCCCCGTCAAGGTCGTCCAAAAACTGCAGTCACCCAAGAAAACGTTGATGCTGTGCGTAAGCTGATTGAGGAAGATCGACATGTGACATACCGCGAAATTCAGGCAACTTTAGACATTGGCATGAGTCAAATACAAATAATCTTGCATGAACAATTAGATGTAAAAAAGTTGTTTTTCCGATGGATACCGCATTCGCTCTGTGAAGAGCAAAAAGTGGCTCGCGTTACTTGGTGCGTCAAAACTCTCGAAAGATTCCACGCAGGTTCCTCAAATGCTGTAAACAAAAAACCAGTCACGAGTTTGGGTGTTCGAAAATGAGTTGAAGCCAACAAAAATTGTTCGTTCACGGAGTGTTGCAAAAAAATGGTGGCCGCATTTGTCTCCAAAACCGGCCATGTTACGACTATTCCTCTTGAGGGACAAAGAACGGTTAATGCAGAATGGTATGCTAGCATTAGCATACCATTATATATATACATTAGCTTGTATGAAAGCATAGAATTATTAGACCATCCGCCGTACAGGTACAGCCCCCACTAAAGGGTCTATACTACCTCAAGTGACTTAGCATGATCCTCCGTTGTGCCGAAAATACTGCAGCATTAATTTTGAAATAAATATATGGTGAAGTTGAGGATTAATGTTAAGTACTATCTTAGACGAAAACACGATTCCATAAAATTTTCTCGATAGAAATAAAATCCAAAGTTACCTCCAAACCGAACAATAAACCGCTGGTATTCAAAAAATACTTCAAATTAGATCATGAAACTTTGCATACTAACTGAAATAACTATAAAGCAGTGCTTATCTTTATTACTTTTTTTAATTATCATTATTTTCACCGTAAAAAGAAATTACCTAAACTATCATCGTTTTAAAGCTTGTTCCCTGCCGCCCGACACCGCCGCTCACTCCCGCTTCGGCTTTCGAACGGGAGAGTTGTGTCGCTTGCGCTCAGAACACACATTACGTAACAGAACGACGCAAAATTAAAATATTGAAATTGATACTTAGGTTTATAGTGTTGGCGCAATGGGAAATATGCGTAATTAATAAAAATAAGAAGCGACTGGGTTGGCGTAAAGAAACGGACAAATATATGATAAACGTAATGAAGTATCTACCGTCCTATCTACTTACAGTATTAGTGATCACGAATATGTAGAAATTTAGTAATATACAACAAAATATAGGTTGACTACATCTTGTTTTTTTATAACGTTGCCCCACTCCAGGATTTCTCCTGAATCGCAGACGGTGCGATTACAAACACAAATTTTCACAACTATCTGTAGGTCATAAAAATATTTGTTCCGTATGGGGATCGAACCCGCGACCCGAAGTGCAGAAGCCAAGCACTTAGTAAAAATAAAATATAAATGTGTTCGGTAAGTACCTACCTATCTAACTATAAAGAAATAAAACTCTAACTTACTTCTCCGTCCTTACGTTATCGTTACTCCGTGGCGCACAGGCTTAGCAATGAGTTGCTGCGCTGGAGTCCGTGCGTTCGAATCCCGCACGGAACAAGTATTTGTATGGCCTACAAATAATTGTTCCGGATCTGGATGTTTGTAAACAAGTTTAAATGTTTTATTAAAGAAAAATTGTACAAAAAAGTTGATTATAATATAAATGAAAATAACCCCTGGGAATGAGGTGATTGCCGCCACGCTGGTTCTATAAAAATTCATTCAAATATTGTAACATAATAAATTTATTGTAAATCCTTAACAGTGGTTGAAATGCCTAAATCTTGGATATTTAAGTAAAAAAATCTCAATAACTGATCATTTAATCCCCAAAGAAAAAATACAGGGTAACAGAAGAAGATTTGTTAAATGTTTTTAATTTAACAAAATTGTATTTTTGTCAACCCCTTATTAGAAAAAAAATCCCCAAAGAGTACCTATCTTTGTCATATTTTGCAAAATTTCTCCAAAACGGCACAAGCTTATTAAATAGTTCTTACATTAAAAAAAGGTCTTAAAAATATTAATATTTTTAATTGAGAGTTTTATTTTTATTACCAGTTTTATAAGCGAATATATCATTTTTCCCTGAAATTGAATATATTTACGCGAGCGCGCATGCTCCGTCGCCATGTAAGCTCTGTCACAGTCCGTCACAGAGTACATTATATATAGGAAATATATAGGGATATATATGCAGTCCGTTTTCGGACATCGTCGAGGGTGGACCGCGCGTCGGTGTTGGAGCGACTTCATTCAAATATATATTAGTTTTTTAAAAGTTTATACTCAATTATAAATATTTTTATGACTAGAAATACTTAATTTAGTTAATATATATACACTGGTAACTGTAAATATTATTTTCTAAATAAATGAATTTTTAAAGTGCCAAAAATTTTATTGTTGCATATTTTTATTAATTAGTTGATACTGAATTTTACAATTATGTATTACAATAAAACGCTGTTTTTATGAGTATGACTTTATAAAATATTATTGGGGAGGGAAATAAGGATACAGCTACTTACATTTAGGTACACTGTTATCAAATTAAATCAAACAATTTAAATAAATAAAAGAATGGTGCTTACCTAAGTATAAATAACTATATAAAGACATTATTGGGTTTATAGTTTTTTTTTATGTTAGACAAACTATCATCTAAAAACTGTAAAAATTTTAAATTGGAGAGGGGTTTCTCTACGTGATAAAGTTAGAAATGAAGATATTTGCATTAAAACCAGAGTAACTGACATAGCCCAACGGAATATTACAGTGAAATGGCAATAGGCTGGCTATATAACTTGGAAAACAGATAAAAAATAGGAAGAAAGGTCCTCAAGTAGGACCTCGTACAGGTAAGCGAATTAGTACTCAACCTTTATTCCTCTTCACGTATTCTCATACGCTTTTCTTCACACACACACACACACATACACACACACACACACACACACACACACACACACACACACACACACACACACACACACACACACACAAATAGGTCGCAAATAATACTTACCTAGTACTTTTAGGCAAGAGTGAATAGGTTTTTGTTAAGTCAGTGCAATTCACCATCTTAGACTACATAACCACTTACCGATGGGATTGTAGTTGCTTTACTACTTGCTGGGTAAAAATAGTAAAAAAAAAATTACCCTGTGAAAGTTTGCATTTAGATATAATTTTTCTAACCAACCATAAAAATATGATGAGAATATGTATATAAGTATAAAGGTTACCTCACACACGGGACAGTAATAATATAATATTATATCTTCCATTATCTACACATGAAAACTTTTAAAATCTCTGAATCCCGAGGTATGTTCATATTAAGAGGCTGAATAGCGCCACATTGATATGCATCGGGATCGTTTTGTAATTTCACGTCATCATCGAAAAAAAATGTACGTATTTCAGGTGGCGGTTTGCAAAACACGATTCCACAAAAATTAACTCAATATTTATAAATAATTGCAAAGTTGCTTCTAAAATACTTAAATTTTCAACGTCAATTTTTTCTTACGTGGTAGAGCCATGTTGCAGCTATATTAGTAGTAGGTATAGTTGTAGCACGAATGGGTCGGCTTGACCAGGGAAGAGCCACGCTCTCACGGAATAACATGTAAAATAGCAGTTTAACCCTGCTGTGTTTCGTATGGTGAGTGTAGAGAACCGGAGACCCTTTTTATTGGACATGAGGCATTCCATCTTAGTCCTCACGGGTGACAACGCGTCTACATTTTGATACGTAATCGAGAATAGATGTACATGTCTATGGGCCGTAGCAACCACTTACCATCAGGTGGACTGTGTGCACGTTTGTCACCCTTATTCAATTAAAAAAAAACTTTCTGAGATTTCAGTAAAATAATGTTAAGTATTGTAAGCACTCGTACAATTATGTCTCATGTTAATAAAGCTATTGGGCTATTTTGATTTGTAATAAAGTGATTTTACTTTATAGGTTAAATAATTTGTTTACCTTTCTATATCAAGAACCGTTTTTCTGTCACTCCTATTGAATTTGACAGTGCTTGCTGAAATTTTGCATTTTTAGATGGATTAGAATCTCGCGCTGATCCGGCTGTTAGATATTGCAAAAATAACCGAAAATATTTATTTTTACTTTCATGCCGAAGACTAACTTGTTTTATTTTATTATGATCAAATAATATTTATTAGGTTATCAAGCAAGTATTGTTGTAAATGTTGTGTATGTAAATGTAAATGTTTTCATTATTTTGTTATTCTATTGTTTACAGTTATTATCACGTCTTAGCTTTATTCCAAGGATTACATTAGAAATTCTTGATGGGATACGATGTAACGCGCATACATTATTTTCATCAAGAACTATAATATATATATATATATATTTCGTTTTTTTTTGTTACCAGTAGAGTTTCAACAAAATCTTAGAAAAGTTCAATGAATTAAAAAAAATTCCAATAATTATTTAATTTCAAGTCAGTGTTTTACATATAAAGATCAATTATAAATAGTCAAAGTTATTAATTTCATTTTGATTAATTTAATTCGAGACTAAAATAAATGTGAAAGGGCTTTTATCTGCAATAATAATTTTCATCAAAAATAACATAGACTTATGAAAGTCATATACACGGTCAATCATACTGAAGATTATCAATTGTACTACAAAATATTTAAAAGACTATTTCCAGTATAATGACTCGAATATCATCATTAATGTTTGACTGGCACACTTAAAAGTTTTATCACATGGCTAAATGATTGACTTTTATATTATGATAAGGTCATGCTTTTCTATCAAAAGTTGCAAGAAATTTTAAATCACGGACCTATTGGTTTGTTTTACTTTTTACTTAATTAGTGAAAAACAAGATGGACTGATCTAAAAGTTTACTTTCTTGTGTAAAAAGTGCTATTTAGAATTTTATGCAAATGATAATTAAAGTTTCTATGTAAATAAGTGTAACATAGCGGGTATTATATTCAATGGTAGCGGCCATCCATATTTGCAAAGCCAGCATCATTTTCTGTACAGAAACCGGCAAAGTGTTGCTCAAGGCACTATAAACAAAGCAGCTGATAAAATGTTACACTCATAACTGTTAACAAAAACTGTTTCCGCAAATGGTTTTATAGATAATAATAACTATTCCGCGGTGCTAGGTGCAGGAGCTATTATTAGAAGGAGAAGAGGTAAAATTTTGTCTTAGAAATGCGCTATCAATATTGTTTTATCTGCAATTGAGCATAAAATAAAAAATAACTTCAGCCAAAGAGCATAACTGGCACTATACTCAGACCCATCAATTGGTATGGAAAAATATAATTTTACCAGGTTTCAAAAAATCAATCAAAATTCAAAAAACCATAAATATTAAAATCAAAAAATGTATATTTGTATGTCTATACATACATATAATGATTTATGGCCGCTTAGAAACTGACGGTGACTCACTATAACATCCTACAGTCACGCCAAAACTAAGAGGAGGAAATCACTGTAGAAAAGGTAATAATTTATTGCGGAAATTTTGTGATAACATTAAAAAAATTACAAACTTATCCAAGTTAATCTAACTTAGTCTAACTTATCTTTATGCGTTACAAAAAAAAACAATAAAATAGTGAGATGGCGTCAGTTTTTAAGAAGATATAACAAAAATAAACAAAAAAATAAATTTCAAAAAACTTCAGTATTTAATTGATTATATACCGCTGACACTTAATCACGCTTTTTGAAACCACGCCAGTTGTAAACAATACTTGTGTAAAAAGACAAAATCTTCGTTTCAAATTTCCGCCGAGTTGTAAGTAGAAGTGCAAATACGTCATGTGTCAATTTTAATTAAATATATTTTATATGAAGTGATCTTGACTACGTTTCATCAATTAACCATTGGTAAAAATTAAAACAGGAATTTTACAATTGTGTTTACAGGAAACATTATTGGTTGAACCTTGCAGCTTGTTCATTATTTTTATTATAAATACCTATAAAAGTATGTATTATTAATAAATAGTTCCCATAATATTTTGGATTATTTTTTATTTTGCCCTATCTGCAATGTTCTACGCTCTATAGAAAATGTGGCGTATGACATGACTGACAATCTTTCGAACGTTTTATATAGGTACAAAGATGTTTTACGTTTTCGTCGCCTCCACATGATATTTTTGTCAGCATAAGGTACCCTTCTATATCTGAAACGAATATAAATATTGCTACAAAGTAAAGTAATAGGCTATACAAGTCCCTCTACTGGGCACAGGACTCTTTTTTTTTATTTCTGAGAGGGTTTAGGGCAAGTAAATGCCCGCCGTGCTTCCCCAATGCGTGTTGACGAAAATTGCAATTATAAATTTTATTCGTGCTGTCGGAGATCAAACCCGGGAAATTTTACAGCGAACGCTTTGATCCAGATCTACTAATACGATACAAATAAATACGATTTAACATATATAATAAAAAAACTCTTACGTACTTGAAACTTGAACACTTGATAGCTCGTGACGCCTACCGGACAAAGCTACAGCACAATGTAATTGGAGATGCGTAACCGCGACATAATTCTCAGTGATGCGCAAGAATAACAGGCAGTATGTCACTTATATAATTGTCATATCTGCAGTCTATTAATCTTTGCACTTTTATAAGTAATACAGAACATAGTTGCTAGACGGTGTTGACGTCGGCTAAAATCTCTGCGATCGCCGTTTCGTCAAGGTCATTCAGGCTAGTTAAAGCCTTAAATATGTTTAAAACAGTCCCGCTGAGTTTCTTGCTGGTTCTTCCCAGGACAGAGGTTTTTTATGCGAACCAGTGGTAAATTAAAAAATGACTTTCAATAATCTATACTGAATAAAAAGTCATTCATTTCATTTCATTCATACCTATCTACCTACCCTGCCCCTACCAACCTACCCTACCCAACCTTCCTATCCATCTTTATATATATATACATACACTAGCTGTTCACCGCGACTTCGCCCGCGTGGTATTTGGGGTTTTAATTTTTTGCGCGGAACCCTAATTATTTTTCTAAAAGAAAAGTAGCCTATGTTACTTCTTATAACATTAGCGATCTGCCAGTGAAAGTCCGGTCAATATCAGTTCAGCCGTCGTTCGGAGATTAGCCGGAACAAACAGACAGACAGACAAAAATTTTAAAAATCGTTTTTTTTTGTTATAAGTACTGTATATACTTTCATATGCATATAATAACAAATCTGTTATTTCGACATTACAAACAGACACTTCAATTTTATTTATCTGTTTAGATATAAATGACTTAGGGTTTCTGTGCATGATAAACTTAGAAATGAGGATATCCACAGTATAATCAGAGTGACCGACATAGCCCAACGGATTAGTAAGCTGAATTGACAATGGGCCGGCCATATAGTACGAAGAACCGAAAACAGATGGGGAAAAAGGTTCTCGAGTAGGATTGCCATCTCCTAAAATGAAAAAGCCGGACTCGGCGCTCCAAAAAACCGGACTTTTGGCCCTAAAAGCCGGACAGTAGTTTTTAGAAAGCCAAACATACCTTTCTGAGGCCATGCAGCCAAAAAACTCACCAATTCCAACCCCCCGAGAAAAAAAACTAAAATACTCCGTTACAGATGTTAATTGTTTATTAATCAATCACAGTACAATTTCAAGTGTATACGTTACTTATTTATTAATCAATCACAGCTCAGATTGAAATAAATTTAAACCACTTATTACCTACTTACAATAACAATAAACAAAATCAGTCTTCTGTTTGTAGACATTATAAAAAAAAGGAAATAAAATTACAATTCTAAACAAAGTACTTAACCATTTTCACAAAACAAATTTTAAAAAATTACTCCTATTCCAAGATAAAAAATTAAAAACTACAACAAAGTAAGTTTTATTATTTCAATTATCAGGTACAATTAAAACTTTAAAATAATAATCTAATTATTTTAAATACATACAATAAATTCGGCATTGCTTCGCTCATTCTGCAAGCGATGCGTGCAACGCATTACACTAACAAAAAGCCTAACAAAAGCCGGACAGGCCGGACACAAAAATTTGGCCGGACGCAACCCGAAAAACCCAAACATACCTACAGAACTTTCAGTGGAATGGTGATTCGCGCTTGACCAGTTTTTTGTAGCACTAGAATTTATACAGTGGTTTAGAATCGGTTTGCAAAATTTCTTATAGGTATGTATATGTAGATACTTGCATAGACCTACTACCAACATAAATACATACGTAAATGGCTGTCACATTACAAACATACTCGGCGAAAACTATAAAACACAAGCTTACTACTAAACCAACAATGGGCGGATCCTTTCGCTATAAGAGAAATTTCCAGTATAAGCTGGTCTCGTATTGTAAAGGCTTTCCATACAATGAAGGGTCAACTTATACTAGGATGCTATCTTTGTTTACAATGAAATTAAATTTGCGACATATAATTTTATGTTCATTTAATAACAAGTTAATATTAAATTATGACTGAAAATTTTATTGCTTAATGCTCGTCCGATAATAGTTGGTTTTACTCTAACAAAATAGCTTTGACCTCGTGTTCCCGCGTGACCGCAAGCCGTAGTGTGCGAACGAATGGCGCGGGGAAGTGGGGGCGAAATTAGAAATTGAGCTGAGGTAATATAGGCCCTTAAGCCCTAATGATTTCTATACTTTTCCTAAAATAAAGAATAAATTGCGTGGACAGAGATTTTCATCACCTGAAGAAGCTGTGGACGCCTACAAAACGGCCATTTTTGAGACCCCAACTTCCGAATGGAATGGTTGCTTCAATGATTGGTTCCATCGTATGAAAAAATGTGTTAAATTTCGCGGATAATACTTCGAAAAGCAATAAATACATTTTTAAATAGTAATGTTGTGTCACTTCCTTGATTCTCGAAATTTTCAGTGCCGCCCTCGTACATGACAACCTGGTAGCAGGTGGCTACGGATCGTCCTTTGGGCCTTACTTAGGGGAGGCCTATCTCAGCTGCCTTATTGCGCTTGTGGAGGATGGTATTGATGATGATAAAAATGTAGTATAACTAAAAATAATAAAACATGGAATGTCAAAAACGAAGATTTTCACGAACTACCTCTTCTTTCTTCTATGTATGTGTAACTATAGTTAAGTTGAATATAAAAACATGGTGAGTCGTGGAACGCTCGGTTGGAATGAAGTTCCTTTCGTAGTATATTATTATTGATTAACGTATTATATTATTGATTAACAAATACAAATAAATGAATTACTAGCATCTATTAAACTGAAGTGTCATTTAGAATAAAATAGTATTTTTTCCATGGTCAGATAAAAAAAGTGCGAGGGAGATGGATATTATTTCATCTCGCTTTCTTATAGCCGCCAAGACCGTCTACACTACGTCAGAAGTGGTCGTGAAGGAAAAATCTTACACTATTTGTCGCCTATCGCCCGATAAAGAACTTCGTTCCAATAATATACACAATTACATTTAATATATATTCAAGTGAAAATAAAATACAAAATATTTTAATATAGGATGCCATATTAAAATAAAGTGTAAAGATGTTCCCTCGCTAGCGAGGAGGCTTAGAAATGACGTTATAGAAACGTTTTAATATTTAAGGTCCGACGCTGCGCGCTAGTTTACTAAGCTTGCTCTGAGCCTCATATGAAATATTAATTCCACGCCTACGTTGCTCTTCAGCAGAAAGTAAACAGTTTGTTACAATGTACTTATAAGTATAAATTAATTTGAATTCCTTGATAACTTATATGAAGAGAAATCTATGCAAATAAATAAAATTGAAGTGTCTGTTTGTAATGTTAAAATAACAGCTTTTTACTAAAAAAAAACAATTTTTAAATTTTTGTCTGTCTGTTTGTTCCGGCTGATTTCCTTCACAGCTGGACCGATTTTGACAGAACTTTTACTGGCGGATAGCTGATGTTATGAGGAGTAACTTAGGAAAAACTTAGAAAAAAGAATTAGGGTCCCGCCCAAAAAAATTAAAACCCTGAAATTGTAGTAAATTCCACGCGGGCGAAGTCGCGTATTTACGTAATTATGTAAGTAATTACATAAATTTTCTCTACCTTTTTTTACTTGGTTTTAGGAGTCTGTCTGGGTTACTATCGTCTGGTTCGTTATTCACTTAACTTCGATTCTATTACAAAGTATACCAACTACAACCGAAAGGAAAGTTCGTGTGTACCTCAAAATATTATTTTATAATTTCATACGTAAGGATCTATTAATGTATTGCCATTATCATAAATTTACTACGTTTAAGTTATTTAATTATATTGCCTAGAATTTTACTGTTAAATATTATTGTGAACTGAAATAATTCGATAAGTGTAAATTTTTCAATGATACATTAAAATGTGTCTGATCTAAATAATAAAAGAATGATATTTAGGCTTTAAAAATTGTTTAATATCTTAAAAAATTATATAAAAATTAAAATGGGCATTGAAATAAACTATATTAGCAAATACACAGTTATAATTTTTATTATGAACCTATGATCAAACATATTTTATTGTACCGTTGTAAATAAATTTACGATAATTATGAAACATTTTGCATAATTCGCAAATTGCAATGCGGCATGCAAATTTTATTATTTTGTAACAATGGATGTTACTGCTGCGATTTTAATTATCTCTTCTTATAATTTACATAATTAACCGCAATTTTAACATTATTTTCGGTGACTAATTTGTGTGAAATAATTTCAGATCTGTATTTAATATGTAAGAAGAAGACAGTCCTTGAAAATAGAATCTCGATATTCAGAAGCGGCTACTGAAACGATTTCTGATAGTTTTAATAGATATAATCCATCTATTGTTTTTGTAATACGATTGCATACTATGTGTATTTTTACGTGGTAGAGCCATGCTGCAGCTATATTAGTAATATAGTTGTAGCACGAATGGGTCGGCTCGACCGGGGAAGGACCACGCTCTCACAGAATACCAGCGTAAAATAGCAGCTTAACACTGCTGTGTTTCGTATGGTGAGTGTAGAGAACCGGAGACCCTTTTTACTGGAAAAGAGGCATTCTGTGCGGGACAAGAGAAAAACAAATAGTGATACATAAATAAGACAAAAACATTTATATTAATGGAATAAATATTATATAGTTAGTTTGTACTTAGATAGGATAAACATTTATATTAATAGAGATTATAGTTTAGATAGGATATAAGCATTTTATGTTAAGAAAATAATAGTGTAGAGCTTATATTTGTGTAATAAAATTAGTTGGTCACTTTGTATAACAGAACTAGCTTAAGGTAAACAATGTAAACAATGACTCAGTAAGATATAGAACTAGCTTAAGACAAACAATGTAACGGGACTCAGCATCGTCACTTGCTCTGTCACGCCTCGCGCTGATTGGTCGACGCCATTTGTACGATGCGTCGGCCGTATTCATTGACCCAGCCCGAGGCGGTATAAAAGAGGGGCGATTTTCGTCGTTCGACACAGTCGGCGGCCAGCTACCTCAAGGAAAACACCAAATATAGAAGAAAGAAAAATATCACAGCGGTTTTATTCTCCACCAATCCAGCACACAAATGTGCCTGTAGGGCACATTTAATGGTCCTTCGCCAGCCGAATCTTGTGGGGAATAATTACCTGAAGAAAAATAATTAAGAAGACTCCTCGGAAATCGTTTTTCAAGACTCAAGATTATTCGAAGAAAAAGTCAGCTAACAGCATGGCCGTTACGCGCTCTGAGGGAAGGGGCAGCAAGCCGTCGTCGTCCAAGGCTACCACCTCGGCGACCGGTACCACCAGTGCGGAAGCCAGTACGGAATCAACAGCTACAGGGACGACCGCCACGGAGACTTCGGAGTATACAGACACCTCCGCGGCGACTGATCCATCCACCGTGACTTCCGCCACCGCAGCGACCACTTCGTCCGCCGCCACCTCAGCCTCAGCCGCAACCGCCGCCCCCGCCACGCACCCCGCCAGCGCCGTCGCTCCTTCCGTAACACCATCCGCGGCGACGACACTAACTGCGGGTGCGAAGGCCAAACAGCTGATGAAGCCGCCCGCTACTGTCACCAGAGCAACTCACCGAGAAACAGAAACTTCTACAGTGAAGCGAGCCATAAGAAGCACCGCCGGTCCATCAAAGCAAACCGGGCTACAGGAACCCCGCCCGCCCAGCAAGAAGGGAGGTGGAGGGGGATCTACACGCAGTAGAACGAAGCAGCTCAAGCTTGCAAAGGCGAAAGAAGATTTACTACGCCTTCAAGTGGAATTAGCCGCAGCACGCCTTGCTGCCTTAGAAAGGGAAGACTCAGAAGAGGAGGAGGAAGAAGAAGATGACGCATCCCTCTACTCAAGATCAGAAGTCAATACAAGAGTGGACGACTGGTTGGAGAATCAAGTGAATCGCCCGGTGTTAGCAATCACCAACGAACCTCACCAGGCCATAGAAGAACCAACAGCCGCCCACGCAGAAGAACCAAGGCACGAAGAAACACATCAGTCACCGGCGGGAGGTCAAACTGACGTAGCCCTCCTGGCTGAAGCCATCACTCGGGCTGTCAGCGCCGCCCAACGACCTAAGTTCGTCGAGTTACCATTCTTCAGCGGGTCGCATCAGGAATGGCTACCCTTTCGCGCCGCCTACTACGAGACAGAAGCGACATTCAGCGTAGTTGAAAATACGAATCGACTCAGAAGAAACTTGAAAGGGAAGGCCAAGGAAGCAGTTGAAGGCCTACTTATGACAAACGCACACCCGGCTGAAGTAATGAAGACTTTGGAGTCAAGATTTGGAAGACCAGAGTCAATAGCCATGCTGGAGATGGAGACGCTTAGAGGTCTGCCGCGCCTTACTGAGTCACCAAGAGACATATGCATATTCGCCACCAAGATCTCCAACGTAGTGGCGACACTGAAGACTTTGGGTTGTTTTAACTACATGTACAATCCTGAACTCGCGAAGACAATAGTAGACAAACTGACGCCAACTCTGCGTTATAGGTACTACGACTTCTCAGCCATGCAGCCACGTGAAGACCCTTGCCTCATCAAGATAGAGAAGTTCTTCAAAAGGGAAGCAGAACTGTGTGGACCCTACGCGCTGCCCGAACAGATGACACCGCCTATTACAGCCGCACCACAAAGGAAGACTCAAAGGATCAACAACGTGACTGAGAAGACATACATACCAAGATGCGTCGTATGTGAAGATACGGGGCACACCAACGCCACAGAATGTGAACAATTCAAGAAGTTAGATGCAAATGCAAGATGGGACATGGCCAAGTCCAAGCGCCTCTGCTTCAGGTGTCTTCGCTATAGGAACAAGACACACCACTGCCGACCCAAGCCATGTAATGTCAACTGCTGCAAGTACTCTCACCACAAGATGCTGCATTACGAAAAGAAGTCAGAAGATTCAGAAGCAAAAGAAAATCAAGGGGCAACAGAGGTCATCAACTCAACCTGGACCGTCAAGAAGCAATCATACTTAAAAATCCTACCGATCCAGGTCAAAGGACCAAAAGGAGCTGTCAACACCTTCGCGTTGATGGACGACGGCTCAACAGTCACGCTCGTCGACGATAGTATAGTAACAAGCGTCGGAGCAACGGGCCCCATAGACCCACTGAAGATAGAAACCATCAACGACAAGAAAGTATCGGAGTCAGCATCGAGGAGAGTCACCATCAAACTAAAGGGGCTCAACGATCATGAAGAACAAATACAAGCACGCACAGTGAAGAACCTGCAAGTCTCATCTCAACGGGTCCCACAGGATCTAGTGGAGGAGTGTCAACACCTCTCTGATATCCAAGGACATCTCGCATATGCAAACGCCAAGCCACGAGTGCTGATCGGACAAGATAACTGGCATCTTCTGCTGACATCGGAAGTAAGAAAAGGAGACAAGAACCACCCAGTGGCATCTCTCACGCCACTAGGTTGGGTACTCCACGGCAGCCAGACACGAAGCTTCGGACGGAACATCGATTTCGTGTCACACATCGTAGAAGATCCAGAGGAGAATCTAGAAGACCTCGTGAAGCGATACTTCGAGATGGACGCACTTTGTATAAAGCCCAAGAGACCGAAGACTGATCCAGAAGAACAAGCACTTCGTATCTTGGAAAGGACCACAACGAAGACAGAAGAAGGAAGATTCCAGACCGGTCTTCTCTGGCGCAAAGACGATGTCAAGTTACCAGACAATTACGAAAACTCGCTGAAGAGGCTCTTCAACATAGAAAAGAAGATCGATCGTGACCCCACGTTAAAGAAGAAATACGTGGAACAAATGAACGCTCTCGTCGCAAAGGGGTACGCCGAACCCGCCCCAAAACAGAAGACAGCTGACAAAACTTGGTACCTACCTCACTTTGCAGTAGTCAACCCAATGAAACCGGAGAAATTACGGGTGGTACACGATGCCGCAGCCAAGACCAAAGGGGTGGCACTTAATGACATGCTACTCAAAGGGCCCGACCTACTACAATCGCTACCAGGTGTCGTCATGCGCTTCCGACAACACATGATCGCGGTTACGGCGGACATCAAAGAGATGTTCATGCAAGTCAAGTTGCGAGAACAAGACAGGGACGCACTGCGGTACCTATGGCGTGGGATTCGACGAGACAACCAACCTCCGGAAGAGTACAGAATGACATCATTAATTTTCGGAGCATCGAGTTCGCCTTCGACAGCAATATACGTCAAGAACCTAAACGCCAAACAGCACGGGGAAACTCACCCAGAAGCCGCAGCGGCCATCATAATGAAGCATTACGTCGACGACTACTTGGACAGCTTCAGAACCCTCGAAGATGCCAAACGCATCACGAAGAGTGTACGAGCCGTGCACATGAAGGCCAGCTTCGAGTTGAAACAGTGGAAATCAAACTCAGCATCACTCCTAGAAACACTTGGAATAGACAGCCTAAACAGCGGGAAGCCGATCAATAAGGAGAGCCGCCTTCGCCAGCTCAGCGTCGAGTCAATAAACGGCACACTACGACTTAGAAGTCGTATTCGAGCAGTCTGCGACATGGAGGAAAAATTCAAGAACCCGTTGATAATTGACGGTGATCATCACACAGTCAAGCTCTGGGTGCAGGCTATACATCGGCAACTCCATCACGCCGGTGTAGAAGCCACAGTTAACGAGTGCCGGCAGCAGTATTGGGTACTGAGACTGCGCCCTATCGTACGCACAATACTACGAAAATGCCTATTCTGCAGAATGAAGACGCAAGTACCGCCGCATCCGAGAACCGGGGACCTGCCAACGTGTCGCTTAGCTCACCACAAGCGCCCCTTCACCTACACCGGGGTGGACTATTTCGGACCTCTTTCGGTGACCGTCGGACGAACTCGACAAAAGAGATATGTGGCCATTTTTACATGTCTCACTACGCGAGCCATACATCTAGAAGTTGCCGGCTCACTTAGCGCTGACTCCGCGGTAATGGCCATAAGGCGGATGATCGCACGGCGAGGCTGCCCGACAGAAATATGGTCAGACAACGGCACCAACCTGAAGGCAGCCGATAAGGAACTACGACAGGCGGTCGACGCAGCGACCGCAGAAAAAGCAGCAAAAAGGACTATCTCCTGGCGCTACATCCCGCCTGGAGCTCCATTTATGGGCGGAGCCTGGGAGCGAATGGTTCGCTCCGTCAAGACCGCTCTTATCGCGACGTTGCACGAACGTCATCCGACGGAGGAAGTCCTCACGACACTACTGGTAGAAGTGGAATACACCGTCAACAGCCGACCGCTGACTCACGTCTCAGTCAGTCCAGAGGATCCCGAAGCTCTCACTCCTAACCACTTCTTGTTGGGAGGACCGGGACGAGTACCACAGCTAGGCACTTTCACCGAACGAGACGCCCTCTCACGGTCAAGTTGGCGAGCCGCGCAGAGGCTAGCCGACACCTTCTGGTTACGCTGGGTGAAGGAGTACCTCCCTGAGCTTCAACACCGGCGGGAGCCCCACGGACAAGGCCAAGCAGCACGCGTCGACGACCTCGTACAGATCGTCGATCCCAACCTGCCTCGCAACGTGTGGATACGAGGAAGAGTCATCGCTACATATCCGGGTCCCGACAACGTCGTGCGGACTGTGGACGTGCTAACTAAGGGAGGTGTCCTACGCCGGCCAGTAAGGAAGCTTGTGATCCTGCCTCTATCTACGGACGTCGAGCCCGCACCGGAAGCTGATGCGACGCGGTCGCACGGCGGGAGTGATGTGCGGGACAAGAGAAAAACAAATAGTGATACATAAATAAGACAAAAACATTTATATTAATGGAATAAATATTATATAGTTAGTTTGTACTTAGATAGGATAAACATTTATATTAATAGAGATTATAGTTTAGATAGGATATAAGCATTTTATGTTAAGAAAATAATAGTGTAGAGCTTATATTTGTGTAATAAAATTAGTTGGTCACTTTGTATAACAGAACTAGCTTAAGGTAAACAATGTAAACAATGACTCAGTAAGATATAGAACTAGCTTAAGACAAACAATGTAACGGGACTCAGCATCGTCACTTGCTCTGTCACGCCTCGCGCTGATTGGTCGACGCCATTTGTACGATGCGTCGGCCGTATCCATTGACCCAGTCCGAGGCGGTATAAAAGAGGGGCGATTTTCGTCGTTCGACACAGTCGGCGGCCAGCTACCTCAAGGAAAACACCAAATATAGAAGAAAGAAAAATATCACAGCGGTTTTATTCTCCACCAATCCAGCACACAAATGTGCCTGTAGGGCACACATTCCATCTTAGTCCTAAAGGGTGACAACGCATCTGCATTTTGATTCGCGAACGAGGATGGATGTAGATGTCTATGGGCCACAGCAACCACTTACCATCAGGTGGACTGTGTGCTCGTTTGTCACCCTATCCTATAAAAAAAAATACTCTAAGAATATGATCGTCAGATTACAGAAGAAATAGAAATATATTATTTTTTTCGATATATTAGATAAATAATACTTATTGAAACTCTTTATCACTGGCAAGATAAATACTTCTGCCCTGTGAAGAACCAGCAAGAAACCGATAATTATAGTTTTCTTGCTAGTGAATTATGTACGTGGTATTTAAAGTATTTGGCTTATTAAGTTTAAATTAGAGAAATTTGTTTAGTAGATACGCAGGTCATTTTTCGACTTTCATTGTCTTAGTTGGTATCACCCCTTGTTTATGGCGACTGTTATATTGCGCTTTTATAGTACCAAAGCATAGCAAAGCATAGACAGGTTATGAGAAACTTCATCTATGTATGTGGTGGAGTCATGGTAGCCCAGACGTTAAGCGCTCAAAAAGCGTGGGAATACGAGCAAGAAACCTAGAGATTATTCTTTAAATACATATTTATTCGCAATATATCTTGTACAGTTTAAAATAAAAAAAAACATATAACAATTGCATGTGAACGACCACCATATTCCCAGGAGTGATTATACCTGGAGTCCGGTGGAAGCCACTGTTTATTACAACTCAGTGCGAATTCAAAAACTGCCGAAATGTCGCTGTGTCCTTTGAGCTATTAACCGATCAGCATTTTAAAGTTTTTGATATACATACCTTGTGTAATATTGTATGCTCATTATCAAGAATATAATTATAAGTTAATTATTCAATAAACAGTATTAAGTTTTAAGTATTTTACGCAATATATTAAATCTTATCATCATATCTTTATATTTATATTACCTATGTTAATGAAAATAAATATTTTTAAGACATATGAAAAAAGAACAGTGTAAGAATATTTACTACCACGTATCGTCCCTTGGGTGTCTGGCGACAGAGGAAAACAGGCCACGAGAGGAATAGTAGCGTCTCCCTAACAAAAAGTAAAAAATACTAACATATACTCCAGAGATTAAAAAACGGAAAAAATGTTTAACTTAATTAATATATTATCTTGCACTAATTCAACAATTTTAATTTCTTAACTTAACAATAAATGCCTAGATTTTAAGAATTTCACTGCAGGAGTGCGATTGCGACACGCACGGCAAAGGCGACAAATAAGATACTGTCCTACGTTTCACAATAGTGTACAGCTTTAAGCAAAAATTTAAATAAGATTTCAAATAAATGCATAATTTACCCCATTAATTATAGGTACATATAAGTTATCAATAAGTTTGGATTAAAAAACTTTAATTAAAAAGTAACATTAAGTTAAAAATTTTAGCATAAATTACCTTAATAGTTTTTTAAGTTCACAATAAGTTTGGGTGCAAGCTTAAAATCAACGCGTAATGTATGGTTTCATTACCTCTTACGTTAAATATTTTATCTAAATTACATTTATTCACGTTTGTAAACTTACTATTAATTGGTAATTTATTGTCATCCAAGAAGGAATTATTATCTTTTCTGCTCACTTTACTCAACTCGACCTTATGTTTTTTTTTATGTGTGTTACCTCATAACTTTTTTCTAGGTGAACCGATTTCGATGATTTTTTTTATTTGGAAGCTGGAGCTTCTCATGTGGTTCCATATAAATTTGATTAAAGTCTGACCAATAGTTTTTAAGTTATTCTTAATAATTTATACTAAAGTCGGTTGTACTAAATTTTTAATTTTAGATTGTAGTATATCAAGTTTTATATACGCAGACCGAGGAAGTTGTGATATTTATTCCTGTATTTTAAGAACTTAAGGAGTAATAGCCTAAATACGTCACAAAGCCAATGTCGGCCCTCTTTTGTGCCTAAATCCCTACTCCTGGGCTTTACATGTACTCGAACTATTGTTTACAAATTCTTATATATACAAGTTTCTCCACCTTTAATGTTAATTGCAAAATTTTCATTAGTGCTGGCTTCTCCGGCCGGATTCTCGGGGTTTATTTACATAGTTTGAATTTCGAAGTGAGGTAGATCCCCCTGAGCAATCACGACCATACAACATAATAAAAAAATAACATAAAATCTACTATTACCTTAAATGTTTAACGTTTACAAGACATTTTCAACTTTTTTCATCACGATTATTACAGCTCATAAAATCCACTGTGTTACTGTATTGCCTAGGCCTCCTTCAAGGAATGCCACACAAATATGTGTTTCTTTTTTGCTTATTAATAAATATTGTACCGTCAAAATCAAAGAGTTACGACGTATTTATTCTCCTAAGAATTTTAAAAATTATTTAAAGATGCACTAACTATCTTCTCTATCTATATCTGCAAATAACTAGCGCCATGTCCCTAAATAAAAATATAATAATAATAAAAATTGTTAGAATTTTTTACACTTCTGTAATTCCTACACGCAAATGGATTTTCTTGATAATATTATAAATCAAAGCAAAAAAAAAATAAACACAATTTTTGTGTCTTCATCATTTGCGTGTATATACTTGCGCAATATACTTGGGAGATTGTTAAATTTTTTGCATAAACCAAAACATAGGTTGTATACTAATGTCAAAATGCATTTAAACCGGTCATCATCAAATCACCTTGTGAGCCGGACAATCGCTTCGGCTAAACTATTTTTACGCTAATCTTGGAAGCATGCCATAACGCATGAGCATGCCCTCGTATAGTACATTCAATTTAACTTCGGCCGGGATTCAGTTATTTTACCTCTAAATATCTTTACTAAACCATGAACTACGAGTTTGTTTTAATAAAATATCAATGAATTACAAATACTTTAATGATATGTGTGTAGAGACAAATTAATTTTAGAGTGTGTAGATGAAAAACGTATTAGTCGGGTTTATGATGGCGCTGTGAGCGTCTCGCGTCTGCCATGGTGCGAATCAAATGGACGTTTACTCTTGTTATAATATCATTAACTCTCTTAACTACAGTGATAACCGCGTTCCGTATTCGTGACCTTAAAAAAACTACTTATGAGAGTGTTTCAGAGTTTAAGAAAAAGCATAAATGTGAAAATTGTGATGTGAATAAACTTGAAATCGATCGAACCTCGCCCGTGCATAAAACCGAAAGTGATAACAAAGAAAACAAACAATATCTCGACGACAAGATACCCGAAAAAACAAAACGATTTGACGATGAAACCGATGAAGATAGTGACGAAGATGACGATGAAGGCAATGAAAATTTAATTTATCTTAAAAAACTTGCATCAAAATGGCAAGATAAACAAAAAGCTTCCGGAATATATAATGACGTAGAAACAAAACTAAGTACAAGTAAGAAAAAAGTCAATATTGCTAGTTCACATAGTATACAAGTTGATGAAATTAAGAAGGATAATAATGTTCAACACAGTGAAAGTGAAGATAGTGATAATAATGGTGAAAATGACCGTGACGACGATAAACGCGATCAACAAATGAGAGCAAGTGTAGTCAAGAAGAGAAAAGAGATTTCCAAGGATGTTCAGTTTAAACCATTACAACGTACAAAGGTAGAGGATGAAGACAGTGATGTTGAGGATGATGAAGATGATGAAAATGATAATATGCCTATTAATAATGACAAAAATGAAACAAATTTCGATAAACCTTTTTTAAATGCGGAAATGGATAAAAATCCAAAACCTTTAAAAAATGAAAAATCAGTTATAAAAGATGAGATCCCTAAAATCAAAGAAATAGATGCTGAAAAAGTTGTCGAACCCAATCAAAAGATAAAAAAGCAGCAAACACCAATACAATCTACTAATAAAAATATCCTGAAAAAAGAAAGAGAACCGAAAGATAAAAACATCGGAAAAATACAAGATATACCTTCCGCAAACGATCAAGAGGAAATTAAATTAGATGAGGTTTTAAGAAGTGACTTTAAGAAACCGAAAGAAAAACTGCCTATTGGGATTACCGCAAAAGATAAGCTCGAAATTAAAAAAGTCGATGAAGAATTAAAAGTCACAACAATATCAAAAGACATAAAAGGGCCAAGGCAAGAAATTGACAAAAATGGAAGTCAAGAAGAAAATCGTTTAAAGCACGTTACGAATGCCTCATTCAGACGAAACTTACTGAAAAGTGAATTTGAGGATTTCTATGCGTTCTTTCCAACTTTTGCTCCAAACTTTACACGCGTTCAGAATCCTGAGTGCAGGCGTCATGGGCAAATCCTTCTTAGACAACTACGTGGTTCAAAGTTATGGGCGTTAAACAGTAAGTATTTCCTCATTTGTAATGGTAATAAAATACATCATTGCTTTAAAAATTTAGATTCACTTAAAAAAAGCAAAAGGAAAAACAATTTATTATTATTCCTTCTTCGCTGTCTTAAATGTTTTACTGGCACTGATTCGAAGCATTTGGCAACAGATGTAAATAATAAAAATATAAATAATTCCGTTTCAAATCCATTTCAGTCAGCAGAACTTTGGTTGAGTAAACAAAATGTTTATTCTTTCATTATTCCGTAAAACGTTCGCCTTTGTTTTTTTTACTGTAACTGACTTATTGTGTCAATAAATTAATAAAGACAGCTAAAAATTAAGAATCCATTTACATATGATAATAATAACAGTATGTAATATATTATATAATGTGACGACGCACATTATATTACCCCTTAAGGATGGCAACACATTTTCATGGGTCGCCGTATAGTGGCAGCTTGAAAGAATACTAGTGGGTTCCTTCACGTCCATATCATCCCGTGGGTGGCGTAAGAGACGACAGAAGGAAAATAAATCAGAAGCTGGGCAGTAGCATTTTTCTAATAACAATTCAACATTATAAAAATCTGCACTTGCCAACCTTCTTACCAAGTTTGGAAATTATGACTAACTAGCTGTTCCCCGCGACTTCACCCGCGTGTTTTTTTTTGCGCGGAACCCAAATTCTTTTTCTAAAATAAAAGTAGCCTAAGTTACTTCTTGTGACATCAGCTATCTGCCAGTGAAAATCCCGTCAAAATCGGTCCAGCCGAACAAACAGACAGACAGACGGACAGACAGACAGATAGACAGACAGGCAGACAAAAACTTTAAAAATTGTATTTTTGTTATTAGTACCGTATACATTTTTATATGCATTTAGTAAAAAGCTGTAATTTTGACATCACAAACAGACACTTCAATTTTATTGATTTGTATAGATATAGGGAATATTGACTACTGAGATACAATTTACTTGGGAGGGCTATGTTCAGCTGTGGACTCACAAATACTTATCAATAGGTAGGCTGTTTGCTTGTTGTCACCCTTACATCTATGTATTATACAATGAATAGCTTTTATTTACTTTTGATTCTATATCAAGTATAACAAATTTTCTATATAGACCAAAGAACTGAAAATAACCACATAACATAATTAATGAATATCCTTCCACTGGTAATAAAATCCCGTTTACATCTTTTTGTTTTTAGAAGAGGGGCAAACGAACATGCGGCTCACCTGATGGTGAGTGACTACCGCCGCCTATAAACAACCGCAACACCAGGGGAATTGCAGATGTGTTGCCGGCCTTTTAGAAAAGTGTAAGCTCTTTGCTTGAAGGTCCCTAAGTCGTATCGTTCCGGAAAAATCGCCGGTGGTAAACAATTCCACAGAGAAGTTGTACGAGGAAGAAAACTCTAGTAAAAGGCACAATTGTGGACCACCAAGCATCCAGATTGTTAAGATGGTATCGTGAATTTTGACGCGATGTGCGTTCTTGAAATTTGGCAGTTGGAATTATCATCGTCATTACTTTCATTTAAACCCAGCAAAAGTTCACTGACGGGCCTAGGTCTCCCCTATATATTGCAACAAACTACAGTCCTAAGCCACCTGCTTTTCTATGCATGCCTTTACCTTATTTCATATCCCATCACGTCCCACCTTACGGTGCCGGTGCGAGCTTACCATCGGTTATCAGTTTGAGGTATCTTGGTATAATATCAAGTATAATTGAGATAAATAACTGACCTCTTAGTAAGAAATTAGACATTTTCGTTTTGTATTACAATATTTTAGTGCAGTATCTACTGTCGACTGCCAGTTGTGTAGAAGCGCACGCCAGTCGCTCTAAAAATTGCTTACTAAGCAACTTCTTAATAGTATAATTTCGATACAAATTCTTTGAGCCGGCCTATTGCCACATTATCTAGATATATAAAAGATGTAAACACCTTTAAATATTTATATCGTAATAAAAATGACCCTGTTGAATTAAAAATAAATCTTGAAAAGAATTATGACTAACATAATGATAGAGAATTCTAAATAACTGAATACAACACATAATCTCACAGAATACCAGCGTAAAATAGCAGCTTAATGCTGCTGTGTTTCGTGTGGTGAGTGTGGAGAACCGAAGACCAACTTAACTGAATACGTGGCATTATATCTTAGTCCACAGACAACGTATTTTTTTTTATAGGATAAGGGTGACAAACGAGCACACAGTCCACCTGATGGTAAGTGGTTGCTGCGGCCCATAGACATCTACATCTATCCTCGTTTGCGAATTAAAATGCAGATGCGTTGCCACCCGTGAGGACTAAGATGGAATGCCTCATTTCCAGTAAAAAGGGCCTCCGGCCACCTGCACTCACCAAGCGAAACGCAGAGGTAAACCTCTACTTTACGCTGGTATTCTGTGAGGTCGTGGTACCACCCCGGTTCGAGCCGGCCCATCCGTGCGACAGCAAAAGCTGCCGCGTGGCTCTACCACTGTGGAAACGTACCTGCATATTGATGCTTAATCGAGTTTAAATGTCTATAGACCACAGTATCCGTTAACCATCAAGTGGACTGTGCGCTCATTTGTCACCCTTATTCAATAAAAACTATTATATGATAAGAAAAATTTGTTACTATGAGCTTCACTGTCAACATTATCAGTATTGAAAAATCTAAACCTGGATAAAGTTTTTTTTTAAATAATGCACCAGCTAAAGTGCATTACTTTGTGGATTTGTTCATATTCATCGCGCTGGGCATCGGTTTTCTTTTACCGCTGTGCACGTGGTAAATCAGCAATTTAAACTCGCAATTAATAATTTCATTAGTGCTACTGGGAATCAAACCCGGGTCACCCGCGTACTGTAAAATTCACGACGAGCCTCAAACACGACATCATAAAGTAATTCTCGTTGTTATTCAACTAAGCATACTAAATTAGTCCCAAAGGATTTAACATTTAGGACTGTTTCAGTGCTCGACGCAACTGGCAAGGTTCCCTCGGGTATACTTCAAGGCAATGGTATCCAACTGGGTAACTTTGACCAGTGCTTAGGAAGTCAAGCTCGCGTTCAACTGGATACCGGAAGTGTGGTTAGAGTGCAAGGAAAATACTGTCTAGCTCGAATCGACCTTAAAGCTGAACACCCCGATTTGGAGATACCGGTGCATTTGGCGCAAGCTAAGAACTTAATCAAGAGTCGAATCGATGATGTGAGTGAGATATCAGTGCATGCATTTAATAATGAACTATAAAAATACTTTAATTAACGTACATAAATTAATTATAACCAGACCTAAATTCTATTTAGTTAAATATTAGGTAAATTAAGATTACTTAACTAAATTACCGACTAATATCTTTCTTTTTGAATCTGAATAACTTTAAATCTTCTTTTAACTTCAAACCATTCATTGATCAGTGAAATTATAAAAAATTACTAATAACATAAATAACATATTAAAATACTGGTACGTGAAAGGTTGATAGTGAAAGACTATTTCCTGCAAATGCTAACTAATGGCAATTCACTTACCAATTACCTGTAAAATATAATTTTTTTTTTTAAATTGTATGATATGTTCAATGAGATTTACCTGTATTGCTTGCACAGTAACTTCAATGACCAACTAACCAACCAAAATGTTTTTTTTTTATAATATGAGTGTCAAACAAGCATACAGTTTAGCTGATGGTAAGTCTGTCTTCGATTAAGAATCAAAATGCAGATGCATTGTCATCCCTGATGACTAAGATAGGATGCCTCGTTTCTAGTGAAAAGGGTTCCGCTTTCCTACATATACTATACGAAACACAGCAGCACTAAGCTGTCATTTTACGCTGGTATTCTGTGGAAGCGTGGTCATTCCCAGAGCCGACCCATTCGTGCCTACAACCATAATAAAGCTACAGCGGGGCTCTACCGCGTGTATAACTGCTACCAAGATGTACCATCGAGTTTCTATCGACAGATCAATTTCCTTTCGAAGGATATATAAAGCCAGTTTTATACCTGAAAAGTAAGAATAATCCTGTGTTAGAAGCTTGTTACATGTTTCCAAAGGCTACTTGGCAATATTTTCATTTTCAATTTTTTTATGTGTAGTTTCATTTGTTAACATACTAAAGAAAGTGTTAATAAAGGTAAAATGATCTCTAGTGTCTTCTAAATACGAGTAGCTACATTTAAAACTTCATCTCTAATTTCCCTTTGCTTATATTTATAAGTTTGGTTATTTTCAATAAAAGAAAATGGTGTATGTATGTGAGGTTTTTTGTCAATACAATTTCATAATTATTTTTATTCTTTGTTCAGCCAGGTCACTTTGTACCACGTTTCTCAACACTGAGTTGGGGAGTCTGCGTCCCTTCGCCATGCAGTCCTGAAGACGTTGAGGGCATTGTAAGAGATGCCATCAAGCATTATCAATATAGTAGTGGAGTTTCAATACGGGTTAGAGTCGATCATCGGGATTGCCAAATGCAAAGAAAACAGGCTTGGTGGGAAAAGTGGCTGGGGATCCCGACCCTTTTGACGTTGTAAGTTCCTTGAATTTTATTTGTTTATTATCTCAGCCTCTTAATAGTAAATAATTATTCGCTAGCAATATGTTAGGCATGTACATGCCAATAATGTCCTATAGACCAAATTTTACTAATGGTGGCCGGTCTTAGTAGACAATAGAACTCTCATAGTCCGATGGGACGGCAAGCCGACACATCGGAGAGAGATTAGGCGCAGGGCTAACGGGTTTATGTGCTTTTCGAGGCACGGGGGTGAAACACCTGACTCCGGAGTTGGTGCTACATTAACTGATTTTTGACTCAACCCGAGATTCGAACTCGGAAACATGTGCCGCGTTTCCGATCACTACACTAAGCAGTAATATATCATAAGTTTATACATAATATTATTAGTAGCTGAAACTATAATTTTTCATTTATTAAAGATGGCAGGAAATAAAATCGCTATATTGCTGCATTACAATCTCCTAAGTTTAGCTAAGTGGACGAAATTTTAACCACAATGTTTAAATTGATTAAATTAACATGATGTGTTTTGATAAGGACCACTGTCCTAACCAATATCAGTTACGCCACAGCCGATCGAAATATTTATGATTAACCACCCTTTCGTTGTCCCGTGCACTACATATAGGTTCGTACGTTGTAGTGTCGTACTATTGTCTTACTATTGTGTCTGAAAACAGGACAGTGGAAGTGTTAGGTACAGAGTGCGCGCCTGTCAAAGCGCGCGCCTTTTAGTCGATTTTCCTTACATTACTATTTACTTTGATATCTCGAAAGCAAAGTAACTATAGTACCTGAGTGTAATATAAAAACTACAGCATTGTTAGCATGGATAATTCTGTGATTTGATAGCTCTTCATCGGTCAATCAAAAAATAATGGGACAAAGGGGCGCTGGCTTTATCGACGCCATTTTGACATTTGACAGTATGATAAATATTTTTGTCGATTTTAGTGTTGGGTGGTGTAATTAGTTTTTTTTTTAGTAAAATTTCGAAGTGTTCCTAATTAACTTTGTGTTTTTGTCTCTGTCCTCCGCCTAGTTTTGTTGGGCGGTAAAGTCAAAGATGACCAAATTACCCTCACGTACCTAAGTGGTAGAGCCATGCTGCAGCCATTTTATAGTTGTAGCACGAAAGGATCAGGTCAACCGGGGAAGGACCACTAAACAATAGTACTCTGGTACGTGGCTCAACCGTGATATATGGGTTAAACCATTTTGGAAGGATTTTTCGATATAGCTCGGTCACCAAATTCTCGTCCATCAATCGGCAGTGTGAGGTTGGCATTTGGAGAAATAAATAAATTTGTCTTTACGCAGGTCGATATATGGTGTCGTCATTTTGTTAGTGCTGATAGCAACCGCTCAGGACTTTATTGCTAAAAGGAAAGTGGAGGAAAGTAATACAAACACAACAAAAGAAAGGCCAGGATATAATAAAACTAATACGGAAAATGAAGAAAAAACTGCAGATGACAAACAAAGACCAGGTATTATATAAACATTATATTTATACTATGGACTGATTCTTAAATCCCTCAGATAAACACATAGTGTTTATTCGACAGATAGCAAAAATAAATTAATTTTTCAATCAGTAGATAAGCATTTTCCAACGAATAGCTTGACTACCGGGAGAATAACTCTATCAGTTTCTTTAACGAATAGATAACCACTTACTCGGCAGATAATCTCAGCCGCCAAATTTCATCACATCGCGGCAAAACTCCCGATACGAATACCATCCATACACATTTTACTAAGAGTTTTCTTCCTCGTACGACCACTCTGTGGAATAGTTTACCACCGGCGATTTTTCCGGACTTAAGGCCCTTCAAGAAAAGAGCTTACTCCTTTCTAAAAGGTCGGGAACGCAGCTGCAATTCCTCTGGTGTTGCAGTTGTTCATGGGCGGCGGTAGTCACTTACCATCAGGTGAGCCGCATGCTCGTTTGCCGCGTCTCATAAAAAAAAAGATAGTTTCGATGACAGATGATACTAAACATATTTTAGTCTTACATGGTATTTATTGATTTTGCATTTATTATAAAGAAAAACTGTTTTTATTAAATTAAAAAAGAAAAGTGACGAAATCAGAAGCTTATGAAGGCCGCCCTCCGGTTTTGTACTCCTTCTTTTGCACTTCTTCAATTCTAACATATTTAAATTTTGAATTCCTCAATTAACAGACATTTGTAGTAATTGTATATGAAATTAAGAACTCTATGATATTTCTTAGCAGAATCCTTATCTTTGTTTGTCACTCCATCAATATTTTGAATTTCTAATATTTGATTTATCTTCTATCTTTCGACCAAACTTATGAACGCTTTCTTTTCTTCCAAGAAACCGTTTTTGTTTTCACGCGGTCGATTCCGCGGGTAAAATCAAGTCTACTCAGTAAAATTATCCATTCTGGGTTTTATTAAAACTAATGTCGCGTCTCGTTGAAATTTTAATATTTTGTTGGTCAAGTGTATTGTATGTTAAAAGAGACTACAAAACTACGCTGAACTTTTAAAGTAGTTAATAATAAACCAAAAATAAATACATAAATAAGTAAAGGTCGCTTAAAAATCGGATTAGATGAAAGTTATTTCGATAAAAAATAATTTTATCGACATTCTATGCGTAAATGATTAAGAACGTAAAATCACGCGACAGTGTTGTTCTAACGTCCGACGGATCTAATTTTGGATTGTGTGTAGCTATTTGGTTAGTGGTTTTAGTTCAAGGTCTATACATCACACGAGTCAAGGAAAGTGAACTACAAATAACAAAATAATCCAGCAATTAAATTCTTTATGAAATCAATAATATATTAAATACTGGAACAATATAATAATAAATATACATTCAAAATCGTAACAGAGATGACGTAATGAAAAATATAAATTAGTAAAAGTGATTAAAATATTTCCTTTTCCTCACTCTTATATTAAATTATATCCAGTGCGTACATAATGTAAATGTATTTTTTATGAAATTGAAGTGACAAACGAACTTAGAACCAAACGGTTTGCTTCGTCTTTTATAATGCGTACAGCAGAGGTGGAATAATTTGCCGGCGTCTATCTTTCCGTCCGAATACAATCTGGGCGTCTTTAAGGCAAAAGTGAATAGGTTTTTATTACGCTAAGAAGTGTGGTTTACCATCTAAAGCTGCATCACCAGTTACCACCAGTTGCGATTGTGGTCAAGCACTGGCTTATTTTTTTTATAGGATAGGGTGACATACGTGCACACAGTCCACCTGATGGTAAGTGGTTACTGTGACCCATAGACATCAACATCTATCCTCAATAAAGACTCAAGATGCAGATGCGTTGTCACCCGTGAGGACTAAGATGGAATGCCTCTTTGCCAGTAAAAAGGGTCTCCGGTTCTCTACACTCACCATACGAAACACAGCAGTGTTAAGCTGCTATTTAACGCTGGTTTTCTGTGAGAGCGTGGTCCTTCCCCGGTCGAGCCGACCCATTCGTGCTCCAACTATACTACTAATATAGCTGCAGCATGGCCCTACCACGTAAAAAATAATAATGAATAAGAATAAAGTTACAGTCCACCTGATGGCAAGGGTCTACTACAACTCATGAACAGGTGCAATCAACTTCAAATAAAGGCTACAGAAATCCGTAGTCACCTCTGTGACCCAAGATGGCCTCACAGCCGGTAATTACAATGGATCTCTATGCTAGCAAATACAATTAACAAATACAAATAAACATTATATAGTATAATTTTAGTACTTACATCAAGTGTTCTTATTTTTCAAATATAGTCAAGCATTGATAATACCGCCTTAAATATTTATAATAAAACACACAAAGAGGTCTGTGTAGTTTTTTTTTAATTTTGTTATGTAACTTTGGGGCCGCGTACTATGATATCTTTTATCTTTGCTTATTTATTTATTTAACATTTTATGTACATACAAACAACGGATAGGACACAGCATGATGAAAAGTTTGTACAGCGGCGTTACTCATCTCATAATGAAATTTCTTCTAGTTGGCCAGTTACAAAGGTAATAAAGTGTGCACCTTGTTATTATAAATTACATACGATATATATATATATTCATTGAAATCAGTTCAGTAGTTTAGGAGTCCATCGCGGACAAACAACGTGACACGTAATTTATATATATATATATATATAAAAATTACGTTTCACGTATATATATATAATCATAATTAAACATATCTATACATATAATAAAACTGTAAATAGCAGATGTCTCCAAACTAGTTTTGATTTCTCCAAAAGTCTGGAAGTGAATTCCAGAGTCTTACTGCGTGTACAGAAAATGAACGGGAATTTGAATAAGTTTTAAAGGATGGGGCCTTATTCCGCTGTGTCACGCTGGTATTAGTGAGATCAATCTCGCGGTCGCGGTCAAGCCAAACCATTCGTGCTATATTATTATACTGCACCACGGCTGTGGTTAAAATATAAATTAATAATGAGGCATTACATCTTAGACCTCAGTTGTACATCTGCATTTTGGTTTTGAATCGAGGATAAATGTAAATGTTTATGGGCCACAACATCCACTTACCATCAGGTGGACTGTGTGCTAGTTTGTTACCCTATTTATATAAAAAAAATTATATATGAAATCGAATGCACTCTGAGATCAATTTAGTTCTCGTTTTATCTTATCATTATTCATATTGTTATAGTAAAGTGAGTACTCATTATTTTTTTTTGTATGTTTACATAGGTCCCAAACCGAAGCTAACCCCGACCTTAACCCACTTCGTTCAAAGGCTGGTCGCGGTAATTCTGCCTGTTTGTGATTCAAAGTGATTTGAAATACCGATGACACGTTAATTAACATAAATTACTTATACATGTCTGGTCTAGACAATATTGCAACGGGCTCGGTCACGTTTACTAATCGTTTGAAATCAATGGACACGCGACATAATTTTCGTTACAACGTTCATGACCTGTGACCACTTTGGTTTACGACCTGATGTAATTATTAAACATAAAACAATGTCGGCCGTACTTTTTCGATCACGTTTAACACATTATTAACTTCAATGTATATTATATTGAGGCCGTATAATATTGATTGTGTAAGGTGTTTTTTTTTTTTGCATACCACTAATAAAGCAAGTTGAATTTATGACACACATTTGCGTCAATATTAATGTTCGTTAAACATAACAGTGGTACCTCCTTAAATTAAGCTGGATATATTCACACATGAAAATAATTTATCATTAAAATTAGTTCCTTTTTTAAAAATATTTCTTATTTTCCAAAACGTTACCTCTACACTAGGTATAGTCCGAGAGGAAGCGCCGTTCGCACCCAGGCACAACACGGCATGGTCTTTGCCCTGGCAGTGCGGACAGGGCCGCTGGTGTGGGCAGTCTCCTTGGAGGTGCCTTTCCAAGCACGAGTAGCACCAGCGGCGCTTCTTTGCGATGCTTCATCTCGCCGGGACCGGCTTACCCAATAACTTCGGGCACGACGTCACCCGATGATCGGATGCTCGACAATAGGAGCAGGGGGGCGCCTCCGTCGCTGCTAGGCCTCTATAAGATGGTAGGGGGCGGCGCCCTCCCAAGGGAGCTCCGCTCGGCCTTAGGGGGGTTGGCGCCGACTTGCCAAGCGAATTCCGCCTCTCCCTGGGCACGGCTCGGTTGGCAACCCGTAAGTCGTCGACGGTGCCCGCTGCGTTATTTTCCAAAACGTTACCTCCACACTTATAAATTTCACAAGAACATACATTAAGACCCGGAACAATCATTTGTAGGCCGTACAAACACTTGTTCCGCGCGGGATTCCAACAAACAGCCCTCAGCGCAACTCATTGCTAAACCACTGCGTCACGTAGCTGTAAAATTATTTAATAAATATAGACAACTTTTTTCTTTTAAATAAATTTCAAAAACAACTACGAGAATCTACATAATATAGTTTAGTTACAGCACCATATTGTGACATGATACTTTACACCGTGCTTTAAATAAACAGACCAGCGAAAGGAAGCAGATTAACTTCTGATACTTTTTTTATGGGATAGGGTAACAAACGAGCACACGGTCCACCTAATGGTATTTGGTTGCTGTGGCCCATAGACATCTACATCTGTCGTCATTTGTGAATCAAAATGCAGATGCGTTGTCAGCTGTGATGACTAAGATGGAATTCCTCTTTTCCAGTAAAAAAGGTCTCCGGTCCTCTACACTACACGAAACACAGCAGCATTAAGCTGCTATTTTACACTGGTATTCTATGAGAGCGTGGTCCTTCCCTGGTCAAAGCCGGCCCAATCGTGCTACAACTATACAATTGATATAGCGGCAGCATGACTCTACCACGTTTTAATGCCTCCTAAGCGTTACAAATAAGTCTATCTATCATTGAAGAGGTGTCCAGCTATAAACTTTTATGGACTCACGAAGATTAATAATTATATCAACTTTTACATTTAAATATACGAATAATTAAGAGAGAAATTAGTTTTTGAATAATCGAAAGATGTAAGAAAGGATGTGATGGATTATAAACTTGATTATTTTCACCATATAGTTGCATAGAAGTTTTAACTTTTCACGCATAGGCTTGTATATGTATTGACTTTGAATAAAAATATTTCGAAGACTGGTGGTGTCAGCAAGCACTGTTGCTGCGCCGCGATTAAATTTCTCCACAGAGGTCTTAGAAATGAGAGGAGAACTTTAATTTAAAACCTAATCCACAAAAAATGTTCGTTACACCCAGTGTTTCTCAAAATTTAAATTATACATAAAAATAATGTACTTAGCACTTGTGTTTGTATAACAAAGTTAATGTTTTCATAAATAAAATTAAGGCACTTGAAAGCGGCTAAATTTCGGACTTGATTTCTTCTTTTCTAAATCAACGAACACCGTAATTTGTTATGCAAATTGCTCTGACGACACTTCTGCGTCACATCAAATTTAAGCGTGACTTATTTCTTGATTTATCCTCGTTTATTTATAAGCTTTTTTAACAGCGTTTTTGAATAGAGTTCTTTTGAATTCATTATAATAAAAAAACAACGAAGAAACCGCGTTCAGGATGGTTAGAGTCAAAGCATAAATATTTAAATTTACCATTATGTTGATGCGGATGATCCTTATTTTAATTCGTCATTTGCTATTCTTTGTTCGTTCTTGGAGATATTAAAGCGATTTAACCTAAAGTACATATGTCTTAAAGAATCTTAACTATGTTATTAGTGTTCTAGATTACGCAGTATAATATAGCCTTTTAAAAACAAAATTTTCATTATCTACCCATTTTTGGTTTACCTATAAAATAATCGACATTTTCATAAAAATTAAAAACACGTTTCCGCCACAATTACTAAGCCTTCATCGCCATGGTATATACTATACATTAAGTGTTTGGTTAGGGCTCATTGATAACGTAAAATATCAAAACAAGTCGAATAAGTCCAGCTCAACGGTTTTATTTAAACACCTCGAGTCCATAACGTTAGGGTTTGCTCACACCGAGATGCGACGCGAATAGTGATATAAAATATAACTTTATTTACTACACAAAAGGGTACATATTTTATTGAGATAATTCTAAAATGCCTCGCGGCGTCGCGCTACGCCACGCTGCGCCTCCAGATGCTTCGCGGCGTAGCGCGACGTATCGCGACGCTGCGGTACTTCGTCGGTAGGCGCAGCATACAAAAGCGGTGCGACTTCACGATGCGCCTCGCGACGCGTGAAGTCACGATACGTCTTGCGGCGGCGGTAAAGCATGTTATTTATTCTGTGGCTAAGGTGATATACTCGTGTGTTATTACCTCGATAATGTACAAACTTAATGCCAAATTTTTAAACTTATTCGATTATTAAAAATCATTTGCTTATGAGCATACATATTAAACAAATGTGTTTATAAATAATTATTTATTTAAAAATATATTAACAGACTAAAATTAACATTGGATCTGATTGTAACTTATGGAGGATCGTGATGAAAATATATTGTTTACATAATTTAATCAGTAAAACAGGCTAAATAACCTTTGAGATATTGAGTTTAATTTTTTCGGCCAATCCAAAGTCTACTGAGGAACAGAGGCTTTACCCATTTTACCCTTTTACCTTTACCCATTCGTCGGTCGAGCCGACCCATTCGTGCTACAACTGTACTACTTTAAACTGCAGCATGGCTCTACCACGTAATCGAGTTGCAACGTATAGCAATCGGGTTGGCAACCACAGTTTTTTCTGCCATCCATCTCCTATTCCTTTTTGTCACCTAACCTTTAAGACACCCACGGGATGTTCTGGGGAGGCTCAGAAGGGCTAGAACCCAGAGCCGTAAAGCCAGTTTAAAAAATAAAAAAAGTAAAAAAGATGTTCTGGCGTAGTGGATTCGCTTACGCTGTCACTAGAGGGCGCAATTTAACTATAGTACGTGAGGGTAATATGGTCATCCGGTTAATATGGTCACTTTCTTATAACTCAAAAACTACAGCGTTGTTTGCATAGATGTTACTGTGATACGATAGCACTTCATCGGTCAATGAAATAATAAAGGGTCAAAAGAGCGCTGCTTTATTTACTCCACTTTGACAGTTGACATTTTCGTTATTATAGTCGATATAATAGTGTGTAGTGTAGTCAGTTTTTTAAGTTGATTTTTCGAAGTGTTCCTAAATATTGCAAATGCTTGTTTGTTTTTGTTCTTAATATATTAGTTATAGTATACGACATTGTGTATTTGCCTCTGTCCTCCTCCTAGTTTTGGTTTAATAGGGGCGGCAAAGCTTAAGGTGACCATATTACCCTCACGTACATTATCTATACCAATAAATAAATTTGAAGTGTCTGTTTGTAATGTCAAAATTACAGCTTTTTACTAAATGCATATGAAAGTAAATACGGTACTTATAACTAAAATACAATATTTTTTAATCTTTGTCAGTCTGTCTGTGTGTTTGTTCCGGCGAATCTCCGGGACCGATTTTGACGGAACTTTCACTGGCAGATCGCTGATAACTTAGGCCACTTTTATTTTAGAAAAAGAATTGAAGTTCCGCGCAAAAAAATAAAAACACTAACACGCGAGCGAAGTCGCAAGGAATAGTTAGTTTATAATGAAAATATTTAACTTTGACTTTAAAACTTGGAAGTCTATTCCAAAGATATATTTATATAAGTAGAAATATGAGTCAAATTCTAATACGTTGTATAAGTGATCGCGGAAGATATATGTTGAACTGCCGAACCCAAACACGTGTATAGCGAACAGATAGGCTGGATAGCCTACGATTACTATTTATTTGATTCCAATTACGTGATTCAAAATTTGTTCTTTACAGATGACAACATAATAAGCGCGTTCTCACTTTACCGTACGGTCAAAAAGCTAGTTGCTCCAGCAACATCGGATGAGATCTCTTGCATACACGGAGTTCGTGCGATTGCCACTGTTGCGCTGTTGGTGGCTCATAAGTTTCTGCCTGTTGCCGTCACGCCTTACACAAACAGGGTGAAGATAAGCGAGGTAAGATACTAACATATCCAAATTATTACGTTATGCTCTATGAAATTAAGCTTCTGCACATGCCTTTTTTACATGGAGAAATGCCTACGGCCTCGCGGGAGCAAGGACGGGTTTCCTTGGTATTCTACCTTCGCCGTCACCAGAAGTGTTTAATTTTTATCAAAATCTATGGTCGGGATCGACCGCGGAATCGAACCCGGAACCACGCTCTGCTACCAGTTTATTACGGCCTACAGCTGCCTAACTAAGAGTAGAATCTTATGGGCTCATAGCGAAAGACCTTACAAGCAGGTGCAGGTCGGGCCTCCTAAGGCCAAACTGGAAAATCTCTAATAACAATAAACTATAACAAGGTCACGGGAACGCTTTCGCACACATCCGCACACTCCTCTTCCTCCGCGACTCCACCTCGGCTGCAGCGGTAGGGGGAGAGGACACCATTCTCGTCGCAGCCCACCAACACACATCCGAAGTGGGCTCGCCAAACCCACTCGGTATGGCCTCCACCTCGGGCCAGCCGAGTGGGCTCCTCTTTGTTTACTGAGGTGACCAAGTTACGACTACTAAGCCCCCCAGTCACTATAATGCAGGAACCAGTTCGGGCGGCAGTCCACATACACCTGCAGCCAACTTCAAAAATGCAGGATAGATGCGTTGTCACACCTGAAAACTAAGATGGAATGCTTCACAACCTGTAATTGTACTGGTTCTATATTCTTTAGACCGCCACCTAATAAAACGTATTCTTAAAAAAAAAGTTGTATGTAGAATTTGTCATAGCCACCACGCTTGGCAGGCGATCGCTGGAACCAGACGTCTCGCGCCTTTGACCTTGCTCCTCTTTGCAACTCTAGGTATTTTTAAATACTCTCACATTTGGCGTATATGTATTTAAACCGCCATCTATCGTTAGGCGTACGACACTTCTGGTGAGATACGTGTGGATTTTACGGTCTAATGAGGAATATTCGAGTTCAAAATACGAAGTAAATTACATATATAATAGTAAGTATTTAGGTAGTAATAATAAAAAGAAATAATGTTTTGCAATATGCTATTTTATTAGCACATGAATGCTTTCTTAATAACAAATTTAACTACTAAATATATAGTTTGAAAGCTAAATGCTATTTTTTTCTGTAAGGCGTTAGAATTAATTTAAGGAATAAAATATTTATTTGTTAATATGTCGTGGGATTTGTACAAAACTAGTTTATAATTGCTTGAAAGTTTTAGGGGTTCTGTTAGTGTACGTGCTGGTCATGCTAAATTAACTAATTGCTGGTTAGCTTAGGCTAGATACGTTTTAATGGAAAATTTTAAACTAAATGTGATCAAAATTACGTAAAATAATTATTAAGGGTGGTGGTTTGCAAACGTTTTGCTAAGTAGCTACACAGGAACTAGGTGTGTCAGGCAGTGTCCCAGGGCCCCCAAGCTAAAGGGGCCCCTCGGCCTCCAAGAATGATTTTAAAAATTATGAAGAATTTTTGAGTTTTAACTTTTTGGCCCTGACCGCGAACGGCTTGAACTGAAATCACAAAAATTATTCCCAATTCCAGAACATAAATATAAAATTGTTAACCACTTTCTGTGGGGCCGCTTCTAGAAGAACGAGTTCATCATGAAGAATCCTTCTTTTACCATCCATTAGGCCAGCTATTGACCCCTTTCGTTTTTCCGTGGTTCCGAATTTCCACCTACTTAATCACTTTTTTCTATAGTGTCTAGTTATGCATTGTAGTCTCCTATTAACACCGTATGGTGGGTTTAGGAAAAATGCATGGCTCCAGAGATATCCTCATATGGTTCCTCCGCCTCCTGTGCTGAGATTGGTGCGTAAGCTTGCATAGCCATCAACGAATAATACGATTATTTTGAGTTCGAAGATTACCGTGTCTCCCCCCCCCCCCTTCTTTGGACTTAAGATAATCTTATAATATGCCACCACACGTTGTCTATCTCTTCTTCCAGCTCCAAGATCGTCAGTTACTGTCCGGACAACCTCAACCGGAAATTCTTGGCACCTCCTTCTCCGCCTTTACTATGGTCGTCACCGTAGCCAGGAATAGCGGGGCTGCAGGGGACGTGGGGCCGTTTCTTTGTACCTTTTGTCATGAAGGGTATATTGCCTTAGTTACCAGACTTGGCAAACGAGTTGGCGACCGCTTCTTTTTAGTAGTTTTGCTATTAGGTATTAGAAAGATTCTGCTACCCATCTTTATTTTATAGGAGAGGAGGCAAACGAGCATGGGGCTCACCTGATGGAAAGTGACTACCGCCGCCCATGAACAACTGCAACACCAGGGGAATTGCAGATGTGTTGCCGGCCTTTTAAAAAGGAGTAGACTCTTTTCTTGAAGGACCCTAAGTCGTATCGGTCCGGAAATATCGCTGGTGGTAATCGATTCCACAAGGAAGTTGTGCGAGGAAGAAAACTTCTTCTAAATCGCACAGTGGTGGACCGCCAATCATCCAGATGGTATGGATGGAATCGCGTGCTACGAGGCGATATGTGATAGTAGATATTTTTACACCGCCACTATACGGTAAACCATTTTATAACAATACATTTAATTTTAGTCTATGTAGTAAATATGCTTTAGCAGCGATTTTGACGTCTTCTAGATAAAGCCCATATTGTCACCTAGAATCAAAGTGTTTCCCGCGCTATGTATTTAGATGTGTATTTAGATAATAATTAATATAAAATCAATATCATCAAATTTTTGTGATGCCGGTAAAGATTTGAAACCCCAATGGTATATTCCTTTGGTTCAAATTAAACTTATCGTGTTGATAGATAGAACTATTGGATTTTCTAAGTTTATCCATATTATAATATTAAAATTTTTTAATGGTACCTTTTACTACTTCTTATGAGCCAAGAAGCCGAAAATTGACATATTGTAGTAATGCAAAGTATATACTAAGCAAGGATTTCCTTTTATATACTTAATGTATCAAAAACGAAATGACCTCAGATCGAAATAAAGTAATAAACAAAAAGAAAATACAAAAGGTAGACCCTTGTTACTGTTAATGGGGCATTCCAACTTTGTTTTCAGGGGTAAAAATGTAGTGAGGGTTGCATGCAACCTTAATATTGGATAGATTGATCATTCTGAATAGGAAGACAATCGAAAATCAGGCGTATATTATGTCGTAAAACTCAAGATATAATACAATATAATAATAAGTAGGTATAATTTACAGTAGGGCTGCGATGGCTACTCGAGTACAAACTAGAGACTTCGTACTCTAGTTCTGTACACGAATAGTCATCCTATCCAACTGATATGTGTCCATTTGCAACTAATGTTGTAAATCCGATTGTGTGGGTAACGTGTAAAAAATAAATATTTAAAATAATCTGATCTCTTTGAGAATAACGATACTGACTTGACACTGGCAGAATTCTATCAAGAGAAGCCATAATTTAAAAGAAAAAGAAGAGAATAACGATGGTAGCTTTGAACTTTTATTATACATTTATGTTCTACATACCCTACAAATTATAACACAACAGTAGATGTACTGCTGCTTAGCGGTAGTAAAAATTAGAGGTCGTGGCAATCAGCCAATGAGGGCTAATAATGTTCCACTCACCAGATGTCGCTAGTTGTGACTTAAGTAAAGTTTTTGTTACAAAATGTCAGTTAATTGAGAAATAAGTTTTAAATAATAGTTTATCATTATCTAGAGTATTATATTAATACACAACAAAATGCGTCAGTGGTTTGATTTATTTAACTTTGCACTTTATAACTTTTTTTTTTAGTTTTTGTACTTTTTTATTAATTTCTAATCTAATTAATATAAAATATAACCAATACAACGGAAAGAAACATTAAAGTTTACATTTTCCTACGAAATTATCGTCCCCGCTATGAAATGTGGCAGAAAAAGTCGTGGATGCCCTCATTTAGACTTTGAATTTTTTTAATATAAAATTAAAGTGACAAGCGGACTTATAGTCCTGTGGTAAGTGCTTATTGCAGCACATAGACATCTGCAATCAACTTCAAACTCAGTAGGTTACAAATGCGTCATCACGTCTAACCCCAAAGATGAAATATCTAACAGCCTGTACCTAACTGGTGACGCTCTATATCCTTCAGAAGTGCACACACTGCCGCATGACACATTGAATGAAAAATACCCGCCCTTGTAGCTCCTTAAGTTTACTAATGCTCTGTTTTAGTAAACTTATGTTAAAACACTTTATTAAACACTAAATCAAGAACAGTTCAAATCGTAAATTAAAGTAAAACCTTAGATTATAAACGAAAGACATCACGCTTATGTTCGGAAATCTTGGCACCATGCCAGATAGTTATTTCCCGTATCTGGGATATGCAACAAAATTGTTTGGCAAAGCGAAAACTTTGTTTATCTGAAAGATTTCGTGTTTTTATTTATGTTAAACTAAACGGAGGAAGGAGCAAAAGTTTTCGGACTGCTCTCATATCTGACATCTGTAGGTATCGTAAATCCCGACGAAAGATTTGAGCTTGTTCCCATCAAGGCATCTCGTAACAATGATTCCTCGTCAACGTTGTTCGATACAGATAAAATATTTATAGCTAATCTGAAATTCAGGCAAGATACTATAAATCGTTTAAGCGAGTTCAACTTTTTATTATATTCTAAAAAATAAAATAAATTCTATGAACAGTTATCGACTGCTTTCCGATCTTTATCTTAATTTATTTTATCTGGTACTAGCTTGCTCGGCAGATGTTGCGCTGTCGTTTCCGGCTGGTGGCACAATGAGTTCCACTTCAAATTCACTTCGGATCTTTAACAGTGTCAATATAAAATTATTATTATTACTAACTCGATCGACTCGCTACCTACCAGCTCCAAACCATGTGATTTTCTGTTTAAAATAAACTAACATGGGCATATTGTGCATATGCGTCATTTTGGTGCATAATTATAGAATTTGCTAATAACTGGACTATAAGACCATATTTCGGATACTGGCATAATAAATAATAGACTAAATAAATTTACTGTGTAAATAAATACATAGAGCAGTCGATGATGACATCAATAAAAACTGCAATGGTAATTTTTTTTTATAGAATAAGGGTGACAAGCGAGCACACAGTCCACCTGATGGTAAGTGGTTTCTGTGGCCCATAGACATCTACATCTATCTTCGTTTGCGAATTAAAATGCAGATGCGTTGTCAACCGTGAGGATTAAGATGGAATGCCTCTTTTCCAGTAAAATAGGTCTCCGGTTCTCTACACTCACCATACGAAACACAGCAGCATTAAGCTGAAGCTAAATTTTCTGATATAGTACGTGCTCGGCGCTGATCAAAGAAGGCCGTTACCTAGCATTTAGTAAAAAATAAAATCAACGCTTCGGTACCCCACTCATTTCTATATTCCAGTTTAATTATGAAATAGTCTTAAGGACTCGGAATATTTATATATTCTTTTAAAGAGGCACACAGGTGCCGTGTAGTGGCAGCTAAATAGAACCCAGATTAAGAGACGATAGAGGAGGATGAAACAGGAGATGGGCAGCAGTATCTTCCTGATAGCTTCTAAAATAATAAAAAAACTGTGATTGCCAACCCGTCTGCCAAGCGTGGCAACTATAGCATATTATATCCCCCTATGAAGCAATCTTTCAGAGAAGCCTTTGTTACGCAGTAGACATTTCATAGGCTGTAATGATGATGATGATGATGAAATAAACACATGTGGTCAATATAAGCCTTGTAGTATAACATTATAGCTTTTTTGGTAAACAAGTTCAATAAAAATGGTAAATATTTTCATTTACTGACGATAAATCTGATTTCAAAGGTGTAATTGCGGACGAATGAAATTACAAAAGGGATAATTACGTTACGCTATTGGACTTAGTTGAGGTAGTTTGAATAATTAACCTTTCAGCCATTTAGAGTTTTGAAATTAGGATCAATAAATTAATTAAGCATAAAGTTTGTCATATTATACTTGTAATATTTATCGTCATCATAAGAAATAGATCTAACAGAGGCCATATCGACAAAATAGCTAATTCCTAACTAATAGCTAAAGTCCTGAGGTATGTCCTAAAGGTATGAGAAATTTATTTCCCAAAAGAATAAAATGACAGTTTTCATGAGCTTGTTATTCATATCTTTCACTTCATTTCAGTTTTCTAGGCACCGATAACGATTCTGTAACTTAAGCTCAAAGATTTCTGCACTTTTGATTAGAGCAGGAGGGGGACGGAGCGTAGACTTCATTAGACTCTCCAACTTAACGTTAAGGTTCAGTGTGTCTCTCACCATTCAGTGATCGCTGCTAGCTTTCACCCTTCCGAACAGTTACCGTCTAGTCATCATAATGAACTCAATCTCATTTTTGGTCGAACTGTTGGGGCTCGACCAGCTAAGAGTTCATCATAAAGTGTCCCTCTTTATCCATGAAGTCGACCAGCCGCTGGCCCCTTGGGTTCCGTTGCCCTATTCCGAAGCTTTTGCTCACCGTTCTCTCTCGCGCCTAGTCTCCCATTAACACTGTATAGTGGGTTTTGTAGGAATGCATGCCTTTAGAGAAATCCTCATACATTACCTCCACCTCCTCATCGAGATGTGCCGAAACCTGTATGACCTTCAGCGAATACCGTTTGGTGATTCTGAGTATAAAGTGTGCAACCCTCGTCGACACACTCCCAATGATTACAACGTTGTTAACGATAGACTTGTGGACGATAAATCCGACACCTCTTTAGGACAGATGGTCGCCCTCTCAAAACAATTTGCTGGATTCGAGGATTATCGGGTCCTACCCCTCTTTTCGGACCTCGGATAATCCTATAATATTCCAGCGCATCGTGTCCATCTCTTTTTCCAGCTCCAGTATTTTCTCGTCAGTCCTCAAGGTGCGTGCACTATACTTTGTCAGGTCGAGTCGTCTTAGGTGATAACCGAACTTACACCGCAGATTCTTAGCACCCTCTGCCCCGTCGTTACCATGGTCACCACCGTGGCCAGGAATAGCGAGTCCGCCGGGGACTGGGTGCCGTCTTTTTGTTATTCTCATCATGGGGATATATTGCCATAGTTTCCACGCTTGGCGAGCGGGTTGGCAACCGAAGTTTTTTATTGTAATATGCTATTATCAGAAAGATGCTGCTGCCCATCTTTTGCTTCAGTTTCCCTCTGTCGCCTTTTATGACACCCACGGGAAGATATGGGGTAGTGGGTATTCTTACCCGCCACTACACTAGATGGTGGTATACCATTTTGTATTTGCCACATGTGAAATATCCAGATCTACATATGGCGATCACTAACCAGCCTGTCAACGTAGCGATTAAGGGAAATCCTTCCGATATTTGGAGGGACCCATGTTTAGTAACTGAGCTAGTTCTGTTACAGAATATTTAAGAATAACGAGTAAATATTCAGCCCAGTGACGGCAAGCCCCACCGTCTAATGTATCAAAGAATGGCGTAACCCTAGTAGTGTGATTAGAATTCAATTTTACCTTAGGGCTGTTTGGTGTTTTCACAAACTTGGTTAGGTTAATTATTAAAATTTGCACTGTTTATGGTTTGTTGATCTCGTCTGTTAGCGGCATAAAAGATACGTTACGCTATTTGATTCCGCATTTGCGATAAGAAGCAACTGTTGAATATTTCAAAGATATTTCATCCCCTCTAAGACGGCTGTATAAACTTGCTTACGCTAAACGTAATACCAAAATCGTATACCTAAATCGGCGACGGGAGCAGCATTGAAAGTGCGAGATGTCTGGATTTGTGATCGCCAGTTTTACGTGGTAGAGCCACGCTGCAGCTGTTTAAAGGGGATATATAATGGGATATTTGCCATAGTTGCCACGATTGGCTAGTGGGTTGGCGACCGCAGTTTTTTATTTTTAGTCGATATTAGGGGTATTAAGAATACGCTGCTGCCCATCTTCTGATTTGTTCGTGATGAGTTCCTCTGTCGCCTCTTACGACATCCTCGGGGTGATATGGATACACGGTACGGTTTTATTAATAACAAGATAATAATTAAAAACTGCAGATGCCAATGCCTCTGCCAAGCATTGCAACTATATTTGCCATAATGTCCACACTACGAGGAAATCTATGGGGGAGGCCTATATTCACCAGTAGATTTTTATAGACTGTAATGATAATGATGATTTTTCTCATTGAAAAGCCTACAAAAAAATCGGTAGATATGAAATAATCTATATATATAAAAATTACGTGCACATTGTTCGTCCGCGATGAACTCCTAAACTACTAAAATGATTGCAATGAAATTTTGCACACTGTGTGCAGTTTGGTCCAACTTGAGAGATAGGATAGTTTTTATCCCGATAAATAACCCTTTATATTTTTATTAGGAATTTAAGGATTATTTTTTTATTGGAGAAAGGGTCATCTCAGGAAAGGGTAGAACAACGTCTGCCTGGTCAGCTAGTTTACTTATATATTTGTTAGGGTAAGCCAGTACGATTTAGGTTCATTGTTGTATATGTGCCTCTCCCGTTGCAGGTTTCGCCATAATTGCTACCGTTGGCAAACGTCTCGACCTTTGAAGTAGCTTCTCATCGCCGGTCGAGGTACATTGGCGTTAACAGGATGGTTGTATGGCTCCCCATCGAAAACCTTTTTTTTTTGATCGGAAATCTTACATTTTTTTGATGGCTGAAATGAAGTGGTAGTTGTATTTCCGCTGCCATTAAATTTAAATTAAATAGGGTCAACAGTAACTATCATCTAGTTTTGTAGCAAAGCATAAGTTTATATAGTAAGTAATCAATAGTAAAGTTACTTTTTGTGTGCAGGTTGTGAGTTCACCACTCTGGTCATGGTGCCGTGCGGGCTGGATATTCACTGACTGCTTTTTACTACTTAGCGGGACACTTACGGCGCATCGAATATCAAGTGACAAAGGTTCTGGAGCATTTAAAAGGATCTTGTCCAGATATCTTAGGTAATATATTTGTATTTGGTCTAATAGGATTGTTATTACTAGCCAAAATTACTAATTCATGTTATTTTATCATAGATCATGCTTATACTAATTATTTAATTGTGACTTTATTAGCATTAGTTTTTCAAATAGTTACTTTAATTCAAAATGCTCTAAAGTGCTTTTCTTAATTTTAAAAGTTCGGCTTCTTGATTTCTTGGCACCTATGCCGAAAGAAAAACAGCGTATTATAGGTAATATTTTATTCATCTATTACAAAGTTAAGGCGTTAAAATTTTACGCCAGTTCAAAACGAACAATGTCAGTCCCCATACGACATTGTAACTCGAAAGAGTGTTAAAACCATAGATATGTTTAGTATATGAGTATACTGGATTAGAAATGGAGTGATTAGGGTGAGACCGAAATCAAAATACACCAGTGTGCGTGTGATGTGCATGTGTGAGTGACAAATAGTGCTGCACCATGCGTTACCTGCTTAACTTCAATTTTATCGATACCGATTGCACTATATTCGAGTCTTCTAATTTGACACAGATAATTTAAGTGAATATTTTTACACAACTACGGGGAAACAAAAATAATGTTTTACGATTTTAGAAGGCTATGGTATATATGTATGTTCATCTGTTCCCCCAGATCTTCGAAATTACTCATCGTATTTTGAAAAATTAGATATATTTAGAAGCAATTTTCACTTTCGCGGGTTTTCGGCTGTATGAAGTCACATAAACACTATCATGGCATCTTATTGCGGACATATAGTACTCCCAAAATGAAATAAATATTGAAAAATCGTGTCTCGGTATCCAATTAAAGGTGTAATTCAGAACATTCTCGACATTCCGAAAATACATGTTATAAAAAATCTTAACTGTAGAAGGATTTATTAGTTAATGTTTTATAAAACTGAAGTAAGCAATGAATTTTCAGTTCACCTGACGATGGTAAGTGGCTACTGCAGCCCATGGAATCTTGCAGCTAACTTCAAATAAAGAACGCTACAATAAAATCGCATATTTTCTATTGGGAAACCATTTCTCTCTTTTTTATTATTTTCAACCATTTTTGTCGAACATCAATATTTTGTGAAAATCCGCCAACAGCATCCACTTAACATAAGATGGATTGTGTTTGTCACTCTAATTCTAATTAAAAAATCATACGATAGGAAAAAAAAATTTAGCTACAGAACCATAAAATTTAAAGAATACTAAGAAGTTGAATAATGCAGCCTTATCCAACTTCTAAACTGCAAAGCATACCTTTACCAGTTAGGGACATTTCGATATTATCGATAGTGAAGTTATGTGGTAGTTAAATTCAATTCCTATGTATATATAACAGTAACATTATAAAATGTGATAATAGTTCAAAAACATAGCATTTAGACAGCTAAGCATTTCAATCGTTAATCGTTAATTGGGTTAAATGTATAATAATGGGGGATTTCTTTGTGACGTTGTTTAGGCACTACGCACGCAGTCATAATAAATGACCTCTATTTAACACTAGTTTTCACTTTAAATCCTCAGTTTTTGCAAATGCAAGGGAAATTTGTTTTGTTCACGAATTACGCCAGATCGATACAGGCCGATAGCGTGTACGTGAATGGTCTCGCCTATCTTTCTCACTTTAATATACGCGAAACTATGCTCTTTCTCTTTTGCATTGCAAATCTATTCTAAATCATTTTATACTAAAATTATCGTTGAAACAATGTAGGGTTGCATTGCTCAAACGTAATGATAGAAATGATTGTATTAAGAGGACGAAAGTAAAAGTTACAAACATTTTCAAACTTTTCTTACGCTTTAGGTAAATACAACATTTATTCGGTTAATGTAATAACATAATTATGTTACTTCGTTACTTTCTAGGAGTCTTTGCTTTGGTTAGTACCTAAAAACGAACAGGGTAAAATAGACAACTCTTGTGTTAAGTTCTAAGGATTAACAGAGCCGGCATAATTACAGGTTGTGGGGTATTACATCTTAGTCCTCGGAGATGAGAACGCATCTGTAGCATTACCTATTTATTTGAAGTTGGTTGCAGGCACTGTCACTGCAGAAAGTAGCCACTTGCCATCAGGTCAACTGTTAGTTCGTTTATAATTAAATTTTATAAAACATTTACTTAAAAAGGTACAAGATAGATTGATTATCATATACTATGATTTAATATGGAAAAATGAACTAAAAAAATGTCTAGTCACGAGCTAATTTGGCACTAGATCGCTAAGTTGGCAGCAATGTCCCCCGAGAATCCCGTAATGCTTTTAGGTTTTTAATTGCTAATTGTTTTTATCGCTATAATGTTTTAAGTGTAATGTGATTTTCAATTATAACATAGTACACTGAAGTAATTAGCGTAAAACACAATATCTTATGTACAAGTACTAGTAAATAAATAAAAAGTTCTTAACGTTACTTTTTTTTATAGATAACATTTATTTACTCATAAAAATATACATCTTAAAAAAATTAAAAAAAAACTAAAATTAAAAACAAAAACGATCAGACAGTCCCTGTGGTATGCTGGTTATGTTTCGTCACTGAATGTGAATGGCTATACTAAGTCTTTGATCGAGAAAACAACCAGGCCCCTTGTCACCAGCGGATACAACAAGTCGCAGGTACAGTTCCTTTTGGAACTTCACCATAAGTGAACCGCACGGACCAACAGTATCTACAGCAAATAGCACAAATAAATAGTCATCTCACACAGACTCGATTTGCGCCATTTTTTCAGTTCAGGCACCTCTGATGCCAAAATCTACTATCACATATGGTTCTTGATTGTTACGCTTTTTTTATAGGATAGGGTGACAAACGAGCACACAGTCCACCTGATGGTAAGTGGTTGCTGTGGCCCATAGACATCTACATCTATCCACGTTTGCGAATCAAAATGCAGATGCGTTGTCACTCGTGAGGACTAAGATGGTAAGTGTTTGTTGTGACCCATAGGCATCTACATCTATCCTCAATAAAGAATCAAAATGCAGATGCGTTGTCACTCGTTAGAGCTAAGACGAAATGCCTCTTTTCCAGTAAAACGGGTCTCCTGTTCTCTACACTCACCATACGAAACACAGCAGTGTTAAGCTGCTATTTTACGCTGGTATTCTGTGAGAACGTGGTCCTTCCCCGGTCGAGCCGACCCATTCGTGCTACAACTATAATACTAATATAGCAGCAGCATGGCTCTACCTCGTGTAAAATTACCACAGAAAATTAAATATATTAGACTTAATGGGAAACTACAAATAAGATTAATTGTCTGATGAAAAAAAGCTATTAATCGAGGAATAGTAAATGTTTTCTTGCTGTCCTGTAATTTTTTTTGAAACATTGAGGTTCGCCCGAATTATACGTTCGAATTACGAATACGTACTTTTATTTAGTCGTGATAGAGCCATGCTGCAGCTATATTAGTAGTATAGTTGTAGCACGAATGGGTCGGCTCCACCGGAGAAAGACCACACTCTCACGGAATACCTGCGTAAAATAACAGCTTAACACTAATGTGTTTCGTATGGTGAGTGAAAAGAAACGGAGACGCTTTTTACTGGAAAAAGGCATTTCGTCTTAGCTCTAACGAGTGACAACGCATCTGCATTTTGATTCTTTATTGAGGATAGATGTAGATGCCTATGGGTCACAACAAACACTTACCATTAGGTGGCCTGTGTGCTCGTTTGTCACCCTATCCTGTAATAAAAATAGCCAATGAATTTAATTTAGGTATAAATTATATCATAATACAAAAAAAATTATTGTTTGTTGTTCCCTATAATCATGAGATTTTTTTTTAATAAAATTTAAGTGATAAATGAACAGTCCGGCTCCGGTTCCATGGCGCAGTGGCTTAGCAATGAGTTGCTGCGCTAAGAGCCGCGGGTTCGAATCCAGCACGGAACAAGTATTTGTATGGCCTACAAATAATTGTTCCGGGTTTGGATGTTTGTCCTTGTGAAATTTATGTACGTAAACTGCCCCCACGATACAGGTGAAAATCCTAGTGTGGAGGAACCGTTTTTTAAAAATAAGAATAAGTCCACCTAGTGGCACTGGAGTCCAAGGACATTTGCAGCCAACTTCAAGTCAATAAATTATATTAGATCGTTACACTCTTCAGAACGGAACCACAGATTAGTTAATTGACGGAACGCCGGAACGTTTGACCAGTAACAAAATCTATGACTGTATCTTGTCTATAAAAACAATGTATTGCATTAGCATTGACATTCACAGATAACACTAGGTTTTTAGGTCCGGCCAAATTTTGGATTCTCTTATTTTGTTTTGCACTGTTGCAGCTAAACATTAGTAACACATTATTTCTATTATTTGACTAAAGTGACTAATTGTTATGTTCATTTATTTTAAATACTAACTTGTAAAGATAGCTGTAACAGATTTTTTTAAGAACGAGTTTGGCTACAAAATCAGTAATTAGCAAGTCACCTTCAAATTTCCAAGTTAATTTCAATGTTTTCTGTTGACTTTTCACTGCAAGCTTCATCTACATTATGTGTGGAATAAAAAAACGTGTGTGTGTAAAAATAACTATAAATAACAATCTTAAATATCATAGTTATTAGTTCCCACGAAAACTTGAGAGACAGTTACACAATGGAGTTGTCGCTTTGAGGTGTCAGTGTGCGCGCGCATCGTAACAACTTCATGGTGTTGTTTTTAGGTGTCGGTGTGCGCGCGCATCGTAAAAAATTCACTCTCATAATTTTACCCAAACGCCCCAAAAGAAGTATAACTTCAAAAATTGTAAATAATAATTACAAATTTGTATTCTTTTCTTTTAGATTAACCCCCGCATTGCTTGCTGTGCTGGTATTCTATGCATATATTTGGAACAACGTTTCTATCGGACCCATGTGGGGAGCGCTTGTAACGAAAAATGTGGAGGTGTGTCAAGAAGGCTGGTGGTGGAATGTTCTATACTTGCAGAATTACTTCGGATTTGAGGATATGGTTAGTTTATTAAGATATTTAAACTTAGAAAGGATATCCGGGCTGCGTTTAGTCCATACAAAAACATTCCTCTGTTTCTTCCTTGTAATCTGAAACGAGTGCAAATATTTTTCGATACGATTTATATTTGCTACTGCTAATTTTCTGGGGAGAAAATGGGGAAAATAAATACGTAATGACAATTTTGTCAAATTCTTATATAAGTGGAAAGAGTTGGAATTGCAGTTGTCTTTTTCGGGATAAGTGCGTCAGCAATATTTCGTTAGAATTCTATTTGTCAAAGTTATTGCAGCCCAGATATTTTTCAGAATCAACTAAAATTTTAAGCCCGATGGTTCTTAACAATCAAGAAATTAATCTTATATTTATTTATGCAACCGCAATATTATGACTTTGCAGATATTTTATAACGCTTATAAGACAATATTATTCTGCCGTCCGCATAATTTCGTTGCAAAATGGTGTTGAAGTTAAAACAAAAAGTTAAAGTCAGATTTTGCCCCAAAATCTTAAAAGCTAGAAAACAGTTCGATGAGTTTTTTGAGTAAGATTGCAAGAGAAAAAAGTTTTTTTCGATAACATTTTTTATATCAACTATAATAGTTTTGATTTTGAGATAATCATAAAAAACATATTTTCAGTTTTTTAATTATGCTGTGCTATAGTAGGTACTTTTATAGTAGGTGCTAATTATTTTGATGTTTTTAGTTGTTTCAAGTCGGCTTTCACTTTTTATTATAAGTTAATTAATTTTTACACTTTCAATTGGACTAAGGTATATCACAATCTCAATGTTGTCTAAATAGCCCTGTTTAAATAGAAATATTTTTATCTCCTTGACACCTTCTTATTGGACCACACCTGAAAAAAAAAATTTAAAAAAATAATAAAAAAGAATCATCAAAATAGCTTCACAAATTAACGAAGATATCGCGAAACATACACACATCGAATCGGTTCTATTTTTTAGGGCCAACCAGTTGGCCAATAAAAAAAAAAGAAATAAAATGTATACTTTGATTAAAATAACCAGTATAAGTTTTACGTCAATAACGTAAAACAAAGTGGAATTTCCAAAATAATGCGTGGTAAAAATAAAATTAGTTTACGTAGGTAGTCTTGTATAATTATGTCATTAGAATTCCAGGAAAGTCCGCGTTAGAACTGATACAAGTTAGTTGTTCGGACTATTCCGATGCCGCTCTCAGAATAATGAAGTGATTTCTTAAGACTCGCAATGATAGTGAATAGTACGAGAAAAAGTTAATAATACTATTTATTCAACTCCAAAGAATCAGGAATTCCTTAATGAGGCAATGTATGTAATAACCAAGTCCGATAAAATATGCTGGACTTAACTGTTAAAAGTGTAATTTTTTATTAAAGGTTATTAAATTAATAAGAAATAGGTACTTGATGGGGATCTCTTGTGTGTGAGGTCATCGCGACGATGCTGATCCTCACGTTTTCAATATTAAGTCTACAAACATATTATATTGTAAATTCATATTTAAAAAAAGTTCCGTTTGATTTTTGGTATTTTTTAACAGTGGTAGAGCCACGCGGCAGCCTTTGCTGTCGCACGGATGGGCCGGCTCGAACCGGGGTGGTACCACCTCACAGAATACCAGCGTGAAGTAGAGGTTTACCTCTGCGTTTTGTTTGGTGAGTGCAGGTGGCCGGAGGCCCTTTTTACTGGAAATGAGGCATTCCATCTTAGTTCTCACGAGTGACAACGCATCTGCATTTTGATTCGCAAACGAGGATAGATGTAGATGTCTATGGGCCGCAGCAACCCCTTACCATCAGGTGGACTGTGTTCTCGTTTGTCACCCTTATCCTATAAAAAAAAAGTTTTTTATAAGGATAGAGGTTTTTTCCGATCCAGACGTGAAATGTAATGAAAACTTAATTTTTGAAGTGGGTTCTGCCCGGAGAAATATAACAAAAGAAATTCCGCAAACATCTACAGTTTTTTTTGCTGTATTTTTAAAAGCCAATAATATGATATTTTTAAAGAAAACGAATAGATTCCATAGGCGTAGCACATAATCTAATCTGTGCCAAAGGTAACCAAAGCACGAAACAAAAATAGCTAAAACATAGCTAAAAACACTGTCGGTTAAGTCTCCTTTTAAACGAAAGAAAAAAAATCAAAATCGGTTTATCCGTTCCGGAGCAATGATGCCACAGACCGACTCACAGACACCCGCTACAAACTCGTAACACACCACTGTTCGTCAGGGGCTTAAAATTTTATTATATAAAGGGTACTTTTGACGCAATGTAAGGGGTATATGCCAACTTTTTTAAGCATGAAACTTTGCATGTGTTCTTTTGATTGACGAATGGGCCTGACGGACCAGTAGGTCGTATATGACTATCAAAAACACTGAACTCAGAATTATTCGAAAGAGTTTGGTAAAAATTTTTAAGATTGTCAGCTGGCGTATTGTTGGAGAGGCCTATGTCAAACCGAGGACTTAAAATCATTACCGTTAAAGTCTATCAAAAGTCCACAGCTACCCATAGTTTGCCTCATAGGCCGCTAGAGAAAATTGCTATTAACAATTTAATTGGTGCCAAAGAAGTTAAAGTATTTTTCGTCTAAAGAATACATTATTATCTTGAATATATTAATGAAAATTTAATAGTCTATAGCTAGTTTTGCACAAAGAAACTCATTACTAAAATGGTACTTCATTAAAGCTTAGATTTACTGTTAATCTTCGTTAACATTAAAATAATTAAACGTTATTTTGATATAGTCGAATTTATTGCTGTCTCCATTCTCAGTAATGATCGACTTGGATCATTTTATTAGTTTGTAGTATAAATTTATTTAATTTTATAACGCTTTTAATTATTCAAATGAATATGGAAAATATATACGCTTTTTTACGACAGAATATAGTATGCAACATACACCATACACACAACAAGATTTAAGAGTGTATCAAGTGTATCAAGATTCTTTATGAATGTGCTCTCATGAGAGAGAGACAGGGTGCTAACATCTGCTTAGGATCTTATAATTAATAAAATTAAATCCCAACCTGAAGTACCTTGCCTTAACTGTGCACTCTGATTTTTGGCCGCCACTTTCACTAAGGCACTACAGAGTAAGCTACAATTTAGTAAAAGCTACATTACCTTCAAATTTATAAAAATGTAAAATAAACAAGTGATTTTTTTTTAATTTTTTTTTATATACCACGTTTATTTATAGTTTTGCGATGTGATCCAAACTTGAGCTATATTCAAATTTTCATGCTCAGCTCATCGGAAATTTAGTCGAAAATTAATTACTGAAAATCAATTACTACTAAATTCCAAACAAGGAAGTGACTTAATAAAAACGTTGTAAAATAAAAACTTACATAATTTTACAAGCCTCGCATTTAAATATGTTTTAAATTAAACTTTTTACACATAGAAAATAATGTTCCCAGGCGATTCTGTTAGTTATTATTACTTCCAAGGTAAGCCGGAAAGAGTGGTAGTATTCCACTGATCTCTACATAGTATAAAACAAAATCTTTTCCCGCCGTCTGTACGCTTATAATCTTTTAAACTACGCAACGAGTTGTGATGCGGCTTACATCAATAGACAGAATAATTTAAAAGAAAGGTTTGTATGAGTACAAACACACACACACACACACACACACACACGCGTGTGTGTGTGTGTGTGTGTACATTACAGAAGAATTATATATATATATATATAATTCTTCGGTCTGTGTATGTGACTGAACTCCTAAACGCTGGACCGATTTTGATGAAAATTTGTATGGTTTAGGTTCACAATTGGACCTGGTAGGTAGCGTTGTTGTCGAGATCCAGAAATCAACCGTCAGAAATCTTTTTTCCGCACAGCCCCAGAAGAAGGGTAATATTTTTCGAGAATGTGTACATATATGTGTACATTCTATTCTATTCATATTAATTGTCAGTGTAACATGGGCTATATAATATTTACATATAATGCATCTACAAATACAAATACCACTCACAGAGTACCAGCGTAAAATAGCAGCTTAATGCTGCTGTGTTTATATGGTGAGTGTAGAGAACCGGAGACCTATTTTACTGGAAAAGAAGCATTCTATCTTAGTTCTCACGGCTGACTACACATCTGCATTTTAATTTGCAAACGAAGATAGATGTAGATGTCTATGGGCCACAGCAACCACTTACCATCAGGTGGATTGTTTGCTCGTTTGTCACCCTAATTCTATATAAAAAAAAAACAAAAAAGCGAGGAGGAGGTTTTTATAGTAAGCTATTTAACGCATTCGTTTTTTCTATAATTACTATTTTTACCGTTAAGAGTATTGATATATATTGAGACTACTTAAGCCATAGGTAAGTTAAGATTAAATATTTAGTGACAATTGTCAATTAACAATATAACATAATTATGCCATTGGTTAAGTTAACGTTCAGACAAATATGTGAATGGAAACGGAGTCTGTGTTGCGAGATACTAATCCTGCGTCATCCGTAAAACGTGGCGGTAACGTTGCATTTTAGCAACTTGAAAGAGACAGACTGTAGTACCGAGAGACAGCTGAGAGTAATGTGTATTAATACTTTCACTGTCTGATTTCATACACAATAGCAATTGTAAGCGAAAAGGTTAAGGTTGCAGTATGAATGGTCCGGCTCAGCCGGGGAAGAACCACGTTCTCACCGAATACCAGCGTAAAATAGCACTTAAGGTTGCTGTGTTGCGTATGGTGAGTGTAGAGAATCGGATACTCCTAAACGGATATATATCCGGTAATGAGCCATTGTAGGTGACAACGCATATACTTCTGATACTTAATCAAGGGCAGATGTAGGCGTATGTTGGGAACAGCATACACTTAATCTACTTATTAACTCAAAACTATAACAGAATTAATAGAAGATGTCGTTGTTTCAGTGCGCCCCTCAGACCCATCAGCTGGCTTTGGACATGCAGCTGTCTATTTTAGCGGGTCTTGTCGTTTGGGCAATGCAGTCGGATTTGCCCATGTTAAGGGCGCTTGTACCGACACTGCATGTGTGGACTGCTTTCTCAAGGTATAAAACAGCCAAAGAACATCGCCTCACACTGCTGGCTTACCATGGCGTCAGGTGTGTTGATATTATTTCACTCTTATAGTTCACTCACAGTTTTAATTATATGACACTTAAATAAAGTTACAGCCTCTTTATGTCCCACGGTTGGACACAGGTGTGCTCTCATTTCTGAGACAGTTATGGAGTAATAAAAATTTTATATGTAGTGGTAGAGTAAGCTAAGAACGTGATAACACAGTTTAAATATACTCTCTTTACACTGTGGTAATATTATGTATATACTTGAACATTTTCCATACAACCTACGTACATTATATATCCTGAGTCATAAAATGTATTATTTAAACATTTCCGTGGGTAGTTTTTGTAAATTTTTACCCTTATCGCAACTTCTAAATAGTATTCTCTGCTTAGCTATGGTAGAGAACGCCATAAGGAGTTAAGTACGACTTTGTACTTTTAATGCAACAAAATCTAAATAAATAAATAATTTACTATGTCGTGATCGCGGAGCAGGATGAATTTCAAATTATTGGAATTCATACAAATGTGAACTTTAATAACTTGACAATAAACTCAGTTTTTGAATCGCAAATACTGTTCAAAATGTCGTAAAACTATCTGAGTTACAATAGAAATAAAACTTTTTATGATGGGAATTAAGTTTAAAAATGCAAAGCAGTAAAAAAATCCCGCTATCGGAATATTCCAATTACATTCGGTCAAACTGTTCAAAACTGTTCAGATATAAGCTGATTTATATTCAAACTAAACGACCAACACGACCACAAAGTCAGCCTTGATCGCTCCACGCCCACCGGAAGGTACCGAGATGGCAGCAAATTGTGATTCAAGCGTATATCGTTCAAAGATCTTACGAGTATGTGCGCGCTTTGTCAGCTGCTTTGTGTTTATTGTGTTGTTTGTTTGTTGTGTTGTTATGATTTTTCTATACAAGGGAGGGTTTTTTTATAGGATATGGGTGACAAACGAGCACACATAACACAAATTATCACACAGTTACAAATAATCACACACAGTTTATCCACGTACCGTTATTGCGGTTTTTAAAAATACGAGTAAATAAGGTTTCTTCTTTTATTTGAAATTATCCCAACAACGTTTTTACCTACTGATAGACCCTAACGAATGTGTGTGTGCGCAGTAAAATCAGTTAAAATAATGCATTACTACGCATTTTGAATTCAAAAGATAAAAAAGATAAAATGTTTGAGATTTTTTTTAATTAACTTTTCTTCACCATTTGCCTATATTATCCCCCCATATATCCAAACTAGCAAGCAGACTAAGTTCTGCAGCCTATACTGTAAAAAAGATTAGAGGTCTCACTAGTGTCGAGACAGCTAGATTAGTTTATTTTAGTTATTTCCATAGCATAATGTCTTATGGGATTTTGCTATGGGGAAATGCGGCTGATTCAGAAACTATTTTTGTTTTACAGAAGAGGGCCATTAGAGCTATTTACAATCTAAAACCGAGAGAGTCTCTTAGAGATAAATTTAAAGAAATTAATATGTTAACTTTGGCCTCTCAGTATATTTACGAAAGTTTAATGTATGTTCACAAAAACAAAGGTAGTTTTAGTAAAAAAAAGTGATATACATTCTGTAAACACTAGGAACAAACACAAGCTATACCAGTTGTACCAGTGTTACCAGTTTCTCGACTCCACAGAGTCAGTAATTCATTCTCGGGGCAATGTATACGCTATTACAACAAGTTCCCGGAATATGTACAGGCTCTCTCTATTAGCAAGTTTAAATGTTTTGTTAAGTTGAAACTGTATAAAAAGGGTTATTATAGTATAAATGAATACATGGTTGATAATAACCCCTGGGAATGAGGTGATCGCTTCCAAGCTGTTTCTAAAATAAATTTTGTACTTATATAGTTTGTACAACCATTATTGTAAAATTTGCAAAAAAAAAAGTCCCGCTGGGTTTCGTGCTGGTTCTTCCCAGGACAGAGGATTTTTTTCGAACCAGTGGTAAAGTAAAAAATGACTTTCAATAAGAATTACACATGTGATCTATATTGAATAAAAATTATTCTATTCTATTCTATTCTATTAGGCAAAATTTGGTCGGTTATTGCAAAATAACCTTGTATAAGCTATCCTACCGGCTAATCAACTTGGTTACTTCTCACCTAGTCATATATACTAAAATACGCAGTCTGCACTGGTTTAGTTTGTTTTTTTTTTGAAAATACATAAATATCTTTCTATATCAACCATTTTATAATGGTTTTGTTGTCTGCATATAAAAATATTTATATTTTAATATTTACAAAAACTCCCTATTGATCCATTTAATCCTCTTAAAAACGAATTCCAATTTGGTATCGGATCCAAGATATCAACTGCCGCACCATGACTTCAATACCAACAAATATACCTAATATTGACTTATAGAACCGTGGTTGCTGCTCATGGAATCCCGGATACAATCCCCACCGACACCAATGAAACTGTCAATTGCAATTTTAAATGCTGTTTTACCACGTGTTTGGCGGTGAAGATAAACATCGTGACGAAACCTTCATGTATGAGAAATTAAAAATAAAATATTTCGAAGACATCTGAAGTAACGGTACTTCAGATGTCTTCGAAATATTTTTTTTTTAATTTCTATTTCGTATTTGGGCAACGCGGCGGACACTCTTGCCCTTTACTCCTTTCAGAAATGAGAGAAGGCTGAGAAGAGCTTCGCTCACCATTGCAATTGCTAACTGCCGTCTATAGGCACATATATTCGTTATAAAGGCTGTGACTTTAATTTCCTACTAAAAAAACCAAATTGTTTATCCTTTAATATATAATTTTTATAATATTAACATTATGTAACACTTTACTTATGCATATTCCAATTATGTGTCATCAAATAATTAAGACGCTCTAAAATAATCGGCAGGAACTCTTTCTATCTACTTCCTTCTGTTAGCGTGGCCATGGCGGTTGCGTCATTTATAAATTGAGCAATAAATTAACATGTTATAGTATAGGTTCGAACAGTAAAGACTACTCTATAAGTTTTTCTGCAAAGTATACGAAATTTAAGCCTGTTACCTGCCACTCGGAGCGGCTACCGGCCCTACACCTCGGGCGAGCCATGTGGGTCCCTTTGTTCATCATGGGTGAACAACCCACGGCTAGTAAGACCCCCGCTAGGATAAGGCTCGAACTTGTTTGAGGAGGACAGACATTGGCCTATTCCAATTATCTTTGAAAACTACCTATACATCATCATTATCTTCATTATAGTCCATTACAAGTACACAGTTGAATATAACCCTTTTTTATATATATATATAATATATATATATATATATATATATATATATATATATAGTCGCAAAGTATGGTCGGCTATCTGCATCCATCGACTCCCTCCATGTTTAATCAGGTCTATTGTATGGTTGCCCAACCTTACGTTTGCCAGTACGAGGTAGATCAGTTCTTCCAGTCGACTCATTGCCAGCCTTCAGCCTACTAATCGGCTAGGTTGTATCAGTTTCTCTAGTTTCGGATTTTCTCACGTAGAAAACCTCCTAGTAAGGGTTCTCCTTAGTTGCTAAGTGTCTCTTAGCTGCCTGCATCCCCCCGCGACTGAATGTTAAATAGAAACGATGTACATTGACAGTTTTATCTGTTGTCAATTAAAACTTAAGAATATTGTTAGTCCAACTATATAGACTGATCGTCGGATCGTTGAGTACGGAACTTGGCTCATCACACCAGACAATATTTATGCTGTTAATAAATGAGAAACGATATTATTAAAATGACTTAAAGTCACTATGTTTCCATTTTTAGTCAATAAACAAATGACCACCGTTGTGTAGACTTTAGTTTTGGAACGAAGTTCCTTATCGCACGGTACGAATTTGACGGATGGGGGCTAGGCGAGAAAATGTGTAAGTTTTTTCCGTCACTACCGCCTTTCTATAGTGCTAGCGAGATGGAATATTATCCATCGTCCTCGCACTCTTTCATATCTTGCCGTGAAAGAAATATTATTTTAAGTGACGCTTCATTTTAATAGTAATTCATTTATTTGAATTTGTTGATCAATATTATACTTAATACGTCTCAATAAAAATTTACTACGAAAAGAACTTCGTTCCAACCGAGTGTTCAACGACACTCACGCACGGTTTTTAAAAATTAATAATGCAATGCCATAAACATTGCAAGTTTTAATAATGCCCGCAAAGAAAATGTAGGACCGTGACGCGAGCAAGTTTCGCAACGTTACGTGCTGCTTACATCAAGGCATCAAGCGTAAGCATATGGTGTGCTCCGAGCTTCGTAACGAGTTTATCTATAAAGATAATCTAAATATTTCTTATTTAAAATGAAAAATTACATTAATAAATCAATAATTTTTATAATTATTTCGTTGTATTTATTCACATTTTGACAACAATAAATAATTTTAATATAAAAGTTTTTATGGAAAAATCCTATGATTAGTGAATATCACTAACAGTAAGCTTTTAAAAATAATATCAACTTCTTAGTGTATGTATAAGATAATTTTATTTGTCAGATGAATTGTGGAAATTGTTTTCCAGCCTATTGCTGTCGCTAAACAGCATTGCATCAATTGTTTTCTTTTTTAATTTATTATAAGCCCGTTTAAATCACACTGTCTTAGCGCAATAAAACCCTATTTTATAAATATACTATTACCTTGAAGACAATCACGTCACCACCATCACTCATTACAGCCTATGAACAGTCTACTGCCTGTTCTTTTTTTTAGAATAAAGTTGACAAGCGAGCACACTGTCCACCTGATGGTAGGTGGATGTTGTGGCCCATAGACATCTAAATCTATCTTCAATTAAGAACCAAAAAGCAGATGCGTTGTCATCCCTGAGGACTAAGATGGAATGCCTCGTATCCAGTAAGAAGCGTCTCCGGTGGCTCTACCACTTAAAAAAAACTGATCATAGACTTTCCCCATAGTTTTAATTTGCTATAGTAGTAAAGAGGCATTCCATCTTAGTCCTCATGGGTGACAACGCATCTGGATTTTTATTCGCAAACGAGGATAGATGTAGATATATATGGGCCACAACAACCACTTACCATCAGGTGGACTGTGTGCTCGTTTGTCACCCTTATCCTATAAAAAAAGAGGATATTCTTTAACAACCACAAGGAGAAATTATCATACGATAAGAGTTTCTTACACAGCCTTACGCCTATAAAAAAGAGAACAGTGATTTTACGATATTGCTAGGACTTAGTTCACTTTGTTATTCGTCTGCTGGATATGAACCTTTTAAATATTAATGCTAATTCCGGACCCATGACCATTAGAGCCTGCTTTAAAAATCCCATTAAACATCACTTTATTTCTACTTTCTCATAAAAGATTTATTTTTCGGATTATATTGCTTTTGGCTCTCGAATAAAACGTAATGTGATATTTTTCTTTTCTTCATTTTCAGTGTAAGCCAACTGTACAGAACGGCGAGGCTGAGCTACACGTCTGTGATCCACCGCTCCACTCCATACTTGATCGGGCTAAGCCTCGGGCTGACTCTCAAGAATAATACCTATCATAGTAGAGTACGTTGTTCTGTTTCATTCGAAATATAAACAGGATCACTGATATTTACTGTCGGCTAAACAAACACTTCGATAAATTGTTTCTTTGAAAGATTGTATTTGCAAGTTTAGTACGTTTATTGGAATCGATACAATAATTCAATGAATAGGTTTTGTACGTTCTGAGTTAGAATTTATCCCGTATCACGCACAAGATTCAATAATATACAAGCCGTGGAAGTTTAGGGGTTCACGAGCAAACTGGGTTCGATCCCCGTCGGCACTGATAAAATTGTGAATTGCAATTTAAAGTGCTGATTTACTACGTGCTCAGCGGTTATGGAAAACATCGCTATTAAACACCCATGTCTGAGAAATATTATTTCTAAGACACGTGAAGTCTGACATCACTCACTGAAGCAGCAGGATGGACTAATTGCTCCATAGTCCATACTGCTGCTTCAAAACACTCTAACAGTGGTAGAGCCACGCGGCAGCTTTTGCTGTCGCACGCATGGGCCGGCTCGAACCGGGGTGGTACCACGACCTCACAGAATACCAGCGTGAAGTAGAGGTTTACCTCTGTGTTTCGCTTGGTGAGTGCAGGTGGCCGGAGGCCCTTTTTACTGGAAATGAGGCATTCCATCTTAGTCCTCACGGGTGGCAACGCATCTGCATTTTGATTCGCAAACGAGGATAGATGTAGATGTCTATGGGCCGCAGCAACCACTTAGCATCAGGTGGACTGTGTGCTCGTTTGTCACCCTTATCTTATAAAAAAAAAATAGTCCTCACAGAACTGAGAGAGGACCTGTGTTAGCAGTGGCGTATATAAACAGTAGTCTTTACTTTATATTTTTTTGTACAGATAAAGATAAAAAAAAACATGCGGGAGTGTCGTGGAACTCGGTTGGAACGAAGTTCCTTCCGTAGTACCTATATTCTTATTGATAAACCTATTATTCTTATTGATAAACTATTCATGACAAGTAAGAAAAAGTGCGAGGGAGATGGATATGGTCTCATCTCGCTTTCTTATAGCCGTCAAGGCCGTTTACACTACGTCAGAAGACGTCGTGATTCGTGACGGAAAAATCGTACACTTTTTCTCGCCTAGCCCCCATCCGCCAAATTCGTACCGTTCGATAAAGAACTTCCTTCCAAAAACTAACCAAATATTTGTTAATTGCAATTTTAAATGCTGATTTTCTTGCTTGAGAAATTAAAAAAATATTTCGAAGATGAATTTGAACATTTGAAGTCTGACAACACGCATTGGAGCAGCGCGGCGGTCCTTTCCTGCAACAAAACCGATAAGAAATAACTGGAGGTCTCTACCTAGTAGCGGGACGTACGTACTACATACGTCCCGCTACTGTACATACGTCCCGCTGCCTACATACAATGTAGTCTGTTACTTATCTAATTATTTTAATTCTTCACTCCCTTTAGATAGGCCCATATCGTTGTTAGGGGGGTATGTCTTAATTGTTACGCTTGAAAGACGTATTGACGATCAGACGTTTCGTACGTTTGATGCTGCGTTTCATCTCTGCTTTGGGTTTTTTTTTATCTCGGGTGCAATCTATATGTTTATAATGGTATCTATAAGAAACTATAACTTGCCGCACTCGTTTTTACTAGGTTGTAGAACCAGGGGCGGATTAAAAGTCGACAGCGCCGTAGGCTAACACCTCATCGCCGGCCAATATATATAACTACTTATACCAACTTTATTATAAAGTATTAAATTATTGTATAGTTTGTTTGCGTAATAATTGGGCAGATCAGGACACGTAAGCCTTAGCAAGTGTGTGTGAATGAAAAATGTGAAGAGAGAGTGAGAGCGATATATAACTAATCAAGTAGACAGGGCGCGCTTTGGATGCTATACATCTATTTAAAAAGTATGATTTTTATTTCACGCATACGTTATTTTGTTTTTTCTTAAAAACTTCCGACTGCAACCCTTTGTAAACTCCCGCTCTTAGGCACGTGCCTTGTTTGATTTAAGGATAATCCGCCACTGTGTCGAACTCCTTTTCCGCCTTTTTTTATAGGATAGGGTGACAAACGAGCCACCTGATGTTAAGTGGTTTCTGTGACCCATAGACATTTATTCTCAGTAAAGAATCAATATGCAGATGCGTCGGCACCCGTAAGGACTAAGATGGAATGCCTCTTTCCCAGTAAAGTGGGTCTCCGGTTCTCTACACTCACCATACGAAACACAGCAGTGTCAAGCTGCCATTTTACGCTGGTATTCTGTGAGAGCGTGGTCCTTCCCCGGTCGAGCCGACCCATTCGTGCTACAACTATACTACTAATATAGCTGCAGCATGGCTCTACCACGTATGAATCCTAGCCTAGGAATCCGTCTTGGCAATTACCACTACCTTACCTATTTCTACCAACAAATAGCAGTACGAATGAGTACACTAATAATCACTTACAGGCGTGAGACATTCTATCTTAGTCCTCAGAGGTGTCAAAGCCTGTAGTTACTTTATTTGAAGTTGGTTGCCGGTGTCCATGGGCCACGTAGTATCAACTGGACTGTAAGTTCATTTGCTACTTCAATATTACTTATAATTCCTTGCTTCATTTTTCAAATATGATTATAACAATATAGTTTCCGTACTTACTGGTAACTTCGTACGAAGTTACCAAGTAAGTAAGTAGGAAACTACATTGTTATAATCATATCTTCAAAAGAAGCAAGTCATCATAATAATGATCGAACTTCACTTGGAAGTTCGTTTGATCATATATGTATTATAAATCAATTATAAATATCGTCAGTTACGACACCTACAAGGCGAATTAGGGTGATGAATACTCTCACGACTCGTCTTTACGGCAAGAGCACTTTTAATTAGATAAGTAACGACAAGAAACTTCTAAAAACATCCAGGTAAGGGTCGCCCGTTTACACAGGGCAGCGAACTCACTGTTGTATTCCGATTTGAATGTTTGTTTTTGAATTACATATTATATGTATATAATACAGGTATTTCATATACGTATTCAAGGGTCACAGCTCTTCTCCCGGCTTCTTCATATATATTTTGGGTGGATTTGATTTTATTAATGTGTGTAATATATGTGTTTGTTTGTCATGATCCAGTAAAATCATAAAAAAACTCATAAGATCCCAAAGATAAGTCATTAAGGTTTTTTAACAAATAAGTATATATATTTACTATATATCTTTCAAATGCTGTTGTAAGTTATAAGCTGCGAAGGATATATTAAAGGATATCTTGGCAGTGCAGTATCCAAGCGTTTAGCTGCGGTGCTTTGAGCCGCGGGTTTGAATTCCACACGATACAAGTATTCGTACGGCCTACAAATAACTGTAGGTCTGGTCGTTTACCTAAGTGCAATTAATTTATGTAATACGCCTCCACAATAAAAGGAAAGGTTTTAATTTTAAGATGAGATTAAAAAATAAAATGAAAAAGAATAAACAAAAGGTTCAAAGTGATATATCGTACTGCCACCTACAAACTAATTACGGCGAAACTGAAGTTTTGTTTATTACTATTTTTGTTGGCGAACATACTAAACATATAAAACATATTAAAATTCTTTATGAAAACTTTAAGTACTTTAAGCCTTAAGGGGAACAAGATATTAGTATGATGTGTTTTGAATTATATCTTAATGCTGTAGTGTTGAGTCAAATAACGTATGTACTAATGTATTCTCTGAAAACCGAAAGCTTAGCGATTGTAGGCAAGTTGCCAAGAATGAAATGTTGGCATGATATGTTTGAAGGTGATTCTCAAAGATGAGATGGTGAAACAATATCCATTCTTTCTTTATCCGTTACCGTCAAGCGTCACAGCCTACTAAAGTCCACTACTGAACATAGGCCTCCCCCGTAGATTGCCTCATAGGGGGGATATTTGCTATAGTTGCCACGCTTTGCAAGTGAGTTTGCAATCGCAGTTTTTATTTTAAGCTGTTGTTAGAAAGACGCTGCTGCCCATCTCCTGATTTGTTTCCCTCTGCCGCCTCTTACAGCACCCACGGGATAACATATGGTAGTGGATATTCTTACACCGCCACTGCACGGTAAAATTAACTTCTTTCACCTTTATTTATTATACTTCTTACATATAAAAGATTAATGTTTGTTCGCATTTTATGAGCTGCCATATCGTTCATCAGATTACACTATAACTTTGTCAAGTTATTGCTTGCACTTGGGCGGAGGTTGCAGGCATATTACAATTAACTTACAGTAGGTGGCGCACGTATCGCACCGACAAATTTATTTGAAAGTAATGTATCATTCAATTTCAATGAATGTATTATCATTCCTATTTAACAATATAACTCTTTAAAATTGGAAACCATATTTCCACAATTATTTTTTCTACGGCAGCATCGCGTTAGGACCAGCTAGGTCAGCCTATAAAAATCCACTGCTGAACATGGGCATCTCGCTCATTGAAGGGATAATATGTCTTTATCGTCAGGCTTGGCAGGTGGTTTGACAATCCCACTGTCTGACGCCTTTTGACGCCTTTGTCGCCGATGTCTGCCTCCTGTCCATGTAAACGAGACGGTTATACTGCCGTCAATCGAAACACATTCGATTTTCTGTGATTTTCTGTAATAATCGTACTTCCATTTGACTTATTGTAGAATCGAGTTTTGGGTCGAAAAAACCTGTAACGGTTTTTAATAAAACAGGTATCCATAGTGTGACTAAGCGTCGAATGAAATTGGTTTCCAACGAAGGACCAAACAACCAGCAGGCATCGTTTAAAAACAATACCTAACAAGTCCTTACGACTCTAGTATTATCAGGACGTTGCGTTGTTAGGTTGAACACATATCTCCTCTCATCTCAGATCGGATTTTAATAGAGCACGTTGACAAATATCGCATGTCTTCAACATATTTTTACTCCTCAGACATGCAATTTTCCTAACTATGTGTGCTGTGGTAGCTCAGAGGCAATTTTTTATACGTGGTAGAGCCACAATGCAGCCATATTATGGTTGCATTGTGGCTCTACCGGGGGACCGGGGAAGGACCCCGTTCTCACAGAATACAGGCTTAATGCTGCTGTTTTTCGTATACCGATTGTAGAGAACCGAAGACCCTTTTTACTGCAAACGAGGCATTCTGTCTTAGTCCTTACGGGTGACAACGCATCTGGATTTTGATTCTGAATTGAGGATAAATGAAGATGTATATGGGCCATGTACCATTAAGTGTACTGTGTGCTCGTTTGTCACCCTTATTCTATATAAAAAAGCGATCGACCTAAATTTCATGTTACGCGAGCAATGTGAAATGTGTGTGTGTGTTTTTTTTAAACTATATACTCGTATTTGTGGAACAACATTTTTTCACCGACTTCAGCAAAGGAGAACGTACTTAATTCTAATGTACATTTTTGTGATATTTTAACCAATTATAATTCCAATGTAATGTATATTTTATATTCTTACTTGTATATAAAAGATAATAAGATTAATATATACTCGTAAATATAATAGATTATACCTCGTGGGTGAGCCTATAAAAGTTTGAAAAAATCTAAAGGTGAAGAAACATAGAATGAAAATTTGAATTTAATATTTTTGATGTAAAAAGAGTCAAAAAATAAAACTCTAAAAAGGAAACATTGACTTCATTAAAAATAAAATGAATAAAATAATTTCTCCAAAGCTTTTGAAGTACGCTTTAAATCGATTGATGCTTAAATTCATCGAAATACTTAGTCTTAACACTGACTTCAGAAGTTATGAAATTGTGTATAAAAGATTATCATATAAGTGGTTTTTTTTGCAGGTATTAATAACGTTTGGCTGGTTATTCAGCGGATTGCTATGGTTTCTTCTATTATGGGCTGGCTTTGATTCTGGTTCACATCAGTATCGATACAGTGTAACATTTGCTGCCCAATACGCCGCGTTGGCACCGATTGCGTCGGCTTTGGCAATCGCATGGTTAATATATGCAGTGCACGGCGGTTATTGTGGTGAGTATATAGCAACTGATTGGAGGTAAATCTGGTTAGTAAATTCACGGAAACTATTTGCACCGAAAATACGTCGTGGTTTCGTTCAATTGTTTCAAAATCGTCTCCTTAATTTTAATTGAATTAGTTTTTTTTAATGTATATACAACATAAAATGTAATGAAATCCATTATGAAGAGACCTAGTAGTAAAGCCACAGTTGTGGATAGAAAAGAGAACTATAAAAAGGGGAAGAAAGTTTCTCGAGTGCCAGCTTTGCTTAGGCAAACGCAATGTAGAGTCGACCCCTACTAAATGGAGTGACAATCTAGTACTCGTAAGACATGTAGGAAATCGATGGATGCTGCTGACTCTACACCGTGTTTTGGGGTGGTCTGAGCTGAGGCTTATGTTTAGTAAAATTTAAATTATAGACTATGTTCACAGGCGTCCTCTGATTTCTGATAACTGTTGTGAAATACATGATGGTGGAAATGATTATATTTCCCACAATCAAAACCATAATAGTTTTGTTGTATATAATATATGTATATATTATATATGATATAATATAATCATTTTTATTAACAGGAATAAAATATCGTTTTAAAAATGGTGATAAAAGATTTAAAAAAATGTATCATTAAACGTATCAGCATGGCTCTAACATTTATAGCTATATTAGTAGTATAGTTGTAGCACTAATTGGCCGGTTTCACCAGGGAAGGACCACGCTCTCACAGAATACCGAAATAAAATACCAGCTTAATGCTGCTGTGTTTCGTATGTATGAGTGTAGAGAACCGGATACCTATTTTACTGAAAAAGAGGCATTCTATTTTAGTCCTCACGGCTGACATAGCATCTGCATTTTAATTTGCAAACGAAGATAGATGTAGATGTCTATGGGCCACAGCAACCACTTACCACCAGGTGGACTGTGTGCTCGTTTGTCAATTCTAAAAAAAAAATCTAGTCGGACTATTTGTCCCAGGTAAACATACTCGTCAACAACTTCGAGCTTAGTGCTCCCAACAACTACCGGCATTGGTATGACATGGACATTAAACATGATCTTTGTTTTGTCCATGTTCATCTTAAGACCTATCCGTTGGGAAGCACTATTGAGGTCATTGAGCATAGTGCTTTGGTCCTCCAGCGATTCTGCCATAAGGACTATATCGTCGGCAAATCGAATGTGAGTGATGTACTCGCCATTGATGTTGATACCGTATCCTTTCCAGTCCAGAAGCTTGAGAACGTCTTCCAAAGCAGTGGTGAAGAGTTTCGGGGATATGACGTCACCCTGTCTTACACCTCTCTGCAATTGGATAGGTTTCGTACTCTGGTTCTGTACTCGGATAGCCATCGTCGCCCTACTGTACAAACACTTCAGCACTTCGATATACCAACAGTTTACTTGGCACCGCTGAAGGGACTGCAGCACCGCCCAAATTTCGACGGAATCAAAGGCTTTCTCATAGTCCACATACGCCAGACATAGTGGCAAATTGTACTCCTCTGACTTCTGTACAATTTGCCGAAGGGTATGTATGTGGTCTATGATGCTAAAGCCTTTTCGGAAACCGGCTTGTTCGGGAGGCTGGAAGTCGTCAAGTCTGCGCGCGAGACGATTCGTAAAAACAGCACGTAAACGCGGCTCAGAAGGGAAATCGGTCTGTAGTTCTTCAAGAGAGCGTTGTCGCCTTTCTTAAAGAACAAGACCACCGCACTTCTGCTCCACGTCTCCGGTGTAATGCCACCATGGAGGACGGAATTAAAGAGCTTCTGAAGAACTTCAAGTATCGGTTTTCCACCCGCTTTCAGAAGCTCCGCTGTAATTCCATCCTCGCCTCGACTGACGTCCGGGATATCATCGGAATAATGTCGGATAAGACTCGCTCTTGGATACTCACACTTGCGTGTGGCTACAATGATGACAACAAGTAAAATTAACGCGATGAAATCCGTATAAAATGGTTTTATTCAACCATAAACAGACTTATCGCTTTACGTTGAAAAGTTAAAATCATGAACATTGAAAACAGGTCATAATAATATGAATGCTTGTTTAATGACGTAAAAACTGTTTGATAGTCGCATGCAGTGTGTTTAATATACACAACACACATTAATATTTTTTAAAAATAAATGGGACAAACATGCATCCACATCTGCATAATACGATAAATGAACAAGAGTTATTTTTGTAAAAGAATTATAATTTTTACGTTTTTTAATAGTATTCATTTATTATCACCGACTACTGTCTAATAATGGATTTTATATGGTATCGCATGCTGTACACCTGGTTTCTAAGCCATATCCTGGTAAATGAACGTTAAGAAATAACGTTATAATAACGTTTTTTTAAACTAAATAAAAAATAAAAAAAATATGGAAGATTCTTTCGTCTCACGTATCGTTTGAGCTGGGTACAAGTATGCTGCCTAAGGTCGATATTAGGGTAATTAAAAGATGCGAGGTATTCCATTTTAGTTATCAAAGGTGACAACGCATCCGTAGTCTTCTTTTTTGAAGTTGGCTGGAGGTGTCAATGGACTGCAGCAGCGACCTACCTTCTGAACTTTAAGTTTGTTAATAACTTTAATTTTAATGGGGTTGTTATAAACTAATTTGCTTAATTCCGCGTAAAAAAAGAATCGTCCCGTCGTCGTTAACCCCAGCACCACCCCACCCCAGTGCTGGTAGTGCTGGGATTAACGACGACGGGTATAGTGCGCGCGATTGAGGGAGGGTGGGAGGTTCCCTTAAAACTGGGCAGGACACATCATTTTCTTTTTTTACGCGGAATTAAGCAAATTAGTTTATAAAAACCCTATTATATTGGATTTCCGCAAAGTAACGCCTTTATTATTTAACTTTAATTTTATAAAAAAGACACTCTACTAATTATCTAGCGCCCAGGTTTAAGTGTGTGTTCGTGTTAGTATAAAAAAAAGACTTTTTGCATCATCACATACCCAATATCGGCAAATATTTTAAACATTTCTTATTTTTTTTATTTTAACACTTCTTATTTATTACGAAATAAGTTACAAACAGTTATTATTTAATTGAATAGAACTAAATAGAATAGGTTTTTACTTAGTATCATTATCACCATCATTGCAGCTCTTTACAAGTACACAAACTACATTGCAGTTGTGATATTCAGTATATTATATTATAAAAAAATCTTATTGAGAGTCACTTTTTAATTAAACTGGGTATATTTATTGCTAATACTGGTTCGAAAACAACCTCTGTCCTGGGAAAACCCAGCTAAAATCAAAAAAAGATTTGGGTTTTTGTGTGCGCAAGCTTATTTGGAATTTTCCAACTTTGTTCAGCAGGAAATTAGTTATAAAAATATATCATTGTGAGGTTTTTTTTTCTTAATATATATTAAGTTGTTAGTACTTTGTTTAAAAGTAAAGATCACAATAATTAAAACTCCTGTACAAGTTGGCGGTATAATTTAAATTTTGCACTGCTGTATCTAACACTTTATTTTGAAATTAAATTGTATAGTTGACACAATCTATAATAAATTACCGCATCATATAATTTGCGTTTGCTATTTTTCGTAATATACACACTTGGTTGATTTTCCATTTTAAGGTAAATAAAAGTTTTAGTATTGAAAATGTAAATACAATGTAAATATAAGGCCCCCCTAAACCGTCAAATACCAAATTAAAAAATAATGACAATTCTCTCGCTATTTACAGATTTCCTGAAAAACATTCTGTGCAGCCGTCCGTTAACTCTCATAAGTCGCCTTTCTTATGCCCTTTACCTTTGTCAGTTCATTGTGTTTCTGACAAATGCGGCTACAATTAGGACGTCCAGTGAGTTTAGCTTAATATCACTGGTAAGTTTAATATAAAGTATATATAATTTGAATATACCATTACAAATTACAAGCGTAACTTTTATTAAACAGTAGTTACACAACAATACCGATGAATTGGAATTTAATTTATATTTTTATGAAATATGTTATGTTTAAACACTCATAATTATCGGTATATAGTTTTCAAAAATAATAGTCATTTAACTGTTTCATTTCAGATTAATATCCAAGAAATATCGCTCATATTTCTATCATCACTTTTGCTGACATTGACATTTGTTATACCCATGCAATCTCTACCTAAGATCCTTTTTTCGATTTCGAATTATAAAAACGACGTAAAAAATAAGAAAGCGGGTTTAGATTTGAAAAAATCTCAAGGCGAACCCGAATGTCCTTTAAAAAACGAAAATGCTGTTGAAACTCCAACAGTGCGAAACAGGCAAACCCTAGTAGCTCACAGAGAAGTGTTAGAAGATATACCAGAAGCAGAAATAGAATATGAATACAGAAGAGAATTAATTGATGGATTGGATGAAATCTTAGAAGAAGAAGAAGATGCAGAAGCTGTTGTTGAAGGTCATAATTGTTTAGATGAAGAAGATCTAGAAATAATCGAAGAAGAAGAACAGGGTGGAAATGAAGATTTTTGGATAAACAGACAAGACAATGCTCAAAGGAGACCATATTCAAGAAATAGTGATAGGGATCTTGATGATTGGGAGGTAACTGGAAATGGAAATGGTCAAGACGGTGCTCAAAATTATCGATACTCCCGGGAACGATGATTATTAATAAAATTGAATTTTATGTATATATAAGTCTTTAATATAATTAATTTTTTTTTCTTAAAAATGCTAACACACATCTATACAAATAAATAAAATTGAAGTTTTCTACGTGGTAGAGCCATGCTGCAGCTATATTATGCTTGTAGCATTAATAGGTCGGCTCGACCGAGGAAGGACCACGCTCTCACAGAATACCAGCGTAAAATAGCAGCTTAACGCTGCTGTGTATCGTATGGTGAGTGTAGAGAACCGGAGACCCTTTTTACTGGCAAAGAGGCATTCTATCTTAGTCCTCACGGGTGACAACGCATCTGCATCTTGAGTCTTTATTGAGGATAGATGTAGATGTCTATGGGTCACAGGAACCACTTACCATCAGGTGGACTGTGTGCTCGTTTGTCACCCGATCCTATAAAAAAAAGGAAGTGTCTGTTTGTAATGTCAAAATTACAGTTTTTTACTATATGAAAGTAAATACGGTACTTATAACTAAAATACTTTTTTTTTAATTTTTGTCTGTCTGTCTGTTTGTTCCGGCTAATCTCCGAAACGGCTAAACCGATTTCGACAAGACTTTCACTGGTAGGTAGCTGATTTTATATGGAGTAACTTAGGCTACTTTTATTTTAGAAAATGAATTAGGGTTCCGCGCAAAAACATAAAAACCCTAACACGTGGGCGAAGTCGCGGGGAACAGCTAGTTATACATAAGGCTAAAGTTCTAGGTATGTATGTGTATTAAAAGTTTAGATAGTTTAATTAAATTTTTAAAGATGTCATTGCAAAGCACGTATACAAAACTTCAAATTATTATTAGAATTTGGAGTGATAAATTCGTATTTTTTATGAGCCTGTACGTAGTTTATTTTTTGTATAAATAACAATCTTTTAAAGATAGCTAATCGAAATTTAAATATAAGTATAAAGCTCTCTTACTCGTGCTGCTCGTTGTTGCTGCTGCTCTCGTGATGGGTTAATGATGCAGCGTATTTTATGGCTACAGCACGAATACGTTGGCTTGATTGGGGAAGCATCAGGCTTGCACAGGGTACCAACTTGTTATTTCAACATTATGCACCTCTGCTTTCTATGGTAAGTGACATGAACTGGATATCCTTTTTACTGGTAACAGTGCATTACATTTTAGTATTCGTTAGACAATAGTCTACGTCTACTTATTAACGGAGACTTCAAGTTTATTAATGTTATAGAAACAGTCCTAATATATTGATTTTAAATAATGAACGCCCTATGGATTATTTCAGATTATTCGTTTACCGTAAATCACGAGTTTAAGTAACGACAAAACGTGTATTTGCAATTAAAATTAAAATAAATTTCAATAAAATTCATGTTTATGTGTAATTATATTGCCTTATGATTGTAAAATTCACATCATATAGGTACTTATTTATGATTTTTGCGTAGGCAACAATCATGTATAAACAATTAACTTTATTTGTTGTTCGTGATGCTTACAGTGTTGCAAAACAAGAGCGACTATCAGCAGAGCTAAATCGTCATTTGCGTGCGTTCAGGTGGATATTGTGGTCATGATCAATCTAAAATGTGTAAAGATGTAAATAATGAGCATAAAGTCCCCAGCTGATCTCCACTGAGGGTACCATGGACTGAGATGAATAAATACACACATCTATCTTGGGTTAATAATTAATGTGCAGCCACCCCTGAGTGATAAGATAGAATGCCTCGATACTAATAAAAGAGTTTTTGCTTCTCTATTCTCACCATATGAAACACTGATTTTAAGCATTATTATTCTGTAAGGGCTTGGTCCTTCTCCAGTCGAGTCAACCCATTCGTGTTGCAATCATAACATAGCTGCAGCGTGGCTCACCATAGATGGCAACTGCATAACTACACCAAATTCTACATGATATAAAAAAAGCAATAGAAAACTAAGCAATATTATACTCAATAAACGTAGTAAAATAATTACGTAATAAAAACTAGCAGGCTACTAATTGCATAACATTATTTTAATTGTACTGTACTTGTAATAATCTACACTTATAGGTTTGATAGGTGTTGAAGATTTGAGCGTGGCCAAATCAGACACGAGACTGAACTTTTTATACTAACATATAATATTTACTAACTCTTCTAACATATTTACACTACAGTGAATTATGTTAAAAATTATAATTATTGTTATTGTTACTATTGGAAATCTGGAGGTATGGCTTATGTGTAGCAAATAACTGCTATAAATTAAAGATAATGTTCTCTATACCGAATATCGATCACGGCGACCGGTTCCAACGGAGACTAGTCATCTGAGCAAGACAGGATTATAGTACATGAGTGTGTGTGCACAGGTGAATGAGAGAGGCGCAAGACCAACTACTTTTACGTCCTTTCCGAACCAAGTGGATTAAAACACCACAACATTCTGACTCCGAGCTACTACTGAGAATTTTTTGACAGTAAAATTCAATAACTGATTTCAGTCCGACGAGAAATTCGAACCGAGGCCCACACATAAACAGTCACGCTTACGACCCTAGTGGTCGTACTAACAAGGCAGTCAATTATTGATAATGTCATTACTACCACAAAATAATCAACCTGAAAATAAACATTGGACAAATAATTTTGTTTTGACCAATTAACTGTACAAACATTTACGTAAAGTATTGTGGTTGCAGAGAAAAATATTTAAAAAAAATCAAACTTAGTGCTTTATGTATTTAGTTGTTTAAATATTAGATTTCACTTTATATATACGCCTAGGTAGCATATTCTAGTTAATTACTTATTGTGGTATGCGACTCCTTACGTCAGTAGGAGTGATGTGATTTATTAATATATATACTTAGGTTTATTTATGTTTTTGATTTAAAATAATATATACACGTTTTATAATATATTAATTTATAATTAATATTAACACAATTATGTTATGTTTCGTGCGATGGGTGACGAGGATCATCAATCCTATTCACTGGCAACGAAGTATTCCATTGTTAGTCTCTGGGGTAACAACGCATCTGCATTTTGATTCTTGATATATGACAGATGTAGGTGTGTATGGACCACAGCATTCGCTTACCATCAGGTAAAATGTGTGCTCATTTGTCACGGCTACTTCTTCGGCTCTCTTAAAAACATCAAAACTGTTTCAACGTCTGTTACATTCTTCTAAATTAATATCAGTTTATAATATAAATAATATAATATAGTGATGTGGATTATCTTTCTAGGAGCAAGGTGTTTGTATTACGAGCACTAACGGTAAGAGATATTAACGTTTGGAATATAGGACTGTAAAATTATAGGCACTTTGATACTTTCTACAAATATACCGATAATAATAGACAATAATTAAATAGTATAAAATGTATGTTTAAAAAAAAAACAAAAAAAAATAACTAAGGTGCAATACTGCACAAGGGAGGCGTACGTTCATCAGTGCATATGCATCTTCATTGTAGGATGCCCCTAATGCCAGCCCCGCTCTTAATCCCAGCCATTTCGCCTTTTTCTTCAAAAATAAGGTTTCTAGTGGGTTTAACTACAAATATTGTCAACTAAAAATGTTTCGTAGCTAGAGGAAAGTATATTCCAAATATTACCACACAGTTATAAATCTATCAATGTTAAATTTAAAATCGAAACACCGACGCTTTTTTGATAAGTTATGGTTCCGCTAAAATTAGACTTATTTTACTTATTATCATCTTTAGGCTCTTGTTATTGCATGAATATATCGACATAGTAATGCCGTTATTTTTTAATAAATTTATGAGATTTTTATTTTATTTTAGTGGGCATTAATGGGGCTGTAATTAAATATAGGTACCAAATGTATGATATGCATGTCAGCTGTCAGGTTATTTTTTTGGTTTTAGAGTACCAAATAAGGAGTATCTAATTTCAGCCATGCAATATAAATCAGGGTTGTCATAAACTGAAATAAATATTATTTATTACTACTGCATAATATTTATGATGAAATAAGTAGGTTTATTTCATTAGAAACCTTTTGATGTTTTTTTCGAATCAGTATACAATATTCATGGCCTGTTTCTTTTGCGTCTTTTGCTAGGATTGCTTTTATTGTATAAAGTTATGGGTCTCACGAAACAGTTTTCCCTTATATAACTTTTTAGTCCAACTGTGGGTTGAATCCTTTTTCCGTTATTACATCTGCTTGTGCGAAAATACGAAATGGAAAAGGGATATACGCGCAGGCTATTTTGTATACAATGCATGTACATAATATTTTATAATTATGTAAATAAACTTTAATTAAAATAATGAGTATGTGAGATAAAAATAGATTTCATAACTTTGTTTATGTTAATTTTTAAAGACTACTTTGACTACTTAAAAATGGAATTTTAAGGTATTTTCTTTTGTGGATGGAAACAGATAATATATAATATTAGGTGGTGCTTAGCATCACAACCACGATAAACAATGAAGCAATTTCAATATCGAAGTGGTTCGACAGATATGCAGACAGCGTATTGAGTCACTTTGTTTCATTGATCGTTCCTCGAAGACTTGCGCGCTTAACTTCAGTTGGTGTTGAAGACCGGCGCACGCGCACGTTTCGGTCCGCCATGATCTCGATAGGAGTCCTACTTACGATTGCGTGCGCGATTACCGCTAATAATACAACAGAAAAAAATTTAACCGACCAAATTTTGCGACGTCTCAACCCATTTGCAGACATCCCAATCAAAACGCCCGAACCTATAAAAACTGGATTAATAAACAAGACATTGGATAGTTTAGGGATAAACAAAGATGCAGTGGCAAAACTGTCTGAAAAAGTTAAAAGTGCTAGCAGTCAAGCAGCAAAGATCGTTGAGGACTTCTCCTACATCACGCGCATGGATAATGTGGGGAATCAACCAGGTCCAATACTAAAGTCGGTCGAGGAGTCACCGGATTATGCTTCATCGGTCGTGCTTGCCAGTGATTTGTTGTCGCTTACGAGTGCCGTCGCGAATGTCAAACAGAAATCATGTAGGGAACAAGGATACAAGTTTCTGGATGGACTGTTGCAGAACAAGAGATGGGCTCTCAAAAGTAAGGGAAAATTTATTTTATATTTTAGTTAGCAAAATCTAATTATTTTTGTATATTTTTTAAAAGATATATTTTTAATACCATTAAAATAAACGACATAAAACATAACACTGATGATTAAACAATTTTAACAAACGTTTTAAAACAAATTATTCTTCTGCAGTATGTACACCGTAAAAATCACTGCTGGACCCCCCTATTGTAGGAATGTATTGCTATAATTGCCATGCTTGGCTGGTAGATTGGCACTCCCGATACAATGTGTTATGATTATACTGCCAACCAACTGTCTTAATCGTAGAGTACAAAAACTTATCTGTTCAGTTTGAACATTATAAAAATTTTAACTAAATTTTTACGTTCAATATGATAATTATTACGTTCGATCTGTTACAAGAAAAATATTATATCACCGATTGTTATTGTTTACTTAGGTAATTGTCTAAGCTCAACGTTACCGAGTTAAATAGAGGAAATGATCGATTTATTATATTCGTTACCGAGTTATGAAATAAATAAACAGGAATTTCAATGACCTACTTCCAGCGAGTAGGTAGTTACTTTTAATTGTTATACAAAAAGTCGATTACGTCGGCGTTTATGGATATTTTTTTTTATTCCGTAGGTGATTCCAAATTCCGTTAACCTGTGAGTTGATATAGATGGATAATCATAATTCTATATATAGCAAATCTTTCAAGTTGATATTTCACTTTCATTTTCTCGACATATTTGACGGCTCTGTGGCGCAGTGGCTTAGCAATGAGTAGCTGCGCTGGGGGCCGCGGGTTCGAATCCCGCACGGAACAAGTATTTGTATGGCCTACAAATAATGGTTCCGGGTCTAGATATTTGTCCTTGTGCAATTTGTGTTTGTAAACTGTCTCTACGATACAGGATAAAAACCTAGTGTGGGGGTAACGTTATTTTTTAAATTAAAACAAATATATTAATGTAACTAAATGTCCGTTTGAGACGGCACGGCATGTCACGGCGTCGCAAGGTACACTTCGGCATACCGAACGATCCTGTAGCATGATGAAGGATTTTTTTTTATAGTATAAGGGTGACAAACGAGCACACAGTCCACCTGATGGTAAGTGCTTGCTGTGGCCCATAGACATCTACATCTATCTTGTATTACGAATCAAAATGCAGATGCGTTGTTACCCGTGAGGACTAAGATGAAATGCCTCGTTTCCAGTAAAAAGGGTCTTCGGTTCTCTACACTCACCATACGAAAAACAGCAGCGTTAAGCTGCTATTTTACGCTGGTATTCTGTGAGAGCGTGGTCCTTCCCCGGTCGAGCCGACCCATTCGTGCTACAACCATAATATAGCTGCAGCATGGCTCTTCCACGTATATATAAAACAAGTTTTTGTAAAAGCAGAGAAATGTTTTTTTTTTTTTAATATTTTTGATAGTTAAAATTTTTTATGATAAATGAAGCTTCATCTACTCTAAAAGTTATTATTAGAAATTATTAAGCCTGAATGCAAACAGTGGGGTGTTTACCTTTTCTTCTTGTTTCTGAGGTTCTAGCACTCAGCTAGTTACCACTACAGCCTACAAAAAGTTCACAGCTGAACATAGGCCTTCCCCATAGATTGCCTGTTAGGCGTTTTTTTATTTTTTAGTTATTGTTCAGCTGAACGCACAATTGTCCGCACCGAACGCGTCGTACGCGCCGAACGTGCCGAATTTTAGAATTCGTTGTAGGAAATCTTATGAAACCTCGCACATTACACCCGCACCGTATGCGCCGTATTTTATAAAATGCGGTAGGTATCCGAATATTGAAGGACGCGTGCTGATGATGTCGTGTTTGGCGCGTGCTGATACTCAGTGTTGTTTAATGTTGCTAACTTAGTAGATTTTCCACTAAGACAAGTGGTTCCGACTTACGCGATAATTTTTGTATTTTAATAATTTTTATTACTTCTTAATTAATTATACATAACTTGAAAAAAAAATGCATCCATTATCAATATGAATACTTAGTGAAAAATTATTTAAATACCGAACTAAAAAAAAATGATAGTTAATTTCAATTCAAAAACCCAATTATACCTTATCAATAAATATACTTACCTCAAAAAATACAAAATGTCTTTTCTCTCGTTTAAATGGTCTTCTAAATGTTTTAGTTTTTCATTGAAAGATATGGTTTTAGTATAGTTCATTTCAAATAGGATGGCAGGATTCCACTTGAGACTTAGCAATTACAGCTGTAATGTTAATCTATTGTTGTGTGATTATTTTATTGCTTTAACACTTGAAGTTAAGCATCTGTTGATAATACTGAACCAGTATAGCTGGAATGACGAATTTTGGTACTTGAACATTAAAACAAATTAAATTGTAGATAAAAAATCTTTATTACTTTTAACTTAACTATTTTAAATACTTATAACAACTTGTTAATATTTTGTTTAATCAATCACTCTGAAGAACATTCATCGGTATCTGTGTCCTCACACGTAATAACAACTTGTTAATATTTTGTTTAATCAATCACTCTGAAGAACATTCATCGGTATCTGTGTCCTCACACGTATTTATTATATATTTATTATACGTGTGAGGACACAGATACCGATGAATGTTCTTCAGAGTGATTGATTAAACAAAATATTAACAAGTTGTTATAAGTATTTAAAATAGTTAAGTTAAAAGTAATAAAGATTTTTTATCTACAATTTAATTTGTTTTAATGTTCAAGTACCAAAATTCGTCATTCCAGCTATACTGGTTCAGTATTATCAACAGATGCTTAACTTCAAGTGTTAAAGCAATAAAATAATCACACAACAATAGATTAACATTACAGCTGTAATTGCTAAGTCTCAAGTGGAATCCTGCCATCCTATTTGAAATGAACTATATATTATGTAGTAATTCTTGAAATTTCTTGTATAATAATGGAATATCTAAAAAAATCGATTATCATCATTTAATACGTCTTTAAATAAAGTATGATATTCTCTATACAATTGCCTTTTTAAAATAATATTATGAATCCAGAATCTTTTTTTCTTCGAATTTTATTTTCTTCTTCCTCTGCCCATAAGCAGGCTATTAATTTTTTTTCCATAGTGATTTTGAGCGATCAATGTCACTGTAGCGTTTCATACCAGTGTTTAGAAAAAAAAAAACTGGAAAAGTTACTGGCAACACAAAAGATTTGCATACGGCGCGGACGGTGCATACGTGTAGGTAAATGTGCGAGGATATCAGTAAAATTCGGCACGTATGGCGTACGGTGCGTAAGGTGCGGACAAATGTGCGTTCAGCTTTAGAAAGACGCTGTTGCCCATCTTCTGGTTTGTTTCTCTCTGTCTGTTACGAGAACCACGAGACGATATGGGTTACTGGATTTTCCTATACCGCCACTACACGTTTAGCACGTGAGGTTTTTAGAAATTATTTTGTTTTCATAGGTATATGTTTTGTTGAGTGCTAATTGGTGGCAGGTGGATAGGCAATAGCATACCAGACGTCTCTAAATTTTCTTTCGTACGCATATGTCAAATTATGTATACATACTCGTATATGATAATTTATATTATAAATTTAGTTGAAATTAAAATGTTATGCTGAGGCATCTGTTATATATACATGGACGTGACACAAAGTATCGAAGAAGTGAAGCATAGTGGTTATATTTTTTTTTTTTTTTTATAGAATAGGGGGCAAACGAGCATGCGGCTCACCTGATGGTAAGTGACTACCGCCGCCCATGAACAACCGCAACACCAGGGGGATTGCAGATGCGTTGCCGGCCTTTTAGAAAGGTGTAAGCTCTTTTCTTGAAGGTTCCTAAGTCGTATCGGTTCGGAAAATTCGCTGGTGGTAATTGATTCCACAAAGAAGTTGTGCGAGGGAGAAAACTTCTTCTAAATCGCACAGTGGTGGACCGCCAATCATCCAGATGGTACGGATGGTAACGCGAGTTTTGTCGCGACGTGCGATGGTGAAATTGAGCGGCTGGAATTAGTCCGAACAATTCCTCAGAGCACTCCCCGTGATAGATGCGATAAAATACGCAAAGAGATGCAACATCTCTACGCAGTGCCAGTGTATCGAGCCGATCGGAAAGAACTCGGTCGTCGACGATTCGAATCGCTCTGCGCTGGATGCGGTCAAGTGGAAGGAGCTGGCACTGGGGTGCCCCGGCCCAGAGATGAGAACAGTATTCCATGTGGGGCCGAACTTGAGCTTTGTAAAGTTGCAAGCGATGTGCCGGCATGAAATACTGTCTCGCTCTGCTGAGCACGCCAAGCTTTTTAGAGGCCAATTTGGCCTTCCCTTCCAAGTGACCACGAAACTGCACGCTATTCGATATGTCGACGCCAAGGATTCCGATACTGGCTGAGGCAGCAAGGGGAGTGCCTTGAAACTGAGGAGATACGACAAAGGGGTTCTTTTTAGCGGTAAACGCGCAAACTTGTGTCTTCTGGGGATTGAACTGGACTAGATTTAGTCGGCCCCAATCCGAGACTTTGTTAAGCAAAGACTCGACTTCAGACACAAGTTTGTCCCGGTACTCGGCGACGTTTTCCCGAGAAATATTGGCACGGCCGGTATATAAGGCATCCCCAGTGCTGTCGTCTGCATAGCAATAAATGCTACCAGTTAGCAACATATCATTGATATGCAGGAGGAACAGCGTTGGTGATAGCACGCAGCCTTGTGGAACACCAGCGTTGATAGGCTTGTAATCAGAGCATGCACCGTCTACTACGACCTTGATGCTCCGATCAGCAAGGAAACTGGTGATCCATTTGCACAATTTCTCGGGAAGCCCATAGGAAGGAAGCTTCGAAAGAAGCGCCTTGTGCCAGACCCGATCGAAGGCCTTCGCTATGTCCAAACTAACGGCCAATGCCTCCCCCTTGGACTCTACTGCCTCCGCCCATCTATGAGTTAAGTAAACTAGAAGATCACCTGCTGATCGACCCCGACGAAAACCGTACTGACGGTCACTGATCAGCTGGTGATCCTCAAGGTACCTCATGAGCTGGCAGTTTATAATGGATTCCATTATTTTGGAGAACAAGGAGGTGATGGCGATAGGCCTGTAGTTGGACGGGTCTGAGCGGTCGCCTTTTTTAGGGATCGGGTGGACCAAAGCTGTCTTCCATGAATTCGGGACTACGCCTTGGGAGTAGGAGTACCGGAAAAGACGCGTTAAAACCGGTGCCAACTCTGGAGCACACGTCTTCAGCACAATGGGAGGGACTCCATCGGGCCCACTCGACTTACTGACGTCCAGGGAGAAGAGTGCTTTGCGAACCGAGCGCTGTGTAAATCGCACATCCGGCATGGAGCACTCACATCGCGGGATGGTCGGCGGTGTGTTCCCCCCGTCATCTAGAGTCGAGTTAGACGCAAAAAGAGAGCACAACAGATCGGCTTTCTCTTTTGCGGCATGGGCCAGTGAGTCGTCCTCTCTGTGCAGAGATGGGAGGGATGGCTGACAGAAGTTCCCTTGGACAGCCTTGGCGAGAGACCAGAATGCACGGGTTCCCGAAGGAAGGCGAACTAGCTTCTCGCCAATTCTGCCGATGTGCTCAGACCTTGCCTTGGCAATGACGCTTTTGAAGGACCTGGAGGCGGAATTATACTTCTTTTTAAGTGCGCTGGTGTTTAAATCCCGAGACGTTGATGCGTCAGCCCAGGCCCGGTAGCACTCCTGCTTATAGCGTGATGCTATTTTACAGGAGCGATCAAACCATGGCTGGGATCTGCCTCCAATGGGCACCACAGAGGATGGAATAAAAAGTTCCATACCCTGAAGCACCACATCAGCAACAGAATCGGCAACAACGCTGGGATCTTCCGGCGAGAAGCAAACCCGCCCCCAAGGGTAGGATGCAAAAAAAGACCGCATCCCATCCCAATCAGCTGACCTATAGTGCCAAACACGGCGGCAAGCTGTAGATCGCAACTGCGATTGGAGCGTGAGTGGCACTGTGCTCCGGATCAGACAATGGTCCGAAGAGCCCAGAGGGGCATCGACGGAGACCTGATATCCGTCCGGATATCAGGTCTCCGTCGATGCCCCTTTCATTTCATTATAATCTTCAACTGAAACCCTTACGGTCCACCTTATGGAAAGAATGTATTGCAGCCTATTGACACCCTCAATCAACTACTGATGTGATACCTGGCTACAGATGCGTTATATACACCATATCTCACTCTCTTACCTTTCAAACTGGAGTAAAAGTCTTGATGAGAAGTTTGATTAAAAAATATAATAAAAAGTAGAAACCGTATTCAAATACTTAAAAGAAAATATAAATAGGTAATTTCTTTATTATAGCCTCTGATGTCGGGGCATTAATTTTTCGATATGCACGTCTTGGAATTTTTATCCAAATTTATATGGAACTCAAAAACCTTTTTAATAAAAAATAATCTTTTAAATCGGTTAGGCCGCTTTTAAGAAAATCGTCGAATTGCGAATAATATTAAATAATATCGAGAAAATAAAAAGCTTTTATATTATTAATGAAAAATTGAGATTTAACTACGTTTCATGATATAGTCTGACATCAACTATTTTATTTCGTCTATTGATGAAAACAGGCCTTTCTACGAACAGGCCTTTCATCCATAAAAGTAGCGAGGCGCATGGTTAAGGCGATATAAAGGGCGATATTTGATCATCTTGGTGTATCGTATCGCGTGGCACAGAAGTCTATATTAAACACTAGTTTCAATGCAAAATTATAAAGGCAATCATGCTGCATAAAAACTCGTATCTGATTCACCTCGTATCGGTCGGATACACGTACCGTGATCGATAATATGGACGTTTGATACTATACCAAGATACGACGATGCAATTCGATACCTGAAACACAACTCCTATCCCTATTCGGTTTTCCTCGATCACTAAAGGGGATACTTAGCGTCACCATACGGCGGTCTTGAAAAGTTAAGACGAGAATCGGAGGAAAATTTGTAGCGTTCACATATAAAGAAACATTTGCCGCAACGCTGACATGATACGATAGTTAAGTGTGGTCGCATTTTTTGACACGATAAAGCTAGCGATACGTGATTCTTAAAAAATGAAATGGTCTTGCTACGATGAAGATACGTGAAGATGATTAAATGTGGACTAGGCCTAAGGCGCTCGCTTTAGATGGCCCGCAGCACTCGATGCAGCGTCGGCGAGCAATAGCGCTAGAGTTGAATTGAAATCAAAATAAAAAAGTTAGTTATTACGTATTCTAAACGAATGTTTATACTTTAAAACCAACACGACGCGTGTGAGCGGCAACTAACGTACGGGAGTATATTCAGGGCCGACAAAAATGAAGGTACTTGCCCAAGTAGGTCGTACGGTCGAATGACTGCCTGCCTGGCATGCTTACACTGATAATGCTGTTTCCTATCATCACTTTGAGAAATATAGATTATCATAAAACACAGTTTATTTTTATTATATTATCAGGAGTAGAAAGAAACGTCAAATGCAGTTCCTCGGACAAACGTTGTTACCATTATCCCTAATAGCCTATAAAAGTCCACTGCTGAACATACACCTTGCAATAGAATAACTAATCCATAATTGATAGCTAGGTTGGCAACCGCAAATTTCTTTGAGTTATTAGGAAAAACATTAGTTGAAAATACTTAGAAATAGCATGGTAGCAATCACCTCATTCCCAATGGTTAATCATGTCGGTACTCTTTATTCCAAAATAAAACTTTTACAATATTTTTGCTTAGTAAAGGTTTTAAACTTTTAGGTGGATATATCCTGCATACTTTCTGGGATCTCGGTTAGAAAGCCTATACATTGCCTCTTGTAGCTGATTCTTCAGATTTGAGAAACTGTTATAACTAGCATGTGCTTGTGCTTTGACGGTTCTGTGGCGTAGTGGCTTAGCAATGAGTTGCAGCGCTGAGGGCCGCGGGTGCCGCACGAAACTAAAATTTATATGGTCTATAAAAAATATATGTAAACTGTCCAGTACAGTAAAAAACCTTAATGTGGCGGTAACCCTATAACAAGTTCCATATACCACAATTTTATGACATGACGTTCATGCATAGCCTTTGTAATGGGCACATTGACTGTCCAGATTTAGTATCCTGAGTATTGTGTTTAAATTGTCCTAGAACCAGAACACGACAAACAAAGCTTTTTTCGATTGCACATACAAAAACAAATTATGCCCAAAATTCATTAGTCTCTCTATTCTAAATTGTTATGCGCTAAAATGTAATAAAGTGTCGGTTCGGTTAATATGAAATGTTTTCTAAAAAAAATGTAAATCCTTATTGGCTGTAAGGTATAGATGTATATGCAAAATTGTTATAAGGACTTAAAGAGCTGTGGATTTTGTTAAATAAATAAATAAAATAAAATATGATATAATCCTATGGAAATAACTAAAATAAACAAATCTAGTTGTTTCAGTACATGAAAGGCCTCTAATAATTATAAAGCATATGCTGTAGAACTACTCGTAAGTTGGCTAGCTAGCTTAGGTATATTATTTAAAAACAGATTGGTATTCAACTGTTTAAAATTTGTAGTAAATAAAAATAAATTTCGTTTTATTATTGTTTAAAAACAAATTATTGACGTTAAACCATTGTACTACTTTTGATATAGCATTATTCACTTAATTTTATTTTAACAATTGGAGTTTAAGACCGAATATCAACGGAGATCATTACCACATAAAACTATATCACCGTCATTCCCTACCAAGTAAGGGAAGTCATTAATATAAACTAAGAACAGAGGGGGCCAAGAATTGAGACCTAAGGAACACCCATAGCTACTATCGATCTAAAAAAACTACTCACGTTAATAACAACTGTTTGCGTTCTATTATTTAAATATAATGTAATACGTTTTAGCGTTATGTTTTTATAACTTAATTATGTAGCTTCCGGATTAATTTCTCATGGTGATCACAGTAGAAAACCTTGAGAAGATCACAAAATATTCCTAAAATATCTTCCGAGTTGCTATCTCAGAAAGTATGTTTAATCAGCTCAACACCGGCGTCAGTTGTCTAGCAACCCGTTGTAAAACCAAGTGCGGTTTTCTTAATATTCATTCTTATTAAATGTTTTACAATACCTCTTGATAACATTTTTTGAAATGCAAATTCTTTTGTACATACATTTACATTTTGTTTGAGTAATGATCGACGACAGTAGGGCAGGAATTCAGTGACTGAGTAATCAAGGTCGAAATGTCGGTAAAATATTTCTCAAAAGCCGTCGCAATATCTTGATCTAATTTTGTTAAATTCTGTTTAAAACTGTTGTGCAGTTACTTCTCGCTAGTTTCGCTATTGTTTATAATCTAAGTAATTTTAATTTTATTGGGGCGATCTTAATTTTGTTTCTTTAATGTTGACTTGGCTGTGGAGATCACCCTTTTAATATATAATTTTTTATAATTTTAATTTTTTTTACATATTAAGGTCATATAACCTTCTACAGATTCCTACTATAACTCTACCAAATTTCAGAACTACACCTAATCATTTTTTTCTTATTGAAAATTTACGACTTTGACCGCCCCGGGAGAGACTTCTGACGGGCCTCGCTCTGTACTTATAAGATACCAAGGAGAGATTATATAATATAATTCGTTACTACACCTTATCAGTTCACGTTTTCGTAGTCAGCTCTTAGACTATTAGTTAAACGTTTTGAGACTGTTTAGAGTGTTAAGAAGTAAATGTTTAACGTTGTTTTCTTTAACCACCAGGCATTTGGTAAATCCGCACTTAAAATTGCAATTAAAAATTTGATTGGTGCTGGCGGGGTTGAACCTGGATTGCCCTCGGAATGTGAAATTTGCAGTGAGTGCTTAGCCTTGAGTTACCAGGGCTCAAGTGCATAAATCATTTGTACGATTGATTGCAGTGAGTATGTGTTCGCTCTCATGCATTACAACAAATTTGTGCAAATTTTATTGGCTTTTGTTATATTAAGCGTCATTTTCACAAATTTGCCAGTTACGTACATAGCCAAAAAACTATGCGATACTCATGTCTCGATTAATGTACAGAGTAAATACTGAGTTCAACACTAAGTTAAGATATACGTGACTATAATGTAAACTTGATACATTCACGCGGAAGTGATTTTGACATTTCACTACAGTCATATCTGTGTACCTAAATTGTAATGTTTACTCAAGAACATAGTGGCATTTTGGTAAAATATTATTACTCTTTCTTATTCACAAAATTACTTAAAACTTTTTGCTAAAGTGGGTAAGAGTTAATTTTTTTATTACCAATAACAAAACAAAACATATGAATTGCGATTATAGACATAATAACAATTAATAATTATTGACGATCAGTGAGAATGAAAACGGAACAGCGTTATAGAAATATATTCTAATATTTCTAGGAGTTCACAATGAGTTATTATGGATATAGAGACAGGAGGAAGCTGTGGTAGCTTAGTGCGTGGCGTTCGCATTTTTGTTACCCGCCAAACCCAATTTTTGGGCAAACTAGTTTCCTAGGCTAAATTAGTTTGTTCAGCGCTTGGTAGGACCAACCGGCAATGCGATTGTGTAACACCATTGAGAATAATTTATCGTTAGAAAACTCTTTTCAACTATTATGTTTTACCATTATAATAATATTTTGTTACCTAAAATAATAAATTAATATAATATAAAAGACATCAGCTTATAATCTATATCGAAATCAAACATCAAATGTGGTAGATACGTGGTAGAGCCATGCTGCAGCTATATGGTAATTGTATTAGGCATGAGTCGGCTAGACCGGGGAAGGACCACGTTCTCATAGAATACCAGCAAAAATAGAAGCTTAGTACTGCTGTGTTTCATATGGTGAGTGTAGAGAACCGGATACCCTTTTTATTGGAAAAGAGGCATTTCATCTTAAGCCTACAGAGTGACAACGCATCTGCATTTTGATTCTTAATCGTGGGTAAATGTAGATGTCTTTGGACCTCAGCATCCACTTACCATCAGGTGGACTATGTGCTCGTTTGTCACCCTTGCACAACTGCACTAGCTTAGGCTGAAGTTTTTTCATATATGAAGATGCGACTTTAGAAAAAACTAGTTTGGCCTATTGAATAAAAACTACTTTTACGGATTTACTATTTTTAAAAAGTATGGAATCTTGTAGGGAAAAACGTAAACATGGTGTAAAAACCGAATAAAAAGTCTACATTAGATATTAAAAAATACTCGTAGGTATCAACATTTATTAAAGAAAAAGTATGCAGTCTATGCAATAATAATAATAATAATAATAATAAGATTCGAAAATCCATGCAGGAAGACAGTAATGTAGCTTATCCCCTATTAAAATGACAGTTACCTGGTCTCAACCCCCAATCGCCATTTATTTACCAGTTTAAGCTGAGAAAAAAAAACAAAAAAAATGCAATAATATATATTTATTTGCACACCATACAAAGTCCTTAAACAATAAATACAAATTAACAATTTTATAGACATTGTATGAAATTCCTAAAATGGTACGACGAAGTTAATAAAAATTATCAATATACCGTTGAATCAGTAAATGAAAATGTCAAAAATAGGAAATAACCTATCATTTCAGTATGGACCAGTATTCTTTTTATTACAAAGTCTAAAGGTTTATAATGAATTTTTTAAATGATAGCTGTACCTTGTAAAACTCATTTTAGATAAAAGTGAAGTGACAAACGAGCTTACTGTCCGATACCGATGGTAAGTGGTTAGTATTCCATGCACACTTGCAGCCGAGAGATAACGATGTGTTGTTACCTCTGAGGTCTGAGATGGAATGACTCACAAACTGGAAACATAATGGTTCTCTATATATTTCAGACCAAAAAATAAAAGAGTTTATACTGCTTTTTGGCGGCAGACATAGGTAAGAGGGTAGTACCTACCCAGGCGAGCGTCTAGAAACAGGAGTCCTGCCACCTACAAGTCCTTTTAGTAAATGTAAATATTTCAACGTTTGGATAGTCTCCGATAGTGCTTTCTTCCCCTTGCTATCTTTCTATTAAATTATCTAAATGTGTAAATAGTTAAAAATAAATGGGTTACGGGTATCAAATTTATATTAGAATAATCATGCATTTATCGTTTTTAAAGAATAAAGCACCAAGGAAAAATCGTAGAACGATATCAATGTCACAGTTGTGCCCGTGTTTAGTTGCAACTGTCATACAATCAATTCCTACATACGAGTAAAAAATTATAGACAATAATTTTTTTAATTAAAAATGTAGTTTCATTGGCCTCAATCAATTTAACATTGATGATGTGAAGTATTTAAGAAACGGGTGGCTGTGGTTCAGATCGACCGTAAGATTTAAAGTTTTCGTTTACACTACATGATGTTTAATAGGTGTAAATATTAGTTATGTATCCACCAAAAATAAACAATAAGTATATAGTTAGTGGAGTACCTGCCAAAGTAAATAGCTAACAGGCTTAAAGTTCGCCGTAAATTTCACAGTAGGTGATCAAAAAGAGTTCACATAGTATTGTGAAAGGCATTAATGAAACTGTTAATTTCAATTTTAATTACTGATTTACTGCGTGCTTGACGGTGAAGACAAATATCGTTAAGAAGCCTGCATAAAAAACGTTATTTGTGCAGTAATAATAATTTTTTTATGCAATTATGGTGACAAACGTGCACACAGGGCACCTGATATTAAATAAGTGGATGCTGTGCTCCATAAACATCTACATCTATCCTTGATTAAGAATCAAAATGCAGATGCGTTGATACCGCCGAGAACTAAGATGGAATACCTCGTTCCCAGTAAAATGGCTCTCTGGTTCCCTACACTCATACGAAACACAGCAGCATTAAGCTGCTATTTTACGCTAGTAAAATGGCAGCGTGAGAGCGTCGGTCCAGCCGACCTGTTCTTGCTACTTTCATAAAATACCTGCAGCGTGGTCCTACCACATATAAATAGCTATAAAATTAAATGAATCAATAAAATTTACACAATAAAGTAAACGATAACCTACTAACATAACTAAAAAAATATATTTTTCGTGCAGTATTGGAACGTATTTCTCATTCAGTAACGACCGCAACATTTACAATCTCAGCGCTGATTTTCAGTAAGATTAGAATACACCACAACGAAATACTTACTACATTTTGTTTTGTTAAATACCTATTTAATTCAAAAATTAAGAAATAACAATGTGACTACGTAAGCAAAGAATCATGCCCACTTTCCATACATTTAAAAACCTGATCGTGAAAGTTGATGTATAATTATAAAGTATAGTAGAAAAACTACATGTAAGCTTAGAAAATAATGTCATATAGTCATTTTTACGATTTAAACGCTACGAATCCCAAAAAATACTAATGTCACTTTTTAGGTTAGGATTTGCCGTAACCAAATAGGTAATAAAGAAATAAATGTGCTTTAACTTATTATTAACGCTCGAAGTTACGATAGCAATACTTATCTAGTTATGGTCTAAAACGTCTTTTTTACTTTGTGAATTTCTTGAAACCAACTGCCCCTAAGTCACCACTTACTCTCGATGATTGTCACCATAAATTGAGTGTCTAGCTCTATCTGCTATTTCTTCAGCACACATAAATACTTACTAATTACATGCAGTTCATCTTGTATTGTCAAAATGATCACTTATCAACCAAATACATTTCATTGGCCTATGGTACATACTTACATACATACGTGATGAACAAAATGGGATAAACAAATAAAACACTATGTTAAAGTGGCATGGTTTATTAATTATCATCATTTTCACTTAAATCTCTCACCACTACGTCATCCAGAAATTCTGCTGAAGCAGAAATATGTTCTTGATACCATATAGGGTTGTAAAAAGAAGTAACACAAACAAATGGCACAGCACACAACGAGACGCAAACGCAACAACGAAGAACTGCGCCGATGCCAATTGCAGAACTGTGAAATGTCAAAAAAAATCCGTTTCATTCGTCCGCACTCGATGACATACTGAATGATTAATTTGTTTTATTATTATATTATTTTATATTAATATGTACTATACGAATACAAATAAATAAATACTTACTGATTAAATCAAACATAAAATAATGTATAAAACTCAGAAACAGAGTTAAATAAAGTAAAGTAAAATGGAACGTCCTAGAAAAAGGGTAGTTGAGATGCGTTCAAAATATATAATACGTTTACCCTTGACGTAGAATAATCTTATAGAAATATGTAAAAATATTTTTTTCCTGCGTTTCTTTTAACATTGTGATAAGCGTAATCAATTTACCATTCAATTGGCTGAATTTTAAAATTTATTTCATTTCTATACATTGTCAGGTGAAAAATGGGCATTGTTCTTTCTAAACAATTTATTAAATAAAGAAATATTTTATATTTTATGATAACGATTTTATATTGCTTTAGCCACGAAAGTTGTTTGTAATACGCAAGTGCTTTACCAAGTCTGTTTTAATTTTTTATAATTTATTCTTCTTCAGCTCAACTCAGCTCAGTTCAAGTGTAATGCGGGGAATAAAAATATTTTAACCAAATTTGTTTCATTCATTATAAACGCTGTAACACAAATTTATGATTAAACTAGTGACTCGACCCGACTTCGCCTGGGTAAAATATACTAATATACTATATATAAATATAATTGAATTCCTCCATGACTCACATTCGAGACATACAATAATAGAGATCATCGGAAAATTTGATATTAAAAATGCCAACTCACAATATCAAGGTTTTGTACAGATCATTTACAATTCAAGCTGTCCGATAATGGAATGACTTGCCATTATTAGCAAGGCGCGCTCAATCCCTACCGGTTTTTAAGAAACATGCACATGATTACTATTTTTAACTTTGATTCAATCACATTCATTTGTATATAATTATTCTACCTTTATCTACGTAGTACGGTATTGTTATCCTTTTGTACGTGGTAGAGCCATGCTGCAGCTTTATTAATATTATAGTTGTGGCACGAATGGGTCGGCTCGACCGGGGAAGGACCACGTTCTCACAGAATACCAGCGTAAAATAGCAGCTTAACACTGCTGTGTGTCGAATGGTGAGTGTAGAGAACCGGCGACCCTTTTTACAGGAAAAGAGGCATTCCATCTTAGTCCTTACGGGTGACAACGCATCTGCATTTTGATTCTTTATTGAGGATAGAAGTGGATGTCTATGGGTCACAGCAACCACTTACCATCAAGTGAACTATGTGCTCGTTTGTCACCCTATCCTATAAAAAAAATCTAGTTTTAAAATATATATATATACATCCTATGAGTAATCTCTTATTTTCTTAGTCTTATTTTTATTATAAACCATAAAATAGAAATAAAGATGCATAATATGCATAATATTATGCGTCCTACATGGGTGAAATAACCGATGATGTTGCGTACGACCGACTTGTTGCGTCCGGAAGATTGACCCACCATTTATATTTTAGAGATTTTTATAGTTTTTGTCAACTCAAATCGATGATTTAATTACATCCGCAAAGTGAGCACACGATATGGGCTGTACAGAGAAGTAAAGATGAAAGGGGCGGGAAGCTCTTACGATTCGCGTTTGGGTACGTGGTGAATATTTGTTTACTAGCTAATGGTCGCTGGTCGGTTATTTGGTGACGACTTCTTGCGTCTTTTTACGATAGATACTTATTGCATCATCTATTTCCGGCAGAATTAAGAGAGTGTAAATTGTTAATTTATCTGTTAGGAATTTCATTTATATTCGACAGGACGACATTCAATTTTGAATAATTCTTGGACTTGGACGTCCGTTCATGATAAAAAGCATGTGGCACACTATATATTCCGTATATGGTTTATATGTTTTGATCACTTCATGCGTCCGTTCATGACGGAAATGATGTGGCACTCAGTATATTTCGTACATATATAGTTTGTAGGTTTTGCTCACTTCATGCGTTAGTTCATGACGGACATGATGTGGCACTCAGTATATTCCGTATATGGTTTGTATGTTTTGCTCACTTCATGCGTCCGTTCATGACGGACATGATGTGGCACTCAGTATATTCCGTATATGTTTTGTATGTTTTGCTCACTTCATGCGTCCGTTCATGATGGAAATGATGTGGCTCTTTGTATATTAGGTATATGGTTTAATTGTTTTGCTCAGTTAATGCGTCTATTCACAACGGAAATGATGTGGTACTCAGTATATTCCGTATATGGTTTGTATGTTTTGCTCACTTCATGCGTCCGTTTATGACGGAAATGATGTGACACTCAGTATATTCCGTGTATGGTTTATATGTTTTGCTCATTTCGTGCGTCCGTTCATGACGGAAATGATGTTGGACTCAGTATATTCCGTATAAGGTTTGTATGTTTTATGTTTGTTCCGTATATAGTTCGTATGTTTTGCTCACTTCATGCGTCCGTTCATGACGGAAATGATGTGGCATTCTGTAATTCTGTATATGGTTTAATCGTTTTGCTCACTTAATGCGTTGACCAATGATGCAGTTTTCGTAGTGCAACAATTAAACTTGATGAGCTGTCGGGAGTAAGATTCCTTGCAAAGAAATCCTTGTTATTTTTTTTTAGATAAGAGTGGGCAAACGAACATGCGGCTCACCTGATGGTAAGTTTCTGCCGGCCGGGAACATCTGCAACACTTAGGGAATCGCAGTTACGTTACCGCCCTTTTAACAAAAGAGTAAGCTCTTTTCTTGAATGTACCGAAGTTGTATCGGTCCGAAAAAATCACTGGTGGTACTCGATTCCATAAAGAATTTGTGCGAGGAAGAAAACATATTTGTTCGAAGCGTCAGTAGCGTAATGGCAGGGCGCGGACCGCGAACTGGAAAGGTCGTGGGTTCGAATCCGCCTTTCGACTACTGTCGTGAACCACTTCTAACACAAGCATTTTAAGCTTACCAGAAGTGGTTAAAGGGAATATTAGTAATGTTTAATAGCATTACTAGTATTTAAAAAAATATTCTAAAGCGCACAGTGGTGGACCGCCAATCTCCTGATGGAATGGATGATATTGCGATTTTGTCACGATATGAATTGGTGTATTGAGCGGCTGCAATAAGTCCGACCAATTTCTCATAACACTCTCCGTGGTAGATGCAAAAAAATAGGCAAAGAGATGCAAAATCTCTTCGCAGTGCCAGTGAGTCAAGGCGATCAGAAAGGGCTCGGTCACCGACAATTCGAACCACTCCGCGCTGGACACTATCAAATTGAAAGAGCTGGCACTGGAGAGCCCCGGCCCAGAGATGGGAATAGTATTCCATTTAAGGCCGAACCTGCGCCTTGTAAAGTTGCAGACAGTGTGCCGGCATGAAATACTGTCACGTTTTGCTAAGCACGCAAATCCATATAGGCTTTCTCTTCCCTGTACGTCGTTCGATATGGCGATATCGAGGATTCCGATATTAGCTGAGGCAACGAGGGGAGTGCCCTGATGAGGAGATACGACAATGGGATTCTTTTTAGCAGTAAACGTGCAAATTTGTGTCTTCTGGGGATTGAACTGGACTAAATTTAGTTGCCCCCAATACAGACTTTGTTTAACAAAGTCTCAACTTCGGACACTCAGGTGTCACGTCTCCCTCAAGTTTGTTCCGGTACTTGGCGACGTTTTCCTGAGAAATATTGGCAAGGCGGGTGTATAAAGCAACACCAGTGCTGTCATCAGCTTAGCAATTAATGTTACCGGTTTGAAATATATCATTGATATGCAAAAGTAACGGCGGTGATAGCACACAGCCTTGTGGAACACCAGCGTAAATACGTTTGTAATCGGAGCATGCACCGTCTACTACGCTTACTTTTTAAGAACGCTTGTGTTTGTATTCTGAGACGTTGATGCGTCAGCCCAGGCCCGGTTGCACTCCTGCATAAGCAAAATTACATCACACCTTATTGTGTGATGTAATTTTGCTGCTAATCAACTAAACAAGCTAACCAAGCCATGACCGAGTTCTGCTTCTGATATGCACCGCAGATGATGGAATAAAAATTCCATTCCCTAAAGTACCTACCACATCAATTAAAGAATCGGCAGCAACTTTGGGATCATGCAGCGAAAAGAAAACGCGCCCCCAAAGGTAGGATGCAAAAAAGACCGCATCTTGTCCGAACCGGCCAACCTATAGTGGTAAAAACGGCGGCAAATCGCAGAACGCAATCGCTAGGTAGAGTGAGTGGCATCGTACTCCGGATAAGATAATGGTCCAAAGAGCCAAGAGGGGCATAGACGGACACCTTTATCCGTCCGGATGAAGGTCGGCAGAAGGTGCAACAGGGGAGGTTAAATTTTTTTAATAAAATCAGTACTATTAGTAAATCTATAATTCAAATAAATATTAAGAAAAAACAAAACGATCTCAAAATTCTCACTTCATTATTACGATTATGCAGCGACCGCTCTAAACGGACTCCAAATGACCGACCAACGACCATTAGCTAGTAAACAATATTCGCCACGTGTCCAAGCGCGAATCGTAAGGGCCTCCCGCCCCCTTTGGTCTTTATTTCCTCGTACAGAACATATCGTGAGCTCACTTTGCGGATGTATTTTTTTTCTTCTTAAAAATTAAATCGTCGATTTGAGTTGACAAAACCTTTAAAAAATCTCTACAATATACGGTAACAGGATAGGCGAAGTAATAGATGGTCGAATATACACAGCGCTGACATACGCCAAGAAGTAGCGACCTACAAATGTTGTGCGGCAAGTCGCGGAACTAAAATATTCACCGAAATTCATTGCAATGATGAAATAACGTCCATGCCAATGTTTTGTCCAGATGGCTTACCGATAATACGAAGTCTGTTGGCTCATTCAGGGTGGGTCAATCTTGCGTTCGTATACTGGACACAACAAGTAGGTCGTACGCAACATCATCGGTTATTTCACCCATGTAGGACGAAAGATATTATGCATATTATGCATTTTTATTTCTATGTTATGGTTTATAATAAAAATAAGATCGTCCATTGTACCACATTTCTTTCTCTCCTTTTTTATTAATAGTTACGTTTTTTTTTTGGCGTACAATAATTTGTTGTCTATCTATTTGTCTATCTATCTATCAAAGTTGCGGTATTAAAATTTTAGAATATTATCAAAGATTACAATAATAAAATATAGTGCTGGATGTAAGCCCGCTCCATTGAGGTGACTAATTGTAATTGTAATGCTTGGTAGGGGATCGCACCAGATTTTCTTCCTTGCCCACCACTGCGTTAAAGTCTTAAGGCTAGTTATTCCGTTATCTTTAGAATGCCATCGACTTTTAATGTCATTAGCAGTAATGAATTCTGAACAAATATGTGGGACGAGATTTTTCAATGAGTTTATTTACGTCACAATTTCTCATAAATCATCAACTCTTAAGTTCACGCTAAAATGTTCTTCTTTTCTTCTTAGATGTTTAAATAGCAAGAAACAGGCGGCTAGTATGTAAAATTTTATACCGTAGTTTGTTTGAGTTCCGTACCCACAGGGTAACCAACGGGACCCTATTATTAAGTCTCCGCTGTCCGTCCATCTGTCTTTCAGCGGGCTGTAACTTATGATCCGTTACAGGTGGACAATTGAATTTCTGTTGCCGCTATAACAAAAAACAATAAAAATGAAAATAAATTTTAAAATTAAAGGGGGCTCCCCTACTAGAAACGTGTTTTACGGTACAGAACCCTTCATGCGCGAGTCCGACTCGCACTGGGCCGGTTTTTTGTAACAAGGAGTTTATCGAATGTTGATTATCCTTTTCAAGTATTTCAAGTTCTTTTAAAGAACTTTAGATATTTTTAATGTAGAAGAAAGATAAGGCGTATTATAATACATACTGCTATTATGACGCAAATATCAATACCGTTTGTGAACCGGTTTTGTTCTCAGCTGCGAATAGCACACGTTTTTGCTGAATATTTATTTCTATTAAGCCTTTATGTAACAAGAGCATTAACCTTAAGGTAATAACAAATAAATGAACACGAGTAACTAAATCAAATAGTCGAATCGTGATGATGGTTTATAGCTATATTAAGATCCGATAGGTGGCGCTGTAATCAATCATGTTAACAAACTCTATATTTATGGACCAAAATAACCTATGTTTATTTATTTATTCTTTATTGCATTCCTTAAAACAAAAGAATACAAAGGGCGGACTTAATGCCTTGAGGCATTCTCTATCAGTCGACCCATGGAGTGGTGAGTATTTGACGTAGTTGCGGCAATATACAATAAAATAACACTACACAAAATGATAATTAACTACATAATACATCATCATCATTACAGCCCTTCACAAGTCCACTGCTGAACATACGCCTCCCCCAAGGACATCATACATACATTTTACTAATAAATAAACTATACATAATATATGACGTATACATACATATATACAAATATAATCATACAAATATACATATTGAAATACATATATAATTAGGACATACAAATACCTATGAATATATGCGTTTGTTTAGCAATACATATTAAATGGATGAATCATGTAAAATGCGTTGTCTTCGATAGATGATTACGGACCAATTTTTTAAAAGCGTACTTATTGGGTGCCATTCTGATGTCATCGAGCAAGGAGTTCCAAAGTCGTTACAATATATATTTACAATATAATATATTGGTGTAATGTTAAAGACAAAATAAAAATTAATCTTTGAAAAGTTGTTGATGTTCTAGGGCTGCAAAGAAAATAGCTTTTTAGAACTTGAATGTAAAACACAATATGAGAAATACCATAAAATTATAATCCCCTTCAATGATAGAGGCCTAGATCCAGCTGTGGGCATTTACAGGCCAATAAAAACAAAGAAAGCGCACAGTGAGAAATTGCATTTAGATTATTATATCAACAATATAGTGTATAGGTACATAAATTATATAAGATTAGAAAAACTAGTTTTGTCTTCTTTTCTATAGAAAATAGTTCTGTTTCTTGATAAGGATCTTAAGTATAATATATGACGTGAAATTATTCATAATAGATAATTAATAATTGATGAAAATATATTTGATATATGAATCTAAAATTTCTAGTTTTAAATTTATTAAAATAACAAAATTATATACAATATTACAAACTATAATAATAAAAAAGAAACTAAAACTAGAAACTTAATTATCATATAGTCCTACTCCCCGCGGTATACTCCGCCGGCGTCACCGGCAGAAGCGCTTACAAGATCTTTAAGATGTTGAGGCGTAATTCCGTCAATGCCGCCAGCAGAGCCATTCGAAAATGACATAATTGCTTCTAAAGTGTCTTTTTCAGAAATTTGTAATGATTGCATATAAGTCTTGGGAGGCAGCGGTAAACCGTGAGAAGGTTTGACCGTAGGATGCTTTTGACGAAGGCTTTCAAGAGTTTTGACATTACGAGGAGCCAGGATGTCGTCTGAGAACAAAATACGGGATGCATTTTTAAGTTGCCATCCATTACTTTCGACTGAACTACTTTTTTAAATCAAATTTAGGTTGTGGTCGAGGTAAATGAGTATTAATTGGGTAATCTAAATTTTAAAAAGATGTCTCTTTTAGTTGAGACGTAATTGATTTATTTATTGTTTTATTAAAATGAAAATGGGAATACGCGAAAGTAAATAATTTTTGCCAACTATTTTCACTATTAGTGAAACAATTTTGAGTAGTGCATGACAATGCTTTAGCAAGCTGCATCCTCGCACTTCTAGGAATTCTTTTAACCACTGGTACATTACGATGATAATTGTAAATTTGCTCCGAAAAAAGGGAAAAATTTGTGTCATTAGAGGAATTGCTGACAGAGTTATGAATTTCTAAGGTAGGCTGTGAAGCCGAACTACTACTACTACTATGGCATTGTTTAATATGTACATTTAATCCCCTTTTACCTTTAAACAGCCTACCGTCGGCACAATTTTGACACTGTAGGAAATCCGGCTGTGAATGTATCGGATCAGAGATATTCATTAAAAATCTAAAGAGATCTCTACAGCACTCAAAAGTCTTTATATTAGATAGCTTAATATTAACTTGAAATGTGCTGTACCTCGCATCTTTCCCTGAAACACAATCATTTACGGTCTAAATAAAAGCACTTTACTCTATAAATGAAATATTATCACATTACTTCCCTGGATTTATTCCATATTTATAAAAATTGTATGTAGTTGTTATGCTTTGACAGTTGATAACGACGTAGCAGAAATATTTTCCTTTATAAAGGAGTATTGTGTCTGAAATCTAAAAATTGTTATTATCACAACTCTCTTATATATTTACTGATCTTTTTGTTGAAATTTGTTAGCCAGAATTGGCCTCTAAATAGCAAAATAAAATAAGTTAAATATACGTAGCTTTTGAGAGTAAATAATTTAGAATTTATTTTTTATTAGTTTCGATAGATATCTTAAATATAATTTATGACCTCAAATTATTACAATTATCTATATATATCAAAAATATACAAAAGTCGGGACAAAATTTTCTTCGTATTTCATTTGTATAAAATTGAAGAAAAATCTCTTTGGTTGTACTGTTTGTATCTGGCTAGTTTTAATATCAATACATGAAGGTATTAAGAAAAAGTAAAAACACTTTCCCGCCATTTTTCAATTGTTCTTCTGTCTGCCAAAATGAGTGAATCTAACGAAAATATTCGAAATATTATTTATAAATTATTATTAAAATATATTATTATTAAATATTCTGGTTTCATTACAAAAAAAAAATGCGACTCAAGCCGCGAAAAGAAAATTATGACGTTTATGGACCTAATCTAATGTAAGTAAGAGGGAATTTTGATGTCAAAGATGCAGCTCGCTCTGGTTGCTCTCACACGGGTAAAGTCGATGCAATTTTTGAAAAAGTGGAGTAAGATCGAGATATTAGTAGTTACGACATAGCCGAGGAATTGAGGATTGATCAGAAAACAGTTTTGACCCATTTGAAAAAGTCTGGCTATACAAAAAAGCTTGATATTGTAGATATTCAAGCTATGATTATGATAGTCAAGCTTCACAGACTGTAGCGAAACCCGGATTAACACGCATTTAGGTATTGCTGTGTGTGATGAGATTGGAAGGGCATCGTTTATTATGAGCTTTTACCGCCGGGAAAAACCATCGACTCGGATCTCTACTGCCAACAACTAATGAGACTCAAGCAAGAAATTGAGAAAAAACTGGCCACGTGCGTGTCGGGCTACGCATAATGAAGAGGTAGGATTCCGTAGTTGCCCGTCACAATACGTGGGCTTTCTTGATAATGAGCATAATAAGTGAGTTCGCGGTTTGACCGCTATAACGACTAAAAATGGCCCCAAATAGGAAGATCGTAACTGAAGGACTTATGTTCAAATCAGACTTATATTAGACGCCTTAGACGAAGGTTTATGGAACAAATCGGCGATACATTAAAAACGGGCCAGATTAGGAGTACCCTTAACCGACGAGCGTGTATGCGTAGATATATGGATGTAAAAGAAGCGAGAGAATGTGTCAGGATCGCGCCAAATGAAACTCCGTAGTCTCTGCCTACCCCTCTGGGTGACAGGCGTGAGTGTTCACGTGTGTTAAAAAAGCTTTTTGATCTTGAAAAGAATGCAATTTACATCAATTACATCATTCACATGCCAAGGTACAAATATGATCATAGTTACTATATATCTTATATTAACGACAGTGCTACCCTAAGATATACATATATGACCGTAACGAACCTTCACGTTAACCATCGCTGCCTCATATTATCCTAAGGCTAGGGTCACCCGCGTAAACCAAGAATGTGACGAATGAAACTGTATGAGGCTACATGATTGTATGAATACATTGAATGAGGCCCACAATAACTACCAACTAAAAAATAAGCGAACCTAGTAAGTAAGTAAGAAAGATCTTCCCTGCCTATCCTGCAAATAAAAAGGTTGGCCGACTATTACTTAAACAAAAAATGTCTTGAATTTATAAATAAAATACGAAGAAATTTTTCCCCGACCTATTATAATTAATAATTTCAGATCATATATTATTTTACTTAAGGTCCTTATCAAGGAACAGAAATATTTTCAATAGAAAGTAGACTGATGTCTTATTTTTCTTAAGATCTGTCTCCATGTATTTTTTTACTCAATTCATATTATTATCAGTAACGATCCACAAAATACTTGTATGCCAAAGATACTGAAATAGTCCTTTCATATCGATTCCGAAAACATTACTAAGCTCCATAAAATAAATATAGAAGTACGAAGAAAACTCTGACAAGATTTTAAAACCTTTTTCGAGATCCATTCAATATTTTATTAAGCTTTTAGGTTTATCGCGCTTATAAAGCTCTCACGAAGAATACATTTATTTTCCTATCTGCCAAATTGTTGATATTACAAAAGACGAAATATTTTGGCTATGCCTACAAAATCTTATTAACCCTCGTTACATTTGACAAGTTTTATATATATATAGCTCGGATGCCTATCGCTTTATTATGGGTTGTGGGAAATGTTCACTCTAAACTCTAAGCATGATTTCGCCCATTGATAACGTATTGTGTGACGTATGTTTATGCGGAAGTGTACAAGTGACGTTTTATCGTCGTTCTTAACGTGAAATTGTCTCGGAGGTCTCCATGTTATAGTCGTGGTTTCGACACATGTATTTAGAGAAAACCCGACTATTTAAATAAATGTCCTTGCTTTCTCTCTTATGTAATCGGGACGTTCTCAAAATGTTATTGTGCACTAGGTATTACGTCATAGAAAAATTTGAGATTTTTTCTGCCTAGTAGTTTGTCTGTGTACGTATCATCCTCTTGCCTATTTCTGTCGTCAAATAACTGTGCACGTAGTATAGTTACAGGTTGTTAGGCGTTCCATCTTAGTACTCAGAGGTGACAATGCTTCTTTGCTTAAAGTTAGCTAAAGGTGGTAATGTCTATTACAGTGTCTACTTTTAACAGTGGTAGAGCCACGCGGCAGCTCTTGCTGTCGCACGGATGGGCCGGCTCGAACCGGAGTGGTACCACGACCTCACAGAATACCAGCGTGAAGTAGAGGTTTACCTCTGCGTTCCGCTTGGTGAGTGCAGGTGGCCGGAGGCCCTTTTTACTGGAAATGAGGCATTCCATCTTAGTCCTCACGGGTGAAAACGCATCTGCATTTTGATTTGTAATAGAGGATAGATGTAGATGTCTATGGGTCGCAGCAACCACTTACCATCAGGTGGACTGTGTGTTCGTTTGTCACCCTTATCCTATAAAAAATACTATAAAGTGAACTGTAAGTTTATTAGTCAGATTAGTTTTATAAATAAATGTTATTATAACATATTGCACCATGATTACAAGCCAAGCAAGCGAGAGTGAATTAATTACCGTGTAGCAGTGGTGTAAGAATATCCACTATACCATATCGCCCCGTAGGTGATGTAAGGGCAACAGAGGGAAATGAGGGCTAATCATTTTCTACTCACCAGATGTCGCTAGTTGACACTGAGGTAAAATTGTTTGTTACACAATATAATTTAATTGAGAAGTTGGTTTTTAATAAAAGTTTGTCAGTTTCTAGATTATTATATTGATACACAAAACAATGCCTTAGTGGTTTGCTCTTTAATTTTTTGCACATTTTTAACCTTTTTTTTAATTTTTCTACTTTTATGACTATCTGTGGTTTGGTTTATTTATTTTTAATCTTATTAATATAAAATATAGTTAATAATACAGAAAGAAACAATAACCTTTAACATTTTTCGAACAAATTAACTTCCCCGCTATGAAATCTGTCAAATATTATTCCTTACTTTCTAGTGGCACCGCCCTGGTGGCAGAAAAACTCGTGGATGCCTTCATTGAAACAGGAGATGGGCAGCAGCATCTTCCTGATAATAACTCAAAATCATAAAAAAAACTGCGGTAGCCAACCCGACTGCCAAGCGTGGCAACTATGGCAAGATACTCTAACATAGCAGCATTATTCTGCTTTATGCTGCTGGTATTCTGTAAGAGCGCGGTTCTCCTTCAGTCAAGCCGACCCATTCGTGTATTCGTACAGCTAGCATAGCTGCAGCGTAGCTCTGCCTAGTAAAAAAGGTGTTAATATATTTTAATTTAATAAATATATATATCAACTCTGGAAGTCATCACTGGAATGTTTTTGTCGAATGAGATTTTATAAGTGATTCGAAAGTAAGTAATTAATTGCAGCAGTTTAATATTCTTTACAAAAGTAAGGGTGAACACACTGTTTTTAACCGAGGAACCGAGGAGGAGGAGGTACTCAATTCGACTGTATTTTTTTACATGTGTTACCTCGGAACTTTTTTCTTGGTGAACGGATTTTGTTGATTCTTTATTATTTGAAAGCTGGTGATTCTCATGTTGTTCCATATATCAGTATAGAACATAGCGAGTAGCTATGTATTGGCTTGTAATAGTAAGAATATAAATAAATACAGTAGAGATTTTCATTGAATTTTTCTATTGAAGTGGAGCGTGATTTGCTTGTAAAGTTTATTCGAACTACAACATTCTCATAAAGATATACTTCGTCTCTCCGTTGAATTTAATTTTCTTTGTGACTGGAGAACGTTTATGTATCGCGTTTTAAATCTTCACTAGACAACCACTTATTAGTTTTTTAAATATTTTATAAAGAAATTTCTAAGAGCGTAAACTAGAGCGTCAAAGACAAGCAAGAGTCTTCAGTCAATACGAAAACAGAGTTCGAACTAGGTGATTTCAATACCTAGCTAAGTCAATGTTTATTCAGTTATCTATATTTCTAAAAAAAATTGGACAGGGGTTTTACTCGCTCGTTGGTCTAGTGAGGTCCAAAAAAATAGTTATTGGGTTTTTTGTCAAGAAATCCTCAGTCGCAGACCGGAGTCAGGAAGTTGGCGTTGTTTTATCCCTGTGCCTCTCGTGTTAAATTGCCGTCCCACAGGCCTATGAGAGTGAGAGAAAAGAGAGTGAACCTGTTCTGCGCAGAAGGTTAATTTCCGTTGAGACTGGCTGCTGTAGTCGAAATACGTTTTGAAGAACGTTTAAAAAAATTGAGAACGGAGAGAACGGAAACTGTCACAAATTTATTACGTAATTTTTTAAACAAAAAGTTACATACAGTAAATAAAAAATCTAATTACTGAACCGTAATATGCGTAGCATCAGTAAGCATATTTAAAAATGCATATTTAATTGGCTTCGACTACATTGATGATGTTCTCATTTTATTTATATTGAAGTCGGTTGTACAAAAATTTTAATTTTACCTGTTGTCTTAATGATAAGTGGATACTGTAGCACATAGACAGTTTTTACGTGTTAGAGCCATGCTGCAGCTATATTAGTAGTATAGTTGTAGCACGAATAGGGTTACCATATCTCAGGATTTGTCCAGAGATTTCAGAATTTTTGGACTCTTCTCAGGATTGCGGCTGAATTTTGCGAATCTCATGAAATCTCAGGATTTTTATAATTTTCAATACAATATAGCTTACATTTTAAAGATCTCTTTAATAAAAAGTTAAACAAACTAAAAATAATCTTCCTTTGGTAATAATTGCACAATAAAAATTAAAACTTATTTAGTAGGTACTTAAACAGTTTTATCATACTTAATATGTGAAGATACCTTTTTAAGTAAGGTTTTTTTCTTTAAGTATTGATTTATAAAATGCCCCACATGTTAAATTCTTCAAATTATATTGAATTAAAAGTATAACTCGAACGGAGCAACCACTTACCATCAGGTGGACTGTGTGCTCATTTCTCACCCTTATCCTATAAAAAAAAGTTTCATCCAAAACGCGGATGTGCTATCGTTTTACAATTCAGTTAGGCAATATTTTATTTATTATTTTAAAAATACATAAATTAATGTTTATATCTGGGAGGTAGTAACGCGTAAGAAAGTAAATATAATAGCACATATTGTTTAGATGGATAGCAAAAATTAAAGGGGAAAAGCAAAATGTTTCTAAATATGATGTATTAGTAAGACGGAAACACAAAAACGCTTATCTAGCGAAATAGTTCGGAAAATTCGTCGACTTTTATTATGTACTTTGTGGAGTTTGATATAATGTGAGAATCAGAGGTACAATTGAACTGTGGTATCTCAGTGGATGATTGCTTGCCTAAATTTAAAATATCCTATATGAGTAGCCCTAATTAAATATCCAGGTAAAATTATGGCCACGGTGGCCGGTCTCAATGGAGACTAACCATCTGTGCAGGATTGAATTATAGTGCCCAAGTGTATGCGCGAGCACAGGTACACTCTCTATTCTCTCACTCTTATAGTCCGATGGTAATCCGACACGAACGGAGAGGGATCAGGTGTAGGACTACATGCTTTCCGAGGCACTGGGGTGGAACACCGCCAACTTCATGGCTCCAGGCTACTTTCGCCTGTCAAGCAATTCGCGCGGTCTAATCAATTCGGCGAGCCGCGGCTCGTCGCTAATGGACGCAGTTTCATAGTAAATATATAGGAGGCGACTTTCTGCGATTCGATTCGACTCGGCTCGGCGAGTCTAGTGGACGCTTAGCCTTAACGGGAAAATCTAGTAACGACCTGGCCCGAGGTTCAAACCCAGGACCTCATGATAGTAACTGCGTTCACGACCACTAGCCAACGAAACAGTCAACCCCTGTCGGTATGATCCAATTCTTAATTGCAATTTTAAGCGCCGATTTACCATGTGCTCGTTGGTAAACGATAAATTGTGTAAAACCACCTGACATGTAAAGGCGAACGTGACTTGACACGGGAAATCACGGCCGAATATTCCCTGCAGCAAAAGACCTTAACAGAAACGGGAGGAGCCCTGTATCTGTATGTAGCTAAAGTATATATTTAAAATAGCTAGCTAAAGTATATATTTAAAATCTCATATAAATCAAAATTTTACTGCGTGTAGTTATAAATTTTCACAAAATATTCATAAATTTTGTTCCTAAGCCTTTATCGTAAATCAGCCTGTCTATTGGTATAAACTAAATGGAAACTTACAGTAGTGTCTAAGATGATCGTGACAATACATGCAGACGTCTTTAATTTGTAATACGTGTAGATGATTTGTAAACTTGATTTTTATCGATTTTATTGGGTAGATTTAAGGTTTTAAGTCGTTTAAGTATTTTCCAAGTGACTACCCATTAGGTGGACTTAGGGTCCGCTTATCATCCTCACTAGTATAAAAATTGTATAAAAAGTAGACTTATTATTTTAATTGAGATTCGGGGAGTGTTTTAAGGGCACAACCACCCGACTCGGCGATCGCGGCTGCTATCTCACTACGACTGACACGTGGTCAATGTCTCGTGGTCAATCGGACGTCGCGCATTTTTATGGGCCGATTAATTCGTATGTTCAGGTGGGAGAGGACCTAGCACAATGTCGCTGCCAGCTTATCCAGCTTTGGGTTACAGTCAAGTTCCATAATCTCAAGTAGTAAACCCCCTGTCACAGCTCACTTTTGGCGAGCGGAGTCGATTTCCAACTCTGCCAATCGGATCTTAGCCTTTGCTTCCCCCATTAGATTCACATATGCAAGTGCCGAGTTCTTAGGTACGCATTGCACTTTTTCTTCTCTTTTTACTCCCTTTTACAGGAGGGAGGGGATCCGCCATTGTTTTAGGCCACTTTTGCATGGGATTTCTTGTCACGTACGCGCACGAGCATACCATGGGCGGTGGTGAGTTGTGCGGCTGCGGCGGGGCAGCCACTGGAGGCAGATCGACAACCGGTGAATGCGTAGGCTCCTTTTTCTTCCTTAGTCTTCGTTTATTATTCTTTCGCGGTCTTGGTGGTGGCTGTGACTGCGGGCATCTTTCTTCCTTCGGCGGTGACAGCTATTCCCGTGTTGTCAGTGGCTGGTTTGCTGGGGCCTTTTCAGGAATCAATCTGGCCTGGAAGGCAGCTAGTTTCCTGTCAATGAGAGCCCCTATGTCTGCTGTCTGAGTTCATTTTTCCCGCTTCTAGACTTGGACGCAGCAGGTACTTAAAGTGGCCACCTGGGTAGTAGAAGAGCGTTTCTGGACTTGCTTGCGGAGGAGGTTAATTTCTACCTTAAGATTTTCCATCTTAGCCGATAGACTGGCATGTTGGGAATGCAACTCTGCGTTCTGTATTTCCAGCCTAGTGACGTTTTTGTTAGGATCGGTGCTTCACGCGAATTCTTCTGTCGCAGCTTTGATATTTCGCACAGCTAGCCTTATGCCACGAACAAACTCTCCTTTAAGGTAATGGGATTGATCGGCAAGTTTTTCGAGAATATAGAGATGAAAATCAGTTTGCTGACCGAGCTTTACGTCTCCATGAGAACGCATTTCATGGTTCAACGTTTCGGGCCCGGAAAGTTCTGCTTCGCCCTGATGTTAGTGATCACTCTTGCCTTGAAGACGCTCAGATTGATTTCGGTGTAAGAGTATTCACTACACCATGTAGTTTCGGTGTAAGAGTATTCACTACACCATGTAGTTTCAGTGTAAGAGTATTCACTACACCATGTAGTTTCGGTGTAAGAGTATTCACTACACCATATCGTCCCGTGGGTGTCGTAAAAGGCGATAGAGGCAAACCAGCTGATAAGGGCAGCGGCGTCTTTCTAATAACAACTAGAAAAAAAACTTTGGATGCCAACCCGCCTACCAAACGTGGCAATCATGGCAGATATCTCCCTTACGTGGCAATCTATGGTGAGTTCAGCTATGGACTCTAATAACTGTTATGGTGTGCTATGGATTACTAGTAGTAGTAGTAAAAAATAAAAAATTAAAACTTGAATTAATTTTTAAGTCACGTTTTAATTTTTTGTAGTATCGTAATGATAATAAAAATGTCACTTAACTTACTTTATGCGCTTACTTTATGCGCTTATTGTGATTATAAACTTCATAATATTTAAATTAATGGATAATAATTTAACTTTTAATGAACTTTATTTTATTATAAACGAAGATCGTAAAATAATAAAAAAAAATCAAAGTTATTTAATATAACTGGCTTTACTATAAATAGTATGTTACGCAATCTTTCTTTCGTGTACATAATTTATAATATTTCAAGATATTTCAAGTAGAAGCCTTTTCTGCAGACTTCCAAAAAGGAGACGGTACTCAATTCGACTGTATGTTTTTTTTTATGTGTGTTACCTCATAACTTTTTACTGGATGAATCGATTTGGATTATTCTTTTTTTATTTGAAAGCTGGGACTTCACACGTGATTCCGTATGAATTTGATCAAGGTCAGACCAATAGTTTTTGAGTTATTCTTAATAATTTATATTGAAGTCGGCTGTACAAAATTTTTAATTTTATATTATTTATTTAGCCACTGTTAGTTTGACAGTTGGCATAATTTTAAAAAGGCCTAAATAATCAAATTCTTAAAAAGGCCTCATTTTTGGTATTTTATTCTTCTTTAGCGCGTAAATGTTTTCAGCTGAGCTTATTCCGTTATAGGAAGCATTTTCTTCAACCGTCTTGCTTGGCATGTAATCGCGTACCAGACGTCTTGAACTTTTGACGCCGCTTTCAATAAACGCGTTTTCTGGGGTTGTCCATAATCGCCTCTTACGACACCCTGGGGAGGAAATATTATAATAGATTGCAAACGTTGTAGAGCCACGCTGCAGCTATATTATGGTTGTAGCACGAATGGGTCGACTCGACCAGGGTAGGACCACGTCCTCATAGAACACCAGTGTAAAATAGCAGTTCAATGCTGCTCTGTTTCGAATGGTGATTTTAGAGAACCGGAGACCCTTTTTACTGGAAACGAGGCATTCCATCTTAGTCCTCACGGGTGACAACGCATTTACATTTTGATTCTTAATTGAGGATAACACCACAGAATCCACTTACTATCAGGTGGACTGTGTGCTCTTTTATCATCCTATTCCTGTAAATCCTGTGGCCCAGAGACACCTACGTCTATCTATTCAAAAACTATTTTTGTTAAAGTTGGTCAAAATTACTTCCCGTACATCATAAAATGATGTCTTACCTAGTTTAGTTACCGCTAGTAGCGGTCAGCCACCACAGAGTCTACTAGATCACCTGAAGATGCCTCGTGTGGAGGCGAAACACGTGTCGTATTGTCGTCAGTGATGTGTCTTTCCTAGAATAGTGGTGTTGGGAGTAGTGGTGCTGTGATTAGTGGTGACGGTGATAGTATACGCAATTGAGGGAGGGCGGGCGGTGCTCTTTAAACTAGGTAAGGCACATCATTTTATTTTATCGAGCGGATGTATGAGAAGTAATTTTGACCAACTTTAATATAATTGACTACCGCAAAGTAACGCCTGATTCTATTAATTAATTATTTTTGTTTTACAGAAGAGAGTCATTAGGCCTATGTATTTACAACCTAAAACCAAGTGAGTCTCTTAGAGATAAATTTGAAGAAATAAATGTATTAATTTTGGCTTCACAGTATATTTACGAAAATTTAATCTATAAAAGATAGTTTTAGTAAAAAAGTGATATACACTCTGTAAACACTAAGAACAAACATAAGCTAGTGATACCAGTTTCTCGATTTCACAGAGTCAGTAATTCATTCTTGGGGCAATGTATACGCTATTGCAACAAAGTCGCAGAAAATATACAAAGTCTCTCTATTACCATGTTTAATTATTTTATAAAACAAAAACTGTATTAAAAGTGTTATTATAATATAAATTAATACACAGTTGATAAAAACCCCTGGGAATGAGGTGGTCGCTTCCAAGCTGTTTCTAATATGAATATTGTAAATATTTTGTAACCATTTACATTGTAAAAGTTATTTTAAAAAAAGTCTCGCTGGGTTTCTTTCTGGCTCTTCCCAGGACAGAGGGTTTTTTTAGAACCAGTGGTAAAGTAAAAAATGACTTTCAATAAGAATTACACATGTGATCTATACTGAATAAAAATTATTCTATTCCATTCTATTCTATGCCTCGATTAAATATCAAAATGCAGATGCGTTTTGCCCCTAATGAACAAAATGGAATGCCTCGTTACCAGTAAAAAGGGTGTCTCGTTCTCTACACTCACCATACGCAGGTATTTTGCGGGAGTATGCTCCTACCCCAGTCAAGTTGATCCTTGCATGCTGTAGCTATGTATAGCTAGCACAGCTGCAATGTAGCTTTACCGTCTACCTACAAATTTAATGATAACTAAACAAATTACTTTAATAATCATTATATTTAAAATTCCAGATATATTTGAACGGTCTAATTTAACCATGACAATGGTCACGGTCGAATTTGACTAGGAAAATCTTCATCATTATCGAAGGCTTATAGTATAGAAATATGAATATAGATACATAATTTATAATCGGAAATAACAAGTAAACGAGTTTTCAAACTAGTCTGTCAAGCATCAAGAATTTATTGTATAATTAATGATACTCGTATTTTATCATTTAAATCACCGTTAATCGATTCTTAACTTTTAAGTCACCTAATATAAAAGATAGTTATGGTTATGAGAAATTGCAGTTCAATGACTTCAATCCGTCGCCTAGATACGGAATGAAACTACGTAATTTAAAGTTATATCAAAAACAACAAGTAAACGAGTTTTTAAGCTAGTCTGTCAAGCCTCAATAGTTTGTTGTATAGGTTAATGATGCTCGTGTTTTATTTTTAATCGATTGTGAACTTTTTAGTACCTAATATTAAAGATACCTCAAAATCAAAAAGTTCTGATGTTAAGGGTTATTTATTAAATATTCAAATACTACAATTTATATTACAAAAATGTTAGTAATTAGATTTGGGTAACAATTAAGTATTATGGTGCTGATTATGTATTTTGTGGCTTACGAATTTTCATCTTATTAATTCATTTATTTATTTATTACAGCCAATTAAAATACCTCAGCTGAATATATGTCTTCCCCATAATTGCTTCATTGGGATATTTGCCATAGTTGCTACGGTTGGCATGCAGAGTGTTTTTATTGAACTGTTATCAGGAAAATGTTGCTGACCATCTCCTGCATTCTATCTTAGTGGCGACAACGCATCTGTATTTTGTAGATTTATTTAAATCAAGAAGTTGCAGGTGACAACTGGGATGCAATAACCCATTCCCTTCAGGTGGACAGCTAATTCGTTGGTAACTTTAATTAATAATTTAAAAATAAAAAAATTGTACAACCGACTTCAATGAAATTAAGAATTACTCAAAAACTATTGGTCACAACTTAATCAAATTTATATGGGACCACGTGTGAAGCACCAGCTTTCAAGTAAAAAAGAATCATCGAAATCGGTTCTCCCAAAAAAAGATATGAGGTAACACACATAAAAAAACAGTGGAATTGAGTACCTCCTCCTGTTTGAAATCGGTAGAAAAATAAAAGATAAAGGAAGTAAATTTACAGCCTATAATACGTTCCTCAGTGGGACATGGCCCACTTCTCATTTCCAAAAGGTTTATGGAGCAACAAGTCCACCGCACTGCTACAGTGCATGTCGTCGAACTTCATAATTTCTTCTCTAAATATTTCCTCAGATATACAGATTTCTCCCGTTTTTTCGTCACCGTCGAGCACGTGATAAATCTACACTTAATATTGCAATTAAAACTTTCATTGGTGTCCACGGGCATCGAGTCCGTCTTGCACGCATACTGTGCAATTTACAGCAAGTGGTTTAGCCCTGGACTACCACCGCTCCACAATGTGAAGAGTTACCAAAAGACATGCAAATGTGCTAATGTGCTGCACTTGGTCAATTCATTTAATAAATATATTCCACCTGTCACGATACTAGAAAGGATTATGATCTGTGGACAACTGTGATAGAACTCACTATCATCGATACAGCTTATCAATAGTCCACTACTTTTGAGTTGTTATCAGGAGGGATATGCAGCTGCCCATCTCATGTTTTACATTCCCTCTGTCGCCTCTTACCACACCGGATGATATGGGGTATTAGATTCACTTACGTCGTCATTACATGGAATATGGGAACTCAATTCAATATTTAATGAATTTATTTCGAATGTTAATAAAACTAAATTCTTTAAAATACAGAGAAATCGACAAAATAGGTTGATATCCAGTAGTTCTGATTCAGACAATGAAGATGATATTTTATCTGATCATTTTGACCACTCACAATCTCCAGCACTGCCTATTGCCTGTAGTATCACAGAACATAGAGCTACACAGCGGGTTTCAAGAAGACTAATGAGAGGACGAGCAAGAAACTACAGTGGGACAAGAGGCAGAGTACTAAGGGTACAAGAAACACGTCAATTTGAAGGCGAAGCGTCTGTTCTGTCAGAGATAAATTCCGTAGCAGATTTTAATCCATTTGTAATACATTTGCAAAGTCCAAATTATGTTCATAGAGAACTAGAAGAGTGGGAATGGTTTAAGTTTTTAGACGATTATTTAGATGATGAAATTTTTGATCAAATGATTAGGGCCACAAATCAAACATCTGTTTCACTTACCCAAAAAAATATAGATGTAACGGTTTGTGAGCTAAAAGTATTTATTGGGATAAATATGATCATGTCGAGAATAAATTAATGGCAAATAAAAATATACTGGGAAAGCTCATGGCGTATTCCACTAATTTCTGATTCGATTACTCGAGATTTTTCCTAATACGTACACGTTTAAAGATTGTGTATGACGATGATGTAACAGAAGAACAGCGGGCTCAAGACCGCATATGGAAGGTAAGTCCACATTTCGATCGAATTGTCAAGGGTTGTCACATTCAGGAAAAGGCCCAAAAGCTATCAATTGATGAGATGATTGTGCCCTTTTCGGGACATTGCGGTATTAGACAATACTGTCCTAATAAAACTAATCCCGTCGTTTTAAAAATATGTCGGAGAATTGTAACAGAAGATCCCGAACTTGATCTCGGGAATACATCAGGATAGTGTTAATTGTTAAAAATAATAAAATTGTGAGAGCGGATGTTCAACTTGCTCTCTTGCTTACGCAGTTTAATCATTATCAGTAATAAGACAGCGTAACGCACTATACATTCAGTATAGTGAAATTACAGTTCGACCACACCGTAACACGTCTCTGTCACAATCACACACCAGTGTAACGTGAGGTACGTAATTACATGATAACACCAAAATATGTAAACCAACAGCAACACTACTTATCTCAATGTAACAGGACAGCATCTCAGCAACACCAATCCTCCTTGACTGCAGTAGAAGAATTCCAACATCGAACAGAACCACGACAATATCTTAGCACTAGTAGAGTGACCGCACTCGTTGAATGACTTGAGCGGAATCTCTGGCGCACGGCACCTACAGTGAACTTTATACTACAGACACAAGAGCGAGTTTCTCGATATACCCTCCCTTCTACCTCGATCCAACCAGGTATTTTATTGACGCTCCGACAAATATTTGTTCTCGCAAATCCATGTGGCCTTATTTGTGATATGACCGTATATGAAGGTGAGATAACATTTAGAGCTACAGAGAACAAGGTTTCAGCTTAGGAGAAGCTGCTGTTCTAAAAATGACAGAAACATTGGTTCCTGGACACTATCTTTTTTTTGACAGATACTTCTCTTCTATTAAGTTGATGGAAGAATTACTATAAAGAGGATTCAACGCAACAGGAACTATTATGAAAAATCGTTTTCAAAGACATTTATCATTGATACCTGACAATTGTTTCATTAAAAAAAAATCGTGGCGCATCTGAAATTGCTTGTCTAAATAATAATCAAATTGCCATTACAAGATGGCTAGATAATAAGTCTGTAGTCATGATATCCACATGTTATGCAAACAGTAAAACGGATATAATATACAAACGATGGGATAAACAACAGAAACGTTATATACATGTGTCAAGACCAGAAGTGATAAAAGAATATAATCAGAATATGGGTGGTGTCGATCTTGCAGATCGAATGATCTTTGTTTGTCCATCAAGATCTCGTACCCGAAAATGGACTATAAGGTTTATATGTCACATGATTGACATCAGTGTTGTAAATGCAATGCATGGCTTCCGAGGTGTCCAAATAAAGAAAAATATGCCATCTCTCAAAATTCCCCAACTACGTGAGTATAAATTACGACTTGGAACAAAATTGATCGAGGAAAACGTACTGCTTCCACAAGAACCTTTTCTTGACCAAGAGGAAGGCATACTAAAAATCCAACACTTGAAGAGGAGTGTTCCTATTACACCGCTGACGACAATGTAGAAAAGAATAAATAGGGCTGATCATATGCCCAAGATAGTAGATAAAAGACAACGATGTCGAAATAATGCATGTGATCTTAAGACTGACGTTATTTGCAATAATTATAAAATATACCTTTGTTTGACGAAGCTAAGAAATTGTTTTGCTACATTCCATGGACATGAAATGTAGTAGAAAAATTTCTTAATTTTTGACAAAAATATTAAGATAGATCTCAGAATTACCTCAGAAGTTCCTATTTTAATGTGATGAATAAAAATTTTATTAATAATATTAAAGAAGTTATTTTTTTGTTTGTGTTCACAGTAAGTGGTTTATGTTTTATTGTTATTAAAATATATTTCTTTCTAAATGAACGAAATTTTATTTTACGATTTACCGAATCGAGTCTCATGAACTAAAGCACGAATGTGCCAAATATGCCATATCGACATTATGAGTACAGACTGAATGTTCCATATTTGACACATCGAATGCCTAATATATTGATAATAAGAGATTTTTTTATTTATTTTTCTGATGGTCCTGGGTCATATAAGAGCTTGAAAAATTATCACTTCTTTAAGAATAATGAAATTCTTACGTCTCGTCCTCAGGAGGATGTCCTGATTATTCGGTTAGGTCCATAAACATTTAGGATAATTTTTTTCAAGATAGTTCATTAATATTAAATTAATCTTTATCAAACTCTAGATGGAAAAAGAGGTAAAATAAAATATACAGTGGTCGCCATATAATTGAGAAGGTATCTTAGTTTAAGAAATCTAATAAAACATAACTTAACTTTTTTATCTTTTTTCTCAGAAGTATTTTTTTTAGTATTTTTTTATAGGATAGAGTGACAAACGAGCACACAGTCCACCTAATGGTAAGTGGTTGCTGTGGCCCATAGACATCTACATTTATCCTCGCTTGCGAATCAAAATGCAGATGCGTTGTCACCTGTGAGGACTAAGATGGAATGCCTCTTTTCCAGTAAAAATGGTCTCCGGTTCTCTACACTCACCATACGAAACACAGCAGCATTAAGCTGCTATTTTACGCTGGTATTCTGTGAGAGCGTGGTCCTTCCCCCGTCGAGCCGACCCATTCGTGCTACAACTATACTACTAATATAGCTGCAGCATGGCTCTACCACGTAGATATTAAGTATGAAATATGTATTATTATACAGAGTTAATTAAAATATACTTATAAATAAAAATGTTGATAAAAGTTTTTACTATACTCATTATTTATTATTAATTGTAATACGCCCGTATTAATAAACGTTCCTCAGCTCGAGTGCACGCACTTGAGAACAATCTTAAGGTTATGATCTTATTAATAAACATACCTCAAGTTGCGGCTTAGGTTTACGTTATTAGCCCGAGTGATGTACTATTTAATAAACGAAACTTGAGTCAAGTTTCGTTTATTAAATAGCACAAATCTTGAGATGCTAAAATCTGAATGCAGGTGGTCCGTGACTCGAGATCGTGATTGTAGTAGCAAAGATCATGGGTTTGAAAATATTTTAAGCGAAATTAATTATTACGATGAAATGGAGTATATGGGATTACGATATTTTACGGACCTTGCGAAATCGTTAATAAAAATTTATATAAGGGATGCCTCGAATCCTTTTGAGTAACCTACCATCCTTTTAAGATAGGCCATCGATCTCCTTATGTTTAGAACATAACCCTATGTTTTTAATATTATCGAGAAGACATTTTTTCTCAACTTTTCTGTAAATTAATTTAAAACGCGAGATCAGTGATGCAATATATAAACAAGCAAAGAGATTAAAATCACTGAGTTTTAAACAAGCAGATTTTGTTCCGTCTAGTCGTCTCTTTTTTGACACTGACGCTGTCGCTTTAGTGAGTTAAGAGCTAGTTATTATTTGTACATATTGAGTAGTAAATATTTAAGTCGTACTAGCTGTTCCCCGCGACTTCGCGCGTGTGTAATTTAGGGTTTTTAATTTTTTGCGCAGAACCATAATTATTTTTTTAAAATAAAAGTAACTTAAGTTACTCTTTATAACATCAACTATCTGCCAGTGACAGTCCCACCAAAATCGGTCCAGCCATTTTGAAGATTAACCGGAACAAACAGACAAACAGAGAGATAGACAGACACAAATTTCAAAGATTGTGTTTTTGTTATAAGCTCCGTATAAACTTTCATATGCATGTAGTAAAAAGCTGTTATTTTGACATTAAAACAGACACTTCATTTTTATTTATTTGTATAAAATTGAGAATATATACACACAATAGTTTGAACAATTATTGAAGGCTTTCTTAAGTAGAAAATAACTTCCTAACATGAAATGTAATTAATGATATCCTAAACCTTCTGTCAATTTACGTAATCATTCAGGAGATAAAACCCTCAAGTCAGAAAACACTATACCAAGTACAGCGTCTTGAGGAGCTGATCTGAGATACTGTTTTTATATTATGTTTATTAAACTAGCAATGATGTTAAGATGTTGATATCGTAATGAAGACGTATCAAATGACTACGCACTTGAGTTTATCGTTGAGGAACGTTTATTAATACGGAACTAAGAACGATCAGTAATCTAAATTTGAGAGTTCAATCAGATAAAAACTCAGTCAATTATTTTATCAATGAGTCAATTAATTTACAACAAAACACGAGACTAAAAAGAAAAAACTTCAAATCAGTACTTTTTTAGGCTAAAATTATTACGTAGTTCACATGCAACAAACGGTCGCATGTCCATAGCTCTTAGGTCCGTATTACTAAATGTTCCTCAACGACGAGCTCAAGTAGCTTAGTCACTTAAGTCAAAAAAGATGGTTAGCCTCGGAATGAGAGATAATAAGCTATAAAATTGTATAAATCGTTGTTTTTTTTTCATTCTAAATGTTGTCCCAAAAGCCTCATGAAATCTCGTGTCCAAGTCTTAAGATATTCAAGGTCAAATGTCACAGCAATCGGCTTTTTTTTTTCAAATATTTCGCTTCCTATGGTTTAATGCTATTTGTATTTTTATGAGAATTGTAGAAAATAAAATTCTCCACAAATTCATTCCAAAAATTTTATTATTCAACAGTTTCTTGAGATAGAGCGTAAGGTGCGCGCAGCACTTAGCCATTTACATCATAATGTAAGGTCAACAGTAGGTTCCGGTAAATTATACGCCGTATAAAGTCTATAAATAACTTTTAAAAAAAACGAGTTATTCCGTTTATCCATGCTAAAAAGTCCACCCTTGGGTGGATACTCGGAAACGCATGTTTATTTCGCCCGGAGTGGATAGTCGGAATTCGCTTTTATATGTTTCATCCGACTTTTCACCCCACGTATAAGTAACACATACACTTTAATTATTAATTAATTTTTAAAAACCCACAAATTTAATTAAAAAAAAAAACATATTACGTATTGCCGTTAACGTTACCGTTACAGCCTATTAAAGTCCATGCATTACGTATTACATTTAAATGTTTTGACTGAGATGTTTGACGTCCCGATGTCACAGTTAGCCCGGCTGCCTTGACATTTTGAATATTAATTTTCGGTTCGTTCTAGGGATGCCCGATTTTTTGGTTTGAATTGATCTACTGGATCATAATGGATCGTAACCTCGTGAATCGATTCACGATTTAATCATATTACATTGAATCGATCTTATTCGATCTCGGAAAATCGCATCGTAATTTTATAAAAATAAAGAAAAGCACAGTATGCATGCAAAATTATTTATTTTAACAATGCCTATTATGGTATCCAGTGATGTATTTCAAATTATTATTTATGAAAAGTATAAAACAGGTTTTACAGAATAAATTCCAACTATCTAAACGCTTCAAAATTAATAATTTTGACAGCCGCACTGGATCTAGCCTATTACGGATATTTTTTTCTAAAATAAAAGTAGCGTAAGTTACTCCCTGCAACATCGCCTGCAAATCAGCCCAGCTATTTTTGAGATTAGCCGGAACAAACAGACAGACAGACAGACGGAGAGACAGACAGACAGACAGACAAAAATTTTAAAAATTTACTTTTTGTTATTAGTACTGTATATACTTTGATATGTATTTAGTAAAAAGCTGTTATTAAGAGCTCACAAACAGACACTTCAATTTTATTTATTTGTATAGAAGATAGATACTTACTATTTCGGCAATTGCTGTAGTAGAACTTTCTTCACTATTGCTTAGCTCAAAATAAATGTGAGATGACGTCTGAGATGATTTTTTTAAATTTGTAGCATTTACACCAGTTTTAATCATCTGTTTACACATTTTACATTGTCCAACCATGTCACATTTAATTAAAAATACCGAAACGTTTAGTTGGCGGGGTTATATTTAAAAGTATTTTAAAATAATAGTTTACGCTCACAGAACAGCTAAACTTTTCTGTCGTAATAATACGAAGAATAAAAGATCATAGAACACTAACATAGGTAAGCGATAATAAAATAAACAAAATATTATCATACCTACCTACATATTTCATACAATACCGCTTTTGATGTAACTCGAAGCTCTATTCTCATTCGTTTTGGTTATTCTGTCCCCTCCCCGGCAATACGATAGGTATGCAAAGATCGGTTCGTACGTTATTACGTTACGGGTCGGTTTATTCCCTTGAATCGATTCAAAAATCGGTAGATCGTATGGCCGTTAATCGATCTTTCAAAAGATCGATCCAGATCGGGCATCCCTAGCCTTCGATCTACGCAGAATGTGCTTACAGTATCTTGAAGTCTTGCAGTGGTATGCTTGGATTTGTATTTAATTTTGTTAATTCTAGGTTCCCAAGCAGATGGCATCACCCGTTCCTCTTCTCTATTGAAATTAGGATGTTTTATTAATTTCAATAGCCTCGCGTATTATCCTTGGTAGGAGTCGGTGTTCTTTTGCGAGGATTTGTGGTCTATCAAATATGATGTAATGGCGGGAACGATCTTGAACACGTTCACAGACTGCAGACTTCTGTAAACATGTTTATTGGGGCGAATAAACGGAATAAACCAAAAAAAGCGAGCGAGCCTTACAGTAGTTACATAGGATGTGTAGCATATGACATCTCATCATCAATAAGTTATATATTATATGTTATATTCGTAAAATGTCAAAGTAGTATCGACAGCCATACCCTACCTACGCTCCAAGGCGCAAGTAGTAGCAGTAGTAGGTAGCAAGATATTTAGATTTGAGTTGAAATTTTTATAGTTTTGTGTTAGGTTTTTTAGTTTGAGATGACATTTATAAGACGCGTTTTTGTAAAAGTATCAAGTGAGAAAGATTTATAAGTTGTTATTTAATATATATACATTATATATATTAACAACTCATAAAACTATATTTAGTTGTAAATAGTTATACTATCTAACTTAAATTTACTATTTTTGTATAATTACGTAAGTTGAAAATGCAAATTTTTGTTTGTGGAAATATTTTAATAATTTAGTTTAAAAATAGGTTTAGGTTTAGAACTAATATTCCTATTTAAATTATGAAAATCGGATTACCCGTTTAGAAGATATGAGCAAAATTGTATAAGAGAAATGTGAAAACCTTTATCATTTAAAGTTTTTTTCTTGCAACTTTTTAGACATTGTCGTCATATAAAATATTTTAAAAAATGGATGGATAAGCGAATATGATATAAATATAATGTGATAAAAATAATAAGGTTTAGTTTTAATCAAATTTAAAAATATCAGAGCACCGACAAAAATTTACCTCAAACTAAAGCTAAATACGATTAATTATTCATAATTATTACTCACTTGCAATTTTTATCAATGACCTGCACTTTTCCAGACACTTATTATCAACAGTAAATACATTTATTAATATAGTTTACAAATTAAACCGCGCCTGCTCATGGGTCAAAAAAATAGAGCGCGATTCCCCGGCTTCCTGGGACACACTTCTCTTTTCACGAAATCATTCCCACAGCTTGCGGGAAAGCGAGACGAAAGATGTTACACATTAAAAATATATAATTATGAATAATTTACATTGTTTCTTAATCAATACATCATATTTAATATTATTTTTAATTTATGGAATATAATATTTACGTTTAATAATGCTTAGCTATCACAAATACTACACTAACTTGTAATTTAGTACTGTATATATTAGTTACTAGTTCATATTGAAGGATCTCGTGCCTGTATGGTTAGACTAATTTACTAGTTAACCTGGAATAAGAGCTTATAGCGTGTTCCCAGTGTTCGGATATCAGATGCTATTTATAACAGGATTACGGAAGCCTTTGTTTATACTAGTTTGATGTCGCATCCAATTGAAGAGGATGTCATTAACATACTCTCAAGGAATTTGATAATTTGCGTGTATCCAATCGTGGAGGTAAAATTTTCTTTAGGATTTTTTCAAACTTCTATCATTGAGATAAAGAGTGGCAAATATATATTATAAGTGGCTTGTAAGTATTACGAAAAACGGTAAGAAGTTAGACATAGTGGACTGATAAGTATTGAACACAATATAAGCTCAAACGCGAGTGAGGTTGTTCGCAATTTTATTTTAGTAAGCCCTCCGAAAAAATTCATCGGAGACGACCAAAAAAATTGTCGAATAAACGGGAATAGCTACATATAATATATTGTCCAACTGCTACTAGAGAATAAGTTTTATTAGGTGTAAAGACCTGTGAAATTTCTGTTTTTTATGAAGTACAGTAAACTATTTTTTTTTCTATATTTTTTATTTCTATTAATCAAAGTAATCATCCATATGCATCTTTGCCAACGCAGTGGCAGTTTATTGATGCCCTTCTGGAACAAATCAGCTGGACGGGAGGCAATAAATTTATTAGTTATTGATATTTTTCCCGCCTAAAAGTTAACCAAATTCTGGAAAAAGTAGAAGTCTGTAGGCGCAAGGTCACCAGGAGTACGACGGATGATGGAGATCTTCTAACCCCAGCTCTTGTAACTTGGAGATCGTCTGTTGTGTAGTATGAGGTCACGCGTTGTCATGCAGGAGCAGTGGGGACGAGCGATTGACCAAAGCTCGTTGGAGACGTGCGAGTTTCTCCATCATTATGTTCACAAAACACATCTGCAGTAAGTTCCATCCCATTTGGTAAAAAGTTGTGATGAATCTCACCGGCGCTAGACCACTAATCAGTGACATCACTTTTCTAGAGGTGAGTTTTCGTTTAGGGCATTGTTGAGCTTTTATTAGATTTTTTTTCTGAATTTTAATTCAGCACCTAGCTGAATTAAAATCTAACACCAAGTTGCTTAGTGCTTGTGATTGTCAAACAGAATCCGTTTTTCGTCGCAGGTAACAATGTGGGTCAAATTTCCTTCGTTTGTGTGCCTGTTGAGCAAGCACGTCTCGACGCGTACATTACATTGCGCTGACGATCATTGAGTTCATGGGGCACCCATTTATTAAACTTTTTTATCTTGATGATTTGAGGCAAATGGACCAATACTGTTTTGATGCTAACTTCTACAGCTGCTGCTAATTCAGTCGTAGATTGAGCGTTATCAGCTTTCACAATCGCTTTTAATTCATCATTGTCGACCAAAGTCTTCGGAAGACCACGGGGTTTATTTTTCAGGTCAAAATTTCCAGCACGAAAACGGGCAAACTAATAACAGATGATACTTAAGTTTGTAGTTTTCGTTCCGTAAACGTCGTTGATGTTGCATGCCGCTTGAACCTCGTTGCTGCCACGACGTTATTTATATTCCATAATACTCGAATTTTTAACATACCCATGACGACAAAAAAGATTTAAATGCAATGAAAACGTAACGCTAATCAATAAGCAAATGACTAATTATGAAATAAACAATTATATGTTTTTAAAATAAAATTAATTTGAATTGGCCAGTATTGCAGAACAACAATTTCATAGGTAGATTGGTAAAGACGTATTATTTATGATGAATTTTAACATCCGAAAAGCGGTTTGGACAAAAAATTATGTATGACATTATTATATATAATTTTTGAGATTTTTAAGATTCTGGGAATTATTTGGCAGATTTTTCATCTTTTGTTTTTTTAGGATAGGGTGACAAACGAGCACACGGTCCACCTGATGGTAAGTGGTTGCTGTGGCCCATAGACATCTACATCTATCCTCGCTTGCGAATCAAAATGTAGATGCGTTGTCACCCGTGAGGACTAAGGTGGAATGCCTGTTTTCCAGTAAAAAGGGTCTCCGGTTCTCTACACTCACCATACGAAACACAGCAGTTTTAAGCTGCTATTTTACGCTGGTATTCTGTGAGAACGTGGTCCTTCCCCGGTCGAGCCGACCCATTCGTGCTACAACTATACTACTCATATAGCTGCAGCATGGCTCTGCCACGTAAAAATCTTATTTAGGGTTTTGATTTATTGCCATTGTCTCGATGTCATCATAAATAATATTCAGCCTTTTGGTTTTGAAAACTTGGCTTTATGCCAAAGCTTTCTACTGAATTAAATCACGTAAATAATAAATTTATTCATTTTTTTTATTAAATCCTATTTAAGTCGACTAGATGGAGAAATGACCTGGTAAGAGATGAGTCAATGGATGCAGGTGGCTCTGGTTTAGGACCACGCTTTACGGCTTTCTTTAGAGCAGGCCTAAATTTAACAGTGCATTTTTGATGAGCTGTAATCATGATGATGTATAATTAAAGGTATACTACATAATTCTTAAGTCAGCATAAGTCTCACCCAAAGATTGCTTCGTAAATACGGAAGGATTTTCCTATAAACATTTTTTTAAAGTTATATAATACTAGCTGTGTCGCGTGGAATCAGGACTTTTGTTATGATATGTGACGTTTATTTATTTTTTTGTACTTTAAATAGCCACGTATGGTGAGTATAGAGAACCGGAGACCCTTTTTTACTCGAAAAGAGGCATTCCATCTTAGTCATCACGGGTGACAACGCATCTTACTACTTTAACCATGTAGAACATCATTTTTACTTATCATCAATAGTTTTCTCAGCGCACGCCAATTAATGAATTTTATAGGCAAGCTTTTGCTACTTTGGGTTACATTATTGCAATTTTCTTAAGGATCTAATTTTATTGAAAATAAATTATAGCCTATGTTATTTTTCATAATTTAGCTTTCTATTGGTGAAAAAAATGTTAAATTAGGTCCAGTAGTTTCGGAGATTTTCCGGTGCAAACAAACAAACCAACAAAAAAATCTTTCCTCTTTATAGTATTAATTAATAGTGTTTTGTCGTTTAATTTTAACTTATGTTTAGAAAATACGTGGTAGAGGCACGTTAACACGCAGTCAATAAATATTGTACTAGCTGAGCATGCTCTTTTCTCTGGGCGTAACTCAAACTTTGTTCTACTACTTTATTGTAGGTATATAACAATTATTATAAAAATTATTCTATGTCACATTCAAAGCTAAATTTCATTACAATCGTCTAATCGTTCCAGCTTGATGGAATGACAAACATCCAAACAACAATATTTCACATTAATAATATTAGTAACTTTAGTAAGATTATTTGATACTAGCGACACGCCCCGGCTTCGCTTAGTTAGGTTCTATTAATGATGCATTATTGAGATTTAAGATAGACAAAGACCTTACATTTGATCATTTTTTCTTAAAAAAAGTCTCCAAGTTTTTTAGATAATCCTAGATCATTCCTGGCGTGGCTCTATCTGTTCGTAAAGTTTCATCACAATTGGTTCAGCCATTCTGGAGGTTAGCCTGGACAGACGAATTTTTAAAATGGTTATTTATGTCAAAACAACATGCAAATAACCCGCACAGCTTAATAGAAGTAAGTTATTTCAACAATACGCTTTAATTTTTCTAACGGAGTTCCTTATCGCATGATACGAATTTGACGGATGGGGGCTAGGCGAGAAAAAGTGTAAGATTTTTCCGTCACGACCCCCTTCTTTTAGTGTGAGATGAAATAATATTCATGTTGCTCGCACTTTTTCTTATTTTGCGATGAAAGAAATATTAGTATCAATGACGCACCATTTTAATAGACGCTAGTAAATCATTTATTTGTATTTGTTAATCAATAATATAATACGTTTATCAATAATAATATACTACGAAATGAAATTCGTTCCAACCGAGTGTTTCACGACACTCACGCTTGTTTGTATTTTTAAGTATAGATTAGATTAGAGAATAACAATTTGAGCTCTTAAAATAAGTATATTGTAGTATATATTAATGATGAATATTTTGGCGAAAATTTAAAAATCTATTGGCATTGATTTAGTAACGCAATGTTCGTTGAACAATGGGGTCAATGTCAGCTTTACTTATAATTCGACTTTCGAAATGTCTTGATTGGTTAAATTTGCGGTGCGTTTATATTACGCGTGCAATATTAATATTTAACAGTTACAGGTTCGTACTCGGTTAATTAATATTCTTTGTGGGAAATAATAACTATACTAAACGTTACTAAAGTAACTACGAAGGTTAACGTGGAAGAGCCATGCAGCAGCTATATTACTAGTATAGTCGTAGCACGAATGGGTCGGCTCGACCGGGGAAGGACCACGTTCTCACAGAATACCAGCGTAAAATAGCAGCTTAACGCTGCTGTGTTTCGTGTGGTGACTGTAGATAACCGGAGACCCTTTTTACAGTAAACGAGGCATTCCATCTTAGTCCAACGGATCTGCATTTTGATTCATAATCGATGATAAATGTAGGTGACTATGGGCTACAACAACCACTTACCATCAGGTGGACTGTGTGCTAGTTTGTTACCCTTATCCTATAAAAAAATATCTGTTTTAAAAATCATGACTGATTGTGGGAACATTTTTCATATTATATAGATGATAATATATGGACAAACATCCAGACCCGAGCAAATTATTTATAGGGCGTAAAATTATCGCGCGTTATCGAAACTTGCGGCCCGCGACGACCGCAATGTCGGTAAACGCCTCCAAGTGATCGTATAATTCAACTTAAGTAACTTGTGCACTTAAACCTAGCCTGTCAACTGGTATGATAGAGTCCTAAACCATAGAGACAATGAGAGTGACAAATGGTCTCAGAATTAACTTAAAACATAGTCGCCATTCCGAGCTAAGATACTGCGTTGGTTTTGAACCTTGTCCTATTTGGCTAGAAAAAAATAGCACTCTATATCTCTACATTTTAAGATTTTAGGCCACCCAAGAATTAAAATTACTTTAATTTGTATAGTTTTGTTTAGTTAAACTAGTCTGGTATTGTTCTCATTTTTATATAAAATAATTATTAATTTTTTATTTCAAATTCAATTATTTATTTTATTAAATCAATATAGGACTTTAATTAATTTAACAAAATTAAAACCAAGAATATTAGTGCAAAGAATACCTCTTGACGACTTCTGGTATTTATAACGTCCTAATAATATCATAATATTCATAAAATAAATACAGCGTAGCTTGAAACGACTGCGAACATGGTTGTAATTAATACAACTAGTTCTCGGTACTTCTGAATACGCCGTCAACTCCGCTGTTGTAATCTGTTACCCCTCGTTCAGGTTGCACACGTTTAGCAATTACTTCAAGGAATTATTACACAAATAGAATGTGAAACTAGTGGAATTGGAATGTAATTCATCACGCAAAATATTGATTTAAAATGTGTAATCGCCAATTGTTAGAGACGTGGTTACCATAAGAAACGCCTAGAAGTTCTTGTGGCGATGGATAATGTTATATCTATCTCATCTCGTATAACATTAGTAATAAAAATTATTTAATAGTAATAAGCCTACCAAGAGTGATCTACCAAGAGCCTACTAAGAGTCGTGAACTTGAGTTCGATCCCCGCCGGCACCAATGAAATTGTTAATTGCAATTCAATTTATGCGTGGTAGAGCCTTGCTGCAGCTATATTAATAGTATAGTTGTAGCACGAATCGGTCGGCTCGACCGGTAACGGACCACGCTCTCACAGAATACCAGCGTAAAATAGCAGCTTAATGCTGCTGTGTTACGTATGGTGAGTGTAGAGAACCGGAGACCATTTTTACTGGAAATGATGCATTCTATCTTAGTCCTCACAGTTGACAACGCATCTGCATTTTAATTCGCAAACGAAGATAGATATAGATGTCTCTGGGCAACAGCAACCAATTACAATCAGGTGGACTGTGTGCTTCTTTGTCACTATTATTCTATAAAAAGTGCTGATTTATCACTTGTTCGGCAATGAAGGAAAACATCGTGCGGAAACCTGCAAGTCTGAAAAAAAATATATATCGAAGACATGTGAAGTCCGCCAACACGTATTGGGGCAGCAGGCGGACATTTTTTTTTACCCTCAAAACCGTCTCAGGAGTGAGTGGAGAGCTGTGGGAAGTAAATATAGGCTGTAACTTTACTTTTTACCAAAAGTGACAATTACTACAAATACGAGTATTGCCTAATATTCGACTACATTCATTCTAACCTTTATGTAATTTTTATACAATATAAGGGTGGTAAACGTGAGTACACCTAATAGAAGGTTTACTATACGTGTTAGAGCCATGCTACAGTAATATTAGTACTATAGTTGTAGCACGAATGGGTCGGCATGTCTCACAGACTACCAGCGTAAAATAGCAGCTTAACACTACTGTGTTACGTATGATGAGTGTGGAGAACCGGAGACCCTTTTTACTGGAAAAGAGGCATTCCATCTTAGTCCTCACGGGTGACAACGCATCTGCATTTTGATTCTTTATTGGGGATAAATGTAGATGTTTATGGGTCACACTTTCCTTCAGGTGTACTCTGTGCTCGTTTATCCCGTATAAAAAAGTGGCTACTGTAGCTCAAACGGCTAACAACTGCGAGAAACTTCAAACAAGGTTACAGGTGCGTTGTCACAGTGATTATCACTCGTAATAATTATTATAACTAACACTATCAAAATAGAACACAGCAGTAGATGCACTGCTCTTTGGCAACAGAAATAAATGACATTGACATGGTAGTGTTATCTCTATTGGAATCCTGCTACTTACTAACCCTATTACTTGGATTTATGAGATAAGTCTGATAGACGCTCTACCAGTGAAATGAAATGAACATCATTTTACAGAAAGAGATGAATTAGGATTCATAGGCAAGTAATATTCAACCCATAGGTAGTGCGCCTTGAGAATTAGACTTACATGACTATTATTATATTAGACTTAAACATGTTTTATTTTAATAACTTATTTGGTTTTCCAACAATGATTACACGAACAAATATATCAAAATTACAAATATTGCCACAAAGCTCACAGAAAACACGACGAAGATTACAGTTTTCCGAAAAAGCAAATAGAGGTAGCGCTAACATAAACAATGTATATATGATAATGATCACGTTATGCATGAAATCTGTATATTATATATCTATATCTATACATTAAAATAAAATTGAAGTGTCTATTTGTAATATCGAAATAACAGCCTTCTATTAAGCTCCAGGGGTTATTTGCATACATGACATTAGTAACCATTTTTCAAATTTGTCCGTCTGTCTGTCTGTCTATCTAACGGTATGTTTGTCTGTCTGTCTCTCTATCCGGGCTAATCTTCGGAACGGCTGGATCGTTTGTGATCAAAGTCTAGTTTTTCGATAATTGAACTACTTACACAAGAACCACTATTATAAATCTTCATACGTCTTACCGTTTAAGAATATACACTACCCTTATAGTTCCGTGGGTATGATAACCATACAGGGAGGCAAGAAGCGAAAAAAATAAATAAATCAGGGGATGGACAATAAACAGAAAATAAAAATCGCCTACCGGTTACTCATGTCAGCAACTAGGGCAATGTGGCAACCTATGGGGAAGCCTAAATTCAGCCGTGGTCTTTAGTTTTTCTATAGGCTGTAATATTTTTATTTATTTATTTATTTAAACTTTCATGCACAAAGTTGTACATATGGCGGACTTAATGTCACAGGGTATTCTCTAATAGTCAACCATTAGACTAACGGCTAACCAGAGATAGACATATAAGAGGCGGTGCAGCAATAATCAAAATACAAAGAGTTAAAAAATATTATGTTACTATATACTTAAAATACATTCAAAATATACATGCATAATATATTTATTTAAATAATATACATAATACATATAAATATTATCTATGTCAGAACAAATATGAAATATAAGTATATGTAAATAAGAGCTGTGTTAGTTCAAACTTGCAACGATGTTTTCACGTGCTTATGGACTTGATTTTTAAAAACAAACTTGTTTGGACCTTCTTTAATATCAAGAGGGATGTCGTTGCAGAATCTGATGATCAAGAGGGCGAAAGAGTGAGATAAGTAACCAGTACGGTGTTAAGATTAGCCGAAGAACGGAGAGAACAATTATGAGAATTTCCCAGGTATTGAAATTTGGATTTCAGATACTCGGGAGCACATAGATCGTCCACAATTGTGAAAAGAGTGCAGAGTATTCTAACATATGTGATATGCAAAAAAGGAAGTTTTTAACGATAATGATAGATTGGCAGGCCTTATTTGTTCAAATTCGACGCGGACTAAGCCGCGGTTAAAAGCTAGTATTAAATACCAATAAATCTTATTTAATCGTTTATCATTGGAGCAAGTGACTTTTTTTCAAAACAACTATTAATAGGAATAAAATATATATATAGTGTGAATAACTCATAATAATAATTTGTCCACATTATAAATACGTAGATAAGAATAGCCAGATCGAATGATAGGACAATATTAAGCAATAATTTATAAAACAAATCTTTATTCAGTCTAATGTAAACCAATAGCCAAACTCATTTTATGACAAACATTCTTAAAAAAGTCTTTTAACTTCAAAATTGAGCTTCGCATTTGACAATTTATTAAAGTGCAAAATAACATGGCAACAAGTTTCATTCAGCGCTCCACGGTGCTTTGTCAAATGGATTAGTCTAATGAAAACAGAATGCTTTTAATGGATTGTCAATAAAAAAGTGTTGTAAAGGGTATCGTTTCAGTTTTCTTAAATATTATTTTTTAAAAGTTCTTTTAAATTGTATAAATGTCAAAATATCATGTAAAACATAAGTTACAAAAGATTAATATACATGGATAGAAACAATACACTGTCGTTATTCAATCAATAAGCTGTAAGAAACGCCTTTTCATAGGTGACAACAAATCTGTAGTACCTTCACTGACTGTTATTGGAGAGCAGCATTAAGTCAGGGGTATCAACTTATGAATCCGCCTGTTCAGTGTGGTTAGTATTGACATATGTTCCATAAAATGCATGACAGTTCATACTAACTGACATACTTTCAGTGAAAAAAGTATCGGTAATGGATGATTTGTTTATGGTACCAAATTCAATTTTTTTGTTGTTGTTAGTTTGGCACAACTGTTTTGAATTACATCTGAAGTTTGAGGTACATCTGTTATTTAGATGAAATATAGAGCTGTTTTAGTTATATCATATTTAGTATGTATTGCAAATTTCACAATGAAGAAAAACATCGAACAAAGAGTTTCGAACGAAAGCGAAAAAACCACGCAAAAGTCGATCAAATGTCAAAGTAATGTGGACTGTTTTCTTTGACTATTGCGGTGTCGTGAAGATGCTGTTGCCCATCTCCTGCCTGTTTCCCACTGTCGCCTCTTACGACACCCACGAGAATATATGGGGTAGTAGATATTTTTAACCGCCACTACACGGCAAGTAATCACATCGCAAGTAATCGGATGGAATGACAGATACTGGCAAACTATTCCACTCCTTTCCTGTATGTGTTAAGAACGATGAAGCAAACCCTTGGTGAGAATGTTTGTCCATTTTTCAGTCAGCTTAATAGACTTTTAGAGTAAAATGATAACATCATATTTTGATTTTAAAACTTCTTTTATGTTTTTGTTAGTTATGTATAAAAATTAATGGCGTATTTTGTTATGTGTAACATTCTTTTAAATAGTACATTTTGAGTAATATGCACTAAGCAAATGAAAACGTTGTATATATTTTAAAAACAACAAAACAAAATATAATAACAGTATATTAAAACATAACAGTATAGATGTTTTTCTAGCGCAGGCAGTAGAAATATATTACCGGTCAGTGTACTCATGGGATCGCTTTGAAGCTTTGTCGATCATTATTTTGCCGCATTTTTTGTTATAAGTTAAATGTAGGTTACGTCTCTATTTCGGGAGTTATATTTTTAAATATAAAGAAATTGAGAAGAGCAATATGCCGTGTAGTTGCGGCGGAAAAAAATCAATTAATTCCGTGGGCGTTGTAAGCGATTAAATATGTTGTTTTACCCTATTACAATCGTTAAGACAACGATATGTTAAATGAATGTCAGATGACGTAACACTGAGGCTTGTCATTCCCTTTCAATCCCATTCAACATTAAAAAATAAACGCGGTTCATCCATTCCATTCATTCATTACAGCCTATAAAAGTCCACTGCTGAACATAGGCCTCCCCCATAGATTGTCTCATAGGGAGAATATTGCCATAGTTGACATGCTTGGCGAGCGTGTTAACAACCACAGTTTTATCGGGTTGCTGCTGTCTATCACCTGTTTCAATTTTCCATTATCGCCTCTTGCGACACCCAATGAACGATGTGGGATAGTGGATATTCTTACACCGCCAGTACACGGTTAAAACGCGGTTAAATCCATGAAATTAGGATAGTTAACTTTAATTTTTAAATTTTTTGTCATTACGTAATTCAAAATTTGATTTTTATTTTGATATTAGAAATATAATAGCAACGCGTTACAATTTTATTGACTTAATAATATTATTTTTGTTTAAGGTAAAATATTTTCCACTGCAACTCCGCCTATTTTTAAACAATTGATATACCAAATTGAACTTGTTTATCCATGTCTTGCCATTAAGTAATAATTATTTTGCTTATTAATATAATAGATAAATAGTGATAATACAAGTAGTATGTATCTTCTTACTATTTTTATAGGTTTTAAGAGAGACTGAATTTATGAATAAAATTTGCTACTGTAAATCAGTTTTATTTGTCCTGAATAAGACTTGATTAGACAAAGCTTATTTGGATTGCGGCTTAAATGGTACAAAGTCATTGAGTTTTGGCCTACGCGTAAATGGACGTGTAAATGTCGTCATAGCTAAGTCCATGTTAGCCAACAACTTGTGCGCTCGAAGCTGATATGCATGCATGGTCTTTAGCTGGGAATGTTTTTGGTATGTGCATTTACGTTAATATGCAAAACGCGTGTCACATAGTCATTGTCTCACAAGAATTGTTCTGGAACAAGACGTTCGTTGTATTGGCAATCATTCATGACTTTTCTTTTATTAGCTTATATATTATTTTTCCGTTAAATTTTTTAAAACATAAAAAACTTATAAATATTGATTGAAATAATTTTTGGCGGGAAGTCGTGTCGAATTATTTTTATTACTAGTTGAAATTTGTAATTTGTAGCAGATATAGAACTAACGCGTAAAGATTTTAGGACAATGTTTTTTTATGATTTCAAATGTTCATTCTCTACTTAAGATTGCACTCCTTTAGGAGGAAACCGCTTCATTTGAGCACCGTAAGGCGTTGGCACGCAGAATTTAATCATAGCCGTGTTTCTCTCCTTGAGGAAATTCCTGAAGGTCGACCCTCAACTGCCTTCACTGAGGTAAATGTGGCTACTATGAGGCGACAAATTGAAGAAAATCAGCGCATCATTTATGCGGAGATTTGAGAAAATTTGGATACAATAATATGAGCAAAAATAAAGAAAAAGAAGCGTGGACAAATAATGATGACGTTTTTGTCTCCCAGATGGGTCTTATCTACACGGTTCCACATGATGAGCAAAGGGCAGTTAATGCTGAGTGGCGAAACACCATGTGATTGCCCAGGGCCTTTAAAAAGTAAGGAAAAAATGATCAAGAAATCGCATCCTATTGCGCCGTGACAATGCTTCGGCGCACGCCGCGAACAAGTCAGCCATTTTGGGCTTCTGCGAAGCTGAAGCTCGTGACCCATCCTGCACACAGTCCAGATCTCGCAACATGCGATTTCTTTATTTTAGCAATAATCAAAGATTTGATGTAAAATTAAACATGTTTTCATTTAGTTATCTTTTAAGCAGCACTAGCAACAAAATATACCCTAAGACCAATGCGGGTCACCTGAAACCAAGTAGTACGTGTTTTTAGCTAAGCTACATGCTCGTTTGCTCTCTCTTCTATAAAAAAATGAAAAAGAGTTTAAAATCTAATAGATAATACTTTGAAAAGCACTAAAATATTATGTAAATTTACATATAAATTGTTTCATTTATGGTGATATCCCAAGACTACTTCAACCACCTTAATAACTATTAAATACAACCAGAAGCTCAGTGGCGTACTGACACCTTTTTAGCTCTGTCGCCACCGAGCGGCAGCAACTCAAACTACAATAACGCTTCAGAAGCTACCTGCTGCTATGAATATGATATCATAGTGATACAATTGGAACGCTAATGTACTCTAGAAGCAATTGCATGCCCTGCGCATTTGCAGGCAATATTAATGATATGTATACTATATCGACTTTAAAATTTCATCCCAATTTCTATTTTTCAGATCAGAGTAAAAAAAAATATAACAACGCACGTACGCACGCACACCACACACATGCGCACACCCACCACACACACACCCAGACACACGCACGCACGAACGCACGCACGCATGCACACACACACACACACACACATACACACACACACACACACACACACACACACACACACACAAACATACATTAATTGATTTTTATTTTTGCCAACATATACGTAATTTGTAGTCATTTTGTGACAAGATACTGGCTCCTGAGATACAGATTTCACCATAGAAATAATTAATATTTCTATGGGTTTCACCTACATTAAGAGTCGGGGACTTTACATTTATTTGTTAAAATTTATTAGTGAAATAAAGCATCAAATCCCATTTTCTACAAAAATAAGGTTAAGCAAGTATTAAATGTAATATGAAAAAATATTTTAATATGAATTACACTCCACGAACACGAAGCGAGAGAGGTTGGGCTTTATTGCCGACTTGACAATGTCACATTAAATTTGGTATATTATTTTCTCTTAACAAATTCTCAGCGTAATCTCTAGAGAACACTATTTCATTATTATTTACACTTAATTAAAATGGGTCGAGTATTAAAGGTTTCTAATGAGGTTAGACTTTTTAAAACTGATAATTTGTTTTTTTGCTTAAATAAAGACATATCGAAGCCATATCGATTGCTTTTACTAAATGAGTTCAAAGATACAGATAAGATTTTATTACAAGTAAGGGTGATAAATAAGAAAAGTCCACCTAATTCTAAGTGGTATGATGTGTATAAGATGTCAATAATTTAAAATTAAAAATTTTGTACAGCCGACTTCAATGTAAGTTATTAAGAATAACTCAAAAATTATTGGTCTGATCTTGATTAAATTCATATGGGATCACAAGAGAAGTATCAGCTTCGTATAAAAAAGAATCATCGAAACCCAGTAAAAAGTTGTGAGGTAACACACATAGAAAAAGAACATACAGTTGAATTGAGTACCGTCTCCTTTTTGGAAGTCGGCAGAAAAGAACAAATTTGCCGGAATTGAGTCTTTCGAATTTAAAGTTGTCAGTACTTTGATATAAATATAGGTAGCACGAATGGGTGACCTCGACTGGGGAAGGACCACGCTCTCAAAGAATACCAGCGCAAAATTTTTACTGATGATTAACGCGGCTGTGTTTCGTTTGGTGAATGTAGAGAACCGGATACCATTTTACTGGAAACGAGGCATTCTATCTTAGACCTCACGGGTGACAAAGCTTCTGCATTTTGATTCGTAATCACCTGTCACCTGATGCACACAGTCCACCTGATGGCAACCATTTACCATCAGGTGGACTGTGTGCTCGTTTGTCACCCTAATTCTATAACAAAAATGTGATTACTAGTGTCACAGTACAGCATGTGGAGGTAAACGAACGAAGCCCTACATAATTGACCGGGCGAGCAGCGTAAGACAACTGGCAGCTACTGGTAGTAACTGCATGTCAACAACGGCGTGGCGTGTAGCAGCTCTCAGTTATAAATTGCGTTATTTGTTGAAAACGAAAGTAAAACAACAACACATTTCAGTAAAAAGTTTTAAAAAAGCAACCGTAAAATATCACCTCGGCGCGCTATATTTTATTGAAGATCCCAAAGGCCTAATAAAATACATGAAAAGTAATTAAGGTGTACATAAAATTACGTAATTTAGGTCAATAACATACTGTGTGCAATAAATCGACGCTCTCTGATTATAGGTACCCCGTTGTCCACAGCAGTATTTTTATGAGTCGTATAACAGTGTTGCCAAATGTAAGACATTAAGTTCGATGCATGTTATTTTTACATTAGAAAGTAATGTAATGAGATGAATTTAAGCACAGATACAATTAGTAAATTAGCTGCTCACTCGAAGAGCAGTCAAATTTAGAACACGGAGGATACTAGGCCGGTTTCTGTAGTTTTTACTCAAACTTCACAATGTCAAAACTTGAGTCTTGACCACAAAACACTATTGCTTGGTCTTGACCATACTATTCTACGCAAATTTTGAGATTGTGAAGTTGAAGCTTAAGATCGAGATTATCTCTGAATACCGGGTTATGTACATATTAGTCTTTTTTTTTTATTAGTGTTTTTCAAAAGGAACTTTTGCATATGATTGTATATTTACAGTATACAATTTGTTAATGGAATTTGTATATATGTTAGTTTTTTGTAATAAGACAGATGTCATGAGTATTAAGTAAACAGCGACCGTTTTATATATTAAATAATACTATTAAACTAATATAGTAATTGTAGTTTTTCGAATTTTAATGAACTTAACTGAATTCAACGCTATTAAAATTGATCTTTTATATTATGTGTGCAAATATGTAATTGACACATATATAGATGTTTTTTGGAAGATGTTCAAATATTTACAAAGAAAACATGTCATACCATAATGGCTATATTTTGATTGAAAAATACTGTAAACAATTATGTCGATTAGAAACTTTTTAGTTAGGAGCTAAGTTTATTTACAGAAATTCCGTTGTGTATTCTTTTAATTAGTTAGATATCAGATGCAAGTTATTGTAAGTATTGAAATGTAGTGAGTAAAGTTTACAGAGAACTTTCAACATGCTTACCTGGTAACCCTTTTCATATAGCATAGCTCCCAAATGCCTACTTAGATATTCGCGATGAAACTCAAGGCCGATCAAGTTGGGACTACTAATGCGATCGTGCTGTCGTGGAGTTAAGAAATAATAAAATAGCGAATCACTCCGTTTATTAATTAAAGGTTTATTAAGATTCGCCGTATGGTGACGGCGAAATAGGGGATAGACTACGTAGTAGGGGACAGATGGCGTAATAGGGGATAGACTGCGTAGTAGGGGACAGACGGTGTAATAGGGCATAGACGGCGTAGTAGGGGATAGACGGCGTAATAGAGGATAGATGGCGTAAAGAGGATAGACGGCGTAATAGGGGATAGACGGCTTAATAGGAGAGAGACGGCGTAGTAGGAGATAAACGGCGTAATAGGGGAGAGACGGCGTAGTAGGGGATAGACGGCGTAGTAGGGGAGAGACGGCGTAGTAGGGGATAGACGGCGTAATAGGGAGAGACGGCGTAGTAGGGGATAGACGGCGTAATAGAGGATAGCCGGTTTAATAGGGGACAGACGGCGTAATAGGTGATAGACGGATCCCTATAAGGCTATCTCTGGAGTAGGCCTATGATCAGCAATGGATTTTGATCATTTCCGTTCTGGATTGAGATATTTTTGAGTTGACAACTCTTGAAATATTTATTCAGCCATCTTTCGGAAGATAAAATTAGCTTATACTACTTAACGAATTTTATAAAAAAAATGGCTTTTGTATTAACCCTTTCATTTAAAAAAAAATAACGTTAATGACGTGATTTTAATATATAACAAGGGCGATAAACTGTCTATGGGCCATAGCATCCACTTACCATCCAGGTGTGCTGTGTGCTCGCCTGTTACTCTTATTCTATAAAAAAATCCTAGCGCGCTAACGGATTGCTATTGGATTGCCACAAAAATTGAATAATATATTTAAATATTACCGCTAACAGTCTACCCACAAAACAACTTACTTGACGAGTTTCGTAATATTACGCGTTCTGTTCACAAAATAAACAACTTGGCATGGTCAAGGCTGCGCACAGTGAAATTATTATTTTGCAGTCTGAGCACGTGAGCTTTGGTAATTCTAGCGGTTCGATGTGAAATGGGGTCATTCAGAACAGTAACTGACAACTCCACCTCAGCTGCGGCAGTAGGAGGAGGGAATACCTTTTCCACCGTAGTCTATTCACACGTATCTAAAGCCATTCACCTCGGGCCAGCCATGTGGGTTACTTTTTGTTTCACATGGGACACGGCTCCCCCGCCACGACAAGTTTTACAACTTTTTCAATAATAATCTAATCGAAGGGTGTCACTCCATTCAGCTAAAGTTTTTTTTTTAATAGGATAAGGGTGACAAACGACCACACAGTCTACCTGATGGTAAGTGGTTGCTGTTACCCATAGATATCTACATCTATCCTCGATTACAAATCAAAATGCAGTAACGTTGTCACCCGTCAGGACTATGATGGAATGCCTCGTTTCCAGTGAAATGGGTCTCCGGTTCTCTATACTCACCATACGAAACACAGCGGCATTCAGCTGCTACTATACGCTGGTATTAGAGTGTAGTCTTTCCCCAATCGAGCCGACCCATTCGTGCTATAGGTACCCATACCGCTAATATAGGTGCATATAACTCAAAGAACTGAAAACCGATGGAGAAAAGGTTTACGTTCCGGTAAGAAGAAGGTAGTGCGGACATTCACTACATTAAGAAACCGATAAAGGATATTTAAATAATTATATTCGCACTGTGTTACTATGTACGTCGTGGTAAATGTACATGTAATTAAAACCTACAAGTTAGGAAATTATCAAGATTTATACATTTTTACAGCTTTTCTTATCGTGTTGGCTATTATATTATGCCAAAAATAGCTGAGAATGCGCTTTATATTGACTTCACGGTAAAATTGTAAGATACAAGACCGAAGATGAGTCGGGGAGGAAGTTCAATATGCAACAGTATTAAATGATACTCGATTTGTCTAAGTTCCCACAATTTCTTTCTGATCTGCTTTTTCGACTGGCCTTGCGATCACATTGCATCTCTATATTTTTCTCGCATAATACCACGGGAAGTACTCAAAGGAATTCTGCTGATTAATTCCAGCTGCTAAATTCCACTATCAAACACTGCGATGAAATTCGATGATTGGTATTCCACTTCTGTGCATTTTACAAATAAAATCCTGCCACATACGACCACATTGTAGAATTTACTATCGCTGCAGTTTTTCCGTACTGATACGAATTACGGGACATTCAAACTTATTTCTTTGTGAAAGGCTGGCAACGCATGGAGTATATTATTACACAAATTTGTAGGAATAATGTACTCCAGACGACGGCGGCCAGTCTAAACGAAGACCAGCCATCAGCTCAGGACATGATAATAGTGCTTGAGTATATGCGCAAGCCCAAGTGCACTCTGTGTACCCTCACTCTCATAGTCCAATAGGACGGTATACCAATACGAACGGAAAGAGATCAGGCGCTGGACCAACGTCTTTACATGCTATCCGAGGCACGGGTTGAGACACTACCAACTTCTTGACTCCGTGCTGCTTCTGAAAATTTTTTGCAAGAAAAACGCAATAACTTATGTTTACGGCCCGACCCGGGATTCAAACCTGCGATCTCACGATCAGCAGTCACGTTTAAGACCACTAGATCAACGAGGCAGTCAAAGTACTCGCGTGTTGTAGATGTTCTTGGAGGACGATCATTAACTCGTGACTGTGTCGAAAAAGTATTTAATGGTAGTTTCCTTTCCACTTTTCACCGAACAAGCTGAAGTATCGTAAAACAAGAGGTATTCAAGGAACAACTTTATAAAAGCGTACTTATAAATAATCACTCACAGTGAAACCCATTACAAGTCATAAACTTTTTGGCATACAGAATTTTAAACTTAACTGACTACTGCCGGAGTTGTTAGTGAGCTTGTAGTTCGTTAGTAATAGTGAGTATGCTTTAATAAAGGTTTCATCGGCACTTTATAACTTGTTCTAACTTTAGTGATCATTAATGTAAAAGTCATATTATTGAAACAACTTAAGACTTACTAGAGTTTTGATCGAACACTGAAAGGCTTGGTCTATAAGCCCTTTGGTTTATAGACCAAGCCACTTGTTGCGTTCATTTTAATTCATTAAAAAAATTATAATATATTATCTTTTTTTAATAAACACAATCACGTCAAAAAAAGTTTATTTTTTGACGTGAAGTTAGAATTGAGATACTTATGTTTATTATAGGGTTACATATTGTGACTTGGAACTACCGTAATAGTTTTTTATTTTCAAATAAGTTCAGATTTTTTTTATTAGTAGTATTCGTACGTATAATAGATGCAATGGATTTCGTCAGTTTACATTTTCTATCTAAACAACAACTTTAAATACTATTTATATCTCTATACGCAATAAAACTTTATAGTTTCTAAAATTGTTTTAATTAGCATAGTCTAGAAGATACACAGGTTTTGAGTTTTAGACATCTATACAAATAAATAATATTGAAATGTCTGTTTGTAATGTCAAAATAACAGCTTTTTACCAAATGCATATGAAAGTATATACTGTACTTATAACAAAAACACATTTTTTTAAATTTTTGTCTGTCTGTCCGTCTGTCTGTCTGTCTGTTTGTTCCGGCTAATCTCTGAAACGGCTGGACCGATTTCGATGGGACTTTCACTGGCAGATAGCTGATGTTATAAGGAGTAAGTTAGGCTACTTACATTTTAGAATAAGAATTAGGGTTCCGCGCAACATAATTAAAACCCTAAATTACACGCGGGCGAAGTCGCCAACAGCTAGCTAATATATATATATATATATATATATATATATATATATATATATATATATATATATATATATATATACCAAATATATTAATTGAGCTTGTTATATATATCATGTGCACATTCTCACCAGAGAGCTAATTATTTATCTATTTTACTCCAAATGGAATCTGGATATATTATTTAAAATAAGTATGTGAATTAAGAAAGATACGAAAATTTTAGATAAAGCATTAGAATAACAAAAAAATATGTTAGTAAGTTATTTTATTATTTTTGACTTTTGTGTTTGTGTGTTAAAATCCATAAAAACAACAAAGAATATTTAACGACTTTTCAAAATCGCGTTTGTTACTTTTTATTTAACTTTATGAAAAACGCATACTTAATATACACACACGTACTCATGCACGCATGAACGCACGCAATCACGCTCGTACTCACTCACACTTCGATGAAGGCTAAAATATGGGAACTTAAATATGACCCCTCAAGAGTTGAGAGTTGTTGCCTCATTTGTGCAGTGAATCCTGAAATTATATTTTACGCGGTGGAATATCTGCTCATATAGAAATGAGGAGAGGCCTAGATCAAGCTGTCCGTATCTGGTTGTTACTAGCTTAAAAAAAAAAAACTGGGAATTTTTTAACAAATCTGAATAGTTAAATGTGTTACTTAACAAATTTGATTATAAAAAAATACTAATAATATAAGCATGGTGATAATAGTAATTAGGTTTATCTCTTACGACTATACAGTTTTAGTTATAACGGGGAACGATTATTGTAATGTTCATATTATTTCATTACTTGTTACGAGTATTACTGCGAACCTTATTACTCTGTGGTAATGAATTAATTTAGAAGTAGTATGTAATTATAATTTTTGTTGGCCGGTTTTGAGATGTAATCCCGGGTTTTAGTATTTTATCTGGCATCTAGTGGTGGTTGTTTTTGGCCAATAAGGCGTAACAAAGATAAAAGGAATCTATTATATAAGGATATCAATTCTAGAATTGATGTAGTACTGTATATATGTGTGAGTATTATCATCGTCATGTTTACAACCCGTCACAAATCCACCGCTGAATATTCCTCTAAAGATCTATCGACTTCGTACATAACGGGTCGTTAATCCATTGTGATGGGGACTACTGAACAATGATTTCAATGAAATTACGCGCATTATGTGAATGTTGATCCAATTTGAGAGATAAGGTAGTTTTTATCGCGATAAATGACTCTTAATATTTTTAATACGTATTTAAGGATTGTTATAGGGCAAAGGGTCGTCGGAAAGGGCAGAACGTCTGCCTGGTCAGCTAGAAAATGTATTATTTATATAACCACTAGCTGGCCAGGCAGACGTTGTTCTGCCCTTTTCGACGAGCCTTCTTATAAAAATTCGTAATAAAAAAATATGGAGTGTCACTTATCAGGATAAAAACTATCCTATCTCTCAAGTTGGACCAAACTGCACAGAGTGTGCAAAATTTCATTGAAATCAGTTCAGTAGTTTAGGGAGTTCATCGCGGACAAACAATGTGACACGTAATTTTTATATATAAAGAAGATTAGGCCACTTATATTCTCGATATATAACGTATCTACCTAAAGATTTTCCTACTCCCAACGGAAAATATATGTGCAATGTGTATCGTACAAAATTATTTTCTTTTTAACGTTTAGTCTTCATCACCTTCGGAACACCAATTATTTTAATTTAATTGGTAAGTGGTAATAAATTCGTTGGTAAGGTAATTGGTAATTTAATTATTTATATTAATTTGAAAGAAATCTCGCTAACGAGTGATATGTTTGACAAAAGACCTGAGCCCATAAAGCTTGTTAATAAATTCGACGAGTACTAGAACAATGCGCATTATAGGCATTTTTATCGCCTCTAATCAATGATTATAACTATTTTGCAAATATTCTTTACTCTGTACAACCATGCACAAACAACCCAAACCCGATCCTAGCCAGCACTAATGAAATTGACTAATTGCAAATTTTAAGTATTCATTTACCATCTACATACTCAGCGTTGAAGAAAAACATTGATAAAGAATCATTAAATTTGTAAAAAAAAATTGTGGTAAATAACGCCTCTCAATAAAGCAGACGTCTGTGCAGCAGTTGAAACAATTGATTAACATTAACTAACATTTTTAACCTGTTTTATGCCAACATTCGTCAGGAACGTGCAGTAGAAGATAAAGGAGAACACTATAAATATGACAATTGATTTTTACATATTTTTTCTTGTAAATGTTGCAATGTTCTATACGTTATCCAAATACACGTACTTGGTTTTATTGCACTTATCATTTATATAAAACAAGATACTTTAATAAAGTAACTAAATCTGTGATAATAAACTCACATACGAAATATAGCGAACAGGTCGTTTGATATTTAATAAAATTTAAACCACTAATTATAACACTAGTAGTAGATGATAATAACACTAGTAGTAGAAGATGATAATAAATCACAGATTTAGTTACTTTATTAAAGTATCTTGTTTTATATAAATGATAAGTGCAATAAAACCAAGTACATGTATTTGGATAACGTATAGAACATTGCAACATTTACAAGAAAAAATATGTAAAAATCAATTGTCATATTTATAGTGTTCTCCTTTATATTCTACTGCACGTTCCTGACGAATGTTGGCATAAAACAGGTTAAAAATGTTAGTTAATGTTAATCAATTGTTTCAACTGCTGCACAGACGTCTGCTTTATTGAGAGGCGTTATTTACCACAATTTTTTTTTACAAATTTTAATGATTCTTTATCAATGTTTTTCTTCAACGCTGAGTATGTAGATGGTAAATCAATACTTAAAATTTGCAATTAGCCAATTTCATTAGTGCTGGCTAGGATCGGGTTTGGGTTGTTTGTGCATGGTTGTACAGAGTAAAGAATATTTGCAAAATAGTTATAATCATTGATTAGAGGCGATAAAAATGCCTATAATGCGCATTGTTCTAGTACTCGTCGAATTTATTAACAAGCTTTATGGGCTCAGGTCTTTTGTCAAACATATCACTCGTTAGCGAGATTTCTTTCAAATTAATATAAATAATTAAATTACCAATTACCTTACCAACGAATTTATTACCACTTACCAATTAAATTAAAATAATTGGTGTTCCGAAGGTGATGAAGACTAAACGTTAAAAAGAAAATAATTTTGTACGATACACATTGCACATATATTTTCCGTTGGGAGTAGGAAAATCTTTAGGTAGATACGTTATATATCGAGAATATAAGTGGCCTAATCTTCTTTATATATAAAAATTACGTGTCACATTGTTTGTCCGCGATGAACTCCCTAAACTACTGAACTGATTTCAATGAAATTTTGCACACTCTGTGCAGTTTGGTCCAACTTGAGAGATAGGATAGTTTTTATCCTGATAAGTGACACTCCATATTTTTTTATTACGAATTTTTATACGAAGGCTCGTCGAAAAGGGCAGAACAACGTCTGCCTGGCCAGCTAGTGGTTATATAAATAATACATTTTCTAGCTGACCAGGCAGACGTTCTGCCCTTTCCGACGACCCTTTGCCCTATAACAATCCTTAAATACGTATTAAAAATATTAAGAGTCATTTATCGCGATAAAAACTACCTTATCTCTCAAATTGGATCAACATTCACATAATGCGCGTAATTTCATTGAAATCATTGTTCAGTAGTCCCCATCACAATGGATTAACGACCCGTTATGTACGAAGTCGATAGATCTTTAGAGGAATATTCAGCGGTGGATTTGTGACGGGTTGTAAACATGACGATGATAATACTCACACATATATACAGTACTACATCAATTCTAGAATTGATATCCTTATATAATAGATTCCTTTTATCTTTGTTACGCCTTATTGGCCAAAAACAACCACCACTAGATGCCAGATAAAATACTAAAACCCGGGATTACATCTCAAAACCGGCCAACAAAAATTATAATTACATACTACTTCTAAATTAATTCATTACCACAGAGTAATAAGGTTCGCAGTAATACTCGTAACAAGTAATGAAATAATATGAACATTACAATAATCGTTCCCCGTTATAACTAAAACTGTATAGTCGTAAGAGATAAACCTAATTACTATTATCACCATGCTTATATTATTAGTATTTTTTTATAATCAAATTTGTTAAGTAACACATTTAACTATTCAGATTTGTTAAAAAATTCCCAGCTTTTTTTTTAAGCTAGTAACAACCAGATACGGACAGCTTGATCTAGGCCTCTCCTCATTTCTATATGAGCAGATATTCCACCGCGTAAAATATAATTTCAGGATTCACTGCACAAATGAGGCAACAACTCTCAACTCTTGAGGGGTCATATTTAAGTTCCCATATTTTAGCCTTCATCGAAGTGTGAGTGAGTACGAGCGTGATTGCGTGCGTTCATGCGTGCATGAGTACGTGTGTGTATATTAAGTATGTGTTTTTCATAAAGTTGAATAAAAAGTAACAAACGCGATTTTGAAAAGTCGTTAAATATTCTTTGTTGTTTTTATGGATTTTAACACACATTGCCATTATTATAAAGAGCAAGTTATCAAATACTGTTTGCATCATATCGAAACTAGCAATCCGCCCCGGCTTCGCACGAACAACAACGCCATCTACCGGGTCCAATTGTGAATCTAAATCATTTTCTAATCAACTTAATCCCACACGCAAAATTTTATCAAAATCGGTCCAGCCGTTCAGGAGGAGTTCAGTCACACACACACGGATAGAAGAATATAATATGCATGTATTATACATACAAACCTTACTTTTGAATTATTCCCTTTATTGATGAAAACCGCATCAAAATCCGTTACGTACTTTAAAAGATCTAAGTGTACAGATGGCGGCAAGCTGCTTTATAAAAATATGTATATATACAAAAATCACGTACTAAGTACATAATAAAAATAAAAGATTTGTTTATATTTATATGAAATGCGGAAAGTAATACTTTACTAAAGTCAAGAAGTAATTCTGACTAGATAAAGACTTAAAATGTGTCACGGTTCCTTATTCGGGAGGTCCATTCTCTCAATAGATCCCGTTGAGCCCGTCGGTAAATCTTATAAAAGCTAATTTAGGTCAAGAAAAGAAATTATCGAGCTCATCTGCTACGTCAATGTCAGGAGGAAACCATTACGAATGAGGACGGGCGCAAGGACTGAGCCGTTTTCCGTAACTACGTTGAGAGGATTCATTGTACTTACTCCAACAAAGAACTTTAGAAGATTGATGAATAACTATTAGGTTTGGTAGTAAATGTAGAATATCTATAATATGTTGTTTTACTAATTTTAACCTCCAATAATCGAAGTTATTTTAATGGGGTTCTGTAACAAACAAATCTAATTTAATACGATTATATAATTATTAATGTTTGTTTGTTCGTATCTTCATCGCCCGGACCCCAAGATACAGGATTATCCTAGTTTGGGGTCCAACGGAAAATATTTGTTTATCTTATCTTGAACATTGTTTAGATGTTTAACTCACTGTTCTCACATTTGTTAAATCTATATGTCAATAAAATCATTTATTATTATTATTATTGGGGGTATTTGTATAGTTTTCTCATCTGGTTGGGCTGTATAATTATATAATTGTAAATAAACATACATAAATATCAATGAAATAAAATAAATACATAAATAAATAAAAACCCAACTAGATGGCAGCCCACGACAGGAGAAACCAAACGGCCGAGGGTTAGGGGGCAAAGGAAAGAAACCGGCGGACGATGCGGGCGGTATCGAGGAGCACCGCATTCTGCATTTGAGTTATTATTATTATGGGATAACTATAAAGTTTTCTCATCTGGTTGGGCTGTATAAATATATAATTGTAAATGAAAATGATAAACATACACATATATATATATATATATATATATATATATATATATTAATAAAATTAAATAAATACATAAATAAATAAAAATTAATATTATACTAGTTATAAAATTAAAATAATAATAATTATTAATATCTTATGCGTTGCCATACCATTCATCAAATTGCAGTAAAACTTTGTCAACTTACTGCTTACACTTGCGCGAAGGTGATAGGCATAGTACTATTAACCTACAGTAGGTTGCGCGCGTATCGTATCGATACATTTATATAATTATTATCATTGAACTTCAATGAATATGTTATCATTCCTTATTATAAATCTTCCAAATTTAAAATCGATTCGATCGTATTTACTATTTACATTAATCAGAATGTAAAGATATTTATTTCTATTGTTACAGTGTTTGACGCTTCCGCTAAATCACCTCAAGGGCTTCTTTTCGGTTCTTCATACCACCTCGGTAACTTTGACGAGTGTGTGGGTATAGACGAGCTTGGTGATACCGGAGTTACTCTTGAAGGCGAATACTGCCTCGCAACAATAAAATGGAAGCACGGAGAGGAAGCTGAAAAGGTAATAAAGCCTTTTTGTGATTTCGAACGAATGAAGAATTTTGTTTTTTAGTTTGCTTTTTAGACCTGATTTGTTGATTTTATACAAATTCATCAAAAGATAAGTGTTTGTTTTTATTAAAGTTCCAAACGTAAAAGTATCAAAACATTAAACAAGAAGATTTTTATCGATATAAATGTCTAGTAAATAAAATAATGGCCAAAAAACTATAATGGCATATTGAATAAAATATACGTATAAAAACAATAAAGCATACGTGTAAAAACATTTATTAAGTAGATGTGTAACTACTACACTTTTTATTTAGCTTTGACATTAATTAGATTGTAAAATATTTTAATGTATAGTATTTAACGGAACAGAAAAAAAACTCAAACGAAACTCATTTGGAATCGATATGCTCATCGACCGGAATCGATATTATTATCCTCATAGAGAAATTGCTCCTAAGAATTATTTATTTAGTTTTACGAATTAATAAACATAATAATGTTTTAAATTTTAACGTAAGTACAATTATACCAGGTGTAAACATTTTTTATTTCAAGGATATACATTTCTTGACATAGTTGATACTATCAATTTAAAAGTATAATAAAAGTAATAAAATTAAAGTAGTATAAATTTAGTTGCGAGGAAGAGACAGATTTAAATTTAAAATCGAAATCATTATCATAAAATATTAGCAACTCTTAAAGATATAGATATAAATAAATATTGTGAGATTATGTAATTATGAATTCCTTTTTTAATTTGTTTAAGGAAATAAAAAAAAGATATTTCTTGTAGATAACATACAAACATTATTGATTCTATTTTAATAATTAGAATTTTATAACAATGAAGTTAGTCATTTCGATCACGGTGAAAATTACGCAGGATATATTCTAATGGCGGCTCTTCACGTTGGCCAACATTGTGGCGAATGTGTTGGCAAAGATATTAGCCAAGAGTTTGTGATGGCGTCCACACGTTGGAAGGTCGTTTAGTTTGCTTCAGTTCAGGCCAATGTGCGCACGAATTTATTAAAATGGATATTAAGGCGCTAACGGCTGCTGCGGTTTATTTATTCACAGCATACCGCTACTGCGTGAATGTGTATAAGAAAAGGGTGATCAAAAAGAAATGGAAAAAAAGAAATTTTATTTCCTTCTGTTCCACAAACAATTTTCGGCTTGGTAGAGCTCTATAAAGTGAAAAGCTTCTTCATTGGTCATTGTTACTGCCATTTTGTAGACACTAGTTACTATGCGTGAATATAAATTTTAAATCAGGTGCGTGTGATAAGTCTGGGAGCTAGTAGCAAACTAAACGTGGCCCCAACGTGTGGACGCGGCGGCCAATACTCATCACCCCTTTTATCTTTGTAAAAAACCGACACCACACGGATCTCTCGCCAACTTGTGGGCTATTATTCCAATACATACTAACGTAAGCACAAACACCCGCTATACACGATGGCCATAGGTATTGGCCAACACATACGCCACTATATTGGCCAACGTGAAGAGCCGTCATAATATATATGCGTAAACATATTTTTATTTTCACCTGTAAATCCAAAATACTATGGAATCTAAACCATGGAACCCTGACTGTAAGCACTGTGCGACACTAACGCGCTTAATCAAATTTAATACATTACTTTGTAGGTACGAACTGGTCGCGGCGAAACTCTTCGTTGGGCGGTATGCGTACCAAGTGCTTGCGATGCCAATGCAGTTCAGGAATTCGTTACAGATGTGCTGATACGTACAGTCGGGAATGGAACTAGGGTAGAAGTCACTGAGCGAGATTGCTATACGCGTCGCCCTATAGATGTCACCAAGTTGGACATCGGTTTTTTGTAAGTATTTTACATGCTTAACCGAATTAGCACCCTTAAGTTGTTTTACTTTATCCTCCTGTTGGGCACACGTTTCTTCTTATTGATTGATCAATCAATAAGAATGCCACAGCGTTTACAAACGGGGCAGCTCTCACGCAACCTTGAAGTATATTTCATTTCTTTGACATGTGTATTGTATTATGTAATGGAAGCGTAAGAATAGCAACTAACACATACTATCCGATGGCTGTCGTAAGAGTCGACACAGGTGAAACGGAAACAACGTCTTCCGATAACAACTGAAAATAACAAAAAACTGCGGTTACCGACCCGCCTACAAAACGCTGCGAATATAGCAAAATTGTCCCTTATGAAGTCTATAATGACCCAGTCTATGTATGGCTTTGGACTTTTAAAAGGCATTATTGAATGAATGATATACGTATTCTTTATGATATTTTTCCTTATAGCAAAGCATGTGGTAAATCTTTGTCTACCGGTACGAGGCTGCCACTCGAGGACCTTTCATCGCCATCGGTTGTCGGTTTTTAAGCTATATGGCCAACCCATTGCCACTTCTGCTTACTAATTCGTCGAGCTAAGTCGGTTACTCTGTTTTTACTGCGGATATACTAATTTCTAAGTCTATCGCAGAGTAATTCCGACCATAGCCCTCTCCACAGTTTGCTGAGCGACCTTGAGCTTCCTCATACGGCCAGCTGTGATTAGACCAAGTCTCAGATCCATATGTAATCACTGACAACACGCTACAGTAGTACAATGTTGTTATCGAGTTTTGAGGTAAACGTGACCAGAAAATGTGTCGTAAAATCCCGAAAGCTGCCCAGCCGAGTTGATTCCACCAATCATTGGACTCACCTAGTCGGAAAATTTGTTCTATGAAAACAAATTCGTCGACAACTTTGAGCATCGTACTCCCAGAAACTACTGCCATAGGTGTTATATACATACATGATATTACACATGACCTTCGGTTTTACAAACACCAGATCGCTTGAAAATATAATGTCAGATTTTGTTCTATGATTTGAGGTTATTTTTAATATAATAATAAAAAAAATTGTATATTCTTACACCGCCAGGTTTATTTAAGTTCAGTGTTTTCATTGTATATTTCACTTAATATATAATGTGACTAGCGTTCGTACAAACACATGGTATACAATCACAGCGTGATCCTTTTCTGCTCGAGGCGACCCATTATTAACGCTACAGTCACAATACAACTCCAACGTGAGGTAAGCTGCAACACAAATGGGTCGGCTCGGAAAATGAAACACGCTCTCACAGAATACGAACGTGAAATGGTAGCATTATGTACAAGTGGCAACTTTCATTCTATTCCTCAAGGGTGACAACTCACCCGCATTTTGGTTTGTAACCGAAGATATATGTAAGTGTTTATGGACCACAGTACCCATTTATCATCGGGTGGGCTGTATCCATTGTCAGCATTACTTAATTTGAAAGGCCTCTCTCTAATTTTAGATGGCTACGTCAAAGTACTTTAAAAACATCTTAGTGCTATGTATCGAAATTTACACTTAAAAAAACTAAACATGACTTTACTAAACACAATTTATTTGTTGCAGGTCCTTTATGCTGGCTATTATTGCTGTACTCACTCTATGCACATTGTACGAAATTTACACAAAGGCATACTGTAAAAATAAAAGTACAGTTACACATGAACTGATACTATCATTTTCACTTATTAATAATATGAAAAAAATATTTTCCACCAAACAAAACAATGGTCTAGGTCTGGAATGTATTGCCGGAATTAAATCACTGGCTATGATTTTTATAATCGGTGGACATGCTTGTCTTTTTATTGGTAGTGGACCCGTAATGGACGCTGAAGCTTGGGATCGAGTAAGTGTTAAGACATTATAATAAAATACTTCTTCTACTATATTATTCTATTTCTATTGAAAGGGGCACAATATTTATAATTAAAATTATGAGACGAGATGCCTACTCATTTTCAACCGACTTCAAAAAGGAGGAGGTTTACAACTCGAAGACGCCTGAACCAATCTGGAAAATTCTTTTTATGTTTTAAGTGTATACTTTCCAGGTGGTCCCGTTTAAACATTATCGAAATCGGTTGAGCGGTAACAAAATCAACAATAAATTATATGATATTGAAGTTGGTTGTACAAAATTTTTAAATTTTACTATTTGTATAGCGTACTGTTACCCGCCCGTTTAAATAAAAAGTAAATTAAAATAATCGTTGGGATTAGTACTTTATGTCCTGTCCTATTCCGAGACATAATCGTCTTTAGTGCCAAATTTCATTAGAATTCTTCCAGCCGTTGAAACGTGATTAAAGAAAAGAACAAATATCCTTTTCTTTAGTGTAAATAGTATATTTTTGGTGCTATTAGTACTATAATCGATAATTCTGTAAATAGTGTACTTTCATCTAATAGTTAATGTTACATCAATGGTTTGTTAAATTTATTCTGGCTTATATCAGTAATGTAATGTTATCATAATGTATAATGTTGTAGCACTACTATGCCTGATGACTGGTCCTAGGTTTGTTAATGGCGCGCATAGAGTAACAGTAACGTAGAGTAACATTATACGTGGTAGAGCCATGCTGCAGCTATATTAGTAGTATAGTTGTCGTATGGTGAGTGTAGAGAACCGGAGACCATTTTACTGGAAAAGCGGCATTACATCTTAGTCCTCACGGGTGACAACGCATCTGCATTTTGATTCGCAAACAAGGATAAATGTAGATTTCTATGGGCCACAGCAACCACTTACCATCAGGTGGACAGTGTGCTCGCTTGTCACCCTTATCCTATAAAGAAAAACAGTGCTGCAGCACTACTACTGCAGCAAAATGCTGAGTCGGCGGTCTTTTTATTACTACACATTAATTTCTCGTATATTTTATGTATGTATATTGTTATGGAGAGCCGTGGTAGCTCAATAGCTCAGGCGCTTAGCTCGCTGTAAATTTCACAGTACGCGACCAACCCGGGTTCGATCCTCGCCGACACCAATGAAATTGTTAATTGTAATTTTAAGTGCTGATTTACCACGTGCTCGGCAGCGAAGGAAAACATCGCGAGGAAACCTACATATCTTAGAAATAAGAAAACACATATTTCGGAGATATGTGAATTCGCCAACTCGCATTGGGGCAGCGCGGTGGACATTTATTTGCCCTAAAACCCTCTCAGAAATGAGAGGAGGCCTGTGTTCAGCAGTGGGATGTATATTGGCTGTAAATTTAACTTTAACTTTTATATTACTTTTTAGCGATGAATCAAGATCTCTTCTTTCTAAAAACAAACATAATTTTACATTACAATAATATTAGTGAGATAAAATTGCTTGTTCGTAAATATAGCTACAAGATATCAATATTTGATATGAGAATATGAAATTCGTACGCCTAAAAATGAACTATACATTTTTTTAACGAAAACTCTTTTTATTTGCTTTATCCGACTACATAAACACTGTAAAATTATTTTTAATGTATGCGATACAATATGTCCGAGATTAATTTATAAATTAACACTATTAACGTAGCTTATTTGTATTTACCTTCTAGCTGGTAATAGCTAAACGTTTCGATGGAGGTAAATTAACATTAGTAAGTAATTATTATTATCACAAAATTTAAAAAGTATTTTATGTCTAATTCCGCGACCACATGGAGTTATATGTCAAATTTCATTAGAATTCGTTCGGCTGTTTAAGCGTGATTGAAGGACAAATATCCTAATAAATACACTATTGCATTTGATAAATTTGTGAGTTAGAATACCAGAATAGAAAAGGCAATGTCAATAATCTAAAAAATTATATTCTATTATATAAAAAATGTATGTTTGTTTGTTCGTATCGTTCATCAGATTGCGATAAACTTAGTCAACTAATTACTTGCAATTGCGCGAGGGTTATAGGCATAGTACAATTAGCTTACAGTAGGTGGCGCGCGTATCGTATCGTCAAATTTATCTGAAAGTTATATATCATTTAATTTCAATGAATGAATTATCATTCCTAATTAAACAATATAAATCTTCCAAATTTAAAACGATATTTACACAATTATTTCTTCTGCGGCTGCAATGCTCTGGGTACCAGCTAATCTATAATAAAATCTGAATCACATTTCGAATTGATTTCGCAAAAACTGCGATAGAAGCAACAATAATAAATGAAAATGCATTCCATTATTGTTATTATTTATTATTTACATAATAAACAATGGCGACAATAGAGAGGGTGAAAGAATCAGGCGGAGGCCTTTGTTCAATTAATCGGAGTCGTCCGTGTCATATTTTTTTTGTATTAGTTTGTCAATTTATCAAAGTGCAGTTTTTATATATTTTTTGTTTTTGAAGTATTTATGATGTGATTGGGTGGAAGAATATAATACAATAATTATTAAATACATATAAAAATGCAGTGTACTGTAATATTGACAAATTCCGACTGCACAACCTCCAAAATGAGGTGGAACAGCGCGTTAAAGAGTTCAGACAGGACAAGTGTGATAATCTGCTGACGGACGTTGAGCCATCACAAACTGCCTTCTGGTAGTTGACGCGAGCTCTGAAAGCATAACGATCCTCACCTATGCCGCCTCTCATCAGGCCAGGAAACCCTAATCACCCTTCGACGATTCTGAAAAGGGCCGAATGCCTCGCTGACAGCTTAGAGCGCCAATGTACTCCCGCTAGCGAACCTATAGATCCCGCTGACCTTGCAGAGGTCAAAGCGGAGGTCGAGCGTAATTCTCTACTACCGCCTGCGGGCGGATCCCTAGAACCTGTAACTGTCGACGAAGTCACAGAAGTAATTTAAAGCCTTAAAAAGAAATCAGCACCTGGCCCCGATGTCATAAGCAACAGGGTACTGAAATCTCTCTCCGCACCGCTAGTATGCCTCCTAGTAGGCACATTTAACGCTCTTCTTTCTAGCTGCTCCTTCCCGGATGCATGGAAAGATGCAAACGTAATAGGAAACCTGAAACTGGGGAAACCGCATACCTTAGCCCCTAGTTACAGACCAATTAGTCTTCTCAGAACACTGGGAAAGTTTACGAGCGACTCATATTGAATCGCCTTCGTAAATACGTCTTCACAAACAAACTTCTTCCAGACGAGCAGTTCGGCTTCAGACCTGAACACTCGTGCACAGACCAGTTACTTCGCCTCACAGAATACATTCTGAATAGATTTAACCTCCCACAAAGAAATCGCAGAACTACCATAATCGGTGCCCTCTTCCTCGATGTCGTAAAAGCGTTTGACAAAGTTTGGCACGACGGCTTGCTCTACAAGCTGTATAAACTCAACGTGTCTGATAGGCTCATCCACATTATCAGAGCATTTCTTGCCAATCGCCACTTTAGCTATCGTATAGAGGGTACTCGATCTACAAAGCGTCCCCTCAAGGCTGAAGTTCCACAAGGCTCCGTCCTCTGCCCACTACTCTTCACACTCTTCACGAGTGACATCCCGAAAGACCCAGTAGTAAATTCTGCTCTTTTCGCAGATGACACGGAAATTTTCTTCGCCCACCCCAATAAAAAATACCTCACCAAGATGCTCCAAATAGCCGTCAACCGCCTAGGCGATTGATTCCACTTATGGCAAATCGAAGTTAATCCTAAGAAAAGTATAGCAATACGCTTTCAAAAGATCTCCATTTTCAATCGCCAAATCAGAAAGAAAGCGTTAGGTACGATCACCCTGTACGGCCGCCAGAACCCCTGAAAACCAACGGCTAAATACCTAGGGGTTACATTCGTAACTGTACAAAATTCTTCACTAGTTGCCTCCACCCGCTAGTTAACACAAGAGCAAACTGTCCTTAAGACACAAGCTCCACCTTTATAAAGCGTGCGTAATACCTATCATGTCTTACGCAAGCGTAATTTTCGTGCCCGCAAGCCATAGCCATAGTGTACGACCTCCAAGTCGTCCAAAATAGATTTATTCGCATAGCAACCGGAGCTCGGTGCTACTAAAATTACAAACTTATTATCAAATAAATAAAATAAATTATATTGAACAAAATTATCATATCTTAACTATTTTTAACTATCCACGATTTCTATCTTATAGATATTCATATCTTACCGATTTTTATAAGATTAGTCTATTTTACGGACCACCTGGAGAGTCAATCAATTTTTTTTCCTTGTTCGATAAAATTATTTTACCTATAGAATTCATTGTATAGGTTAAATCATTTTATCGAACAGAAATTGATTAATTTCTGTAGACGTCGCTGTTACAAAGCAATTTTAGTTGAAAGAAAATATTCTTTTGATTTACTAAACTAAAATTTAGGCTATATATGTCTAAAAATAACAATTGTAACATTTATTTGCCATAAAATTAAACTTTTATGTTATATTTTATGGCGCACATGTTGTTGAAATTATCAAAATAAATAAATAATTTGCTGTAAAATGTTTTTGTTTTATATTTCATTTCATTTCAAGGTTGGTCACTTCTACAGCGTGTGAACTGCACTCTTGTTTTTTTTTTATGTGTGTTACCTCAGAACATTTTTTCTAAATAAACCGATTTTGATGATTCTTTTTTATTTGAAAGCGGGTGCATCTCATGTGGTCCCATATAAATTTGATCAAGATCTGACCGGTAGTTTTTGAGTTATCCTTAATAATCCATATTTAATTGACTTATATTGAAGTCGGTTGTACAGATATTTAATTTTACCACTTATGTTCTATCTAATGTTACAGTTGATAAAACAGCCGGCTAACGCGTTCATGTTGAGCAACACTTTACTCGTGGACACTTTTCTCATGCTGAGCGCCTTCCTGTTCTGTCGCCTACTTCTGATCGAGTTTGACAAACGAAGAGGAAAACTTAATGTTATACCGATTTTGATATTTCGGTACATCAGGTAATTTAATATTTAGATCTTTTGGTGACGATACTATTTTGACGTTTTCAAACGTAGTAGTAGATCCACGCTGCTGCTATATTATGGTTGTAGCACGAATGGGTCGGCTCGCCTGGGGAACGCCTACGTTCTCACAGAATACCAGCGTGGAATAGGAAATAGATTCTTAATCGAGGACCTTAGGTGTCTATAGGCGACAAAATCCTTTTACCATCAGGTGGGCTGTGTGCTCGTTTGCCACCATTATTGTATAAAAAAATTTGCTATCGATTGGTTTTAATTTATTATTTCTCTAGAACATCTTTTCCGACATTCAAGAGGCGAATAGGATATTAGTCAGTAAACAAAACGATATACCTTCAATCCTATATCTAATCCCTTTCATTAATAGCAATGGATATATTTTTAGCAGTTTGTCAAAATTACATATTTTACATAATTCGTTTGGGAATACCAGTTCAATAATGTCATAGTCTGTTTATAAGCGAATAAATATCCCATTAGTATATTATAAAAAAAGGTTATAGTATAACACATGAATTGGTTGAATATTAATTTAATATGGTTATTTTATATAAACCATTAGGTTCAAGAAACTATAATGGATTTACATCTGCCATTAAAAACTTGATATTGAAATCACTCTGTAACTTAGTGACTTAAAGTACTAAGTATAAAGTTAGTATACGTAGTACGTATACGTCGTAGTTTAAGTACTATTAATCTATTTTCGAATTTATGTACCTACTTACACGGCAATAATATCTTTCTTAATTATTTTTTAACAAATGAGGTCATCCACGACTTTTTCTGCCACTATGGCGGCAGCACTTAAAGTGAGGTATAATATTTGACAAAGTGGGGAAGTTAACTTCTTCGAAAAATGCAAAGTTGTTTCTTTCTGTACTATTAGCTATATTTTATATTAATAGGATTAAAAATAATTAAACTAAACCACAGCTTTTCACAAAAGTAGAAAAATTAAAAAAAAAAGTAAAAAACGTGCAAAAAAATTAACGAGCAAACCACTGAGACATTGTTTTGTGTATTAATATAATACACTTGAAACTGGTGAACTTTTATTAAAAACTAACTTCTCAATTAAATTACATTGTGTAACAAAAAAATTACCTCACTGTCAACTAGCGACATCTGGTGAGCAGAAAATTATTAGCCTACATTGACAAACGTCTTCGACAAAAATATTCTTCTAACAAAGTCAACTTATAAAAGACTATAAAAAAGAAATACGTTGTTACATCTGAGAACTAAAACAGAATGCCCCACAGCCTGTTATTATAATGGTTCTCTATTCCCTACAGACCAGAGCGACGTAGGAAATGCTATTTGGCGGCAGAAATAGGTGGAAACTGTTTTTCGCTTAACTGATATAGTTTGGCAGAGTCGGGAAGGGACGCCCTAGACGAAAGTTTATCGACCAAATTGGCGATATATTGAAAATGGGCCAAATCAAGAGTACCTTTAACCGACGAGCGTTTATGCGTAGGTATATGAATGTGGAGGAGGCGAGAGAGATGTGTCAGGATCGTGCCAAATGGAAGTCCATAGTCTCTGTCTACCCGTCTGGGTGACAGGCGTGAGTGTTTATGTTTATGATATAGTTTGAATGGCTTGAATACATTTTCATTAATTATTATTAATTCAAAAACAAAGTGAAATAAAAAAATACATTAAAAAACATGCGTGAGTGTCGTGAAACACTCGGTTGGAACGAAGTTCCTTTCAAAGTATATTATTATTGATAAACGTAGTATATTATTGATTAACAAATACAAATAAATGAATTACTAGCGTCTATTAAAATGAAGCGTCATTTAAAATAAAATTTCTTTCATGGAAAGATAAATGCGAGGGAAATGGATTCCATCTTGCTTGCACTACAGAAAGGGTCGTGACGACTTTTTCTCGCCTAGCCAAATTTGTACCGTGCTATAAGAAACTTCGTTCAAAAAATATACTTAAAAATGTTTCATTTTCAATTTTAACAACCACTAAATTAAATCATATCATACGATATGCAGAGGTTGATAATTATTTTCATTGGGTTGTGAATTGTTCAGGTTTAAGTAATAGTTGGAATATTTTCTAAAGACGGGACTGTGATTGTTGGACATACGTACTTATTTATACTGACTTTGAAACAGTCGGGTTGATTAATTCAGATTTAGTGAGAAATTAATTCGATTAGATACGCTTTAAGAGATGCTGATTGGGTCTTTCTGCTCAAAGGATCGTACTAATCGCATTTAACAATAATCCAATTATTTATATCGGAGATACTGGATTGCCATTGGCTATTTTGAATGTCCAATTATACTTATGTTTAGATTTTCCTTTGTCGTGTTCAGATTACTAATAATTTATTCGATATTCCTTTCGTTAATTGAATCGCTTACTCTCTTATGATGGATAATAATTTTATTTCCTAAGTACCAATTAGATATGAATGAATAAGATTATTGAATATTTATAGAAATATTAAAATAATGAAAATATTCAAGTGCTAGTGTAGTGACGGCGTAAGAATATCCACTAACACATTATTATCCCGTGAGCGTCAAAAGAGGCGACAGAGAGAACCTGAAACAGGAGACGGGCAGCAAGCAACATTTTCCTGATAATAACAGAAAAGAATAAAAAACTGCGGTTGCCAAACCTGCCTGCTAAGCCTGGCAACTAAGGCAAAATCAAAATATGAGGCAATGTTTGGGAGAGGCTTGGTAGTGGGTTTTTGATGGTCTGTAATGAATGGAAATAGTCAATAGCTCACTATATTTTTTGAAATATATTTTCATTATTTGAAAATAGCTCATTTAAATGGAACCATTTAACGATTAACCACTATTCTCAGTCGTGGTTTTTGAGTTTAAATCCAAATAGAAATTGACACACGTGGTAGAGCCATGCTGCAGCTATATTAGTAGTATAGTTGTCGCACGAATGGGTCGACTCGACCGGGGAAGGACCACGCTCTCACAGAATACCAGCGTAAAATAGCAGTTCAATACTGCTGTGTTTCATATGGTGAGTGTAGAGAACCGGGAACTCTTTTTACTGGAAAAGAGGCATTCCATATTAGTCCTCACGGGTGGCAATGCATCTGCATTTTGATTCGCAAACGAGGATAGATGTAGATGTCTATAGGTCGCAGCAACCACTTACCATCAGGTGGACTGTATGCTCGTTTGTCACCCTATCCTATAAAAAAATATCAAGAGATTATGCTATTCTGTTGTCATTAGTAAACAGGTTGTTCGTATATTTTTAAATATTTATGTGTTACGGATATTCCGAACAATTTAATTCATAAATTATCATTCAGTTTAGCATATCAAAGTCCAATATTGAACACAGGCTTCGTCCATAGATTGCCTCATTAGGATAATATCTGCCTTAGTTACTCAGCTTGAGTAACAAAAATGATTGAGAAGGGTTGGCAACCACAGTTTTTTATTACTCGGGCTCCTAGCAGAAAGATGCTACTGCCCATCTCCTGTTTTGTTTCATTCTGTCCCCTCTTACGACAACCACTGGATGATATGGGGTAGTGGATTCTCTCACAGCGATCCAATCCTAACAATTTAACAAAAAAAAATACAAGAATCGCACTGCAATGATTTTACTAACATAAGATATATTTGTCATACATATACATATTGCATTCTTTGACATTTGCAGATCAATACTTTTCATGTGATACAGGAAACATTTCGTTGTTATAATTTTTAAGGTCGCACGTTTTAGACAGACCATGCCCGCCACATATGCTTTATGCCTTACACTCAGGCTGTATTATGTCTTGTATGCTGATATTAACAGACATAGATTCAGATCTATGCCTGTGTCATACATTATGCTACCCGCGCATTCATGAAAGATAGAGTGAGATAAATCCGATAACATTTGTCAAAACCCGACGACTAGTTTAGCACCTGCATGCGGACATAAGAAGAATGGATTCGAGTACATAATAAAAGCCAAAATATTACCCAAATTAAGAGGTTTGCCACTGTTGTATAAACAATTGCAACTGCTTATTTGCATATACTTTTATCAACATTAGAGTCCATCAGAAGTCCACTGCTGATTATATACCTGTCCCGTAGACTGCCTTTAAGAGTTATTTTATTATTATTATTGAGCTGTTTAGAAAAGTGCTGCTGTCCTACTCCTGTTTTATTATAATCTATCACGTTTTACGACATCCTCGGGATGTTTCATCAAGCGTTTAATTACTATCAGGTGGACAGTACGATCATTAGTTACACCTAATTCTATAAAAATAACAAGCCGCTTGAAAATGTAGTATAACACTAGATAATTATGATATATTATTTATTTGCTATTTGGTGGTAACATAAGAGACCCATCATCGAATTTCGACACTTAGGTATTGTAAGGGGTGACGATGGAAAATGCCGGAAAGACCTCATGGCTTCCGATATGGCAACATAGAAATGTAACTATATGGTAGAGCCACGATGCAGCTATATTAGTAGTATAGTTGTAGCACGAATGGGTCAACACGACCGGGGTAGGATCACGCTCTCACAGAATACCAGTGTAAAATAGCAGCTTAATGCTGCTGTGTTTCGTATAATGAGTGTAGAGATCCAAATACTCGTTTTACTGGCATTCCATCTCATTCCTCAGGGGTGAAAACGCATCTATATATTAATTTTAATTGAGGATAAATGTAGTTGTCTATTGGCCATCAGGTGGACTACTTACCATCAGGTGGACTATGTGTTCGTTTGTTACCCTTATTCTATTAAAAAATGTTCAAACGCAAATCTCAAAACTGACTACGGGGAGTATGAATTGTCAAAGGTGCGGCAAGAAATGCTGCGATCACCAATACGCCTGCTAAGCACAGGGATTAAGGCCAATTTTCTCTAAGAAGGGAGAGTCCAATGTTCAGACATGGAATGTCATGGGTAAATGAAGATAAAGAAAGCTATATGTAAAAATATAAATAACAAACATTCTTATAGTTAAGAATATTTGCTAGATTAATATAAAGTTAAAAAGTTAAAAATCCAGCCTATATACATCCCACAGGCCTCCTCTCACATCTAAGAGGGTTAAATATTAAAGTAATATGTGCAATAATATTTCAATCGATATATATCTGTATCACGTAATATACTTAATAATTGCGATTTGACAAGTTATGCTAAAATAATACAACAAACATTTTAGTAAATATTTAGTTATTTACACCAAAATAGTCCTTCCGACAGTCAGCATAAATTGATCTTAAACGGCATCGAACGTTAATGTCTCAAGAGTAGCTCTTTACGATGGATTCTTGTTGCGAAACTTCATCCCATTATAAAACTATAATTGTAAGTCACTGCTATAATTTATTTTTAGGGTAACCCCAGCATATGTAGTGGTGATTTTATTCTACTTGACCTGGCTTTCGAAGATAGGGGAGGGACCCCTATGGGAAAACAGAATGCAGTTAGAACAAGAGAGGTGTTTGGGAACTTGGTGGGCAAACATATTGTATATAAACAATTACTACAAGACGGACCAGCTTGTAAGCATATCATTTGTTTCTTTTAGATACGTCAAATAGCATAATAAATATATAACATGTAATATAATAATATGTAATAGCAATAATTTGAGTTGAACTAGATTATACGAAAAAATCCTGCTATGCTATTAATTAAACTCCGGCAATGTAATAATCAATAAAACGACTCATCAAAAGTTTAATGCGCTCCGCATGTCCCGGATTCCTGCTCGGATGCCACTTTCTGCTGTTAAGTTGATATATAATCGATGTTGACATCGGAAAAAATTGTTTTTGAAATATTAAATCACTATGCTTGTGAAAAGTTAAACTTGTGTAAAGTTGTGAAAACTTTTACGAAATATTTCACTAAATTTGTGTTACTCGTAATAAATAAAACTTATATTAATAAAAACTGCATCAGTATGAGAACTTTATAAAATTGGCCACCTTACTAACAGACCTTGTATTTATGGATGTATGTGTGTATGGAAGCTACCTTCTACTTCCTGAGCGTGGGAGCTCAGACTGCCCCGCGTATTCTGCGCGGGGATGGGGGGGGGGCAAAATCCCGCTCTATGCTAACACTGCAACACTGCACGGGGCAAACAGAGCGATAAAATCATGGCGACCCCTGCCACGCTATCCGTGGACTTCTGCAACATCAGGGGACTTCACTCGAACCTTAACGCCTTAATACTTGGTGATTTTAACGCCCACCACGCTGAATGGCTCGGTTCACGTTTAACCGACTATGCGGGGAGATCTGTTTATGACTTTGCCTTGTCATATGGCCTGACAAAACTGGTTACTTCGCCCACGCGATGTGGAGGATCATACAACTTCCCTGTTGGACCTTCTACTGACCTCATCCGGACGGATATCAGGTATCCATCGATGTCCCTCTTGGCTCTTCGGACCATTGTCTGATCCGAAATTTGGTGCCACTCACGCTCCCCTCGCGGTTGCGTTCTGCAGGTTGCCGTCGTGTTTGGCATTACAGATCGGCGGATTGGGACGGAATGCGGTCTTACTTTGCATCCTACCCATGGGGACGGGTGTGCTTCTCGCCGGATGTTCCCAGCGCTGTTGCTGATGCTGTCACCGATGTGGTGCTACAGGGAATGGAACTATTTATTCCATCACCTGTGGTACCCATCGGTGGCAGATCTCAGTCTTGGGTTGGTCACTCCTGTAAGACTGCATTACGCAGTAAGCAGGAGTGTTATCAGGCCTGGGCTGAGGCTTCGGTGGCTTGGGATGTAAATACCAGCATGCTTAAAAAGAAGTATAACTTCGCCTCCAGGTCCTTCAAAAGAGTTATTGCTAAGCTAAAGTCAGAGCACATCGGCAGAATTGGCGAGAAACTAGTTCACCTTCCTTCGGGAACCCGTGCATTCTGGTCTCTCGCCAAGGCAGTCCAAGGAAATTTATGTAAGTCATCACTACCACCTCTGCACAGGGAGGATGATTCACTGGCTTACACAAAAGAAAAAGCTGACCTATTAGGCTCCCTTTTTGCGTCCAACTCGACTCTTGATGACAGGGGGAACACACCGCCAACCATTCCGCAATGTGAGTGCTCTATGCTTGATGTGCGATTCACACAGTGCTCAGTACGCAAAGCACTCTTCTCCCTGGACATCCAAGAAAGGTGACAACGCTCTCTTGAAGAACTACAGACCGATTTCCCTTCTGAGCCGTGTCTACGTGCTGTTTTTGAGAGTCATTACGAATCCTCTCGCATGCTGACTCGATGACTTCCAGCCTCCCGAACAAGCCGATTTCTGAAAAGGCTTTAGCACCATAGACCACATACATACCCTTTGGCAAATTGTACAGGAGTCCGAGGAGTACAATTTGCCACTATGTCTGGCGTATGTGGGCTAACTACTGGGACAAATTGTCCAACTAGGTAAGTCTAACTTCGATCGAGAGGTCAATCGATGGATTCAATTCGGCTGGACAGCGTTCGGGAAAATTACGGCACATCTTCTCGTCAGGTATACCTCAAAACTTGAAAACGAGACTGTAAAACTAGTGCGTGTTGCCAGTGATGACCTATGAAACTGAGAAGTGGTCCTTCACTACTGGCCGGATGAGGAAGCTCAAGTTTGCTCAGCGAGCTATGGAGAGGGCTATGTTCGAAGTTTCTCTGCGTGATATACTTAGAAATGAGGATATCCACAGTAGAACCAGAGTAACCGACATAGCTCAACGGATTAGTAAGCTGAAGTGGAAATGGGCCGGCCATGGACCACTGGAAGAACCGAAAAACGATGGGGAAAAGAGGTTCTCGAGAGGCAGCCTCGTACTAGCGGATGAAGTGTAGGGCAATCCCCCACAAGATGGAATGACGACCTGGTAAGACATGCAGGTAGTCGATGGATGCAGGTGGTTCGGGACCGTGCTTTGTGTCATTCCTTTAGGGAGGCCTATGTCCAGCAATGGACTTATGAAGGGCTGTAATGATGATGATGATGATAGGTACTTTATATTTTTTTATAATAAGCCTGTAATTCTTTATTTTATTTCAAACTAAAAAGGGTATATATATTATTATAAGTCAGGTTAGTGCTGTATGAGTAGTACAAGGATATTTATTTGCAATAAAGTGAGAGTAAGAAGCAAAATAGTTTAAATTTCGTAATAATTAATTAATTCATTACAGCTTCTTGAAGTCTACAGCTAAATATGCGTTTCATTGTCTTGGTTTGTAATCAGAAGGTTACTGCTGCGCATCCTTTGTATAATTTTCCTCTGTCGTCTATTACGGGGTGATATGGAGTAGTGGACTCTCTTAAGTCGCTATTGCAAGGCCATTACTTGATCTTATTATAACGATTTGACTTTATAACAAGAGAATACAAATAATTTAAAAAATAAGTGACATGAATAATCATATTTCTTAATACATTGTTTTCAGTGTATGTTCCAATCTTGGTACCTAGCCGTAGACACGCAACTATTTTTCATTGCTCCCATTTTTATTTATGGCCTGTGGAGATGGCATAGAATAGGAAAACTGTTCTTGGCTCTAGGGATAATTGTATCCCTAGCAATACCATCTGTCATTACTTATAAAGAACAATTGGATCCAACGTTACTGTTTTATGCCAAGTAAGTTTAAATATTTTAAAATTAAAATGTACTGTATTGAATTGTTTTATCATAATAACTCATTAATGTTGACTTCAATAACGTATAACACTGGCGTTCAAGTGTTGCTTTCCGTTTAAGTGTATATTTTTATATTGTAACTCATAAATAAAAAGAAAGTAATTTGTTTGTAAGAAACATCGCAAAACTGGGTTAAACACTCGTACATAATTCTTTCTTTCACTTTTCTAGAGAATTTACTGACTTCGCAACTAACTTCTACTTCAGAGAAGCTTATATTAAGACTCACATGAAGATGACGCCATATTTCATGGGGTTGCTGACAGGCTATATCTTGCATCGAGTTCAAACGGAGAAGTAAGTTGATATTTCTTACTCTTAACAGCGAGACTTACTAACCTAACTATTTGAATTAGCCTATAACAGCCGTGAAAGCTCAAGGGCAAAGCGCGCGCTGTAAATTTCACAGTACGCGAGCAACCCGGGTTCGATCCCCGCCCCACACCAATGAAATTGTTAATTGTAATTTTAAGTGCTGATTTACCACGTGCTTGGCGGTGAAGGAAAATTCAACCCAAAAATCCTCTCAGAAATGAGAGGAGGCCTGTACCCAGCAGTTTACGTCCCACTATAATATCATCATCATCATCATCATTACAGCCCTTCACAAGTCCACTGCTGAACATAGGCCTCCCCCAAAGAATGCCACAAAACACGGTCCTGAGCCACCTGCATCCATCGACTTCCTGCATGTCTTACCAGGTCGTCACTCCATCTCGTGGGGGGACGCCCTACACTTCGCCTACCGGTACGAGGCTGCCACTCGAGAACCTTTCTTCCCCATCGGTTGTCGGTTCTTCGAGCTATATGGCCGGCCCACTGCCACTTCAGCTTACTAATCCGTTGGGCTATGTCGGTCACTCTGGTTCTACTGCGGATATCCTCATTCCTAAGTTTATCACGCAGAGAAACTCCGAGCATAGCCCTCTCCATAGCTCGCTGAGCGACCTTGAGCTTCCTCATACGGCCAGCAGTAAAGGACCACGTCTCAGTTCCGTAAGTCATCACTGGCAACACGCACTGGTTGTACAATTTCGTTTTAAGGTTTTGAGGTATGTCTGACGAGAAGATGTGTCGTAGCTTCCCGAACGCTGCCCAGCCGAGTTGAATCCGTCGATTGACCTCTCGGTCGAAGTTGGACTTACCCAGTCGGACTATTTGTCCCAGGTAAACATACTCGTCAACAACTTCGAGCTTAGTGTTCCCAACAACTACCGGCATAGGTGTGACATGGACATTAAACATGATCTTAGTTTTGTTCATGTTCATCTTAAGACCTATCCGTTGGGAGACACTATTGAGGTCATTGAGCATAGTGCTTAGGTCCTCCAGCGATTCTGCCATAAGGACTATATCGTCGGCAAATCGAAGGTGAGTGATGTACTCGCCATTGATGTTTATTCCGTATCCGTTCCAGTCCAGAAGCTTGAAAACGTCTTCCAATGCAGCGGTGAAGAGTTTCGGGGATATGACGTCACCCTGTCTTACACCTCTCTGCAATTGGATAGGTTTCGTACTCTGATTCTGTACTCGGATAGCCATCGTAGCCCTACTGTACAAGCACTTCAACACTTCGATATACCGACAGTCAACTTGGCACCGCTGAAGGGACTGCAGCACCGCCCAAATTTCGACGGAATCAAAGGCTTTCTCATAGTCCACATACGCCAGACATAGTGGCAAATTGTACTCTTCGGACTTCTGTACAACTTGCCGAAGGGTATGTATGTGGTCTATGGTGCTAAAGCCCTTTCGGAAACCGGCTTGTTCGGGAGGCTGGAAGTCGTCAAGTCTGCGCGCGAGACGATACGTAATGACTTTTGAAAACAGCACGTAGACGCGGCTCAGAAGGGAAATCGATCTGTAGTTCTTCAAGAGAGCGTTGTCACCTTTCTTGAAGAACAAGACCACCGCACTTCTGCTCCACGCCTCCGGTGTAATGCCACCATGGAGGACGGAATTAAAGAGCTTCTGAAGGACTTCAAGTACCGGTCTTCCACCCGCTTTCAGAAGCTCCGCTGTAATTCCATCCTCGCCTGGGGCCTTACCGTTTTTAAGGTGCTGGAGAGCCATTCTAATCTCGCTCAGACTGACGTCCGGGATATCTTCGGAATAGTGTCGGATGAGATTCGCTCTTGGATCGTTACTCACACTTGCGTGTGGCTCCAACGATGACGTGTACAGCTGCCCATAGAACCTCTCAATCTCACTCAAAATCTCAGGTGTCCCGGAAACGATGCTGCCACATTCAGTCTTCAGCTTTGAAAGTTGGCTCTTTCTGGCAGACAGATCTCTGGCAAAGACTTTGGAGCCTTGATTCCGCTCGATCGCTTCTTCAATACGAGCTGTATTGAAGTTGCGTAAGTCCCGCCGCATGCATTTGGAGATCTGTCTGTTCAGATGCCTGTATACTGTCAAGTCTGTTGAAGAATGTAGCTTCATCTCCCGTCTAACAGCCATGAGATTAAGAGTGTGATCGGAGAGTTTTTGTGTTCTTCTGCGGCGGGTCTTGCAGAACTTAGCTCCAACCGCATGGACAGTTTCCACGAGCTTGTCATTCATATCGTCCACTTCATTGCAGTCTTCCAGGCACTGAAAACGGTTTTGTAACTCGAGCTGAAAGGTTTCGGGACTTTGAAACAGAGCACGAGGGGGACGGAGCGTTGACTTCATTAGACGAGACCTCTCCAACTTAACGTTTAGGTTCAGTGTGCCTCTAACCATTCGGTGATCGCTACCAGTTTTCACCCTCGCGATCACGGAGACATCACTGAACAGTTGTCGTCTGGTCGTCATAATGAAGTCAATCTCATTTTTTGTGGAACCGTCGGGGCTCGACCAGGTCCACTTCCTGTGGGGCCGCTTCTGGAAGAAAGAGTTCATCATAAAGAGTCCCTCTTTCTCCATGAAGTCGGCCAGCTGCTGGCCCCTTGGGTTCCGTTGCCCTATTCCAAATTTCCCTACTTTCAGCTCACCGTTCTCTCTTGTGCCTAGTTTTGCATTGAAGTCTCCCATTAACACCGTATATTGGGTTTTGGAGGAATGCATGGCTCTAGAGATATCCTCATACATTTCCTCCACCTCCTCATCGGGGTGTGCCGAGGTTGGTGCGTAAACCTGTATGACCTTCAGCGAATACCGTTTGGTGATTCTGAGTATAAGGTACGCAACCCTCGTCGACACACTCCCGATTTTTACAACGTTGTTAACGAGAGACTTGTGGACGATAAATCCGACACCTCCTTGGGACAGATGGTCGCCCTCCCGGTGATAGAGCAAGTTGCCGGATTCGAGGATTACCGTGTCCTCCCCCTCTCTTCGGACTTCGGATAATCCTATAATATGCCAGCGCAACTTGTCTATCTCTTCTTCCAGCTCCACGATCTTCTCGTCAGTCCTCAGGGTGCGTGCGTTTTACGTTGCCATGTCGAGTCGTCTAAGGTGGCTTCCGAACCTCCACCGGAGATTCTTAGCACCCCCTGCCCCGCCGTTACCATGGTCGCCACCGTAGCCAGGAATAGCGGGGCCGCCGGGGACTGGGGGCCGTTTTTTTGTTGCTCTCATCATTGGGGGGTATTTGCTATACTATACTATAATATAGTCCCTTACTTTAGCTTTAATGAATTCGCCTATGATTTATCTTAGTAATAATTGCTTAGAATGGAATAGAATTGATTTTTTTTTTCAATGTAGCAAAATAATTATTGTTGACAACCATTTCTTACCTTCAATACTGGTTCGAATAAAACCTCTGTCCTGTGAATTGGCAATAGAGACATTGTGCATTTTAGGGGGTTTTGTTCTAAAAGCGAATACATTGTCCCATGAACAAATTACCGACTGTCTGGAGTCGAGTAACTGGTAGCATTAAGACTTATACTTAAAATATCTTATAAAAAACACAGATTATTTTCAACAAATGAACTTTACAAGTTCTGTGAATCGCTCACGGTACGTCAGCTCTATATTCTTGGGACAATATTATTAAATCATTCAAAAACGGAATATAATAAATCCAATCCTGTTTTAAACAAAAGACTTCCTCATATGGTATGCTCAATACCTGTTACCAATTCATTATTTGCTCGAAGATTTTTCAATTACAGAGGTCCATTCCTATATAATCTTGCTAACAAATTATTAAATATATATCCGTTAACTAAAAGACAGACAAAAATTTCCTTAATCAATTGGCTTAAATCATTAAACTACGAACAGACAGAAAAACTATTTGAACGTATTATTTAAATATATATTACACCACATGCATACACACACACACACACACACACACACACACACACACACACACACACACACATACACAGACAGAGACAGACACACGTGCGTGCACACACGCACACCACATTATTAACACTTATTACACCTGCTTACCATTACTAGTACTTAAAGCATGTTTTTCTTCTTTGTATATATACCTAGCAAGTAATTTTTACAGTTTCTCCAAACTGAACAAGTATATTTTAATGTAATATTATTACACGTAGCTGTAATGATTATAAATGTTTTACACCATTATAACTTCTGTTGAGGGAGGGGCCTGGTGATCCCATAGCACAGGGCAACCTAGTTTGGGCACCAGTCTCCCACCTAGATCTTATTTAGTTAATTTTTATAGCTGTTATTTAGTTGTATAGTTCATTGTTACTAAGTTTTTTGTGATGTACTGATTGTAATATGTGGGAGAAAATAAATACCAGTTATTATTATTATTATTATTATTATTATTATTATTAGCTCGTGTTGTGTATGTTACGATATTACTGTGCTGCATGCCCTCGGGCACTATAATCCTGTCATGGCCAGCTGTGACTGAAATTTGATCTAGAAGATATTATTATTGTATATTTTATTTATTTAAATATTAAAAAGCCGAAATCGAAATTTGATTGTAATGCATGAATGTTTTAAGTTGTGTGTTAAGCAAGCTGTGTTTAACTTTTAACTGGTACAATGTTTTCTCTTCCCATATTAATGTTTAGGTTAACATTTAGTGATAAAATTTTTTCAGCTACAAGCTATCTCGGTTACTGAAAACCTTTGGCTGGATCACCAGTATAATTTTAGGAACTGTAGCCGTTTTCTCCGTCAGTTTGTTCTACCAAGACTGGTACAAATACAGCGTTATAGAAGCAGCAGCTTATGTGTCCCTACATAAGCTCGCATGGAGTATAGCCAACGGTTGGCTTATAATAGCTTGTGCTACTGGAAGTGGAGGTGGGATTTTTTTAATAATGTTTGATCATTTGAGATATTTTTGTGACTGTTAAATAATATTGTACTTAAGTATATATACGCTATTTTATGTGTATCACTAGCTATATTCACCAAAAGTCAAACTGACAGTTTGAAACAGAAGTTAGTGTTGAAAATTGATCAGAGTGCCTTTGATTAATTACACTCGGCGTCCTAGATTCAAAATCCAGTTGAAGTCAATGATTGCGAAAATAAAATGCTGGTTTTCTAGTTTAGTAATGTTGTGATTAGCGCCATGACCTTAACACCTTAAGTGACCTCTAATTTTATAGCATGAGTACCTTACAAGGAACGGGTAGATTAGGACGGAAGTGTCTTGTGTGTAGCGCATACTTTTGTGACAGTATTTAATGAGGTAGATCCACGGTACAGCGTATTTTGGCTGCGGCACGAAGAAGCTGGCTCGATTGAGCTCTCTCAAATTACCAACGTGAAATGGTAGTATAATGCTACTGTGTTTCGTTTGGTGAGTGATGAGAAACAGACATATTTTTACTGTTAACGAGGCATCACATCTTAATCCTCAGTGTAAACGCGCATGTATTTTGATTCTTAATCTAGGAAAAATTTAGGTGCCTTTGAGCCACAGCTTTACTTGGAGAATCTGACCAAAACTCTGTACTGTAAACGGTAGAAAATCTAATTATTTGACATGACGTAAAAAGATGTAAATTTGTCGGAATAATAGTTTTTATGTATTTCCAGCAGTAATTGCTTACCACATTGTCCTATTTCACCTATGTAAATTTGGAAATTTGGTCGACATTTGTTGATTGGATCTATGAGAAAGTCATGAAACTGTTCAATTTGTGATTTATGACCGAATATTTTTTTACCACGTCCACCGATGTCGATTATTATATTCTCTTTTGTTCACTAAAGTCGATTTTTATTTTTTTAACAGTTTAATTATTCCTTTCAGGTATTTTAAATATGTTATTGACAATGAAAATGCTGGTACCAATTTCAAGAGTGACATTCTGCGCTTATCTAGTGAACGGTATCGTTGAATTATATTATGTGAGCCAATTAAGGCATCCTCTGCACGTCACATTTTTCACTGTGGTAAGTTTTACGCAATAATGCGTTGTTAAATTCTTTCGTAACTAAATTATGCCCCTTTTTTGTAACTTAAGTTTTATATACGTGGTAGAGCCATGATGCAGTTATATTGTGGTTGTAGCACAAATGGGTCGGCTCGACCGGGGAAGGATCACACTCTCAGAGAATACCAGCGTAAAATTGCAGCTCATTGCTGCTGTGTTTCGTATGGTGAGTATATAGAACCGGAGACCTGTTTTACTGGAAAAACCGCATTTCATCTTAGTCCTCAAGGGTGATAACGTATTCGCATTTTGATTCTTAATCGACGATAGATGTAGATGTCTATCTGCCACAGTATCCACTTACCGTCAGGTAGACTGAATGCTCGTTTTTCACCCTTATTCTATAAAAAAAATATAGTCGTTAACGCCGGAGCCGTGTATATTTTCTAGTAATCCGTTTTGCTTTTGAAAACCAGTTCTAATTAATACACTCACTTTTTGTTTTATACGTTAAAGTTATAAATTCAATTTGTTGAAATTTGTACAGTATTACTTACCATATTTCACACTTTTTGTATTATTATATCGATTTTTTTTTTCAGTTGGCGAATAGTACTGCACACATAATTCTAACATTTATCCTTGCCTTGATGCTGTGTGTCATCTTCGAATCTCCAATTCATGGTATCGAAAAGATCCTGCTGAGGATATTTGGTGAATATTTTATTGTAAAATGTTTATATAAATTTAAGGACAATAAAAGCAAGAGCTCAGCGACCCATCTGACTCCCTGCATACTTTATCAACGATGAACTTGCTGGTACAAGGTTGCCGGTTTTAACAAGTTGTATGGCGGTCCTATTGCATTTGAAGTTTTAATTTATCCATTGGCAGATGCGGATTTACACATTTGCCGCCAGTAGGCTATTCTAATTTTGCCGCCCCTACCGATCTTCTACAATTCGATGCCCTAGTTCACAATCACATTACCGTTTTTCTAATTCAGATACGAGTCTATCAATGAGGACGAGAAATCTATTAACTCTGAAAGTATCACTCGAAGTCATTCTCATTTCTTTATCAGGTGTCTGATCATATATTTTTTCCTTTCCGGTTCTATTTTCCACCACGTCTTTTGTATACTGCTTCGACAAGCTTATTTCGATCACCTTTTCTTGGAAATACTTAAAAATTTCTCGTTCAGCTACAAAGAACTGAAGAAGCGACAAGCTTCTGTGCAATATTCAGCAGCGGCAGTTGCCACTAAATTTTAAGAGAGGACATAGCAAGGAACGAAAAAAGCAAAAGGTGCCTGGCTTTGAATTTTAGCCATTGTACACACAGACATGTTTGCGGCATTATCATACTACGGCAAGAATCCTATTCAGAACGTTTTTCCAATAAGTAATTTTCCAAAAAAATGTGCCAGAGAAATATTAGTACGTATTAGAAATCGCACCAAGGATTCAACCGAGGCAGCTTTTCTTTTGGTTTTGAAGTAAATACATCTATTTGTTTCGAACTCAATGCCAACACGCAGCGTACGCCTTCAACAGTACGATCCTGCTACCGCTCCCGCGGCGGCCGCGCCTCGCTTGTGGAGTCAATTCATCAGCATTTCCATAGATAATACACTACATAGGGCAGGTATTTCGACCAAACACACTTAGCGAACGGTCATGTCACTCGTTTTCGCGCCACAATCAAACGCGACTATGCAAATTGTGGGAAAATTTTTCAACCAAGTGAAAAATTAAAAAGTTTTAGCCCCAAATTCGCCGCCCGTAAAATCTGCCGCCCTAGGCTCCAGCCTACTCAGCCTGCTGGTAAATCCGCCACTGTCCATTGGGTTTGTCATGTATTCTGATTCTACTTTGGATATTATTGTAATAAATTCTAAGATATTAAAAAAACTCTATATAGCTCACTAAGCGATTTTGAGATTCCTATTAACATGCCCTTTGTGAAGTTAATTTCTTTTACTGTTTCTAAATTTTCGTTATTGGAATTTAATAAATTAATAGAATTTGTTTAATTTAAAACTACACCCATCTCTCTTGTTACTTTGGTAAATTTTGTCACATTTACTGTATTAAGCATCATGAGATATAAATCCGCGCGTCTTTTCTAATGCCTTTTAGCATTTTTTACTACATTTTCCATTACAAAAGTGATGAAATGTACAAAAAAATGCAAGGAAAGCACGTGCAGTATTAAATTATACGATCACTAAAAATGTATACGTGCTATCACTGAACATAGACCTGCTGTCATATTCAACAAGGTTCGTGGAGCTTGTAGGAGTTTACCTGTATGAACCAATGCCGAATCACGAACTTAAAGATATTGTTTTCTTGGGTTCAATTTCTCATAATTTACGTCATTGTTCATCGTATACCACATATCACCTACGACAATATTATGAGTTGACTTACAATATATCTTACTAGGTCGTCACTCCATCTAGTGGGCGGGCGGCATACACACCGATTTATATCATCATCATAATATAATAAAATTAAAAAAAAAACAGTATTATTATTAATCATGATTCAATATTCTTATAAACTAATTTATAACAATTTTATTGTTTTCAGCCAAACCAGTTTTAAGTGATAATGCAAGAAGAGATCTATCATGCGATACATCGAGAAATACTAGTCAGTCCAAATTAGAAACGTAATATACGAGTATAATGGAATCCAATAGTACGTTATCAATAGTAGTTTCTTTATTTGAATACAGTGCTTCAAATTAATTTTGAAGTTCTATGACTTCCGAATGAAGGGGACCAATAATTGATTTCATGGAGGTGACAATTATTTGAAAATCATCTCCCTCTCAGAGGCACAACAATTAAGGACCTACCTGCGATGCCTAAAAATTGATGTTCACATGAACGTTTTTACATGGAATTATTAAAAAAATATCGATTGCCGAAACACCATGAACATATTTAGGAAGAGACGATACAATAAATAAGATTATGTAAATTAAGTGATTTTATATTAAGCAGGCAAATGTACGCTTATTGTTAAATCATTATATAACATTATATACAGGGTTCTTTTGCAATTACCGGTCAAATTTGTAGAAAAGGTTCAGTATAAGTAATATAGGCAAATGGTGAGGAAAAATTAATTAAAAAAATCTCAAACATTCTGTCATTATTATCTCTTAAATTCAAAATACATGGTAATGCATTATTTTAACTGACTTTCATTCATAAATATCTAACGTTTACTATTTTATGCACGCACACATTCGTAAGGGTACTTTGTAACGCATCTCCCTCGCTCTTTTTTTTATTTACCGTTATATTAAGTACCTGCGTCCGCTCGCCCACCCAAGCCAACAGCTGATAGTGTTACTGTGACCTCATTACGTACGCTTTGTTACCAATGACATAACAAAAATATTCGAACCGCGGCTACTATGAAATGGAGCAATATTACAGTATTTACCGTGTTGGCAAAGACAAGGAATTAACGCACGTGTACTACCAATCGGAGTTCAATTTTTGTAGCTAACCAAAGGGTGTTCGACTTTGGACAGTTCACCACTCCGTCACATGAAAGTGTTCGAGGTGGTCATTCAGTAATAAGCTGTCGGCTGTCAAAAAGACAGTAATCGAGTCAAAGACTACAATATTATAGGGAAGATAGAGTTCAGAGCTAGCCAGTATGTGTGGATACTACTGAATTCTTCTGGATATCGCCCATTTCATTACCAACGTGTACAAGCACTGAATAATAACGATGGTCCAGCTCGAAAACATTTTTGTGAATGGTTAGTGTCATTTTAAGTGATTGGCTATTTAAGTAGTAAACTTGTAGATAATAAACATATTACGCCGTTTAACGCCGAACGACGTATGCGTCGATGCGATGTTCGAGTCGGCTGAGGTCGACAATACTCAGCACGGTTTTAAACGCTCTCAATGCTAGACGCTACGCTCACGCCGCTTGAGTAAGCGTTATTAAATAGCGTCAACCTTACATCGGCTTCCTTACTCAGCTATCTTTTCTACAACTAATTATTTACTGTTATTGTCCACCTTCCTTTCCTCGATCTATAGTCTAAACTTGTATTTCCAACTGTCTTCTGTGTGGGAGTAAAAATATATATTTAATTCGTGGAGTGTAGAATTTTTATTTGTATAGCGTCCATCCCACACGCCTTAAAATGTAAAATAAATTATTATATTTATTACAACGTACCTAACTAAGCCCACTTAAAGTATGAAGGGAAAATTGGAATCATAGCACTGAGTGTGTTATTAAGGAAGTAAATAGTAGGCAAAAGCATTGACTCCTATACACACGAGCGCGCGCTGTTGTTGCCCATAAATCACATTCAATTTCGGATATTTTTAAATAAATGTAGGAACCTTATTTACGCGTATTTTTAAAAACTCCAAAAAGTATATATCAGTATTTATATTTTGAACTTAATTATTAAATTTGGCTAGTCTTTGAAAAATAACCCTGTATATAAGTTAAAGATGACAATGGATAGAATAAATGCTTTGTGAAATGTTTTCCGTTTTGTACTTTGTGATTGGTTACCATTTCCATTTATAAATACTCATTATCTATTTAGTATATTCTATGTACAATTTAGGGTGATATTTGTATAGTGTTTTTGTATCATTAGCATTGTTTAATTTTAAGTTTGTACTTATATCAAGGGTAAACATATTTGAAAAGCGTTGGCAGAACTTAATAAAATCTTTAATTTTTTTATATATCATAATAAAAATATAAATTGCAGGTGTCTGTACATTTTAAATGATAGAAATGTGATGGGTGAATAATACCTTTCTATCATTTTTAGAAATATATGTTTCTGTTTGTCTGTTGTGTGTTTATGAACGTATTACGTACATATAAAGTATAAAAATATTTATATAAAAGAATCGTTAAGAAAATCATAAAGCGTATCATCGAGTAACATTTAGTCTAAGTTTTATTAAAATCAGTTCATTACATCAAAACTTATGATTATTATATTGACATATAAGTACGAATTTGTTCAATGGTAACGTTATTAAGAGCATTTTATACTTATTGTTTATTGATAAACTTTTTTACCTAAAACATAATATGAAAAAAATGTTTTCACACTAATATTAACGTAATACATACCATTTTAGTTAAAAAAGTGCAATAGTTAACCCGTGTCATCTATAGATGGTGCTGTGCAATTGTAGGGCAGAATAACTCATATCTCAATGTAACTTCTTAAAATATCATCATCATCATTACAGCCTTTCATAAGTCCACTGCTGAACATAGGCCTCCCCCAAGGAATGCCACAAAGCACGGTCCTGAGCCACCTGCATCCATCCACGTCACTCCATCTCGTGGGGGGGGGGGGGAGGTCGCCCTACACTTTGCCTACCGGTACGAGTCTGCCACTCAAGAACCTTTCTTCCCCATCGGTTGTCGGTTCTTCGAGCTATATGGACGGCCCACTGCCACTTCAGCTTACTAATCCGTTGGGCTATGTCGGTTACTCTGGTTCTACGGTGGATATCCTCATTCCTAAGTTTACTACGCAGCGAAACTCCAAGCATAGCCCTCTCCATAGCTCGCTGAACGACCTTAAGCTTCCTCATACGACCAGCAGTGAAGGACCACGTCTCAGATCCGTAAGTCATCACTGGCAACACGCACTGGTTGTACAATTACATTTTAAGGTTTTGAGGTATGTCTGACGAGAAGATGTGTCGTAGCTTCCCGAACGCTGCCCAGCCGAGTTGAATCCGTCGATTGACCTCTCGGTCGAAGTTGGACTTACCTAGTCCGGCTATTTGTCCCAGGTAAACCTACAGGTAAGACCTATCCGTTGGGAGACACTATTGAGGTCATTGTGCATAGTGCTTAGGTCCTCCAGCGATTCTGCCATAAGGACTATATCTTCGGCAAATCGAAGGTGAGTGATGTACTCGCCATTGATGTTAATACCGTATCCTTTCCAGTCCAGAAGCTTGAAAACGTCTTCCAATGCAGTGGTGAAGAGTTTCGGGGATATGACGTCACCCTGTCTTACACCTCTCTGCAATTGGATAGGTTTCGTACTCTGGTTCTGTACTCGGATAGCCATCGTAGCCCTACTGTACAAGCACTTCAGCACTTCGATATACCGACAGTCAACTTGGCACCGCTGAAGGGACTGCAGCACCGCCCAAATTTCGACGGAATCAAAGGCTTTCTCATAGTCCACATACGCCAGACATAGTGGCAAATTGTACTCCTCGAACTTCTGTACAATTTGCCGAAGGGTATGTATGTGGTCTATGGTGCTAAAGCCTTTTCGGAAACCAGCTTGTTCGGGAGGCTGGAAGTCGTCAAGTCTGCGCGCGAGACGATTCATAATGACTATCGAAAACAGCACGTAGACGCGGCTCAGAAGAGAAATCGGTCTGTAGTTCTTCAAGAGAGCATTGTCACCTTTCTTGAAGAACAAGACCACCGCACTTTTGCTCCACGCCTCCGGTGTAATGCCACCACGGAGGACGGAATTAAAGAGCCTCTGAAGGACTTCCAGTACCGGTTTTCTACCCGCTTTCAGAAGCTCCGCTGTAATTCCATCGTCGCCTGGGGCCTTGCCGTTTTTATGATGCTGGAGAGCCATTATAATATCGCTCAGACTGATGTCCGGGATATCTTCGGAATAGTGTCGGATAAGACTCGCTCTTGGATCGTTACTCACACTTGCGTGTAGCTCCAACGATGACGTGTACAGCTGTCCATAGAACCTCCCAATCTCACTCAAAATCCCGGAAACGATGCTGCCACACTCGGTCTGCAGCTTTGACAGTTGTCTCTTTCTGGCAGACAGATCTCTGGCAAAGACTATGGAGCCTTGGTTCCGCTCGATCGCTTCTTCAATACAGCTGTATTAATAAGCTAATCTACGTGACTTAATGTTAAAAGTTGCAGCCTATTTACGTCCCACTGCTGGGTACAGGCCTACTCTCATTCCTGAGAAGGTTTTAGGGCAAGGAAATGTCCGCCGCGCTGCCCCAATGCGTGTTGGCGAACTTCACATGTCTTCGAAATATTTTTTTTCTTTTTTCTCAGACATGCAGGTTTCCTCACGATATTTTCCTTCACCGCCGAGCACGTGGTAAATCAGCACTTAAAATTGCAATTAACAATTTCATTGGTGCCGGTGGGGATCGACCCCGGGTTGCTCGAGTACTGTGAAGCTTACAGCGAGCGCTAACCATCTGAGCTACCACGGCTCTAAACCCTAAATAACAGTGCATTCAATACTATGTTCCACTTCAAATTTTGTCCTTGGAGGGTGACAACGCAAAAGCTATCTTTATTTGAAGTCGGTTGCAGGTGGTGCAGTCCATCTGTAGTAACCACTTACCAGTAGGCATATTGTCTATTGGTGTAAAATATTATGCTTTATATTTACGTACCTAAAGATATTATTGCTAGGTATGTTTAGGCGATGTAATCAAAATATATCAAAACAGACAACTGTAATACATCTAGTCTAGAAAATCAGTAACGTGATTTGTAAACCTTTGTAATTTTTATTATAGTATTATGACTACGTGTGCTAAAAAAAAATCTGAGTAGGTTATTTTTTTCGCATTTATTGTTAAAAGAATTAATTTTAGTGTTTATACGAAAAATAGAGTTCAGGTCTTTTGATGTCAATAGTTATATAATAGAATATTTTATTCTATTAAATTTTAAAGCATAGATAAAAGTTTCAAATTTTTTGAAGATAGTGCGATGAAATTGCTTGAAAAAAATTTAATAATATGTAATTTTTGTATTTTTTATAATTTTATCAATAAAATTGTGCATTCTTATATCTATTATATTTTATTTTATTTTTATAAGGCGTTTTGTAAAACTACAATCTAAGAAAAATGTTTACATTATTAAAAGCATTTAACAGGAGTTGTAAACGGATAATATACCGTTTACAACTCCTGTTAAATGTTTCTATTGGAAATGTTTGACGACATTAAAAGAATTGCCGATTTGAACCCACGATATTTTGATAAATTTTAAATGTGAGACCGATAATTATCGGTAAGAAATTATAATTTTTTTATTTTGACGCGTTTACTTTGAATGAAACTAAAAAATGTATAGTATATGAGTGGTTAAAAGTCGGGTATAAAATTAAGATAAAATTAAACGCGATAGAATCCGCAAAATTAGTAGTTTTATTCAATGTTTGAATTGCTAGTTTCACGTTATATTTTTAGTTGACGCCTGCCATTATTTAATAGCAAATTTGCAGTAATGCAAACGTCTACTGTTTTATCGCATGTAAATCTTCATATCCTTTGACGGTTGATACACTAAGCTATATTATATTCCTCTTGCGTGGGCAGAAAGATGGAATAATAGAAGTCGAAAGCACCCTCATACTATAGCAATATCTGCTGCTCGTGAAACTCCATCTTGACCCGCGATCAAGATGTAAACTATTTAAAAAAATGATAACGAACATTAACGCCAGATGGTCGATGCTGCATTTGGCCAGCCAACGAGTAAGTGAAGTTAAGAAAAGGAAAGGAGAATGTTTAGTAGAGTCTAATTGAGCGATTACTTTCTTCACACGCACACACACTCTCACACCCGTACTCACACAAATCCTCGCGTGCGCGCTTTTCCGTTTTGTTCCGGGACTAGATCGATGTACATACATCATATGTACATAGATTTCATCTACATCAATACATTTTGATACGGTAACTTGAGGAGCACCAGCTGATTAATGACAGCCAGTACGGTTTCCGTCGGGGTTGCTCAGCTGGTGATCTTCTTGTTTACCTAACACATAGATGGGCGCAGGCGATCGAGTCCAAGGGGAAGGTATTTGTCGTGAGTTTGGACATAGCGAAGGCCTTCGATCGGGTCTGGCATAAAGCGCTTCTTTCAAAGCTTCCTTTCTATGGGCTTCCCGAGAAATTGTGCAATTGGATCACCAGTTTTCTGGCTGATCGGAGCATCAAGGTCGTAGTAGACCGTGCTTTCTCCGATTACAAGCCTATTAACGCTGGTGTTCCACAAGGTTGCGTGCTATTACCAACGCTGTTTCTTCTGCATATCAGTGATATGTTGCAAACCGGTAGCATACATTGCTATGGAGATGACAGTACTAGTGATGCTCTATACACCGGCCGTGCCAGTATTTCTCTGGAAAACGTAGCCGAGTACCGGAACAAACTTGTGTCTGAAGTCGAGAATTTGTTGAACAAAGTCTCGGATTGGGGGCGACTAAATCTAGTCCAGTTCAATCCTCAGAAGACACAAGTTTGCGCGTTTACCGCTTAAAGAAATCCATTTGTCGTATCTCCTCAGTTTAAAACAACTCCCCTTGTTGCCTCATTCAGTATCAAAATCCTCGGCGTCGACATATCGAGTGACGTGCAGTTTCGTGGTCTCTTGGAAGAGAAGGTCAAATTGGCCTCTAAAAACTTGGCGTGCTCAGCAGAGCGGGACAGTATTTCATGCCGGCAAACCGCCTGCAACTTTACAAGGCACAGGTTCGGCCTCACATGGAATACGGTTCCCATCTCTGGGCAGGGGCTTCCCACTGCCAGCCCCTTCCACTTGACCGCATCCAGCGCAGAACGGTTCAAATCGTCGACGACCGAGTTCTTTCTGATCGACTCGATACACTGGCACTGCGTAGAGATGTTGCATCTCTTTGTATATTTTATTGCATGTACCACGGGGAGTGTTCTGAGGAATAGTTCGGACTAATTCCAGCCGCTCAATTTCACCATCGCACATCGCGACAAAACTCGCGATACCATCCATACCATCTGGATGATTGGCGGTCCACCACTGTGCGATTTACACAACTTCGTTGTGGAATCGATTACCAACAGCGATGGGCGGCGGTAGACACTTACCATCAGGTGAGCCGCATTCTCGTTTACTCCCTCTCCTATAAGAAAAAGATACATGATTACTTATGCGCATGTGTATTTATATACTATTTTATAATGTAAATGGACAAACACACATACGTCTCTACGATACAGCTTAATGTAGGGGGTAACATTTTCTTATACAGGGTATTTTGCAATAACCGGCTGAATTTGCAGAGAAGGTGCAGAATAAGTAATGTAGGCAAATGGTGAAGAAAAATTAATAAAAAATAACTCAAACATTCTGTCCTTTTTATCTTTTAAATTCAAAATGTGTGGTAATGCATTATTTTAACTGATTTTACTGCGCCCGCACACATTCGAAATGTTCGATCGGTAGGCAAAAAGGTGGTTTTGCGTGGTAGAGGCATGCTGCAGCTATATTTCTGGTATAGTTGTAACACAAATGGGTCGGCTTGACTGGGAAAGGACCACGCTCTCACAGAATACCAGCGTAAAATAGTAGCTTAATGCTGCTGTATTTCTTATGGTGAGTGTAGAGAACCGAAGACCCATTTTACTGGAAAGAGGCATCCATTTTAGTCCTCACGGGTGACAACGCATCTGCATTTTGATTCATAATCGAGGATAAATGTAGATGTCTATGGGCCACAGCAATCACTTACCTTCAGGTGGACTATGTGCTCGTTTGTCACCCTATCCTATATAAAAAAAAGGTTGTTGCCCATAAATCACATTCAATTTGGGATAATTTCAAGTAAAATTAGTGGTCTTATTAATAGGTATTTTCAAAAAATGCAATAACGGTCTATCATTTTTTATATATTTTAACTTAAGTTCAAATTTGGCTACTCTTTGAAAAATAACCCTGTATAGCGCATGCGCTGTTAATAAATACCTGTATAATTTTTTGTCAAATTTAAATGTTCTGAAATATATTAAGATGAGTCCATAAAAAAAAAACCATTGAGACGGATATTCCGTGTTAGACTTCAGGGATGACAACGTATTTGTACTTTAATTCTTTATCGAGGTTAGACGTAGGTGTAACTTCAGGCCGCAGCATTTCATTTGGTGACCTGTGGAGTGCTTATTTTCACCCTTACTTAAATTTTTAAAAAAAACGTCGAAGATACCAGGAATTATAAACTAGAAGGACTCCTTTTTTGCCAAGCAGACCGTCTGCCTCTTTCCGTACTACTCTCTTACCTATCTCTGACGCCAAATAGTAGTGCTTGCACTTCTGTGATTCTGTCCAGTCTTTTATGAATTCCATCTTTTTCCTCAGATTTGATAAAACATCTGTAGCTTTCTTTGTTAGAATTTGGTAGCAGGCAAGTGGCAGGTAATGATTTCTTATTATTTTCATTCAATTGGTAGAAGGATTTTTACGTGGTAGAGCCCTGCTGCAGCTATATTAATTGTATAGTTGCAGCACAAATGGATCGGCTCTGCCGGGGAAAGACCACGCTCTCACAGAATACCAGCGTAAAATAGTAGCTTAACGCTGCTGTGTTTCATATGGTGAGTGTAGAGAACCGGAGATCTATTTTACTGGAAATGAGGCATTCCATCTTAGTCCTCACGGGTGATAACGCATCTGCATTTTGATTAGCAAATGAGGATAAACGTATATGTCTATGGGCCACAGCAACCACTTACCATCAGGTGGACTGTGTGCTCCTTTGTCACCCACCCCAAAAAAAAAGAATACTAGCCTATGTGTACATAGGCTGAAATTTAAATTTTATTATGCTGGACTGTAAGTATATTTGTCACGTCAGTTTTAAAATAATAGAAAATATTTTCACTTGTTTATCAAATTATAAAACGTTTAAATTTCGAATTTAAGAAAACTGTTTTAATTTAATAAAAACTCCAAGCATTTTTAAACAAAAGAAAGTCTTCACTGAGTAGCTTTCTTGAAATTTATTATCCCCAGTCGCCAGACTCCCGGCATGTACATAAAATAAAACGAAGCTCTACTATTTTCAGGCATCCTTAAAAAGTAACAAAGCATTTGCTTAGTAATTTGTGTTGGTTAAACTAACTGTTCTCTTATTATGGTAGAAAAAATAAAGAAAGGTGATAATATAATTTTTTATAACTAGCGTAGAGTTAAGTTTATAAACATTATTTTTACGAAACAAAATAAGCATTGCTTTTTCTACAGTTTACGCAGCTATTGAACTGATGAATAGCGTTTCCGTAGTTAAGCCATGCATTCTATATAAATTGTTAATTTAAGAAGAAAAAAAAAGTTGCTTAATGAAGATATGGCAGATACGAGTATGGTCGACGCGATGTGTTAAGGTTTTGTGAAACGCGAGATATTGTATTTATTTTTAATTTTCTTTGTAGTTAAATATGGTTGTAATTATTGTTAACAATGATTTTTAATTAATTGCTTGCTCCATTTTAGTTACAATAAGTATTGAATATTGACTGTAAGTAATAAAATATTCAACTAAGTTCTGCTCTTATGGGGGATCTGACCTATTTGAAAACTAGGTTTTGCGACCTAGAACACATAAGAGTTTTATTACAGCACTCTGTATTCCCCCCTCTCACCTAAGCTTACACACAAGCTTATGTACTTTAATCCTCTCCCTCATAGATAGTTAGTCTCTGTTCAGATTGGCCGGCGTGATCGAAATTCAGCCTGAAGGACATTATATTTAATTTAATTTACTAACTTTTACTCAATAATCTTAACTATATTTAAAAATAAATTACAAGCAAAATTTTTACTTCATAAAAATGAGTGTGAAAAGAAGAAAGTAATTTTAGATCTAGAAGGGTTGTGGTCGCGTTCCTTGCGGTTATGCAGTGACCAATCGTTGACAGTGCTTCTAGTCGGTAGGAGTTTGACACAACCAGGCCTTCCCGGTGCATATCGATATTCATGAGGATATCTCCATTAGTAAATGGGGAATTTACTGGAACGGAAAGTTAACGGAACTAAAACATCTTATTATTCTTTATAACTATCATATATGTACTTCTTAAATGTGCTCCCTTATTTTAAAAATATATTATATTATAAGAAATCACCGAATATATATAATAAATAATAATGAGCAACTAGTAACTTATACAGAAGATACGGGAATCCAGACTCAAATGTAATTCAATGAATCTATACAATGAAACAAAGGAACGGGTATTACAGTAGGGTTAAATGAACAAAATATCTAACGTATTAAGAAACATGGATGATCGCTGAAAACTTACTTAATATAAATTCTTTACAGGCTGTTGGTTGCGTAAAATTTGTATAAGGTATGTACTTATTTTTAAAGAAATGTAAAGTAACTACCTACATACTTTCCTCTGTTGGGAATAGGCTTGCTTACGTTCGTGAGAAGTATTTTAGGGAAGAGTCCGCCGTGTTGGCGACCTGTGGGTGGCTTCAAAACATGTAATTACTCATACTCCATTATTTATACGTAATACTTCTATCTAACTTTACCTTTCCTCCCAATTTTTCTCCGAGCATACTTGTCAATCTGCACTTAAAGTTGCGACTACCTAATTAAAAATTTCATTGATGTTGGAGGAGATAGAACTCGATTTTATCATGTACGATAAAATTTTAAGGCTAACGCCGTAGAGTATAATATAATCTCTACGTTTTAGCAAGCCCGAGGTACCACGGCCCCATATTATGCTTTTTTTTAAGTAAGTAGATAAGATCTATGAATAAAAGCATGTCCTTTATTACTTAGTAATATTATAATGAAGGATAGATATTTAAAATCTTATTAGTATTTTTCATTTTGCGTAAATGGTAATTAATAAAGCGTAAATCTACTGTTAAATAATTATTTCGTAACAACAAATCATTTTATAATAAATTAATAGTAAAAAAAAAATTAAAAATAAGCTTTTATTTATACGCTATCCGTGAATTTCTGCAACATCAGGGGACTTCACACGAACCTAAATGCCGTCCACTACCAGATCGAGACGGCGAAGCCGGCCTTGCTCTTTCTGACCGAGCCGCAGGTTTCCTCTCCGGCTGATATTTCGTATCTCTTCTACCCGGGGTACAAATTGGAGCACTCCTTTGTGCCTCGGGCTGGAGTTTGCGTGTATGTCAGAGAGGACATCTGTTCTCGACGCCTCGGCAGTCTTGAAGGTTCGGACCTGTCCATCCTATGGCTACGCGTAGAAAGCGACGACCATCCGCGCGTCTACGGGTGCCTTTATAGGTCCCATAGCGGTAATGCCGAAACAGACCGACTCATTGACCACGTCCAAATGGCTGCAGATTCTTTGCTACAACAGGTCCCATCCGCAGAGATCGTGATCCTTGGCGATTTTAACGCCCACCACGCCCAATGGCTCGGTTCACGTTTAACCGATCATGCGGGTAGATCTGTTTATGACTTTGCTTTGGCATATGGTCTGACACAACTGGTTACTTCGCCTACGCGGATTCCAGATTTGGAGGATCATACACCTTCCCTGTTGGACCTTCTGCTGACCTCTCATACGGACGGATATCAGGTTTCCGTCGTCGCCCCTCTCGGCTCTTCGGACCATTGTCTGATCCAGAGTGTGGTGCCACTCACGCTGCCCTCGCGGTTGCGTTATGCAGGTTGCCGCCGTGTTTGGCAAAACAGGTCGGCGGATTGGGACGAAATGCGGTCTTTATTTGCATCCTACCCATGCGGGCGGGTTTGCTCCTCACCGGATGATCCCAGCGCTGTTGCTGACTCTGTCACTAATGTGGTTCTACAGGGAATGAAACTATTTATTCCATCATCTGTGGTAATATCTCAGCCTTGGTTTGGTCGCTCCTGTAAGACTGCATTACGCAGTAAGCAGGAGTGTTATCAAGCCTGGGCTGCGGCTTCGGCGACTCGGGATGTAAACACCAGCACACTTAAAAAGAAGTATAACTTCGCCTCCAGGTCCTTCAAAGAGTTATTGCCAAGGCAAAGTCAGAGCACATAAGCAGAATTGGCGAGAAACTAGTTCGCCTTCCTTCGGGAACCCGTGCATTCTGGTCTCTCGCCAAGGCTGTCCAAGGGAATTTCTGTAAGCCATCACTACCATCTCTGCACAGGGAGGACGACTCACTGGCCCAAGACGCAAAAGACAAAGCCGACCTTTTAGGCTCCCTTTTTGCGTCCAACTCGACTCTTGATGACGGGGGGAAAACACCGCCGACCATCTCTTGGTATGAGTGCTCCATGCCGGATGTGCTGTTCTCACAGCGCTCGGTTCGCAAAGCACTCCTCTCCTTGGACATCCAGAAGTCGAGTGGGCCTGACGGAATCTCCCCAATTGTGCTGAGGACGTGTGCTCCGGAGTTGGCACCGGTCCTAACGCGTCTTTTCCGGTACTCCTACTTCCAACGCGTAGTCCCGAATTCATGGAAGACAGCTTTTGTCCACCCGATCCCTAAAAAAGGCGACCGCTCTGACCCGTCCAACTATAGGCCTATCGCGATCACCTCCTTGTTCTCCAAAATAATGGAATCAATTATTAACTGCCAGCTCATGCGGTACCTTGAGGATCACCAGCTGATTAGTGACCGCCAGTACGGTTTTCGTCGGGATCGATCAGCTGGTGATCTTCTGGTCTACCTGAGCCATAGATGGGCAGAGGCAGTAGAGTCCAAGGGGGAGGCGTTGGCCGTTAGTTTGGACATTGCGAAGGCCTTCGATCGGGTTTGGCACAAAGCGCTTCTTTCACAGCTCCCTTACTATGGACTTCCCGAGAAATTGTGCGATTGGATCACCAGCTTCCTTGCAGATCGGAGTATCAATGTCGTTGTAGACGGTGCATGCTCCGACTACAAGTCTATTAACGCTGCTCGGAAAACGTCGCCGAGTAACGGAAAAAACTTGTGTCTGAAGTCGAGTCTTTGCTGAACGAATTCTCGGCGACTAAATCTAGTCCAGTTTAATCCTTAGAAGACACAAGTTTGCTCATTTATCGCTAAAAAGAACCCCTTTGTCGTATCCCCTCAGTTTCAAGGCACTCCCCTTCTTGCCTCAGCCAGTATCGGTATCCTCGGAGTCGACATATCGAGTGACGTGCAGTTTCGTGGTCACTTGGAAGAGAAGGCCAAATTGACCTCTAAAAAGCTTGGCGTGTTTATCAGAGCGGGACAGTATTTCATGCCGGCACACTGCCTGAAACTTTACAAGGCGCAGGTTCGGCCTCACATGGAATACTGTTCCCATCTCTGGGCAGGGACTCCCCAGTGCCAGCTCCTTCCACTTGACCGCATCCAGCGCAGAGCGGCTCGAATCGTCGACGAACGAGTCCTTTCCGATCGACTCGATTCATTGGCACTGCGAAGAAATGTTGCATCCCTTTGCATTTTCTTTCGCATCTACCACGGGAAGTGCTCTGAGGGATAGTTCGGATTAATCCCAGCCGCCAAATTTCACGAACGCACATCTCGGCAGAACTCCCGATACCATCCACACCATCTGGATGATTGGCGGTCCACCACTGTGCGGTTTAGAAGATGTTTTCTTCCTCGCACGACTTCCTTGTGGAATCGATTACCATCAGCGATTTTTTCAGACCGATACGACTTAGGGACCTTCGAGAAAAGAGCGTACTCCTTTTTAAAAGGCCGGCAACGTATCTGCGATTCGCTTCCTGGTGTTATAGCTGTTCATGGGCGGCGGTAGTCACTTACCATCAAGTGAGCCGCATGCTCGTCTGACCCTTTCCTATAAAAAAAATTTAGATGCTCTAAAAAGAAAAAAATAAACTTTAAATTGAATCAAACCTTTCAATTTATTACATTACACAATTTATATGATATAAAAGCTTGTTGCGTGATACTCTGATAATCATAGAAATCGCGAGGGTTTTAATGGTAGTGATTAGGCATAACTCTCTTAAGCTTCGCGATAGAGGGTTTTTAATAAAGATCTACCCAGGTAAATAGAAAAACTTTTTTTTACATGGGGAAATGCCTACGCATACCTGCCTCGCGAGGCCAAGGACGGGTTATGTCGGATTCGCACCGACTAAAACCCCATGGTGTTCCACATTCGCCGCATATTGGCAGGGCTACTGGAACGCTTTCGCACATATCCGCGGCCCCACCAGCGCCAGCCGCCCCATGGCAGCCTCTTCTCGGGGGAGGATCTTTCCTCCTCATTCTCCTTCTCAGGCAAGGCGCACCAGGAACACAAGGCACGCCCCCCTCTACGGCCTCCGATTCCACCTGCATATCGGACACCCCCGAGTCCGTTACGCGGAGGCCAATGGGCCAGGAAAATCGAGCGCTTAGTAACACCCGCTTTCCCGACCCCAGCGGTGGATCTGGTCTCTGGCTCCGCCGCCAACCAATTTTCGGCCGCGGAGCGTAGAGAGAGCGGCGCAGCGCATCACCATACCAACACTCCTCTTCCTCCGCGACTCCACTTCGGCTGCAGCGGTAGGGAGAGAAAACACCGCCACGACAAGGCGGGAACCCATTCGGGGGGAGGTAAATAGAAAACCCTACACCATTATTTTACAATAAAGGTCCGAACAGTCCGAACCCTAAATTATTACGCCACTGTCGCGTATAATCACTTACTCCATGTAAACTGTGGCATCTTTTATATTACAGATGATAAATTGGTGTTTTACTTCCGAGTCAGAAAATTGATTCATCACGCAAATGACGTGACGAAAACATGAAACTTTTTAGAGTTTGAATAAGTTTTATCAACCGTCACCGCCATTCAAGCGTTACCATTTACTTAACAACAGTTATAACGAGTACGTAAAGTGATACCGTAAAGAATTATTATATTATACAAGGGCTGCACTAAAAGTATCGGGAATAGAATATTTCCACTGTTCCTGTCATATTAAAATCTTTTGAATTATAAACCCCTTGGTTTTAAAAATCGAATACCATTTATTTATTTAAAAAAAGATTCAGAGGCAGAACTGCAGGCATTAGTGACGTGTATGAAAGAGGAATGTGAAATTAAAGGTCTCCGTTTGAATGCTAATAAAACTAAGGTTCTGGTATTTGAAAGGGACGAAGAGAGAACGAAGTGTGAAATATGGGTAAATCAGGAATGTCTAGAACAGGTAAATGAAATTGTATACTTGGGGAGTGCTTTTAGCCGGGATGGAAGATGTGATTTAGATGTTGACAGGCGTGTCGCTGCCGGGAACAAAGTCAGTGGTGCCCTGACTGCGTTAGTCAAAAGGCAAGGCGTAGCGAAGAGTGCACGCCTTGCAATACATAACGCAGTGTTGGTACCGACTTTGTTATATGGCAGCGAAACCTGGGTATGCCAGAAGAAGCATAAAAGTAAGTTGAATGCAGTGGAGATGCGATCTCTTCGTAAAATGTGCGGCGTTACCATGGCCGATCGAAAGCGAAACGAAGAGATTCGCAATATGGCAGGTTTGAAAGATGACCTTATCACAAAAATTGATAAGGGCGTGCTTCGGTGGTTTGGGCACGTTGAGCGAATGAGTGAAGACCGAACGGTGAAGAAAATATATAGCGCGAAAGTTAATATTAAAAGGTGTCGAGGTAGACCGAGACTAACTTTCGAAGACCATGTGAGCAAATTGCTCGAAGAGGGTAGGGTCAAGAGTACTCGGATACCTAGACGTGCATGCATGAAGAAGATAATGAATCTGAAAGAAGCGAAAGAGGTTTGTAAGGATCGTGACACTTGGCGATCTGTTCTCTCTGGCTACCCCGTCAGGGATTGTGCGTGAAGATAAGCATAAGCAAAAAAAGATTCTCGGCCAGCACACGCCGTTTGCGCTTGTAGAAGTAGGTTTCTTAGCAGCGACGGCGCGCAGCGCCTGGAGCCAGTACACGCAGCGTCCGGAGCCGGCGCACGTAGCGCCTGGAGAAGGGGCGCGCAACGCTTAGAGCCAGCAGTTGCAGCGCCCAAAGGTAGCGCCGGCGGTAGGTGCACTCGGCGCCACAAGATTTTATCAAACAAGTCGTTGAGAAAATGGAATTGACTCGAGAAAATTCAAGAGCGATGATTAATTATGACTTTCGACGTGGTTTAACAGAAAAACGGTGTGTTGACCGGATGATTTCTGCATTTGGTGATGAAGCCCCATTCAAAACCACAATTTATTGCTAGTTTGCTGAATTTCAACGTGGATGTGTCAAGCTCAGTGATGATCCCCGTCAAGGTCGTCCAAAAACTGCAGTCACCCAAGAAAACGTTGATGCTGTGCGTAAGCTGATTTAGCAAGGTCGACATGTGACATACCGCAAAATTCAGGCAACTTTAGACATTGGCATGAGTTAAATACAAATAATCTTGCATGAACAATTAGGTGTAAAAAAGTTGTTTTCCCGATGGATACCGCATTCGCTCTGTGAAGAGCAAAAAGCGGCTCGCGTTACTTGGTGCGTCAGAACTCTCGAAAGATTCCACTCAGGATCCTCAAATGCTGTATACAATATCGTATCAGGTGACGAATCCTGGATATACGCGTACGAACCCGAAACAAAAAACCAGTCACGAGTTTGGGTGTTCGAAAATGAGTTAAAGCCAACAAAAATTGTTCTTTCAAGCAGTGTTGCAAAAAAAATGGTGGCCACGTTTGTCTCCAAAACCGGCCATGTTACGACTATTCCTCTTGAGGGACAAAGAACGGTTAATGCAGAATGGTATGCTAGCATTTGTTTGCCACAGGTCGTTTCTGAACTCCGTAAAGAGAATTGCAACCGCCGCATCATCCTTCATCACGACAATGCGTGTTCTCACACCGCACACAGAACAAAAAAGTTTTTAAAGCAAGAAAACATAGAATTATTAGACCATCCGCCGTACAGCCCCGACCTAAGCCCTAATGATTTCTATACTTTCCCTAAAATGAAGAGACAGAGATTTTCATCACCTGAAGAAGCTGTGGACGCCTACAAAACGGCCATTTTGGAGACCCCAACTTCCGAATGGAATGGTTGCTTCAATGATTGGTTACATCGTATGTAAAAATGTGTCAAATTTCGCGGAGAATACTTCGGAAAGCAATAAATACATTTTTAAATATTAATGTTGTGTCACTTCCTTGATTCCCGAAATTTTTAGTGCCGCCCTCGTATTGTGAGTGTGAGTGTAGAGAATCGGAGAGCCTTTTTACTGGCAAAGAGGCATTCTATCTTAGTCCTTACGGGTGACAACGCATCTGCATCTTGAGTCTTTATTGAGGATAGATGTAGATATCTATGGGTCACAGTAACCACTTACCATCAGGTGGACTGTATGCTCGTTTGTCACCCTATACTATATAAAAAAAACTTTATGTACAAGAAACCGGCAAAATTACGTCACGTAATTTTGAAATGAGCTTGATAATATTATAAAAATAGAATTTAATATTTATAAATAAGAATCAAATATTTAAATTCATAACGAATCGATGCGTATATACTATATAATCTATACATCTATACATATAAATAAAATTGTAGTGTCTGTTTGTAATGTCAAAATACCAGCTTTTTACTAAATGCATATGAAAGAATATACGGTATTTATAACAAAAACACAATTTTAAAATTTTTTGTCTGTCTGTCTGTTTGTTCCGGCTAGTCTCCGAAACGGTACAACCGATTTTGACGGGACTTTCACTGGAAGATAGTTGATGTTATAAGGAGTAACTTAGGCTACTTTTATTTTAGAAAAAGAATAAGGGTTCCGCGCGACATAATTAAAACCGTAAATTACACGCGGGCAAAGACGCGGGCAAAGACACGGGCAAAGACGCGGGCAAAGACGCGGGCAAAGACGCGGGCAACAGCTAGTTTTTATATATATCTGGCATAAAAAAGCTACCATTGTTTACATTAGCGCCTACCGGTATCGCGCGACCTCCCGAACAGCCCCTGACACTTGAAGCGTCAAAACATATAACGGTCGGGCTCTAAAATTGACGACTTCAAATCGTGTAAGATTTTATTAAATTATTTTTAAATTATAAACTGGTTACTTTAAATTTATTTTTTTCACTAGATAAATAAATTTTTAGGATTAATAATATAGAAGAATCATGTTGATTATAAAAAATCCCTTAAAATGCTATAGTTAACAATATGAAACGATTGACCCCGTAAAGTGTGGCATGAGGCAACTTTATCAAAACTTGGGTATCAAGTTGCTCCGGCTGCGTGTAAACAGATGTTATCTCATTTGTATGCTGGTAAGCCAGCGAGGCAGCTTATGAAGTTGAGAAAACTTTGATGACATTCTATTTTTTGAGCTAGTAATGCTTTCATCACTTAAATCACAACCTATGTGTATATATTAGCTTCGTGGGGAAATTAAAGCTAGTGTGGCATACACGAATATATCAGTGTTAATTGTAGCATAAAGGAAATTTCTAATTAAATATATAGAACCAAGAACACGTCTCCTCATTGTCACCTCCTATATTACAGAATACTGTATATTATATAATAATAATAATATCGTCCAGACCAAATTTCGGTCACGGCGGCCAGTCTCAACGGATACTAGCCATCGGCGCAGTAGGTACAGGATTATAGTGCCCAAGTGTATGCGCAAGCACAGGTGCACTATCTATTCCCTCACTCTCATAGTCCGATGGGACGGTAAACAGACACGACCGGAGAGAGATCAGGCGCAGGACCAACGGCTTAACGCTTTTCGAGGCACGGGGTTGAGACACCGCCAACTACCTGACTCCGGGTAGCTACTGAGAATTTCTTGATGAGAAAACTCAAAAACTGATTTTTTTTGGCCCGACTAGAGATTTGAACCCGCGTCCGACGCGATATATATATATATATATATATCGCGTCGGTCGCTGGTATATATATATGTGTATATGTATATATATATGTGTATATGTATATATATATATGTATATGTATATATATATATATATATATATATATATATATATACTGTATATAATATATCCTATAGCTTGTACACATGAACCATATAAGTAGCAATTAATCATTATTGGCTATTACTATATTATAATCTATGGCTTGTGTGATTTGACGATTTTCTGCATAAATTACAAGGAGAGAAGGAAATACGACAGAAATTAGGAAAAAACATTGATTAAAAAAAGTCCTATAAATTAACACCCCGTAAAAATCACTTTAGGCATAATCAGAGGTATGTTTAACTTAATTGGTATAATGTGGAAATAATACAAAATAATAAAAATATAGTGTAATAAGGAAATGTTTATTTATTACAGAGAACGGGGAAGGGAGTAAAATCGATTGAAAATGAATATCGGTAATACATCAAATTAGTACAAAGAACATTATGAATGAAACTGCAGCAGTTAGATAAAGAGTACCGATGAATTTGGAGTAACTTGTGTTAGTGTTATGGCTGACCCGTGAGGAGAAGCAACATCAAAGGTGCGAGAGGTCTGGTACTTCTATAGCTAATTCGCTCCACTGTTGAACATTGCTTCCGCTATAGATTACCTCATAGGACGAATTTTGCCATAGGATCGCCAGTCATTGGCAACGCTTGACTGACGAGCAACCTACAACAACAACACGAGAGGTCAATATCCTTTTTTTAAATATAGGAGTTTTACACTAGGATTTTCTCCTGTATCGTAGGGGCAGTTTACATACATACATTTCACAGAGACAACATGCATACCCGGAACAATTATTTGGAGGCTAAACCAATACTTGTTTCGTGCAGGATTCGAAGCCGCGACACTCAGCTCCGCAACTCATTGCTAAGTTACTGCGCCCCAGAGCCGTCAATATCCAGTATTGGAATTTTTCCCTGTGAAGAAAAGTAATGTAATGTATTAATGCTGTAGTATAATTTTAATTATTGGTTTTACATATAGTAGTATTCTTACGTTACCGTTTTTATCGTTCGTACGTCAAACTGTACTTTTTATCAAACTTCTAAAAAATATTTTTCAAACCGTCTTGAGCATTTGTGTTAACTTCGTACTTACGAGTTTGTTGAAGTAAAAATATTTACATATTTTAGCGCCGCAGGTGTCGCGGAATGTCACATCATTAAAAAGGGTAAAAGGGACTCAACTTTATACTGTAAACATTTTTTCTCACATTAGAATTTTCGCTATTTCGTATTTTCTAAAGTTAAACGGCAATGTGTGTAAAAATTTATTAAACACGTAAAAAAATTACTTTTTAAATGTAGTGCCTATTATTCTGTCTAAATTCTAAACACTACGCATGAACAGACTGTACGATAGAATAATTAAAATGTTTGATAATTTTAAAGGATGTGTATTTAAGTTTATGTGTGTGCTCGTAACTTAGTGATAGCATAGTTTCGAGAGTTTTCGGATCTCGAGAAGAAGTGATAAGTTTTTATTAAAATTGATTTAGCAGTTTGTTAAGACGTTACTGTTACTTTTACAGCCTATTTAAGTCCACTGCTGAATATAGGCTTTCTCCTTAGATTGCATCAAAGGGGGGGGGGGGGGGATTTTTTATAGGATAAGATTGACAAATGAGCACACAGTCCACCTGATGGTAAGTGATTGCTGTGGCCCATAAAAATCTACATCTATACTCGATTACGAATCAAAATACAGATGCGTTGTCTGGTTGTCTCCCGTGGGGATTAAGATGGAATGTCTCGTTTCCAGTAAAAAGGGTCTCCGGTTCTCTACACTCACCATACGAAACAGCAGCATTAAGCTGTTATTTTACGCTGGTATTCTGCGAGAGTTTGGTCCTTCCCCGGTCGAGCCGACCCATTCGTGCTACAACTATAACAGTAATATAGTTGCAGCATGGCTCCACCACGTTAAAATATACAAGATATTTGGCATAGTTGGCACGCTTGACAAGCGGATTGCCAACCGCAGTTTTTTTATTTTGACTAGGAAGACCCTGCTGTCCATCTCCTGACTTGTTTCCCTCTGTTTATTGTTTTTGTTACCTCTTATCTCTTACGACACCCATAGGATGATATGGGGTAGTGTATATTCTTAATCCGTCACTACACGGTATGTTTGTTAAACATAAAAAAAATGTCAGTCGTAGGACTGCACGTCAGAAGTGAAAACCTAAGAAGGCTTCAGAAACTTCAAACATTATTTTTGGGTTTTTAAGAAATATATTTTTGCGAAGTGTTATTTATTAGACATAATTTTAACGACGTATTAATATAGTAATAAGATTTTCATTTATTGCACTGTTTTACATAAAAGTGTTATTATAATATATACTATCTATCTGGTTGTGACGTTCATGCGAGTTCAGTGCTTTTTCTTAAACCCAAAATTGCCCAACGTGCCTAAAGAATTTTTCACTCCAAAAAAATATTATAATCCCATCGTCACGCACAACATGATACCGATTACGAGGTTTTACGTAACATCCGGACAACGATGACGTAGTCTGTACAAGTGACTATGGCACAAAGCATTTTTTATCGTCGGTGTATCAAAATACTCGTAAGTAAATGTGAAGGGCGATTAAATTCATAATATAAATTTTATTTAATTATCTGTGGACAAAGTTTTGAAAATATTATTTTTGAAGTGTTCTGTAATAAAATTAAAGCTGATACAGATCTCTTTACAAGTGAAAGTAGTGTAAAACCCCATATTGTCCCATGTTAGACTGGGACTCATATGTCCCAAGCCTATGTGAGAATACTCCTATCATTTCTTACAAAATTTTCCGAGTAGCTCGCTGCCGGCCTGGACTGGAATGGAAGAACAAGGATAAATTCACCTGTTGTCATATGATTCCGAAAAGATTTGAAATTTGGGAAATTAGAAAAAAGTTAATTTATATGTTATTATTAAAAATTGCCTGAAATAAAAATTATTGTTATATTATACTATCCACCACTCCGTAGTCTTCAATCGAAGCTTAAAAGAACACTTCTTACTGATTGATTGCATATCTACTCCATTTCATTCCGTAAAGATTAAGTTGAGAATAATAATAATAATAGATAATAATAATAAATCTTTATTTCAGAGAGGTTAGAAAAATCAGAAAATATTAATAACAATACAGCTAGGTGGATGGAGGAGGCAAACGCGCGCACACACACATACACACACACACACACACACACACACACACACACACACAAACGCGTGCGCGCGTATGTACGTATATAATGAAACTCATGGACGGTAGCTTTATCCACGCTTTGTCAGCCCACCTGCCAAGAGTTGCAACTATGGCAATTTACAGACCTATGAGGTTATACTATCAAAAAGTTTACATTTGATAGTCTGTAATGATGACGATGATGATGATGATGCCAGAACAACGTAATGTTTAATTTTTGAATATTTAATATTTTGAAATATTTTATATTGTGATCACCACTCTGCCTGAAAAGCGCGGCGACTTTAGCATAATCTTACTGTAGGATCCTCTTACGAGTTACGAACCTGCTACTGGTAGCTGTCATTGATCTTTGAACTACTAAGACTATCATTAAAAGTCAATGAATATATTTTACAGTGATCATGAAAGCACTTCTAAATGTTTTTAAATAAATTATACGAGATATCATAGTAGCAAAAATAAGTATTCAAATAAACGCGTTGCCTATAGAATTTGATTTTCATTGTAAGAGCTTAATATAATTTGGGCCCCATAACTAACAAATAAAAAAGTTCGCCGTGCATACTGAACAATATTTTAGAGTCCCTCTTGCATCAGACAACTAAGTGCTCTTGCAATTTGAAACACATGAAACTCGCTGACGAAGCTTTGTGTAAAATTTGAAATACGAGTACGAGTGTGTTGGCTCGTTCTGCTACACTTGAATTTAATCTGTGAGCTGTGAAATTTTATTTTATTATGATCAAAATTTAACCAAATAAGTTATCGCAATGTTCAAAAGAGGGTGAATAATACTAAACCGCGTACAATGTTCACGTAATTAAATACAATTAGTTATAAAGATAATCTATATCTAATTTCTATTTTCTTAAATACAATCTTTTTCAGGCACGTATTTCCTTAGAAGCAACGTTAATTAAACGTCTATATTCCATTTACGCAGTTATCGCATTTATAAAGGGAGCGATTTTCAGACAATTATATTTCTATTAAAATTATTAATTATTTAATAATAAAAATAATAACAACAATAAAAATAAAAGCATAACCACTTTGTGGTATGTTTTTATTTTATAGTACAACACAACAGAAATTAATATAATTTATAAGTTTTACTACAACCTCACTAATATTGGTTTATTGAAATATTTATTTGCCTTTTAATTAATTTAAGCTTCATATAGACACATCAAAAAAATTTGTGATCACTAGCAAAAGCTAATATATATTTAAAATTTAATTTTATCAAGAAAAAGTCTTTACGTTATATCTTTTTTAAATAGAAATACACTCTTTGAAATTAGAAAATGAAACTTTTTTAAAGCTTTTATTTAACTTGCAATGTATGTTTGTTAAGCCGCGTCTCCTGCTCTAAAATTCAGTTGCAAGATTCAACTCTAAAGCCACGTCTCCACCAAAGTTTTGTTGCCAACACAACAGTTGCCAACACGTGTTGCCAACAAATATTTCTGTCAACAAGCGTCTCCACCGAGGGAACAAAAATGTTGGCAACAAGCGTATTCCTTTTATGTTGCCGCCGAAAATGAAAAAAAGTTTTGTTGGCAACTGTTGTGTTGACAACAAAGCTTTGGTGGAGACGTGGCTTTAGAGTTGAATCTTGCAACTGAATTTTAGAGCAGTTATCCCCAACCTATTGAGCTGATATTTTGCAAACCTACATGTCAGCTTGAATGACAATGCATCGTTAGCTAAGTGACGTCATTCTAAATCCAATATGAGTATCAAATGAAAGAGTTTGCTGAAAAGAATACGAATAAAATGATGTCCGCGTTCAGGTCTTCGAGGAGATGGTGGACTACTACCCGATTAAACGGTAAGACTTAGTCACGTCTTAACTATTATCCAAATCTAATCATCATCTAATATCAAACCCCAGCGGTGGTGAAAAAAATTCAATATGGCGTTAAACAAGATGGCCGCCATACCAATTTACTCGCCAAAGGTTAGGAATAGTTGGTGGTGCTCATACAAATATTGTAGGCAGCGACAAGACAAAAAAATTAAGATGGTGGATCTAGAAATACAATCAAAAACGCATTAAATGGAATTAACAGACTTAGAAACATTTTCAGCGATAACTAAAAAATAAAAAATAAATTTTTTAAAACAATTTTTTATTTAAATGCTCCATAAAGAAGAAAATAAACTTTAAATAGTACCAAAGTCATTAATTTATTACATTACACAATTTATATGATATAAAAGCTTGTCGCAAGATTTATCCGTGTACATAAACAAGAATATAATATGTAATATGATATTGATATGATCTTGATATTGAAATAAGTGGGTAATTCTAAAACAAAATTATATTTTCTATAAAATAGGTAAATCTCGCGACAAACTGTTATATCATATAAATTGTGTAATTGACGTTGCCGTGAATTCAGAGGTGCTCGCCAAGACCTCCGTGATCGTAGTGCAGTCTGGTGTTAGCAAAGGTCCGAATGGTCTGAGTGCTAAATTCAAGTCCAGAGGCAGCCCGCGCTTCTGCTTTTATTGTAGTGGCGTTGATTTTTGGGTCACGGGCTGCCTGCAATCTGATATAGCGCTTCTGATCAGCAGTCAGCAGTCAGAACAGTTGGGCGACCACTGCGAGGTCAGTCAGCTAAATCATCCATGCCGTGGGGCCTCTTCAAAGTGGTCACGACAAAGGATTGGGATACAGCAATTCTGCTTGCTATTTCTCTCGTGGAATATCGTTCTTGCCTCAAAGTTACAGTTCTTACTCCTAAAATTTCTGATAATCCTCTTGGCATTTTTTCAATCACAACTTTCCTCGTCAAATTATTTTAAATCCGTTAAAATTGACAAAATTAGATTTCTGAATAAGCATAAGATTCGATTGAATTTTTTTTTAATATGGGAAAACAATTAAATTTGTTTTATTTTTAGGTAAATAATCTTAAAATAAGAATAAATTATAATATAAACTACGGTAACAAAAAAGATTTAGATTTTTCAAACTGATCGCAACGAGATAAACTCCATAACGAGGAGGAACAAGAGTAACTGACAAAGCCCAGTGGATCAGTAAGTTGAAGTGACAATGGGCAGGCTATATAAGTTAAGGAACCGACAATTTATAGGGAAGAAAGTCTCTCTAGTGCCAGCTCCGTACTAGCAAGCGCAGTGTTGAGCGAATCCCCACCAGATGGAGTTTACAACCTGATGAAACATACAGGTCGATGGATGCAGGTGGCACAGGACATTACCTTTGTTGCAGTCTCCATATTATATTTTCACAAGTGCCAATCTTCATAGATTGCCACAAGTAATGGTCCTGTACTCAATAGCAATCTATTCCCTACGCGAGGCCTATTTTCAGCAGTGGACTCGTGATAGGTTGTGGTATTAGTATTCATTATTAATATAAAAATTATAATCATTATTTTATTTGTATTATAATATTTGTAGTTTAATTGACATATTATTTACCACTTATTTTACGTAATAAATATTAATCTACTGTGTTATTTACGTTTTATACGATAAAATATAATTATTACATTACATGTATGCATTGTTATCGTATAAAAGGCCGGACTTAGAGCCGCTTTACGTATTTTAGATGTTATATAAATTTCTTTATTCCCAAATACACTTTTGTCTTCTAACAAAGAGTTTAACAAAATTGATGCTCTAACAAAAGACATATTGAATTTTCTTTAAGAGAATTAATAATTAGAAAACGTTATTGAATTGTATTTGTTTTGTTTAATAATATAATAAATTGTAATGTTTTGTATGTTGAATCATTTTTTAATGAACGTTATCAATTTATTAATACACTGTCAAAAATTTCAACAATATCACCGGTGACAGCTATTTCATTTACACTATACACCTTTCAAATCTTAAATGACGAGCGCACATTTTTCAGCACTGTACGTCGCACATGCTACGTGGATCTGTAAGTTGCAGTAGCATTGGGCCGGCCATATAGCTCGAAAAACCGACAAGCGTTGGGGATTAAAGATTCTTGAGTGGCAGCCTCGTACTAGCAAATCCAGTGTTTGGCGACCACCCACTAGATGGAGTGAAGACCCGATGAAACACACAGGTGGTCGTTGGATGCAGGTTGCTCAAGATGGAAAATTATGGCAATTTATGGGAGAGGCTTATGTTCAGATGTGAATTTAAGATGGGTTGAGTCAATAATGGGTAAAGTCCATTAAAACAAAACACCAAATAGATAATATATACACAAATAGCTTTTCACTATCGGGCCATAGTGAATATCACACTTAAAGCGATTATCTTTTAGAATGTAAGCCGAAATATGTTGTCAGAATGTTGTTAAAATGAAAATAGAAACTGACGTGCTTTTCTTCACACTCACACAATTCAAATTGAATGGATATTTGGATTTCACCGCTGTTGGTGTTTTGTTATTTAAGATGAATTTTACTTTTGAATTATTTTTGTGTCAACACTGATTGTTAACTTTCTATAATAATATACAGGGTTATTTTGCAATAATTGGCAAAATTTGCAAAGAAGGTTCAGAATAACTAATACAGGCAAATGGTGAAGAAAAATTAATTATAATAAATCTAGAACATTGTGTTCTTTTTATTTTTTCAATTAATAATGCGTGGTAATGTATTATTTTACCTGATTTTACTACGCACGCACACATTTCTAAGGATCGATCGGTAGGCAAAAATGCCCATAAATCACACTCAATTAGGGATAATTTCAAATAAAAGTACTCGTAGAAGCAGTTATTTACCCGTATTTTCGAAAACTGCAATAACGGTATATCATCATTTATATATTTGAACTTAAGTTTAAAATTTGGCTCTTTGAAAAATAACCCCGTATAATTGTCATTTTATATCTTTTTGTAGCAATGAAACATATTATGCGTAAGGTATGAAATATATTATTACTAGTAATACAAGTATATATATTTGTAATGCCTACTGTATTATTAATTCGAGCTTGTTCTACCATTTTCACTCACGACAGCGCTAAATCAAAGTTGAATATTTACAAATAAGTGACATGAAAAGAAAAACAAATACGCCAAAGTTATATATCTATCTGTAATAAACTTTGCAAAATGTAATAAATAGCCTTAAAGCATTTTTCTTTTGTTATAACTATGAACAAAAAGTTGTTATATTATTTTATTATATTTGGCATTTGTAATAACCCTAAAATCATATAATCAAAACTACTCACTTAATCACTTAATAACCGACGTAATTAAGTGATTTTATTAAAACTACCTTGCTTTTAAATTGATAAGTGCCATAAAACTGGTACGCTGATGAAAGCTAAATCTGGACACCTGTGTAAGCTGAGATTCAGGAGAGCTCACTGAGAGCATTCGGAGACTTTGGAAGAAATCGTAGTGCCATTTAACCCGAGAGATAGATTTGTTTTTATACATGATAATGTACGCTCCCATACCACGGCTGTAGTTGTCAAATACCGTAGAGACGTTAAAATCAATGCTGTATTTTGGCCAGTGCGCTCGTCCGACTTACACCCCATAGAAGATGTGTGAGATGAGCTTGGAAGACAAATAAAGAAAAGAAATCCTGCCCCCGCAAATTAGAGAGATCTTATAAACGCATAACAGAAAGAAGGAACCGCAAACTCTGAAGATTTTATTGATAACTTGTTCAGGAGTGTACCAAGAAAACTGGATGCAGTTCAAAGAAAACATTTTAATATTTTTACCCTTTCGAGTGGATTAAAGAATACCATAATCTAGAATGTCGTATAAATAGTTACATAATAAATAATAGCTAATACTTTGATATTGCATTCACTCCCAAATATTTCTAAAAATCTTTTATAATTTTGTGAACTCTGAAATTTATGTGTAGCCAGCAGTTTCACGAGTATGAAAGTATTATAAATATTAAGTGTTGGAGCTAAACGAGCAGATAAAGTCAAGATTAAAATGAGAAACACCACTTCTAAATTTATTACCAACAGGGTCTTGCACAAAAACGTAATAAATTTACCGAAAAAGGAAATTTATTGGTAAAAGTTTATTGGAATCTACAAAAAATTTACTAAACAATCTCTCTATTTATAATGAGATAAAAAAGACAATGTGATAAATAAGTCTTTTAGCTTTTATTAATTCAATTGTTCACAAACAATAAGTATGCTCATTAAGAAATAAACAATTTTAAATTTATATTGACGTAGTGAACAAATTATAAGTAATGAGTATCGGGAGTCAGGGTTCGAATTCCAAACAGGGAGAATATTAATATTAAACCCGAATTGTTACTAGTTATAGTAATAGTTGTCGGTTTTAGCCGACTTCCATCCATAATATGTATATTTATATATAATAGAATAGAATAGACTATTTTTTATTCAATATTGATTATTACGTAATTATTATTGAAAGTCATTTTTTATTTACCACTGGTTCGAAAAATACCTCTGTCATATGTAATATACTAGCTGTTCCTCGCGACTTCGCCCGCGTGGATATTACTGCGATTGGACTTCATGGGTTTTAATGTTTTTTTGCGCGGAACACTAATTCTTTTCCTAAAAGAAAAGTTGACTAAGTTACTCCTTATAATATCAGATATCTGACAGTGAAAGTCGCGTCCAAATCAGTTCATACGGTTTTGCGTGATGCGTGTTCAGAGAGACGACGTGTTAGAATTTTATTATAGTATAGATCGAGGAAAACATAACATAAACACTCACGCCTGTCACCTAGAAGGGTAGGAAGAGATTATGGACTTCCATTTGGCACGATCCTGACACACCTCTCTCGTTTCCTCCACATCCATATCCTACGCATACACGCTAGTCGGTTAAAGGTACTCTTGATTTGGCCTATTTTCAATATATCGCCAATTTGGTCGATAAACTTTCGCCTAGGGCGTCCCTTTCTGACTCTGCCGTTCACCTCTGCTACATAAATTTGCTTTGTCACTCTTTCCTCATTCATTATTTCTACATGACCAAACCACCGAAGCATTCCTTTCTTAATCCTGGTCAAAACATCACCTTGCAAACTACACTCTTCTCTTATCTGTCATTCAGATTTATCCCTAACGTACTCCTTAATGAGCGCATTTCTACAGCATTTATTCTACTCTCGTGCTTCTTCTGCCACACGCAACTTTCACTACCATACATTAAAGTAGGGACTAATATAGCATTGTGAATTGCCATACGTGCATTTTTGGATACATTTAGACTTCTCACAATAGGGTGTAGAGCCCCATTCACTCTATTTCCAGCATTCACTCTTCGTTCTATATCCTTATCATGTCTACCATCCCTGCTAAATACACATCCCAAATACACAAACTCATCTACTTGATCGACCAACTCCCGTTCTATTCTTATTTCACATTTCGTTTTACTTTCTTCTCTTTCAAAAACCTTCATTTCCTTTTCTTTTAATGTACTGTTTATTAATGTAATAATAATTTGCAACTCGGCTTGATCATCGGCGTACAAAAGGCATTTGAGGGTTAACTCACCCATTCTTAACCCGCATTTTTCTACTTTCAAATTTTCCAAACAACTGTCCATAAATAGGTTGAACAGCCACGGGGAAGCCACACAGCCCTGTCTGACACCTTTATGGATGCCAAACCAGTCCAAGTAGGCCCCGTTGATCCCGGCACAAGCACTAGAGACCCTATACAGAGACTTTAATGCCTGTATCAACCTAGCGCTCAACCCAAATGAGTTTAGTGTTTGCCATAACACATCCCTGTCCACTCTGTCATAAGCCTTTTCCAAGTCCACGAACGCACAAAAAACTTTTTGGTTTTTGGCCAAAAACTTCACCGCGATCATGCGCATAGAAAAGACCTGATCTGTACATCCCAGTCCCTTTTTAAATCCCGCTTGCACATCCCAAACTTTTCCATCAGTTTCTTTCATAACTATTTCAATTAGTACCTTAACATACAGTTTTCGCACAATGCTAAGAAGGCTGATACCACGGTAGTTTTTACAGTCCTGGTAGTTTTTACAGTCCTGCTGTGATCCTTTTACTTTATATATTGGGACTATTACGGCTTCGCACCAGTCTAGCGGTACCCGCTTAAGTTCAAAACATAAATTAAACAAGGTGTAAAGCAGGTCTGCCACTACTCCTTCTCCAGCCCTTAGCATTTCGAGAGATACTCTATCATATCCGGCTGCCTTACCTGCTTTCATACTTTTCATTGCTTTCATTATTTCATCTATACTTATGTCTCTATCTATTTCCTCTTCTTTCAGAATTTCTATTTCATTTAATTCAAACGTCTCATCACTCATAAACACGCTTTCGAAGTATTCCTTCCATCTCCTTAAACTCAAAACTTCGTCATTCAGAATATGGCCATTCTGGTCTCGTATAGCATTCATTCTAGGCTGTTTTGAATGTCCCCTGGCAGTTCTTGCGAGTTTTCAGAACATTTTAATGTTTGCCTAGAAGTTATCCGATATTTTTCTAAAATTCTTATCCATTCTTTCTTGCTTTTTCCTTTCAACTACTTCTTGTACTCTCTTATTTAGATGTCTAAAGGCTGCCTCTTTTCTTTCAATATCATCATTCATATCGCTACAATTACTAGCCTTGGTTGCTAGTAAATCTAGCCATGCTTTCTTCTTTACTTTAACTTCCACCCGTAAATCATCATCCCACCATAATGTGTTATTTTTCCTTTCATTCGTTCTCTTTCTGACACCACATACTTCGGTAGCTGCATCCACCAAACCTTTCTTGACATTATACCATCTCCAAGTCTAAATCATTCATACACAGTTCAGCCATACCACTTATATTTTCTCTCAATCTACATTTAAACTTCTCTTTCACACCTTCATCTTGTAACCTCTCTGTTCTTATACACTGTAACGCAGTGGTAGACACAGATGTCCGATGACTCCAACGTCTGAAATTCGGCATAAGACCAAGTAATGGTCCATCCCTACGTTAGACCCTGGGTAAACCCTTGTTTCTACCACCGCGCTCTTCATTTTTTCATCAACAATTATGTAATCTATCATGCTTCTATAATCACCTCTTTCCCATGTATACGTGTGAATCTTCTTATAACGAAAGAAAGTCTTCGTCACAAAAAGATTCTTTTCCACACATACGGTGAGAAGGCTTTCGCCATTCTCATTTATACTTTCGTCACCAAATGTTCCCAATATCCTTTCATAACCAAACCTCCTCACCCCAACCCTTCCACTAAAATCTCCTATATCACAATATTTTCATTACCCTTGCATTTCATTAGCACCATCCTTACCAACTCCCAAAACTGCTCTCGGATATAAGTGGGCTTAGACATGTCTGGGGCGTAGACCCCTAAAACAAACAACTTCTTTAAGCCCACTTTCATTCGTATCCATAGCAGTCTCGGGCTTACACATTCATACTCTTTCACACAATGACCCATTCTTTCTGAAAGGATGATACCGACTCCCTGGCATGCCCGCTCGGTCTCGTCTACACCAGACCAGTACGCGGTATACATTCCATGTGTAGTGGCATACTTTCCATTCCGTTTCGTCTCATTTACACATAACACGTCTATTCCTCTATCGTACATCATATCGCATACTTCATCCATCTTATCATTCATTGCTCCACATACATTCAACGTAGTCAGACGGGCTTCCGCAATCCACTTTTCGCCTCTCCGGGGGACAGAACGTGACGGGTGACGAACCTCGTCGCCGGTTTTCCTCCCGGAAATTCTTCACACCCCTGTCCCATTAAAGGGGCGAAAGGAACTCGGGGCCATTTTATAAATGTTTTGCCTCATGATGCGAAAGTTGGGGGTGGTATTTTTTTACGCCGCTACCACACGGCGAGGAGCCGAGTCTGTTCTTTCGGCTTTGTTGCTTGTTTAGCACCACCCGGGGGACACGTGTAGGGTGGTCCTAGGATTATGTGGTCGAAGCCTACGGTCGAAAAAAATGAAAAACTTGTTCTTGAAGACTGCAGTATCATCTAAGACCGTTTTAAACTTTCTCTATGACCATCTTAGCGTGTCTAATGTTTGTGCAATATGACGTTAAGTTTTGTATCAATAATGCTCACAACGCTTCAGAAACAGCAGCGGGTCGAATGTTCGCTCGTGTTTTTGGACCTACGTAGTGTGAACCGAATTATGGCTGGGGATGAAACTTGAGTTCCTCATTATAAACCTCACTTAAAGCAGGAGTCCATTTAGTGTCATAAAAATGTCACAGCAACGCCTAATAAGTTTAAGGTGTAAAAATCTGCTGAAAAGATTATGGCTTCAGTTTTTTAGGATCCAGTGGGTTTGTTTATGGAGGTTTATTGATCGACATTGAAGTCGAATATCACGGGACATATCTCGTTTTTCACATATTTTTTAACTTTCTTCTCTTTCAAAACCAGCACTATCGTCTTACTTGCAAACTTCAATTTCCTTTGTTTTATGACCCGAATTACCTTTATATAATGACTCTCGAATTACCAGGAACAAATTTTCACGGTAACAGGTAGTAAGATAACAGCAATGGCGGTATAATAAATTTAAAATCACTGTTAAAAAGGCGTCTACAATCAAGATTAAAATGAGGAATTACTTTTCGCAATTTAGTACTGCCCTCCACTTTGTATTAGTACAAAATGAATGTTTAATTTCTTTGATAGCGCATTACATATAATATACATATAGATGATATAGAAATAGAGAATATAGAAATAGATAATACAATATCTAAATAATATTTTCACACGCGTTTTTGTGCGTGATTATGAAAATATAAATGGTCTGAAAGAAGACAAACGTGATAGCTACAGAATTGGTAATTTTTCAGGAGAGCACTTCGAAAAGTTGCTATGAAGCTTTGTTGATTGTTATGTTTTAGATACCTTCATTACTCTTTAACATGATGGTCATGGTTTTTAACATAGCAGAGCCACGCTGCAGCTATATTTTTGCTGCAACACAAATGGGTCAGCTCTGGGGAAGGAACACGCTCTCAAATAATACCAGCATGAAAATGCAGCTTAATGATGCTATGTTTTGTAAGGAAAGTGTAGAGAACCGGAGACTCTTTATTCGAAAATGAGGTATTGCATCTTAGGAAACACCTTGCACTTATATATATATATGTATCGATGTTCTAGTAGACGAACGTGATAAATGCAAATTTTGAGTTTTGAACATTTAATACCTACTGTATTAATTGAGCTTGTTCTACCATTTTCACTCACGAGAGCGCTAAATCAAAGCAGAATATTACGAAATAGCTGTTCCCTGTGACGTCGCTCGCGTGTTATTTGGATTTTCTAAAATAAAAGTAGCCTAAGTTACTCCTTGTGACATGAGCTATCTGCCAGTGAAAATCCCAAAAAAACAAAATCGGTTCAGCCGTTTCGGAGATTAGCCGGAACAAACAGACGGACAGACAGACAGACAAAAACTTAAAAATTGTGCTACCTCCAAGTCGTTCAAAATAGGTTCATTCGCATAGCCACTGGAGCTCGGTGGTACCAGCGAAACTCCGACTTACACAGAGACTATCAACTTCCGATGATCTCTGAATATTTCAAGGAAATGTGTCGGCGCTATTTCGAGATGGACGATTCCTAACCCCCATCCACCCATCCCAACCCGCTAGTGGAAAACGCAGCCACCTACGTTCTGATTCTGAACGTGCGGAAAGCCTCCGGAGGCCCGTAACGTTCTAATCGAACCCCTCGTTCCGCTGGATTCCGATGACCGAAATGTCGCGGGCCAGTCACACACAAACATTACAGAAACACGTAATGCCACAAACACTGTTAGGACAACGGATGGGACGCAGCGAATCCGCAGACAGGCACGCCGCATACCCCTCCACACCGCGTAGCCGCGTACACACCGTACACCCGCGTCCCTGGGCGTTTCTCACCACCCAGAATTTCGAACGATACAAGTTAGCCGTCAGAGTCGCGACCCGTCACCCCCTGTTCGGACCGCTGTTATAACCGATGACCCCCTGAGAACGATGAAGCTGTAAAAGCCAAAAAAGGCTCAGCAAGATGTAGAAAGAGTACAAACATTATCAGAATCCAGTTGTCGATGGATGCAGGTGGCTCGGGACCGTGCGTTGTGGCATTCCTTGTGGGAGGACTATGTTCAGCAGTGGACTTGTGAAGGGCTGTAATAATGATAATGATTAATAATGCCCCGTCACAATATGCGCAAAACCATTTACCGATGACATTGCTTAACTATCGTACATTATTTCTAACTAAGAATATATGGATGGATTAAAGTAGATATCCCGGAGAAAATATATACTTTGTTTTGTTTACTTCATTTAATGTATAATATATCATTATATACCATTTAATTTACATCATTTAATCACGATTTATTATTATGTTAAGAAATTGATCTTAATTCGTTAACTTTTAAGTAAGGAAAACAGAGATGCGAGAACGATTTTAAGACATTTTACTATCAAAAATTTATCTTCAGTAACAGCTGCACCGATTTCAATAAAATGCAAACAGTCTTCCAATTTGAATTGCATAAGAGGAAGCAAAGTATTCAGCGGATGTTTTAGTTGTCATTCCAAACCTTTACTTTGGTATGAATAGTTTTCCTTTTGCATTTTTTTTAAAATACAGTTCTGTATCTATTCGAATCATGTATTTAAATGGTGATGTATTATGTAAATATAGGAAGTAAAAGTAAAAGAAGAGAAAATCAGCCAAAGCTAATTACAAAATAATCAATGTATCACACTAATGTGTGCACGCACTTGCACATATGTACATGTATATACATGTAAGTGCGTGCATGCAAGCGTACGAGCACGTGTTAAATCAGCACTTACAATTGCGATTAACTATTTCATTGGTTCTGGTGGCGAAAGTTCATACGTGTACGCACACTAAAACAAATGTAGTTACGCGTTCAACTGACACAAAACACGTGATACAAATACAATCAATAAGCGCATTAAAACCCATAGCAAACAATTTGTGTGTTTACATTATTTGATACTCCCGGCTAGGTTTCCAACACAACATCAGTAGTTGACAACATTTCTTGACCACAAACTATATGGTCATCAAAATTTGCACGTCCTTCAAGCCTCTCCAAAGATATCATTAATGTTATTATGTCAAGATTTGGTGATTAATTGCTGACAATTAGTGACTTAAGAAAAAAATTAATATTGGGAGATATGACAATTTTTTGGTAGGATTCTAGCCTAAATTCACTAAATCTTGACACATAGCTCATAGAAAAAAATATAGTAATTTTAGAGTTATTCTACGATATATAAACTTCAAGCAGAATCCTCCCTAATACTTAATAATTATAATAATTTGTTAATTTCTTAATAATTTGGTTCCGTTGGACCAATTTACTGCAATTGAGCAAATGGCTGATACATATTACTTACTAAATCTATCTATAATAAAATAAATAATAAAAAAATATATAATAAAAAAATATAATAAATAAAAAAATATATAATAAAACTCTAACACGACGATTTTTGTACCTGTAAACGGATTTGGATGGCACTTTCACTACAGTGTAACGTAAGGGCTATCTATGATAGAAGCTGGGCAGTAGGCATAATCACCCTTTTGCAGCTACAAAAAGTATTCAAATTTATATTGTCGTGAGATGGAAAAATTACACAATCTTATTTTGAATTACATATGAACCACGGCTAAGTATACGCATTCTTATAATATTATTGAGAGGGTTTTTTATGGGCGGGGAAGAGTCCAATGTCCAAGGCAGCGCGCCTTTGACGTGCTGTCGTGATACATTTGATACCTAACTGTACTTAAATTTTAAAATTTGGATTTAGCAGTAAAGTGCATGTTATTAATTTATATTATTATTTGCTAAGGTTAATCTCAAAACTAGACAAAATCGTTATTTCGTAATAGAAGTCTTTTTATTTCGTTTACAAATAGCTTTTATGAAATTTAATTTTTAATGGACATATGTACTTAAATCGAATAGAATATAATTTAATTAGCCGTAGATTTAGTCTTTCCATTTACCGACAAGTGTCACTGTTCACTGTTTATCTACTATAATATCATCATCTTTATGATATAAAAGATGTCCTGAGTAACTGATTCGTCCATAAACGCACAGCCCAAACTGCTTGACGTAGAAGTGTAAAGGAGAATGGGATTTTTGGGCCTGAAGTTAACTAATTGGTTTATACTTTAAAAATTTGGCCGTATTTTTCTTAAATAAAATACATAAAAGTAGCTCGTTTTCCAATCTAGATTTTGAAAAAACAATAAAATAAGAAATAAGTTAGAAAATCGATTGTAGTGTATTATTTATGGCAATAAATCGATTACCATAAAGAATACACTAGTGAAATTCTCGTTTCTGAACGTTATCTTCCAATAGAGGACTTCTCATTTTGAAACTTGACTTGACAGTTCAACCTTCAAACTATTTACTTAAAAGATAATTTATAATTAAAAATTTTGTACAGCCGACTTCAATATAAGCGACTTGAATATAAGTTATTTAAGAATAACTCAATAACCATTAATCACAAACCTTGATCAAATTCATATGGGACCATACGAGAACTACCAGCTTTCAGATAAAAAAAGAATCATCGAAATCGGTTCCCCCAGTACAAAGTTATGAGGTAACACAAAAAAAAACATACACTCGAATTGAGTACCGTCTCCTTTTTGGAAGTCGGCAGAAAAAGACAGATTTTCGATTCGATCGATTTAATAACTAGGATGAAATATGTTGTTCCAGTTTTTGGAAAGCTTTTTTTACGGGTCGATATCTTAAGATAAATTATTAAATAATTTTTGTAAGTTGAAAATTAGTTTGCATACTTTTGTATTAATAATGGAAATACTTTTCTTTTCATTTCCGAAGTCTTACTTTAAAGTGATAACACGAGAGTACAAAGTTTGCGTGAAAAAAATATTTTAATTGCATGTTGGTGGGGATATTCGTAAAACGAAATTACGATATTTATGAATAATTCATACTAAAGAACTTTAAAAAGTCTGCACCTATTTACACCTAAAGAGGTGGAAAATTGTTATACAAAACAGTATAGTTGTTTATTTATCATTATTTATAGGTTAGTATTATTGCGATTTCTAAATAGATAGCGCTAGCGATAAATTAAAAGAAGGTTTTGTTACCACTAAATAATGTATTAAAAGGTTTTAAATATAATTTTCCTACTTTTTAATACGTTACATTCATTTTTTATGTATTTCTATATATGAGTATTTAATCGTTAAGTGGTTTTAGCGCTGAATACTTTTATATTTTTATTTTTCCTAAATAAATATCAATAATATCCTTTAGGCCTTTCGATCATGGCGGCCTGTCACAACGAAGGCTAGCCATTTATGCACGACATTGAGATATTGTTTACGAACCTTTCGGTAAAGAGTAATAGTGTTCTATAATACGTATGGAAATACCAAGGGAGTACCTACTTTATACTTTAATGACGCACGACAGGATCACGAGTGCACTTTCTATTCCCTCACTCTCATAGTCCGATGTAACGGTATTCTGACACAAGTATTTTCGGAGATATATAGATCGCACGCAGAACCAACGACTTTCGTGTTTTTTGGCACAGGGTTGAAACACCGCTAAACTCCTGATCTTGCGCTGCTATTGAGAATTTGCTGCTGAAACGAGCTTTGGTAGCTCGGAGCTAAGTGCTCGCTGTAACTTTCACAGTTCGCGAGCAACCCGAGTTCAATTCCCGCCAGCACCAATGAAATTGTTAATTGTAATTTTAAGTGCTGATTTACCATGTGCTCGGCGAAAGAAATCATTGTGAGGAAACCTGCATGCCTTAGAAATAAGAAAAAAATATTTCGAAGACAAGTGAAGTTTGCCACCACGCTAATCCTTGCTCTAAAACCCTCTCAGAAATGAGAGGAGGTCTGTGCCCAGGTGTGGGACGTATATAGGATGTAACTTTAATTTTAACTTACTAAGAATTTTTTGATAGAAACCGAACTGATTTTGAGCATGATCACATCTATTACTTAAAGGCCAAAAATCTTTCCTAGGTAGACTGCAGTTTTGTTTTCCATTTGTTTGCAGGATGAGACACAATATAGATTCACCCGATTTCATTCACTTTGTTAGTGTTATTTAGTACTTAATTTTAGCTAGGCAGTTTTCATTTCAAATAATTTTAATATTAATGGCAATATGATGATGATGATGGAGTTGCTTATTTAGTGCTCTTATCTTTTGTATAGCAATCAAGTGTTGCAAATTGTGGATTACATAATTGCGGTCATTTTTATTTCTTATATTTACGCGAACACTATACATTGAATAAAACGAATTTTACGGATTCTATCGCGTTTAATTTAATTATTTTAATTTCCGACGTTTCGGGTGCTTTACAGCAACCGTTGTCCCGTGGACCCGTCTATTTGTTTCGTTCATTAGTTAGTCTGATTAACTAACCTACTAAATATTTTCATCTAGATATTCGTGATAATTAAAAGTACATATAAATTATCATCAATTATTAAAACTTTTAACTATCTCTTATTTGTATCCATATCTTTATACGTGGTAGAATCATGCTACAGTTGTAGCACGCTATAGTTGTAGCACGAATGGGTCGGCTCGACCGGAGAAAGACCACGCTCTCACAGAATACCAGCGTAATATAGCAGATTAAGGCTGCTGTGTTTCGTATGAGGTGTGTACAGAACCGGAGACTCTTTTTACTGGAAAGAGGCATTTCATCTTAGTCCTCACGGCTGAAAACGTATCTGCATTTTGGTTCTTTATTAAGGATGGGTAGTAGGGTGTGCTCGTTGGTCACCCAATCGTATAAAAAATTATGTACTAATTCCAGGTGAACGAAGTCGCGGGCACAGCTAGTTTTAAAATGAGAATCACATCCTTAACTCAAACAGTACTGGTGTTTTCTAGGGGAGGCTGATAGCTTGAACTTACAGGCTAGAATCCTCCTAAAAAAAGCCATATCTTCCAAAGAATTAAGTCACTTTTTTCCTTAAGTCAATGACTTAATAAACTTCAAGATATCGTCCGGGAGGATTCTAGCTTGAAGGACGCAAACTCGCCAGATGTGTCATCTCATTCTCCTATCCAATTTTTTTTTAAATTTCGGATGAGTTTAATCACTAATTAAAAATTCTACTCGACGATTTAAAATAAACTCAGAAAATAGTAACAAAAAGTATTCTACGCTAGTTGTACGAGTATATCAGGTTTTTGCATGACATTTTGAGAGAGTTCCATGTATTTCAATTTACAAGTGCACTTCGCTAGTCTGATTTGAGAGCGAGAGTTATAAAGTACTCGAAAGCTCAAACTACTGGAGTTTTACAAATAGATATAACCGTGTGGGTATTGGTGACAATAGATATTAATCTGCGGAAGGCCTGCATACTGCAGGATGGAAAACAATGTCGAAAGTGCAGAGTACATAGCTATAATGTAATGCGAAACTTTATCATTAGCGTTTATTAATTGTTTTATCGTGTCACAGAGATATTTGTTATCCAAATTGCAACAATTACTAGGTAGGTACAGTAGGTAGAGCAAAGCGTGAGAGGGTTGCGTTCCAAACGGAGATCCCGGGACTCCTTATATATGCTGATGGAGACTACCGTGAGGTTTTGGCTGGTAGGAGTCCGGCATAACCTTTCCGTTGCCCCCGCAACAGAAGGTATCCGTGAGAATTTCCCCACGATAAAAAAGGTAGGTGAACTGGTGTGTTCCGGTCGAAAAAGCCTACCATTATACTCCTCAGAGCTGAAAACTCATCCGTAGCCTTTTTTGTTTGAAGTTGGTTGTACTCGTAGGTGTCAATGGGCTGTTTGTAGCCACTTATCATAAAGTGGATGTAAGTACAATCTTCATTTTCAGTTTATTAAAATAAAAATTAAAAACCCGGTATTTTTGGTGGCATAATCTAACAGTAGGTCAAGAAAAATAATTTAAATAAAACTTGATATAAAGGTTTTTTATTTGTAAAAAATAACGTTATATGGCAAGATCTAATTTCGTTGCTCTCAGGAAAAATAACATGTTATATTTCGTGAGCTTTCATCAAAAGACGCTCTTTATTATTTACACAAGATGCTATCTTTGTAATGTTAGCAAAATTTTAGGGGCGAAAATACAAAACTTGAATACAAATGTGTTATTTTGTTGAACAGGTGCTGCTGGTACTACAAAAAGAAATATATCGGCTCGACGGAAATACTTTTCTTATCCTGTACTTTTTTAAGGAAGTAAATTTTGTATAAATGTACATGATAAAGAATTTATACTAGACTATAATGAGGAAAATCAAAGGGGATTGTTTTTTGAGGTCTCAAGTCAGATGCTATGGTATATGTGGTAGAGCCATGCTGCAACTGTAATAATTGTATAGTTGTAGCACGAATGCATCGGCTTCACGAGCGAAGGATCACTTTCTCACAGAATACCAGCGTAAAAAAGCAGCTTAATTCTGCTGTGTTTTGTATAGTGAGTGTAGAGAACTGGAGACCCTTTTTTACTGGAAAAGAGGTGAAATACCTCTTTTGGGTCTTCCTGGTTTATACCTTCCAATGGAGAAAAGGTTGAGAAAAGGTACGGCTGAGTGGAATGAAGAGCGGCCTCCTTTGTGGTGGAGTGAGTAAGACATGTAAAAAACAATGGATGCATGTGGACGCGTTTTGTGGCATTCTTTAGGGGAGTCCTATGTTAAGTGAACTATCAAAAGGCTGTAATCGTGATACTGATGAATGAATGATTCTTTTTATAATCAAATTGAAAAGCAATTGACGACAAGTTCTATGAGAAAAATGACGTCAAAACCAATGACTTATATCGCTCTCATACAATTCAAATAGCAAAAACATTTGCATTTCACTGAGATTAGTGCAGCTGTTACTAAAGATAAATTTTAAACGCGCAATGTTTTCAGAATATATATTTTCTGCTTTATTTTACCAATGTTATTGGGTAATTTAAATCAATTTATAAGCTACATTAATAGAAGTGGGCCGGCCATATAGCTCGAAGAACCAACAACCGATGGCAAGAAAAGGTTCATGAGTGGTAGCCTCGTACCGGTGGGCGAAATGTAGGGCGACCCCCCACTAGATGGAGTGACGAGCTGGTAAGACATGCAGGCATTCGATGGGTGCAGGTGGCTCAGGATCGTGATTTGTGTCATAACTTGGTGAAGGCCTATGTTCAGAAGTGGACTTGTGAAAGGCTGTAATGATGATGATGATGATAAATAACAGTAATACCTCACTATCACTATTACAATCACTACAGCCACTGCAGAACATTGGCCAAGCCCACAGATTTACACAAAGTACAGTCCAGAGCCCTTTTTTTATAACATACGATGACAAACGAGTACACAGTCCACCTGATGGTAAGTGGTTGCTGTGGCCCATAGACATCTACATCTGTCCTCGTTTGCAAATCCAAATGCAGATGCGTTATCACCCGTGAGGACTAAGATGGAATGCTTCTTTTCTAGTAAAAAGGATCTCCGGTGCTCTACACTTTCCTTACGAAACATAGCAGTGTTAAGCTGCTATTTTACGCTGGTACTCTGTGAGAGCGTGGGCCTTCCCCAGTCCAGCCGACCCATTCGTGCTACAATTATACTACTAATATAGCTGCAGCATGGCTCTACCACGTAAAAAATCGATATATTTCAACCATCGAGCACCTGCGTGCTTTATCAGTTTGCCACTCGTTATATTTAGTTGCATATTTAAATTAGTAACACTAATCTATAGGAATCGCTTGAATCTGTTTTTTTTTTTAAACATTTATACCATATTATGAATAATTTAATTAATAGCTGTATTATTCTTCTTGTAGCATTATCATTAATTTTCAAACTCAAGTGCAATCATTAAATTACAATGATGTGAATAACGCTGTATCGAAATTAGTTTAATACCAAAAATTGCTTAAAACGGACCAAAATTAATTGTATAAAATTTATAATTCCTAATCCTTCTTTTTACTAATACCAAAAATGCGGAAGGTTGTTTGGATGTCTGGATGTTTGTCTACTTATGACTGAAAATGTTAAGGGAAAACGACGAGAAAGAAGTCGAATTCTATCACACCATGACAATGTCTCGGCGCTCACCGTGAACAGAACAAAGTCATTTTAGACTTCTGAAATGGTGGATGTCGGGACCAATCCCGCACACAGTCCAGACACCTGCGATTTCTTTTCCATTACAGCCTATTATAGTTAGCTGATCAAAGGCGTCCCCCGTAGATTACCTATTAGTTGGGATATTTTCCACAGTTTTCACGCTTGGAAAGCGGGTTTGAGGATTTTTTAATTTTCGTCATCATTAGGAAGGTGCTGCTACCCATCTCTTGTATCGTCTCCCTTAATCTCCTGGATATTCCAATACCGCTACTATACGGTTTTTGCTTCGTGATTTCTTTATTTTCGCAAAAATCATTCGATATTAGGTTCGAAACATACGGAACCAGAAGATGATTAACGAGCACGTGAAAAGTATGCCCTCGGAGCGATGGTCCGAAGGCATATTTTTCGTGTCCAAATGAAAATGTGTTTAAAATGTAACTGAGAATATTTTGAAAAACAGTATATTTATAAGTTTACTTTTACATTGTTTTATTTATGAGTTACGCAAAGCTTTCATTGTATCCCACGTATGTTACATTGTATCGGTATGTTATTAACAGAAAATAAAAAGTAAACAAACTGATACCAAAAACATTACTTTCACATCATAGCCCTTCACAAATTTTTATTGCAGATAATATAACACAGATTATATTCTCAGGAATCTATCCAATGTCATATTAATATTGAGACTTACGTAATTTTCGTCGGTTTGTGGAAATAAATGTGGTGGTTTTATTAATGTTTTAGCCAATTAAATACTTTCCTTGATTTACATTTTACATTTATCTTCTTCAGACAGACATTCGGTGTGAATCTTATTTTGGCGTAGAAAGCGAAAGTTCTCTAGTATTTAAATAAACTTCCTTTTTTGGTATGTTATTGTAGACAATTTGCCTTTCTTGGTCCGTATGTAATCTATTCAAACACTGTTCAGTTTTCAAACGAGCATGTGCATGACGCGAATACCATATGGGTGCCCAAAAAAAATGGTCTACAAAAAATTTCTCCGATATCTGTTGGTTTACACAAATTTTTTGGTGGAGCAAATACACCAAGGCACTCTAGCTATTCGGCAAAGAAAAATCTTACATAAATTGAAGCTAAAATTACAACAATCGTAAGGATACATTTTTGAAAGTGACTAGAATTTTTGCATGATTTCAACCCATTAAAAGATGCCTGTCAAAAATAAGGCACACATAATTATCCTTCGCTATCTGTACCTTTCGGATTCGATTTACTACATCTATATCTTCTGGTCACTAGCGGCTAACAATAATATTATTCTACTAACGGGAATGAAGTTGTCACGTAAAACCTTTCCTCTCCGTAGACTAACCGTTTTTCCCAGCTATATTGCCAGTCCATTTGTATCACCATTTTAGCTCAAGAATCCGTTTTAAAATGTCGGATTGTTTCTACTGGTTCAAGCATTGCTACCCAATTTTTAATTATAATACTATCATATCATATCATATAATATCATATTAGGAAATAAAACGGGACCAATAAATTAAGATGATGCTAAATGGTATACATCTATGAAAGCCACATATTGTGTTCTATCTAAGCTATCTCACTGTCGTCACTTTACAGCCATTCCATAAAAAATATTTAATAAAATTGTGATCGCTCCTAGTAGTTTATAAAGTAACATAAATGTACCTAAAGCTATTGAATTAAAATTGGTATGGATGAATTAATTTCGTACGTTATAGTGGCTTTAATATTTACGGTAACTGCAATTGCAAAATTTGGTAACGATCAACTGCATTATTACCACAATCAATTTGCAAACTTTAATGCTGCTAGACAGTGCTAAGTCTACGTTGTTTGTGAAAGTTAAAACTTCCTGCGCTGCTGTTACGAATTTGATGTTCGTTTTGCGAATATGTTCCATTCAGGTGTCGTAAGATGTGATTGTGGGAAAAGTCAGAAAGATATTATGGTCTCCAATACATGTAGGATTTTGATAAATACTAAACGGACCCCTGTCGAGTACCACAGCATCAACGGCGTGAGACGACAATCCACCCTGCGCCCGCCAATCCACATGTAACGATTATTATGGCAGATCATTCTTATAATAGAAGAGAATATGACCTAGAAGCTCATTAAACTGAGATGGGCATAAAGAGAAGAAGAAGCTTTGTTATAAATATTACACTCTGTATTTCTTTGATATTAAAGGTGTAATCTCAAAATGCTAACTTACGTCACCTGTATGGTGTACATCTCCTATACGGGGTTCACTTTTATGAAAGCGCGGATATATCCAAAAGCACTGAATTAAAATTTCACAGATTAGTTGATAGGGCTTTTTTTTTATAGAATAAGAGTGACAAATGAGCACACAGTCCACCAGATGGTAAGTGGTTGCTGTGGCCCATAGACATTTACATCGTTTGCGAATCAAAATGCAGATGCGTTGTCAGCCGTGAGTATTAAGATTGCTCCATCAATATTAAATTTAGATCCTTTTTTTAATCATATGGTCTTTTTAATTTATTTTTAGAGCCAACGCGTATTGCTCAAACTAGTGCAACATGTATAGATAACATTTTTACAAATTTGAAGCCGTTGCACAAATGTATAATTCAAAAATTAAGTTCTGATCACTATGGAGAAGTAGTTTCGTTACCTTATATTTACAAAACGCCAGTAGATGAGAAAGTTGTGTTTGTTCCAGTAAATGCACGTCGCTTGGAGACATTTAGAAGTAACATAGTGAAAAACCTTCCATCATTTTTATACCAAAACGATTCAAAGTTTTTGTATGGAACATTATTTAAGCATATTTGCAATGAATTTAATAATTTTAAACAGTGGTAGAGCCCTGCGGCAGCTTTTGCTGTCGCACGGATGGGCCGGCTCGAAGCGCGGTGGTACCACGACCTCACAGAAAACCAGCGTGAAGTAGAGGTTTACTTCTGCGTTTCGCTTGGTGAGTGTAGGTGGCCGGAGGCCCTTTTAACTGGAAATGAGGCATTTCATCTTAGTCCTCACTGGTGACAACGCATCTACATTTTGATTTGTAATAGAGGATAGATGTAGATATCTATGGGCCGCAGCAACCACTTACCATCAGGTGGACTGTGTGCTCGTTTGTCACCCTTATCCTATAAAAAAAATTATGATTACTTTTACTTCTAAAACATTCTCCTTAAACAGTCGGAAGTCATTCAATGAATGGGCTACAATAGGAGTTCATAAGAGCAGACATAGGTTATATGATCTTTAGACATAGGTCATATAATAATATTGTCGAATTTAGGGAATATGTAAAAAAATATTCAAAAATATTTAGAAGAGTGAGCTCCACAGCCAAGTTTTTACATTTAAGCAACAAAATTAAGACGGCTTCTAATAAAATTAAAATGACATGGAGTATAATTAATAGCGAAACTGGTAAGATCAACTCTCGCAATTCAAACTACCAGTTAAGTGCTAACAACAAATTAACTGATTCAGATCAAAACGTTGCAATGGTTTTTGGGAAATATTTTACTGATATTCCGATATTAATTACTAAGTCACTGAATTCTTCTCCTGCCGTTGCCGAATCATTATTTAAACAAAATGTAAATGCATGTGCGTGTACAAAGAATTTTACATTTCATAAAGTATCATCAAAAGATATTGTAAAATATTTTAAAAATATTGATGTTAAGAAAACCGCGGATCTGTTGGGGATTTCCGTTAAAGTTATAAGGTCTATAATAGATACAATCTTGCCTCATTTAGCTATTATTTTTAATACTAGTATCGAATCTGTTTGTTTTATGATGTGTTTACTTGTTTCCTGATTTAATGAAGCATCGTAAAGTAATACCTTTATTTAAATCTGGTAGTACATTAGCACCTCGCCAATTTTAGACCTGTTTCTGTTTTACCAACACTTATATATACTTTTTCAGTAAGATTTTTGAAAAAAAGAAGTCCTTGATCAAATGTTAAACTTCTTTAATATAAATAATTTACTTCATAAAAATCAATTTAGTTTCACAAGAGGCGCTCGACAACTGATGCCGGTGTTGAGATCGTTAAATATATCTTTAAGGAATGGGAGAATTCACAGGATGTTTTGGGTATATATTCTTTGACCTATCCAAGGTCTTAGATTGTGTTCACCATGAAGCATTAATCAGGAAACTTCAACACTACAGAGTAAGAAGTGATGCTCGTAAATTAATTATTTCATATTTAAGTAAGAGATCGCAAAAAGTTGTCATTAACAGTATGAGTTCTTCCGGGTCGATGGTACAAATGGGGGTGCCTCAAGGCTCAGTTCTCAGCCCCTTTCTATTTCTTGTATACACTAATGGCTTACCTTACATAGTAGAGGTAACCATGATATATTATTATTTGTAGATGACACTTCTTTAATTTTCAAATTAAATCTACAATTACTAAAACATGACGAAGTAAATAATCATCATCATCACCATCATCATTACATCCTTTCACAAGTCCACTGCTGAACATATGCCTCCCCCAAGGAATGCCACAAAGCACGGCCACTCAAGAACCTTTCTTCCCCATCGGTTATCGGTTATTCGAGCTATATGGTCGGCCCACTGCCACTTCAGCTTACTAATCCGAAGTAAATAATGTTATATCTAAATTAGTAAATGGGTTCAATGTTAATAATTTGCAATTAAATGGCACTAAAACGAAATGTATGAAATTCATGACTCCAAATGTCAAACAATTAAATACTATGTAATTTTTAAATGCGGAGAAACTGAGTCTTATAGATACCACCATTTTTTTTGGAATCACACTTGACGCGAAGCTTCAATGGTGCCCCCATATATCAAAACAAGCAAGCAGACTTAGTTCTGCAGCACATGCTGTATAAAAGATTAGAAATCTTACCAGTGTTGAAACAGCTAGGCTAGTTTACTTTAGATATTTCCATAGCATAATATCGTATGGTATTATACTATGGGGATACGCAGCTGACACTGAAATTGTATTAGTTTTACAGAAGAGAGCAATAAGAGCAATTTATGATTTTAAGCCTAAAGAGTCACTGAGAAAAAAAATTACGAAAATGTAATGTACGTACACAAAAATAAAAGTAGTTTTACAAAAATTTGTAATATTCATTCTGTAAATACTAGGAACACAAGTTAGTAGTACCAGTTACTCGACTTTATCGAGTCAGTAATTCATTCTTGGTGCGATGTATATGCTTTTACAACAAAATTCCAGAAAATATACAAAATTTGACCTGCTCAAAGTTCAAAAACTTTGTTAAACTAAGTTTGTATGAAGAGGGTTATTATGATATTAAAGAATTTATATATGATAATAACCCCTGGAAATGAGGTTATCGCTACCAAGCTATTTCTAATTTGTTGTGTTGTTAATTTATGTAATATACATGATTGTAAGCTGTTATTTAAAAAAAATGTCCCGCTGGGTTTCTTGCTGGTCCTTCCCAGGATGGAATTTTTTTTCGAACCAGTGGTAATTAAACAAAAGAATGATTTTCAATAGGTATTATTTATAATCTATATTGAATAAAAGAAGTTTCTGTTTCTGTTTGAGATAGAATGCCTCTTTTCCATTTAAAAGGTTTGCCGATTCTATACACTCACCATACGAAACACAGAAGCATAAGCTGCCATTTTACGCTGATATTCTGTGAGACCGTGGTTCTTTCCCGGTCGAGCCGACCCATTCTCGCTACAACTATACTATTAATATAGCTGCAACATGGCTCTACCACGTATAGAATTACCAGTAATCCGTCAAAATCCGTTTACGCCTGTTCACGGTAGTTGGTATGGGCAACTCTTATAAGTGATCACAGCTGGCACCTACTACGTTCCAGCTATGGACATAAAAATATTTTCGTGTAATGTGATTACTTTTTATTTTCAATGAAACTCCTGGTAGAACAAGAAATAATTTTTAAAGTATAAAATAATAAATTCAATGTTATATGTATATATGTATGATTATTTAACTGGTGTTATAATTCTTCCACTTAACCCACTTACATTAAAAAAATACTGTTGAGCACTTATACAATATAAGTATACAAATTTAATATAAAATGTAATTACACAACTTAATTAACGTTTTCATTTAATTAATCTTATGAATTTAAGGCGAAATAAAGTCCTGAAACCGGATGAATTCAAATATCGCTCTTTTATTTAATTTTAATTTACAGTCATTTTACAAGCCGAAAGATAAAAGGCAGCATTTTAAATATTTACAGAGTTAATTAATGGGAGTAAGTCGTAATTTAAGTTTAAGTTTGACAAACGATATAATATGAGGTTAAAAGGTTGACTGGTAGAGAATGTCTCCGGCATTAAGTACGCCTGTACATTATATTGTATGAAGTTTAAATAAATAAATAAATCACATATTAACTAATTTCTTACGTGCACTTCACAATGAAAGTGTTAACATATAATAAAATAAAACAATCAAATGCGATTATGTTCTCCTCACATGATAGTTTTAGAAATATTGTCTTTATTAAATTTGAACAGCCACTATACGCAAACAAATATAATAATATAATAATAAAACAAACGTATGAAACAACTGGTGACTCGAATGAGTATGGACTTGTATTATTACTATGACTGCATTGTACAGTTTAAGACAAGTGCTTAAGAAGTCATGGCAATACTTGGCCAACTCGCAAATATTCTAAACTTAGTTATGTGGTGCATTGTTCAGGAGTCACTGACTCGTGTGTTTGTGAAGTTTGTAATATCTCCAAATAATAGTTTGTGTGGTTAACATTGCTCGTTTCATCAAAGCTATGCACTGTGTGATATTCCTTTACTACCCAATTGCGGTAGAAAAAAGCAGAATAATCTTATGACTGGTATTTCTGCAAAAAGTAGTGCCCCGTTCCAGGCTTAGTTAAGTTTGTATCTATGAATGTGTCGTTAAGATCTTGCAATATTTTTTTTAAATAAAATATAGTCTTGATCACTCCTGGCATTGCTCTATATCTGTTCATGAAGCTTCATCACACTCGCTCCAGCCATTCTGAAGATTAGCCCGGACAGACAGTCAATAAAATTAAAAATGGTTATTCATGCCTAAATGGCATGCAAATAACCCTTGACCGCAAAGGCAGTTATTTCGTATTACACACAGACACTTCAATTTTATTTATATATATGTATACGTATACAGGTTACATTTTCGCCCCGCGATGTTACCCTCGTACACGATATAGCGTTCAGACAGTCATGGCCACACTTATTATAAGATCGCATAATACGGTGATCTCAAACTATCGCATGGAAACTTTTTCTTATTTCGGAGTGATCATTATCAACAGAGTTTGAGTTAGACGAAGTATTTTCGAATAGTGAAAACCGCTCTAACAATCTACCTCTTCGTACTCCCGTAGATTCATTATACTTTTTCAATGGATCATATTTCATTATATCTGTACGCTTGTGGAACTTCTTGTCTCTACGTATTCACAGTGCTCAATACCTTTTTCCTTCAAAAATCCTCAAAGCTTATTACATGGAACTCTAATATTTCCAATTATAGTCCTTTCTTTTATAACTATTCTTCTTTCCTCAACTGTCATCGGCTTGTGTCTTTTATTTCTTTTTTAATTTTTAATTTACTGTATTATTTATGTACACCACACTCCCAACCGTTCGTTGTGAACAACTCTTAGATTAGATTTACTTAAAACTTACTCTCAGTAAGTTTTAAGTCAATCTACGCGTTAAATAAAAAGTTTTTCAAACTTTAATTCTAGTGTTGTATTCTATTCTAGTTCTCTCAATTCATGATGAATGATGAAGGAAGGGTTTTGAAAAATTCAACAACTTAGAGGTTGAATTTTTCAAAACCCTTTCTTAGTGGATGATTACGTCATAGTAGTCAAGGCAGTTTCTAACTAAAATTTAGATTTTTACAGCGAATCCCACTCTGTGATTTACTCTTTCATTATCCTACATAAATTAATTGCACGTAGAAAATCTAGACTTGGGACAATTTGTTACGTGGTAGAGTCATGCTGCAGCTATATTATGGTTGCAATACGAATAAGTCCGCTCTCACAAAATACCAGCGTGAAATAGTCACTTAATGCTGCTGTATTTCGTATCGTGAAAAGAACCGAGAACCTATCTACTAAAAACGAGATATTCCATATTAATTCTCAGGAGTTTCAATGTATTCTGTATTTTGATGCTTGATCGAGGATATATGTACATATATCTTTATGGACCACATGTACCCCCAGGTGGTATATATCTATGGATCACACATACCATCAGGAGGAATGTGTGCTTGCAGAGGAAAATATGTTCTGCGAATGTTATTTTCTTATAGCAAATAATTGTTGGTACATTTACTACAAATAAATTCTGATTTCATTCATTTGTAGTAAACAAATGAATACTGATTTTATACTACACATTTTTTTGTGAACTTTGTTTTTTTTTGCTACACGAACAATCTTACCACCGATTTGATGGTACAAGTAAGAGACATTCCATGGACACCTGGAATTGACTTCAAACAAAGCTATAAGTGCATTTTCACCTCTGAGGACTAAAATGGAATTTCCCGTAGCCTGTAATAACACTGGTCCTCAAAAATCTACAGACGGGAACACAACAGTGCCAGCAATGCTGGCACACGGCAGAAATAAGATGGTATCTGCCCAGACGAAATTTTTAGCACAAAAGAAGTCTTAAAACCTGGTAAATGATAATCTTGACAGATGAATTTGCCTGTATTGAAGTTTGTGACATAAATGGTAAGATTAATTGCTTTGACTTAGATGCGTATGTTTTTTTACGCCTCTAAGGAACTCCAGGCTACTTATATATTTACTACTATTTTACATTAATTTCTCTCTACCCGTTCCTTTTAAAAATTTCATGACAGAGAGAGACAGACAGAGAGAGATAGAGAGACGGTTGGATGGAAAAATTATTATAACTTTTAACAAAAATTAAAAACCGACTTCAAATTGCTAAAAAAGAAGTTATTATTTGCTAGCCTTAGGGTTTGAAATTTTTCTCCACATTTATATGGTGGTTCCATATAAAGTTGAAATATAACTTATTTATTAAAAAAGAATCATCAATATTGATTCACAATTACAAACATACAAAAAAAATACAATCAAATTGAGCACCTCCACGTTAAAAAGTGATCGTTTAAGGGTTTTGTTTTATCCGTTTGAACCTAAAATCTTAAAATGTTTTTTTAAATTAAAATTTTTGAATCCACTTTTGAATCCTCCGTTTTGAAGTAATTTTGAATATACTAATACTAAGTTGACACAAATATTTAAAAATAAATAGGAAAAAATACCACAAAACCACTACAGTTTTCAAGGTAATAAAAGAACAATTATATTAATGAAATAAAACTTTTAGGGTTTCAATCATTTAACAGAGATAGAACAACTTAAATAACAAGTAAATACCTAGATTTTTTATGGGTTTTGGCCCATAGACCATACAGAGTTCCACATTATCCTCGATTAAGAATCAAATTGCAAATACGTTATTACCCCTGAGGACGGAATGTCTCGCTTCCAGTAAAAAGGTTATTCGATTTACTACACTCACCATATGAAACTCAGTAGCATTAGACTGCTATTTTACGCTGGTATTCTGTGAAAGCGTGGTCCTTTCCCAGTCGAGCCAACCAATTCGTGCTACATCCATAATATAGCAAATGCGTGGTTTTGCCGCGTACTAAACAACAGAGTGCGTTCGAATCGGCTAATATATTACAAACAATAATATCACTATCGTTAAAAGCCACTGGAAAACAAAGTTAATCGTAGCTAACAATTAGTTTATGTGCAGTTGCCCTTATGCACTTCGCGGCAAAGTTTGAAATAATCGGAAACTAACAGAGTTTGGTGAAGTCTAATAAAACGACTGACACAACTTGTAAGCGTCTAAAAGTTGTTATCAGCTGCGTATTTAAGTATACGTATATCACTTGAGTAGTTTATGACTGTCTCGTTGGTCAAGTGGTCGTAAAGGCGATTGCTTATCATGAGGTCCCGGGTTCGAATCCCTGGTCAAGCCAAAATCAGTTATTGGACTTTTCTGTCGAGAAATTCTCAGTACCAGCCCGGAGCTACGAAGATGGCGGTGTTTCACCCCGTGCCTTGAAAAACATGCAAAACCACGTTCATGGCGATGAAGAAAAACATTGTAAGGAGACATGTCTTTCTGTAAAATTAAAAATAAGATTTGAAATAGAGTGACGAAATATCCAGTAATTCATCAGAAATAAGAATAGTCCTTTCATAAGCATTGGGATGTATGTAGGCCTTCACTTTTGTGAATGTTTTCACATTTTAAAGGTAGATAAATAACAAATAAAAATTTCTTTATTGCTGGCCCGGCTTCGAACTCTGTTGGCTCGTATACCGCGTATAAACGTACCAATGGAGAAAAGGTTTATAAGCAGCAGCATTGTACCGCTATGTTGAATGTAGAACGGCCTCCCTCTGGATGGAATAACGATCTCGTAAAACATGTAAAAAATCGATGGATGCATTTGGACCGCCACTTCACGGTTTTTCCTACGTGATTTCTTTATTCTATCAAAAATCATTCGATGAGAGGTTCGGAAGTTAAGGAACCAGAAGATGATGTGAAACTTTCAACCAGCACGTGAAAAATATGCCCTCGGGCCAATGATCCTTTTGTTTTCAAAATGGTTCGAACGAATAAAAATCTGTTTAAAATGTACATGATAGTACTTTGAAAAGCAGTAAATAAATTAGGTTACATATACATTGTTTTATTATGAGTTACGCAAAGCTTTCATTGTATCCCACGTATGTTATATTGTACCCGTTTGTTATTCACAGAAAACAAAAAAGTAAACAAACTGATATCCAAAACATTACTTTCAGACCCAGAATTCCCTGTAATTTTTTTTATTGTAGATAATATTGTTCACGCCCTTAGTTGCACCGACAAAGGTCGACCGTACCAGGGCCTATGAGTGGTAGTCGCGACGGGCAACAGAGTACGGGGCCCAATGGCCTATGGATAATTCTCCATTAATTGCAAATAAGCAAGCACAACTTACCAATTTCCGCAGGTAGGGTTGACCACAGGGTACCAGTCAGGTGGTAAGTGATGTGCATGTAAGTAGTGTGTAGTACTGTGTACGTGTGTAACCTGACATCCCCGATGAAGTCGGACCGCAGATCCCCAGGCGCTGCTTCTTTCCAAATGTGAGATACCTCTAGGGAGGCGTTCACCAATTGAAAACGTATGCTTTCATTTCACTGTATTAGTTTATCAATTTTATTGTACATATAATTAAATTTAAAGTCAACCAATTCAACGTTCATCGAAATTAAAATAAGTGACACACGACACAAGTAACGAACAGTCGTTCAAAGTTCAATATTAAATGTTCCGGGTTCACTTAGCACAAAATTACAAACACGGGAACGAACGCGGCCTCTTCTCGAGTCTCAAAGTTCAGCGTTCCACACAACAAGGCAAAATTCCCTTGCACGATATCAAAATGCCACGAAGCAACTCGTCGAATCAAATTAATGTCAATCAAAGTTAAGTTAATTATTCAAACTCAATACAAGCCTCTTGTCACGAAACGTACAAATTAGGCAAATCAATTCGAGGCGGTCTACACGAGATCCAAATGTTCAATAGTCAATTAGGTGCGCACAACTAACTCTATCCAACACGAAGCGATCTCCTCTAGGGTCACACATTCTTAGCGTTTCAAAACTCAAAAGGGCCTCTTGTCACTTAAAGCACGAAAGACAATCAATAAGAGGCGTTTGTCACGCGGCCGACCGCTTCGCACCCAACCGTCACACTTGTCGACAAAGCCGCGGCGTTCAATACACTGTTGCTAGCCCACACGGCCGAAAGACGGGAAGCGGCACACGCCCCCCCCCCCCCCCCCCCCCAGGCGGCGTTTACCTCATCTCAATACCATCGGGTGACGCGCCGCGCCCGCATCTTGATGCAAGTTTTTAAAATATTACGATTTTGGCCTAAACAAATATAACGCAGATTATATTCTTAGGAACATATCCAATGTCACATTGATATAATTTTTGTCGGTTTGTGAAAATAAATGTGGTGGTTTGATCATTTGGTCGAGCCAATTAAATACTTTTCCTGATTTACATCATACATCATACACTTATCATCTTCAGACAGACATTCAGCGTGAATCTGATTTTGGCGTAGAAAGCACTAGTTATCCAGTTTTTAAATAAACTTCCTTTTTTGTACGTTATTGTAGAATATTTGCTTTTCTTGGTCCGTATGTAATCTATTCAAACATTGTTCAGTTTTCTAACGAGCATGTGCATGACGTGAATAACATATGGGTGCTCTGTCAACAAAAAAAAATTCTCTGATATCTGCTGGTTTACACAAACTTTGTGGTGGAGGATTCGGCAAAGAAAAATCTTACATAAATTGAAGATAAAATTACAACAATGGTAAGGATACATTTTTGAAAGTGACTAGAAATTTTTCATGATTACAACCCATTCCAAGACGCTTATCAAAAATAAGGCCCACATAATTATGCTACGCTACCTGTAACTCTCGGATTCGATTGACTACATCTTTGACTTATCTGGTTACTAGCAGGTAACAGTCATATTATACTACTAACGTGAATGAAGTTGTCACGTAAAACCTTTCTTTTCCGTAGACTAACCGTTTTTCCCAGCTATATTACTAGTCCATTTATATCGCCATTTTAGCTCACGAATCCGTTTGAAAATGTCGGTTTGTTTCTACTAGTTCAAGCATTGCTACCAATTTTTTAATTATAATAACATCTTATCATATCATACATATCATATCAGGAAATAAAACGGGACCATAAACTTAAGATGATGCCAGATCACATATGAAAGCCACATATTGTGTTCTATCTCGCAATCGTCTCTTCTCGGGCATTCCACAAAAAATACTTTATAAAGCTGTGATCGCTTGTATTAATTTCTAAAATAACATGAAAGTATTTAAAGCTATTGAATTAATATTGGTATGGATGAATTAATATCGTACGTCGTAGTGGCTTTAATGTTTACGGAAACTTGTGCCTGCAACTGCAAAAGTTGGTAACGACCAACTGAATTATTACCACAATCAATTTGCAAACTTTAATGCTGCTAGGCAGTGCTAAGTCTACGTTGTTAGTGACAGTTAAAATTTCCTGCACTGCTGTTCCGAATTCGATGTTCATTTTGCAAATGTTTCATGCAGGTGTCGTAAGATGTGATTGTGGGAGAGGTCAGAAAGATTATATGGCCTCCTATGCATGTAGGATTTTGATAAATACAATACAGACCTGTGTTGGATACCACAGCATCAAAGGCGCGAGACAACTGGTCCTGCGCTCGCCAATCCCTATGTCAAGATTATTATCGCAGATCATTCTTATAATAGGATAAAATATGACTCAGAAGCTCATTAAACTGGTATGCGCTTGAAAAGAAGAAGAAGATTTGTAATAAATATTACACTTTTTATTATTTTTTTATTAAAGGACTGTAATCTCAAAATGCTTACTTACCTCACCTGTATGGGGTTCACTTGTATAAAATCGCGGATGTATCCAAAAGCACTGAATCAAAATTTCACAAATTAGTTGATAGGGCATTTTTTTATATAATAAGGGTGACAAATGAGCACACAGTTCACCAGATGTTAATTGGTTGCTGTGGCCCATAGACATCTACACCTGTCCTCGTTTGCGAATCAAAATGCAGATGCGTTGTCAGCCGTGAGTATTAAGATTGCTCCATCGATATTAAATTTAGATCTTTTTTTTAATCTTACCACCCATTTGATAGTACAAGTAAGAGATAGCTCATGGACACCTGCAATTGACTTCAAAAAAAGCTATAAGTGCGTTTCTGGTCCTCTAAAACCTACAGACCGGAACACAACAGTGCCAGCAATGCTATTTGAGGGCAGAAATAAGATGGTACCTGCCCAGACGAACTTAGCAGAAAAGAAGTCCTAAAACCTGGTAAATGATAATCATGAATGTCTAGAACAAGTAAATGAAATTGTATACTTGGGGAGTGCTTTTAGCCGGGATGGAAGATGTGACTTAGATGTGGACAGGCGTGTCGCTGCCGGGAACAAAGTCAATGGTGCCCTGAATGCGTTAGTCAAAAGGCAAGGCGTAGTGAAGAGTGCACGCATTGCAATACATAACGCAGTGTTGGTACCGACTTTGTTATATGGCAGCGAAACCTGGGTATGCCAGAAGAAGCATAAAAGTAAGTTGAATGCAGTGGAGATGCGATCTCTTCGTAAATTGTGCGGCGTTATCATGGCCGACTGAAAGCGAAACGAAGAGATTCGCAATATGGCAAGTTTGAAATATGACCTTATCACAAAAATTGATAAGGGCGTGCTTCGGTGGTTTGGGCACGTTGAGCGAATGAGTGAAGACCGAATGGTGAAGAAAATATATAGCGCGAAAGTTAATATTAAAAGGTGTCGAGGTAGACCGAGACTAACTTTCGAAGGCCATGTGAGCAAATTGCTCGAAGAGGGTAGGGTCAAGAGTACTCGGATACCTAGACGTGCATGTATGAAGAAGATAATGAATCTGAAAGAAGCGAAAGAGGTATGTAAGGATCGTGACACTTGGCGATCTGTTCTCTCTGGCTACCCCGTCAGGGATTGTGCGTGAAGATAAGTAAGTAAATGACACGTGAATTTGCCAGTATCGAAGTGTGTGACATAAATTGTAAGATTAATTGCTTTGACTTAGAAGCGTGAACTTTTTTCTTCTTCTTTTGATCTTCAGATTACTTATATATTTATTAATAAGTATTTTAAATTAATTTCACTCTACCCGTTCCTAACAAAAAGGTCATGACAGACAGAGAGACGGATGGATAGATAAATAATTATAACTTTTAACAAAAAGTAATAACCGACTTCAAATTGCTAAAAAGAGTTATTGCTTGCTAACCTTAATTTAATTAAATAACGAGTAGGTACCTAGATTTTTTATGGGTTCTGGCCCATAGACCAGACATCAGAACCAAATTGCAAATACATTGTCACCCCTGAGGACTAAGATGGAATGTCTCGTTTCCAGTAAATAGGTTTTCGATTCGCTACACTCACCATACGAAACTCAGTATAATTATTGGACTTTTCTGTCAAGAAATTCTCAGTAACAGTCCGGAGCTACGAAGATGGCAGTGTTTCATCCCATTGCCTCGGAAAGCACGTAAAACCGTTGGTGCTGCGCCTAATCTCTCTCTAGTCGTGTCGATCTCAAAGTCCCATTGGACTATGAGAGGGATTTAGAATAGAATAGAATAGAATAGAATAATTTTTTATTCAATATAGATCACATGTGTAATTCTTATTGAAAGTCATTTTTTACTTTACCACTGGTTCGAAAAAAAAATCTCTGTCCTGAGAAGAACCAGCAAGAAACCCAGCGGGACTTTTTTTAAAGCAAATTTCACAATAATGGTTGTACAAACTATATAAGTACAAAATTTATTTTAGAAACAGCTTGTAAGCGATCACCTCATTCCCAGGGGTTATTATCTACCATGTATTCATTTATACTATAAAAACCCTTTTTATACAGTTTCAACTTAACAAAACATTTAAACTTGCTAGACGCGTTTTGTGACATTCTTTAGGGGAGGCCTATGTTAAGCAGTGAACTAGCAAAAGGCTGTAATGGTGAAACTGGTGAATGAATGATTCTTTTTGTAATCAAATTGAAAAGCAATTGAAGACAAGTTCTATGAGCAAAATGACGTTAAAAAACCAATGATTTACATCGCTCTCATACAATTCAAATAGGAAGAACATTTGCATTTCACTGAGATTAGTGCAGCTATTACTAAAGATAAATTTTATATCCGCAATGTTTTCAGAATAAATCTTTGCTGCTTTATTTTACCATTGTGACTGGCTAATTTAAATCAATTTATTACCTACATTAATAGAAGTGGTAATAGACCGGCCATATAGTTTGAAGAACCGGCAACCGATGGGGAAAAAAAGGTTGTCGAGTGGCAGCCTCGTACTGGTGGGCGAAATGTAGGACGACCCCCCACTACATGGAGTGACTAGCTGTTAAGTCATGCAGGCATTCGATGGATGCAGGTGGCTGAGGATCGTGATTTGGGCATAACTTGGGCGAGGCCTTTGTTTAGAACTGGACTTGTAAAAGGCTGTAATGATAGTGATGATGATGATTAGTAACAGTTATTCCTCACTATCACTATTACAAAAACTACAGCCACTGCAAGACATTGGCCAAGCCCACAGATTTACACAAAGTACAGTCCTGAGCCCCTTTTTTTATAATATAGGGTGACAAACGAGCACGCAGTCCATCTTATAGTAAGTGGTTGCTGTGGCCCATAGATATCTACATCTGTCCTCGTTTGCGAATCAAAATGCAGATGCGTTATCAGCCGTGAGGACTAAGATCGAATGCCTCTTTTCCAGTAAAAAGGATTTCCGGTTCTCTACACTCCTCCATACGAAACACAGCAGTGTTAAGCTGCTATTTTACGCTGGTATTCTGTAAGAGCGTGGGCCTTCCCCAGTCGAGCCGACCCATTCGTGCTACAACTATACTACTAATATAGCTGCAGCATGGCTCTACCACGTAAAAAATCGATTTTTTTCATCCTTCGAGCACCTGCGTGCTTTATCAGTTTGCCACACGTTATATTTAGTTGCATATTTAAATTAATAATACTAATCTATAGGAATCGCTTGAATCTGTTTTTTTGAACATTTATGGGCTGGTTTGATATTTCACATCACAAAGTATATACTTTTGGTACCATATTATGAATAATTTAATTAATACCTGTATTATTCTTTTCGTAGCTATTTAAGCTCACATAACTCATTAAGTTTTACACTCAAGTGCAATCATCAAATTACAATGATGTGAATAATGCTGTATCGAAAATAGTTTAATGCCAAAAATTGCTTTAATCGGACCAAAATTAATTGTATAAAATTTATAATTCCCAATCCTACTTTTTACTAATACCAAAAATGCGGAAGGTGGTTTGGATGTCTGGATGTTTGTATATTTATTATGACTGAGAAAGTTTTGGGAAAACGACGAGAAAGAAGTCGCATTCTATTGCACCATAACAATGTCTCCGCACTCATCGCGAACAGAATAAAATTATTTTAGGCTTCTGAAAAGGTGGATTTCGAGACCTATCCCGTACACAGTCCAGACCTCCTACGATTTCTTTACCGTTACAGCCTATTAAAGTCTGAACATAGGCGTCCCCCATAGATTATCTACAAGGTGGAATATTTTCCTTAGTTGCCACGCTTGGAAGGCGGGTATGCGGGTTTTTTTATTTTTCGTCATCATTAGGAAGGCGCTGCTGCCCATCTCTTGTATTGTTTCCCTTTGACGCCTCTTACGACACCCACGGGATGATATGTGGTAGTGAATATTCCAACACCACCAATACACGGTTTTTGCTTCGTAATTTATTTATTTTCCCAAAAATCATTCGATATAAGTTTCGAAAGTTACGGCCCAGAAGATGATGTGATAGCTTTCAACGAGCACGTGAAAATATGCCCTCGGACCAATGGTGCTTTTGTTTTCAAAATGGTTCGAACGAATGAAAATGTGTTTAAAATGTAATGGAGAATAATTTGAAGAGCAGTAAATAAATTAGTATACATATGCATTGTTTTATTTATGAGTTACGCAAATCTTTTGTTGTATCCCACGTATGTTAAATTGTAGCTGTCTGTTATTCACAGAAAATAAAAAAAGTAAAGAAACTGATACCCAAAACATTACTTTCACATCCTAGCTACAGGGCTTTTTTATTGTGGATAATATAACACAGATTATATTCTTAGGAATCTATCCAATGTCATATTAATATTGAGACATTTTGTCAGTTTGTGGAAATAAATGTGGTGGTTAGATTTATATTTTAGCCAATTAAATACTTTCCCTGATTTACATCATACATCATACATTTATCTTCTTCAGACAGACATTCGGTGTGAATCTGATTTTGGCGTAGAAAGCGCAAGTTCTCCAGTTTTTAAATAAACTTCCTTTTTTGGTATGTTATTGTAGACAATTTGCTTTTCTTGGTCCGTATGTAATTTATTCAAACAGTGTTCAGTTATCTAACGAGCATGCGCATGACGTGAATAACATATGGGTGCTCTCTCTTTAAAACAATTCTCCGATATCTGCTGGTTTACACAAACTTTTTGGTAGAGCAAATGAATGAAGGCACTCTAGTTATTCGGCAAAGAAAAATGTTAAATAAATTGAAGCTTAAATTACAACAATGGTAAGGATAAATTTTTAAAAGTGATTAGAATTTTTTCATGATTACAACCCATCTCAAGATGCCTGTCAAAAATAAGGCACACATAATTATCATACGCCACCTGTACCTCCCAGATTCGATTGACTACATCTTTGTCTTAACTGGTCACTAGCAGGAAACAGTCATATTATACTACTACCGTGAATGAAGTTGTCACGTAAAACCTTTCTTTCCCGTAGACTATCCATTTTTCCCAGCTATATTGCCAGTCCATTTATATCGCCATTTTAGCTAACGAATCCGTTTGAAAATGTCGGATTGTTCCTACCGGTTCAAGCATTGCTACCAAATTTTTAATTATAATAATGTCATATCATATCATATAATATCATATCATATAATATCATATCAGGAAATAAAACGGGACCATAAAATTAAGATGATAATCTAAATGGTATACACGTATGAAAGCCACATATTGTGTTCTATCTAAGCTATCTCACAGTCGTCTCTTTACAGCCATTCCACAAAAAATATTTAATAAAACTGTGATCGCTCCTAGTAGTTTATAAAGTAACATAAATGTACCTAAAGCTATTGAATTAAAATTGGTATGAATGAATTAATTTCGTACGTTATAGTGGCTTTAATATTTACGGAAACTTGTGCCTGCAATTGCAAAATTTGGTAACGACCAACTGAATTATTACCACAATCAATTTGCAAACTTTAATGCTGCTAGACAGTGCTAAGTCTACGTTGTTTGTGAAAGTTAAAATTTCCTGCACTGATGTTACAAATTTGATGTTCATTTTGCGAATATGTTTCATGCAGGTCTCGTAAGATGTGATTGTGGGAAGGGTCAGAAAGATTTTAGATTTTGATAAAAACTGAAAACGTGAGACGACTGGTCCTGCGCCCGCCAATCCACAAGTAAATATTATTAAGGCAGATCATTTTTATAATAGGAAAGAATATGACCTAGAAGCTCATTAAGCTGGTATGGGCTTAAAAAGAAGAATTTCACAGATTAGTTAGTACACCGGTAAAATCTGTTTGCGACTGTTCACGGTAGTTGGTATGGACAACTCTCATAAGTGATATTTGCCAGCTGGCACCTACGTCCAGCTATGGATATAAAATATTTGTCCGTGTAATGTAAATTACCCTTTATTTTTACTAAAACTCCCTGTTAATTAATAGGAAATAATTTTCAAATTATAAAATAAAACTAACAAAAGTATCAACACAACATAAGTATACAACATTAATATAAAAATGTAATTACACAATTAATCTTATGAATTTAAGGCACAATGTAGTTTTGAAATCAGATGAACTCTAATGTCGCTCTTTTATTTAAGGTGACATACGATATAATATGAGGTCATGTTAAAAGGCCTATACATAATATTATATTAAGTTTAAATAAATAATAATCAATTCATATATTTACAAATTAGTCACGTGCACTTCACAGTCATAGTGTTAAAATATAATAAAATAAAACAATTATATGCGTTTTATGTTCTCCTTGTATGATAGTTTTAGAAACATATTGTCTTTATTAAATTTGAACAGCCACTATACCGCAATCAAATTAAAACAAACGTATGAAAGGACTAGTAACTCAAATGAGTAGGGATTTGTATTATTACTATGACTGCCTTGAACAGTCTGAGACAAGCGCTTAAGTATAGTCTTGGCAAACGTTGGCCAACTCTCAAATATTCTAAACTTAGTTATGTGGTGCATTGTTCAGGAATCACCGACTCCTGTACCTCGAGCACGAATAATAAACAATTGCGTCAAGAATTCGTATAGAGTAAACTAAGCGAAAACTTTTACCAAACAGTGACTAAAGTCGTCGGCAGCACGAACGCTTATCTTTTATTCAAGTGTACTCGATACTATATTGTAACTAAATGTAAACAAAGCTTAGAACTCAATATTAAAACGAACGAAAGAAAATGAATGATACGTTTATAAATTGCTATCATTGTATTTGTGGAGTCTTTTATTGTGCGTAAAAATAAGAAAACGTGATGAAACTTATTAATAATAGTGTGTTAATTAATGTAAAACAGTTATTTGACAAAACACTATTTATATAATTATATATGGAGAAACTTTTTTTATATTTATAAAACTATGTTTCACCTTTTATGAATTGTTATTTCCGAACGCGGATTTCTTAAGATAAACACTTGACTTCGCTTCGCTTCGTGTTGTTTTAGTAATTTTGTGTTTTGAATTTGTTTTGGTTAATTCCTGCTAAATGTTATAATGATGTCGTCAAGAACTAGCCACACACTCTTTACAATAATGGTAGAGTTAATGGAAAAGTAAGTAACTATATTGAAACAACAGTTTTGATTGTATTTTAGTTTATCTGTTTATTGTATATTGATAGTGATTTATTCTGTTAAATATTGTTTGTTTCCAAAGAACGGTGATTTATCGAAACCACAGAATGACGACAGTGATGTATTATAAAGTGCAAGGAGCTATGTTATTTCATAACAGCCAAGGAATCGGAGTCTAGCAAAAGCAAAGAAGAAAAGTGGTGAAAAGTAAGTGCTAGTCTTATTTTTCTAAAACATTCAATATAAATCAAGAGCGCTTTAGTGAGAATTTTGGGTTCATTATCGTTTTATTTGGTTTGCTTAAGATGTGGAGTGGTTTAAAAAGATAGTGGGCAAAACCTTATAGACAATTAAATTAATATGAAAAAATATGTCTCACATACTTAGAGAACAGGGTGCTTTAACATAGATAGAACTTTAGTAAGAATCACTGTAAAAACTTTAATTATAACATCTTAATATTAATTATTAACACATACTCGTACTTTCTCCGTGAAAATATATCATTCAGAAGATATTAATGTATATGAATAATAACTTTAGAATAAGACTAATATCTTATTATTTTACAGGTAGAATAATCTGCCGGAATTAATAAAACAGTATTCTATACTCGCAAAGCCAAAAACAGAAAATTTAATAATTGTACCATCTGAAATTCCCGCTGTAGGTACCTACGTCTTCAACTACTCTTGTGTATATTAACTATTGCAATTATTAAATATAAAAAAATATGTAACAATAAAATATGTAATAGTAATAATTTCATGATGTAAGTGATACTAGTGTGTAATCATGAGTCCTGTTTATTTTATAAATTAAAGAAATCATAATAATAAAGTACTTATAATTCAAATTAGTCATTACATCTTTTAACTTTCAAATATAAAAAGGAAATATCTGTGAAAGTAATGTAGAAAGTTCAAGTTTTTCAATTGATCTTTTCAGATGATGAGGACTGGAACACTCCTGGCGGCAGCAAGGATTCAGTACTTATACCTCCATCCAATCCCAGATTCCTAACAATAACCAGATCCCAAACACCTCCAAAATCTACCACACCGCCGATATCTCTAATTGTCCTACACAGACCACAGAATATTTTTTTGAGTGAGGAGAATATAAGGAATGATAATAAGGAAAGTTAGGGATTTGTATAATTAGAACGAGAGAGGATACTACAGAGAACTTTGTCAACATGATACTGAGCTGAAGTGCAAGCTCAGTGTAATAATATATAAATAATAATAATTGTACATGTTTTTAATAAAATGTCTCATTGAAATTTTGTACTTGTACTTTCTTATTTGAACTTAATATTAATATCGGAAAAAATAGACTACACTTAAAATCTAAAGTCGTAATAACAAAAACAAATCAAAACATTATTCAAACTGTGTAGATATGCCTACAACACAATAGAGAATCAATTTAATTACAAAAATTGGATTCCATAGAAATAGAAATGGATTTTTTCTTGTCCAGTATACATTATAAATAGTACTTATTTAAGATCATTCTTATGTTTAATCTACCACTGGTTCGGAAAATACCTGTGTCCAGGAAAGAATAATTGTTTACAGTCATATATTATGTTACACAATTAACTATAAGTGGTATTAGAAATAACTTAGTAGAAACTACCTCATTCCCAGGGGTTATTTGCCATTCATAAATTCCTTAATACATATTAACATAATCCTTTTTATTTATATTTGCTTAATATTTTTTGATCTTGGCAGTGGTCGAAATTATTGAAATATTTAATTTAAATTATGAATAAAGTAATAAATAAATCATTGTTAGATTATTATTAATATAAAAATTAAATCTGGGCATAAACACAAATTACATACAGTAGAATTACACTGCACTAAGTCTATCCCTATAACAATTCCTCTCATAGCACGACCTCTTACTAACCCTGACTACTGTTACTTCTTATAATGCATAAATCAGGTTGCTCATGTGATCATTTAAATTATTACCGTACACATCTGCCTCTGGGTCTGATACTCCAAATAGCATAGCTATATTATGTAGGACACAATGAACTATAACTATAATAATTTTGGCGTATTTTTCGGGTTTGTAATGCAGTATGCGATCCCTGTTTACTCCGCCTATTTTTCATTCATTAACAAAGCTAAAAATAAAATATTGTAAGTAAGTACTTTTATGACGTCTCTCTCAGCCCTTGAAGTGGGGAACCTGATAAAGTTATTGGTTATTATTTATTGGCTGTTAAGTGCCTCCGTAACTTGAGACACATTTGCTAACACTTGTTTGGCCCAAATTCTTTCTCGTACCGACTAAACGTTGTTAAGAGCCTGTTGAGTAAAATAATAACGCACAAAGAAACTAAAACATAAATGAAAAAAATATGAGGTTAGGTGCATAATAACTACAGCAGGTAAATTAATTCTGAGCATTATTTTTTTTATACCTTAAACTCTAAGCTTATTCTTTTATTTTAGAATTTATATATAATAAGTTTCCCTGTCAAGTTTATTTTAGAGCGAAGTTCAAGGCAAGGGAATTTAAATGCATTTTACTTAATCGTATCTTTCAGAAATATTCATAGGTTCTTCAGTTCGGTGATGAAAAACCCGTTGAGTACTTAATACCACTGAAATTATTTATTATAATAATTTTATTATTTATTGCTATTAAAATAAATTTATTATTTATCAATTATATAATTAAGGTAAGGGTATTTACAGAATTTATTAATTAGTAATACTTTAATATAGTACATTTTATGTACCTTAATTCTCGTCTTTGCCTTCTTTCCTCTACTTCCAAACGCCACGCAAAATAATAAAAAGACGTGGATCTCATCCTATTTATTCTTAATAAAAATATTTTTAACTTACATCGAAGAAAAACCCAGAGAAACTTAAAACTAAGACTTCTCGATAGCGTTCTCGCTGTAAAAATGTCGGTGAGAACAATTTCGTAGTTCTCTATAGTGGATAGACGATAACGTACGTCAAAAATAGATTCGTGCTGCCAAAATCCACACATTTTGTGTCTTACGATTACTTAAACCAAACGATAGCTATGCATAACGCAGCGTTAGATGTTCGTGCTTCCAAATTTTAGTTCCAAATACGCTCACGGAGCGCTGTTCAAATTCCCATACAAAATTTTACTGAAACTAAACTGTCTCGTAAACTGTACTATAGAACAAAATGTTCGTGCTCGGGGTACAGAGTTGGTGAAGTTTGCAATATCTACGAGTAATAATTTGTGTGGTTAACATTGCTCGTTTCAGCAAAGCTATGCACTGTGAGATATTCCTTTATTACTCGATTGGGGTAGAAAAAGCAAAATAGTTTTATGATTGGTATTTCTGCAAATAATAGTGCCCCTTCCCAGGCTTCGTAAAGCTTATATTTATTAATGTTTTGATGCTTGATCGAGGATATAGTTATAAGTTTATGGACCACATGTACCCCAAAGTGGTATATCCATGGATCACACATATCATCAGCTGGAATATGTGCTTGCAGAGGAAAATTTGTTCTGCAAATGTCAGTTTGTTATAGCAAATAATTGTTTGTACATTTACTACAAATTAACTAATTTCTGACTTTATCCTGTCTGTGAACCTTACAGTGCAAGTGTAGGATAAAATCAGAACCAGACCGGAACACAACAGTGTCAGCAATGCTATTTGAGGGTATAAATAAGATGGTATCTACTCAGACGAACTTCTTTACAAAAAAGAAGTCCTAAAACCTGGTAAATGATAATCATGACAGGTGAATTTGCCAGTATCGAAGTGTGTAACATAAATGGTAAGATTAATTACTTTGACTTAGAAGCTGAACTTTTTTACGTGTCTAAAGAACTCCAGATTACTTATATATTTATTACTAAGTATTTTGAATTAATTTCACTCTACTATACTCCCATTGGACTACTATAGTCCCATTGGACTATGAGAGGGAGTAGAGAGTGCACATGGGTACTATAATCCTGTCTGTCTCAAACTGGCCCCCGTGACTGCAATTTGGTCTGGAGGACATTATTATTACTATTAATTAAATTTAAATTGTTCGCTGTTCAGTACTGAGAAATTTTTAACTGACTTCAAAAGAAGGATCTTGATTACAAATCGACACTATTCTTTAGTACGTATGCTATGAGTATTCCCGATTCTAAAATGAAGACTATAATTCTTCTTTACACTATTTTATTCTTTATAGTTCCTTGACGTCGGCTTATAGTTATGTATATTAAAAGAAAATTTTATATAAATGCAAAACAATGATGGTTAGGTTTATTGTATATAAGTGTCGATGTAGCTGGGGTGGCTCTTGGACCACTTCAAAGCTACGGATATTATATTGCCATCGGCTTCACCTAGTTGTATCCGACTAAGCCCTGGGACAGTCGCACTTCGGAATATACCCGTGACATATTCCGAAATCCTTGCGAATGCTTACGCACTATAAATAAAAGTAAAGACCTATACATAAATCCCAATGCTTGCAAAAAATATTCTCCCACAACAACATGGGTTTGTTTTAAAGCGTTCAACCATCACTAACTTCATGGTTTACACAAGTGCATTATTTGAAAACATGGATTCTAATAAGCAAACAGACGCTGTGTATACGGACTTTAAGAAAGCCTTTGATCGTGTCGACCATAAAATCTTGCTAGAAAAAACTGCCTTCAATTGTATTCAAGGCAAACTCTGGAGATGGTTCAAATCTTTTATAACAAATAGGACCCAAAAAGTGGTAATTAATGGTCATGAATCTGATATCGTCACAGTAACATCAGGTATTGCGCAAGACACAATTATTGGACCATTGTTGTTTGTAATCTACAGAAATGATATAAGCGAATGTTTCAAAAATTGCAATTTCCTTCTATATGCGGATGACCTCAAAATATACCGTATGATTGAAAATATCAGTGACCATTTAAATTTCCAAGAAGATCGTAATAAATTGAAACTTAGCATAGAAAAATGTAAGTATATAAGTTTTAGCAAGAAAAAACATATAAGTATTTTCAATTATTCTCTGTGCGGCGCAAATCTCGAGGGTGCATAAAATTAGAGATCTAGGAGTTACATTAGACATTAAACTAATACTAGAAAATCACACAACACAGACATTCACGCCTGTCACCCAGAGCGGTAGGCAGAGACTACGAACTTCCATTTGGCGCGATCCTTACACACCTCTCTTGCCTCCTTTACATCCAAATATCTACGCATACACGCTCTTCGGTTAAGGGTACTCCTAATCTGGCCCACTTTTAATGTAAGAAACTCATGTTGATAATATTTGTAATAGAGCATATTAGATGCATGGGTTTGTTATACGCTCTAGTAACGACTTTAAACGGCCAAGTACATATATGTATTTATATAAATCTTTAATATGCCCACAAATTGTATAATATGCCATCTCAGTGTGGAGTCCCTTTTACAAAAAATACGCAGACCGCCTTGAAAGAGTGCAAAAGAATTTCCTAAGATGCATGCATTTTAAATGTTCTCATAGTAAATTGTCTTACTTAAAATTGTTACAACAATATTAAATATTTAATCTAAAAACTAGAAGGTTACAATTACAAGTAAAGCTATTGTACGACTGTTGTAATAATAAGTACGATTTTATTAAAATAGTGGATAAGTTATGTTTTAAAGTACCAGTCAGATCACACACTCGAGCATGCCGCACATATAAACTATTTGCTACACCTAAGTCTCGAACAAATGCTGGGAAACGTTCACCATTGATTCGAATGACTGAAGCTTATAATATCTATTTCACTACCCTAGATATATATGCAACGAATGTTACTTCATTCAGAAAATCAGTTTTTTTAATATGTTGCGTGAATTCAACACCACGCATTTTGATTGAAATAAATCCATAGCCAGCTTACTTGAAAGAAATACTAACTTTTAGCAAAAACATGCTAATTTTTTATTTAATAATTTGTGGTTAACGGTGTTGGTTTCACAATTATTTCATTATGATGATGGTGTGTGTATATTATTAGTAAAATTATTATTGTGAAACTGTTTTTTGACCCAAATAAATAAATAAAAAAAACTTATCAAGGGACTATTCTTATTTCTGATGAATTACTGGATATTTCGTAACCCTATGTCAAATCATATTTTATAATTTTACAAAAAGACAAGTCTCCTTAGAATGTTTATCTCTATCGCCAAGAACGTGGTATTGCATATACGAGTATTTTGTAGCTATGAAATTGTGAATGGTTTTCACATTTTAAAGGTAAATTACGATTATAAATCACGTTAAAAAATCAAATATTTACATCGTTCTCATACAATTCAAATACCAAGAACATTTGCATTTCATTGAGATTAGTGCAGCTGTTACTGAAGATAAATTTTAAACCCGCAATGTTTTCAGAGTAAATCTTTTCTTCTTTATTTTACCATGGTGATTGTGTAACTTAAATCAATTTATAACCAACATTAATCGAAGTGGCAATGGGCCGCCCATATAGCTCGAAGAACCTGCAACCGATGGGGAAAAAAAGTTCTCGAGTAGCAGCCTCGTACCGGGAGTTGAAATGTAGGGTGACCCCCACTAGATGGAGTAACGAGCTGGTAAGATATGCAGGCATTCGGTGGATGCAGATGGCTCAAGACCGTGATTTGTGGCATAACTTGGGGAAGGCGTGTGTTCAAAAGTGGACTTGTGAAAGGCTTGAAAGGCTTGTGAATAACAGTGGTAGAGCCACTCGGCAGCTTTTTTTGTCGCACGGATGGGCCGGCTCGAACCGCGGTGGTACCATGACCTCACAGAATACCAGCGTGAAGTAGAGGCTTACCTCTGCGTTGCGCTTGGTGAGTGCAGGTGGCTGGAGGCCCAATTCCCCCCCTTCAACATGGTAGCGGAATTAAAGAAAAGACTACCCTAGGAGGGTAACAGCACCCCTGAAGAATCCCTCGCTGAGCATCCACGACCAAACTATTCCACTCCTAAGCCTTGGTGCTCAGGCTGCCACGCGTATTCTGGGGGGGGGGGGGGGGGGGGGGGCAAAATTCCGCTCGCGACTGATATTGCTCGGGGCAAGCGGAGCAATAAGACCAAGGCGACCCCTGTCACGCTATCCGTGAATTTTTACAACATCAGGGGATTTCATTCCAACCTCAACGCTGTCCATTACCATCTAGAGACGGCGAAGCCGGCCTTGCTCTTTTTAAACGAGACTCAGGTGTCCTCTCCGGATGATACTTCACATCTTTCCTACCCGGGGTACAAATTACATCAGAGAGGACTCATATCGGTAATGCTGACACAGACCGACTCATCGAGCACGTCCAAATAGCTGCAGACTCCGTGCTACAACAGGTCCCATCCGCAGAGATCGTGATACTCGGTGATTTTAACGCCCACTAAAGGTCAGCTGATCGGGACGGGATGCGGTTTTTTTTGCATCCTACCCTTGGACGTGGGTTTGCTTCTCGTCGGAAGATCCCAGCGTTGCTGCCGATTCTGTTGCTGATGTGGTACTTCAGAGTATTGAACTTTTTATTCCATCCTCTGTGGTGCCCATTGGAGGCAGATCTCAGCCATGGTTTGGTCGCTCCTGTAAAATAGCATCACGCTATAAGCAGTAGTGATACAGGGCCTGGGCTGACGCATCAACGTCTCGGGATGTAAACACCAGCGCACTTAAAAAGAAGTATAATTCCGCCTCCAGGTCCTTCAAAAACGTCATTGCCAAGGCAAGGTCTGAGCACATCGGCAGAATTGGCTAGAAGTTAGTTCGCCTTCCTTCGGGAACCAGTGCATTCTGGTCTCTCGCCAAGGCTGTCCAAGGGAACTTCTGTCAGCTATCTCTTCCATCTCTGCACAGAAAGGACAACTCACTGGCCTATGCCGCAAAGGAGAAAGCCGATCTTTTAAGCTCTCTCTTTGCGTCCAACTCGACTCTAGATGACGGCGGAAACACACCGCCGACCATCCCGCGGTGTGTGTGCTCCATGCCGGATGTGCGATTTACGCAGCTCTCGGTTCGTAAAGCACTCTTCTCCCTGGACGTCAGTAAGTGGAGTGGGCCTGATGGAGTCCCTCCTATTGTGCTGAAGACGTGTGCTCTGGAGTTGGCAACGGTTTTAACTCGTCTTTTCCGGTGGTCTTACTCCCAAGGCGTAGTCCCAAATTCATGGAAGACAGCTTTGGTCCAACCGATTCCTAAAAAAGCGACCGCTCAGACCCGTCCAACTACAGGCCTATCGCCATAACCTCCTTGTTCTCCAAAATAATGAAATCCGTTATAAACTGCCAGCTCGTGAGGTACCTGACTCATAGATGGGCGGAGGCAGTAGAGTCCAAGGAGGAGGTATTGGCCGTTAGTTTGGACATACCGAAGGCCTTCGATCGGGTTTGGCACAAAGCGCTTCTTTCGAAGCTTCCTTCCTATGGGTTTCCCGAGAAATTGTGCAAATGGATCACCAGTTTCTTTGCTGATCAGAGCATCAAGATCGTAGTAGACGGTACATGCTCTGATTTCAAGCCTATCAACGCTCGTGTTCCACAAGGCTACGTGCTATCACCAACGCTGTTTCACCTGCATATCAATGATATGTTGCAAACTAGTAAAATTCATTGCTATGCAGACGACAGCACTAGTGATGCCTTTTATACCAGCCGTGCCGATATTTCTCGGAAAAACGTCGCCGAGTACCGGGACAAACTTGTGTCTGAAGTCGAGTCTTTGCTGAACAAAGTCTCGGATTGGGTGTGACTAAATCTAGTCCAGTTTAATCTTTAGAAAACACAAGTTTGTGCGTTTACCGCTAAATAGAATCCCTTTGTCGTATCTCCTCAGTTTCAAGGCACTTCCCTTGTAGCCTCAGCCAGTATCGGAATCCTCGGCGTCGACATATCGAGTGATGTGCAGTTTCGTGGTCACTTGGAAGAGAAGGGCAAATTGGCCTCTAAAAAGCTTGGCGTGCTCAGCAGAGCGGGACAGAATTTGTACCGGCACAACGCCTGCAACTTTAAAAGGCGCAAGTTCGGCCTCACAAAGGATATTGTTCCCATCTCTGGGCTGGTGCTCTCCAGTACCAGTTCCTTCCACTTGACCGTATCCAGCGCATTGAGGCTTGCATTGTCGACGACCGAGTCCTTTCCGATCGGCTCGATTTGTTGGTGCTGCGAAGAGATGTTGCATCTCTTTGCATTTTCTTTCGCATTTACCACGGGGAGTGCTCTGAGGAATTGTTCGGATTAATCCTAGCCGCCAAATTTCACGAACGCATATCGCGGCAGATTTCCCGATACCATCCACACCATCTGGATGATTGGCGGTCCACCACTGTGCGATTTAGAATATGTTTTCTTTCTCGCACAACTTCCTTGTGGAATAGCTTACCACCAGCGATTTTTCCGGACCGATACGACTTAGGGACCTTCAAGAAAAGAGCCTACTCCTTTTTAAAAGGCAGGCAACGCATCTGCAATTCCTCTGGCTCCCCTGGTGTTGCGGTTGTTCATGAGTGGCGGTAGTCACTTTCCATCAGGTGAGCCGCATGCTCGTTTGCCCCCTCTCCTATAAAAGAGCCCCTTTATTCAACTCTCGAGCACCTGCGTGATTTATCAGTTTGCCACACGTTATTTTTGTTGCATTTTAAATTAATGACACTAATCTATAGGAATCGCTTGAATCTGTTTTTTTTATTATTATTGTGATTAATTTAATCAATAGCTGTATTATTCTTTTTGTAGCCGTTCAAGCTCACATAACACATTAATTTTCAAACTCAAGCACAATCATCAAATTACAACGATGTGAATAATGCTGTATCGAAGATAGTATAATGCTAAAAATTGTTTTAAACGGACCAAAATAAATTGTATATAATTTTTTTTACGTGGTAGAGCCATGGTTTGGCTATATTAATAGTATAGTTGTAGCACGAATGGGTCGGTTCGACCGGGGAAGGACCACGCTCTCACAGAATACCAGCATTAAATAGCATCTTAACCCTGTTGTGTTTCGTATGGTGAGTGTAGAGATCCGGAGACCCTTTTTACTGGAAAAGAGGCATTCCATCTTAGTTCTCACGGGTGACAACGCATATGCATTTTGATTCTTTATTGATGACAGATGTATATGTCTATGGGTATATGTACAACCACTTACCATCAGGTGGACTGTGTGCTTATTTGTCACACTATCCTATAAAAAAATCATACTTTTTACTAATAACAAAAATGCGGAAGGTTGTTTGTATGCGTGGATGTTTGTATATTTATGACTGAGAATGTTATGGGAAAACGACGAGAAAGAAGTCGCATTCTATTGCACCATAACAATGTCTCCGCGCTCATCGCGAACAGAACAAAGTCATTTTAGGCTTCTGAAAAGGTGGATTTCGAGACCTATACCGTCCACAGTCCAGACCTCCTACGATTTCTTTACCGTTACAGCCTATTAGAGTCCGCTGAACATAGGCCTCCCCCATAGATTATCTACAGGATGGAATATTTTCCTTAGTAGCCACGCTTGGAAGGCGGGTTTGCGGGTTTTTTTATTTTTCGTCATCATTAGGAAGGCGCTGCTGCCCATCTCTTGTATTGTTTCCCTTTGTCGCCTCTTACGACACCCACGGGATGATATGTAAAAGTGAATATTTCAGCAGCACCGCTTCACGGTTTTAGCTTCGTGATTTCTTTATTTTCCCAAAAATCATTCGATAAGAGGTTCGAAAGTTACGGAACCAGAAGATGATGTGATAGCTTTTAACCAGCACGTGAAAAATATGCCCTCGGACCAATGGTCCTTTTGTTTTCAAAATGGTTCCAACGAATGAAGATGTGTTTAAAATGTAACGGAGAATACTTTGAAAATCAGTAAATAAATTAGTATACATATGCATTGTTTTATTTATGAGTTACGCAAAGCTTTTGTTGTATCCCACGTATGTTAAATTGTAGCTGTCTGTTAATCACAGGAAATAAAAAAAGTAAAAAAACTGATACCCAAAACATTACTTTCACATCCTAGCCCAATCCAATGTCATATTAGTATTGAGACTAACATAATTTTTGTCGCTTTGTGGAAATAAATTTGGTGCTTTGATTTATGTTTTAGCCAATTAAATACTTTCCTTGATTTACATCATACATCATACATTTATCTTCTTCAGACAGACATTCGGTATGAATCTTATTTTGGCGTAGAAAGCGCAAGTTCTCCAGTTTTTAAATAAAATTCCTTTTTTGGTATGTTATTGTAAACAATTTTCTTTTCTTGGTCCGTATATAATCTATTCAAACAAGGTTCAGTTTTTAACGAGCATGTGCATGACGTGAATAACATATGGGTGCTCTGTCTACAAAAATTTTCTCCGATATCTAATGGTTTACTCAAACTTTTTGGTGGAGCAAATAAATTAAAGCATTCTAACTATTGGGTAAAGAAAAATCTTATATAAATTAAATCCAATATTAAAACAATGGTAAGAATACATTTTTGAAAGCGACTATGATTTTTTTTATGATTACAACCCATCCCAAGATGCCTGTCTAAAATAAGGCCCACATAACTATCCTGCGCCACCTGTACCTCTTGGATTCGAATGATTACATCTTTGTTTTATCATGTCACTAACGGGTAAAAGTCATGTACTATTTCTACTGTTTCAAGCAGTGCTACCAAATTCATTTTAACAATATTATATCAGGAAATAAAACGGGACCATAAAACTAAGATGATGCTAAATGGTGTACATCTGTGAAAGCCACATATTGTGTTCTACCTAAGCTTTATCACAGTAGTCTCTTTACAGCCATTTCACAAAAAATGTTTTTTTTTATACGATAAGGGTGACAAACGAGCACACAGTCCACCTGATGGTAAGTGATTGCTGCGGCCCATAGACATCTACATCTATCCTCTATTACAAATCAAAACGCGTTGTCACCTGTGAGGACTAAGATGGAATGCCTCATTTCCAGTAAAAAGGGCCTCCGGCCACCTGCACTCACCAAGCGAAACGCAGAGGTAAACCTCTACTTCACGCTGGTTTTCTGTGAGGTCGTGGTACCACCTCGATTCGAGCCGGCACATCCGTGCGGCAAAAAAAGCTGCCGAGTGGCTCTACCACTGTTATTCACAAGCCTTTCAAGCCTTTCACAAGTCCACTTTTGAACACACGTCTTCCCCAAGTTATGCCACAAATCACGGTCTTGAGCCATCTGCATCCACCGAATGCCTGCATATCTTACCAGCTCGTTACTCCATCTAGTGGGGGTCACCCTACATTTCAACTCCCGGTACGAGGCTGCTACTCGAGAACTTTTTTTCCCCATCGGTTGTAGGTTTTTCGAGCTATATGGGCGGCCAATTGCCACTTCGTGCCTGCCCATCCATGCGACAGCTAAAGCTGCCGCATGGCTCTACCACTGTTCAAGGTTTAGGTATTGGTTTTTCAAAAAAGGTTTGGTATGGATGAATTAATATCGTATGTCATAGTGGCTTTAATGTTTACGGAAACTAGCGCATGCAACTGCAAAATTTGGTAACGACCAACTGAATTATTACCACAATCAATTTGCAAACTTTAATGCTGCTAAGCAGTGCTAAGTCTACGTTGTTTGTGAAAGTTAAAATTTCCTGCGCTGCTGTTACAAATTCGATGTTCATTTTGCGAATATGTTTCATGCAGGTGATGTAAGATGTGATTGTGGGAGAGGTCAGAAATATTTTATGGTCTCCTATGCATGTAGGATTTTGAAAAATACTATACAGTCCTGTGTCGGGTATCACAGCATCAACGCCGCGAGACAACTAGTACTGCGCCCGCCAATCCATATGTCAAGTTATGTCAGATCATTTTTATAATAGGATAGAATATGACCTAGAAGCTCATTAAACTGGTATGGGCTTAAAAAGAAGAAGAAGAAGATATGTAATAAATGTTACAATTTGTATTTCTATTTTATTAAAGGAGTGTAATTTCAAAATGCTTAATTACTTGATTAGTTGATAGGGTGTTTTTTTAAAGAATAACGGCAACAAACTTAACTCATTTTTATTAAAAATAATACTGTTTAGTACCAACACAACATACGTATAAAAATTTAATATAAAAATGTAATCACACAACTAAATTAACTTTGAGTTTTCATTTAATTAATCTTATGAATTTAAGGCAAAATGTAGTCCTGAAACGGGATGAATTCAAATATCGCACTTTTATTTAATTTTAATTAACAGTCATATTACAAGCCGAAAGATAAAAGGCGGCATTTTAACTATTTTCAAAATTAATTTTAGTTTAAGTTTGATATACGATATAATATTATGAGGTTAAATGGTTGAATGGTAGAGAATACCTCCGGCAGTAATTCCGCCTATACATAATATTGTATTAAGTTTCAATAAATAAATAAATCAAATATCAACCAATTTGTTACGTGAATTTCACAGTAAAAGTGTTAAAATATAATAAAATAAAACAATTTCATGCGTTTTATGTTCTCCTTGTATGACAGTTTTAGAAACATATTGTCTTTATTAAATTTGAACAGCCCCTATACGTAAACAAATTAAAACAAACGTATGTAAGAACTAATAACTCTAATAAGTAGGGACCTTCGTTATTACTATGACTGCATTGAACAGTCTGAGACAAGAACTTAAGTAGTTTTTGCAAACGTTGAACAACTCTTAAATATTCTAAACTTAGTTATGTGGTGCATTGTTCAGGAGTCACTGACTCGCGAGTTTGTGAAGTTTGCAATATCTACGAGTAATAGTTTGTGTGGTTAACATTGCTCGTTTCAGCAAAGCTATGCACTGTATGATCTTCTTTTACTACCCGGTTGCGGTAGAAAAAAGCAGAATACTCTTATGACTGGTATTTCTGCAAAAAATAGTGCCCCGTCCCAGGCTTCGTTAAGTTTGGATCTATGAATGTGGCGTTAAGATCTCGCAATATTCTTTTAAATAAAATATAGTCTAGATCACTCCTGGCATTGCTCTATGTCTGTTCATTAAGCTTCATCACACTCGGTCCAGCCGTACCGAAGATTAGCCCGGACAGACAGTCCAAAAACTTTAATAATGTTTATTTATGCTTAAATGGCATGCAAATAACCCTTGAACTCAAAGGCAGTTATTTCGTACTACACACAGACACTTCAATTTTATATATATGTATACAGATTAGCTTTTCGCCCCGCGATGTTATCCTCGTTCAGGATATAGCGTTCAGACAGTCATGGCCACACTTATTATAAGATCGCATAATACGGTGATCTCAAACTATCGCATGGAAACTTTTTCATATTTCGGAGTGATCATTATCAGCAGAGTTTGAGTTAGACGAAGTCTTTTCGAATAGTGAAAACTGCTCTAACAATCTGCCTCTTCGTACTCCCGTAGATTTATCACACTTCTTTTATGAATCATATTCTATTATATCTGCACGCTTCACGTATTCACCGTGCTTAATCCCTTTTTCCTTCAAAAATTCTCAAAGCTTATCACATGGAAATCTATTATTTCCATTCATAGTCCTTTCTTTTATAACTATTCTGCTTTCTTCAACTGTCATTGGCTTGTGCCTTTCATTTCTATTTTGTTTTTTATTTTTTTTCTTATTATAAGCTAGTGCTTGACCACAATTCCACCTGGTGGTAAGTGGTGATGTAGCCTTAGATGGTAAATCGCACTGTCTTATCGTAACAAAAGCCTATTCACTCTTGCCTTGAAGACGCCCAGATTATATTCGGACGGAAAGATGGACGCCCGCAAATTATTCCACTCCTTTGCTGTATGCATGACAAAAGACGAAGCAAACCGTTCGGTTCTAATGCGTGGAATATCGACAAGAAAGGAATGAAGACCCGCCGACCGCCTGGTTGTTCAATGGTGGAAAGGAGAGGGAGGAATTAAAGTGTGTAATTCCTGCGCACACTCACCGGAATGCATACTATAGAATACCCAGAGACTGGCTACTCTGCGCCAATGCACGAGGCTGACAAGACTGGTTTCAACCAAATCAAGGTCACCAATGAGCCTCTTAGCACTTTTCTCCACTGAGTTCAATGCTGCCAGGTGGCATTTTGCAGCACCAGCCCATATGTGACAGCAGTACTCAATGCACGACCGGACTTGCGCTTTATAAGGTAAGATGCTGCCCTGGCGTGAAGTACCGCCGCACCCTTGCAAGGACACAAAGTTTTAAGTATTTTTTAAATTAACTGCATAATTTATGTACACCTCCCTCCTAACCGTTCGTTGTGAACAATTCTTTACGTAAAAAGGCAGCCTGGAAAAAAATGCTTCTACAGGGATTCGCCTGTTTTACCATCTTTATTTAATTTAATTTACTTTAGTTTTGTTTCAATGTCTATTAGTTATCTATAAAAAATATGACGAATAATTGAAAACTGTATCAAAATAGCTCATAATTTAATAATAGCTTTCATCTCTACTTTCGCCCTTAGGGGTGTAATATCTGAAATTATTAAACTCGTGTTATTCCAGTGGAAAGCCTTTATTAGTATTATCAAAGTATTAATTAAAATAACACAAAACTTAATTAAAAGATGGCAGAATTTCAAATAATCTTTCATTTTTAATTTTAAGGGTAGAATTATCAAAAATATGTTGTTTTGTAAAATCGTAAAATACGTTTTTATTTATTTTATATATTTACAGAGTACTTTCTATAAGTTTTAAGCAAATCTACGTGTTAAATGAAAAGTTTTTACTAACTGTAATTCTATTGTTGTATTCTATTTCACTCTCTAGAGGTAAAATGTTCCAAAATCTTTTCTTAGTGGATGATTACGTTATAAAAGGCGGTTTGGCGGCTTGAGCTGCGTGTTGATAGATGAGCTCTCTAGACATCTTCTTTTATATTTTATAGATATACGCTTTTACTTTATAGTCTCAAAAAATATTAAAACCTTTTTTAATCAACAAGTTTAAAAAACTTGAATGAACAAAAATTGTATATTCTCTTTTATATATACAGAAGATAATGATTTTATATATATATATATATATATATATATATATATATATATATATATCATTAAATACGTTGTGTACGTGTTGGACTCATAGGCCGTTTTCAACAATATCCTTCCAAAATTAATAGTAGAACAAAGGTAACGTCAAAGCAATCAGTAGTTAATTTGTATTTATTAAAATATACCAAAGTTTCGATCAAGTAACTTCATTAAACATCTTGAAAGTTAATAATGACAAGAATAAAGTTTGTTTTCTCTTTGAAGTCTTTGTAAATTCAGGAACTTGTTTCATAAGTCCTCGTGAAAGTCGTTCACATTTCAGTTATCTTAGTGATGTGACTCAAATCGCGATTCGAATTATTTGAGTTTGTATTAAGTTTGTGTTATTGTCTTCCAGCAATTAACACGTTCACTACAAAATTAATTGGAACATGGTCGCCCGGGCTTTGTTCGGAGTAAAAAAAAATCACAATGTTGATATTTAATTAGATTAACTTGAAAAGTAAAACAATATATCAATACAAAATTTTTTTTTTTTGTAGGATAGGGTGACAAACGAGCACACAGTCCACCTGATGGTAAGTGGTTGCTGTGACCCAATATCCACATATCCTCAATAAGTAATCAAAATGCAGATGCGTCGTCACCCGCGAGGACTAAGATGGAATGCCTATTTTTCAGTAAAAATGGTCTCCGGTTCTCTATACTAACCATACGAAACACAGCAGTGTTAAGCTGCTATTTTACGCTGGTATTCTGTGAGAACGTGGTCCTTCCCTGGTCGAGCCGAACCATTCGTGCTACAACTATACTAATAATATAGCTGCAGCATGGCTCTACCACGTTTATATAAATTATATAAATAGTTAGAACCATTTCCGAGAAACTAATTACACATATATAAATATACATGCACAAGAATTGCTCGCTTTATGTAAAGGAATATTATGATAATGAAAATAATGTATTTTGTTTTATGATGTAATCGATTGAAACTACTTTAATTCATTTTCGAGTTTAATTTTATAACTAAGTTACAATGAAATTAAAAATTATCATAAAATAATTGCAAGATTATATAATATTCGTAATGAAATAAGTCAATTTATATAAGATAATCAATAAAATATGATACCAATACGACCACCCGTGTGATAGCTGTGTAGATCAATATGTTGTCACGTGTGCATCGTAAAAGCTGAATATAGGAAATACCTGAAAGTTCCAATGGCAGTAATAAAATATCATATTAATACGATCACCGGTGTGATGGCTGTGTAGATCAATATGTTGTCCCGTGTGTGTCGTAAAACTGAATATAGAAAATACTTGAAAGTTCCAATGCAGTATTAAAATATCATATCAATACGATCACCCGTGTGATAGCTGTGTAGATCAATATGTTGTCCCGTGTGTGTCGTATAAGCTGAATATAGGAAATACCTGAAAGTTCCAATGGCAGTATTAAAATATCATATCAATACGATTACCCGTGTGATAGCTGTGTAGATCAATATGTTGTCCCGTGTGTGTCGTAAAAGCTGAATATAGGAAATACCTGAAAGTTCCAATGGCAGTATCCAAGTAGTAACGCAAGCTGTACAATACCCAGGTTATCAAAGATGGCGCCTGGTATTATGATCGACAATCTGCCTCCTACGTTTGATTTTTAAAGCCAATCCTCCTTGTACACGCCCCTAGCTGCCCCAACCAAGGGTGACGGGATTAGGGCCCATGAGTACTCCTATCGACGGGCAGCAGAGGGACGGGGTCAGAATATGGCCACGTGGAATTTCCTAATTACAATAAACAATATGGGAGAAAGCTAGAAACACATAGTACTTACCATTCTCCGAAGCTAACTTCGCACCAAGGCTTGGGCAGGCCGTGAGTGTGTGTAATTGTGGATGGCGAGTAGTGTACAGTGATGTGTGGGCCTTGGCAAGCATATGCGAGCAGCAACTGCCGAGTTCCAGGCTGCTCCAAAATGTGGTAATCTCCCGCGGAGTCACCCACCGTCACTTTCTTCCTTCATCCCTATGACAGTCCTAACAATTTGTCAGCCAGGCGTCGAATTCTAGACTTAACAAAGAAACCTTCGTCGTTGCAACGTCTGCTCACAAAACCGACTCCAAAAATGGAGGTTTCCCGGGCGTCCTTAAACGTGCCCTCGATAGCACAGTGTTATAGCAACTGTTCGACTCGACCCCGCCGCCGGTAGGAAAAAACTCTATCGCGCGAACGTCAAACCGGTACGAATGCACCGCGCCGAGCGCCCCCTGGCGTTAGTTCCTGAAATTAGCGTTTGGCGCGAACAAACCCCCGTCCCGGACATAAGGACCTATGTCTGCGACCAACCGGCAAGCGGGACAGGGTCGCGACGGCACGTTGCAAGACCGAATCTACACCAAAACTAGGCCACCTTAGGCCCCCATCATATCTTGCAACCCTAGCCACCGCCTCAAAAGATAGCCCCAATGTGGCAAGCCGGGGGTCAACCTCCGCTGGATGCCCCTGGTGAGCATCGCAGCACTTTAATAAGTCCTGTATTGGACCGAAGTCCGACGAACTCTTTCAACACCTATCTGTGCTCCTATGATTAGTTCCGCAATACGACCGCATCAGGTCTGCAAACAGCGACGCGATACGAAGCGGCCCAGCGTGGCCTCCTAAGCTTCAGTGCAGAGAGCACCCACAAATTCCACATGAATATCATCTGTGGAGAGCCAAACGAAACGCACAGATAGTCCTTAGTATAGATTTTCATACAGAAGGCATAATCATAGATGGCTTGATATGGTATATAACTATTTACCTAATTGTGCAGTAGCTGATTTCAATCTGACAATCTCTCAACTAGCTGGCCTTTTAGACAAGTAGTCCTATGCTCATATTTCAACTAATTTTTCAAAAGCATCAATTGTTCAACTACAGAATTAATTCAACCAAATTAATCACCGATGCACATGGTCTACTTGCAAATTAAACAAAACAATAAACGTAAGAGACAGCCCTTTCCTCATTTCAAATAAGTATCTTAGACAGTGCCTAAAACCAAATGCAAAAACCAACGGAGGAACGACTCCTTATTCCTTTCGGCATATAAATAGGGTTATCTAATTTCAGCCTTCCTTTTCACAAAGCAAAATGATTAAACACCATCACAAAACATATACATGATTTTCCAAATAGCGCGACATTCAATTTCAATTTTCCGTGCAACAACAAACACAGTGATTAAACATATTTACAAAACATATGCAGCAGCATTTAAAGGAGTAGATTAAATTCAATTCTTTTAATCACAACCGCTACAAATATGAAAATTTCGCGGAAAACCCAAAAGTATTTTTTAATTTTAATTTAAAGAATTTTTATCTAAGTGCTCGACCAAACCAAATCTAATACCAAGGGGTATTAGATTTGGTTTGTTTGGTTGTTTGGACCAAACCAAATCTAATACCCCTTGACAGCGTGATTCAACGCTCCAGGGGGTCCTAATCTTCCCACCACCAAGTGGAGGCCACATGGCGTGAACCCGAGACCAATAGAGCGCGAACCTCTAACAGTCGCCACTCGGGTTGTACGCCTTCACTGAGGCCGTCTGCAACAGAACATTTTGACAAGTGGACTGTTGATGACTTAAGTCTCAGTGGAGGCGGCCGTGGTAGGAGCGGTGGCGGCAGCTAGCTAGGGCCGCCTCCATCAAATGGGGAACAGTGGTACACCAGTCGCGGCCACTTAGCTAACGGGAGTGAGAAGGGTCTAGCGAACTGATGAGTGGCCGTGACGTTCCTCTCCACACGCTGAGGGGGGGTGATGACACCCCCGCCCCTGGGGGAATTACCCCCGACCAGTCGGGGGTAATTCCCCCACTACTCGAGACCTCCTAGCCAGAAGGCTAGGAGGTCTCGAGCAGTCTGGTAGGCATCGTCCGGCAATCTCAAGTGGCCGACGACACCCAGTGCCTCCCCCTCCAGTGAGACCAGGAGGTACGCCATCTTTTGGCTCGGGGTCAAGTTACTCCGGGCGTCCCCCAGGCTGTCGAAAAGACCAACGAAGGTCAGCCATTTGGAAAGGACCCCGGAGAAGCTTGGCAGGTTCAGAGTTGGGAGTTGTCCCAACAGCTCCGGCTGAAGCTGCCTGCAAGAGGACTCGGGCAGGCCACTCATCCGAGCTTCACGCGCCTCCTCGGCATACCTGCCTTCAGCCTCGATCAACTCGTCCGTGAGCCAAAAGAACTGCTCGTAGTCCGCGAAGCAGGAGTCCAGGACTCCATTTTCCACATCCGAATCCTCGAGCTCAGCGTAAGCCTCCTCTACTGCGGCCCTTCGAGCATCGACCTGCTCGAACCGCTTCATCAAGTTATGGACCCATTCCGGTCGACCTATCAAAGCATGGGCGCTTGTGGCCCAGCGTAACTCAGTCCGCAGGCAACGGATTAGTAGCTTGGGCGATGACATCACTACTAAATATAAATTACGACGCGGCTCGAGCACCAATTACAAAAATAACAATTAACAAATACAACAAAAAATTAACAGTTAATAAATGCAGTTCCTATCAAATCGAGTTGAATAGAAATTACACAAATACGAATTACTACTTATCAAACCAAATACAAGTTAGCACAAAAGAGAAGACACAAATCAAATTAACAAATAACAAATACTAGTGCGATCAAATCAAGTTAAATTCAAATTGCGCAAATACAAATTACTGCTCTTTAGTTCAAATACAAATTACAATACAAATAAGATACACATCACGGTCGGTCAACAAAAATGCCTAGCTCGGAAATCGACCCTTCGATAAGTAATCCACTACAACTATCCGACAACGATAATTAACCGATTACGTGATAATAACCATCTACCTACATGACGTATACCTATACAAAAACTCCCGCTTGCGCAACCTAGGGCGCGGCTTTTCAATCTACCCACTAACCAAAAAAAGGCAAGCAACAAAGCAACAAAGGAAAATAATTTTATTATTACGTACAAAAAAAAATATTTTTACGTATTAAGGACGGGCGTGACAAAATTAACCCAATCAAACCAACGCTCCCTGCCACCAGAATTGCTTAATTTTTATCAAACACTATGGTCGGGATCGACCGGGGAATCGAACCCGGAACCGCGCTCTGCAACCGGTTTGTACACGCCCCTAGCTGCCCCAACCAAGAGTGACGGGATAAGGGCCCATGAGTAATCCCATCGACGGGCAGCAGAGGGACGGGGCCAGAATATGGCCTCGTGAAATTTCCTAATTACAATAAACAATATGGGAGAAAGCTAGAAACACATAGTACTTACCATTCTCCGAAGCTAACTTCGCACCAAGGCTTGGGCAGGCCGTGAGTTCCAGGCTGCTCCAAAATGTGGTAATCTCCCGCGGAGTCAGCCACCGTCACTTTCTTCCTTCTTCCCTATGACAGTCTATATCAAAGGCACGAGCAATTAATATTGTCAAATCACTTATATACGCTATCAAATTAGAATAACCGAATTCGCGGTAAATTAGGCGCGCCTAACACACAATTCAGACTTTGATCGCAGTCAATGTTAACTTCCTAACAATTTGTCAGCCCGGCGTCGAATTGTAGACTTAACAAAAAAAACCTTCGTCGTGGCAACGTCTGCTCACAAAACCGACTCCAAAAATGGAGGTTTCCCGGGCGTCCTTAAACGTGCCCTCGATAGCACAGTGTTATAGCAACTGTTCGACTCGACCCCGCCGCCGGTAGGAAAAAACTCTCTCGCGCGAACGTCAAACCGGTACGAATGCACCGCGCCGAGCGCCCCCTGGCGTTAGTTCCTGAAATTAGCGTTTGGCGCGAACACTCCTTGAAATGGGATAGGCCCATGCCCAGCAGTGAATTTTTGTGGGCTGGTAAAAAGGAAGAAAACTATGACACAAATAGTTTTTTTCAACCGACTTCAAAAATGAGTGGGTACGCAATTTGTTTTTTTTTATCTCTGTCGCTTCATCACTTTTTTCTCGGTGAATCGATTTTGATATTTCTTTTTCTATTTGAAAACGGACGCTTCTTATGTGTTCCTACATAATTTTCACATATTTGATCACGGTCTGACCAGTAGTTTTTGAGTTATCCTTAATAATTTATATTGAAGTCGGTTGTACAAAATTTTTGATTTTACCACTTATTTAATTCTATAGTAAGGGGCATAGTGTTGTAGATTTTTCTGTTACTGTTTTATTTTTTATTTTAAGATACTTACGCCATAATAGAACAGCCTATGACTTTGTGCTTACAAAAGCAATAATCCAAAAAATCAAGTATGATTTATGGTAATGTGTAGCCCGTTAGAAGTAGCAAGGTTTTTAGAATTTGTTCCTTTTTTTGTTACATTACTTTGATTGAAAAATGATAAGCCCCAATAATGATAATGCAGATGATGTTATTATGGTAGTGACGACGTTGTCGATCAACAAGAATTATTTTTTTATAGAATAACGGTGACAAACGAGCCTAAGTAGACTATAGCCCATAGACATCTAAATATAATCTTGATTAAGTATCTATATGCGATGTGTTGTTACCCCTGAGGACCTTGTTTCCATTAAAAAAGGTATCCGGTTCTTTACACCTACCATACAAAACACAGCAGCGTTAAGTTGCTCTTGCACGCTGGCGTTCTGTGAGTGTGCGATCCTTTCCCGGACGAGCCGACTCATACGTGTTACGATAATATAGCCACAGCATGGTGCTATCACGTAAAAATATTACAATAAAGTTTTGAGATTACAAAAATTTACAATAACTTTTACCTAACTTATCACTCATCACAGGTTATAGTAATTAACATTTATTAGACATTATCATACATATTACATTATTACATATTAGTAAATATTAAATTTGCTGCAACACTTGCGCACATGGGATTTCATTGTAAAGTAAATTTATTTTATATTATTAAATGTTTTGTTATATACAGGGTTAGTTTGCAATAACCGGCCAAATTTGCAGAGAAGGTTCAGAATAAGTAATCAGCAGAGCGGGACAGTATTTCATGCCGGCACACCGCCTGCATCTTTACAAGGCGCAGGTACGGCCTCACATGGAATACTGTTCCCATCTCTGGGCAGGGGCTCCCCAGTGCCAGCTCCTTCCACTTGACCGCATCCAGCGCAGAGCGACTCAAAGCGTCGACGACCGAGTCCTTTCCGATCGGCTCGATTCATTGGCACTGCGAAGAGATGTTGCATCCATTTGCATTTTCTTTCGCATCTACCACGGGGAGTGCTCAGAGGAATTGTTCGGATTAATCTCAGCCGCCAAATTTCACGAACGCACATTGCGGCAGAACTCCCGATACCATCCACACCATCTGGATGATTGGCGGTGCACCACTGTGCGATTTAGGAGATGTTTTCTTCCTCGCACAACTTCCTTGTGGAATCGATTACCATCAGCGATTTTTCCGGACCGATACGACTTAGGGACCTTCAAGAAAAGAGCCAACCCTTTTTAAAAGGCCGGCAACGCATCTGCAATTCCCCTGGTGTTGCGGTTGTTGATGGGCGGCGGTAGTCACTTACCATCAGGTGAGCCGCATGCTAGTTTTCCCCATCTCCTATAAAAAAAATATATTGGCAAATTGTGATGAAAAATTAACTAAAAAAAGTTCCAACAGTCTGTCCTTACTTCTATATACATTCAATTTGAGGTAATTTCAAATAAAAGTAGAAGCTTTATTTATTCGTATTTTCAAAAAGTTCAAAGCTATGATATACAGCTATATTACATATTATACTTTCGATATTTTATTAATGATTTATAAACACTATCATTGCTAATATGGTTATTAAATTAAACTTTTAACTAATACACAAAACAACTGCTGAATATAGGCCTCCCCCATAGATTGCCTCATATAGATTCGCCATAGTAATTGCCATACTTGGCAAGCGGGTTGGTGACTGCAGTTTTTTTATTTTTAGGTGTTACTAGGAAGACACTGCTGCCCATTTGTCGCCTCCTACGATACCCACGGGGTGAAATGGGGTAGTGAATAATCTTACACAGTAACTACACGGAAAGTTTTTTATTTATTTATTTATTTAGAAAACCAACTGCTCTTATGAATATACAATGATAATAATTTATAAATTGTAATAACAGCCAATTATAGGTTTCCCTGTATAAATCTTAAATGGTATCTCCTACTCTTAATACATATCAAATAAGAACATGGTGAAACTATTAAACTATGACTAAGAGGTATGCGCGTACGCGCACGCACGCATGTGTGTGTGTGTGTGTGTGTGTTCGTGTAGGTATGGGTCTATAGATATATAAATAAATGTTTTATCATACGTATTATTTATAATATATCAACATAAAAAACAATAAATAACACATGAAATGATATACTTTAATGTTATAATAATAGGTATGCAAATAGATAAGTTATTTACCGTTACTGACATACTCACACTTAAATGGACTTAATGTCTAAAATAGCTATAATTATTTTATTATTATTATTGAATTCTATTAATTTGTTTATATACACTGACTCGAAGTGCTCATAAGCTTTAGTAGTTGGTTGTAAAGTTAGGTCTAACAAACTATTCTAAACTTACTCGGAATGAATTTATTGCAGTAATCTATTTCTAAACTTATAACACAAGTCAGTGTTTGGAGCGTGCTAGCCTTTGTGGGCTTTACAGTTTCCTGTACAGTAAGTTTGAAACATAATTTTGCTTCAAATTATAATAGTAGCATCAATGTTTTATATAATAGTACAACTTAGTACCTAAGTCATATTATTATGTTATAGACGATTGATGTTACTATTATAATTTTTATATACAATTTGTGTTTGTGTTGATTCTGGTCTAGATTCGAAACCAAGGCTTCCATGAAATAGTAGGTATTCAAAATAGATCTCACTGTCTACATTACTATTAAATATATTTATAATATCAGATACTTATAATTAATCAAATAAATAAAATATTTATTTTTATAATATCAAATATTTACAAAGTGCAGATGCATTGTCACCGCATACGACTAAGAAAGAATGCCTCTTTATCATTGAAAAGGGTTTCTGGTTCTTTATATTTACGGTATAAAGCACAGCAGTATTATAATACGTGGTAGAGCCATGCTAAAACTATATTACTTATATATTTGTAGCACGAATGGGTCGGCTCGACCGGGGAACCACCACGCTCTCACAGAATACCAGCGTAAAATAGCACGCTGCTGTGTTTCGTATGGTGAGTGTAGAGAACCGGAGACCCATTTTACTGGAAAAGAGACATTCCATCTTAGTCCTCACGGCTGATAACGCATCTGTATTTTGATTCTTTATTAAGCATAGATGTAGATGTCTATGGATCGCAGCAACCACTTAAAATCAGGTGGACTGTGTGCTCGTTTGTCACCCTTATACTATACAAAAAAGTACAATTATAAAACTATAAAAAAAAAAAACTAAACCTACTAACCTAATTATCACACAGTCCCACTCCCCCGGTATCGTGCCAAGAACGCTGTCTGCGTATCCCCGCTAAATGGCTATACTTAGCCTTTGAGCGAGAAAAGAACCAGCACCCTTATCACCAGCAGTAACGACCAGCTGCGAATGGAGTTCTTGAGGAACTTTACCGCACGTGGACCCCACGGACCGATAGTCTCTACGGCAAATGGCACAAATATGTAGTCATCACTCAGAGACTTATATTTGCGCCAGTTACTCAGTTCAGCTGCCTCTGATGCCGCTCCGGCTCTAAACGAGGTACCGCTGAGAAGAGAGGCCGCCAAAGTGTCTATGCAAGTAGCATCCCACACTAGGGCTTTACCTCTCTCCTAAGGGACCAATGTTATGCCGTCGGGTCTCTTGCCATCGTCTCTAAATATATTTTTTTAAATTTCTCAGACATGCAGGTTTAATCACGATAGTTGTATCGCAGAGCAATTGGTAAATGAGCGCATTAGACTGCATAGACAATGTCATTGGTGCCGTCGGGGAATGCTGTGAAATGGTTATACCGCCATCTTTCAAAAATTATTAAGATTTTTTTGCATATTAAAATAGAAACTCACACGTCAATTATTCAATTATGTTGATTATTTAATTTCTGTAGTAAATACGTAGGTCACTCAATAAGTTTTGAGATGCTCGAAATTTAAAAAAGGAACGCACCCGTGTTATATGTTTCTAAAAAGCAAATTTATTTATAAATAGAACCCATAAGCCAATTGTTCAAAATTGAAAAAAAGTTCTACTAATTTTTCTGCAACACTTCCCGCGCTTTCCATTTAAAACGATGGATCTTAACTGTGAACAGTTGCGCGTTATGATATATTATGATTTTAAATTTGGTTTAACCGAAAAATTAAGTCTACAACGGTTACAATCAGTATTAGGAGACTCAGCTCCATCACGCACAATAATTTTTAGGTGGTATGCTGAATTCAAAAGGGGTAAAATTAATCATAAAGATGACCAATGAACCGGAGCCCCGCAAACAGCGGTAACGGCAGAAAATGTTTGGATTACTGAAATGTTGACGCGAGAAGACCCACGCATCACATATACGGACATTGAAAAGATTGTAGGCATTAGTTCGGGGAGTATTCATACCATCCTACATCAACATCTTGGAGTGAGGAAGCTTTGTTGTCGATAGATCCCTCGTTTGCTCTCCGAAAGCGAAAAACAGACTCGTGAATTTGTGCCATGAAATGCTTCTACATTTTGAAAACGGGGCATCTAGGCATGTTTCAGAATTGATTACTGGTGGCGAGACATGGATCTATCAATATGATCCGGAAAATAATAGGCAATCATCGGTATGGGTCTACTTAAATGGACAGTTAATGACAAAACTGCAAAGACCTCGCAACGTCGGCAAAAAATTGGTGGCTAGTTTTTTTTTTGCGGAGCGGACATTTATCGACTTCAATGCTAGAAAATTGTAGTTTAGTCAACTCTGATTGGTATACTATAGTTACACTACCTAAAGCTTTTCAAGCTGTGCGGGAGAGAAGACCATAGACCGGGCATCGGGGAATCATGCTGCATCACGATAACGCCTCTTCACATACCTCCCTTAGAACAAAAGCATTTATTGAGGAATCTGGTTTTGAAACTCTAAGTCACCAATCCTACAGCCCTGACTTAGCTCCTTGTGATTTCTGTTTGTTCCCAAGAGTCAAAGAAAAAATAAAAGGCAAGTTTTTTTCAAGCGCCGAATAAGCCATGGCTGCCTATGAAGAAGCGATTTCCGACTTGTCAGATCAAGACTGGCAAAAGCGTTTTCAGAGTTAGTTTAGGCAAATGGATCTTTGTATAGAGCATGATGGAGAATATTTTGCAAAGATGTAAAATAAATATTAATAGTATCTAGAGTAGATACTTTTTGTATATTTCAAAACTTATTGAGTGACCTACGTATTTTCGGGAGTATGTAAACCCTTGCTGACTAACAAACGAGGCTCAAACTAATGTCGGGAAATATCTATAGTAAGCTTAGCCTCTTTTACATGTACATAACATGTAATAATAATAAACAAATATATAAAATATCACAATATAACATAACTAAATCTAAAATTATATAAATTGATTTAAAAACAATCTTATCGCTATTTAGTACTTAAGCGCCTAGAGACGGGTACAGACCAGGTTTAAAAATCCACAACCCCATCGAACATCTAAGAGATGTGTAGCAGCATCTTCCTAAAATCTCCTTTATGAGGTTATCTATGGGGGAGGCCTATGTTCAGTGTTAGATTTTTGATGGGCTGTAATGAATGAATGAATGAATGCACACTACACTGATCGGAACGTGAAGTAAGCGGATTGGCGAGCGCAGATCTGTAACTCTTACATTAGTAAGGAGTACAATACTCAAGTAATCTTATATCTGTGACATTTGAGATTTACATTTTTTTTATTAAGTGGAGTCCAGTTGAAAATATATTTTACTACGAAATTATATTCCTAAATTGATATGGTATAATCTTTCGTTAAATATAAATTCAAATTTAATCTAATAATCTAAAATAAATCTAAGTATCTTAATATTAATAACTAAGGTAAGCCATTTGTATTTCGTATCGTACCGTAAGTATCAAAAATTCGGATCACGAGGTGATGCGATTTATTTCTAAGCCCGCTTCCAACTTGCCAACCGCCGGTGGGCAAATCAATCTCTTCAATATTTATGCTTGGGGAATTTAAAGTGGTCTAACATAAAATAATATTTTACGAGTACTTTCGTATGGACAAAATGTTTGCCGTATTTTAACATATAAAATATTTTTTTGGTGAGGTTAAATTAAACTGTAACTGCTTAGACACTTCTACTCTGTAGGAGTACAATTTGTATGTTATGTTGTACGTGTATAATAAATTACGATTTTGTTGTCAGTTCCTTTAACTGTTTTGTTCAGATAATATTTTAATAATAATAATATATCTGTATGCGTCTAATTACTAGTTTTCTAGTTGCGTGGTTCACAGCGCTTGCATGTTGGACACTTAACATCTTAAATATGAAAAATAAAATTATGTTTTTTATCGCTTACATACATCGCCACTGAGGTCACATTCTCCTTGACTTTTTTTTAGAGAACTTTTAGTATAGAAAAGACATATTATTTATTAGCACATCGATATATTTGCATAAAGTACCCTGCCTTTCTGTGTTCTACAGGATGTATTTTGGAGAGTGCGCAAAAATTGCCAGACTTGATTGCCCATTTTTCCAATCCGATTACAATGTGGATGACTGCAAGGCAAGGGTGAATAAGTTTTTGTTGAGGTTAGTATTTTTTAATATGTACGGCTAATCCACCATTTGCCAATAAGTAGGATAGTTATCAAAAGTAGAGTTATAATCGTTAAAATAAATAAATAAATACTTGTTTCGATATAATTACCACTTCATTATCAACCGCAAAGTACTTGACTCCTTGGTCGTCGGTGAAGGAAAACATCGCGAGGAAACCTGCATTAAATATAGATTCTATATAAGAATTTATATTATATAGTTACAAATAATAAGAATTCTTTTTCTTATTTCGTGTTAGAGCCTCCAATTTAAATTCCCAAATCTAATTCCCTTTCTGGTGTTAGGAATTCCACTTTTAGCAAAGCTTTGAAATAAATTTAAATGTTGATACGTAAAGAGAAAACCGTGTTTATTTCATATTATTTTTACAATTTTTAAGCATATTGCTTGACTGACCTAACACTGGCAGAATTCTATTAAGAAAAGCCATAATTTAAAAAAAAAGGAAAAGAAGCATCTTTAGCAAACGTAGGAGTGTGAGATTTGGTGTAGTTAAAGTTTATATCGAGAAGGAGAACTGTTCGCGACGGTTTAAAGACTTTAAGCAAAAAGTGATGAAAGAATATTATTTTGTATAAAAAGTGAAATTAGCAACAAAATCGAACAAATTGTGTATTAATTACAGTGTGTTTACAACTCTTAGTATATTTGTATAGAATGTCGTTTTAATAATAGTTGATATAAATAACTTTAAGCATTTAATAAAAATTCGAACAATCACAGTGCATCATATCGTGGAACTTTCTGGAAGTTTAATTAACTGCGCAATAGTTTGTATGAAAATAATAAGAATATTTTTGTGTTCTAAAAGAGTTGTAAATATGATATTTATTTAGCATATGGTGTATAGATTGCAATAGTAAAGAAATAATTTGTGTAAATAGACGTATTTGATAAATATAGAAAAATTAAAGATTTAATGTGCACATTTGTTATGAAAATTTGGTACATTTCGCTTGATAACTTTTTTAAATGTAAATATATTGAATAACCTTTATCACATACTGATAAAGGACCAAAATGCCTATTTAATGATATATAGCGTGTTAATGTAAAAATTAGCCTTGTATAGAAAATATTGCGATTTGTGCTAATGACATAATGAAAATGTTTAAAAATAAAGAGGCAAAACGGAAAATGGCAAACGGCTCTCTATACAGTATAGCCGAAGTCTACCTTATGGGGGCAAATCACAGTAATGTTGTAGTAGGAAGAACTACCAGTTACAAGCAGTAGTATTCGGTAGTAGCTGAAGTGACTAGTAGCAGAACACAGTGAACAGTTATAGTGAAATAGAAAAAGTTTAGCTAGCCGAAAAAGGTCGTAACTGAAAATCGCAGTTACACATAGTCGAAAAAAGTGGCAACTGAAAATTCTCAGTTGCATATAGTAAAATAGTGTTAGCTAACCGAAAAAAGTGGTAACGGAAAATTTGCCGTTACATATAGTGAAAAGTGTTAGCTAGACGGAAAAGGTGGTAACTGATATTCGCAGTTACACAAGTGTTAAATTTAACTAATTTTAGTTGATTAATAGCTGCTAGTCAGTTGTGTTAGAAGACCAGCTACTACCAATAGATATTTTGATGCTACCAATAGATATTTGTTACTTCCAATAGATATTTGATATTACCAATAGATATTTTGAAAATACCAATAGAAATTTTAATACCAATAGAAATTTTAATATTACCGCACATTTTTAATTGAATCTTTTAAAATATATAGTGACCAAACAATAGTGAACAACCATAGTTGAACAACCGTGTTCAATAAATAATAGTTATAACATTTCGCGACTAATTAATCAGTCGAACCGCTGGCCACTCCCTTGCTATTTTAATTTATAAATCGTGCATTTTAATTTTGAACCTCAGTCCACAGTTCTCCAGCAGCATACACAAAGGCGGCAGTGAAAGTATCCTCCGGAACCTATAGGTGTAGGACGTGAGCGGCTCGCGGAGTATCTTCGACAACATTTACTCCGGAGAGTTACGCCCGTCCGGCACATTCGCTGGTCCTTAGAGCCGGATATATCATCCGTTTGTATTTCGGAACCGGATACATAGTCACTACCGTATTAAAGTTGCAGAATTTTCAGAATCAAGATGCCGATCACTCGTTCGCAAGGAAGGGGAGACATGGCGTGGACTGTCGGTCTGGAAGGAGGCCCGTCGGACAATACCGACGCCGTCCGCCACCAGATGCCACCACGCTCACCATCGATAACAGAGGGCGCTGAGGCGCCACCTTGCTCCCGCGATGGGGGGGGGTACTCCTGCCCGTGCCGGCCATTACAACCGGTACACCGAAGCAGATGAAACAAATAGAAGGCAACGATGACATTCGCTGTGCATCACCGCCAACAGTCCGGGAAGACTCCCGCACCGAAGAGCCACCGAGGGGCCACCGCGATAGAAGTACAAAGTCAAAGAAAACTGTTCAGCCCAATAAAAAAGTTTTGAAGGCTCGTGAAGAAGTGTTGAGAATCAAATTGGAACTCGCACAAATTTCCTTACAAATGGCTGAGGAAGAAGATGAATCGGACGACTATGATGAAGATGGTTATTCCAAAAGCGAGTACGTCCGATCTTGGCTCAAAAATTCCGTAGCCAAGCAAAAGCCAACTCAAGGCGCCACCACCGGAGGGGAGGCCTCACTAAACAAAACCATCACAAAGCCACCCCCGGAGGTTGTCGATCTCAGTGATCCGCAAAAGAAGCTCACAAACCAGGATTCGAAGGTTGATGAAGACAGAGGGCTCCTACCAATTGTATCAGAGCTCACCTACCAGGATCACGATCCGGAAGATGTACTCAAGAATCCTGTGCCACTAAAAATTAGCCAGGACTCCAAGCTTGATGAAGATAGGAAGCTCCTACCAATTGTATCAGAGCTCACCTACCAGGATCCCTATCCGGCAGATGTACCGAAGAATCCCATGCCAACGAAGCCTAACCAGGCATCTGTTATTAATGAAGACAGAGGGCTCCGATCATTTATATCGGAGCTCACATCTGCTATAGCCGCACTCGCTGACAAACCAAAACCAGAGAGTGCATCACTATCGTCGCATACTTTTGCAGCGTCGAAAGCTATAATGACACTGCCGAGCTTTAGCGGAGCACATACCGAACGGCTTTCGTTCCGTGCCGTTTACGAGACAACCCGAGGCTACTTCAATGATATCGAAAATACTGCAAGACTACGAAGAAGTCTACAAGGAAGAGCCTTGGAAACAGTCAGTTCAGAACTCATCGGGCATGCTAAGCCAGATGAGATCATGCGAGAACTGGAGCTACAATTTGGGCGTCCAGATTCAATTGCACAAGCCGAAACCGAGAAATTACGAGGATTGCCACGCTGTACAGAAGCACCTAGAGACATCTGCACATTCGCGAGCAAAGTGAGGGGAAGCGTCGTCACTCTTCGGGCACTCAAATGAGACCATTACCTCGTCGATAGAAAATGGGAAATTGCAAAACAAAGCAATTTATGTTTCCGCTGTTTGCGCTACAGAAGTCAAACACACAAATCCAAAATCACTAAGTGTGGCATAAAAGGATGCACCGCGACACATAATCGACTTCTCCACCATAACAAAAAGGAGAAGACAGAGGTCACACAAAAAGAACCTCAAGAAATGGTAGCAAATTCATTCGCTGTATCAAAGCATCACGTCTACCTAAAAAGAATCCCAGTTCGAGTTATTGGACCGGCGGGAGCTGTAAACACACACGCCCTGCTGGATGATGGGTCAACAGTCTCATAGATGGATGAGGAAATAGCCAAACAAATCGGTGCTACAGGGCGGTTGGACCCTTTTAAGATCACCGCTATCGGGAACACTACCCTCGATTCGCCGAACTCCCGAAGAGTCAAAGTTTCGCTGAAGAGTCTCCACAGAAAAAGGGTGCCATTCAGAGCACGCACGGTCGCCAGCCTAAACTTGGGGCCACAGACTGTGTGTGCAGCAGATATAGAAAATTGCAAACATTTAAAAGACCTGAAGGAGCAACTAATATATGACTCCGGCCACCCTAGGATCCTAATAGGACAAGACAATTGGAGACTTCTTATAGCCACTCAAATCCACAGAGGTCCGCCGCACCAACCAATCGCCTCGCTCATAGAATTAGGATGGGTGCTACACGGGGCACACACTAAAGCCCCGTATCAGCGCGTCCACGCGGCCAATGAGCTGCACACGAGCGAGGAGAACATAAACGATCAACTCCGCGATTACTTCGCGCTGGAATCTTTCATAATTAATCCGAGAAGACTATACTCCGATCCGGAGAAGAAAGCTGAAGACATATTAAATAGCAGCACCAGTCAGTTGGAAGACGGGCACATAGAAACAGCGCTTCTCTGAAAAAAAAAAAGATGTCGAGATGCCTGGTAATTATGAAACGGCACTAAAAAGGCTCGTTTCCATCGAAAAGAAACTAGATCGAAATGAAGATCTAAAACGAAAATATAATGAACACATGAATTTCCTAGTACAAAAGGGATATGCCGAAGTAGCACCGAAAACAAACACACCGGGAAGGACATGGTACTTACCCCACTTCGATGTCCATAACCCAATGAAGCCAGAGAAGTTCCGAATAGTACACGATGCCGCAGCCAAAACAAAAGGGGTGGCATTGAACGACTTCCTGCTCACGGGTCCAGACCTACTGCAATCACTACCAGGGGTCATGATGCGTTTTCGCCGCCATAATATCGCTGTCTCCGCACATAGTCGAGATGTTTATGCAAATAAAAGTCAGATCCGAAGACAGAGATGCCTTAAGATATCTCTGGAAAGGAGATCGACGCAATGAGGCTCCACAAGAATATAGAATGACGTCGATCATATTCGGTGCAGCTAGTTCACTCTGCACAGCCATATTCGCAAAGAACTGGAACGCCAAAAGGCACATAGATGAGTATCCAGAAGCCGTAGAAGCTATCATCCAAAACCACTATATGGATGACTATCTGGACAGTTTCCAGTCACTGGAAGAGGCAATGCGAATATCGAAGTAAGTGTGCGACATACACAAAAATGCGCATTTCACATTAAGAAAATGGGTTTCCAACGCACCCTAAATTATAAAAGAATTAGAACCTGACCACGAAACAACTGAGTCAGTCGACCTGGGCAACAAGGAAACCGAACAGAAAATACTAGTATTAATCTTTAAACCGAGTACCAATCAGCTGAGCTTCAACTTAAAGCTCGCTCGACTTCCAATTGATTTGCTTCATAAAACACCAACCAAGAGAGAAGCACTCAAAATAGTAATGTCGCTGTATGACCCGCTTGGCCTCGCCTCCCCAGTTACAATACGAGCAAAACAAATACTGCAGGAAGCATGGAGACGAGGAACAGACTGGGACCAGGAGTTGGACGAAGATCTGACTAAACAGTGGTCTACATGGATCCAACACCTGGAACGACTCAAATCAGTAAGCATCCCAAGATGCTACCCGGGATTCAGCGACGCACGTTCACTCCAAGTACACGTGTTTACCGATGCCAGTGAGAGCGCCTACGCAACGGCAGTCTACTGGAGATCAACGACACCCGATGGGCAAATACACGTGAGCCTCGTCATGGCCAAGGCGAAGGTAGCTCCGCTCAAAGTAACCTCTATACCTCGCCTCGAATTACAAGCCACCGTGATGGGAAGTCGCGTAGCTGCTGCCGTCATCCAGGAGCATGGCGTAAAGCCCGAAGCTGTCACATATTAGACTGACAGCAAAACTGTCCTTACCTGGATAAAAAAGGGGTCCAGAAGTTACAAACCTTTCGTTGCACATAGAATAGCAGCGATCGAGGACCATACTAAAGTGGATGACTGGCGCTGTGTACCTACCAAATTAAATATAGCTGACACCGCTACGAGAGATGTACCACCGAACTTCGACTCAAATCACGAGTGGTACAACGGCCCATCGTTTCTTTATAAAGAACCGTCAGCATGGCCGGACGAAAAACCCACGTCATCCGAACCGACCGGTGAAGAATGATCCTTCACCATTACAGAATCGCATAAAGTGCCGCTATACAGAGAAGCTATTCCCGATCCAGTAAAGTTTTCGAAATGGGAACGCTCATTGCGAGCTACGGCCAGAGTGCTTCAGTTTATTACAATCTGCCGTAAAACAACAAACAGGACCTTCTACAAAAGGACCAGAAGGAGTAAAGAGAAAGATCCCGACTGGAGGAAATCGAAAAATAATCCGCGACACCTCGCGCAGCCTCCCAGTCAAGAAAAAAATAGAGATGCAAATAAATACATCACGCTCGAGGCCGAATTCATCAGAGAGGCCGAAAAGCTCCTAACACGTGTCATCCAAGAGGACTCCTTCACACAAGAAGTAGCCGATCTCCGTAACAATAAAAAGGTCGCCCATGATAGCCGCTTACGACCGCTCCAAATAGAATTAAAAGACGAGATCATCACTCTACGAAGTCGCATAGCCGCCGTGAAGGGAGTCTCGGAAGACATGAAAGGGCCAGCTATATTGGATGGTGATCATTACATTACCCAATTGTACATAGATTGGACGCATCGTAGCCTGTGTCATTGCGAAACCGAACCTACCATCAACGAGGTTCGACAACACTACTGGGTGATCCGACTTCGACCCACCACGAAAAAGATAGTGAGTCAATGCATAAAGTGTCGGATTAGAAAAGCGCAACCACTAGCGCCAGCCACCGGTGATCAACCCAGTACACGTCTCGCTCATCACCAAAGACCGTTCACCTTCACCGGTCTGAACTACATTGGGCCACCGGAAATTCAAACCCGGCGGGAGGCCCATGGTCGAGGCCCCAATCTCCAGGGTGGAAGCTGTTTCCCCGGTGCGGACGGACAGATCCGCACTGTGAAGGTACGCACCGCAAACGGCCTAATCAAGAGGCCAACCAGGAAACTCGTGCCGCTGCCGAAGTAGAAGCAACGTCGCTCACCGAAATGGATGCAGCGCCACTATGATGAGATCTTCGCGACGCTACACGGCGGGAGAGATGTTCGCGACGGTTTAAAGACTTTAAGCAAAAAGTGATGAAAGAATATTATTTTGTATAAAAAGTGAAATTAGCAACAAAATCGAACAAATTGTGTATTAATATAGTTTTACAGTGTGTTTACAACTCTTAATATATTTGTATAGAATGTCGTCTTAATAATAGTTGATATAAACAACTTTAAGCATTTAATAAAAATTCGACCATTCACAGCGCATCATATCGTGGAACTTTCTGGAAGTTTAATTAACTGCGCAATAGTTTGTATGAAAATAATAAGAATATTTTTGTGTTCTAAAAGAGTTGTAAATATGATATTTAGTTAGCATATGGTGTATAGATTGCAATAGTAAAGAAATAATTTGTGTAATTAGACGCATTTAATAAATATAGAAAAATTAAAGATTTAATGTGCACATTTGTTATGAAAATTTGGTACATTTCGTTTGATAACTTTTTTAAATGTAAATATATTGAATAACCTTTATCACATACTGATAAAGGACCAAAATGCCTATTTAATGATGTATAGCGTGTTAATGTAAAAATTAGCCTTGTATAGAAAATATTGCGATTTGTGCTAATTACATAATGAAAATGTTTAAAAATAAAGAGGCAAAACGGAAAATGGCAAACGGCTCTCTATACAGTATAGCCGAAGTCTACCTTATGGGGGCAAATCACAGTAACGTTGTAGTAGGAAGAACTACCAGTAACAAGCAGTAGTATCCGGTAGTAGCTGAAGTGACTAGTAGCAGAATACAGTGAACAGTTATAGTGAAATAGAAAAAGTTTAGCTAACTGAAAATCGCAGTTACACATAGTCGAAAAAAGTGGCAACTGAAAATTCTCAGTTGCATATAGTAAAATAGTGTTAGCTAGCCGAAAAAGTGGTAACGGAAAATTCGCCGTTACATATAGTGAAAAGTGTTAGCTAGACGGAAAAGGTGGTAACTGATATTCGCAGTTACACAAGAGTTAAATTCAACTAATTTTAGTTGATTAATAGCTGCTAGTCAGTAGTGTTAGAAAACCAGCTACTACCAATAGATATTTTGATGCTACCAATAGATATTTGTTACTTCCAATAGATATTTGATATTACCAATAGATATTTTGAAATACCAATAGAAATTTTAATACCAATAAAATTTTAATACCAATAGAAATTTTAATATTACCGAACATTTTTAATTGAATCTTTTAAAGTATATAGTGACCAACCAATAGTGAACAACCATAGTTGAACAACCGTGTTCAATAAGTAATAGTTATAACATTTCGCGACTAATTAATCAGTCGAACCGCCGGCCACTCCCTTGCTATTTTAATTTATAAATCGTGCATTTTAATTTTGAACCTCAGTCCACAGTTCTCCAGCAGCATACACAAAGGCGGCAGTGAAAGTATCCTCCGGAACCTATAGGTGTAGGACGTGAGCGGCTCGCGGAGTATCTTCGACAACATTTACTCCGGAGAGTTACGCCCGTCCGGCACAAGAACAGAAGCTAAAATTTATATATATGTTTTACAAATACATAAAATCGAATAGAACAAAATATTTTTTTTTCGTTCATACAGTCAATACATAAAAGTCTGTGTTCAAACAGTCGCACATAGAATATAACTTAGCGTTAGAGATTGTGGCCAGATAATTTTAAAATGCCGCCTACAAATAATTACTGATAGATTGACTGAATGAACAGTGAATTTTGTGTCATTTGTTACTTTCAAATATTAATTTTCAATAGTCAAAAAAATGTTTATTTCATATTTATTGTTTATTAGAATCTTTATTACTCATTATGAGAAGCATGTAGGTAACTTACGTCATTTATTTTTTATGTTGTTATGTGTATGTATGTTTGTGTGTTGTTTATTATCATGAAATTTTGTATGTAGGAAGTTATGACCCGACTCAACTTATATATAGACAACTTATACGCCAAATATGGAACTTACAAAAACGAGGGCAAGACATTTTCCTCCCTTTACGGTTGATTATTTATTTTCTGTCAGTTATAAGCGGCAGAACGTAGTTTCTTTTTTAAAATAAATAGTAATATATAAATTTGATATTAGTATTAACTGTTGTGTATTAATTAGAAACGATGCTGACGATTTAAGTTTTATTATCATAAGATGTAAAAAGTAGTATATTTCATATTCACTAATAAAATTTAATAATATAAATAACTTATATTTATACGTTTAAATAATTCTATTTACAAAATTATTTGCAAATTTATAAAAACATATTTTATCTTAATAGTGAAATCATTTCAATAGATAATTGTGAGAAGTATCAAAAATATATAAAAATTGATATGTTTTTAATTAAATTACCATGTGTCGTGTCCAAATAATAGAATTCAGAATATCGTAAAATAGACGATCATATCGTGAAATGATGAATTTTCATGAAGTTCAACACTGTTTTAACTAGATAAATAACTGAACACAAAATTGCTATTTCCTTTTACGGTCATATCATAAAATTGTTTCATCATTCAGATTGTGACAGAACTTTTAACAGAATTTTTAACAGAACCCACATCACTTCATGCCTATAGTATTTATATGTATATAATGCAGTAATGATCGTCTAAGCCCCCCCCCCCCCAAGCCACACCTCAACCTACTGTCGCTGATATTAATACATGGATGGTTGCTTTATTATGATATGAAAAAACGCGAATGAACAGATTGTAGAGTATATATTCTAAGTCAGTAATACTCGTAATTGGCTATATCATCAAATGGTTGCAATTTATGAAATGGTCGGGCACACTCTTTACAGTTTTTGCTTCCATGATTTTCATTTTAAATCTTCTTATTGCTAAATAAACTTATAATAAGTAATGATTTCTTATATTTAAGCGAATACTACACATTTAAATAAAACTAAGTTTCACGGATATTAACTTATTTTATATTCCTGACGTTTCGAACACTTTACAGCATCCATTGTTACAGGGGGACTGAAGTGTTTGACTTCCCAATGTCATAGCTAACCACGGCAACCTCCACAATGGCAAATTTTAATCTGGATTATAAAGCCATGGGTGCTTTATAGTGCCGGAAACGTCGGGAGTATAAGATAAGTTAATATACGTGATAAAATCCGTAAAAAATAGTTTTATTTAAATTATAAAAAGTAACTCATAACATGAAATAAAACTACTGAATACTTATTCTTGCAGCATAAAACATTTTCAAACTTAAAATACCTAGGATTCATCGGGATGATTTAACGTAATTGCCACGTATGGCAAAATGACTAACGTAACACTAGATACTCGTACTATTGCACACAAAACTGTGAATAACAAAGGCCTTCAGCTTATTATATTGGGTGTCTACACCAAAATAATTATAACATACTTTACTAATTGGTATCACGTATCCGATGTAAGTAACTGAAATTTAAGTGAACTGTAAGATTGATCCCTTTTTGATGGAATAGTTCATGGCATCGTGGGATGACTAATTACTAGGAACATCTGGTCCACAATCGTGCAAAAACTTCTATTGAGTTTTTTTTTAATAATGTTCCACGCCTCCGGTGTAGTGCCCCTAAGTCATACCAGTTAATTATAACTATGAATAAATGTAAAGAGTAAATAACGCAATCTATATTTTAAGTTGACTTACCCTTCATAAAGATACATCACAAAACATGTCTTATATAAAAAGTGATACATGTTGCTAGACGTATGATATTTATGTAATTCTGAAAAACTGACGCATGTATTCCTGTGGAATATTATATTTTTGCCAAATTTAAATTATCTACATCCAATAGTCCCTGAAAATTAAAAAAAAAAACCATTGACATACAAACATAGTCACTGACATGTAGGCGACTCTTACAAGTGACCCAATTTTGCTAGTTTTTAATGATGTAAAATTGAAGTGCACGAATTACGTAGTGTGAAATAATTCTTTGATGAAAAGATTAAATTTGAGATTATTCAATTCAAAAAGTAAATTTAATAGGAAATTGTTACATTTTTTTAAAAGGCATTAAGAAGGGACATTTGGAATTAATCCAGATAAAAAATTAAGTTCTTTGGCTTCATTTGCAGTAGTTTGTAATTATGTAACGATTTTGTCATTTTGTATCTAAACTAATTATCTATATCTATATAAATTTATAAAATTAAAGTGTCAGTTTGTAATGTCAAAATAACAGCTTTTTAAATGCGTATGAGATTATATACGGTAATTATAACAAAAAAAAAAAACAATTTTTAAAATTTTTGTCTGTTTTTCTGACTGTTTATTCAGCTGGACCGATTTTGACGGGTCTTACAGATAGCTGATGTTATAAAGAGTAACTAACACCACTTTTCAGAAAAAGAATTAGGGTTCCGAGCAAAAAAATTAAAACCCAAAAAATCCATACGTAACAAATTCCACGCGGAAGACGTCCCGGCGAACAGCTAGTCATCTTATAAAGATTAAATGACGAATAAATCTATCACGGGTAGTGCTCTGAGGAATTGTTCGAACTAATTCCAGCTGCTCAATTTCACCATCGCACATCGCGACAAAACTCGTGATACCATCCATACCATCTGGATGATTGGCGGTCCACCACAGTGCGATTTAGAAGTTTAGAGTTTTCTCCCTCGCACAATTTCCTTGTGGATTCCATTACCACCAGCGATTTTCCGGATGGATACGGCAGGGACTTTCAAGAAAGAGCCTACTTCTCTTTAAAAGGCCGGCAACGCATCTGTAATTCCCCTGGTGTTGCAGTTGTACATGGGTGGCGGTAGTCACTTACCATCAGGTGAGCCGCATGCCTGTTTGCCCCCTGTCCTATAAAAAAATGTATATTCAAAAACTGAAAGTAGCCGGGCTAACTATGAGACCGGGACTTTAAAGAAACTCAGTCCCCCCGTGGCCATGAGTGCTGTAAAGCACCTGAAGCGTTAGGAATTAAAAAGTTAAAATTAAACGCGATAAAATCCATTAAATTGGTTTCATTCAAAGAAGCCGTGGTAGCTCAGATGGTTAGCGCTCGTTGTAAGCTTCACAGTACGCGAGCAACCCGGGTTCGATCCCCGCCGGCACCAATGAAATTGTTAATTGCAATTTTAAGCGCTGATTTACCACGTGCTCGACGGTGAAGGAAAACATCGTGAGGAAACCTGCATGTCCGAGAAATAAGAAAAAAAAAAGATATTTCAAAGACATGTGAAGTTCGCCAACACGCATTGGGGCAGCGCGGCGAACATTTCCCTGCCCTAAAACCCTCTCAGAAATGAGAGGAGGCCTGTGCCTAGCAGTGGAACGTAAATAGGCTGCAACTTTACTTTATTCAATGTGTAGTGTTCGCGTAAGTATAACAAATCATTATAGACATTCTTTCATTATGTTCGTATATTTTAAGCACTGTCACTTTGTATCTGTGATGTACTTTTACAAGAATATAAGAATAAACTAATATAATATAACACTGTTTATAATTTAAATAAAACTAACTTTACGGGTTTTATCGTTTATACTAACTTATTTTATTTTATTATTCCCTACGTTTCAAGCACTTTACAGCACCCATGGTCACGGGGGGGGGGGGACGGGGGGGACCTCCCAATGTCATACTTAACCACGGCTACCTCCAGATTAAAAATTATTAATTTTTGTTCCGATCTACGCAGTATGAACTTACAGTATCATGAAGTCTTGCAGTTGTATGCTCGGGTTGGGATTTAATTTTATTAATTATGGGATCCCAAGCAGATGGTAGCACCCAGCCACTGGCTCAGTCCCCCCCGTGACCATGGGTGCTGTAAAGTGCTTGAAACGTCGGGAATGTAAAATAAGTTAATATACGCTATAAAATCCGTAAAATTAGTTTTATTTAAATGTGTAGTGTTCGCGTAAATATAAGAAATCATTACTGTTTATAATTATTTTAAGCAGAGTGAAAGTACATTCATTTAAATGGGTTTAATATTGACAAAATAAGTATTGCTTCTTAAAATTTACTTAAAATTTGTTTAAAAACACAAAAAACCTTCATTGATAAAACATATGGTGGATGTATTATAATTGTAAAGACTACCATCCATCCTCCATGGTGGCTCTAAACTGGAGGCGTGGAACAAAAGTGTAGTAGAATTGTTTCTCAAGAAAAGCGACCCGCGACATTTGACTTTAGAAAAACTTCATTCTGCCGCATCATGGAGATGGTTTAAATACATAAATTGCACATTCAACCACGAAAAATTATTTCTAGGCCATAACCCGCATTTCAAACCCGCGGCCCTGCAACGACGCAACCAAATTCTTAACCACTGTGATACAAATCTGTACAAAATTTGCCACTTCGTCTGGTGTATGTGAACTATGAGAACGCTTTTGATTTCGTCGCTACTTGGGAGGTGCTACTGTACCTAAAGTGACGCCAGGTTAACTGTTGGTATATGGAAGTGCTGAAGTGTTTGTACAGTAAGGCTACAATGGCTATCCGAGCACAGGACCAGAGTACAGGACCAGAGTATGAAATCTATGAAACTGTAGACAGGTGTGAGGAAGTGTGTCCATATATATACCCAAAACTCTTCACAACTACACCGAAGACGTTCTTAAACTACCTTTGGAATTGATGGCGATTTTTATAACTATAAATAAAATTGAAGTGTCTATGTACATACCTATAATGGGTTTAGATATAACTGTTTTCTATTAAGCTCGGGAATTTTGCTAGTTAGATTACTTCCTAAAATAAAAAAAAATTAAGTTATTTTTCATATTTATTTATTTTTTACACAAGCACATAACTATTCTTACTAGAAAACATACATATTACATTTAGGTAAGGTAAAACACATAGTGGCGTTGATATTAACGTTGGCGCAGCAATGGGAATGCTGCATACTTTTACTTTACTTATACCGTATCCAAAAGACTCTGCTATATATGTATGTATAATCCGTACTATAACACTAAGTGTTGGCCGTTCCCGTGGCAGAACACTGCCGACAGGAAGTTCTCCTTTACCACCATTCTCGTATAGTATAGAGCATTTTATCACAATGAGGGATTCTACAAATTTTTCTGCCACCACCCTAGTGGCAGAAAAATTTAGGTAGAGGTAGAATATTAAACAAATTTCTTTATTGGGGAAAGTGGATTTGTAAGATATATATTAATGAATATATCTGTTGTTTTTTTTATATTTTATATGAGCGACTCGCTCTGGCTTCGCACAGATGCAATTTAAATGTCGTGTCATTTATGTTTAAAAAAGAATATTCGATCTTATATACATCGAATATTCTTTTTTGAGTTTGAAAAGAAAGTGTTATATATTTCATAATGTACACTTATGATCGGTATCTATCGAATATTAATACTGAATTGTAGAAAATAGCTCTAACCCAATATTTAATTTAATAATTTAAAAATAAAAATGGTAACTTTTAGTCAAACAAAGGAGATAGACGTTTGCCATTGTAGACTGTGTATGATTAAATGTTTAGCCTGCATAAGCAATGTAGACCTAATTACAAAATACTGAATTTCCTTTACCAAATAAAATTGAATTAGAATGTATTGTACATACTAATCTTCAGTAAAAAATCTCTAAATTATTGAGCAAACTGTATCAAAACCCGTTGCGCGGATGACTTTGTATAAGTAGTAAGAGATTTATTATATTAGAAATGAACAAGCCAAACTACAGATTTTATATCAATTTCCGTAAAAATTCTCTCAATTATGTTGCAAACTGTATGAAAACCCGTTGCGCGGATGACTTTGTTAATATTAAGTAGTAAGAGATTTATTATATTAGAAATGAACAAGCCAAACTACAGATTTTATACCAATTTTCCGTAAAATTCTCTAAATTATGTTGCAAACTGTATGAAAACCCGTTGCGCGGATGACTATGTTAATATTAAGTAGTAAGAGATTAATTATATTAGAAATTAATAAAGCAAACTACAGATATCATACTAATCTTCCGTAAGAATTTTCTAAATGATAGTGCAAACTGTATCAAAACCTATTGTGCAGATGACTTTGATATTATTAAATAGTAACAGATTAATTAGAATAGAAATTAATAAACCGAACTACAGATATTTCTAAAAGCAGAAAAAATAAAGAGAGTTACAAATGTGAAAAAAATTAAAGAGCAATCCACTGAGACATTGATTTGTGTATTTACGTACTCTACATATAGAAACCGATGAACATTTAATGAAAACGCAACGTCTCAATTACACAAATAACTTCACCTCAGTTCCAACTAGTGACATCCGGTGAGTGGAAGATTATATACTCATTGTCATGTTTGCAGGTGAAGGCGATCGTAATACTAGACCACTCGCACTGGTGACAACACTTCATGTTGACGGTCTAGGCATGAAATATCTTATAGAACTACTTTTTTTTATAGGATTAAGGTGACAAACGAGCACACAGTCCACCTGATGGTAAGTGGTTGCTGCGGCCCATAGACTTCTACATCTATCCTCCATTACAAATCTAAATGTAGATGCGTTGTCAACCGTGAGGACCAAGATGGAATGCCTCATTTCCAGTAAAAAGGGCCTCCGGCCACCTGCACTCACCAAGCGAAACGCAGAGGTAAACCTGTACTTCACGCTGGTTTTCTGTGAGGTCGTGGTACCACCCCGGTTCGAGCCGGCCCATCCGTGCGATAGCAAAAGCTGCCGCGTGGCTCTACCACTGATAAAAACTACTAGATAGTTATAGCACAAGCTCTCTCTTAGGTCACTCATGTGATATAGTGGGATGATGAACTATCGTATCTTTCCCAAGTAATATCAAAATAATCTATAAATTTTGAAATATTAAAATTTGTCGCAAACTTTAAAAATAATAAAAGTAAAATATTAATATACTCTTAAACAACGAAGTATTTATTTTAAACACTCAAACTGAGGGCTTAGAAGAGTTTCGTGTTTCCTTTGTTACAGTTTGCTAATTAACACCGTCTTCCGATACTCAGTCGATTATTGTACTGAAAATATTTTAACTTAATTTTTTCTTTGTTATGCTATGCTTTGTTACGTTAAGTTATATATTAAATGCGTAGAGAAGAAATAATGATATTGTTAAGACTAAAATTACATAGTCTATCATGTTCATAGAAAAATAAATCCAGAAGAAAACAGAAAAGCAGAAGTATTTTTTTAAAATAATATTAGTGACGTTTTTAACCTTACTTACTGAAAATGCTTGTTTTAGGAGTGGTTCAAGACAGTAGTCGAATGGCAGATTCAAACCGACGCTTTTCTTAAGCTCGCTATCCGCACGCTTAATAAATAATATCATTTATTTGTTAAACATGGTTCATTATAGATGATGATGATTTAACGTATAAATAATATAATAAATAATATCATTTATTCGTTAAACATGGTTCATTATAGATAATGATGATTTAACGTATAATGATAAAATAAATAATATCATTTATTCGTTAAACATGGTTCATTATAGATGAAAAATACCAACTATTGGCAGTTCGCTTATCGCCAGCGTATCCATGTATCAAAATTGATACTTTGTAATATTTGCATTGTCTCCGAAACAGAGTAATATAATGTTTTGTTTCAACATTCCTTTTTTATAGTGGGAAATCCTCATGGATACCTTCGGCTGAGGGCGACAGAAAGGTTATATCGAACTCCTACCGGCTAAAACCTCACGGTGGTCACCATCGGCGTAAACAAATAACCGTTGTAATAATTATTGTGAGAAAGGCGAAATATATTACACAATAAAATCTGCAGTTAACGCCTCGTAACTAAATACGTTCCGCTGAGCACACGACTCTGAATATAATCTGATAAGGCTTTAGAGGAACATTTTATGCCGCTTATGATATTTTCAGCCGACTTCAAAGAAAGGAGGAGGTTCTCCATTCGACTCTATTTTTGTGTGTTTTACTTCAGAACTTTTTGATAGGTTGTGGATCAATTTTGATGATTCTTTTTTATTTTAAAGCTGGTGTTTCTCATGTGGTCCCATATAAATTTGATCAAGATCTGACCAGCAGTTTTAATTTATCCTTAATAATGCGTATTTAATTGATGGTATTCTCCTTTTAATAAAATATATAAAAGATAATAACACTTAAACTTCAAAGTTGCAGCCTATATATATATAAATATATAAATAAATATCTATACGTACCATTGCTGGGCACAGGCCTCCTCTCATTTCTGAGAGGGTTTTAGAGCAAAGAAGTGTCCGCCGCGCTGCCCCATTGCTTGTTGGTGAACTTCACATGCTTTTGAACTTTTTTACTTATTTCACAGACATGCAGTTTGCCTCACGATGTTTTCCTTCACCGTCGAGCACGTGGTTAATCAGCACTTAAAATTCCAATTAACAATTTCATTGCTGCCGGCGGTGATCGAACCCGTGTTGCTCGCGTACTGTGAAATTACAGCGTTTAGCCTTTGAGCTACCACGTCTTACTTAGTTACTTCCTTCTTACTTACGATATTTATAAGATATTAAACTATTTATTTATTTAGCTTAATGTATGCAAAATTATTAAAATAAGTACCACTTAGCGAAGCCTTGTGATGCAAATAGCAATATGGATGCGAATATTGCAAGTAAATATCAGTAATGCCATGTAGCCGGTGCCAGTAACGAGCTTCACGTGGCGTTGTAACAAGGTTGCGTTAGATGTTATGTTATAATATTGAACCTCTACTATCGCAATTTTATACTGCTACTAATATTATTTTGTATTTCTTTTATAGTTGCCACGTTTTGCGGGCGGGCTGGCAAAGTTAAGTTACAGTGGCATATAGCTCGAAGAACAGACAACCGATGGGAGAGGAAGGTTATCGAGTGGTAGCCTCGTAACGCAATGGTAAGACCTGCAGGTAGTCGATGGATTCAGGTGGCTCGGTACGTGTTTCGTGGCATTCCTTAAGGAAGACCTAGACCTATGTTCAGCACTAGATTTGTGATAGGTTGTAACGACGGTAATGACTTATAATTTTTTTTAAATTTATTTATCAGATCAAAAAATAATAGCAGATGTAGGTCTAATTAACATCTTAAAACCACGGAGTTTTGACTTAATGCTAAATAATTAAGTTTAAGTCAGCATATCATGTACAAAACACAGTCTAAGTAAGTAGTTAGGTATGCGAGTAAGTAGTAGGTATAGTAAGAACATAAAGGCTAAGAAGGTAAGTTAACAACTTAGTTAAAGTCAGTAGTAGCAAGATAAAATTAAGAACTAGGCAGGTAGGTACGTTATTGTTAAGTAAGTAGATATAAAGAAGAAAAAGCTTTTGAGTTTAGTTTTAATGTTTTGTTGTGATATTTGATTAGTATTAATGATAATATAAAACCAAGCTACAAATGGGGTAGTGAGTATATTTACACCGCCACTATATACACGGTCAATCAAATATATGTTCATAAATGTTGCAGTTATCTGTTAATGTGGCGTTATTCAGATGTAAGATAATCAAAAACTATTTATTGAATCAATTTTTCGCTTTTTTTTAAATATCCAAGTTTTTCGGATTCCGAAGATTAGCCAGACAGACACAAACCGACAGACAGTCTTCTTGACTTATTTCATGCAAATAACCCCCCTCCCAGCTCTACACAAGGCAGCCATTTCGATATTACTGACAAACATTTCAATTTTATTTATATGTGTAGATTTAAGGCTTACTGAAATATAAATAAATCACTACCCAGAAATTATTGAATGAGTTTAAGAATAGAATTATATGAAATTTAACACTTTTGTTGGGTATTCCAGTATTATTAAAGTTGTTCATCGAAATTCAGGAAGCGAGAGAAACTGAAAAGTTCAAGATAAATGTAGTATGCATATTTTAAAACGTTTCAGCGTGTTTGTTAAATTCTATTTGAAGGAATACTTTTTGACACTAGAAAATTTTAAAAAACTTATTTTAAAAAACGTTACCCCCACACTAGGATTTTCTCCTGTATCGTGGAGGCAGTTTACAAACATATATTGCACAAGGACAAACATCCAGACCCGAAACAATTATTTGTAGGCCATACAAATACTTGTTTCGTGCGAGATTCGAACCCGCGGCTCCAAGCGTTGCAACTACACCACGGAGCCGTCAAATTATTTGAGTTCGTTATCTTCCAATTATGATTTCAAATTAACTAAAATTTTTATTTTAGTACGTGGTAAAACCACGCTGCAGCTATTATAGTTGAAGCATGAATGAGTTGGCTCGGCCGGGGAAGGACCACGCTCTCAAAGTATACCAGTGTGAAATAGCAGTTTCAAGCTGCTGTGTTTCGAATAGTGAGTGTAGAGTACCATGGACCCTTTAAGTGTTAACGAAGAACGAAGTATTCTATGTTAATCATCAGGGATTCCTACGCATCTTCACTTCATCCACTTACCATCAGGTGGAATTTGTGCTAGGTTTTCCCGAGATGTCCCAGGTCCCGCCCAGAATATGGTTTATCTTTGTGCCAAATTTCTTCTTATGGCGACGTTATAGTTATTTTTAACTTATTAAAAACCTCCGTAAATCTATTTAAATACAATTATAGTGAATAAACAAAATCATTTATAACCGACCTAAAAAGGGGAGGTTTAAAAGTTTTTATAAAGTTGTCCTCGCTTCGCGTCAATTTCGGGGAGCGAGGTAACGTTTTCGTAACCTACATACCGCACTACAAGAGGGCTTTAATCTGTTAAGCTGTTCATGTGTGTTTAAGTAACAAATACTCAAATTAGTTTACAAATTTTCTCATAATTTTATTTGAGTATGTATTAGCAGAGGGAAGCTCATATTTTCATCTTAGTTCGTTATAGGTACATCATACGTTTCTTATAATATCAAGTAATACTAAAGTATGATCTATAGTATTACTTGATATTTGAAGAACATTTGCGTAAATAAAAATTTAAGATTAAATCGCAAGTTTTTAACAGTTCATCACCGTCAGTCTAGTCTAGTTTTTATTTATTTATTTAATAATACATATATTTAATGAATATCCACTATCCCATATCGTGCCATGGATGTCGTATGAGGCGGCAGAGGGTAACTGATACAGGTAATCTTTCTATTGTCAACTCAAAATTACAAAAACTGCGGTTACCAATTCGCCAGCTTATCTTAACTACTATGAAAAAGTTCCCCCACTGAGACAATCTATGGGTGAGGCCTATGTTAGCAGAAGTGGACTTTTAGAGGCTGTAATGGGGTTTTAGTTTGTTTCGATGCTTCTTTTTTGGTTTCATTTAACATTTTCCGACAGGTGTCACAATGTGCATGAATGAAATTAGTTGTTTCTTAAAAGAACGTGGTACACACATATATTGCCATCATCATGTTATGATGTTGGTAAGAGGGTGTTTAATCCCATAAATTCAATAGGGACGATACTACTACAATGGGGAAGCCATTTTTCTAGTTAATCAGAAGATACGAGTGTCATTATTCTCATGTTTGGAAGAGTTTAAAGAGATCAAAGGTGATTACTTCTTATTCAAACTCATGCGTAGATTTCTCTTTTTGCCTTATTTGAAAATTAAATTATAAAAAGCCAGACAAGATACTGACTCAATTCATGTAGAATTGTAAGTTTCCCCTATGCTTATATATGTTTTAAGAATTGAAACTATATTTCACTCGTATGACATACATGTATTCCTTTACGCTCCTACTTATATTTCTTATATTAATTACAAAGAATAGAAGTAATAGAAGTATTCTATATTCTTTTGGGTATAATAACCCCTTACACAGTTATCTTTGACTTCGACCTCTCTCCTCATTTTTACTCGCATACATTATCTTTTATTTTCTAGCTCCTCTCCCTAATTGTTCTGTAATAAGCGTGTTCGTCTCTGATTGATTGAGTAACTAACAAATCTATGTTAACAACAAATAACAAGTTAGTTCCTGTATTGCAACGTTATAAATTCATGATTAAACTTAAAGATTACGACATATTTGTGTAATTACTCCCACCTTCCGACACTAATCAAATTGTAATTGCCATTTTAAATGCTTATTTACCTCTGCGGTGATGGAAAATATAATGGGCAAACCTGCATGTCAGAGGAAAAATAATATTTCGAATACAAGCCAACACATACTGGAGCAACGCCGCGGACTAATGGCTCCATAACACTGAAAAATCAGACTAGACCTGTGCCCAGTAAAAAGATGTATATAGGCTGTGAATTTAATTAAATAGCAATACAAAATACAATAACAGATTACTAAATCTGATCTGTAATGAATTTAATATGGTTGATATACATCTTCCGAAATTATCACAAAGAAACTAATGTAATGCATAATTTCTTGCGAATTTAAAAACAAAATATTGGTTTGTTACTGCTCATAAAATAAATTTCAAATATGCAGCGGCATTAAAAAGGCTATGCATAAAAATATCAAGTTAAAATATTTAGGTAGCCAGGAAAAGTATTTTCAGTGCATCTCTTGGCTTCGCATTGAAATAAAGTGTTAATTAGCAGACTGTGACAAAGGAAACACAACACTTTACCTTGCTTTTAGCTTTTCTCTCGTTAAATTTAAAGACTTCGTATTTTTAAAAATATATCTAGGGCGAAATTTTGTAAATAATGTATTTGATTAAATTTGATGTAGAAATGTACCCAATTGTTGGCAACGCGTTTAAAAATAGTTTGTCATTTTTCATTTCATATATATAAATAAATTCGTATTTAAAATTATTGCTATTAAATTATATAAGGCATTTCAAATGATAAGGTAATCTACGTTAAAAGTAAATAGATTCAATATAATTGTCAAACGAAAGTTCAGGGTTAGAGATTCCCGAGCCGAGAGTTAATTTCACAGAAATTTGTTTATAGATTGATTTATAGTTATGTGTTACATAGTAATCGGCTATGCAGTACGAATAAAAGTCTTGTATTAAGGCGCAGGTTGAGCAAAATGTCGCGCCAGTCGTTATTTGGGCAATTTTTAGAAGCTATCTACTTTTTATTTAAAAGATATATCAACAAATAAAAAACACATTATATTTCTACATAATCTTGATTCCATAAAAGCTATATCCAATTTTTTTTAAAGGAATAAATATTAATATAATCTCCTTACAACGAAACCACATAAATGTGAAATTATTATTGATAACATGCATCTCCTCGTAAAGTAAGTATTATTTTATTTTGCGATTTACACCAATGGATAGGCAATTTATTAATGAACATTTCTATAGTAAATTTTTTTTCAAAAGACCAATATTTGATTTTATTAAGAAATTATTTTAAAATCTGGGCATATTTACTGCTCACGGGCTTGGTGAAGTCAGTGAGCGCTGAGCTCTTCGACGAGAAGCCCGTGTCGTTAGAGCGTCGACCAACGCATACGCCACGTCATATGAGTCGATAATATTATTACTTATTAGGTTATTTATAGGTAGTATTATTTGTTTGTTTTGGGTATAATTTTTCGTATTAGTTATACATATATTTGTTGTGCTTTTTACTGCGCGATGAAGCTTTTTGCGTGTATTTTCTTTGAAGTAAATGCAAATAAAAAAATGAAGCACCATTAGCATGTAAGGTTCGAATCCATAATTAAATTTCGACAAATATTATTAATTTACACTATAAAAGGCTAATTCAATATTATCACCCAACCACAATATCTTATCAGGTATAGTGCTGCCTCGTTGGTCTAGTGGTTGTAGTAGTGCGACTGCTGATCATGAGGTCCCGGGTTCGAGTCCTGGGTCGGGCCAAAAAGTCAGTTATGAGTTTTTCATTTATGTTCTAAGTTATAATTAGTATTACTAAGTTATAGTTTTTTGCTAAAATATAGTATATTATTTATTGCTTGTTTTTTCTTCTTTTTCAAAAAATAATTGAGTACATAAGGTGTTCTATACTTATAATTCGGTAAAAAGTACTAATATACTTACTTTTTACTATAAACTAAAAATTTTTAAAACTAAATTTAACTAAAAAGACTAAACTGACCATTTATTTTTTAACTCATAACAGGACATGGGTTTATTTATACTCTAAAAACTATAACTTTATACAATTAGTGTTCACTATAAAATTATATTCGGTATAGACGGTAATTATTAAATGCAACATATTTTTTTTAATTATTAATTACATTTGTCAGTGGATTAAATTTGCTGTAATAAAGTTGGTGATGATTTTAAATAAGAATAAAATTCTGCTCAAGTTTTTTATTGTTATCTTTGTTAACAACATCGCCTTTAGAACTCTGGAACCGTAAGTGTTTCTTTCAGACGTCCACAATTTATGCAAAATAAAAAAATACTCTTTCTACCGGAGCATTCGTACCAGGTAGACATAAAATATATTCGATTAAAAAAAACTATGTTGAAGATTGTTGACTTTGAATACTTCCATCCAACGAGTTACGGGACAATTTTGTGTCCCGGAGCTTTGTTTGGGGACAATGGGACAGGAGACCGAGAAAAGGGACAGTCCCGTTCAAAACGGGACGTATGGTCACTTTAGCTATAACCCGGCGACCATGAAGCAAACACAAAGTTAGTTTTTGTATTAGCTTCATGGTGGCGCAGTGGCTTAGCAATCAGTTGTTGCGCTGGGGGCCGCGGGTTCGAATCCCGCATGGAACAAGTATTTGTATGGCCTACAAATAATTGTTCCGGGTCTGGATGTTTGTCTTTGTGCAATATTTATGTTTGTAAACTGCCTTCACGACACAGGAGAAAATCCTAGTGTGGGGGTAACGTTTTTTTACAACTGAAATTGAAAGATTGAACCCTTATACTTCTTGTTGATTTTTGTATTACCTTTATTAAAGTTACCCTTATGTATAAATAAATATAATTACGTATGTAGAAATAAAATTGATTTTCATCCTCATCAATCATTGGGGTGAGGATAATATCTGCTAGCATAAGTAATAAGCAGGCTAAGTTACAAGGTGCTCAGTTCAAAAATTAGTAGGTAACTTTTCAATACGTGACACGTAAAAATTAACAATAATCAAAAACACATATGCGAAACATCCTATTTATTTATTTATTTTTTATTGCACCAAATATTTGTACAAAAGCCGAGCTATCTATTTATTTACCTATAGTGAATAGGTATCTTTTAAACTCACAATTTTCAATGCTTCAGTTTTAATATATAATTAATTATAAAATTTCATAATTAGATAGTATATGAAAATACATAATTCTAATATAATGCAACTAATATATACAGAATAAAAAAATTAAAATACATTTATCTTTGTACGCTATGTGTATTTCCATAAAATAGTTTATTGATGTTGAAAAAATAATACTACTTTCGTACAATAGGTGGCGTCTTACATATTTCTTCCGGCGAGCCGCTCGCTACAGCTACGCTTAGGTCAAATGCTCAAGGTCGTTCGCATGGAGTAGCCCCTTAAACTAGATACTTATTTTATGTAAAATAAACTTTATTCTTGTGATAAGAGATAAGATACACTATGGCTTTTTTTGCGCCCAGAAGCAATTGAAAAGGGCTACCCCGTTAACGCGAGGAGGTGGTGAATGCTTTATGCATACCACGACAGCCGGCTGCGTGCGTACCAGGGTGCGTTCGTAGCTCGACGACAGAAGAGGTTTTGAATTATTTGGAGTTCATTAATGAATTTGGGGCCAGCGTGAGCAAATATAGGGCCCGCGTAAGTCATGACTGGTCGTATATATACATAATGTCGTATATATTTATATATATATATACGACATATATATATATATATATATATATATATATATATGACTAGATAAGAATAGCATATGTAAACAAATAATGTTTTATAATGGAATGGAGATCGTCGATGAGGGTCGTGCAGAGATTGGTTGTTAATTTTGTATGGGATTCAGACAGTGTCTAAATAATGTACTACAAAAATAAAAAATAAACTTTATCAATTTGTGAAAATTTCAGTAATATGTATGAAATAAATAAAAAATGTTTCAGGATTATTGTGTGTATTAATAAGAACACGGCTGTGTTAAAAATGCCTAAATTTGTGCTTAAAATAGTGAAATAATAATAGATTTATATAAGAAAATTAAGGTCAAATTAAAGCATATTAATGCCTTTAATTTGCGAATTAAACTATTGTACTAGTTAAGATATTCACGTTTGTTACTAAAGATGGTTGTTTTAACCCCGTGTGTTATATATTAAACATTTATAGCTTAGAAAATGTTCTTGTAAAATAGGTGTATTTTGTTGAATATATAAATATGTTTTATGTGATAACGATGTAATATATAACATAATGATAAGACTTTGCTTATAAATAAAATTGTGTAACTATATGTTTTAAAGAACTAAAGATATGGGATAAAATACAAGGATGCAATGATGAAAGTCAATGTTAAAATACTCGTATGTCGAAGTGGCTCGTATGTCGTATACTAGGATAGTAAACTGGTAATTTGGAAATTCGTTAGAGACCAGCTACCAGTTTTACAGTTTAAATCAATACAGAAGACAGTTAGGACAGTGATAGGAAAAAGTTTCAATGTTGCACTCTTCGGGGAAATTACGAAGATAAAATTGATGTTTTATTCCCTACTGCACCTTCATAACGATTACAGTCCCCTTTACCTGACGTCAAGACCGGGACCACTCCATACGGACCCGTAATCTTAGTGATCTAACCTTTTTTTTAAGAAAGAGCGACAGCCTGACTTTGAGTGGCACACCTTCTCAGGGGTCGCGCCCACCTTGTTGTACCCGAACTCAACGTGGTGTGATATCAGTCTCTTGGGGTAGAAGGTCACTCAGCAGTTAACTCCCGTCTGTTGGACTCTTTCATTAATTGATGTTATATACTTGTAAATAATGAATATTTAATATTATAGCCATAAACCAGAAAATTGATACACAAATTATGTCATATAGTTCAACAAGCGTGGTGCAGTAAGCTGAAGTGGCAATGGGCCGTCCATATAGCTCAAAAAACCGACAAACGATGGGTAGAAATATTCTCAAGTAGCAACCTCATGAGGCCGGTATAGCGGTAAGAGTATAATAGGGCACCCCGCCACAAGATAGCGTTACGACCTGGTAAAAGATGCAAGAAGTCGATTTGTGGAGGTAGCTCAGTACAGTGCTTTAAGGCGCGTGGTTGAGCAAAATATCGCGCTAGTCGTTATTTGTGCGGTTTTTAGTAGCTATCTACTTTTTATTAAAAAGATATATCAACTAATAAAAAACACATTATATTTCTACATAATCTTGATTCCATAAGAGTCATATCCAATTTTATTAAAGAAATAAATATTAAAATAATCTCCTTACAACGAAACCACATAAATGTGAAATAAATATTGATAACATGCATCTCCTCGTAAAGTAAGGATTATTTTATTTTGCGATTGACACATATGGATAGGCAGTTTATTAATGAACATTTCTATCATAAATTTTTTTTCAAAAGACCAAAATTTGATTTTATTAAGAAATTATTTTAAAAACTAGGCGTATTCACTGCCCACGGGGTTGCTGGAGTCAGTGAGCGCTAAGTTCTTAAAGGTGAAATCCGTGTTGTTAGTCACGGCGTCGGCCAGCGCACATGCTCGCTCACGTCATCTTATCAGTCGATAATATTATTATTACTTATTAGGTTATTTATAGGTAGTATTATTTGTTTGTTTTGGGTATAATTTTTCGTATTAGTTATACATATATTTGTTGTGTTTTTACTGCACGAAGAAGCTTTTTGCGTGTATTTTCTTTAAAGTAAATGCAGATATAAAAATGAAGCACCATTAGCATGTAAGGTTCGAATCCATAATTAACATTTCGACAAATATTATAATTTACACTACAAAAAGCTAATTCAATATTATCAGTATAGTATACAGCTAAAAATAATCCTAATACCTAACCACAATATCTTAGTAGGTATAGTAATTCGGTAAAAAGTATCTAAGTAGGTATTAATATACCTACCCAGTATAACTAATCACAATAGGTACCTATGTAGGTATAATGATTAGATCTAAGGTACTACTAACTATCTAAATAGTTACCTACTTTTACTAAGTAAGTACTAATTAACTACCCGGGCATCATTTAATTACTACCTAAAAAGCCCTATACCTAAACTGCTCATTTATTTTTTAACTCAAAACGGGACATGGGTTTATTTATACTATATCTCTATCTTATATATAACTTTATACAATTAGTGTTCACTATAAAATTATATTCGGTATAGATGGTAATTATTAAATGCAACATATTTTTTAAAAATTATTAATAACATTTGTCAGTGGAACAAATTTGCTTTAATAAAGTTGTTGATAATTTTAAATAAGAACTAATTCTGGGCAAGTATTTTTATTGTTACCTTTGTTAACAACATCGCCTTTAGAACTGGAACCGTAAGTGGTTTTTTCAGACGTCCACAATTTATTCAAAATAGAAAAATACTATTTCTACTAAAGCATTTGTACCAGGTAGACATAAAATATATTCGATTAAAAAATATGTTGAAGATTGTTGGTGCGAAAGACTGAATACTTCCATCCAACGAGTTACGGGACACTTTTGTGTCCCGGAGCTTTGTTTGGGGACTATGGTACAGGTGACCGAGTAAAGGGACAGTCCCGTTCAAAACGGGACGTATGGTCACTTTACCTATAACCCTTATACTTCTTGTTGATTTTTGTATTACCTTTAGAAAGTTACTCTTATGTATAAATAAATATAATTACATATGTAGAAATAAAATTGAATAAAAATAAAAACAGACAGGTTTTTTTTTTCATCCTCATCAATCATTGGAGCGAGGAAAATGTCAGCCAGCATAAGTATTAAGCAGGCTAAGTAACAAGGTGCTCAGTTCAAAAATTAGTAGGTAGGTATGTTACTTTTCAATGCGTGACACGTAAAAATTAACAATAATCGAAAACACATTTGCAAAACATCCTATTTATTTATTTATTCTTTATTGCACCAAATATTTGTACAAAAGGAGAGCTATCTATCTACTTACCTAAAGTGAGTTGGTATCTTTTAAACTCACAATTTTCAATGCTTAATTTTTAATCTATAATATAAAAATGAATCGCTGAATGTGTTGCTAAGCGCAAATCTCGAGAGCAGCTGAACCGATTTCGTTAATTCTTTTTTTATAATATTCCTTGAAGTACGAAGATAGTTCTCACGGAGAGACAAATTTAAAAAATTGCCTGAAAAAGTATAAAAACAACTCTTTTCTATATTGCCATACAAAAGATTCGTAATAATACTTAAAAGTCAATTTGAACTTTAATACCATACCATAAAGTTTAAGTGTTGGTGGAGGGGTTCCGGGAAGGCAAAACAATTATAATTTTTATTTTTTGACATAATGTAATTGTTGACTTATCAACTTTCTTTTTTCTTTTTTATCTTAATAGCTGACCGGTGTCCCGAATGGCCGAATAAGTGTTAAAAAAAATATTAAAGAATCGACTCTTAGGCGGTACGAAGTTCGCCGGGTCAGCTAGTATATAATTAACTATAAAATTTCATAATTAGATAATATATGAGAATACATAACTCTAATATAATGCAACTAATAAACCGAATAAAAAAAATTAAAATACATTTATCGTTGTACGCCGCGTGTATTTCCATAAAATAGTTTGTTGATGTCGGAAAAATATTACTACGTTCATACAGTAGGTGGCGTCTTGCATATTTCTTACGCGATATATTATTGTAGCGAGAGTCGGTGGACCGAATGCTCAAGGTCGTTCGCTAAGAGTAGCCCCTTAATGATGTAATGTAACTGTAAAGATAATGGTGGTGTTGAATTTGGCGCGAAAAAGGGGAGAAATAAGTATTTAGCTACCTCTACAAAAGTAAGTTGAATAGTTTGCTAATTAATGATTTCTTATATTTACGCGAAGACTACTCATTAAATGAAACTAACTTTTACGGATTTTATCGCGTTTAATTTAACTTTTTAATTCCCGTCTACGTTTAAGTAACGTCGGGAATTGAAAAGTTAAATAAAACGCGAAAAAAATCGTAAAAATTAGTTTCATTTTATACTTTGCTAATTAATTTTAACATCTCCATATTTTTAATTTCAAAATCAAGGTATTTGTTTTGTACAGAAAATAATATCTTTATTACTAACTCTAAAACGAAGCATAAAGTGTGTTTTATTTTATTGTGTTCAAAACCGAACCATAATAATTCAGGTTATTAAATAGAATGTAAAATTGAAGAACGTACTTACAAAAACTTTAAAGTTTTAGGATAAAACGATTTGGACTCGATGTAAATAAGTTTTCACTTTAGTGACAAGTCATTACCTAATTAAAAGATACTGCAATATCTGTCTAGAAACCTAATTTTCTTACTGGAACAGAGCCAGCAATGACAATTGGCAAGAGTTGGTCATGTAGTCTTATAAATATTGATTCTTAAAACCTAGGATAATTATACCGAAGAAAATTTCCTAAAATATTCAAAAAGTTTTTAAAAAATTTGATAAATTTAAGAAAGTGGCAGTTGCTTAATGGGAAGCGTATACTTTTACGGACGTCATTCAACTAAACACAGTGACATCCTGATAAAAATGCAAGTAATCGATGTATTTCTGATCAGTCTGGACAGTGTTTTATAACAAACTATAGCTCCTTAGCTGATACTGAGCTTGTGACAGAAAGAAATATTTTAGTTCATACAAACCACTGATGTAAACGACGCGTCTTTCACCACGAACATGTGGTTAGAACTAAAATAGAAATATGAATGCGCGTCACAGCTTCTCTCTGCTAATATATACTCATATAAATTTAAAATTAAACATACTTTTACAAATTTAAGTCTGTCCAATATAAACAAAATTTCATACGATATATTTTAAAACGAAAAATACCTATAAGGATAATGTTAAGACATAGTAGAATTAAATTTTTTTCACAACCGACTTCAATATAAATAAAATGAGAGCGTCATCAATGTAGTTGAAGTAAATTGAATACGCGTTATTAAAGATTACTCAAAAACTGCTGGTCAGATCTTGGTCAAGTTTATATGATCACACACCTAAAACGAAAAACGGTCGAATTGCGAACCTCCTCCTTTTTTTGAAATCGGTTGAAAAATGTATTTTATGCCTTCTTTTAAAATTTTCTTTAGCAAATAATAGTTTACATTAATAAGTAACGTTTGAAAATAAATACAAATAAAAATATTTGTTTCATCATCATTCATCATCATTACAGCCTTTCATAAGTCCACTGCTGAACATAGGCCTCCCCCAAGGAATGCCACAAAGCACGGTCCTGAGCCACCTGCATCCATCGACTTCCTGCATGACTTACCAGGTCGTTACTCCATCACGTGGGGGGTCACCCTACACTTCGCCTACTGGTCCGAGGCTGCCACTCCAGAACCTTTCTTCCCCATCGGTTGTCGGTTCTTCGAGCTATATGGCCGACCCACTGCCACTTCAGCTTACTAATCCGTTGGGCTATGTCGGTTACTCTGGTTTTACTGCGGATATCCTCATTCCTAAGTTTATCACGCAGAGAAACTCCGAGCATAGCCCTCTCCATAGCTCGCTGAGCGACCTTGAGCTTCCTTATACGGCCAGCAGTGAAGGACCACGTGTCAGATCCGTAAATCATCACTGGCAACACGAACTGGTAGTACAATTTCGTTTTAAGGTTTTGAGGTATGTCTGACGAGAAGATGTGTCGTAATTTCCCGAACACTGCCCAGCCGAGTTGAATCCGACGATTGACCTCTCGGTCGAAGTTGGACTTACCTAGTCGGACTAAGTAAACATACTCGTCAACAACTTCGAGCTTAGTGCTCCCAACAACTACCGGCATATGTGACATGGACATTAAACACGATCTTTGTTTTGTCCATGTTCATCCTATGACCTATTAGTTGGGAGACACTATTGAGGTCATTGAGCATGGTGCTTAGATCCTCCAGCGATTCTGCCATAAGGACTATATCGTCGGCAAATCGAAGGTGAGTGATGTACTCGCCATCGATGTTAATATCGTATCCTTTCCAGTCCAGAAGCTTGAAAAAGTCCTCCAATGCAGCGGTAAAGAGTTTCGGGGATATAACATCACCCTGTCTTACACCTTTCTGCAATTGGATAGGTTTCGTACTCTGGTTCTGTACTCGGATAGCCATCGTAGCTCTATTGTTAACTTGGCACCGCTGAAGGGACTGCAGCACCGCCCAAATTTCGACGGAATAAAAGGCTTTCTCATAGTCCACATACGCCAGACATAGTGGTAAATTGTACTCCTCGGACTTCTGTACAATTTGCCGAAGGGTATGTATATGGTCTATGGTGCTAAAGCACTTTCGGAAACCGGCTTGTTCGGGAGGCTGGAAGTCGTCAAGTCTGCGCGTGAGACGATTCGTAATGACTCTCGAAAACAGCACGTAGACGCGGTTTAGAAGGGAAATCGGTCTGTAGTTTTTCAAGAGAGCGTTGTCGCCTTTCTTGAAGAACAAGACCACCGCACTTCTGCTACGCCTTCGGTGTAATGCCACCATGGAGGACGGAATTAAAGAGCTTCTGAAGGACTTCAAGTACCGGTCTTCCACCCTCTTTCAGAAGCTTCGCTGTAATTTTATCCTCGCCTGGGGCCTTGCCGTTTTTAAGGTGCTGGAGAGCCATTCTAATCTCGCTCAGACTGACGTCCGGGATATCTTCGGAATAGTGTCGGATAAGACTTGCTCTTGGATCGTTACTCACACTTGCGTGTGGCTCCAACGATGACGTGTACAGCTGCCCATAGAACCTCTCAATCTCACTCAAAATCTCAGGTGTCCTGGAAATGATCTCTTTCTGGCAGACAGATCTCTGGCAAAGACTTTGGAGCCTTGCTTCCGCTTAATCGCTTCTTCAATACGAGCTTTATTGAAGTTGCGTTAGTCCCGCCGTATGCATTTGGCGATCTGTCTGTTCAGTTGCCTGTATGCTGTCAAATCTGTTGAAGAATGTAGCTTCATCTCCCGTCTAATAGCCATGAGATAAAGAGAGTGATCGGAGAGTTTTTGAGTTCGTCTGCGGCGGGTCTTGCCGAACTTAGCTCCGACCGCGTGGACAGTTTCCATGAGCTTTTCATTCATATCGTCCACTTCATTGCAGTCTTCTAGGCACTGAAAACGGTTTTGTTACTCGAGCTGAAAGATTTCGGGACTTTGGAACAGAGCACGAGGGGGACGGAGCGTTTACTTCATTAGACGAGACCTCTCCAACTTAATGTTTAGATTCAGTGTGCCTCTAATCATTCGGTGATCGCTACCAGTTTTCACCCTCGCAATCACGGGGACATCACTGAACAATTGTCATCTGGTCGTCATAATGAAGTCAATCTCATTTTTTGTGGAACCGTCGGGGCTCGACCAGGTCCACTTCCTGTGGGGCCGCTTCTGGAAGAAAGAGTTCATCATAAAGAGTCCCTCTTTCTCCATGAAGTCGGCCAGCTGCTGGCCCCTTGGGTTGCCCTATTCAAAATTTCCCTACTTTCAGCTCACCGTTCTCTCTTGTGCCTAGTTTTGCATTGAAGTCTCCCATTAACACCGTATATTGGGTTTTGGAGGAATGCATGGCTCTAGAGATATCCTCATACATTTCCTCCACCTCTCCATCGGGGTGTGCCGAGGTTGGTGCGTAAACCTGTATGACCTTCAGCGAATACTGTTTGGTGATTCTGAGTATAAGGTACGCAACCCTCGTCGACACACTCCCGATCTTTACAACGTTGTTAACGAGAGACTTGTGGACGATAAATCCGATACCTCCTTGGGACAGATGGTCGCCCTCCCGGTGATAGAGCAAGTTGCCGGATTCGAGGATTACCGTGTCCTCCCCCTCTCTTCGGACTTCGGATAATCCTATAATATGCCAGCGCAACTTGTCTATCTCTTCTTCCAGCTCCACGATCTTCTCGTCAGTCCTCAGGGTGCGTGCGTTGTACGTTGCCAGGTCGAGTCGTCTAAGGTGGCAACCGAACCTCCACCGGAGATTCTTAGCACCCCCTGCCCCGCCGTTACCATGTTCGCCACCGTAGCCAGGAATAGCGGGGCCGGCGGGGACTGGGGGCCGTTTATTATTGTCATTGCTTATGAGGGGTATATTGCCATAGTTGCCACGCTTGGCGAGCGGGTTGGCAACCGCAGTTTTTCTATTATAATTTTTCCTGTTATCAGGAAGATGCTGCTGCCCATCTCCTGCCTGTTTCCCTTTGTCGCCTTTAACGACACCCACGGGAAGTTATGGGGTAGTGGATATTCTTAACCGCCACTACACAATATTTGTTTGGTATAATCAAATTTTTATTTGACTGAAAATTGCCATCTGCTTGGGATCCAATATTTAATTTTATTAATTTAGAAACCCAAGCAGATGGTAGCACCCATCCGTCTTCTCTATTGAAATTAGGACATTTTTTTAATTTCAATACACTCGCAAATCATCCTTGGTAGGAATCGGTATTCTTTTGCGAGGATTTGCGGTCTATTAAATCTAATGTAATGGCGTGGACGATTTTGAACATGGTTACACACTGCAAACTTCCCAGAACGTCGGTGCTTCAGGTCAGCTATATGTTCTTTTACGCGGGTTTTTATAGATCTTTTTGTTGGTCTTACGTAAGAGAGACCACATACACAAGCCATTTTGTACACTCCTGTATCTTGTAGAGGGAAATGAAACTTGACGTATGGTAAAAATTTACTAATCTTCTTCGGTGACTTGCCTTTTAAAATAGTTAAATCCAAACTTAAGCATACCACTGTATGACATTAGGATACTGTAAGCGCATTCTACGTAGATCGAACCAAAAATTAATATTTAATTCGCAATATTTGAAAGCATCATCTTAGTTTTTATTTTTAAAAGACCAATTATGTAAAACACTTACGTTGTTTGTCTCAAAAATCAAACAAACATAAAGAAGTTTGAAAAAGTATTCATACAATCAAAAGAATCATTTCAATACAAAATTTAAAAAAACATTGAGTAAAGAGTACAGTCCATCACCACGAATTGAGGCTGTGCGGTGTGCTCTACCTTGCCCCCAAAATACTTTCTGTAATAAAGCAAGCTATGGCAAGTGGCACGTGTGAAAGTCTATTACTTAACTCTAATAATATTGTTACTCTTAGGTAAGATTAACGGATAAGTTTTTTGTAAGCCTGTATAAGAATTTCTGTTTTCTTTATCACAAAAAAAATGTTATCTAAACATATAACAAATCTGTAAAAAAGTCTGTAATTCTAATACAGTCTGGAAAACACAAGTCCAGGGGACTAAATAAAGGATTCTGAAGCCAAATTAGATGTTCTTAGAATTTTTGTCTGTATGTCTGTGTATTACGGATTCACGCAAAAAACTACTAGACCTATTCACATGAAATTTTGTATTTAGGTAGTTAGTAACCAGTAGCAACTTACAGGCTACATTTTGTCCGATTACGGAACTTCAAAAATAAGGTATAGTATTTTCCTTCCTTGAGATATTAATTTTCTATTATATCTTAGCTATAAGCGGGATGACGGGACGGGTGGGGTTTTTCAAATTAATATCATATTTATAAACAAAGCTTAAAGTATAGTAATGTTTTTTATGTTTTAAACCTTGGGAAAATAATTTGAAACTACATCGATTTAGTTATCAAAACAGCGCCATCTGTCATCAAATGGAAAAAGTAGTATATGTTGTCTTTAGTTACTAATAAATTAAATAATATAAATAACTTATATTGATATGTTTAAATAATATGATTTTTAAAATAATTTAAAAATTCTAACCTTTCATCGTTTTAGTGTTTTTGTTATTTTATTTTAAAAGCATAATAATTTCAATAGATTATAGAGACGTCTATTAAAAATATGAAAATGGATAAGGTTTTTATTTCAATTACTAATCTATATGTAACTGATTAAAATTCTTCTGTCTGCAATCATTGCAAAATTTTCATTATCATTATAGTTTTATTAATGAAATTTTTATATGATCATATTTCAAAAAGTAGTTGTTTATCATATCGTGAAATAGTGTGGTCATTTTATGATATTTAACACTGTTAGTTGACAATTTCATGATACAGCTTGACTAAATCAATGAATAGAAATCGTTTCAAGATATTAATAACCAAACACAACGTTGCTATTTCATGATATGGCCATATCAAGATATCATTAAATCGTTTTTCACCTCTAGCGGCGCTGATAGCGTATTTTTTAAGAGAAACAAAACTTTTAACAGAACTGACATCACTTTATACCTTACTGATATAATAAATAAATGTTCGCTTCTATCGCTGATATTACTAGATATTTTAGTTTTGGCTTTCATTATTTCATCTAATAATAGCGCTATCTAAAATCTAAATAAACTAACTACTACTATAGGTAATTCACTGATAAAATTAAATAATATAATGCTATAAAATATAAGATGTATGTAAAAATTTGAAAAATTCGTTCGTGGCATCGTTGGGTTTGTAATTACTAGGTAGATGTGGTCAACAATAATGCAAAAGCTTAGTTTCAGTTTTTCTGAATTGTATTTAAACGAATACGAGGGCCGTGTAGCTTGCCGTGAGATTTCATCATGCCACGGGAGTAAAACGTGAACGATTCGCTCGAGAATGAATCTGTTATATAAAATTTTACGTGCTGACATAACACGCGTCCGTTAAAGTTGTAAGTCGTGTGGAAACCTAGATATCGGAGTAATTAAAATAGTCGTGAAGATGTAAAAACCGTTAATATGCATCGAATCATAGCAGCGTACTCTATTTTTCTGCCCACAAAACACTATACGTAATAAGGAGCTCTGTGCACAGTAGTAAGACGTATATTCGCTGCTACTTTACTTTTTTTTAATTTTAATGAGACTTAGACAGCGGTTAGTAATTTAAAGATAGCTTTCATATCTTCAGATATATTAAGATATTTGTGACAATCCTGGTTTCATAGCTCATATGTGTTATAAGTATATGTAAATGAACAAGCTCTCGTTTTAAAGAAAAAATACTTTAATTAAAGAAAGGAGATTTTACTTAAACAAAGTTTAATTGACAAATTAGGATGTTTTTTTTAATTGCAACAGCCTCGCGAATGATCATTGGTAGGAATCGGTGTTCTATTGCAAAGATTTGTTGTCTATTAGATTCGATATAATGTTTGGGACGCTACTATTCATGTTGACATACTTTAAGACTTCCCGGAGCGTTGGTACTTTACATCTACTATATGTTCTTTTACACGGGTTTTTATGGAATTTTCATTCAAAGGTGCGTAAAAACGACCCCACGTAAAAAAGTTAACATTAAACGTGATAAAACCCGTAACATTAGTTTTATTGTTTGTGTAGTATACATCATTATAGAGCTGCATTTATGAAATTTTGAAGTATACTCGAACGTGAAAAACTATCTACATCTATTTTATGGTGCCAATCAATATTAAATAGAACCAATGATACGAATAAAATATCTCAAATAAACACTATACTGTAAATTGATATAAGACCATGAAATTCATCATTATTTTGTGAAAACTAAATTAACTTTTAACTTTGACGGCTCCGTGGCGCAGTGGCTTAGCAATTAGTTGTTGCTCTGGGGGCCGCGGGTTCGAATCCCGCACGGAACAAGTATTTGTATGGCCTACAAATAATTGTTTCGGGTCTGGATGTTTGTCCTTGTGCAATTTATGTTTGTAAACTGCCTCCACGACACAGGAGAAAATCCGAGTGTGGGTGTAACGTTTTTTAAAAAACTTCATGAATGGTCATAAGAATGTAAAGAGTAAAATGTAAATAATAATAATAAACTTTGCTTGCAAGACAAGTTAGTTTAGTTTAGTTTAGTTTACGACGGGCTGTTTTCCGCAACTCCACGTCTATGCGCGTATTTTGCGTGTGGGCAGGAATAATGTGATTATTCGAGCCATGAGATCTCTCCGAAGAAGCTCAACAGGACCTTGATGTTGCATGCAACTTCGGGGAGTGATCCCGGCGTGCCGAGATGTTTAGCCCTGTATGTAGCGACCTCCGGACATTTCAGTAGCACGTGGGCCGCCGTTTCTTCCTCCCCCATACATGCCCTGCACAGGGGACTATCTGTAACACCTATAGTAAATAAATGTTTGTTAAAGGTGCCGTGTCCTGTGATAGCACTTGTTACTATCCTAATCTGCGGCTTGTTCAGTCTCATTAAAACTTTTGTTAAGCGACTGTTAATTTCAGGCAGGGCATCCCTAGCTTGTCTACAGTCTACTAGATTTTTCCAAAGCTGAGCGTGTTGATTAGTAAAGTGTCTACGTACCAGTGAACAAACGTTACCAAAGGGGATTGGTATGATCGGTTCCGGCCCTATAGTGGCCAAAGCCGATCCTCTTCTGGCAAGTTCGTCTGCTGCATCGTTGCCTCTGGATCCACTGTGTCCCTTTATCCATTGCAGGGTCACATTGTTGTTTTTACATACCTCATTTAATCGTTGATGGCATTCATATATTAGTCCCGAGTTCACCACATTGCATCTCAGGGCTTGGAGTACCGCCCTACTGTCGGTCAGTATTCTGATGGGGAAGTCATTAACCTTCCTAGCATCTATTGCTATGGCCGCTTGAATGATACCCATACATTCCGCCTGAAAGACCGTGTTATAGGTACCCAGCGGTGTGCATATGTGAATATTGAGGTCTTCAGAGAAAGCTCCACAACCTACACCTTCATTTGTTTTAGAACCATCGGTGAAAATTCTAAGCTCTTTTGGGCTTAATCCTTCCGGCTGGCTGTTTTCATTTAACTGTATCTTGTATTTCTTATCGAAAACAAATTGTTTAGGAATCCTATCGTATTTGGCTTGTAGGTGCAAGACAAGTTACCTTTCTTGTGGATAGATTGGAAGACACGCCTGAAATAAAAAAAAATAGTAGTTATTTCTAGCCGTAACAGTTCTCATGTTCCTGTAGCATATTAAATCTATGTCAAATAACAATCATCTACGTCTAATAGTCTTTAAAATTCAAAAAAAAATCTTTGATAGACATAGAGACACAGACACCGAGGTGACTCTAAAAGTAATCGAATTTCGCTAAATTTGGCATGGCGCGAGGCGTTTAATGATGTTTCTAAATTCATGCTCACGCGAGCGAAGCCGTGGGTAAAAAAATTAATTACTAAGTAAGTCAGTATTAGAATTCACTCCAATGTCGGGTATGGTAAAATTCGTTTCCAATATCCGCTGCTTCTCGCAAGCATGTTTGCTTTACACAAGGCTGTATACTTTTATGTTTTTTTTATTAAACTGAAGTGACAAACGAACTTACAGTCCCCTTTATCGTAAGTGGCTACTGGAGTCCATAAACGAAGGCACAGATGCGTTCTGACCTCTGAGAACTAGGATGGAATATTTCACAACCTGTAATTATACCCATCACATCGAAACACCAAGTCAAAAACCTTTTTTGAAACTTTTTTAAGACAAACAACAAGTCTGTATGTCTTGAAAAAAGTTCGTTTATTTTTTTCAAACCAGAAGTGATAAATGTTTTTTTAATCTTAAATTCTTTTTGGGTAGAACTTTAACTAAATATTAGTCGAGGCTCATCATATGCCTTTATTATTGCAAAGTACGTCTTTGAAAAAAAAAACAATTTAAAAGTCTTTTTTAAATAAAACTAATTTTACGGATTTTATCGCGTATATTAACTTATTTTTATATTCCCGACGTTTCGGGTGCTTTCCAGCACCCGTGGTCACGGGGGACTGAGTTGTTTGACGTCCTACTGTCATAGTTAGCCCGGCTACCTTCAGTTTTTTAATATTAATTTTTGGTTCGATTTACGCAGAATGAGCTTACAGTATCTTGAAGTCTAGCAGTGGTATACTTGGGTTTGGATTTGATTTTATTAATTATGGGATCCCAAGCAGATGGCAGCACCCATCCATCTTCTCTATTGAAATTAGGATGTTTTTTAATTTCAATAGCCTCGCGAATCATCCTTGGGAGGAATCGGTGTTCTTTTGCGAGGATTTGTGGTCTATCAAATCTAATGTAATGACGGGGACGATTCTGAACATGTTCACAAACTGCAGACTTCCCGATACGTCGGTGCTTCACGTCAGCTATATGTTCTTTAACGCGGGTTTTAATAGATCTTTTTGTTTGTCCTATGTACGAGAGACCACATTCACAATCCAGCTTGTACACTCCTGCATCTTGTAGAGGGATATGACACTTGACGGATGGTAAAAATTGACCAATCTTCTTCAGCGGCTTGAAGTACGTTTTAATGGAAGCTCGCTTCAAGATGTAGCCAACCTTGTCTGTGACTCCTCTGACATAGGGTAATACAGCAGGCACACGCTCGACTGTGGCTGGCTTCACTCGGTCACTGTGACGTAGGCGCGGGACCCGAAGCTTGTTGTCTTGCAGTACTTGCTCGACGTGCTGAAGCTCGGCGGCCAGATGTTTTCTGTCACAGATCCCTCGTGCTCTCTGAAACAAAGATTTTCTCACGATAGCTAACTGTGAAGGATGATGGTGAGATTCACCGTTTAAATATCGGTTGGTATGGGTATTTTTTCTGTACACAGTATGACCAATAGTGTTATCAGGATTTCGGATGACTAAAACATCTAGAAAAGCTAAAGTATTGTTTGCCTCTAACTCCATTGTGAATTGTATTTTAGGGTTTATGGAATTAAGGTGGTTTAAAAATGCAGTTACTTTGTCAGATGGTAAAATTGTGGAAGTATCGTCTACGTACCGCTTGTAGAATCTTGGATTTACAGGAGCAGTAAGAAGGGCTTTCTCCTCAAAATCCTCCATGAATATGTCGGCGACTACGGGAGATACAGGTGAGCCCATTGCCACTCCGTCTACTTGCATGTAGAACTCTTCTTTCCACAATAAATAGCCAGATGTGAGGCAGTGTTTGAGTAATACTGCATATTCTGTAGGCATGTTGTTATCTTCTAGCTTTCTAGTAACAATTGAGATGCAGTCTTCAATAGGTAGGCATGTGAATAGTGACTGAACATCAAAACTGACCATAGTTTCATTGTCAGCGAGATGTAGGTCTTTAATCTCACTAACAAATTGGAATGAATCCTTTGTGTGTGCTCTGGTATGTCCTCTTAGTGGTGACAGTATTTTTGCCAAGTGTTGAGCCAGCTTATAAGTTGGTGAATCGATCTGGCTTACTATAGGACGTAGTGGAGCGTTTGGTTTGTGTATTTTCGGTAACCGATACAACCTCGGTGGTTTGGCACATGATGGTATTGTCGAATTCACGTCAAGATCTAATTTTTCGGAGTATTTCTTTATTAAATCAGTAGTTGTTTTGAGTGTATTAGTTGTAGGGTCTATTTTGACCTTTTTGTATGTACTTACGTCCGCTAAAAGTTGTTGTATTTTGAAATTATACTCTGACGTGTCCATTATTACCGTAACATTTCCTTTATCCGCGCGGAGAATCGTAAGCTCGGGTCTGTTGCGTAAGTTGTACAACGCTTTAAATTCGTCTTTGGCAAGATTTAGTTTCGGCGCTGAACTTCGACGTAACAAGGACGAAATGTCTTGACGTATAGCCTCTAAATCCTCTTTACCGATATTATTCTTAAACAGACAATCCTCAACACTACAGATAATTTCCTCGTACGGAATTTTTTGCGGCGTTATAGCAAAATTTAAGCCTTTCGACAATACTTTTATTGTAGGTTCGTCCAGTGTTTCTTTTGACAAATTATAGACCGTGCGTTGTTTATTGTTTGCGTCTGTGGTCAACGGTTGTTGCGTTTCGTTTCTACGTTGACATGGATGTTTGGCATTTGATTTGATAGTTAAATAAGTTAATATACGCGATAAAATCCGTAAAATTAGTTTTATTTAAAAAAGACTTTTAAATTGTTTTTTTTTTCAAAGACGTACTTTGCAATAATAAAGGCATATGATGAGCCTCGACTAATATTTAGTTAAAGTTCTACCCAAAAAGAATTTAAGATTAAAAAAACATTTATCACTTCTGGTTTGAAAAAAATAAACGAACTTTTTTCAAGACATACAGACTTGTTGTTTGTCTTAAAAAAGTTTCAAAAAAGGTTTTTGACTTGGTGTTTCGATGTGATGGGTATAATTACAGGTTGTGAAATATTCCATCCTAGTTCTCAGAGGTCAGAACGCATCTGTGCCTTCGTTTATGGACTCCAGTAGCCACTTACGATAAAGGGGACTGTAAGTTCGTTTGTCACTTCAGTTTAATAAAAAAAACATAAAAGTATACAGCCTTGTGTAAAGCAAACATGCTTGAGAGAAGCAGCGGATATTGGAAACGAATTTTACCATACCCGACATTGGAGTGAATTCTAATACTGACTTACTTAGTAATTAATTTTTTTACCCACGGCTTCGCTCGCGTGAGCATGAATTTAGAAACATCATTAAACGCCTCGCGCCATGCCAAATTTAGCGAAATTCGATTACTTTTAGAGTCACCTCGGTGTCTGTGTCTCTATGTCTATCAAAGATTTTTTTTTGAATTTTAAAGACTATTAGACGTAGATGATTGTTATTTGACATAGATTTAATATGCTACAGGAACATGAGAACTGTTACGGCTAGAAATAACTACTATTTTTTTTTATTTCAGGCGTGTCTTCCAATCTATCCACAAGAAAGGTAACTTGTCTTGCAAGCAAAGTTTATTATTATTATTTACATTTTACTCTTTACATTCTTATGACCATTCATGAAGTTTTTTAAAAAACGTTACACCCACACTCGGATTTTCTCCTGTGTCGTGGAGGCAGTTTACAAACATAAATTGCACAAGGACAAACATCCAGACCCGAAACAATTATTTGTAGGCCATACAAATACTTGTTCCGTGCGGGATTCGAACCCGCGGCCCCCAGAGCAACAACTAATTGCTAAGCCACTGCGCCACGGAGCCGTCAAAGTTAAAAGTTAATTTAGTTTTCACAAAATAATGATGAATTTCATGGTCTTATATCAATTTACAGTATAGTGTTTATTTGAGATATTTTATTCGTATCATTGGTTCTATTTAATATTGATTGGCACCATAAAATAGATGTAGATAGTTTTTCACGTTCGAGTATACTTCAAAATTTCATAAATGCAGCTCTATAATGATGTATACTACACAAACAATAAAACTAATGTTACGGGTTTTATCACGTTTAATGTTAACTTTTTTACGTGGGGTCGTTTTTACGCACCTTTGAATGAAAATTCCATAAAAACCCGTGTAAAAGAACATATAGTAGATGTAAAGTACCAACGCTCCGGGAAGTCTTAAAGTATGTCAACATGAATAGTAGCGTCCCAAACATTATATCGAATCTAATAGACAACAAATCTTTGCAATAGAACACCGATTCCTACCAATGATCATTCGCGAGGCTGTTGCAATTAAAAAAAACATCCTAATTTGTCAATTAAACTTTGTTTAAGTAAAATCTCCTTTCTTTAATTAAAGTATTTTTTCTTTAAAACGAGAGCTTGTTCATTTACATATACTTATAACACATATGAGCTATGAAACCAGGATTGTCACAAATATCTTAATATATCTGAAGATATGAAAGCTATCTTTAAATTACTAACCGCTGTCTAAGTCTCATTAAAATTAAAAAAAGTAAAGTAGCAGCGAATATACGTCTTACTACTGTGCACAGAGCTCCTTATTACGTATAGTGTTTTGTGGGCAGAAAAATAGAGTACGCTGCTATGATTCGATGCATATTAACGGTTTTTACATCTTCACGACTACTTTAATTACTCCGATATCTAGGTTTCCACACGACTTACAACTTTAACGGACGCGTGTTAAGTCAGCACGTAAAATTTTATATAACAGATTCATTCTCGAGCGAATCGTTCACGTTTTACTCCCGTGGCATGATGAAATCTCACGGCAAGCTACACGGCCCTCGTATTCGTTTAAATACAATTCAGAAAAACTGAAACTAAGCTTTTGCATTATTGTTGACCACATCTACCTAGTAATTACAAACCCAACGATGCCACGAACGAATTTTTCAAATTTTTACATACATCTTATATTTTATAGCATTATATTATTTAATTTTATCAGTGAATTACCTATAGTAGTAGTTAGTTTATTTAGATTTTAGATAGCGCTATTATTAGATGAAATAATGAAAGCCAAAACTAAAATATCTAGTAATATCAGCGATAGAAGCGAACATTTATTTATTATATCAGTAAGGTATAAAGTGATGTCAGTTCTGTTAAAAGTTTTGTTTCTCTTAAAAAATACGCTATCAGCGCCGCTAGAGGTGAAAAACGATTTAATGATATCTTGATATGGCCATATCATGAAATAGCAACGTTGTGTTTGGTTATTAATATCTTGAAACGATTTCTATTCATTGATTTAGTCAAGCTGTATCATGAAATTGTCAACTAACAGTGTTAAATATCATAAAATGACCACACTATTTCACGATATGATAAACAACTACTTTTTGAAATATGATCATATAAAAATTTCATTAATAAAACTATAATAATAATGAAAATTTTGCAATGATTGCAGACAGAAGAATTTTAATCAGTTACATATAGATTAGTAATTGAAATAAAAACCTTATCCATTTTCATATTTTTAATAGACGTCTCTATAATCTATTGAAATTATTATGCTTTTAAAATAAAATAACAAAAACACTAAAACGATGAAAGGTTAGAATTTTTAAATTATTTTAAAAATCATATTATTTAAACATATCAATATAAGTTATTTATATTATTTAATTTATTAGTAACTAAAGACAACATATACTACTTTTTCCATTTGATGACAGATGGCGCTGTTTTGATAACTAAATCGATGTAGTTTCAAATTATTTTCCCAAGGTTTAAAACATAAAAAACATTACTATACTTTAAGCTTTGTTTATAAATATGATATTAATTTGAAAAACCCCACCCGTCCCGTCATCCCGCTTATAGCTAAGATATAATAGAAAATTAATATCTCAAGGAAGGAAAATACTATACCTTATTTTTGAAGTTCCGTAATCGGACAAAATGTAGCCTGTAAGTTGCTACTGGTTACTAACTACCTAAATACAAAATTTCATGTGAATAGGTCTAGTAGTTTTTTGCGTGAATCCGTAATACACAGACATACAGACAAAAATTCTAAGAACATCTAATTTGGCTTCAGAATCCTTTATTTAGTCCCCTGGACTTGTGTTTTCCAGACTGTATTAGAATTACAGACATTTTTACAGATTTGTTATATGTTTAGATAACATTTTTTTTGTGATAAAGAAAACAGAAATTCTTATACAGGCTTACAAAAAACTTATCCGTTAATCTTACCTAAGAGTAACAATATTATTAGAGTTAAGTAATAGACTTTCACACGTGCCACTTGCCATAGCTTGCTTTATTACAGAAAGTATTTTGGGGGCAAGGTAGAGCACACCGCACAGCCTCAATTCGTGGTGATGGACTGTACTCTTTACTCAATGTTTTTTTAAATTTTGTATTGAAATGATTCTTTTGATTGTATGAATACTTTTTCAAACTTCTTTATGTTTGTTTGATTTTTGAGACAAACAACGTAAGTGTTTTACATAATTGGTCTTTTAAAAATAAAAACTAAGATGATGCTTTCAAATATTGCGAATTAAATATTAATTTTTGGTTCGATCTACGTAGAATGCGCTTACAGTATCCTAATGTCATACAGTGGTATGCTTAAGTTTGGATTTAACTATTTTAAAAGGCAAGTCACCGAAGAAGATTAGTAAATTTTTACCATACGTCAAGTTTCATTTCCCTCTACAAGATACAGGAGTGTACAAAATGGCTTGTGTATGTGGTCTCTCTTACGTAAGACCAACAAAAAGATCTATAAAAACCCGCGTAAAAGAACATATAGCTGACCTGAAGCACCGACGTTCTGGGAAGTCTGCAGTGTGTAACCATGTTCAAAATCGTCCACGCCATTACATTAGATTTAATAGACCGCAAATCCTCGCAAAAGAATACCGATTCCTACCAAGGATGATTTGCGAGTGTATTGAAATTAAAAAAATGTCCTAATTTCAATAGAGAAGACGGATGGGTGCTGCCATCTGCTTGGGTTTCTAAATTAATAAAATTAAATATTGGATCCCAAGCAGATGGCAATTTTCAGTCAAATAAAAATTTGATTATACCAAACAAATATTGTGTAGTGAACCTACAATAAAAGTATTGTCGAAAGGCTTAAATTTTGCTATAACGCAGCAAAAAATTCCGTACGAGGAAATTATCTGTAGTGTTGAGGATTGTCTGTTTAAGAATAATATCGGTAAAGAGGATTTAGAGGCTATACGTCAAGACATTTCGTCCTTGTTACGTCGAAGTTCAGCGCCGAAACTAAATCTTGCCAAAGACGAATTTAAAGCGTTGTACAACTTACGCAACAGACCCGAGCTTACGATTCTCCGCGCGGATAAAGGAAATGTTACGGTAATAATGGACACGTCAGAGTATAATTTCAAAATACAACAACTTTTAGCGGACGTAAGTACATACAAAAAGGTCAAAATAGACCCTACAACTAATACACTCAAAACAACTACTGATTTAATAAAGAAATACTCCGAAAAATTAGATCTTGACGTGAATTCGACAATACCATCATGTGCCAAACCACCGAGGTTGTATCGGTTACCGAAAATACACAAACCAAACGCTCCACTACGTCCTATAGTAAGCCAGATCGATTCACCAACTTATAAGCTGGCTCAACACTTGGCAAAAATACTGTCACCACTAAGAGGACATACCAGAGCACACACAAAGGATTCATTCCAATTTGTTAGTGAGATTAAAGACCTACATCTCGCTGACAATGAAACTATGGTCAGTTTTGATGTTCAGTCACTATTCACATGCCTACCTATTGAAGACTGCATCTCAATTGTTACTAGAAAGCTAGAAGATAACAACATGCCTACAGAATATGCAGTATTACTCAAACACTGCCTCACATCTGGCTATTTATTGTGGAAAGAAGAGTTCTACATGCAAGTAGACGGAGTGGCAATAGGCTCACCTGTATCTCCCGTAGTCGCCGACATATTCATGGAGGATTTTGAGGAGAAAGCCCTTCTTACTGCTCCTGTAAATCCAAGATTCTACAAGCGGTACGTAGACGATACTTTCACAATTTTACCATCTGACAAAGTAACTGCATTTTTAAACCACCTTAATTCCATAAACCCTAAAATACAATTCACAATGGAGTTAGAGGCAAGCAATACTTTAGCTTTTCTAGATGTTTTAGTCATCCGAAATCCTGATAACACTATTGGTCATACTGTGTACAGAAAAAATACCCATACCAACCGATATTTAAATGGTGAATCTCACCATCATCCTTCACAGTTAGCTACCGTGGGAAAATCTTTGTTTCAGAGAGCACGAGGGATCTGTGACAGAAAACATCTGGCCGCCGAGCTTCAGCACGTCGAGCAAGTACTGCAAGACAACAAGCTTCGGGTCCCGCGCCTACGTCACAGTGACCGAGTGAAGCCAGCCACAGTCGAGCGTGTGCCTGCTGTATTACCCTATGTCAGAGGAGTCACAGACAAGGTTGGCTACATCTTGAAGCGAGCTTCCATTAAAACGTACTTCAAGCCGCTGAAGAAGATTGGTCAATTTTTACCATCCGTCAAGTGTCATATCCCTCTACAAGATGCAGGAGTGTACAAGCTGGATTGTGAATGTGGTCTCTCGTACATAGGACAGACAAAAAGATCTATTAAAACCCGCGTTAAAGAACATATAGCTGACGTGAAGCACCGACGTATCGGGAAGTCTGCAGTTTGTGAACATGTTCAGGATCGTCCCCGTCATAACATTAGATTTGATAGACCACAAATCCTCGCAAAAGAACACCGATTCCTCCCAAGGATGATTCGCGAGGCTATTGAAATTAAAAAACATCCTAATTTCAATAGAGAAGATGGATGGGTGCTGCCATCTGCTTGGGATCCCATAATTAATAAAATCAAATCCAAACCCAAGTATACCACTGCTAGACTTCAAGATACTGTAAGCTCATTCTGCGTAAATCGAACCAAAAATTAATATTAAAAAACTGAAGGTAGCCGGGCTAACTATGACAGCAGGACGTCAAACAACTTAGTCCCCCGTGACCACGGGTGCTGGAAAGCACCCGAAACGTCGGGAATATAAAAATAAGTTAATATACGCGATAAAATCCGTAAAATTAGTTTATTTAAAAATGTGTAGTGTTCGCGTAAATATAAGAAATCATTAATTTAAAAGTCAGTACTAAGCACTAATACTCTAGGCTTAAAAGTTACTAACATATACAGAATTTTAATTTGATAAGTTCTGCACTTAAAATGTTTTCTTTCCGTATTGACCCACTAGCTTTTCGCCCCGCGGTGTTACCCGCGTCGAAGTTGTTACGTACACAATACGAGACTAGAGAGTCAATTCACGGTTATTATGAGATCGCATAATAATATGGAAATTGGAGAGGATCAGGCTATCACATGGAAACTTTTTTATATTTCAGAATGATAACGATCGTAGATTTTAAATTACAGCTTAAAGCCTTTTGAACAGAGAAAACCGCTCATACATTCTTTCTCTTCGTACTCCAATGCATACATCTTCCTTCTTCAATAAACCATATTCTGTTACAGATGTTCGCTTATAGAATTCCTTCTGTTCACGCCCTTAGTTGCCCCGACAATGGTCAACCGTACCAGGGCCCATGAGTGGTAGTCGCGACGGGCAACCAAGGGAGGGGCCCAAATAGCCTATGGATATTTCTAAATTAATGGCAAATAAGCAAGCACAACTTACCGATTTCCGGAGGTAATGTTGACCACAGGGTACCAATCAGGTGGTAAGTGATGTGCATGTAAGTAGTGTGTAGTAGTGTGTACATGTGTAACCTGACTTAACCGAGGAAATCGGACCGCAGATCCACAGGCGCTGCTTTTTTCCCAAATGTGCGATCTCTCCAGTGGTCGATCACCAATTGAAACTTTCAACTTTTATTTTCACTATATTTGTTTAACAACTTTATTGTACATTTAATTAACTTCAAAGTCAACCAAGTCAACGTTCATCTCGACAAGGCAAATGTCTTGTCACGATATTAACATGCCACACAAACTGTTGAACCAAAAATCAAAGTGTAATTTATTATTTGTCAAAATGTTTTCATCCGCCGTCTTTAGATGGCGCTAGTAGTAAGTTACAGCGCGCTAGCATAGTATTATTATAATTTAACATAGGGTCCAAATTAATTTAATAAATTTGACTTTCTCATTATCGTACTTCCGTGTTTTATTTACCTAACGCGAGCCTGTTCATGGTCCTTCGAATTCGGATATAAGTGAACCAACCGTCCTTTCGCGAACTCGAACTAGAAACTAGAGGTGGACCGCCTCTGAAGATGCTACCTGGTAAACGACTACACTAGGTCGTTTTACCAGTTGGTTAAGTGTGGTGTAGTGCCAGAAGCAAGCACGAAGTCTGCAGTAACCAACCGAGGAGCAACAGCGACGGAGGAAGGCCGGGAATCCAAGGCAGCCGGCAACAGGACTTGATGTCATCATAACATCTCATTCAATCGCATCGTGACAGCACAGCAGTCACGTAATCGTTAACGTCACAATCTACGACCAGTGACGTCACAAATCGAAGACAACAGCGAAGGTGATCAACTGCGGAACTAAAGTGGAATCAATGGTTTGAAGATAAAACTGTGAGTACAATTTTGTGTTCTAACATCAGTGCAACAAGTTGAAAATTTAAAACCTTTTTAATGTAAAATTAGACTTAGAATATTTAAGATTTTGTAAAATATTTTTAAATATGAGTAGATTTTTAAAATTTTGCATACTTAAATATTAACTTATAATAGTTTTGCTAAAAGTGAACGAACGGGGAACCTACGCCCGATTCTTTCGAATATACCAAGTTTTAAACACTTGTAAAAATTTTTGTCTTAGACTTAGAAAAATTCCATTCATTTCCAATTTGTAATTTTTTCTTTGTTTAAATTTAACCAATCTATATAATGACATAGTTAATTAAGAATCAGCTTGGTTCAAAAGCAATTATAGAAAAGGCTTATGAAAATTTTAAAAAGTCTCCTAAAGACAGACTATTAAAAGAATCGTACTTGCAAACTAGATTAGAAACGCTGGAAGTTCAATGGAACATAGTTAATGATACACATAGAAAATTAACGGCAGAAGCAACGGACGCTTTACTCGAAAATAGATATTTTACACATGACATGTACGAAGTAATTGAAGAAACATATATTAATTATAAATCAAAATTTAAAGAATATTTAGCCTCAGTAAAACCAACACCCAGTTCTTCAGCTACTTCTAAAATCTACAAAATATAGATAACAATGGAAAATTGCCTAAAATTTCCATTCCAAATTTTTCTGGTGCATATTAGGAATGGATAACTTTTAAAGATTTATATGTGTCATTAGTTCATAATAATTCATCACTTGATAACGCTCAGAAAATGTACTATCTTAAAGCCCATCTTACCGGTGAAGCAGACCAACTGCTGCGACATATTCCAGTTGCAGCAGCTAATTACATGGAGTCTTGGTCAATCTTAAACAGTAGATATAATAATAAGAAGTACTTGGTAAACTGTTTACAGAGACGTTTTATGAATTTACCTAACATTGTAACCGAATCTTGTAGTGGAATAAAAGATATTTTAGATGTAATGAATGAAACATTGAACGGTTTAAAAACTTTAAACATAAATGTAGACACTTGGGATGCTATAGTTATTTACGTAATTTGCTCAAAATTAGATACCGAATCCCGTAAAGGTTGGGAAGTAAAAATTAGCAGCACGTACGAATTACCCACGTTGAGCCAATTGCGTGAGTAGTTGGAATCTCGTTTCAGGTCTCTAGAGTTTTTAGATACTAAGCAAAAGACCAAATAAAATGTTTCAACCAACAGGTCCAAGGTATTGCACGCTTTTACCAACACCAATGCTATTGGAAAACAAAGTTGTTCATATTGTAAGAAGGATGACCACAAAATCGCTAACTGTAAGGAATTTTGTAAAATTGGTTATGAAAATCGACATAATTTTGTTCAAACCAATAGACTCTGCTTTAACTGTTTAGGCCGCAATCACTCTGCCAGTATTTGTCGTTCTGACAATAAATGTCGCATATGCAAACATAAGCACCACTCTTTGCTGCACCCTAAGCCTACCTCAGAATCGCAAAGTAGTGGATGTTCCAAACCAGATCTTGCAGTAGAAGTCAATGCCAAGGTGTCTGAAATTAAGACATCATTAGAAAGTCCCAAAAATGCTTCAACCATAACAGCACATTTTTCAATACAAATTGCAACCAATCAAATTCTGTTGGCAACCGCTCTTGTTAATGTTCAAACAAGAAGTGGCGAGGCATGCCTGATAAGGGCGCTGTTAGATCTGGGCTCACATGCATCATTTGTAACAGAAAATATAGTGCAATTGCTAGGGTTAGGAAAAATACCTCATAGAAGTGATGTGTCTGGACTAGGTGGAGATAAGAGCATTTTAGCCTCTAAACATATGGTCAAAATAAGCATTCAATCTCTTCATGATCCCAGATTTCGTATCTTAGTACAGGCTCACGTACTAGGGACTATAACTAGCCTCCTTCCATGTAAGAAGATAGCGCCAATCGATTGGCTGGAGTTAGCAGATATTGCTCTAGCTGATCCATAATTTAATAAGCCAAACAACATAGACATTCTGCTTGGGGCTGATGTCTATGGACAGGTAATGAGAGATGGCTTAATCAGAGGTCCTAATGGCACACCCACAGCTCAAAACACTGCCTACGGATGGATTATTTCAGGTTCTACACACCAGCAGCTTAGTGGAGATCAAACTCCATCCACACATTGTTATCATAACAGGATCATAAATATGCACTCTCATATAGAAGACAATGAGTTGCTTAAAAAATTCTGGCAGCTGGAATCTGATTCGTTTGATGATAAAATACTGTCACAAGAAGAATTACGTTGTGAAGAATTTTATGAGCAAACAACACAAAGAGACTCAACCGGGAGGTATGTCGTAAGGCTTCCTTTCCAAGATGAGGATACACAATGTAAATACGGCAATTCCAGAGACATTGCTCTTAAGAGATTCCATCTACTTGAACAACGATTCAAAAAAATCCTGTGATGAAGTCTAGGTATACTGAAGTAATTCATGAATATTTAAATCTTGGACACATGAAATGTGTAACTGAAGACGACTATAACAGACGTGACTCTGTTTATTTACCTCATCATGCAGTGATACGCGAAGATAAATCGACAACAAAGATCAGGGTCGTGTTCGACGCTTCCTGCAAAGGAACAAATGGAGTGTCGCTTAATGATACCCTAATGGTCGGACCAACTCTTCAACAAGATTTACGTCACATTGTCATGAGGTGGCGTATGCACCCGATTTGCCTGAGCGCAGATGTTGTTAAAATGTATCGCCAGGTACGCGTTGCCAAGCAAGATGCAGAATACCAGAGACTCGTTTGGAGAGACGATCTAGGGTCTGAAATCAAAGAATATGTATTAGATAGAGTTACCTTTGGTACTGCCTCGGCTCCTTACCTCGCAGTGAAGACTTGCAGCAGCTCGCAGTAGATAACGGGACGCAGTATCCTGATATAGCTGAAAAAATAAAAACAGATTATTATGTTGATGATTTAATGACAGAATGTCAGACAGTAGAAGAAGGAAAAAGAATATTTGAGAATATGAAGACGTTGTTGAGTAGAGGAGGTTTTGAGTTGCAAAAATGGATAACCAACAATAAGGAGTTAGCAGCAATAGTGATGGATAAAAAGAAAAATCAGGAGGAAAAGAGAGACATACGAACGGATGACATAGTAAAGGTGTTAGGACTTTCGTGGGACAAGGAATCTCATTCTTTCAAGTACTCTGTGCAAATACCTAAAATTCAGGAATCTATTACATAAAGGAGGTCTCAAACATCTCACGCTTATTCGACCCCTTAGGTTGGGCAGCACCTTGCGTTATTACAGCCAAGGTCTTGATACAAAAGTTGTGGCTAGCCGGTATAGGATGGGACGAGAAACTACCAAAAGAATTACTAGATGAATGGAATACTTACCAGGCGGAGTTAGTTTACATCACTAACTTACGCGTTCCAAGATAGGTTGAAGCTAAAATTAATGATTCACGCGTGCAGCTTCAAGGTTTTTGCGACGCATCAAACACTGCATATGCAGCCGTAGTTTACTTACGGACTATGGATGCAAATGGTAATATTCATGTTCATTTAATTACTGCAAAAACTAAAGTTGCTCCAAGCATGCAGGTCTCTATTCCCAGACTGGAGTTAATGGGCGCTGTTCTCCTGGCCAAATTAATCACAGAAGTTGCAAACGTACTGCGCATTAACCAAAACAACATAAACGGATGGATGTGGTATTATCGTGGCTTAGTAGCCACCCCAGTCGCTGGGCAATTTTCATCGGAAACCGAACATCAGAGATCCTATCAAGGTTGGATAGTGATCAATGGGCTCATGTTCAATCGGCTCAAAATCATTATTCCGATATTGCATCTCGTGGATGCACTCCTTCAGAACTTAATCAAAACGACATGTGGCTTCAGGGTCCATCGTGGCTAAAGAACCCATTAATTACTCATCCAAGACCGAAGTCCATATCAACTGACTTAGAACAACGAAATCTAAAGACCCACGTAGTCACCCACGCTAGTGCAATTAAAGATTGTTCCTTCTTGACAAGGTTCTCGTCCCTGCGAAAATTAGTTCGCGTTATAGCTTATTGTCGACGATTTATCAGATACAAAAGGTCTAACAAATTTATAACTCACCTGTCTAGAAATGAAATGAATGCCGCACTAGAAGCTTGCATTAAGCATTGTCAAGCCACATATCTCGCAGACCACAAGGATAAACTGAAACCATTGAGCCCTTTTCTAGATAGCAAGGGAATGATGAGGGTAGGAGGCAGGATCCAACACTCGAGTCTCTCCGAAGACATTAAACACCCCATTATACTTCACGAAGACATTAAACACCGAAGTCACTTCACGGACTTAGTCGTTGACGAAGCTCACAAAAGAACCACGCATGGCGGTCCATCTCTTATGCTGAATTATTTGCGCACAAAATACTGTATACTCTCAGCAAAGAGTGTTGTCAAAGGATATGTGCGCAAATGTGTTACTTGTGTCCGTCAAGCAGCTGCAATAAAAACCCAATTCATGGGCCAATTGCCAGCATGGAGGCTTACGCCAGCAAGACCATTTCTACGCAGCGGAGTGATTTTGCTGGACCCATCAACATTCGAGTATCTAAGGGACGTGGAAACAAATCGTACAAGGGCTACATAGGCCTCTTCATCTGTATGGTTACAAAGGCTATTCATTGAGAGGTCATCAGCGATCTCACAGCCGAGAGTTTCATAGCTACGTTTAAGAGGCTTGTTGCCCGACGAGGTCACGTAAGTGAAATTTGGAGTGACAATGGGACGAATTTCGTCGGAGCCTCCAAAGAACTTTGTAAGCTTGTCACCGCTGAACAGTCGTCCGTCGCCGTGGAAATCAAAGAGTGGTTGAGTAACCAGAGTACTCAATGGCATTTTATGCCCCCACATGCACCAAATTTCGGAGGTTTATGGGAAGCCGGAATAAAATCGACTAAATTCCACTTAAAACGAGTTGTAGGCAATTCCACTCTTACGTTTGAAGAGTTAGCAACAGTTTTATGTCAAATAGAGGCGTGCCTTAACTCAAGGCCTCTATCGAAGCTCTCTTCTGATCACAGGGACTCTGCACCCTTAACACCTGCACATTTCTTAGTTGGTGAGCCCTTAGTTGTAGTACCGGAATGTAATTACGAGCATAGCAACGTTAGTACATTGAGAAGGTGGCAATTGACGCAAAGAATGGTGCAAGATTTTTGGCGAAGATGGTCGTTGGAGTACCTTGTGCGCAATGCCTTCAAAGATACAAGTGGTCAAATATTAATCCGGAACCTAACACTGGGGACGTCGTACTAGTGAAGGAAGATAATCCTTCACCAGCGCGGTGGATATTGGGCAGGGTGATTGCCAAGCATCCCGGCTTGGATAATATTACTCGAGTTGTCACACTTGTATGCAATGGATCTCAAATAAAGAGACCAACGTCTAAAATTTGTGTTTTACCAGTAACAAACTGATACTGTCTGTCTGTAAGTATTGTATATTTGGATTAACCCTATTATTCTTAACCTGTTACATTTTATATACTTTACCTTTTATCCTATATTTTGATTATTGTATGTACCCCCTTGACTTCACGGTGGGCGGTAATAGAAAGAACGCAGATACGTTCTTGGTGGGCGGGATGTTGAACCAAAAATTAAAGTGTAATTTATTATTTGTCAAAATGTTTTCATTCGCCGTCTCTAGATGGCGCTAGTAGTATGTTACAGCGCGCTAGCATAGTATTATTGTAATTTAACATAGGGTCCACATTAATTTAATAAATTTGACTTCTACTTCCGTGTTTTATTTACCTAACGCGAGTTCAAGTAACGAGATCTGGTAGGAACCGGTTCACAAACAACTTGTCGTCGCAAATTAATGGCAATCAGTTAATTTAATCATTCAAAACTCAAGATAGGCCTCGCTGTCACGTAACGCTCAAAACAGACACTCTATTCGAGGCCGTCTTAACTAGACCCAAATATTCAATAGTAAATTCAAAACGCCACGCACAATTAACCCAAATTTTCAAATCAAAACGCCGGTCGCGCGCAACCTAACTAACGGTCGCAAACAATACTCAAAACGGTTACAACAATAATAATATGAGACCAGTCTCGTTGACACGTAAAACGAACCAAAATAGATAACACACAAAAAAGGGCACTTAAGGTGACGTTACAATTCAATTTTAACTTCCAAAAGCCATTTCACAGACCGGCCGTCGCGCGGCATTTATTTTTCTAGACTTCTACTCGCCCCGGTGTACGCGCACAATTAATCTATATCCAACACGAAGCTATCTCCTCTCGGGTCACACATTCATAGCGTTCCAAAACTCAAAAGGGCCTCTTGTCACTTAATGCACGAAAAGACAATCAATAAGAGCCGTTTGTCACGTGGCCGACCGCTTCGCACGTAACCGTCATACTGAAAAGGGCGCCATCGCCCGATGCGATGCGCGTACGCAACTGTCCCAGGCGGTGACCTCTAAATGCCATCGAAGGACACGCCGAGGCGAGCGTCTTGGAATGCAAGTTTTAAATATGTTAATATTTTGGCCTAAACACCTTTGTTTAGGCCAAAATTTACCCTTTTGAAAATTGAATTAATAACTCGCGGCTCGGCGCGTGCATAGCACGGTACGCAGGTCACGGCCGACCTCTCCCCGGCGGCATTCCATTCCAGTCGGTGGATCGAGTCGGGTCGAGAGATAGTGTGAACAACTGCCGGTCGACCGGACGCGTAGAATTTATTATTGGAGTTTTTCGCTTCTAATGTTGGGTTATCTTTAGGACGTTCACGCATTAACGAAATCGTAATATTCTGATTGATTAACTTAAATTCGTTGGCAAGTAACTTACGTAGATTGTGTAGTGATTGCCGGTTGAAGTGCTTTGACAATATTAATTTGTGTCGACGAGTTTCTTTGTGGCATTTGATATAACTCGGAGATATTTTCCTGTGTCGGTTAAACGCTAAACCTTGTGACCCGCGAGAAACAGCGTTCGTATTAGATTATAGATTTGTTCTAAGGGATGATAGACTTTGAGTGACATCGAGGTGACGCAGCTGGAGGATACCACACCGTGTTGCGGTGCCGGAGTCAGAGCTGCTGCCGATTAAAATGGCTAAGTCAGGTTTCACATTTTACACCCTACTAAACACCACTTACATACACTACACCTACTGCCTGACTGAGCCTGGTGGCCAGTCTTCTCTTCTGAACTAGGTAAGTCAAATTAATTCCCTACTTCTTATATATTGATTATCCATAGGCATTTCGAGCCCCACCCTTAGTTGTCAGTCGAATCCACCGCTGATGGGCCCCGGGATATTTGACCTTTGTCGGGACAACTAGGGGCGTGTACAACCTTCTTTTTCTTTGCCTCTTCATATTCGACGTGCTACATGCCTTTTTTTCTTCATAAATCTTCTCAAACCATATTACTCCACACCCTAATAATTCTCATCATACTTCCTGTTCTTTCTAGTGTCTATTCTACTTTCCTGAACTATCATCATCATGTGTTTTTATTTTTTTAACTTATTTGTACAATTTAATTATACATTTCCTTTCTAGCCATTCGATGTGAACAATTATTTGCATTATAAAGTTCTCTGGAAGAAATCGCTTCCAGAACGAAGGGACCCGCCTATTGCACCTTCTTTAAAATATTCAATGATTGAAAACTACTTATAAATAATTTACAATTTTATAAAAGTATTCATCCCCCATTTTTCCTCTTTAGGAGTGAAGTAACCAAAAGCCCTTAAACACGTTTCTAAGCTTTTAATTCTAAGCTCATTATTGCAAAATTTGAAATACTTTTCATCCTTAATTTTACTCTCTTAAGGGTAGAATTGTCAAAAATACTGAAACACGTATGTTTATGAAGACACAACTTTGATAAACCCCCGATCCCCGTAACAAATTTGTTTTGAAAAACCACAAAATGTGTATTCATATATTTTATTTACTGAATGCTTTCAGTAAGTTTCAAGTCAGTCTCATAGTAAAATAAAAAGTTTCATTAAACTGTAACATTCAAGCTATTGCCCAAATTTCAAGCTTCTACGTTTAGTAATTTGGGGTGTGCGTGTTAATACAATATTTTTCATAAAAACTTTGCACCCTCGTTTTAAAACCTTAAAAAGTTTTTAAAAGAACAAGAAATGAAATGATATTATTTTTATTAAAGAGATTTTGCAAAAGCTGGTGTAAATACCAGTTTTTTTAGTTAAATTATTTTTTTCATACAAATTTGAACACCTGGCGTCCCCGTAAGGGGTGGTTATGAAAAATCATAAAACAAGTATTCTTTTATTTTAAATACAGAGCACTTTAAGTAAAGTTTGGGTGCCGGTCCGACAGAGGCAGATCCAGATAGGAGGCTGCCGCCCTAGCTCCCACCAAGGCCGCCTCCACTGAGCCTTTGAGCCGTCGGCAGTCCACTTGTCAAACTGTTCTATTGCCGTTTTTAACCCGAGCGGCGACCGCTTAACGGTTCGAGCTCTATTGGATTCGGGTTCACAACGTAGTGCGGCCTCCACTTGGTTGGTGGGAAGACTGGGGCTCCCCTGGAGCTCTGAATCACGTCCGATGGTAGGTATCGGAGGTGCCGAGTCTCATGCTCCTAGGGGTCAGGCAGAGTTGGTGTTCAGCCCCGCCAGCGAACACCTTCACATTTTAGTCAAGGTAAATATCCTCAGTGACATTGTAGGTTTTCTCCCTAACGTCCGTATAAATGACAGCACGGTTTGTTGTGCATCGGGTTTGAGATCGGCGGACCCTTTATGGTCCCAAACTGGGCCTATAGATTTGTTGCTGGGGACCGACGCGCTGGGGTTCATCTTGTTAGGCGAGATACGAGCCCTGCAGCCTGATGGCTTGTCGGCCGTGTCCACTGTATTTGGGCACAGTTTCTTTGGACCGGTTCTGTGGTCTCTTCCTCCTCCGACGGCCGACCCGCTCTCTGTTGTGGGCGTGTCCCTTTCGGACGCCGTCCAGCCGTTCTGGGAAAATGAGAAACCACCACATGCGGCTCCAGTCAACCCTCTGGACCATGAGTGCGAGTTTTTCTACCAGAACAATACTGGCCGTCGTGTCGACGGTCGTTTCGTCACTCGCTTACCATTTTTTGACTCACGTCCCCCTTTGGGTCAATCTCGTGCACTAGCCGAGAAGGGGTTGCTTTCCATGGAGCGCTACATGCGGCGCGACCTAGCCTTTCGCGACAAATATGTCGAGTTCATGCGCGAGTATCGACAGCTGGGTCACATGTCACCGTCCAACTTCGAATGGCGTTCACAAGAGCACTACTTCCTCCCTCACCATGCGGTCTTGAGGACCCCTGAGAGAAAGATTCGGGTAGTTTTTGACGGCTCCGCCCCCTCGTCAAATGATGTGTCCCTGAACCAGTGTCTCCACTCTGGTCCTAAACTAATCAAGGACATATCCGACATTTTGACCCAATTCCGTCGACACCAAGTGGTTTTTGTAGCCGACATTCGGATGATGTTTCGACAATCAGTGGTCCATCGTGATGACCGTCGATATCAGCTGATATTGTGGCGCGAGAAGCCCAGCGATCCGATACAGGTGTTCGAGTTGAACACCACCACCTATGGACTCCGGTCCAGCCCGTATATCGCCATGCGAACCCTCCTTGAACTCAGTGAGAGAGAGCGCCTAAGATACGATCGGGGAGCTTCTATTTTGGAGAATTCGGTCTACATGGACGACATTTGTACGGGCGCCTCCACCGTAGAGGAGGCTCTTGTCTTGCGAGACGAATTCATTGCCATCCTGAAGTCCGGAGGTTCCGAGTTGCGCAAATGGTTGTCGAACTCCCCTCATATTTTGAAGGACCTCCCAGGAGAGGATCAACAAGACCCTCATCTATTCGAGCACCCTGAAAATCCGAATTTGTTGACTGTGCTGGGCATTCAATATCAGCCTGTTCAGTACACTTTCACGTAACGAGGAAAACTTGATCCCCCTTCCAAAGCATGGACCAAGCGCTCCGTGCTGTCTCTAATGGATGGATCACCCCGGTTATCTTTTTGGCTAAGTGCTTTCTTCAAAAGCTCTGGATGTCCGGGTTGGTTTGGGCCGAGCCTATTAGCGGAGCCCTTTTGCGAGAGTGGCTCTCCATGGTCTCCTCCCTTCCGGACATCAAACGGGTCTCCATGCCAAGGTGCTTCCTCCCTCCAGGGATATGCAGGGCTACCCTTCATGGGTTTTGCGACGCCTCTGAGAAAGGCTATGCGGCTGTCGTATATTTGCGGTCGGTGAGTTCTTCTGGTCATACTGCAGTCCATCTCGTACTTGCCAAAAGCAAGGTTGCTCCCATTAGATCCCGATTAACTATCCCTAAATTGGAACTGCCTGGAGCCGCTCAGAACACACTAATCTCTACTGAGAGGTCTGGACACTAAGTACGAGGCACGCGTCTCCGTGTGAGCCGTTTTACTATTTTAATTTTTAATTCTTAACAAACCTATTGATTTTAAAAATATTATCTATTATAATATTCTTTATAATACGATTATCTTTAAGTATATGTAATTTAAATATAATTTAGTGCTGTAATTACGCTGTAAAACGAAAAAAGGTTTCAAAATCGACACTATTTCTGATTTTGAAAAGAAAAGTATTATATATCGTGCTTTGAATAATCATCTTTAATATCAATTAATAAAGGTTTTATCTACGACATATATTTTTTATGGACTTAAATATTGTAATTTGACTATTCAAAGTTAATTTTAACGGAGGCAATAATGGGATAACCCGCCGTTAAGGTCAGTGCAAATATGAGTTAAATGTACACGTACAAAATATCTATAAAATTGAAGTGTTTATCTGTAATATTGAAATAATTGGCTTTCAATGAGTTTATGAGGTTATTTTGTTTATATGCTTTTCAAATTTGCATAAACATTTAAAAATTGTCTGTCTGTCTGTCCGGGTTGATCTTAAAAATGGCTGACCTGATTGTGATGAAACTTCACGAACAGGTAGAGAGCAATGCCAGATGAGACCTAGGCTATATTTTATTCAAAAAACTTGATGAATATTTGTGAAATCAATAAATAGATAATATAAATAGACACAATAACATGAACATGAAGAAACCAATACTACGAAATATCTACCGAAAATCATGACAGTCCATTACAACTTTACTGCTGTACAATTGTTTCCACTTTTAATTAATTCAAAGTAAGGTTTTAAGTGAAATCAGTCGTCACGCAAACACGTAGTTATTGAAACTATCTACTCTGTTTGTATTTATAGTCGCATAACTATTATAAACACAATCATGGATTTGATCAGAATTTCATATTTAAAGTTCATTGTAACATTTAACTTGTTATTAGATTGGCATACTATACTTTAATAAAAAAAAGAACTGGAAAATGGTAATCAATACATAATGACAAAGCAACAGAAATATGCAGCAGAATTTGAAAATGTATTCCGTATGATGTAATATAATAAATATATACAAAGTTAAAATATATGTCGAAATATTAAAACAAAATTTATAAAGAAGTTAGGGCGATAAGCGAGCACAAAGCCCATCTGATAGTAAGTGTATGTCTTTATTTGAAATATATTGCATTAAACCATATTGAAACAAAACATTGAGGTCACTGTAATAGAATAAATTTACATGACCTAAAGTGAACTGTCTGATAATAGCAATGAAAACTTTTTTTCTATAACGAGAAATATTGCAACAAGTAGGGTTCTTTTTTGCTGAATGATCCGTATCGTCATCATCATCATTACAGCCTATCAAAGTCCACAACAAGTCGGCGATGGGTTCGCCTTAAGACATTTCGTAATATCCCTATTCCTTGTGAGCGATAACAATGGAATCATCCATAAATTCGTGTTCCGTTTGTCGCGCCGTATGTTTGATTACGCTGACAATGGGTCATAGAAACACCTGAGAGACTGTACTCCACTTATAACCACCATACGGACGACCGCTTCCACTCCCACGTGAAAAAAGAACCCTATGAATCCATAGATTCTATGAAATCGTTATCAACATTTATTATAGTGATATACATTTCTATTTCACAGCGACACCAGTGGCCTCCCACTACATAGAGTGTCAGGGTCAATCCTGAGGCACACAGCTGCTCTGTCACACACGAAAGTGGACAGGTCTAGAGCAGCGGATAGGAAAAAATATTGGCCTAAAACAAAGTTTGGTGTTATCAGAAGAAATCTAATATTGTTTTGTACTATAATATTTCATTGGTGCCGGCGGGAATCGAACCCGGGTTGTTCTTGTACTTAGAAATTTATAGCGAGCGCTAAAAATCTGAGCCACTACGGCTCCACCGGGTTCGATCCCCACCGGCACCAATGAAATTGTTGATCCCAATTTCAAGTGCTGATTGACAACGTGCTCGGCGATGAAGGAAAACGTTATTTGTATATTCTTTATATTATATTGGATAGAAGTGGATTTCGATAAGTAAAAGTGGTACAATATTATGTATTAAATATCTGTGCATATGAACTATTAGTGGAAAGCATGAAATAAGTGCTCCGTTAGTGATGTATACCTCAAAATCATATCTGCTTAGACGCCTTGAGATACAATCGTCATCAAATATCTGCTGAAACAAGCTATCCTCAAAATCTCGCAAAACATCGCAATGTGACGCATCAACATATTATGAAGAAGATTTTTAGCAATCTATTATAAAGGATAATTTCTTATTACTTGAAACAGACAAAAGAAAATCAGTACGAGTCCGTTAAAAAAAAAGGAACTACGCATCTGTATTCAAGAGCTGTTTTTATTGTACCGTGATATATAGAAAAATTATGACTGTATAAGCGTAATAAATTAATAAAACCCAACTCTTCTCACAGATCCGGAAAGTATGAGGCAATACTGCATTATTCTTAAATTATGGAGGAAGTTAAGTGACGTTTTGTTAAAATATACCCGATTGTGGTGTAAATTTTTTTTTATAGGATCGGGTGACAAACGAGCACACAGTCCACCTGATGGTAAGTGGTTACTGTGACCCATAGACATCTACATCTATCCTCAATAAAGACTCAAGATGCAGCGCTGTCACCCGTGAAGACCAAGATGGAATGCCTCTTTGCCAGTAAAAAGGGTCTCCGTTTCTCTACACTCACCATACGAAACACAGCAGCGTTAAGCTGCTATTTTACGCTGGTTTTCTGTGAGAGCGTGGTACTTCCCCGGTCGAGCCGACCCATTCGTGCTACAACCATAATATAGCTGCAGCATGGCTCTACCACGTTTAATTATAAAATAATGTAAGGATATTAGATTTAGTTTAGTTTTTTTTTAGAAAATAAAAATTTTAAACGTCATTTACATCAAGATTTAAGAATCAAGAAAAATCAAGAATCATTTATTTGCATAAAACACGGTAAATAACTTGTGACATCAAATAAAAGATCAACATGTTTTGTCCTGTTAGGACGTGCAAATATTTAAGTATAGGATCAATTGAATTAAAATTAATTATTATTTAAACAGTACAATTATTATTATTATAGTATTCATATTTAAAATCATGATACATTACAAACATTAGATTGAATTGAATTAAATTGTATTAAAATTAGTTATTACTTATTTAAACAGTACAATTATTTTTATTATTATAGTAGTCGCATTTAAAATCATAATACGTTACAAACATTACATTGACGGTCAAGTGAATTTATTTGTCATTAAAAAACTCCTTAATATTATAGAAAGCCCTGTCCACCAACCCAAAGATGTTTTATAGGTCCACCAACCACATAAAAAGTCTGCTTTTAATTTTATCAAGAGGCAATGATTTTATCTTGCTAGGCAGTTTGTTAAATACCTTTATTGCCATCGAGTAACAAGTCTTATGAGAAGTTGCCTTCTTTCTAAATGGAAGAACTAGTTTATCTTTGTACCTTGTATTAAAACTAACAATATCACTATTTTTTTGTAAAAAGAGCCGTGGTAGCTCAAAAGCTAAGCGCTCCTTGTAATTATCATAGTACGCGAACTACCGGGTTCGATCCCCGACGGCAATAATGAAATTGTTAATTGCAATTTTAAAGTGCTGATTTACTTAGCGGTGCACATTTCCTTGCCCTAAATCCTCATAGAAATGAGGGATGGCCTGTAATCAGCAGTGGAACATATATAGGCCGTAACTATAACTTTACATCAAGATATAAAAAAAAATTGTCTAGGCATATGGAAAATATGCATGTGAAAATGTGACATTTTTGAGCGATATCAAAACCTTAAATATATCAATTGAAAGAGTAGTAAGTTCTCAGTCGAACAATATGTAATAGGTATTTACCTATGAAATTGCCGTTTTGGTGTACTGTCATATGTGTAATAAAGTACTGGCCACTTCAAATCAAAATAATTTTAGTTTGGCTAAGAATTTTAATTTCAAATTAATTTAATTTTAAAAACAGGGAAATATTTTTTCTAAATTAGTCATTTGTTTATTGATTAGCGTTATGTTTTTTTTTGCATTTGAATCATTTTCGTCGTCATGGATACGTTAAAAATTCGAGTAATTATGGAATATATCGTGGCAGCAACGCGGCACAAGTAGAACGCAACATCAACGACATTTACGTTTTTTTTTTAAAAGCTAGGGTGACAAACGAGCACACAGTACACCTGGTGGTAAGTGGTTGCTGCGGTCCATAAACATATAGGTGTTTTAATTCCTATTCATCATTTTAATTTGTAATCGAAGATAGATGTAGATCACGAATTAAAATGCGTTGTCATCAAAACCCGTGAGGACTAAGATGGAATGCCACGTTTCCAGTAAAAAAGGGCCTCCGGTTCTTTACACTCACCATACGAAACACAGCAGTGTTAGGCTGCTATTTTACGCTGGTATTCTGTGAGAGCGTGGTCCTTCCCCGGCCGAGCCGACCTATTCGTGCTACAACTATACTACTAATAAAGCTGCAGCATGGCTCTACCACGTAAATTAAACGTAACGATACTACAAATAAACTCACCACCTGTTATTGGATTGCCCACTTCCGTTTTGGAAATTTCGACCTGAGAAATGAACCCTGTGATCGTCCGAAAACTTTCTTCGACAATGATGACTTAAAGGTGTTTGTGGTGGATAGTTTAAACTATCCACCAATCAGTTATTATTATGAGGGGGTGACGGGGCTCCCTTCGCTGTTAATAAAATTGATGATACTAAATCTACGTCTGAATTAGCAGCAGCCTTTGACGTTAGAATCAAAACAATATTGGTTCATTTGCGTCAAATTGGCAAGGTAAAGAAGCTTGACAAATGGGTGGCCCATGAACTCAATGATCGCCAGCGCGAAGTACTCGTCGAGACTCGTTTTGCACTGCTTAACGGACACATAAACGAAGGAATTTTGAACCGCGTGTAACTTATGACCAAAAATGGATTGATGGATGGAAGCGCTCAGCAAGTTGGTTGGATACTGGTTCTGTACCTAAACAATGCCCTAAACGAAAACTTATCCCTAGAAGTGTGTGAACTGTTTGTTGGTCTAGCGCCGGTGTGGTTCATCACAGCTTCTTACCAAACGGGATGAGCATTACTGCAGATGTGTACTGTGAAGAAGTGAACACAATGATGGAGAAGCTCGCATGTCTCCAACCAGCTTTGATCAATCGCTCATCCCCGCTGCTTCTGCACAACAAACCGCAATCTCATACTTCATAACAGATGGTCTCCAAGTTAAAAGAGGTGGGGTTGGAAGCTCTCCTTGATCCGTTGTCCTCACCAGACCTAGCGCCTACAGACTTCTACTTTTTCCATAATATGAATAACTTTTTGACAGGAAAAAAATGAATACCCAAGAGACAGAACAAAATATCTTTGAAAAATTTGTTGCCTCCCGTCTAGCTGATTTCTTCAATAAATTGCTACGGCGTTGGCAAAGATGTTTCGATTGCGTGAATGATAATTTTGATTTATAGAAAAAAAAAAAAAAAAACAGAAAAAAACTACGTTAACTTATTTCACAGAAAATGGCAATTTCATAGGCAAGAACATAATATACTACGACCTATGTTAGTTGTAAATACTAAAGTTAAGATTAACCAGCTAAACCTTTAGTTTTAGTACAGCTGGTTTAGTTTTGAGCATAGATTATTATTATTTTGGTTTGTAATCAAGAAGATGATGCTGCCTATCTCCTGGTATATTTCTCTCTGTCATTTAAAACCAAACCATAAGTTTAGCTGGCTAATCTTATCTTTATTTATACTAACATTAGCCCTAACATAATATATAACTCGTTATTATTAGGAAAGGTTTTTTATGTTACTTCATATTTTCGGTATCGATACACAAAAGAGTATGTAGACTAAATTTAAAATATAAAATACTGATAGCTTATAAACGTCGTTCACGCTAAGTCCTTTTTATTGAGAAATATCAGAAGACAAGTTGAAGGAAACATTTCTGCAATAGTGTTCTCATGAATAAATCGATCTCCTTTGAGATGCGCGATATATTCAGGATGAAATTTTTCTGAAATTTTAAATCTGCTTGTGATATCATGCTTTCAAGAAACTTAGCTTTAAAGTTGATAATCGTGTGTTTAGCAAAATGTAGTCAGGCATCGTTTTTCATTTGCCATTCCTGAATTCTACTTTATTTAACTTATAGTCGTCCTTTTCTTTTAAATTTAATGTTATGTTATAAAACAAGTAACACCCTGACGCGTTGCTCCAGTGCGAATAATTCAAAGGCTTCATATGTTTTCAAAATATTTTTAACTTTTTATTTATGAGAACCTACTCACAATTATTTAAGCAGCCGATTTATCATTTCAAATAACATTTAACAATTTTGATGGTGCCGACGTGGATCTTATTCAGGTGGCATTAACCAGGGGTTTTTGATATGCCTTAAATTAAAGTATCAAGTACACGATACTTTAATTTAAGGTATATCCAACCTCTGAATCACCAATTTTGAATTTTTTGAAAGAAACGTTTCCCCTGAGTAGAATTTTCTTCTGCATAGTGGAGAGGTTGACATATATTCAACTTAACAAAACATTTAAACTTGGTAATAGAGAGAGCCTGTACACTTTCCGGGACCTTGTTGTAATAGCGTATACATTGCCCCAAGAATAAATTACTGACTCTATGGAGTCGAGAAACTGGTATCACTAGCTTGTGTTTGTTCCTAGTGTTTACAGAATGTTTATCACTTTTTTTTTTACTAAAACTACCTTTGTTTTTATGAACATACATTAAATTTTCGTAAATATACTGCGAGGCCAAAGTTAATATATTTATTTCTTTAAATTTATCTCTAAGAGACTCTCGGTTTTAGGTTGTAAATAGCTGTAATGGCCCTCTTCTGTAAAACAAAAATAGTTTCTGAATCAGCCGCATTTCCACATAGCAAAACCCATAAAACATTATGCTATGGAAATAACTGAAATAAACTAATCTAGCTGACTAGTGTCGAGACAGATAGATTAGTGATTAATGATGTAAAAAAGATCTAATCTTTTTTACAGCATAGGCTGCAGAACTTCTAGTCTGCTTGCTAGTTTGGGTATATGGGGGCCCCACTGAAGCTTTGCGTCGAGAGTAATGCCAAGAAAAACAGTGGATTCAACAGGGCTCAGTTCTTCCCCATTTAATAACACATTGGTACTCAGATTTTTAACATTCGTTGTTGTAAATTTAATACATTTAGTTTTATTTCCGTTTAAATGTAGATTATTAACGTTAAACCAATGCACTAATTTTGATATAGCATTATTCACTTCGTCACATTTAAATGATTGACGTTTAAGTTTAAAAATCAAGGAAGTATCATCAGCAAATAATACTATTTCATGATTATCCTCTACAAGAGAAGGTAAGTCATTAATATACACTAGAAATAGGAATAAGCCGAGAATCGAGCCCTGAGGGACACCCATTAGTACAGGTGAGCCGGAAGAACTTTTACCATTGATAATAACTTTCTGCATTCTATTACTTAAATATGAAATAATAAGTTTAAGCGCTGTATTCTTGACACCATATTACTGTAGCTTCCTGATTAATGTCTCATGGTGAACGCAGTTCAAGGCCTTGAAAAGGTCACAAAATATACCCAAAGCATCCTGTGAATTCTCCCATGCACAAAAAGTACTCTATGGAATGTAAAAGTATTTGAACAAGCCTTTACATTTTGTTTGAGCAATGATTCGGCGACATTAGGAGAAGAGTTTAATGATTTAGTTGTCAAAAAAGGAACATCAATAAAATGTTTCTCAAAAGGCATAGCAACTTCTTGATCAGATCGAGTTAAATTGTTGTTAATATTCAATTAAAAATCCGAGTTGCGCGGTTTGACCTTGCCCGTTTCACTATTTATTATTCTCTAGGTCATTTAAATTTTGTTAGATGCGGTTTTAATTTTGTTACTTAAATGTAAAGCCTTAGCTATGGAGCACACTTTTTAAATATTTTAGAATATGTTTTTACATAATCTCTAAATATAACACTACTATTATATGATCTTTCATTATAAAGCTCGTATAACTTTCGCCTACTCTTATAAATTCCTACTGTCGCCCATTCATTCAATGATATGCGACTGTTAAAAGAGAAAGTTTTAGAAGTAAATATCCTACTAAATTCACAAGTCATAATTTTAAATAACGTACCATACAAATAATTAGTACTGTTTTTAAATGAAAGTGATGGAAGTCTTTTATTATATTACTTCTAAACCTCTCCAAGCGATGTTCATTTATTGGAACAAACACAACTTTCATATTTTTCTGTTCCTTGTGTATGTAGGTAATTTAAAAACCCAATAACGTTCTAGCTGACATATATTTACTTTACGAGAATGGAAACATACCTTTAAATGAAACTAAGTTTCCAGCTCCGTTTTGTTTCCGTTTCTCACGCCTACGTCACAGTAAATTAATGAAACCGGCCACAGATCAGCGCTTGCCTACTGTACTACTTGTTAAAGGTGTCACTGACAAGATTAGCTACATCTTGAAGCGAACTTCCATTAAACCCCACAAGCCGCTACTACAAGCCGCCGAAGAAGATTAGTCGAATTTTACCATGATGTAAAAATCGACGCTCCGGGAAAACTGCAGTTTGTTTACACGTACAGTATCACCCTCGTCACTACATCAGAAATGATAGACTACAAATTCTAGATAAAAGACACCGATTCCTTCCAAGAGAGATTCGCAAGGCTATTTAAATCAAAAATATCCTAATTTCAATAGAGAAGATGATTGGGTGCTACAATCTGCTTAAGGATACCATCCTATAATTAATAATATTAAATGGCAACCCAAGCAATAACAAATAAAACTGCAACATTTTAAGATACTATAACTTCATTCTGCGTAGATCGGTACGGTAAAGTACTCGAAACGTCGGGAATTCAAAATAAGCTAATATACGCGATAAAATCCGTAAAACTTGGTTTCATTTAAATATGTAGTGTTCGCGTAAACATAAGAAATCATTATGTAACATTACATACACGCCGATCACATAAAAAATCGTAATATCTGTTATTTTACTTTATATAAGCTTTTTACAGCTTTTTGATAAAATAAATTCTACTGTAATTGTGAATATTAGTTCATTAACATGCTTAACGTCAGTTTTACAACATAGCCGAAAAAAACTGTATATATGTATACAATGCCTAAATAACTCAATCATGACGTCGTATGTTTATACGTTTGTTTACATATCAAAATAAACCGCGTTTGTTCGTTTTCATATTTCAATAATATGAAATAAAATTATTTATTTGACGTAACAAAATAAAATTTCGCTTGCTTGAACGTAATTTTTAGTCTACTACAATTTCAAACTTAGATTCATCTAATCTAAATATTCCTAAGTTTCTTATAGAAACGTCGAAAATAATTGCAGACAAATTGGTAACTAACAACTAACCTAAGCACTATGCTCAATGACCTCAATAGTGTTTCCGAACGGATAGGTCTTAAGATGAACATGAACAAAACAAAGATCATGTTTAATGTCCATGTCACACCTATGCCGGTAGTTGTTGGGAACACTAAGCTCGAAGTTGTTGACGAGTATGTTTACCTGGGACAAATAGTCCGACTAGGTAAGTCCAACTTCGACCGAGAGGTCAATCGACGGATTCATCTCGGTTGGGCAGCTTTCGGGAAATTACGACACATCTTCTCGTCAGGTATACCTCAAAACATGAAAACGAGACTGTACACCCAGTGCGTGTTGCCAGTGATGACATACGGAACTGAGACGTGGTCCTTCACTGCTGGCCGGATGAGGAAGCTCAAGGTCGCTCAGCGAGCTATGGAGAGGGCTATGCTCGGAGTTTCTCTGCGTGATAAACTCAGAAATGAGGATATCCGCAGTAGAATCAGAGTGACCGACATAGCCCAACGGATTAGTAAGCTGAAGTGGTAATGGGCCGGCCATATAGCTCGAAGAACCGACAACCGATGGGGAAGAAAGCTTCTCGAGTGGCAGCCTCGTACCGGCACACGAAGTGTGGGGCGTCCCCCCTTTAGATGGAGTGACGACCTGGTAAGATATGCAGGAAGTCGATGGATGCAGGTGGCTCAGGACCGTGCTTTGTGGCATTCTTTGGGGGAGGCCTTTGTTCAGCAGTGGACTTGTGAAGGGCTGTAATGATGATGATGATGAAATTGGTAACTGAAGGTAAACTTGATAACTGCAATACCTTGGACCATTTAAAGAAATGTTTGACATAACCTTCGTGCTACTTGGTGATATCATAGATATTTAAATATTAAAGTAGAATAGTTAAAGTTCCATGTTATTTAAGGATGAATGTGAGCTGACTTTTACATTCACACGTACATTTACATTTCATTCAGACGTAGCTAGTGAGTGCGTCTAAAATTTTGTTATTATTATTATTATTTAACAATTTATGTACACACAAAATAATTTTACAAGGAAGAGAAAAAAATGATATTTTGTACAAAGGCACTGCTTATTTCATATTGAAATTTCTTCCAGCAGGCTTGATACTGGACAAATTAAAAAAGAAGCTGATCTAGTGTGCACTCTCATAATAAAATTTTATAATATTAATAGACTTAACATAAAGTAAAGATAATAAAAACAAATATCCATGTAAACATACATATAACTAAATACCACTATAAATACATATACACACACATATATATATATATAAGTAAGCGTTTTATCGCGGTGTTGCCAATCCGCGGGTTTGAATCCCACACAAAACTTTTGTTTGTATGTCCTACAAATAATTTTTCCAAATCGGGATGTATCTTCTTGTGCAATTAATATATGTCAACCTCTCCACTATGCAGAAGAAAATTCTACTCAGGGGAAACGTTTCTTTCAAAAAATTCAAAATTGGTGATTCAGAGGTTGGATATGCCTTAAATTAAAGTATCAAGTACACGATACTTTAATTTAAGGTATATCCAACCTCTGAATCACCAATTTTGAATTTTTTGAAAGAAACGTTTCCCCTGAGTAGAATTTTCTTCTGCATAGTGGAGAGGTTGACATATATTAATTGCACAAGAAGATACATCCCGATTTGGAAAAATTATTTGTAGGACATACAAACAAAAGTTTTGTGTGGGATTCAAACCCGCGGATTGGCAACACCGCGATAAAACGCTTACTTATATATATATATATGTGTGTGTATATGTATTTATAGTGGTATTTAGTTATATGTATGTTTACATGGATATTTGTTTTTATTATCTTTACTTTATGTTAAGTCTATTAATATTATAAAATTTTATTATGAGAGTGCACACTAGATCAGCTTCTTTTTTAATTTGTCCAGTATCAAGCCTGCTGGAAGAAATTTCAATATGAAATAAGCAGTGCCTTTGTACAAAATATCATTTTTTTCTCTTCCTTGTAAAATTATTTTGTGTGTACATAAATTGTTAAATAATAATAATAATAACAAAATTTTAGACGCACTCACTAGCTACGTCTGAATGAAATGTAAATGTACGTGTGAATGTAAAAGTCAGCTCACATTCATCCTTAAATAACATGGAACTTTAACTATTCTACTTTAATATTTAAATATCTATGATATCACCAAGTAGCACGAAGGTTATGTCAAACATTTCTTTAAATGGTCCAAGGTATTGCAGTTATCAAGTTTACCTTCAGTTACCAATTTCATCATCATCATCATTACAGCCCTTCACAAGTCCACTGCTGAACAAAGGCCTCCCCCAAAGAATGCCACAAAGCACGGTCCTGAGCCACCTGCATCCATCGACTTCCTGCATATCTTACCAGGTCGTCACTCCATCTAAAGGGGGGACGCCCCACACTTCGTGTGCCGGTACGAGGCTGCCACTCGAGAAGCTTTCTTCCCCATCGGTTGTCGGTTCTTCGAGCTATATGGCCGGCCCATTACCACTTCAGCTTACTAATCCGTTGGGCTATGTCGGTCACTCTGATTCTACTGCGGATATCCTCATTTCTGAGTTTATCACGCAGAGAAACTCCGAGCATAGCCCTCTCCATAGCTCGCTGAGCGACCTTGAGCTTCCTCATCCGGCCAGCAGTGAAGGACCACGTCTCAGTTCCGTATGTCATCACTGGCAACACGCACTGGGTGTACAGTCTCGTTTTCATGTTTTGAGGTATACCTGACGAGAAGATGTGTCGTAATTTCCCGAAAGCTGCCCAACCGAGATGAATCCGTCGATTGACCTCTCGGTCGAAGTTGGACTTACCTAGTCGGACTATTTGTCCCAGGTAAACATACTCGTCAACAACTTCGAGCTTAGTGTTCCCAACAACTACCGGCATAGGTGTGACATGGACATTAAACATGATCTTTGTTTTGTTCATGTTCATCTTAAGACCTATCCGTTCGGAAACACTATTGAGGTCATTGAGCATAGTGCTTAGGTTAGTTGTTAGTTACCAATTTGTCTGCAATTATTTTCGACGTTTCTATAAGAAACTTAGGAATATTTAGATTAGATGAATCTAAGTTTGAAATTGTAGTAGACTAAAAATTACGTTCAAGCAAGCGAAATTTTATTTTGTTACGTCAAATAAATAATTTTATTTCATATTATTGAAATATGAAAACGAACAAACGCGGTTTATTTTGATATGTAAACAAACGTATAAACATACGACGTCATGATTGAGTTATTTAGGCATTGTATACATATATACAGTTTTTTTCGGCTATGTTGTAAAACTGACGTTAAGCATGTTAATGAACTAATATTCACAATTACAGTAGAATTTATTTTATCAAAAAGCTGTAAAAAGCTTATATAAAGTAAAATAACAGATATTACGATTTTTTATGTGATCGGCGTGTATGTAATGTTACATAATGATTTCTTATGTTTACGCGAACACTACATATTTAAATGAAACCAAGTTTTACGGATTTTATCGCGTATATTAGCTTATTTTGAATTCCCGACGTTTCGAGTACTTTACCGTACCGATCTACGCAGAATGAAGTTATAGTATCTTAAAATGTTGCAGTTTTATTTGTTATTGCTTGGGTTGCCATTTAATATTATTAATTATAGGATGGTATCCTTAAGCAGATTGTAGCACCCAATCATCTTCTCTATTGAAATTAGGATATTTTTGATTTAAATAGCCTTGCGAATCTCTCTTGGAAGGAATCGGTGTCTTTTATCTAGAATTTGTAGTCTATCATTTCTGATGTAGTGACGAGGGTGATACTGTACGTGTAAACAAACTGCAGTTTTCCCGGAGCGTCGATTTTTACATCATGGTAAAATTCGACTAATCTTCTTCGGCGGCTTGTAGTAGCGGCTTGTGGGGTTTAATGGAAGTTCGCTTCAAGATGTAGCTAATCTTGTCAGTGACACCTTTAACAAGTAGTACAGTAGGCAAGCGCTGATCTGTGGCCGGTTTCATTAATTTACTGTGACGTAGGCGTGAGAAACGGAAACAAAACGGAGCTGGAAACTTAGTTTCATTTAAAGGTATGTTTCCATTCTCGTAAAGTAAATATATGTCAGCTAGAACGTTATTGGGTTTTTAAATTACCTACATACACAAGGAACAGAAAAATATGAAAGTTGTGTTTGTTCCAATAAATGAACATCGCTTGGAGAGGTTTAGAAGTAATATAATAAAAGACTTCCATCACTTTCATTTAAAAACAGTACTAATTATTTGTATGGTACGTTATTTAAAATTATGACTTGTGAATTTAGTAGGATATTTACTTCTAAAACTTTCTCTTTTAACAGTCGCATATCATTGAATGAATGGGCGACAGTAGGAATTTATAAGAGTAGGCGAAAGTTATACGAGCTTTATAATGAAAGATCATATAATAGTAGTGTTATATTTAGAGATTATGTAAAAACATATTCTAAAATATTTAAAAAGTGTGCTCCATAGCTAAGGCTTTACATTTAAGTAACAAAATTAAAACCGCATCTAACAAAATTTAAATGACCTAGAGAATAATAAATAGTGAAACGGGCAAGGTCAAACCGCGCAACTCGGATTTTTAATTGAATATTAACAACAATTTAACTCGATCTGATCAAGAAGTTGCTATGCCTTTTGAGAAACATTTTATTGATGTTCCTTTTTTGACAACTAAATCATTAAACTCTTCTCCTAATGTCGCCGAATCATTGCTCAAACAAAATGTAAAGGCTTGTTCAAATACTTTTACATTCCATAGAGTACTTTTTGTGCATGGGAGAATTCACAGGATGCTTTGGGTATATTTTGTGACCTTTTCAAGGCCTTGAACTGCGTTCACCATGAGACATTAATCAGGAAGCTACAGTAATATGGTGTCAAGAATACAGCGCTTAAACTTATTATTTCATATTTAAGTAATAGAATGCAGAAAGTTATTATCAATGGTAAAAGTTCTTCCGGCTCACCTGTACTAATGGGTGTCCCTCAGGGCTCGATTCTCGGCTTATTCCTATTTCTAGTGTATATTAATGACTTACCTTCTCTTGTAGAGGATAATCATGAAATAGTATTATTTGCTGATGATACTTCCTTGATTTTTAAACTTAAACGTCAATCATTTAAATGTGACGAAGTGAATAATGCTATATCAAAATTAGTGCATTGGTTTAACGTTAATAATCTACATTTAAACGGAAATAAAACTAAATGTATTAAATTTACAACAACGAATGTTAAAAATCTGAGTACCAATGTGTTATTAAATGGGGAAGAACTGAGCCCTGTTGAATCCACTGTTTTTCTTGGCATTACTCTCGACGCAAAGCTTCAGTGGGGCCCCCATATACCCAAACTAGCAAGCAGACTAGAAGTTCTGCAGCCTATGCTGTAAAAAAGATTAGATCTTTTTTACATCATTAATCACTAATCTATCTGTCTCGACACTAGTCAGCTAGATTAGTTTATTTCAGTTATTTCCATAGCATAATGTTTTATGGGTTTTGCTATGTGGAAATGCGGCTGATTCAGAAACTATTTTTGTTTTACAGAAGAGGGCCATTACAGCTATTTACAACCTAAAACCGAGAGTCTCTTAGAGATAAATTTAAAGAAATAAATATATTAACTTTGGCCTCGCAGTATATTTACGAAAATTTAATGTATGTTCATAAAAACAAAGGTAGTTTTAGTAAAAAAAAAAGTGATAAACATTCTGTAAACACTAGGAACAAACACAAGCTAGTGATACCAGTTTCTCGACTCCATAGAGTCAGTAATTTATTCTTGGGGCAATGTATACGCTATTACAACAAGGTCCCGGAAAGTGTACAGGCTCTCTCTATTACCAAGTTTAAATGTTTTGTTAAGTTGAAACTGTATAAAAAGGGTTATGTATAAATGAATACATGGTTTATAATAACCCATAGGAATGAGGTGTCACTTCCAAGCTGTTTCTAAAATAAATTTTGTACTTATATAGTATAAATGTAAAATTTGCTTTAAAAAAAAGTACCGCTGGGTTTCTTGCTGGTTCTTCCCAGGACAGAGGTTTCTTTTTTCGAACCAGTGGTAAAGTAAAAAATGACTTTCAATAAGAATTACACATGTGATCTATATTGAATAAAAAATATTCTATTCTATTCTATTCTACTCTACTCTACTCTACTCTGTTCTACTCTACTCTACTCTACTGTACTCTAATCTACTCTAATCTACTCTACTCTACTCTACTCCACTCACTCTACTCTACTCTACTCTACTCTACTCTACTCTACTCTACTCTACTCTACTCTACTCTACGCAACTCTACTCTACTCTACTCTACACGACACTAATCTACACTACTCTACTCTACTCTACTCTCCTCTACTCTACTCTACTCTAATCTAATCTACTCTACTCTACTCTACTCTACTCTACTCTACTCTAATCTACTCTACTCTATTCTACTCTATTCTATACTATAAAACTGTTTAATTGTGTGAAATAAAGACGAACAGAAAACAAACATCGATGTGCATTGTGGCGGCGCTGATGTCGCGCCACGAGCGAAACGCATCGCAGTCTAAATAACGTCATTAAAGTTCCAAACTACTGCGGTAAATATAGAATAGCTCCAAATTACAGGAGATCTCCCGTTTTCCTGCCACGGCTAAATGCATAAGATACACCGTTTAACCGTATAATACCAAAATTTGTTTTACAGTTTACCTTATTTTTCCCATTTATATCATTGTTAATCCAATGTTAAGAAGTAGTAGTTTATGATACATAGCACATAATCATTTTAAAATTGACTGAAACAGAAACAGAAACTTTTTTATTCGTTCATTATAAATAATACTTATTGTAATTTACCACTAGTTTGAAATAAAAAAAAAAACCTCTGTCCTTTGAAGAATCAGCAAGAAACAAACTAAAAAAACAGCTTACAATGGCATAATATGTTACACAATAGCGTATACATTGCCTCAAGAATGAATTACTGACTCGGTGGAATCGAGTAACGGATACTACTAGCTTGTGGCTGTTCCTGGTATTTACATATGACTTTTTTTTTGAAAACTAGTTTTATTTTTGTGTACATACATTACATTTTTATAAACGTATCGAGAGGTCAAAGTTAATCTATAATTTTCCTTAAATTTTTGTCATCATAGATTGCTCTTATGGTCTCTTCTGTAAATCAAATATAATTTTAGTGTCAGTCGCGTGGCTTTACAGCAAAATACCATACGGCATTATGCAATGGAAATGACTAAAGTAAACTAGTCTAGCTGTTTCAGCACTGGTAAGATTTCTAACCCTTTTTACAGCATATTTTGCAGAACCAAGTCTGCGTGCAAATAATTTTATGAAAATATCTGTTGTTAGGTCTTTACTAAAACTTGAACTCGATGTTATGATTATGTATTAAGACAAGTAAGACTTCAATACAAATAAAATGAGAAGATCATCAATGTAGTCGAAGACAATCAAATACGCATTTTTATCCTTAATAATGCGTATTTGATGATCTTCAAAAACTACTAGTCAGATCTTGATCGGAGAAGAGAGCCACGAAGAGAACGGACCCCGGAGAAACTCTGGCGTTTGTCACGATAGGACTAGAACAGCAGCTATCTATGACGACTCAGAGAAATTGTTCACTCAGAAAGTCCTTCACCCTGTCAGTCAGGCCAGGGGATAAGCATTACGCTGAAAACTTGCCTATATAATAGTCTATTGTGATAAACACTGTCAAAGGCCTTCGGGACATCAAGGGAAACAGCAAATATTTTCACACTATTCTCGTGGGCTTCGCTCCATATGTGAGTAGCATACGCTAGAAGGTTCCCAGTTGATAGACTTCGGCGAAACACGTACTCGCAGTCACTGAGGAGATCATTCTTCTCTAGGTATGCCATGAGACGGCCGTTCAATATACGCTACATAATCTTGCAGAGTATGGAGGTAGAGATTGACCGATTGACCTTTTTAGGCACAGGCTGCACATTGGCTAGTTTTCAAGATTTGGGCACTATTCCAGTTCTGAATGAGAAGCGGAAAAAGCGCGTCAATGCAGGAGACAACTTAGGTGCACAGATCTTTAGCTCTATAGCTGGTATACCATTTCCATTTAGGTCCACTAGCATTGTTTACGTCTAGACTTCGCAAGGTTTTATGAAACTCCTTTTGTGTTCAACTTTAAGAAAGAGCCGCCCGCGCGTAATCGGCGACCGGCGGTGGCGTGGGACACATCTCCAGAACAGCAAGAAGAAGCGAAGCTGCGGCGTTGAAGCAACGGCTCGAAAATTGTCGACGGATGCATGAAGATAGCCGGCGTGTGAAGACGATGTGGCGCTGTTGATATTTGCGACTGCTTCTTGTTTCTATATTAGAACGTTAAATATATACGTCAAATTATCTCACATCAATATGCAGCCCGCAGTATCTCAGTAGCCGGGGGTAATTAGGAAAAAAATGTTTTCTTCAGACCTTCGCCTTCTGCGTTACGGTAGCAGCAGGGTAAACATTATTTATTGCCGTTTAGGGTTGATTAGCCTGGCTGCTACACTACTATCGAGACGGGACTCAAGCAAAAGGAGAAGCAAATAAGTCAACTTTCTCCTTAGCCGTATGCGCCAGTGAGCCATCTGGTTTTAACAGCAGTGAAGACCATCAGAAGTTTATCTCGACCGCTTTGGCAAGAGACTAAAAAGCTCTGCTGCCAGATGGTTTGACAGTGAGTTTTGCACCTATGCGTTTAATATGGTCAAAACTGGCTTCCTGTAATGCTTTTTTTCAGGACTTGGCAGCTTAGTTAAAGGCTCTCTTCTTAAGGCTAACATCAGGAGCTGTGCGGTCTCGAGCATCGACCCAGGATAAATACGCCATATGCATGTGCCTTCCAGCACGACCTCACTCAGCGTTGAACCATTGGCGAGTTTAACCATTAATGGGCACGTCAGCAAAGGGGATAAAATACTCCATCACTTGACATTGGTTATGGCATCTTTGCAGCTCAAAGGATCTTCGAATGAGAAGCAGACCTGCCGCTAAGGATAAGATGCAAGGAAATGCCGCATCTCATCGCAATCTGTTGAATTGTATCGCTACAATCGCCACAAACCTTGGAGATCGTAGTTAGGTGGGGAATATTATGACACAGATTTCATCAATCAGTGGTCAGAAGTTCCCAAGGGTGAGATAGCTTGAACATCGTACCTGTTTGCAACGGTCGTCAGTAAAAGGTCGAGGCAGTTGGCTGTGTGCCCATCCACATTAGGTTCCCTAGTCGCTTGTTGTTACAAATACAACAAATAATTCAATACCAAAACATATACAACAACAAGGTTGTTGTATATGTTATGGTATTGAATTTTGTTTTATTCGAAAACGACAATAAAATATATTATGTATGTCTGCCGTTACTTTATCGTTTTCCTTATTTTCCGTTTTTGCGGTTTTTATTTGGCGCGTAGTTTCTTTTCTGGCAATATGTTTATACAGCAATAGTTAAAAAAATGAATTTGAAAAAATGAAATCGGGGTGGTACCACGACCTCAAAGAATACCAGCGTGAAGTAGAGGTTTACCTCTGCGTTTCGCTTGGTGAGTGCAGGTGGCCGGAGGCCCTTTTTACTGGAAATGAGGCATTCCATCTTAGTCCTCACGGGTGACAACGCATCTGCATTTTGATTCTTAATCGAAGATAGATGTAGATGTCTATGGGCCACAGCAACCACTTACCATCAGGTGGACTGTGTGCTCGTTTGTCACCCTTATCCTCTAAAAAAACCGATCATGCGGGGAGATCTATTCATGCCTAAGCATATGGTCTGACACAACTTGTTACTACGCCTACGCGGATTCCAGACTTGGAGGATCATGCACCTTCCCTGTTGGACCTTCAGCTGACGTCTCATCCAGACAGATATCGGGTCTCCGTCGACACCCCTCTTGGCTCCTCGGACTATTGTCTAGTATGGAGTGTGGTGTCATCCAGGCTGAAATCGCGCTTGCTTTCTGCAGGCTACCGCCGTGTTTGGCACTATAGGTCGGCGGATTGGGATGTGATGCGGTCTTTCTTTACATCCTACCCTTTGGGGCGGGTTTGCTTTTCGCTGGACGATCCCAACGTTGTTCCTAATTCTGTTGCTGATGTGGTACTTCAGGGTATGAAACTTTTTATTCCTTCCTCTGTGGTGTCCATCGGAGGCAGATCTCAGCCATGGTTTAGCCGCTCCTATAAAATAGCATCACGCTACAAGCAGGAGTGCTACATGGCCTGGGCTGACGCATCATCGTCCCGGGATGTAAATACCAGCGCCCTTAATTAGAAGTATAATTCCGCCTCCAAGTCCTTCAAAGGAGTCATTGCCAAGGTAAAGTCAGAGCACATAGGCAAAATTGGCGACAAACTAGTGCATTCTCGTTTCTCGCAAAGGCTGTCTTTTTCATCTCTTCACAGGGAGGCCGACTTACTGGCCCATGCCGCAAAGGAGAAAACCAATCTGCTAGGCTCTTTCTTCGTGTCCAACTAGACTCTCGATGACGGGGGGAACACACTGCCGACTATCCCGCGGTGTGAGTGCTCCATGCCAGGTGTGCAGTTCTCACAGCACTCGGTTCGCTAAGTACTCCTCTCCATGGACATCCACAAGTCGAGTGGGCCCGACGGAATACCCCCAATTGTGCTGAGGACGTATTCTCCGAAGTTGGCACCGGTTTTAACGCGTCTTTTTTGGTACTATAGTCCCCAAATCATGGAAGACGGCTTTTGTCCACCCGATCCCTAAAAGAGGTGACCGCTCAGATCCTTTTAACTATAGCCTATCACCATCACCTCCTTGTTCTCCAAAATCTTGGAATTAATTTTAAACTGCCAGCTCATGCAGTACCTTAAGGACCACCAGCTGATTAGCGACCGCCAATTCGGTTTTCGTCGGAGTTGATCAGCTGGTGATCTTCTGGTCTATCCAACTCATAGATGGGCGGTGGCAGTAGAGTCCAAGTGGAAGGCATTGGCAGTTAGTTTGGACATTGCGAAGACCTTCGATCGGGTTTGGCACAAAGTGCTTCTTTCGAAGCTTCCTTACTATGGGCTTCCCGAGAAATTGTGCAATTGGATCACCAGCTTTCTTGCAGATCGGAGCATCAAGGTCGTTTTAGACGGTGCATGTTAATGCTGTTATTCCGCAAGACTGCGTGCTATCAACACCGCTGTTCCTTCTGCATATTAATGGTATGTCGCAAACCGGTAACATTCATTGCTATGCGATGGCAGCATTGGTGATGCTCTATACACCAGCCGTGCCAATATTTCTCGGGAAGATGTCCTCGAGTATCGGAACAAACTTGTGTCGGAAATCGAGTCTTTGCTGAAGAAAGTTTTGGATTGGGGGCGACTAAATCTAGTCCAGTTCAATCCCCAGAAGACAAAAGCTTGCGCGTTTACCGCTAAAAAGAACCCCTTCGTCGTAACTCCTCAGTTTCAAGGCACTCCCCTTCTTGCCTCAGCCAGTATCGGAATTCTCGGCATTGACATATCTAGTGACGTGCAGTTTCGTGGTCACTTGGAAGAGAAGGTCAAATTCGCTTCTAAAAAGCTTGGCGTGCTCAGCAGAGCGGGACAGTATTTCATGCCGGCACACATGGATATACTGTTCCCATCTCAGGGCTGGGGCTCCCCAGTCTCAGCTCTTTCCACTTGACCGCATATAGCGCAGAGCGGCTTGAATCGTCAACGACCGAGTCCTTTCCAATCGGCTCAATACACTGGCGCCGTGAAGACATGTTGTATCCCTTTGCATTTTTTTCGCATTTACCATAGGGAGTGTTCTGTGTAATTGTTAGGATTAATCCCGCATTTTGTCTATATTAACTCCAAATACCATCCACATCATCTGGATGCTTTGCAGTCCACCACTGAACGTTTCATTAGTAGTTTTCTTCCGCGTAGAACCTATCTGTGGAATAGGCTACGACTTAAGGACCTTCAAGAAAAGAGCCTACTCCTTTTAAAAGGCCGGCTACGCATCTGTAATTTCCTTGGTGTTGCAGTTGTTCATGGGCTGCGGTAATCATAAGTGAAGTGGTAAGCCACCAGGTGAGTCATATGCTCGTTTGTCCCTTTTTCTATAAAAAAAGAAGATAATTTCTAAAGTTATGTATAATATGTCTCATTTGGAGTACCACAAGGTAGCATCCTGGGCCCGACACAATTTTTGTCTATATTAATTAACTATGCAAACCAAGAAGGGGGTGGTGGAAGGATTTTCTGCTATGCAGATAACACCACTGGTTTGTTTCTTCAGGGAAACTGTACAAACAGATGCTGAATTGGGTCTCTTTAAGATAGCAAGTTGGCAGAATTCAAATCTCATTACATTAAATACTACTAAAACAGATTATGCATGTCTTATTCCTACCCCAAGGTCACAACCAGGACCAGAGCTACTAGGAAAAATTCATGTGTGTAACAGTTTGAATTCAAGATACTGTAATAATTATCCTGATATTCAAAAAGTCACTCGCACTAGGTATCTCGGAGTTTCGTTGTATCTTTCCTTGTGTTTATTTACTCTATCGTCAAACGGTTTGCTTTGTCTTTCGTTGCGCGTCCAACAAAGATAGTAATCTGTATTTTGCTTGTAGTCTTCTTGGCAGGAGTGGATAAGCTGTTATAATGCTAAGACTGTATGATTTATACAGAATTTCATGGAATTGCGGTCTAAGACTGGCTTGTAATAAGTAAAAAAAGACTTTTTATTACATAATATTAAAAATTTTATATTAAGTAATTCATTCTGAATTTATGTTAGGAAAAGAAAAAAAAACTAGAATAGTCGGCAGCAGTTAATTGATGAGAGAGCTCCACTTAGTTTTAATTTTACAAATTGAGTAACTGTAGTGCGTCCTACCGCGCATTACGCTTAGATCCTTTATCTTTTGTTACGTTGCACTACTATTTCGCAGTCACCGTTGCGCGTTATCACACTGCACTGCACGCATTGTTTTCCAGTTGTGAAACTCTGGTAATGGATTGCTAGAAAAAATGCAACAAGTAGAACTTATTCACGTAAAAGCTTCACAGTTTTATAAATTTTACATAAAATGTGAAGACATTTATAATGACAGCTTAGTTTCCCTGACGGCTTTTGAACTGACATATTTGTTTAACTCTTGGGTTTAAATAGACGGTTCTTTACTCAGAATAATAACTAAATCAGTTCATTACAAAGTTTAATGGCCAAATTTTTTAATTTAAAGCAGTTTTAATCATATTTTTCGAAAACAAATAATCACATGTAATAATCAAAATCTCATACAAATAGAGACTTCTTTTAAAAATAAATTGGCAAGGTTACATCTAGTAACAAAGGAAGTTCGTACCTTTTTTTTTCAAATATTATACGTAAAGTCATAGCCTATACACGTCCCACAACTAGGCATATCTTTTTTTTTGAATAGAGAAAGGCTTCTTTCTATACATCTTCTATGTATTAATTCTTTCTCATCCTGATGATGATTTTTTTGTCTACCATTGAACACATAGTAAATTATCACTTAAAGTTGCAATTAATAATGTGCCGCGCCGACTTACTAATAAGTATTAGTGTTTAGGGCGAATTCTTATCCCCTAAGCTACCATGGCATCTATGTTACACGTACACCACGATAAATAAGCATAAAAAAGAGCTAGCATACCTAGTAAAATGTTGCTGATTTATAAATCTGTATATTTTATATTCTTTAGTCGCAAGCCGCGGTGAACCCTTTCCCACGTCTATATTATTTTTGTAAATTAGTCATATTTATTTATTTATTTATAGAATAAGGGTGACAAACGAGCACACAGTCTACCTGATGGTAAGTGGTTGCTGTGGCCCATAGACATCTACATCTATCTTCGTTTGCGAATTAAAATTCAGATGCTTTGTCAGCCGTGAGGATTAAGATAGAATGCCTCTTTTCCAGTAAAAAGGGTCTCCGGTTCTCTACACTCACCGTACGAAACACAGCAGCTTTAAGCTGCTGTTTTACGCTGGTATTCTGTGAGAGCCTGGTCCTTCGCCGGTCGAGCCGATCCATACCTGATACTATTAATATAGCTGCAGCATGGCTCTACCACATATAAAATATTATCTCATTTTTTTCTTAATGTCGAAATTAATAAAATGCTAACATAGATTATAACTCTTTAACTAAAAATTCTACGGATGTAATTGTCTGAAATAAACAAATTTAATTTAGTTTAATATCTCGCGGGAAGCTGCAGTGAAGAATACTATCGCATGTTGTCATATAGTGTTAAACAAACTGGCGACCCAACCTCAGGAGAGAACGCCTCGTCCCTTCATCCCAGATTTTATCTACGCATGAACAATGGATCCTTCTTAAAGTCATAGTGGTCTGAAAAGTTACCACCAGCGTTTACGGCCTTATTTATCATACTAATCGCATCCACGGTAACAATTTATGATAATTAAAGTATATTGGCAAGACTTCTTTTTCACTAGCACTATACGAAATATTGTCCTCTAAATGAAAGAATGGAATTATCTTAATGTCAATTCTTGACACGCCTATTGCGGATCCTCATATAAAATCCTTAATTTTGATTGTGATCTAAATCAAGTAGTTTTAATTACTAGCTTGCCAGGCAGATGTTGTTCTGCCCTCTCCGACGACACTGTGTCCTATAAATTTTTTTAATAAAATATATTGAGGGTCACTTATAGGGATAAAAACTATCCTATCTCTCAGTTGTACCAAAATATGCACAGTGTGCAAAATTTCATTGAAATCAGTTCAGTAGTTTAGGAGTCCATCGCGGACAAACAACGTGACACGTAATTTTTATGTATAAGGATTATCGTAGTCGGACAAAAACGACAAGACAGTGTTGTCAATGAAAATAATAAATATCTTTCTACACACAGATCAGAGTCATTAAGTTTTTTTTCTACCATTTTTTTTTCTTATTTACAAAAACAATAATTAGTACCAGTGCAAGTACTGTTAATTGACGACAGAAATAGGTAAGAGGCTGGTAACTACTCAAACGGGTTCCTTGGAAGAAAAAAAGGTTCCATCACCTAGTATCTATAAACGAATTAATCATGTAGGGTGACAATATGTTTATTCATTAATTCATTAATTACAGCCAATCAAAAGCATATCTAATCATAGGCCTCTCCATAGTTCAACTCACAAGGAGGATATTTGCAATTGTTGGCTGGCGGGTTGGTAACCGCAGCTTTTATTTTTATTTTTTAATTGACACACAAGATACTGCTGCCCATCTCCTATTTTATGTACATATATTGAATCAGTATATAATATATCAAAACCCCTATAAAGGTAACAATATGTTTATAACATTACGAAGAAGTCACACATATAAGTTATAGGTACATATTATATAGTTTATTTTTAAACTTCGTTGTATGTTTATTGTCACAAACTGTCTCCTGTCATCAAACAACTGTAAAGTAACACTCGTTTGTTTATGTCGAGCATGGAAGCGTATCAGGAATAATGTTTGTACCGTTAAAAGGGCACCATCCTTCAACCGTATGTTGAAGGATTAAATTCAACATATTATTGTATGTTAAAGGATTAAATCCTTCAACATATAATAATAGGTTGAAGGCTTTAAGAAGTAAGAAATAATAATGGTAAAAATGTATGCAGTTAATAAATTATTTCGGGGTAAAGGCGTAAATCGAGCAGTACAGCAAAGTTCCAGTCCAGTGCTGAAGACTATCCTATATTCCTATATTATTATATTCCATGATCTCAAAACTAGAGAGAAATAGACCACTTGGGATACCTACGTCACAATAACGGACAACTAGCATTTCTGACACTATCTTACTTCATTTTTGTCTCTAGAATATTAGAAAATGATTATGACACCATCTCAGACTCCTGCAAGAAGAAGGATGGAGCCAAAATTATGTCCAACTTATTATAAGAACACGTAATCACATACACACATGCATCTAAAATAAATTCCTACCAGCAACATGATTTTAGGTGCATATGTATGTGTCCAGAATTTAACATTTATGAGCTGATAAAGAAAGAAAGAAGAAAAATGTGTGCATGAGCGTATTGACATGAAGTTGATCTCGGTTTCGGCATTACTTCAAAGGTACGCTGCGCTTTTTCTATCTTTATTTTTTAAATTGCTACCGCCATCGATTAAAGGCCACCAAATGTTTTATTTTTTATACCTCAAAACTTGAAAACGAGACTGTACAACCAGTGCGTGTTGCCAGTGATGACATACGGAACTGAGACGTGGTCATTCACTGCTGGCCGGATGAGGATGCTCAAGGTCGCTCAGCGAGCTATGGAGAGGGCTATGCTCGGAGTTTCTCTGCGTGATAAACTCAGAAATGAGGATATCCGCAGTAGAACCAGAGTGACCGACATAGCCCAACGGATTAGTAAGCTGAAGTGGCAATGGGCCGGCCATATAGCTCGAAGAACCGACAACCGATGGGGAAGAAAGGTTCTCGAGTGGCAGCCTCGTACGGGCAGGCGAAGTGTTGGGCGTCCCCCCACTAGATGGAGTGACGACCTTGTAAGATATGCAGGAAGTCGATGGATGCAGGTGGCTCAGCACCGTGCTTTGTGGCATTCCTTGGGGGAGGCCTATGTTCAGCAGTGGACTTATGAAGGGCTGTAATGATGATAATGATGATGAAATGTTTTGGTGTTCCATAGTCCCATAGACGTCTCTCAAGACAATCATGAGACAAAATGCGTCGATGGTTCTTCTTACGCCGTCGTGAAACGGCAATTATGTCTATGCAGTGAAATTATAATACCTTCGTTTATATATCGAACAACCCATAAAAATAAGTAATTTTTCTTTGTCCAGGTGGACTGGAAACTTTGAAGGTTAATAAGGCCACTAAAAGGTCTATCGAAATTAATCATACACTAATGCAAAAAATATAAATATCTCAAAATAAAGTGCTAGAAATGTACTCCAAAAGCAACTTTTAATATAGTCCTATTCATGCAACTCCTGTCGCGATAAAAATTCAATTTCGAGAGAATTTCCACTTTTCTTAATATTTCAGAAATGCTGAGCTACACAATAGGTACATTGAAATTGAGTAAAATGTAAGCGTCACCGTGTTTTATTCATATTACAATATGAAAAAATATAGAATTGTTATTGCTAGTGACTTAATTTTATACTACTTTGACCCTCCTCAAAATACGGGATCTGTGAAAGGCAGTAAAATGAATAATATATAAAAAGCGGCGTTATATAAATCTAAAACCCTTTATCTTCTTTTATGCTTAAGTATTGAAATTTCCTTATTTTTATTTAGTACGCTGAAATGCATAAATATTGTTTTGTTCCTTCCACAATTTTTTTTCTTTTGGTTACTATTTTGTTACTATCAAATTGTTCTAAAATATCAGAAAAATACTTTACTTTTGTCACATAGATGTAGCTCAGCACTTTTTTTTGTGTAGAGAACAGAGACTAACCATCTGCACAGAAGAGTATTATAGTGCAAGAATGTATATTCAAGCACAGGTTCACTTTCTCTGCCCTCACTCTCATACTGCGATGAGACGGACCGGAGAGAGATCAGGCACAGGATTAACGGCTTAACGTGCTTTCCAAGGCACAGGGGTAGAACACCGCCAACTTCTTGATTCCGGGCTGCTACTGAAAATATCGACTGAAAAACCCAATAACTGATTATGGCTTGATCCAAGATTTGAACCCAGGATCTCATGATCAGTCGCGCTGACGAGGATTAGACAAACCAGGCAGTCATATTCATACGCTTCGTGGTCAGTAAAGTAAAGTAAAGTTACAGCCTATATACGTCCCACTGCTGGGCACAGGCCTCCTCTAATTTCTGAGACGGATTTAGGGCAAGGAAATGTCCGCCGCGCTGTCCCAATGCCTGTTGGCGAACTTCACATGTCTTCGAAATATTTGTTTTTTTCTTATTTATCATACATGCAGGTTTCCTCACGATGTTTTGCTTCACCGCCAAACACGTGGTAAATCAGCACTTAAAATTGCAATTAACAATTTCATTAGTGCCGGCGGGGATCGAACCCGGGTTTCTCGAGTACTGTGAAGCACAGAGTAAATTGATTTACCTGAGGTAGCTCAGGTAAATTAGTATGTATTAGGTCTGGTAAGTCATTAATACATACCACATACGGAATGCTGTTATCCACTTAAGGCGCTAACCTAAAGTACTTATCAAATTTGACGATAATAGTGACAAATTTGCAGTACTACCATTTATACAAAAAAAAACTAAAGCTAAAAACCTAATTATCATACAGCCCTCCTCCCCGTGATATTGTGTCAAGAAGGCTGCGCTTCCAAGCTGAATTGCTATACTTAGCCTTTGAGTGAGAAAAGAACAAGCTCTCTTATCACCAGCAGCAACGATCAGTCGCAGGTAGAGTTCATTTAGGAATTTCACCACACGCGGACCTCACCGACCGATGGTCCCATCATCAAATGGCACAAATAGGTAATCATCTCTCAGAGACTCATATTTGCGTTACTTACTCAGTTCGGCTGCCTCTGATGCCGCCCAAGCTCTAAACGATGTACCCCTGAGATGAGAGGCCGCCAAAGTGTTTAGGCAAGTAGCATCCCACACTAGGGCTTTACCTTGATCCTAAGGGTCCAATATCATACCGTCGGGTCTCCTACCATCGTCTCTAAATATTCCAAACGCTCTTAAGCCGAAGGACATCTAAAGAGACAAGAGCCCTTCGGATGACGTTGTTCAAAGAACCGGGGCGTGAAAACCTATCAGCAATTTTCTTACATGTAAGTCCGTGGAGTCCAAACTCGTCGACGTTACTAACACAGGGGTACTGATGGGATTGACAATTGATTGCTTTCGCAGCGATACTCATAGTATCTCTGTTTTTAGAGGCGTGCTATTCAGTCACTCCACTCCACTTTCTCAAAATACCGTTTCATCTTAGCATCTTGAAGTTTACTCGTCGCCATTTTTTAAATTTTGTTTATTTTTCCGGAGAGAAATCTTTAACTCTCACGAGATTTTTCGTGTAAAAAAACGTTGAAAAATTTAAAAAATATTTTTTTGATTCTCGTTCCTAGAATTTCTATAGCAGATGCTATGCTGATATTTTTTTACTACCGCCGCCCATGAACAACCGCAACACCAGGGGAATTGCAGATGCGTTGCCGGCCTTTTAAAAAGGAGTAGGCTCTTTTCTTGAAGGTCCCTAAGTCGTATCGGTCCGGAAAAATCGCTGGTGGTAAACTATTCCATAAGGAAGTTGTGCGAGGAAGAAAACATCTTCTAAATCGCACAGTGGTGGACCGCCAATCATCCAGATGGTGTGGATGGTATCGGGAGTTCTGCCGCGATGTGCGTTCGTGAAATTTGGCGGCTGGGATTAATCCGAACAATTCCTCAGAGCACTCCCCATGGTAAATGCGAAAGAAAATGCAAAGAGATGCAACATCTCTTCGCAGTGCCAATGAGTCGAGCCGATCGGAAAGGACTCAGTCGTCGACGATTCGAGCCGCTCTGCGCTGGATGCGGTCAAGTGGAAGGAGCTGGCACTGGGGAGCCCCAGCCCAGAGATGGGAACAGTATTCCATGTGAACCTGCGCCTTGTAAAGTTGCAGGCGTTGAGCTGGCATGAAATACTGTCCCGCTCTGCTGAGCACGCCAAGCTTTTTAGAGGCCTTCTCTTCCAAGTGACCACGAAATTGCAAGTCACTCGATATGTCGACGCCGAGGATTCCGATACTGGGTGAGGCAACAAGGGGAGTACCTTGAAACTGAGGAGATAAGACAAAGGGGTTCTTTTTAGCGGTAAACGCGCAAACTTGTGTCGTCTGAGGATTAAACTGGACTAGATTTAGTCACCCCCAATCCGAGGCTTTGTCCAGCAAAGACTCGACTTCAGACACAAGTTTGTTCCGGTACTCGGTGACGTTTTCCCGAGAAATATTGGCACGGCCGGTGTATAGAGCATCACCAGTCATCATCCGCATAGCAATGATTGCTACCGGCTTGCAACATATCATTGATATGCAGAAGAAACAGCTTTGGTGATAGCACGCAGCCTTGTGGAACACCAGTGTTAATAGGCTTGTAGTCGGAGCATGCACCGTGTTTACACCCGAACGCTGATTTCGGGATTGACGTCAGAGGGCGCGCGGCTCGGCGATACCGGTTTTGACGTCGGTCGAGCGGTGGGTGTTTAGAACGCGCAAGGGCGAAAAAGGAGTCGTCTGCAAGCTGTGCTAATGTCAGCACGCTGTCAATTTTGTGCGGGAACGCGGAATAGTTTACGCGTCTAGTAAATATACTGTCTAGGATTTGTAACGCGCATTCCTTGTGTGATAGCCTTTCCTGGGACTCATTGTATCTGACTCAGAATCTGTATAAGTGCATTCGACAATATTAGCTAGTGCGGCATTTGCTATTCTAGAAATAACAGTTGCCACGCGAAGCGAAAGTGACCTTTGATCCGGACACATTCGTATTCGGGCGGTATGTTATGTTTTTGCTTATAGTAACGGGATCTCATATAGACCGACACTCAGTGTTCGTTTTTTGTGCTAAGCTTTATAACAAACGAGAGTTAGTGGCTTCTTTAAGTTAGTTAATCGTACGATGGAGTTAATAGACTCATCGTGACGAACAAAGAAAGTGACTGTGGACGGCGCCGCGGAAGATTACCTCAATTTGGAGCGGTGCTGACGTCCGGGCTGCTGCCGACGGCAAGGGTCTAATAAGGTCAATCACCACCAGTCACACCCAGATACACATCACAACACCTGATTTCCCTTACACCACACAACCACATGTGACCTGACCGAATCCTGAGGGACCAGTCACCTTGGATATAGGTAAGTAAGCTCAGTTTAATATTTTCCCTGTTGAATGGCAGTATTATAGAACGCTCCCCCTTATTGTTTATTGTAATTAGAGAAATTCTACGTGGCCATATTGAGGCCCGACCTACGTCTGTTCGTTGAAACTCCGCTGATGGGCCCCGGAGGATTGAAGCTTTAGGGGAGCAGCTGTAGGCCGTAACATACCATCTACAACGACCTTGATGCTCCGATCTGCAAGAAAGCTGGTGATCCAATTGCATAATTTCTCGGGAAGCCCATAGGACGGGAGCTTAGAAAGAAGCGCTTTGTGCCAAACCCGATCGAAATCTAATAAACCTTAAAGCTCAAGTCACACAGAAGAAAAGCGGTCCAGAAGCGGACCTGCGGGGAATAAATGCATTCCGATGCTTGCAACACAAAAGTCTGGGTTGGAATCCTCGGCGAAAGGGCGATCGGTGATAGCAAAAGCGGCCGGACGTTTCCAAAACCAAAGCTAAGAAAACAAAGGTAACAGATGGTTTTTCACTAAAAATGAAGGAATTAAGAAAAGGTGATGATTGACAATGATGTATTTATATATTAAAGAAGACTTAATTGCGAATCACTAATTAATTTTCAGTATGGAAATTACTGGACACAGTTATTAACGTTTCATTGATTTGGAAGGTGTTCGCTACGCTTACTGACAAAAGAACCTGCGATTTCATTGTCAAAAAACCGCAAACATGGCGCAAATTTAATTGGAATTTACGTTGATTGAATAAAACATTGATTGCGATACTCAGACTGGTAGTAGCTGCAATTTTTTTTAACTTAAATTATTATAATATTTATATTGATTGTTAACTTAAATTATTATCAGGATAGACTAAATAAAGAATGTAAACATTAATTAGCTATGATTGTGTGAGAGTTCGATGGTATAAAAATTTATGTTTTGTTATTTAATTTAAATGGTTATTGTAATTTACCTCGTCTTATTTTTGGTATTTCTAGGTTTTACTTATTTTTTGGTTATATATCTAATATTTTGAAATTTATGTTATAAACATTTACTCTTATTGTGAAATGTCTGCCTAAAATATGTTTAACATATAAAAATTAAGTTTATGTATTTTTGTGTATATGTATTATTGTAATTACCTTTGCCTGTTCTGAAGGAAATTGGCTTTATAAAGATCGCAATCGTTTTATTGTATTGACGGTTTTTGATCACAGTTAAATGCGTTTTACAACCCGTTAAGGCTAAAATTTTGTGGCTAAACTCGGTCTTTTACCAAGAAATACTTATACAACGAGAGCCAATAATTATTTGAACCGCTCCATGATTAAAACTTCTTTTCTTGCCGCAATATTTGTTCTGAATTCAACTGTTACTGATCACAGTTCTATGCTTCTAAATCTTTCACTAAATAACTACCATTCTCATAAATTAAGTTATAATACAAAAATTGATTACAGTGAAGCTCTTAAACATCTGACTACAATTGACTATTTTTATTTATACTCTTTAATTTATTGCACTCAAAATATTACACAACGCAACAAACTTAAATTTATAAATTGATGTACAATTAGGGGGGGCTTATCGCTAACCCGCGATCTCTTCCAGGTAAACCTTGGTGAAGGAGATCATTTTCATTTAAATATATATAAGTGTGCATAAATAGTAGATAAACAAGTATATATTAATAGTATAAGCTATATATAGTATATGAGGCAATGCACTAATCAAATACAAAATATAATATATACATATATACATTTATATAATAATACATATACATATTTATATATATTTTTGTAATATATTTCAACTACAAATCATATACACAAACATAATCAAGAAAAGTAGATATGACAATAAAATTCTATAAGTAGAACACATATTTAAATAATAATCTTTACCCATTTTTTAATAACTCAGTGCTTTGGGCTTTCTTAATTGTTAAAGGAAGCGAGTTCCATAATTTAATTGCTTTGATACAAAAGGAGAAATGAAAAAAATTTGAGTCGTGAGCAGACATTCGCAAAACAAGTTTATCAGCTAATCTTTTATATTCTTTTATAAACACCAACTGCAATTCTGACAGCGCTGCCTCTCTTTAAGTTGTAAACTACTTACGATTTTAAAATCTTTCACTCAAGAAATAGTGATTACTATGAGTCAAACAATTCTCAAACAATATGTTACACTCGGAGTTCTCTGGTGTATTCATCATAGAAGGCATAAAACTTATAAAGGACCTTGATAACAACATTCTGGCAGTGTGTAAATAGGCTTAAAAATGGATATGAAAGATCTCTTCTTAAAAAGGCATAAAATAATAATCAAAAATAGAAAACTATTAAAACTAAAAAATTTAATTTTACTAATGCACCACCTAAAAAGTTCCTAAATAATATAAGCAACGACCTTAGTACAAATTAGAGTATAAATGGTTTGTTTCTCAAATGCTGGTAAAAATTTAGCAAAAAAAAAATAGTTCAATACAAAATCAAAAAAATACCGGCACAACTACAATGGGACTTGTGTCATTTCCTGCGTTCTTATTCCACTCTTCGTAGCGGAAATTGAGTTTATTATTAAGAACCTTAAAAATAACTACGCTGTAGGCTGGGACTATATCTCTAATAAGCTTTTGAAGTTATCTAAAAATACTCTTATTCCGCCCTTAACTAAGCTATTTAACATCTGTCTGGATCAGGGTCTATTTCCAAAATCTTTAAAAATCTATTATAACCCTAGTAAACAAGGGTGGCTCTAGAGACAGTATAAATATTTACTAGCCCATTTCTGTATTACCTGCTCTCTAAACAACTTTAAAAAAAGTTTAAAATGCTCGGTTGATTAAGTTCTCACAAATGATTAATATTCTGTCACGGTATGCAAATGTTTGTGGATCAGAAAAGGGACAGAAAATGCTGCTTATTGTTTTGTTCATACTGCGAGGAATTATTGAATAGAAAATTTCGTAATTGTCATAAAAATACGTTTGAAAGGCAATCCCAACACGGTAGCATATTTGAGAGCAAAAAAATTTACTTTCCCGATATTTAATGTACGAAGAGATTTTCTTACAAAGGCGGAGTTTCTTTAAACTTTTTTGACTTTTTTTAAACTTACTATAAAGAGTTTTAGCTTATTATTGATAAAAAGAGCATATTTATTTATTTAAAAATAGAAAAACATGTTTCTTTTTATAAAGAATAAGGGTGAAAACGAGCACACAATCCACTTGAAGGTAAGTGGATGCTGTGAATCTTGGACATCTATATCTACAGTTAAGAACCAAAATGCAGATGCATTGTTACCCCTGAGGACTAAGATGGAATACCTCGATTTCAATATAAAGGGTCTCCGGTTCTCTACATACACCATACGAAACAAAGCAGCTCTAAGCTGCCATTTTACGCTGGCATTACGTAAGAGCGTGGTACTTCCCCGGTCGAGCCGACCTATTCGTGCCATCACCACAATATACCTGCAGAGTGGCTCTACCACGTAAAAATATATGCATTTCCCTCATTTTGCTCTTATGCAATATTATTAACTGCATAACTCTACAACTACATGCTATTAATTAGTGTACCACGCCAATTTAATGTAATGAACACATTGTTTTCGCATTTCCGATATTCTCATAATAGATGAAAAAGAAAAATTAAAACAGCTATTTAAATAATTGAACTTCTTTAATCTTGTTATATTTTTTGATGTAGTTTTTTAGTGATGTAATTTTTTGATGTAGTGTGTACATGGTAGAGCCGTGCTGCAGCTAAAAAGTTGTAGTGCAAATGGGTTGTCTTGAACGGGGTAGGACCACACTCTCACATAACACCAGCGTAAAATAGTAGCTAAATGCTGCAGTGTTTCGTATGGTTAGTAGATCCTTTTACTGGAACAGAGGGATTTCATTTTATTCTTCTGGGGTAACAACGCATCTTCATTTTGATTCTTGATCAAAGATAGATGTAGATGTCAGTGGGCCACAGCATTAACTTACCATCAGGTGGTCTGAGTGGTAGCTTGTCACACTTATTCAATGTAAAAAAATACTCACCTTTTAATTAAAAAAATCGATTTAAATTTTCTTTGTCTTAAAACACAAAGGCTTTTTATATATTAATTAAAAGCCATAAATCAGGTTGTAATATATTGCATTCCTAACGCAGCCTTTCCTGACGATTGACACGTCCCCGTGTGAAGGCTAGAGTAACGTTACTTACTTTCTGACCATGAAATATAGACTAAGTTTTTGCAGAATTGAAAAAATCGTACAAATCAGATTTTAGTATACAACGCTTCCTACGAGAGCTTAATACACTCACACGGCCGAGATCGTACTATACACTGAAGACACAGAGCACCCAGCTAAATGCGCTCCAGCAAGCGGTTCCGCTGCTCTGTACTCGAACTTCTAAAGTTTACCACACATTGTCATAATAAAACGACAACTGTGTGACTTGACACTCACAAACCATTACACACATTGCAAAAGGAAGCTGCATGTAGAGGCGTAGGTCAGTCTGTGCGCCAGTAGCAGACGGTGACGCACCAAGTGTGTTGATGCGTCCGCGTTGTCACACGTAGAACGGCAATCGCCACTTAACTGTGTCACAGAGCACACGCCATAGGTAGCAGCGAGCCACTGCGCCGCACTGGATATATATAAAGAATATATATATCTTTATATATAAAAATTACGTGTCACATTGTTTGTCCGCGATAAACTCCTAAACTACTGAACTGATTTCTATGAAGTTTTGCACACTGTGTGCAGTTTGGTCCAACTTGAGAGATAGGATAATTTTTATCTTGATAACAACTCAATATTTTTTTATTACGAATTTAAGGATTTTTATATGAAGGGCAGAACAACGTCTGCCTGGCTAGCTAGTATATATATATAAAAATTACGTGTCACCTTGTTTGTCCGCGATAGACTCCTAAACTACTAAACTGATTTCAATTAAATTTTGCACACTGTGTGCCTTTTGGTCCAACTTGCGAGATAGGATAGTTTTTATCCAGATAAATGACCCTCAAAATTTTTTATTGCAAATTTAAGGATTTTTATAGGAAGGCTCGTTGGAAAGGGCAGAACAACGTCTGCCTGGCGAGCTAGTATATATATATATATATATATAGATAGATAACTTTAGAATGTTTATATGTACATATATCAGTATAAATATACATAGAAGTGTCGTATTAAGGCAGACAGTTATTGAAGCAATAAAAGCTTTTTGAAAACCGAAAGAAGGAGGTCACCTCCCCACACCGCGGCATTTACCTTGCGTTTAACATTTTATATTCGTGGTAACTTCTTAACGAAAGGTCGGATTTAAATAATTTAAAAATACATTTACACAAATTACCTTGACTATGAAATTATTTATCTGGATAAGGGTTAATATCATGATGCGATTTATCTTTCAATTTTACCAGTTTGTTATTAAGTTTTAGAAATTAAATGCCACTTAATTGTCACTTAAGTATTAAACACATCAACACGGTATAGGGGTAATTTCACAATACATGAATTCCAAAGAGTATGTATGTCAATATTTTCTTAAGACATGTGTTTATGAAAACTACTTAATACTTCCATTTTTATATAAACATTGACTTGATATGATATTTCAGATTTTTGTATTTAAAATATTTAAACAATTATTAAATAATTTTTAATTTGTAAAATTTATTGAATCTGTTTGATTATTACATGTTTACAATTTCTTTATAAATAGTGTTGTGACGAAACAGTTAAATCTTGTACAATATTTTGAGAAGTTTATTAAATAAGCGTACGTTGCACGTTGCACAAATTGTTATAATTAACTTACAATGCAAAACATAGATTAAATTTCAAATAGCGTTAACAGACGATATATATTTCGGTTCTTTATGTTTTATTTTGAATTCGAAATGTTGATTCTAAATTTTTTATTTTAATTTCCTTTTATTATCATAAGGATTCAGAAAGTTCACATAAATAACGTAATTTTGTATGGCAATGATTTCAAATGATCCCAATGATCTCTTAAAAATCTTACAAAAATTTTGGGCGACTATGTAGCTAACTTGATAACTCCTATACAATTGACCGTTTCTAAGTTAAGTGTACATAAAGTTTTCCCAAAATATTTAAAAATAAAAAGTTAAAGTTAGTTGAAAAAAAAACCTAAGTAATAGACTGTTAAAAATAAACATATGACATTGATATTTTCATTTATATGGCGTTCGAAAGTTATCCGACATAGATATATTTCCATTCGGGAAAATTCATACATATACAACAAAGGGATAAAGTTAGCATAAACTTGTTTAGATCAGAATGTAAGAGGATTGTTTGACCGCTATAAGATTTTATGTTACTTTTCCATAAACTGATTTATTTTTCACTACTGGGGTCAAAACCCAGGTTGAGTAGTATGTCAATGTTTTAACTTTAGACTTTTTTTACTAAGTTTAGACTTTAGACTGTAACTAAAGTAAACAACGTATCGAGTGGTATATACACTTATTTATTGGCTTGGGTAAAAAATATCGAAATATCGATATTTTCTCACAAAATTATCGATATTTTAGGTCGATTCTTTTATCGCGATGTATCAATATTCAATATATATTTTAGAGTATCGTATTCGCATCAATTTCAATATATTTTAAAACGATATTAGAAGTGAGGTGTATTATTGTAACAGGTAATAAAAACAGGTATCTTAAAGAGAAGACTGTAACAGTTCGAGCCGTAGTATCCGCTGTAGCATGTGTAATAACGCTCTGTATTAAAATAATCTTTTAAAAATTATTTAAGTGTTTATGAGTAATAAAAACAAGTGAATTAGTGAAAAGGAATATTAAGTATTATGTGACATTGTTATTTATAAAATTTGTTAGTTAATTTATAAGTTATAAGTGTGAACTCAAAAGTTTGAACTTACCGCCCAAACTACTAGTATTAATTCCAAACGATAATATTGCGCTAATAAGTAAGGGATAAATATCGATATTAAGCATATGTGAGTTCTGTGCAATTAAACGGTGCGAATTTAATACATGATTTATAAGTTAAAAGTGTAAACAAGTAATAAGACACATTAACCTAACAGATTGTAATTTGTAGTACAACCCACAAAACTATAATTATAAAATGGACTTTGAACTTTTTGCCGTACAAAAACTAAATGTGGTGTAAGTAGCTAAAAATTACAACGCCTTTAGTCGTTGACAAATAGCCCAGGACCCGGCAACGTACCGACATTCCTCTATAGGTTGCGTGCTGGAGCCCTGGTAGTCTTATTTTCCCTAATTATTTGTTTTTACAATTAATTGGTTAGATTGAATTAACAAAATGAATTTCTTTGAAAATATTACTTTACGACGGACACGAACCCGTTCAATGGAAGAAATTTCAACGGACACAGAGTTCAATAATTCGACACTAGATGGCTCCAGCAACAGTATGCCTAACGTATCGGATGATGATAACGAAGTACAAATTTTGAAGCAACAAATAGAAAAACTGCAGTTGGAATTAGGTGCTGCTCATGAAGAAATAAATAACTTGTCTATCGAAAACACAGAACTTAAAAGAACCATCAAAAATTTAACCTCTAAACATGAAATCGTTATCAAAGCAACTAAAAAGTTATCGAGCGAATTGGGCACCCCAAACAAAAATATGAAACTAGCTACTCCTCGTCGTTTATCTAAAAGTATGCAAAAACGAATACCAACAAATATAACACAAAATCAAGTGCTACCACAATCTGAACTAGTAAAAACAGTACAGAACACTAGCCAAACTAACCAAACAACCGATACTCTAAAACAAGAAAAACATAAGCTGTGCATTTTAAGCAGTAATAAATCAAACAAGATCCTTAAAGTTGCAGAAGACACCTTCCCAAATTTCCAAATTTGCCACTACTTAACACATGATAGTGGAGTAAGATAGATTATTGGTGACATTGATAAAAAACTAAAGAACTATACATTAAAGGACTTTTGTATAATTTTAATTGGAGAAGAGGACTTTCGAAGAACAAATAATTATTTCGATCTGACAGTTCATATTCGTGAAACTCTATTAAAAATAAAACACACAAATATTCTTTTATGCCTACCTACCTTTAAACTAAATGATAGCTCCATGATGTTTAACAATAGAATAGAAACATTTAATAACCTGTTATATCTAGACAATTGTACTCATAATTATGCATGGCTATATGATTCTAACCTAAATCTATCATATGATTATAAAATGTTTTTGAGGAGCAGTGGTATTCTCAATAACCACGGTATTAAAAATATTTTTGAAAATCTTAGAGAAATGATAAATATTGAAATAATGGAGTATAATAAAGATACACACAGTCCCTTAGACATAGAAGATATAAGATCTTCCTTTCAATCCTGTAGCGAAACTAACACAAAGGAGCTGTTTTTTCTCTAGTCATTATCTCAATGTACTACATCAGAATATCGCTGGCCTAATAAAAAAGTCAAAAGCTCTTACTGTATGTTTGTGTGAGCTATATGAAAAACAACTAAATGTTAATGTTTTGTGTATTACCGAGCATTTTATAATGGAAGGCTACGAAAATCAACTATATGTACCGAATTACTCTTTAGCTTCATATTATTGTAGAAAGGATGAAAAAAGAGGTGGAACTTGTATCCTGATAAAAAACGGACACCAATGGAAAGAGCTACCAACAATAGCGAAGCTATCATTGCCAGGTGTGCTTGAATGTTGTGCTGTCGAACTGATTAATTATAAGACAATAGTCGTCTGTGTATATAGAATACCAAATGTAAGCAATTTTAATGACGCTATGAATAAACTTGAAATTATTTTACAAGATATATCAAACATGCGCTTTAGGAATATTATTATCGCCGGAGATTTTAACATTGATATACTTAAAAGTAATAGTCAAACAATAGCATTTGAGTGTCTGCTATTAAGTTTTAACCTAAAATTAGCATTGAAACAGCCGACACGTATGGCCAGCATGACAAGCATCGACAACTTTGCGTACAGCTTTGATAAGCAGTGTAAGTCTAATGTGATAGAGTTAGCATTATCAGATCATACAGCACAGATTTTATAATATCCAGTTCAGAAATGTTATGTTACTAACTACTGGTACAATACTAGAAGGGATTATAATTACGAAAACATGTTAAAGTTTAAAGATTGTCTAAAAAACCTTTCCTTTTCAGAAATTTACTGCACAGATGATCCTAATGTAGCATATAATAATTTTATCGATACTTTTAAACTATTTTATGATCTATGTTTTCCGGTTATCGTACACAAAGTCAATGTTTTAAAAAAAACAAGGTGGATATCTCGAGGTGTTAAATTATGTAGTAAAAAGAAACGAAAACTTTTGTGGCTGTCGAGATTACAACCTAACAATATCAATAAAACAAACTTTAAAAATTATTCTATTATATTCAAAAAAATTATAAACCTAACTCAAAAGGCACAAAATACCTATAAAATAAAAACTTGCAAAAATAGGTCAAAAACGACTTGGCAGATAATTAATCAAAACAAAAACAATACTCCAAAACATTATATAAATAAAATTGAGGTAAATAGCCAAGTTATATCGAACCCAGCGAAAATTTGTGAAGTATTTAATAACTACTTTGTCGATAAAATTCAGCCAAAACTTCATGCCGAAAGTAAACCAAAAGCAATTAATATAAACACTATACCTAACTCTATGTTTTTAGAGCCTAGTACAGCATATGAAGTAAAGGAAATAATAATGTCTTTGAAAAACACATGCAGTGTAGGTTATGATGACATTTGTACAAAGGTAATTAAATATGTTGCTAATGAGATATGTGATCACCTGACTTATATAATTAATCTTTGCATTTGTGCTGGCATATATCCAGATGCCTTAAAAATCTCTATAATAAAACCATTATTTAAGAAAAAAAATAGAGAGTTAATTGAAAACTATAGACCAATTTCACTCATTCCCATAATTTCAAAAATAATTGAAAAGTACATTTACAATAAATTATATAAATATGTAGAAAAACATAACATATTGTGTGAGGAACAGAAAGGATTTAGGCAGCGTAAAACAATAAATATGGCAATATACGACTTTGTACACAATATTCTTAATAATATGGACACAAGAACACCAGTTTGTGCCATATTTTGTGATATAACCCAGGCGTTTGATTATGTTCACTACCCTACACTCTTATATAAACTACTCTCGAATCTTACCTTAAGAATAGAATACAAATAACTAATATTAAGAATTTTAATAAAGATAATAAATACGAAGAGACATTTCGATCATCGGAACGTAAAGTCAGCTTTGGAGTTCCGCAAGGGAGTGTCCTGGGACCGTTACTATTAATGACCTACCTAAATACGCAAAACAAAATTTGACGCTTTTTGCAGATGACAGCACCATAACAGTACCTTGTAAAAATATAAATACATACGAATATGACATAAACAATTCCCTAAAAACAATTATAAAATGGCTAGATCACAATAATTTAATAATAAATTTAAGCAAAACAAAGGTTATACATTTCAGTCAACGCAAACACAATAATAGTAAACTCATAATACAATATAATAACTACAACATTGCCGAAGTCGAAAGCACGAGATTTTTGGGGCTGGAAATTGATGAAAAATTGAATTGGAAATCGCACATTAGGACTCTTTGCAAAAATATAAGTAAATCTGCTTATGCTCTAGGCATATTGTCTTCTATAATTTGTACGGATGGACTCCTTACTGCGTATTATGGTACGGTAGAAACATACCTACGATATGGTGTAATATTTTGGGGTAACTCTTGTGAAAAAGGAAAGGTATTTACGGCCCAAAAAAGGTGTATACGCTCCATGTTTAAGCTGAAGAGTACCGATAGCTGTAAGCCATATTTTAAAAAATATAAAATATTAACTCTAACTTGTATATATATATTAGAGATAGCAGTATTTGTAAAGTCGAACCAGAACCGTTTTAAGTGCCTGGCAGACATTGCCCCAAGAAACCGACGCGACAATAGTAGAGTTTATATTCCTAAGGGTAAAACAGCACTAATACGCAACAGTGTCTGCTGTATGGGGCCGGCTGTTTACAACAAATTACCCAAGTGTTGGAGGGATCTCAACACTTCATTATTTAAGACAAGGCTACGAAACTTTTTAGCAGACAAGGTGTACTATAATATCAATGAATTTTTAATGGACAAAATGTTGTGTTAAAATGTGTACGTGAATATTTATTGATAAATTGTATTATTATTAATGTAATTAATTTGACGATGGAATGAATAATTAAATAATAGTGATAATAATGTACCGATTGACTAGACTTACATATAATTTGAAGACTTTTTTAATTTTGTTAATCTAATGTTATATTGTATCGTGAATGACATATCTTCGTAAATTGATAAAAAAATATTTTTGCATGCCTTCTGGTAAAATATGGTGGAATCTATACTATATATTTGTCACCACATTCTGTATCACCCATATTTGCAAAAATAAAGAAATTCAAAAAAAAATTCAAAAAAAAAAATAACTGTGACAAACAAACTGAAACAACAGCCACCTGTCCCACGAGATATATAATCCACTAAAAGACAGTCACAGGTTTTTCTTTATTCATACATATAACAGTTAATTTTTTTGTTATATTTTTTTTATAGAGTAGGATGACAAACGAGCACACAATCCACATGATGTTAAATGGTTGCTGTGGCCCATAGACATCAACATCTATATTCGTTTGCGAATCAAAATGCAGATGAGTAGCCAGCCGTGAGAACTAAGATGGAATGCCTCTTTTCCAGTAAAATAGGTCTCTGGTTCTCTACACTTACAATACGAAACACAGCAGCATTAAGCTGCAATTTTACACTGGTATTCTGTGAGAGCGTGGTCCTTCCCCGGTCGCGCTGATCCATTCGTGCTACAACTATACTATTAATATAGCTGCAGCATGGCTCAACCATAAATTATTATATATATACAGAAGTTATTTTGTATAAGACAGATCGATGTGATTTTTATTTGATAGTATTCAAGGTAACACCAAATAAGTAAATAAAGAGAAAGACATAGATTTAATTAAATAGTGTGGGAATGGGCGAGTACTCTGCAAATTGAATTATGACGGTGCAAAATCCAGCAAATAACACTAAAAGCACTCAAGTAAATTACTATAAATAAAATTCTTCACGCTTGAAATACACATATTCGTATTTATTTTATGATTTATTTTACAGCCCTTGCAACTCTATAAATATAATTTTGTATTGGTTTTGATTAACTTATCACAATACCTGCTGACTTTTTAAACAGCTCACCACATTATGATATGATGTTGATTTATTAAGTAAGCCTAAATTGAATTCCGAAGGCTGAACACATGCGAAGTTTTCTTACGCCTTTATAAGAGTGATTCTTTAGAAGCGAAAGAAAATACCTATTCCGCTCCAAAAGGGGCGACTATAGGAGATGCTAGAAATATCTAATAGCATCCAAAACATATCCATTCCATTCCGTTTACGCCAGACGTAAAGTACCCAGATCAGGGACTGACAGCAGCTTTAAAGTAGAGAGACGTACGTGTGTGATATAAAAACTTCCCAGTGAGAATGTAATATAATATTTTAATAGATAAATCAATCAGCAGCCTATTAAAAATTATCTATTAATTAGATTTAGAAATACCCACATCTTTAAGGGTTTATTCTACTTTTCTCCTCTAATCATTTATTGGTGGGATCAATAGAGAAATCGCAGGTCTTTTCATTTTCTTTTTGAAAGTTTACTAAAATTATTAAGAAAAATTAAAAAAATATCATGTTATTTTATAATTAAAAATTGTTTTTCTAAAATGTAAATTCAAACGCCAGTGACGTCATTATATCGCTTTAGTAACGCCACCGCATGGTGAAATGAAACACACATGTTTACGTTTTTAAAATTTAAAAAATTGTCATTGCATAATAAAGGTTATATATGTTTTGAAATTTGTAGTGTTATGCTACTTACTTATCATTTTACATTATTTTAAATTCATTTTTCCATTCTGTTTCGATTTTCTGCATTCACCTCAAAACTGGATATTTTACATCACCTTTATTTCCATAGGATCCTGTAACGATTTTAAACCATAAGAACACAATAACAAATCATTTCTACTTCGTATTTTCACATTATCAGCACTTTTAAATTGGTGTCAATGGAGTCTACCTTTTTTCGATCTTTTAGTTAGTTTTCCGTAACTCTACAATTTCGGGCTTTGTGTGGGCAGTTGCGCTACCTTTTTCCTATATCAATAATATCTCATTTTCCACTTAAATCTTGCCGTTTTCTTATTACAAGCCTAAAACTAAAATTTGACATGTTTTGACATTGTTGTTTATTTGGTCTCCATAGTAATTATATTCAAATTTGCTACCGATCTGTTGTTCCTATTTCGATAATTCCACATAAATACTCTTTTCTCTTGACCATTTACAAAAAATTTGCGTTTAATTTAAATAATTTTTCCGTTCTCTCTAGAAAGGTATAAAAGCCGAACAATCGGTGAAGAAAGGCAGTCTCGCTTCAGTTCTCGAATTGGAAGCATCTCCTAAAGGCCTTATCCCTGGGCCGCACTGCCCCGGGATCCTGCAAGCCTCCACCTACACGTGAAGTCTTCGGCGAAGCCTTCTTCAAGCGCGGAGCCGCACCACTCCGGAACCCTACAAGCCTCCATCTACCTCGGAAGTCGTCGGCAGTCTACTTCAAGCGCGGGGGCCACACTACTCCGGGCGCTACGACTGCTTTCTCCAGGCGCCGAGTGCACCTACCGCCGGCGCTACCTTTGGGCGCTGCAACTGCTGACTCTCAGCGTTGAGCGCACCTACTCCAGGCGCTACGTGCGCCGGCTCCGGACGCTGCGTGTGCTGGCTCCAGGCGCTGCGTGCCGTCGCTGCTAAGAAACCTACCTCTACAAGCGCAACCGGCGTGTGCTGGCTTCAGGCGCTGCGTGTCGTCGCTGCTAAGAAACCTACCTCTACAATCGCAACGTGTGTCGCTTCGACTTTTAGGCTCCACTACAACTCTATATTCCCCTATTCTCCTACCTTTATTTTTTTGTAATCTAGTTGTACTCTCACTTCATTCATCATCATCCTCATTTCATTTTTTTTATAAAATTGTAAATATCTTTGAATTTTAAATATATTTTTGTTTTTGTTGTATTTTTGTTGTTTTGTTGTTCTTAGGTTAGATTCTTTTTGTTTTTTATTGTCGCTTCACGACATTTGGCGCCCAATGTAAAAGTTCTCTTTCTCTTCTCTTCACCTTTACTGCGCCTTGTCCATTCCTTTTGATTTAATTGCTTCCTCTTTCGTTCTTAACTCTTTATTTATTCATCCTTTTCATATCTTCCAAATTCTAAAACAACACTTCATCTAGTGTTTCAACTTATCTGGATTATATTTAGACCTACATTTAACACTTACATTCATCACTTTAATATTTTTATTGTAGATAACCTTCCAAATTCTAAAACAACACTTCATCTAGTGTTTCAACTTATCTGGATTATATTTAGACCTACATTTAACACTTCACTTACATTCATCACTTTAATATTTTTATTCTAGATAACTTAAAGAGGTATAATTTTTTAATTAAGTTTTTATTTCTTAAACTTAACTTTACAAATTTGACGCTATTACTAAACAATTCGAATCCTTGACTCCACCTTCAACTGAAAATGACTCTCCATCACTTGAACCTCCTTTTGACCCGACTGTCATGGAACCCCCTCTTGTTTCTCAAACTTCACCATCATTCTCATCTTCACCATCATTTTCACCTTATTATTTTTATTTCTTTTAATTTGTTTGTTTGTTTGGTTGGTTAATATTCAATTTTTATTATTATTTCAGACACATCTCGCTAGTGATGTTGCTGATCTCTGGCTTTGAGCCCTACCGCTCTGGCCGTTCTTAATCTTTACTTAAGTCATAAGCGACTAAAGCTTACTTATGATATTTCTTTATCTTTATCTTCACGCAGGAGCGGATGACAACTCCTTAAATAAGCCTGAATGTCCTTTCGAAAACACTCTTTTAGAGTGGTGACTACTCCCTTAATAATTTTTTTTCCACGCAGGAGCGGATAACAACTCCTTAAATAAGCCTGAATGTCCTTTCGAAAACACACTTTTAGAGTGGTAGTCATTGAATGTGAACTCCACCCTTACCTGAATGCAGATGATGAATGTAAGAGATAGTATATCTGATTTTGCCTGGTGATGTCTGTTTCTGCAAAGCTGTGTTTTTATGGTTTATTTTAGAATGTATATATCAAAATTTTTGCTGAGTCAAAAATTTTCCAGGGTCGGGGGGAAAATGTAGTGTTATACTACTTACTTATCATTTTACATTATTTTAAATTCATTTTTCCATTCTGTTTCGATTTTCTGCATTCACCTCAAAACTGGATATTTTACATCACCTTTATTTCCATAGGATCCTGTAACGATTTTAAACCATAAGAACACAATAACAAATCATTTCTACTTCGTATTTTCACATTATCAGCACTTTTAAATTGGTGTCAACGGAGTCTACCTTTTTTCGATATTTTAGTTAGTTTTCCGTATCTCTACAATTTCGGGCTTTGTGTGGGCAGTTGCGCTACCTTTTTTCCTATATCAATAATATCTCATTTTCCACTTAAATCTTGCCGTTTTTTTATTACAAGCCTAAAACTAAAATTTGATATGTTTTGACATTGTTGTTTATTTGGTCTCCATAGTAATTATATTCAAATTTGCTACCGATCTGTTGTTCCTATTTCGATAATTCCACATAAATACTCTTTTCGCTTGACCATTTACAAAAAATTTGCGTTTAATTTAAATAATTTTTCCGTTCTCTCTAGAAATGTATAAAAGCCGAACAATCGGTGAAGAAAGGCAGTCTCACTTCAGTTCTCGAATTGGAAGCATCTCCTAAAGGCCTTATCCCGGGGCCGCACTGCCCCGGGATCCTGCAAGCCTCCACCTACACGTGAAGTCTTCGGCGAAGCCTTCTTCAAGCGCGGAGCCGCACCACTCCGGAACCCTACAAGCCTCCATCTACCTCGGAAGTCGTCGGCAGTCTACTTCAAGCGCGGGGGCCACACTACTCCGGGCGCTACGACTGCTTACTCCAGGCGCCGAGTGCACCTACCGCTGGCGCTACCTTTGGGCGCTGCAACTGCTGACTCTAAGCGTTGAGCGCACCTACTCCAGGCGCTACGTGCGCCGGCTCCGGACGCTGCGTGTGCTGGCTCCAGGCGCTGCGTGCCGTCGCTGCTAAGAAACCTACCTCTACAAGCGCAACCGGCGTGTGCTGGCTTCAGGCGCTGCGTGTCGTCGCTGCTAAGAAACCTACCTCTACAATCGCAACGTGTGTCGCTTCGACTTTTAGGCTCCACTACAACTCTATATTCCCCTATTCTCCTACCTTTATTTTTTTGTAATCTAATTGTACTCTCACTTCATTCATAATCATCCTCATTTCATTTTTTTTATAAAATTGTAAATATCTTTGAATTTTAAATATATTTTTGTTTTTGTTGTATTTTTGATGTTTTGTTGTTCTTAGGTTAGATTCTTTTTGTTTTTTATTGTCGCTTCACGACAAATTATTATATTGACGTAAAAAAATCTGGTTATGTTTCACTATTTTGTTATGACACATGGTGATTCGATTATAGAAAATACAAAAGTATAGCATGATTGCGATTGGCTCACAGCCTGAATGAATATAATGATGTCACAATCAATCACATGTCGTTATTTTTAATCAAAAGTTTGAAAAAAATCTTAATAATAACTACAAAATGAAATTTTTAATAAAAGAAATATTTAAATATACTTTACATGAATTATTCTTTCATTTATGTATAAATGTGTGGTAAAAAAACATTGAGCTATAAGTACTACGTACTAGAGAAGCCATTCTGAACATTGACTATGTTCAACTGAACTGTACTGCAATCCATACAAACTAAATATTGCGTAAATTGAAGATTTGTGAATTCCATAAGATAATTATTATCACATTTTATTTAGAAATATGTTTGTTTAGATTAAATTAAGATATTTTATATTAAATTCTTATATTTATTTTATATTAATATCTTATTTTATATCAAATTAAAGTCTTCGCGCATGCACGACTACTACTCCCGCGCATGCGCGAAGACATAGAGTGGGACACAATTTTTGTTTGGAATGACTTCTCTAGTACATAGTACATATAACTCAATGCAAAAAAATCATACAAATTCTCTATTACACTGTTATAGTTACTTAGTCCAATATTTCCCACTCTGAGCTTGGTATAAGCAAGTTCTAAGTTCTTGAAATATTCTTCAATAGAACAAATCATCAACCACTACGGACAGAACTATGACACTATCTTAGCACTCGTAGAATGACTCTCGCGCTCGGCACCTCCACTGAACTTTATACTGTACAAGCGAGTGGGGGTTTCCCGATTTACCCTCAATTCTACCCCGCCACCATCGATATGACGCTCCGCTAGAGTGACGCAACCTCTCCCTCACTCTCGATCCATCCGTTATTTTATAGATTTGCCGAAAACTTATAAATTAAAATAATAACGATCATATTGTTTCGGATTTGTTTAGCAACACAGGCCGCTCGCTCTCATGCAATATGTGGATCGGTCGCGCGACTGATCTGGGTCTGTGTCCGAGTTGTCGCCGTTACCGAGCGATAGTGTTATAATGAATCTGTGTGTGTAAAATTCTTAGTATATTGTTCTAATTGTTACATAAAAGTTTCGTAGTGACTGACGATTGTTTATTTGTACACAGATTTTCCCTCGCAAAAAATATCAGATAGTTCGGTATCTGAAATAAACGTGTTATTATATGGAACAAAGGACCACGATATTTGATTTCCTTTTGGGTTAATACGATTTTACAATTATGATTCCAAAAAAAAACCTGTTAAATTGGGATTTTTAGTACTAATTTTATTAGTACTAATTTTTTTTAAATCTGTGGTTTTAAACTATTAAATAGGTTTGTCATTATTATACTCAAATGTTTTACTTTACCCAGAGTTTATTTAAATATTTGCAAATGTAAGAAAATCTTGTATTCACCTTGTAGGTGTTATAAACAATTATGTAATTCTATGCTTTGTTTTGATAATAATTACTTTCTATTGAATATTTGTTTTGATTTCTTTTCTCGGTGGTTTTATACATTTTCATAGGATTAATTGTTATAAATCTGTTATGAAAGCAATTTCTTTGTTATTTTATACTCCAACGTTTTATTTCACTCGTTTGAAATTTCAATATTTGCAACAAATATTCCGTCATTTATACTTCTTGGCACGTATACCGTTGTATATATGTCTTTTTGATAGAATATATTATGAAACATATGTGATTTCAATGATTACCTAAGTAAATCTTTTATTAACTTTGTTTCTGATTTCTGTAGATAATATCAAAAAAATTTATAAACAATATGTAAATCTACGACTTATATTAATAACAATTATTTAATTTTGAGTATTTGTTTTTAACTGAAAAACACTTCAACTTAGAATTTGCTTATGCCAGCCCTAGTGGGGAATAGTGGACGAGGATATTACAACAGTATATTTTGTCCCGCCAATAAACGAAAACAAATTACACGAAAACATTTGCAAGAGTCCACTTTATCCCACCAGTGGGACATTTGGTAGGAAAAGATGAAATAAACCCATTTAAGGGCATAATGAAGGTATCGACATTTTTAATGATGGTCAAAATACTTTTCAAGATTTTTTGACTATCATACAAAAATCCAGATTGTATCCGAATCCAAAGCGTATTTAAAAAGAATATAGATTTAATTCACGAAATATAAATAATCAATAGCCTTTAATTTTTTTAAATATCTCATGTAGAAATTTTGTAATCATTTCAACCTTGGGGCAGTGCTTAATATTTTATTAATGTGATTTACTAAATGAATAGACATGATGTTCAGTCTAATGCAAATAACAAGTTAAACGAAAGAAACAAAAACAGTTTTTAAATAGCCTTGATCACCATTAAATGTATTTTGTCAATGAAAATTATGTCGAGTAAAAGTTTTTACAAAGTTGCTTGCTCCTAAAGGATTATATGCGATCTTTTCTTCTTCTTAATATAAGTTTTCTTTGGTATCTTTTCTAAGTCGTTGTTAAGCGCCCCGATTCTTTGAAATTACTTTAAACGAACTTTCTGCTTTCATATTTAGGTACCATAAAAACTTATTAACAGATTAAGTTTGTAATAACAAAGATGATACAAGTAGCCTTATTGCTGAGAAACAGAAACAGAAACTTTTTTATTCAATACAGATTATAAATAATGCTTATTGAAAGTCACTCTTTTGTTTAATTACCACTAGTTCGAAAAAATCCATTGTCTTAGGAAGTACCCAGCGGGCCTTTTTTTTTTAAAATAACAGCTTACAATCATGTACGTGACACAATTTAATAACAAAACAAATTAGAAATAGCTTCGTAGCGATCATCCCATTTCCACGGGTTATTTATTGGTCAGCACAGCAATGAATGTTACTATGTTACATTGATTTGCAGAAGAAACAGTGTTGGTTATCATCAACAGTTTTGTTCCACAAGGCAAGGGACACCAGCGTTAATAGGCTTGTAATTAGAGCATGCACCGTCTACTACGAATTTGACGCTGCGATCAGCAGGAAACCGGTGATTCAATTGTATAATTACTCGGGAAGCCAATCGGAAGAGATCTTCGTAAGAAGCGCTTTGTGCCAGACCCGATCGAAAGCCTTCGCTATATACACACTAACGGCGAATGTCTCCCCGTTGGACTCTACTGCTTCCGCCTATCTATGAGTCAGCTAGATCAGAAGATTACTCATACAGCTGATCGGCTCCTACGAAAACCGTATTGGTGATCACTAATCAGCTGGTGATCCTCAAGGTACCTCATAAGCTGGCAGTTCATAATGGACACCATTATTTTGCAGAACAAGGAGGTGATGGCGAAAGGCCTGTAGTTGGACGGGTCTGAACACCTTTTTTAGGGATTGGATGGACGAAGGCTGTCTGCCATGTATTCAGGACCACGCTTTGGAGGTAGGAGTACCGGAAAAGACGCGTTAAAACCGGTGTCAACTTCGAAGCACACGTCTTCAGCACAATGGGAGGGATCAGGCCCACTCGACTTGCTGACGTCCAGGGAGAGGAGTGCTTTGCGAATCGAGCACTGTGTAAACCACACATCCGGCATGGAGCACTCACACCGCTGTGTGTTTCTCCCGTTATTGAGAGTTGAGTTGGACGCAAAGAGAGAGCCTAACAGATCAGCTTTCTCCTTTACGGCATGGGTCAGTGAGTCGTCCTCTCTGTGCAGAGATGAAAGAAATGGCTGATAGAAGTTCCCTCGGACAGCCTTGGCGAGAGACCAGAATGCACGGCTTCCCGAAAGAAGGCGAACAGGCTTCTCGTCAATTCCACCGATGTAGTACCTCTTTTGAAGGACCTGGAGGCGGAATCATACTTCTTTTTAAGAGCGCTGGTATTTATATCCCTAGACTTTGATGCGTCAGCCCAGGCCCGGTAGGACTCCTGCTTATAGTGTGATGCTATTTTACAGGAGCGACCAAACCATGGCTGGGTTCTGCCTCCGATAGGCACCAAAGAGTATGGAATAAAAATTTCCATCTCTTAATAATAATATGTGATTCTATCTATAATTTACTGCGGTTACTTTTTTATAACAAGTAAGCAATCCAGTCTCATTCATTATACAATTTGAGTTAAACAAAATCGTAATGATTTTATCTAGTTAGTCTAAGCTCTAGACTATAAATGCTAAAATTTTAACTTATGCTCAAAGAGCATTTAATCCGCTGATTAAATTTAATCCTAAAGGAAATAAAGGCAAATATAAGTAAGCTAATAACTAAGTTCACAAATCTAAGTTTAAATTGTGCCCTTGCTTAAAGAATATCTCCTTATTACTTAGGTGTACATATTTTGCCCGTTGAACGATGTTATAGTTCATAGAACATAGATCAACGGGTGAATTAGCAACTATAGTTTCTTTTTTTATTGGTTGTGCTAGGAAAATGATGTTGACCATTATTAAGCTGAAATAAATGGCTTACCCTGACGATATATATACAAAAATATGGCCTGGAGAGGAACATATCCCGCCCCTATAGCACATAGGCGCGGGATATGTTAAAAGTGAATATGATTGTAAAAACTGTTAGTAGAAAACAATGACCCAATAAGTAATGAGGTTTTATGGGATGTGCTTCCGGCATAACCCATCATTGCCCCCGTAAATCGGATATGCTCCTACTACTTTAGCCTGTAGTATAAAGCACTTTAAACAATTCGGTATGTAAAGCAAATTATAACGGTCGGCTCGATTGGGGAAGGGCAACGCTCTCACAAAATAAGTAATAAATAAGTAAGTTACAGTCTACATATATACGTCCCACTGCTAGGCCAGGCCTCCTCTCATTTCTGAGAAGATTTAAGGGCAAGGAAATGTCCACCGCGATGCATGCATGTTGGCGAACTTCACGTGTTTTTAAAATATTTTTTTTTCTTATTTCTTAGACACAATATTTTACTTCACCGATGAGCACGAGGTAAATCAGCACTTAAAATTGCAATTTACAATTTCATTGATGCCGACGGGGATCGAAACCGGGTTGCTCGCGCACTGTGCAATTTACAGCGAATGCTTAGCTCCTGAGCTACCATGGCTCTCACAAGTTTAAAATAGGAGCTTAATTCTGCTGTTTCGTATGGTGAGTGTAAAGTACCTTTTTACTGTAAACGAGGGATTCCTTACCGTAGTCTTTCGGGGTGACAACGAATCTGTATTATCATTCTTATGCGAAGAAAGACGTAGATGGCTATGGGACCTTATATGCATTTATCATCAGGTGGACTGTGTGCTCGTTTGCCATCCTTATTTTACAAAAGTCAACGTCTCAGTTTTGTTTATAAAATACTTTGTGAGATTTCTAAATTGGTTCTTGAACTACATTGATTCACAAATGGTAAAATTGAACATTTTGTACAACCGACTTCAATATAAAAAAAACCGTCCAAGTGCGAGTCGGACTCGCGCAACGAGGGTTCCAAACAATATAGGTATATAAGTTAAAAATTATTATAAATATTTTTATTATATGATGTTACTAAAAATTTTTGCTTTTCGCAATTTTTCCTTTATCTGTACTATAAAACGTTGCTTCGTACCAAATTTCACGATTCTGAGTTCACGAGAAGTACCCTGTAGGTTTTGATTCCCTTGCGAATGTCGAAAATTTGCGGCATAAACGGCTGTATTGATTTTTTCACAGCTCCAAGGGACAGTAGGCTTGAGTATTTGTTATGAATTTCAACTTGATACCTCCACGCGTTTCTGAGAAAAAGGGTCTTGACAGGCAGATAGATAGACAGACAGACAGACCGACAGACAGACAGACAGATCGACAGACAGACAGACGGACAAAAAAGTGATCCTATACGGGTTCCGTTTTTTCCTTTTGAGGTACGGAACCCTAATAAAATGAGAATATCATCAATGTACTCGAAGTCAATTAATTACGCATTATTAAAGATAACTCAAAAAGTAATGGTCAGATCTCGATAAAATTTATGTGGGACTACATGATAAGCACCAGCTTACAAATTAAAAAAAAGGATAATCAAAATCGGTTTTCCCAGAAAAAGTTCTGAGGTAACACACATAAAAAATACAGTAAAATTGAGTACCTCCTCATTTTTTAAGCCGGTTAAAAATAACCATTGCGTTGACATTGCTATGCTACAAGGGCAGTCCCTTGTAGCATACCAATGTCAATGTCTTCCTAAAGCGAGGTTACGCCGTCAATTAGTAAAGTACGCTACATAAATAAAATACAAAAACACGCCATAAACATTTTAATGGAATTATTTCAAATCAATCAGTTTTCTCTTATGTAATCGAATTTAACACCATTTCATAACAACATATGCGAAAAAATTGATTGTATTTGGATATTGTAATCGTAAACAAAACACATGTTATCTTTACAAAACTCCAATTTGGAGGTGTACTACACCCTAACTTGGAGGTGTACTAAACAGCGTTGACATCGTAGATATTTTGTTTTCTCTGTGAAAATTATAACCATCAAACCATAAAACTTAGCTATTTAGAATGAAAATTGGATTCTCAAAAGAGAATTTTCACTTTTGATTAATATCATTAACATTACATCCGTTCAAAAATCAATTGCTGAATATAGTTATTATATAATGAGTATTCCCCAAGAACTACCACAAATCATGTTTTGGTGTTACGGACATCCATTAAAATTCTACACATTTTAACAGTTCGGTACTCTGAGTGTTGAAGGGCTATTCTTGACGATACGAAACTCCCACGCGAGAATATTTTATCATCATAGGATGTCAGTTCTTCGAACTATTGACATAGCCCAAGCCCAAATGATGTTTTAGTTCTACTATGAATATCTTAGTTACAGATTATACCACACAGTAATCACACATTTTCTAAAATGTCTCATATAATTATATTCTTAAATTATTTAGAGTAGCAAAAATTGCATGCAACATATCAGCATTGCCACATGGTTTATGTTATGTGTACTATAAATATTGCGATTACCACAGATTAGATTACAAAATACGAATGTTATAAGGCTTGCGTGCTGAAAGTTCGTCATAACAAATAATTCGCACAACGATAAAGCTAACCGTCTGTCCTATTTTCAGCTTTAAACGGAATCATTAGTACCCAGGTAATTTTTATTTTTACTAGCATAATTTTTAGTATTTTGTCCTTAGAATTCTTAAAATAAAAGGAAGTTTTACATAGTAGCGATTTGATTTATTTGCAAAGTTAAATAAATCGTTTTTCATATTTTTTATTGTATAATCACTGAATGACGTTGACCTTTTTAATTTGTTCAGATAACAAGAATATAAAATATTCTTGATATATCACAGATTCCTTGCAACAGTTACTAATTTATGGATACTTAATCATCAGGGCCCCAACATATATTTAAAAATATTGATTTTATGATTTGAATACGCAGCGGTTTTTAATCCAAACGCTTAACCCCTGCGCTCCTTAACTGTGATATTAGCACAAACAATTGCTTAAAAAAGTTTATTGCCATGTTCCGCAAATGCCCGAATATTTTGCCTGAATGTTTTTAACGGCAGTGACAAGCTAAATTGCAGTCCACTTGATGGTAAGTGATTTCTGCAGCCCATTGACAACTGCAGCAAATTTAAACAAAAAAGGCTATAGATGTGTTGTGACCACTGAGGACTAAGATGCTTTCATTATGCTTCAGCCCAGAACACAGCAGTACAAGCACTGGAGCTTGGTGGCAGTAATAGTAATAGGTAAAAGGATGGTACCTAACCAGATGGCCTTCTAGACAGGTAAAAGAGTCCTACCTCCTAGAAAAGAGTTGTTAAACAAAATTTTATTTGTATATGACATAATTCATAATTTATAAATGTCATGTATTAACACCAATACTAGACATTGAATGAAACACATTTTACGGTTTTTATCGCGTTTGATTTAACTTATTTTTAATTCCTGATATTACGGGTATTTTACAGCACCCATAGTCACGGGGGAGCTTGAGGTGTTTAACGTCCCAGTATCACAGTAAGCCCGGGCTACACTCAGCTTTAGAATAATATTTTTTTCCGATCTTTGCAGAACGAGCTTACAGTATCTTGAAGTCTTGCAGTGGTATACTTGGGCTTGGATATAATTTGGAGATAATAATTATAAGGTCCCTAACAGATTCATCCAGCCATCTCTTCTAATGAAATTAGGAGGTTTTTTTTTAATTTTAATAGCCTCTCGAATCATCATTGGTAAGACTGTGTTCTTTTGCGACGATTTGTCGTTTAAAAAATCAGATGTAATGGTGGGAACGACTTTTAATATGTTCACAGACTGCAGACTATCCGGAGCGGCGGTGCTTCACGTCAGCTATATATATAAAACTTCCTAACTACCTTAACGCGGGTTTTATCCACCTTTTTGTTTTTCCTATGTTTTTTAGGGTTGTTTAAATAATCTACAATGTTTTCCAACTTATTATACAATATCGCATTCAAATGTCTTTTTAATTTTCCAGTTTTTAGTGACTTAATTACAAGTCATGAAATACAGAATGCGTAAAACGGTTATCTTCGTCAACACGCGATTTAATATTGCCTGTAACAGCAATTTTCACGTCATTAAAAAAAAAACTACAAGTAACTGCTTGTTTTGATAAAATATGATGATAATTTAGATTTTTATCATTTAATAAGTTTGAATTACACTTTGTAAATTTATATTCTTATTTATTTTACTGTCACTTATAAGATACGATACGAGAATTACGTTTGTATAAAGGTGTAAAAAAATAAAAAGTGTACGAAAATTTAACATGACTTATTGCCATTTATGAATATTTTATTTCATTTCATACCAATTTATAAATGTGTTTTATTTACCTGTATATAGACTGACCCACCACACGAACAGTGCTGCTGTGCACCGAGCACAGTACAGACGATGATTTACAATCTTTTTATTTTTATTAAGCTGTTGTTAGATGATGCTGTATGATAAATACAGAAATGCACAACGTTCTTCAATTAAATTGGAAGTAATTGGAAGTAAAGAATAGAAATGAGATAGAGGGTGACACGAACTTTAGGCCTAGTCAGTTTGAATAGCCTATCATATAGAATATGTCATGGGGGTCATGGTTTAATAGGGCCAAAAATTCATTACACGCGTAGGGGGTCAAAATGGCTAAAAACTAAAAAATTTAAAATTCTTATTTCGGCTATAACTCCGCCTCCTTCAGAGGTTCTTACACAATCTTTACTTCCGGCATCCCACTTGTTAGAAGGAAATACTAAAAAAAGTTGGGGGGTATAACCGGTGGAAGGAAAACGGGAGATCTCCTGCCGGGCAAGGTGTGCTGCCCGGGGAGCGGCCAACGCTCCCCGTTGTAGTTCGGAGCTATTCTATTTATATGGCTTTAACTTCGGAATTTTGCTAACGCGATTTAGGCTTCGATGTGCTTCGTTTCTGGCGCGACGACAGCGCCGCCACATCACCCCCCTGTTCAGACCAGAGGTCAATAGTGCAGTCTGAATGCCGATGCGTCCTTAATGCCAGTGCGGAATGCATGCTGTGTGCGTAAGGGCAAGTGACGCCAGTGCGAACGATGTGCCGTTGTTTAATGCATGCCATACTATGCACTTGCAAGTAATGGCGGTGATAACGATGAGCCGGAGCAAGTGCCAGAAGTCTGCCTTATAAATCTGCGGTGAGTCGAGATGAAGATAAGTTGGACTGGCTTGCAGGAGCTGAAGACTGCAGACAATATCTGCTCGGGAACGAATGAATGGGGTACTTGAGGACGATGACGAAGGCTTGAAGTTGTATTTTCCGAAGGTTATTGGTTGCGTATTCAGATCACATCGGTTGGTAACCACTGCGGCGGGTGAGGAAAGAAAAGGGGAGATCTCCCACCGGGCAAGGTGTTCTGCCCGGAAAACGAACAACGCTTCGAGTTGTAGTTTTTTTTTTTTGCGTCCGAAGCAATTGGAAAAGGGCTACCCTTTATGTAGGGAGGCGGAAATGCATTACGCATACCACGACAGCCGGTCTATCGTGGTTATGAGGGACTCACTGCCTACCGGAGGAACCTAAGTGATACCCGCCTTTAGGGACTGGCAACCAGCTGTTTAAAGCTTCTTATGCCGTATCGGAAGCGACCCTCTTTTGGGAAAAGAGGGCGCAGGCGGCTATTAGCCGCTGAGGGAGTGCCTATGAAGGCAAATTAATTATGAATAACTTAATTAGAGTTGGCCTGAGCCGCCAGGAGGCAGTTCAGGTCGTTTGAAAGTTTATTAGGCGGGTCCGAGAGGGAGTTCCTCGGCCTGCGGACGCTATAGCGGGAGGGGAGTGGGGCTGCATAATTAGCTGCCTCACGAATAAAATAATTGGAATGCGACTCTGAGGCTTTAATGAAGTTCTCAGAGAGTTTTTTAAGGAATTGTTGGATTGAAGGGAGCTCTAAGTCCCGATGAAGGTCGGTATTACGGACGTACCAAGGTGCGTTCGTAGCTCGACGACAGAAGAGGTTTTGAACTACTTGGAGTTCATTAATAATTTTAGGGTCAGCGTGGACAAAAATGGGGCCCGCGTAGGACATGACTGGTCGTATACAGACCTTATAAAGGGTAAGCTTGTTTCTGAGGGACATTTTACTGTGTCGGCCCAATATACTGTTGAGCCTACCCAGGTAAAAACGTGCGTGACGGATTACTCTTTTGACATGGGACCTGAAAGTGAGCCTAGTATCAAGGGTGACACCTAAATATTTGGCAGTCGTATGCCAGGGGACAGGGGTCCCTAGAATACGTATTGGTGGAGTGTTTTTGAGTCGGCGTCATTTATAATCGAAGTGAACGGCGGAGCTCTTCTCCGGGTTCACATCGATGCGCCATTTTTTGAACCAAGCTCCTAGGTCATCAACTGACTTTTGGATCTTGTTCCGTATGAAAGGTAGCGAGATACCTTTACAGTATAGGGCAGTGTCATCTGCGAAGAGGGAGAGCTGAACAGCTTTCGACGGGATGGGAATGTCATTGGTGAACAAAATGTACAGGAGAGAAGCAAGTACTGAGCCGTGAGGGACACCAGCTTTGATGGAGCGCTGAGAAGATAGCGTGCCTTCGTGTCTAAAACGAAAAGTACGATGCTTTAGATAAGAGGCCACGAGACGTACTAGACGATCGGGGAGACCTATTTTGTATAATTTGTAGATAAGGCCTTCATGCCAGACTCTATCAAAGTCTTTAGCTATGTCGAAAAAGACCGTGATGGTCTTATGACGACGAGGACAAAAACCGCTGAGTATATATTACACAATACGGTGAACTTGTTGGGGACAAGAGTGTTTCGCTCGGAAACCGAATTGATGGGGGATGATATGAGGGTCACCGTCTGTGGGAAACAGATGGCGCCGTATGCGAGTTTGGATGACTCTTTCGAAGAGCTTGCCCATGGCCTTGAGGAGGCTAATGGGTCGATGACTGGAGGGGAGGTTGAGAGGCTTGCCTGGCTTGGCAATACCAATCACAGTTGCCTCTTTCCACGTAGTGGGAAAGTAACTAAGGTTGAAGCAGGCATTGAAGATGATAGATAAAACGGTTAGCACCTGCTCAGGAAAGTGTTTGAGGGCTTGGTTGGAGATGCCATCCGCGCCCGGAGCCTTTTTAGGCTTAAGTCCTTTGATGAGGGATGAAATCTCATCATTGGACACAGAGATAGGTTCGGAGGCTGTAGGGGGTAAGTTCCGGCGGCGGACCTCATCCTCCACTGCCTGGACGTGTGAGGGGTCGACGGGTCGAGAGCTAGGAGAGCATTGAGCGGCAATGCTGTCTGCAAAGCACTCAGCCTTTTCCTCGTCCTCGAAGGCTACCGTATCGTCGGGACGGGAGAGAGGGGTGTGGGTGATAGCGTCTATGCGGAGAGCTCTTGCCCTCCGCATAGACGCTGTATGAGAGGGAGAGATATTCTCCATGAGCTTACTCTTTTCGAGGTCTCGAAATTCAGAGAGGCGGAAACGGAGTTCTCGTTGAAGACGATTGGCCGTGCGCCTATGTTCGGGCGTGGGATATTTTGCTGCTCTCCGGAAAGCAGCTTTTTTGGCTTTTAATAGGTTGCTAATAAGCAGGGGAAGCCCGCTATTATTAACAACCGGGACGACCCTTTCGTTCTCCTTAAGGGAGGATTTAATAAGGGTGGAGAGTGAATCGACCGCGGTGTCGATTTTTTCGGGACTGTCTAAGTCCGACGATAGGGAGATGGTAGAGTCCTGTGAGTCCAGAGCTTTAGCTAGGAACTCCTTGAATCCCTTCCAATTAGTGAAGGTTTTAGTAGAGGGTGTTGAGGGGGGTGGCTGATGGCCAAGAATGAGGGAGACCGGTCTGTGGTCAGATCCTAGATCGTCTAGTGTCTCGATTGCCCTGAGGTTGAGGGAAACACTTTTGAATAGTGCAAAATCTAGCACGTCGGGAGCGTAATCGGTGATATCGGGATAGTGAGTAGCACCAAGGTGACTGTGGGCGATAAGGTCAAGAGACTGCGTGATATCGAGCAGCATCCTGCCACTACGTGAAGTAGTACGGCATGTCCATTCAGTATGCTTGGAGTTAAAATCTCCAAACATAATGACTGAATTGCCTAGAGATAAAATAACCTCAAAATCTTTTTTGAGGGGAAGGGTTTTAAAAGGGATGTAACAGGAGGCTATGAAGATGGACTGATGTCCAGTCATAGCTAGCCTGCATACCGTGGCTTCCATGTTGGAAAGTTGCGGAGTAGAAATGGGAGAGCAGTGAAGTGTCTTCTTGTAATAAATGGCCGTGCCGCCGCCTCGGCGGTCGGGGCTGTCATTACGAAGAAGAGAGAAGTTTTTAATGGAAAGGCCTTTAGTGTCCTTAGTATTGAGATTAGTTTCCTGTAGGAGGAGGAAATCGGCTTCACGATTTCGAAAAAAGAGCTTAAGCTCTGGGAGGTTGTTTCGTAAACCGCGAATATTAAAGGATACAAGCGTAAAACCCTTAGGTTTGATACGACCGTGAGATTTTGGCAGAGCAGACTGCTCTGTCATTGTGAACTTAATTAAGTTAACTTAACTTACAACGAACACAAAAGGTTATGATGCTCTGCAAGAGCGAGGAGACGGTCCTGAGGGGACCTCGCAGCGCGCAATTTGCGTGCTAACACAGCGATTTCCCCAACGTCGATGTTCCTAATAGCGGAATACACCGTTTTTAGGTCATCAGCCATTGAGGGCTGTGGTTGTTGTGGGGCGGAGGATGTCCGCGGTGGGTCTGCCTTTTTGGGGCCCCAGGGAAAGACTGGAGGCTGCATAGGCTGAGAGAAGCCCGGAGGGGGCCGAAGAGGTCCCTGAGGGGGCCTAGGTGGACCCTGTGAGGGCCGAAAGAAGCCCTGGGTGGGCTGAGAAAGGCCCTGACGGGGCATCCGTTGGTACAGATCCGGGAATGAGCGGTCATTGACCGGCGGTGGAGCTTGCCTACTGGGGCGAGGATGAGGTGCGCAAGGGCAGCCTCTGTAGTTAGCCGGGTGGCCTGTTTGTTTACACAGGACACACGCGGGTGGGGATTCGGCGTCTTTGGGCCGAGGACACTCTTTAGTGTTGTGGGGTTCAAGGCACTTAACGCACCTGGGTGAGGCGGAGCAGTTGGCCGCCGCATGACCATACAGCTGGCAGCGGTGGCACTGCGCCGGGAACCCGCGCCTAAGTGGAGGCTCAACCCTCACTCTTGACAGGCCGCACACTGTGCGTACCTTCCGGAAGATGGCTTTCGCCTCCGGCAGGTTGGTTCAAATTACTAGGGCAAGAGAGAACCTCTGACCCGTTCTACTGTGCATTTTGTGCACGGCTTCTACTGGGAAACCTTGGGACTTAAGGTCCTCAAGGATTTCCTCGTTGGAAAATTCGAAGGGGATGCCGCGGATGACGGCCCTGACTTTGCGCTTTTCCGGGAGAGCGTACGTATGATAAGAAACTTGTTCAGCTGTGAATAGCCTGGTGAGACGCCGAAAGTCGTCGATTGATTGAGGGATGCTCTTAATAGCCTCCCCGAGGTTAATGGCGTGGTCGTATTTTATGCCTGCGTTGTAGCAGGTTTTGGAGAGTTCTGTGAATTTAGCCTTGTTTCTTAGGAAGACAGGGGGCGGGACTTGCTTCTTGGCAAGGACTGGAGCACAGCGAGAGGCTGGCTTGGTTGGATCGGGGATGTCTAGTGACAAAAGTGGGGCCGAGGCAGCGGCCGGGGCTGCGGGGGCAGAGGCGGCAGCGGCAGCTGCGGAGGTTGAAGGAGCGGCAGGGGCCGCTGAGACAGTGAGGGTGCGGTTTTTCGCGGCGCGTTTACCGCTGCGCTTGGAGTTCACCGTGATGAACGAAGAATCCCCGGTTCCGTCGGATTCACAGGACTCCGATGAACCGGTGCCAGAATTGGTGGCGGGCCTCTTCCGAGAGGCCGACGCAGAGGACTCGGAGCATGCTTACTCCATTTCTAATGGGGCGAAAGAGTTCTTGGTCTCTAGGTAGGCCGCGAGAACGGGCGGCGGTTGGAGTGCCTGACGAGCAGGGGGAGTAACATGGGCGGCGATGGCGGCGAGGGCTGTCTCATCGAGGTTTAGGCCCAGACCAAGAGTTAAGAGGGCGGCGACGAGGGACTTAATTTGGGTAACTGTGGACAAGATGGGGGCAGTAATTCTACGAAACAGTAAGGACGGGACGGGTCCCTGTTCTCAAAAGAATAGGAACAGGGAACACGAGACGTACCACGAGACAATATACACATATAACAATATAAGAAAAAAACAAAAGAATAACAAAAGAAATAACAAAAATCAACAATAAAAAATAACAATTAAAACAATAATAAGCAGAGGTCAGTCAAACCACCTCGCCTGAAGACGACGAGAGCGTCGACGCTGTACAGCGCGAGCAGGACAGCGGAGACGCGAGAGCGAGATAGCACTAACGTACGGGGACGAGAGCGCGGACTACCTGGACACAACCGCTCGGGAGCGGTGCCACAGGCGGAATGAGAGTTGTAGTTCGGAGCTATTCTATATATACTGCTTTAACTTCGGAATTTTGTTGGCGCGATTTAGGTTTCGATGTGTTTCGCTTATGGCGCGACGACAGCGGCTCCACAAGGGTGACTCGAACTTTTAGGCCTAGTCAGTTTGAATAGCCTATCATGTAGTGAATGTAATGGGGGTCATAGTTAAACAGGGGAAAAAAGTTCTCATTACACTCCTAGGGGGTCAAAATGGCCAAAAACCAAAAATTGGGGGGTGGTTCGAACTTTAGGCATAGTAAGTTTGAATAGACTATGGTGTAGAGGATGTCATGGGGGTCATGGCTGAATAGGAGCAAAAAGTTCTCATTACATTCCTAGGAGGTCAAAATGGACAAAAACCAAAAACTTAAAAATTCTTATCTTGGCTATAACTCCGACTCCTTCGAAAGTTCTTATGCAGTCTTTACTTCCCGCATCCCACTTGTTAGAATAATGTTCTTTACGTTCTATGATACTGAACAGTTAATGCAATCCGTAACAATTAAGGAATATCTTCCTTGAAAATGTAAGGTTAAAGTACAGTTACCAGAGTAACTGACCAAGGCCAATGGATTAGTAAGCTGAAGTGGCATTGGGTAGACCATTTAGCTCGAAGAACCGACAATCGATGGGGATAAACGTTCTCAAGTGGCAGCCTCGTACCCTTAGGCGAAATGTAGGGTAGCCACACACTAGATTGAGTGAAAACGATGACTGCAGTTGGATCAAGACTACAACTTGTGGCATTCTTTGGGGGAGGCTTATGTTTAACAATGGACTTGCGAAGGGCTGTAATGATTTTTATGATGATGAATGCAATGTCCCAGCATAATGTAAAAAACACGTTACATTGTGTTTAAAGACCATTAGAGTACGATGAAACTCAAAAGTTATATAAATAAATAGATTTAAAATATTGCACACCATAGCGTAAAACAAGAGAGAGAGAAAAACAGAGACGTACATACACAAGCACGCTCGCACGCACACACACACACGCTTATGCACTGCGATTTTATTAGTATATAACAAATGTTATGGAAGAGTGGGTTCCCCTAACAAAGGTATTATCAAAAATGGACCCCAACCTAGTTATTGTGTATGAATTTAAAACACTGAATAAAGAATTTTAAATTTGAATTTGTTTATAACAGTTTGTTTATAACAGATAATTTGCGTACCTACTCTGAAAGAAATGATAGCGTAATGGTTGGTCAATTTTCCCAAAAAAAACTCCTCAAAGCAATGTTCTGACCTGCATCCATAGCTTAGCGAGTGCACAAGTCATCACTCCATATTATCGTGTGAGATCGCCCAAACTACACTTGCCGATGTGAGCCACTCATTCCAGAACCTTTTTCCCCCATTGGTTAGGTGGGCCTTAGACGTCGTTTCTTCAGTTTTTTTGATTTATAGGGGTCGGTCATTTAGTATTATACTGTTCTAAACATCCTCGTTACAGATACTACTGGCTGTTCGACGGGATTTCGTCCGTGTGGAAATTATTACGATTGAATTTCATACATGTTTTAATATTTTTGTTTGCAACCATATTATTTTTCTAAAATAAAAGTACACACGCGAAGAAGCATTTGAAATATGAACATCAAACGTTACATTTTTATTAATAATAACTCATATATCATTTCTGAAATAATGAATTCTTAAGGGCATTGCAATTGAAGTACTTATTCGTCTCGATTTGAAAAATTATATTTAATGATGACAGAACCTAAACCAAATCATATTTTTTGTAGAAAAACTATAATAATGGTTAATCTTTAGCAAAATACGAGAACCCCGATGTATTGGAATTAAGTTAAAAACAAGTTTTATTTAACTTTTTATATTAAATGTAGCAAAATGTTGGATTAAACAAATAAAGAACACTTGGGTCACTCTAGCAGAAAGAAAATCTCTTAAATTAGCGGGAGCAGGATTTCTTTTTTTAATATCATTCTTCTTTTTTATAATATTTTACGCGTCCTTCCCATTTTCGTGATCTCTGACAGGCAAGTGTGAATTTATTACGCTTGACTGCAGTCTTTTTCTAATAGTCTTTGTGCTTACTGTAACCCCTAGAACCTTCTAACTCAGAAGAAGTTAACTTATTCAAAAGTTGGCAAAATTTTCTCCGTATGAAAAAACGCAATATTACGCAATAATTACATAAAAATAAATTATATTAAAAAAAGAAACATTCCAAGACTTTCGTTTTTTTAATAGCATTTACTAATGTTTGTGGCCAGTAACAGTAACGATAGTAAACAATGGTAAAGCCACGCGGCAGCTTTTGCTGTCGCTTGGATGGGCCGGCTCGAAAAGGCGGTGGTACCACAACCTCACAGAATACTGGCGTGAGGTAGAAGTTTACTTCTGCGTTTCGCTTGGTAAGTGCAGAAAGCCGGAGGCCCAATCCCTGCCATGGTAGCGTAGTTAAATAAGACACTAGGAGGGTATCCCTCGCTGAGAATTCACGACCAAGCTACCGTCCTCTACCTGAGCGTGAGTGCTCAGGCTGTCCAGTGTATTCTATGGGTCTCGAGGGGTGAAATTCCATTCCTAGTTAAATTTTGTATACACGTTAATTCGACGCCTCTGCAGCCTTGGAGGTAGACAGCGACGACCATCCTCACATCTACGGGTGCCTCTATAAGTCCTACAGCGGTAATGCCGACACAGACCGACTCATCGAACACGTCCAAATAGCTGCAGACTCCATGTTACAACACGTCCCATCCGCAGACATCGTGATACTAACTAATTAATTAAGTAATTTTAACGCCCACCACGCTGAATAACTTAGTTGCCGTTTAACCAATAATGCGGGTAGATCTGTTTATGACTTTGCCTTGGCATATGGTCTAACACAGCTGGTTACTTCGCCTATGCGGATCCCAGATGTGGAGGATCATGTACCTTCCCTGTTGAATCTTCTACTGACCTCTCATCGAGACGGATATCTGGTCTCCATCGATGCCTCTCTTGGCTCTTCGGACCATTGTCTGATCCAAAGTACGGTGCCACTTAAGCTCCCATTGCGGTTACGATCTGCAGCTTGCCACTGTGTTTGGCACTATAGGTCGGCCGATTGGGACGGGAAGCGGTCTTTTTTTGCATCCTACACTTGGGGGGATCCCAAAGTTTTTGCTGATTCTGTCGCTGATGTGGTACTTCAGGGAATGGAACTATTTATTCCATCATCTGTGGTGTCTATCGGTGGCAGAAATCAGCCATGGTTTGGTCAATCCTGTAAAATTTCATCACGCTATAAGCGGGAGTGCTACCGGGCCTGATAATTGACAGCACGCTCAATTGGAGAACACAGGTTACTGAAGTGAGTCGTAAAGTCACCGCCACGTTACGTTCTCTGTATCGTTTAAAACATTTTCTCCCCACAAAATCTAAGATCATTCTTATCCAATCTCTCATATTACCCATAATTGATTATGCAGATGTATGTTACCCTGTGGATCTATCCCAGGATCTTCTGAATAAGCTGGAACGCCTTCTCAATAACTGTATAAGATTTATTTTCGGTCTTCGTAAGTATGACCATATTTCGCAATATAGATCTAGCTTAATTGGCTTACAATCCGGCAGAGGCGTATTTCCAGAATATTACTAGTTCTTTTTTCCATATTAAATGACCCATTTTCGCCTTCTTATCTTAAGAGTAAATTTCACCATCTCTTCTCATCTCATGATAGGGTTCTACGTTCTTCTTCTAACAACAAAATGTGTATTCCAATTCACTTCACCGAGTTCTATGGTAACTCCTTTACAGTTCAAGGCTTTTGGAACTCCTTGCCTGATGACATCAGAAAAGCTCCCAATAGGTTTGCTTTTAAAAAGTTGCGTGCGTAATCATCTATTAAAGACAACGCTTCTCACACGAATCATCCATGTCATTTATATTGTTAGACGTATATATTCATAGTTATTTATATGTACTATTTGTATATGTATGTTGATATGAATATATTATGTTTGCTTATGTATGTATGCATATATTTGTATACATGTATAAATAGGAGGTATTTTTATAGTTTATTTATTGTATATGTTAGTAAAATATATATGTAACGTAATTAATTATCATGTTTATTTTGTTTTTATTCTATATTGCTACTTAATACTATATTGCTTACTTAAAATTCTCACCACTCCATGGGTTGACTGGTAGAGAATGCCTCAAGGCATTAAGGCCGCCCTTTGTATTCTTTTAGATTAAGGAATACAATAAACAAAAAACTTAATTCGATTCCTGTCGGAATCAGTGAATTATTAATTACTAAATTTAACATTTATTTGATGGCTAAGCAAATATCGTGAGTAAGCGTACAGGTTTGATTTTTTTTTTAAAATCTAAAAAAAAACAAAGAGCATAATTATGTGACGTAGCAGTTCCTTATCCTCCTAAAGGATGGGATGTCCTAATATTGTATGCACCCTAAATTTTATTTCATCAGCTTATAAACTCCAGGATCAGATGACCGAATGATGTGCTATTTTGTAACTTTTTTAGACTAAGTCAGCTGTGTTCTGATATTGATAAAAATAGAAATGAAATACATGCATGAATATAACTAAAATAATTTTATTAATTTTATTAAGTTAATAATTTAGCTTTAAGGTAGCTGCAAGAATTTTAAAGAGACTTTATTTATTTTTATATCAGCAAATTTTACAACTCTTAACTGTAAATACTACTACGTAAAATATGGTTTAGAGCTTTAAAAATTAAAAAGATATCACTAAAGTTATAAAAAGTAACGTAAAAATGGTATCGGTAATTTGACGGCAAAATGCAGTGCAAATACTTTTTGTGTCAATTTCAATCGAAAAATTTTATGAAACAGTTATTAAAATGTTTATTATCTTATATTTCAAATCATAAAACCAAGTTTTAATGTTTTTTTCCGAAGCAAACAGTACAATTTTCTTGGTAAGTGTTAAAATTTACTATAGGTATACCCATTCGAGTAGAGTTAAGCTATTTTGATATTTGATCAATTCTGAAAAATTTCGGTTTAGCATTTTAAAATTCTTTTTATCGGACAGGAAAGTGAAATTAATTAAATAACTTTTTATTACAAGCTTTTATTTACCTTGCAATGTAACGATGTTTGTTCGGGTGGAATCTTGCAACTCAATTTTGAAGCAGATATCTTCAATCAATTGAGCTGAAATTTTGTATACACCTTAAATTTGGATGGCAATGCATGGTTAGCTGTATGACGTCATTCTAAATCTAAAATGACGGAACACCCAAGATAGCTGACTAGTTATTTTTAATGTACTCCTACAATATGGGTATCAAATGAAAGGGCTTGCTTAGTGTAACTCGAAAAATAAAGTAATGTCACTCTTAATCCAATATGGCGGACTTCTAAAGATGGCGGACTAAGTTTATTATACTTTCCTACAATATGGGTGTCAAATGAAAGGACTTGCTGAGAATACGAATGCGAGTTAACTAAAAATAAAATGGTGATTATAAACTCGGCTGCTTGAATCCGTCTGAAATTTTGGTGTACTGGGGTTTTTGCAGTCCTCGATAATTATATTGAGGTCGAATTGCTCGAGTCTGTAGCATTGGTTAGTAAACTTTGATTGTCCAAAGGTCTGGTGAATGGTGCCATTGGACATATTACAGAAATCATATGGCCCCGCTTCCAAAGAGCACAAATGTATGATACTGACATACCATCCGTCCGTATAGACTTCGGTAAAGACGGTGTTTATCTCATTTAACCCAAGACTGTACAATTTCCAGCAAAATATAGTTACAGCACTGCAGAACGAAGAATGCTGCCAATTATATTATGTTGGGCTTGCACAGTATACAAAATGCAGGGTAGTACTGTCGACCATGCCGTTGTATACTTAGGTTCGAAGCTCTTCGCTGCTGGTCAGGCATACGTGGCCTAAGTAGGGTAAAATCATTAGAAGGTCTTCTAATTGAAGAGCTAGACTGTTAGAAATTAACCGACAAACGACCTTGCAACAATAATGCGTTGAATGAGATGATCACAATGAGAAACCTGCCCAGCGATAACTAAAAAGTAAAAATAAATTAAAAGTAAAAAAAAACTTTTTTAAAACAAGCTTTTATTTAAATTGCTAAAAAGAATAAAATAAACGTTTCCTTTAAAACTTTTACTATCAATTTATAACGTCATTACACAATTTATATGATACGGAGTATAAAAGCTTCTCGTGAGATTTACCTGTGTAGATAAACAGAAACTGATTGATTTAAATATTTAAAATTTTCAAACTAAGTAAATACGAGTAAGTAGAAATGAGTAGAAACTTAAATCTCGCGACAAGCTTTTATATCATATAAATTGTGTAATGATGTTATAAGTTGATAGTAAAAGTTTTAAAGCAAAAGTTTATTTTATTATTTTTAGCGTATTTAAATAAAACTTGTTTAAAAAAATACTTTTAATTTGTTTTTTACTTCGTTCGGCATCAAGTTACTGTTAATTTTTCATTCATCCAAAACTTTCATTTCCTATTACTAAAAATTAAAAAGTAAAGTTACATACTACTATGCACCGGCTTCCGGGCGACCGACTTTAGAGCAAGAAAGTGATCATTGCGCGTTGGTAACCCAACCCAGAAGAAGTTTCTCAGAAATAATAGTGAATATTCTAAAATATTACCAATAGTGAATATATTGTTATGTGGTGGTGTAAGAATATCCACTACCCCATGTCGGCCCGTGGGTGTAGTAAAAGGCTAGGAAAAGAAATTGAAACAGGTGATGGGCATTAGCTAACCACTAACTCTAAAGTTTAATTTATTATGGACTAAAAGGCAAATAATTCCTTAGCTTTCGAAATTAGTATCGATCGATATCTTAGTATTCGAAATCCTAATAACACAGTCATACTGTGTATAAAAAAATACTCCGTACTAACCGATATTTAAACGGTGAATTTCACCACCAGTATGGTGGTGAGATTCACAGTTAGCTACCGGGGGAAAGTCTTTGCTTTAGAGAGCACAAGAAGTGTGTCAGTAACCACCTGGCTGCCCAGCTCCAGCACGTCAAGCAAGTTTTGCACGACAACTCGTTTCGCGTCCCGCACCTCCGTTACGGTACGTGTACACCAAAACCGATTTTGTCGACCGATGGCGGACAGAACTACCCGGACGAGTAACTCGGACGTGTATGTGCTTACACTGCAACAGTGTACCACTTGTGCCGACATTGAACGTTGCCGGTATTCTGTAGTTGATTGTGTTGCTAAACAGAGTGAAGACGCGTTTTTAAAATGGAGAAATTCGAAGAAATGTATCTTTTAGAAAATTCGTATCGCAATTTAATTTAAATTTTTTAATTCTTTTTTAAATTTTAATGTCTGGAACCGCTATATCTATTTCCGATGCAACTTCAGCCCATAACCATTTCGAAACATCTCGAGTATTGTAGTTTTTTGTATGTTTATCCTACAGGGTTGATCTATTATAAACGCAACTAATTAATTTTTCAATATCCATAGTCGTTTAGGTAGACAACACTGACAGAAATAACAGAATAAAGACAGAATGATTAAATTAAACTAGGTATAAATATACACTCAACTTGCACTGTAGACGCCGGCAGTCGAGCGAGAAATCCCAACAAGTTCGGACTCTACGGTAGATCGGCCGATTTCGTGCATCATCGGACGATGACGGTTGTGTACGCACTCAATTTCTTTTACAAGTGTTTGATTTGATCGTCCGAGTTCGGCCGTCGTCGCCCGAGCAAACTTCGGCCGATGACGGATTAGGTGTACGCGAACCCTTACAGTAACCGAATGAAACAGGCCACTGTCGATTAGTTGAAGCGGGCTTCCATAACAAAGTACAACAAGCCACCGAAAATTAGTCAGTTCTTAACATACGTTAAGTGTTATACAAAATGCACGAGTATACAAGTTGGATTGTGAATGTGGTCTCTCGTAAATAGGACAAACAAAAAGATCTATATAAACCCGCGTAAAAGAACATATCGCTGAAACATTGACGTTTCGGGAAATTTACGGTATGTCAACATGTTCAGGATCGTCCCCGCTATTACATCGAATTTGATAGACCACAAATTTTCGCAAAAGAACACCGATTCTTACAATTAATAAATTATTAAAATCAATATACTTAAACCCAAGTATACTACTATAACATTTCAAGATACTGTAAGCTCGTTCTGCATAAATCGAACCAAAATTTTATAATATGTTAACTATGCCATTAGGACGTCAAACGCCTCAATACCCCCATGACCGACATCGGGATATAAAAAAGTTAAAATAAAACGCTATAAAATCCATAATATTATTTTTATTCCATAATTTATGTATTTACTTTCAATTTTTAAAATTTAGGTTTGCATACAATGTTTTTCTTTAACACCAACCTGCGTGGGAAATCAAATTTTAAAAGTACCTTTGCGTTGGTTTTGGCGAGGATCGAACGGAGATTTTTTGCGTATTATGCGTGCACTCATTTTCTGAGCTATTACGGCACTCCTTCCGTTATTATTAATGTACGTAAAATTTATATGCTCTCCTTTATCGAAAACCTGTCACCCTGATACTGGCTTTCAGGGTTTTCACTTATTGTAGGTATCATCAAAGCCTGTCAAAAGTTCACTGCTGGACATAGGCCTCCTCCATAGATTGCCTCATACGGGGGATATTTGCTATAGTTGAGATGCCTGGCGATGGGTTGACAGTTTTAATTTTTCTTAGCTGTTATCAGGAAGATGCTGTTGCGCTTCTCCGGGTTCAGATTACTTTTATCACCTTTTATGACACGCACAGGATGATATGGGTAGTGGATATTTTCACAACGCCACAACATGGTTATATAATGTATTAATTGCGTCTAAGTTTTCATCTTTTATTTTTATCATCATCTTTCAAATACAAAACGATGTGGTTTTATTAGTATAATTATTTATAATCTATTTTTACTACGATTGTAGAAAATGTTTATACCTACATCGTTTTGTTCCCGAGCTATATGTAAAAAAAAACTTACTTTGAATATTTTGATTTTCATTGCCTTCATAACCAAAACAGTTTTCGCGTTTTGGCGGACTTCAAATGTCTTCGAAATCTTTATTTTATTTTTTAAACAGGCACGTTTCCTCACGATGTTTTCAGTCGATGCCATGCACCTGGTAAATCAGCACTTAAAATTCAGTTAACAATTTCATTAATATCGGCGTGGATCAAACCCGACTTTTTTACGTACTGTGAAAATTACAGCGAGCGCTTATCCGTTGAGATTTCATGACTCATGCCGATGAAAGGGTGTTTATCCCACGAATTAGCTTTAAGCGAAACATTTTTGTAATGACAAAGACACTACTTGCATGAACGGATCTAAAGATTGGAGGAGGTCTGATACTGAAAACTTTGTGCATTAATTTATGACCCATAATCTTTAAAAGAATTATCTATTTTTTATCAGCCTGTAAAAGTTTACTACAAGACATTATGTCAATATAAGCTAGATTTTATACGAAAATATTGTAAATTATGGATAAATCGAAAAATTTATAAAATAAATGTGTTTTGAAGATTATCTTAAATCTAAATAAAGTCACGTTAATCCTCCCGGACTAAGCTGGGGCGGGTCGCTAGTTGATTATATTTTACTGTACTACTGATCTTACTGAAACTATAATAGTAATATGAATATTTTTATAATTATAAGCAAGAATTTCATCATATAACCGATCAAGTGAATTTACTACGGCACCTTTCCTTCAATTTTATATTTAAAATATAAATAAGTAATGAAGTTATGTACAATAAAGAAAAAATAAAAAATCAACTAAGAAAGAGATTAATAATTAGTCTTATTTATAAAAACATGGGTTTTCTTGCTTTGCAAACTTTAATGATAAGGGGGGAGAACGATAATTCGTTTGCCGTGTAGTGGGAGTAGGAGTATAAAATCTAATGCCTTTCATATACGGTATAACTATAACAGTTACTTTAAAGCCAGACACAAAATACTCAGACAGGCTACGGACAACAAAGCCAACGTGCAAGTGGGTGCGAGACTTCTTGTATTGCGATGTCAATCTACCTGTCAACTGTGACAATTATAACAAAATCCCCCTAGAGTCACATTAGTAAAGAAACCGTACCGTTTCTTTACTCATGTGCTAGAGTGGCATAATAATTATAATCTTTTTTTACCTCGTGACATTGCTGTCTATCTCTTTGTTAAGTTTCATTACTATCCGTTCAGCCATTCCAAAGATTAGCCCAGATAGACAGACAGCCAGATAGACGGACAGACAAACAGACTGATATTTTAAAAATAGTTATTCAGGCTTAATAAAGGGCAAATATTTCGATATTACAGACACACACTTCAGTTTTATTTATGTTTTAATTAGGTCTAAAGCACCTAGTACCATTATTTATTCTGTGTCCATAGTAATAAAATTTCAAAACAAATAAATCACTAACATTGATTCTATGCGAACGAAGTCGCGGGCACAGCTGGTATATATATCTGTGTGTTCTATATAATGTGTTTCATGTTGAGTAATATACAGGCACTGACATCCGATTACCGAGTAATTCCTCAAGGAAATTGTTCAATTTCGAGCTTGCGTACTTCTGTGCCGCCCATTTCTGTGTGATATTCGATAAAATTCAATTTCCGTTACTTTGTAACGTCATGAAAAATACGTATTGGATATATATGTGTATAAATTATAGTATTGTAAAAGTTTTAAAACAATTAGGCACTTCTACTATATATATTTTATTGCCTTCAGCTACATATCAATACACAGACAGAGGGAAATAAAACAGGAAATGGGCTGCACCATCGTCCTAATAACAATTTAAAATAATAAAATCAATCCGACTCCAAGAGTGGCCTCTATAGCAAATATCCCTTCTATGAGGCAATCTATGGGGGAGGCTTATGTTCGTTGCGGACTGTTTCATCTGTATTCTGATAACGACTTCTCTTGCTCACACCCCGTAAAAGTGCACTGTCTGAGCCAGCAGGCTGGTCAGTGCGTAGCCGATACTATTCCTGTGTAATTCTATTCTCTATCACCAATGGTCACAGAGCAATATGATAGCGCATTCTGACCAAAAGACATTTGGAAAATAGTCATTTTTCCTCTTATTTCAATAGCTTATTTTTTTATTTTTTTTTAAATACTAGTAATGCCTTAACATTACTAATATTCCCTTTAACTACTTCTGGTAAGCTTAAAATGCTTGTGTTAGAAGTGGTTTACGACAGTAGTCGAATGGCGGATTCGAACCCACGACCTTTCGAGTTAGCGGTCCCCGACCTGCCATTAGGCTACTGTCGTTTACAAATTAAAAATTACCTACAAGAAAGTATACCTAATAAAATCTAGTACCTCATTTTGTTTCGTGACTGTCGTAGAAAGTGACTACGTGAAATGCATGAGATCAAATGACTTCCGGTAGATGGCGGTGTAACCATAATCGATAACATTAGATACACTGCGATAGTCAATTCATCAGCTACGAATGCCAATAAAGGCAAATCCTCCCTACACCGGGAGAGCTCAAAGTTCAGCTGTGGACGTTCAAATCACTGAAGAAGAAGAAGATGATAGTTTATTAAATCCATTATAATAAAACGATTTTTTTCTTTTCATTTTAACATTTATAGAATCCATATTCTATTTAGATCACGTCTCTTCGAAATGTCATATTCGTCGTCCGTCATGTTTGTGTTCATGTAATAAAAATAAATTTGATTGAGCATACATATGCGCAAAGGGCTCGAATGAATTCAAGATCTTGTTTAATAACATTGTTTTTCTTTACGTTGACCCACATGTCCGATGAATGGAATTTATATTACAATGTTTTTTTGTATTTACAGTGATTTTTCGCTCCCCTAAATATGAGAAGAATTACTTCGAAATACTACTAAAATTTAAGCAGAAATAACCTACAAGCTGGCCTCCTCTTTCGCTTTTGAGGAAATTATGTTACAGTGCGTGTTGGTGGTCTCAATATTTTCAACTTATCTTCGAAGTATTTTATTTCTCAGATATTCAGGTTTCCTACAGATATTTTCATTTACCTTGCCGCGTAGTGAAGTAGTGTGTAGTAAAATTTACGGCGAGCGTTCAATCCCCGGTTACTTCAAGTTTTCTTTTACCAAAGATAAAAAATATAAAAAAATGAATGGAGTACAAGTAAGTAAGAGTAAGGGCAGTAAATAAAATCTTCAGATAAAGTGAGTGATTTTTGGGCTGAGTGGAGTTTTCGGGGTGCTGGCTTAGTTTTTATGTGTTTACGAAAAAAAGAAATTTAACTTAAAAATAATGGATCTGTAAGTGAAGTGGCAATGGGCCGGTCATAGAGCTCAAGGAACTGACAACCGATAATAAAAAAAAAGTTTAACGAGTGGCAGCCTCAAAACAGGTGTGATGGTGTGTGAAGGTGTGAACCCCCCCCCCCTCTATATAGAGTGACAACTAAGTTGAATCTTTATTGCCTATTGTGCTACAGTGAATGTGTAGGAAGATAGGCTGTTTTATTGCTGCTAATTTAATTTAAAATGTAACATGTAATTCATACCGTGTAGTGGCGGTGTATCCATTGCTCTGTATCGTCCTGTAAGAAATGATAGAGGGAAAAAAACCAGGAGATGGGCTGCAGCGTCTTCCAAATAACAGATATTTGATTAAATAAAAAAAAAAAAGTTTACCAACTCATCTACCAACTGTGACTACTATAGCAAATATTCCACTATGATGCAATCTATGACGACGTCCTATGCTCAGCAGTGGACTTGACAGCTCCGTGGCGCAGTGGCTTAGCAATCAGTTGTTGCGCTGGGGGCCGCGGGTTCGAATCCCGCAAAGAACAAGTACTTGTGTGGCCTACAAATAATTGTTCGGGTCTGGATGTTTGTCCTCGTGCGATTTATGTTTGTAATCTACCTCCAAGATACAGGAGCTAAGATACAAAGCCTCGTTACTAGTTAAAAGGGTATCCTGTTCTCTACACACACCATACGAAACACAACAACACAAAGCTGCTATTTCACGCTGGGTCTCTATTAAAGCGTAATGTTTCCGCAGTCGAGTCGACCCATTCATGCTGTAACTGTAATATAATGTAGTTGCAGCGTGGCTCTACCACGCACAAATATAAAAAATGTAAAAGTAGATCAAAAATTTGTATTTATTTCATATTTTTTTATAATCACACGTTACTTAAATTTACGCAACTGAATGTGTTTGCAATTGTCATTGTCAAATGAGCTGGATATACAAGTTTTAGTTGAATGAACAAATTTTAGTACACAATAGTAACGTAGCGTTAAATTGTTATCTTCAACTATTTGTACGCTCCAAATATTCGATGTTTGCTTGTTTCTGCATTATAAACTGTTTGAAAACGTTTCCTTAAATTAGATAAAGTAATATACTGTTATTTTTTTTATACAACAATGGATAGATACTTAACTTTTTTTTAATTTATTAATTCTGGTATATAATTTTTTTCTATGCTTTGTTCAGCTTATGTTTTTCCATTCATGTTTTTCTATATACCTACTTATATTCATGTTAAAAATATTATCAATATGGGTTGTATTTTAAGAATTTCAGAGGAGCGATGTTTTAATAAATGAAGTGTACCTACTGTGTATAATTATATTTTATTTTATTTATAATCTTTACTGCATTTCCATAGAATAAAAAGGGTGGACTTAATGTACTAAGGCATTCTCTACTAGACAATCCATGAAAAGAAAAGAATAGAAACTAAAATAAATACACATTATATGTAGCTAAATATATTACAACATAACATTGTAAGTAAATACATATGTATATATATATATATCCGTATATATATATATATATATATATATACATAAATATATTAATATATATTCAAAATATAAATATAAACATATAATCAAATATTGTGTTACTAGTGGTGACTTATGGATCTGAGACGCGGTCCTTTACTGCTAGCCGTAAAAAAAGCTCAATATCATTCAGCGAGCTATGAAGAGGGATATACTCGGGGTTGCTCTGGGAGATCAAGTTAAAAATAAAGATATTCGCAGTAGAACCGGAGTATCCGATATAGCCAAACTGATCAGTAAGCTGAAGTGGCAATAGGCCGACTTCGAATAGAACCGACAAGTCAGAAAGTCAATGGATGTAGGTGTCTCAGGACAGTGCTTTGTGACATTCCTTGGACTAGCCTTAATAAACATTATTTTAAATTGAATTAAATTATTGAATAAAAATAGAAGAAACAAAACATACTCCTGTATAAAAAAAGTTTGTAAATAAAATTTAACTGTTATCTTGAATCTGATCTGAATCTGAGCATTTGCATATGCAAATATGCAAATGCATAAAATGTCTAATTATGAGTAATCAACTAATAAAAACTGAGATGAGAAGAGAGAGTATACCACCTTGGGTCACCAAATTTATTTATTCATAATTTTATATAAATATTATAATATTATATTAATACTTAAGAGTATACTTAAGTATAAGTATACTCCTAAAATAGCTATGGAGAAGTTCAGATTCAAGTTAGTTTTCCTATAAAATTTTGAGCTATCGGTGTAAGAAATCTTTCTAACGTTGCAGTGCTCATTTTCCTTGCTTCGTGTCAGTGACTTATGTAACATAATTTAAAAGAACAAAGTAAACCTTTGCTTTGCTGCGGAGGCAAGGCATACATGGTGAACATTCTGTCCAAGCGAAAATGTTTCACTGGAAGTTAACTAACAAAAGCAGTAGGATATTCTATCGGTACGTAGCGTGAAGAAAGATTTGCTTCATAATTTCCATAGTGACCAATATCAGGCCCGCCTTTTAGCTGTTTCGACTAAGGAACGACTAAGGAACTTAGTCACTGATTATACACTTTACCATCATTAATCTTGGCACAATATTTGATGGGGAAATCTAGCGCATAGCCGTAGGAACCCGTTAAGGATCTGTTAATCTCGTTATTGCACTTGTGGTAGCAGCGGCGACGAGTTTGAGCACAACGAACTTACATGTAAGTAAAGTATTGGTTCTCTCATGGTTCTTTGAACGATGTTATCCGAAGAGCTCTTGTCTCTTTAAATGTTCTCTCGGTATTAGAACCTTGTGGAACATTTAGAGACGATGGCAATATATTTGACTTTGGCAGCCTTTCATTTTACCAGTACCTTGTTTAGAGCCAGGATGGCTTCAGAGGCATCTGAACTAAGTAAGTGGCGCTAAGGTTATTAGACAGCTTAGCAAATCATTAGGGGTAATACCTTGATTATTTAACAAAGTTTTATTAGAATCGCTTACAATGACGGGAGACAAAGACACGAAAAGATGAATGAAAATAGATTGAAACCTATTAAAGTAGGTATACAATTAGGAACAACACAGTTGAAAACCCTTTTCAGTTTGAAGATATTAAATTTAACGCGAAGTTCATGCATAAATAAAATGAAATTAAGAACTTTCAAAATTAAATGTATAATCCGATTTGTAAAAATTCATTGTAAATTGGAACGAAATCCCAACTGAATCAGTATTGAAATAGATTCAGTATAATTTCATGTTTATATTGTGTAAAATTTGTTGGGTACGTCGTTTATGTTAAAAGTTGTTAATAGAAAAACCTTTCGCATTCCTGATGTCAAAATTCTTATTAATCGTATGAATAGTCTGTGCAATACAAATAGAGCTTGACTATAACTGTGCTCTTCGTCGTATCCAAATGCATGATGGATATGATATTAATAACTTAATAAATCTTAAAGATAAACTAAATGTAATAATCATTTACAGTGCTAAACATAGGTTAGTTTTTATTTAATGCTTCAATAAGACGAAGAACGGTAACTATTTTTTTTTAATGATTTACCCGTTTTTTTATGTTTTGTTTTAAAGCGTTTGAAACATTTGACTGCTTACAAACTACTCTCATCTTAAATGAAACTAATTTTTACGGATTATATCGCGTTTCATTTTAACTTTTTTAATTCCCGACGTTTTGGGTGCTTTCCAGCACCCATGGTCACGGGGGAGACTGAGGTGTTTGACGTCCTGATGTCACAGTTAGCCCGGCTAAAAAACTGAAGGTAGCTATGACATCAGGACGTCAAAAACCTAGTCCCCCCCCCCCCGTGACCATGGGTGCTGAAAAGCGCCCAAAACGTCGGGAATTAAAAAGTTAAAATTAAACGAAATATAATCCCTAAAAATTAATTTCATTAAATGTGTAGTCTTCGCGTAAATATAAGAAAACATTACTCTTATCATGGTTTCTGCCAAATACGCAATGTACCTATGATGACGCAGATCTTCTTAATTTGATGTCAATCTAAAGGAAATACGTGTTCCATTTTCTAGATGTTTGTGTTTAATTTAACTTTGTAGTGTTATACTACTTACGTATCATTTTACATTATTTTAAATTCATTTTTCCATTCTGTTTCGATTTTCTGCATTCACCTCAAAACTGGATATTTTACATCACCTTTATTTCCATAGGATCCTGTAACGATTTTAAACCATAAGAACACAATAACAAATCATTTCTACTTCGTATTTTCACATTATCAGCACTTTTAAATTGGTGTCAATGGAGTCTACCTTTTTTCGATCTTTTAGCTAGTTTTCTGTAACTCTACAATCTTGGACTTTGTGTGGGCAGTTGCGCTACCCTTTTTCCTATATCAATAATATCTCATTTTCCACTTAAATCTTACCGTTTTCTTATTATAAACCAAAAACAAAAATTTGACATATTTTGTCTTTCTTATTTATATCGTTTCCATGGTAATTATATTCAAATTTGCTACCGATCTGTTATTCCTATTTCGATAAATTCCACATAAATCCTCTTTTCTCTTGACCATTTACAAAAAATTTGCGTGTAATTTAAATAATTTTTCCGTTCTCTCTAGAAAGGTATAAAAGCCGAACAATCGGTGAAGAAAGGCAGTCTCGCTTCAGTTCGCGAATTAGAAGTATCTCCTAAAGGCCTTATCCCGGGGCCGCACTGCCCCGGGATCCTGCAAGCCTCCATTTACACGTGAAGTCTTCGGCGAAGCCTTCTTCAAACTCGGGCCGCGCCACTCCGGAATCCTACAAGCCTCCATCTACCTCAGAAGTCGCTTCGAGTCTACTACAAGCGCGGGGGCCACACTACTCCGGGCACTACTACTACTTACTCCAGGCGCCGAGTGCACCTACCGCCGGCGCTACCTTTGGGCGCTGCAACTGCTAGCTCTAAGCGTTGCGCGCCCCTTCTCCAGGCGCTACGTGCGCCGGCTCCGGACGCTGCGTGTACTGGCTCCAGGCGCTGCGCGCCGTCGCTGCTAAGAAACCTACTTCTACAAGCGCAAACGGCGTGTGCTGGCTTCAGGCGCTGCGTGCCGTCGCTGCTAAGAAACCTACTTCTACAAACGCAACGTGTGTCGCTTCGACTTTTAGGCCCCACTACAACACTATATTCCCCTATTCTCTCACCTTTATTTTTTTTTTTATAATCTAATTGTACTCTCACCTCATTCATCATCATCCTCACATCATTTTTTTATAAAATTGTAAATACCTTTTATAAATTTAAATATATTGTTTTCTGGCTCTACCTTTGTTGTTTTGTTGTACTTAGGTTAGGTTCTATTTTTTTTATTTTTTTTAATTGTCGCTTCACGACATTTGGCGCCCAACGTAAAAGTCCTCTTTCTCTCTTAATTCTTCACCTTTACTGCGCCTTGTCCATTCCCTTTTGATTTAATTGCTCTTCCTTTCGTTCTTAACTTATTAATCATCATTCATTTATTCATCCTTTTCATACCTTCCAAATTCTAAAACAACACTTCATCTAGTGTTTCAACTTATCTGGATTATATTTAGACCTACATTTCACACAACACTTACATTCATCACTTTAATATTTTTATTCTAGAACAAAACTTCATCTAGTTTTTCAACTTATCTAGATTATATTTAGACCTACATTTAACACCTTACTTACATCCATCACTTTAATATTTTTATTCTAGATAACTTAAAGAGGTATAATTTTTAATTAAATTTTTATTTCTTAAACTTAACTTTACACATAATTATAACAATGAAAAGGGTTATTAAGTACGAATTTCTTAACAAAGCCGAACTCGAATACGAAGTGAAGATTAGATGTGAGGAACCAGCTAATACTGTTTTACTTCTAAAAAAACAGGTTTTGCGTTTAGTTGCGAATTCTCACCCTGAAGATATTCTGACTATTCTGACAATTCCGATTGAGGATGACTTGTCTCAAATTGATTCTACCTTGACCTACTTGGACTGTAAAATTAAAAAATTTTTACAAGGCGAAACCAAATACTTGCGACTAATAGAAACCTTTATTAATCATATCTTTTACAGATTGGAACGAATAGATACTGACTTATATCCAGACTTTAAAGCTATTTTCGATACTTTGAAGATGAAATATGACGATATTACTAAACAATTTGAATCCTTGACTCCAGCTCCAACTGAAAATGACCCTCCTGTTGACCCGACTGTCACGGTTGACCCGACTGTCACGGAACTCCCTCTTGTTTCTCAAAATTCTATTCAGGTCCATACCCCGTATCCTCCACCACCACCTCAATCTTTTTCTCCAACCAACGTCTTCAAAGATCTGAAAAGACACACCTTCAATGGTAAAAGCTGTCCAAGATCCTTTCTTCAAAAACTGGAAGAATACTGTATAGCTCGTGGCTTGTCCAAAGACTTGTTGATTTCACAAGCGTTTGAAATTTTCACTGACAATGCTCTTCATTGGTTCAGATTTAAATATAATCAGAATCCAAACTTAACGTGGAACGAACTTTCTTCGTTATTAATCAAAGACTTTGGTGGTTTTGATTATGATCACAAACTTTTAGAAGCGATTAGGAATCGAACTCAAGGTCGAGATGAACCTATTGTCATCTATATTTCCATCATGTCTGGAATGTTTTCTCGTCTTTCGAAGAAACTTTCTGAAACAGAACAATTGGAGATTATTTTAAGGAATATTCGCCCATGTTATTCAGTCTTCGTAGCTCTAAAAGACATTGACTCTATCGACTCTCTTCTGGCTACTTGCCAAAACTTTGAAAAATTCCTAGACAGAGACAAACAATTTAAAGAACCAAATATACAACAAAGTCCTCTTATTTCTGAATTCAACTACAAGCATTCCAGTTGTTCAAGTTCAGTTGACTCTCCAAATTCTTCTAATAACTCACGACCTTCTCCTCCCCTCATGAATAAATTCACTCCATCCTACAAATACCCTTCTAGACAAGTTAATAGTCTCTCTCAAACTAAAGCTCCTCAACAAACCTCCTTTTGTGTTCGCTGTCGTAAACAAGGACATTCTTTGAACACTTGTACTCAACCACGATTCGTGATTTGTTTCAAATGTGGTCTTAAGGGTTTTAAAACTGCAGATTGCCCTACTTGTTCTCCCAAACCTAATACTAGTTCAAAAAACTAACTACTGACTTGAAAAGTAACTTAAACTTTGATAACGACGATTGGACTAATTGGATTAAAACAATTCAAAACTTCTTTTCTTGTTACAGAATCTCTTCTACACTCTACTCCAAGGAACAAGATCTTAATCGTCCATTCGTTAATGTCAAAATTTATAACTTAACTTTATCTGGTTTACTAGATTCTGGCAGTTCAGTAACTATTCTGGGTAATAATTCTCATTTGGAAATTCTTAAACTAGGCTGCAAACTTTTCAAGTCAGATCTTATTACTGTCTCTACTGCTAATAATCAAAAAGTTAATTCCTTGGGTTATTTTGACTTACCTATTCATTTTAATAATCAAACTCATTTAATTAAAGCTTACGTTTTCCCTGAAATTTTTCCTTCGCTAATATTAGGTATTGACTTTTGGAGAAAATTTAATCTTTTACCTAGTGTTTTATCTTCTCTTAACTTTACAGAATCTAAATGTTCTGCTATCGAAACTAAAGATACTAAAGTTTTACCTTATGAGCATTTAACTCCTAATCAAAAGAACATCGCTAATGACATCATCCAACGTTTCAAGACAATTTCTTTTGAAGAAAAAGGTGTCCTGGGTTGCACACACTTAATCACCCACAAGATTGACACTGGTGATTCTCTTCCAATCAAACAAAGATGTTACAGACTGTCTCCTGAAAAACAAAAGGCGTTAATTAATGAAGTTGACAAGATGCTGCGATGGAACGTCATTGAACAATGCGAAAGTCCTTGGTTATCTCCAGTTCTCATCACTCCGAAGAAGAATGGTGAATGGCGTTTCTGCGTAGACAGCAGGAAGCTTAACTCAGTTACACGTCGTGATGCTTATAGTCTGCCACTAATAAGCCAAATTTTGGACAACTTGAGGAATGCCAAATACTTATCAAGCATCGACATTGCGAAAGCATTTTGGGAGATTCCCTTGAATCCTGCTGATAAGGATAAAACTGCATTTTATGTACCTGGAAGAGGTATGTTTAGATTCAAGGTAATGCCTTTTGGTCTTTCTAACTCACCTGCAACTCTACAAAGATTAATGGATATGCTTTTTACCCCTGAATTTGAGAACAAGGTATTTTGCTATCTGGACGACATCGTTATCATCAGCGAGACTTTTGATGAACACATATCACTCCTCATGAAAGTCCATGAAAAACTTTCATATGCTAATCTGACTATTAACTTTGAGAAGAGTCAATTCTTCAGGAAAGAACTGAAATACCTTGGTTTTCTAGTGGACGAGTACGGTCTACGTGCTGATCCAGATAAAATAAAAGCTATATTAGAATATCCTGTACCTACTTGTAGAAAAGAAGTGCGAAGATTCATAGGCACGTGCAGCTGGTTCAGAAGATTCATTCCAAACTTTAGCACTATTGCCTCTCCACTCAATCAACTAACCTGTTCCGGGAAGAACGCTCCTAAATTTCTTTGGAATTCTCAAGCTGCAGCTGCTTTCCAGAAACTTAAAGAAGCTTTGGTAACCGCTCCTGTCCTTGCTTGTCCTAACTTCGAACTACCGTTCTCTGTACATTGTGATGCATCAAACTATGGCATAGGAGCAATGCTTACTCAACATCAAGATGACAAAGAAGTCGTGATTGCTTACATGAGTAAAGCACTAAACAAAAATCAACAGAACTACTCAACTACTGAAAGAGAAACATTGGCTGTAATAACTGCGTTAGAACATTGGCGATGTTACCTAGACAATGGTAAAGAATTTACAATATATACTGACCATGCTGCACTTAAATGGTTTCAGAACTTATCGAATCCATCAGGAAGACTTGCTCGCTGGACTTTACGCTTATCTTGCTTTAACTTTGTCCTGAAACATAAAAAAGGAAAGGATAACGTTGTTCCAGATTTATTATCAAGACATAAGAATCAAGAACGTCCTGATACACGAGAAATTTCACCTCAAGGCGTACACCCTATTACGATTGAAGAACCACCTGATCGTAAACTTGAGCACTACAACAAGATTTTTCTCGGATGCTCCAACAACCCAGACTCATATCCCAACTATACTATCAGGGATAACAAACTTTACCGCTGCATCCATTCTCCCGATCGTCTAAACGATGACTTTATTTGGAAAGAAGTTCCACTACCTCAAGATAGACATGCAATTATTGAAGTTAACCATGGTTCCCCTTCAGAACTCCATCTTGGTATCTTCAAGACATTCAAGAAAATATCTTTAAAATACTATTGGCCTGGTATGTTTAAGGATATTGCCAATTTAATCTCAACTTGTGAAACCTGCTTAACCTACAAACACCCTAATCATTCTCCCTATGGTCTTATGGGTAAACCTAAACTTTGCTCCAGACCTTTTCAAACTATATCCTTAGATCTTATGGGTCCATTGCCTATGACTCGAAGACGAAATCAGTATATTCTAGTAATTAACTGCAATTTTACTAAATTTACTATGATTTTTCCCCTTAAACGTGCTACTTCAGCTAATATTATTAATGTTTTGGAAAATTCAGTTTTTCTAGTTCATGGCATTCCCCAAACTATTATAATGGACAATGCTGTTCAATTTCAGTCGCGAGAATTCCACTCATTCTTAAATTCTTATAACGTTCCTTTTATTTTTCACACAGCTTTATATTGTCCTCAGGTTAATCCTACGGAGAAGTTTAATAGTACAATTATTACAGCTCTAGCATCTCTAGTAGGAGACGATCATAGATCATGGGACAACCATCTTACTAAAATTCAGTACGCAATGAACAGCGCTACAAATGTAGCTACTGGCTTTACTCCAAACTTTTTAGTCTTTGGTAGAGAAACAATACCTTGTGGTTCCTTCTATACTCCAACTCAGAACCTCGAGGAATTAATATTTATGCCTCGTGATATTTACGCGTCTAATGCTGGTCTCCTTTCATCTATCTTTCACAAAGTTCAAACTAAACTTCACATAGCGCACGCTAAAAATAGCGCTCGCTATGATCTTCGCCGGACTTTTAAAGAATTTAATGTGGGAGATACTGTTTGGCGTAAAAATCATGTTTTAAGCAATGCCGGCGCATACTTTAATGCTAAACTTGCCCCTAAGTTCATCAAGTGCAAAGTGATAGCTAAACTGTCACCACTAGTCTATGTACTTGAAGACCCTAATGGAGTTAGAGGCAAGTGGCACATCAAAGATATAAAATCATAAATTTTCTTAACTTTTATTAACTATTAATTTGTATATATGTATAAATATCACCATCATTCTCACCTTATTATTTTTATTTCTTTTAATTTGTTTGTTTGTTTGATGATCCAGTGTTCTTCAACACATCTTGCTTTAGGTTCTAACCTCGAACTTTCGTTGGTTAATCGTCACTTTTTATTTTTATTTCAGACACATCTCGTTGGTGATGTTGCTGTTTTCTGGCTTTGAGCCCTACCGCTCTGGCCGTTCTTAATCTTTACTTAAGGCATAGCGACTAAAGCTTACTTGAGGTATTTCTTTATCTTTATCTTCACTTGGGAGCGGCTGATTACTCCCTTAATCATTTTTTTTATCTTCACGCAGGAGCGGATGACAACTCCTTAAATAAGCCTGAATGTCCTTTCGAAAACACACTTTTAAGAGTGGTGTTTCTTCGACTAATTTTTTTTTTCTTCCACGCTGGAGCGGATGACTACTCCTTAAATAAGCCTTAATGTCGTTTCGAAAACACACTTTTAGAGTGGTAGTCATTGAATGTGAACTCCACCCTTACCTGAATGGCAGATGATGTATGTAAGAGATAGTATATCTGATTTTGCCTGGTGATGTCTGTTTCTGCAAAGCTGTGTTTTTATGGTTTATTTTAGAATGTATATATCAAAATTTTTGCTGAGTCAAAAATTTTCCAGGGTCGGGGGGAAAATGTAGTGTTATACTACTTACGTATCATTTTACATTATTTTAAATTCATTTTTCCATTCTGTTTCGATTTTCTGCATTCACCTCAAAACTGGATATTTTACATCACCTTTATTTCCATAGGATCCTGTAACGATTTTAAACCATAAGAACACAATAACAAATCATTTCTACTTCGTATTTTCACATTATCAGCACTTTTAAATTGGTGTCAATGGAGTCTACCTTTTTTCGATCTTTTAGCTAGTTTTCCGTAACTCTACAATCTTGGACTTTGTGTGGGCAGTTGCGCTACCCTTTTTCCTATATCAATAATATCTCATTTTCCACTTAAATCTTACCGTTTTCTTATTATAAACCAAAAACAAAAATTTGACATATTTTGTCTTTCTTATTTATATCGTTTCCATGGTAATTATATTCAAATTTGCTACCGATCTGTTATTCCTATTTCGATAAATTCCACATAAATCCTCTTTTCTCTTGACCATTTACAAAAAATTTGCGTGTAATTTAAATAATTTTTCCGTTCTCTCTAGAAAGGTATAAAAGCCGAACAATCGGTGAAGAAAGGCAGTCTCGCTTCAGTTCGCGAATTAGAAGTATCTCCTAAAGGCCTTATCCCGGGGCCGCACTGCCCCGGGATCCTGCAAGCCTCCATTTACACGTGAAGTCTTCGGCGAAGCCTTCTTCAAACTCGGGCCGCGCCACTCCGGAATCCTACAAGCCTCCATCTACCTCAGAAGTCGCTTCGAGTCTACTACAAGCGCGGGGGCCACACTACTCCGGGCACTACTACTACTTACTCCAGGCGCCGAGTGCACCTACCGCCGGCGCTACCTTTGGGCGCTGCAACTGCTAGCTCTAAGCGTTGCGCGCCCCTTCTCCAGGCGCTACGTGCGCCGGCTCCGGACGCTGCGTGTACTGGCTCCAGGCGCTGCGCGCCGTCGCTGCTAAGAAACCTACTTCTACAAGCGCAAACGGCGTGTGCTGGCTTCAGGCGCTGCGTGCCGTCGCTGCTAAGAAACCTACTTCTACAAACGCAACGTGTGTCGCTTCGACTTTTAGGCCCCACTACAACACTATATTCCCCTATTCTCTCACCTTTATTTTTTTTTTTTATAATCTAATTGTACTCTCACCTCATTCATCATCATCCTCACATCATTTTTTTATAAAATTGTAAATACCTTTTATAAATTTAAATATATTGTTTTCTGGCTCTACCTTTGTTGTTTTGTTGTACTTAGGTTAGGTTCTATTTTTTTTATTTTTTTTAATTGTCGCTTCACGACAACTTGTTGTCATTAGCCATGGTAAGAAAACTATACTGGGTTATTTTCAAATAACCGGCCAAATTTGCATTCTGTCTTTTTTATCTTTTAAATTCAAAATGCTTGCTAACTACGCGCGTACACATTCGTAAGAGTCGATCGTTCTACAAAAAGGTTGTGAATTAAATCGCACACAGAGGAGAGGACATACACGTAGTTGTTGCCCATAAATCACATTCAATTTGGAATAGTTTCAAATAATAGTAGAAGCCTTAGTTACTTGCATTTACAAACTGCATTATCGCAATATAATTTTTTATATATTTTAACTTAAGCTCAAATTTGGCTACTATTTGAAAAATAACCCTGTATGATATTAAAATGACTAGTGTTGAGATAACATAAACCAAAAATATAGATAATAAGTAATCCATTTTCTGTGAAGTAGCCTCTTTCAACAGCGGTATTAGTCAATTAAAGTTATAGTGATGACCCAAATTATTGTAAAAGTACATGTAATATATAATAGGACGCATAATATCTGCAGTTTTATTTATAGCAACCCAAAAAAGATTAGTCAATTAAACATTTCTTGTCAAGAATAAAGTTATCGTTAAAATATTTTTCTTAAAAATTTAAAGAAAAATATTGGTAAATCCAATTGTGTATGCCTTAAGTGCATTAAAATGACGTATAACATCATTACGCTTAAGTTTTAAAGTAGTTTAATTACACACAAGTTTTCACTAAAACCTTATAATTATTACTATACATCCAATTTTCCATTAAAAAAAATATTTAAAAATCAAAATTACGCGAATCATAAGATCGCAAAAAAATTTAAAAAAAATTGTAAATTGTAATTCAATTCCTCAAAGAGTTCCAGTAATATTCACCGAAGTACATTTTCAGGTCACTTTATCAAGTCCGGAGGTAAGTTCTCATCATAACTAACAAAATGAAGCCAAACTCGTCACACCTAGTTATACTCTTGGACGAGTTCTAGTAGCATTCACCGAAGTACACCTTCAGGTCACTCTATCAAGTCCGGAGGTAAGGTATATTCGTAACTAACAAAACGAGGCCGAACTCGGCACACCTAGTACTACTCTTCAAGGAGTTCCAGTAGCATTCAACGAAGTACACTTTCAGGTTACTTTATCAAGTGTCGAGGTAAGGTCTTATCATAACTAACAAAATGAAGCCAAACTCGGTACACCTAATGATTTCTTATATTTACGCGAACACTAAACATTTAAATAAAACAAATTTTACGGATTTTATCGCGTATATTTACTTATTTTATATTCCCGACGTTTCGAGCACTTTACAGCACCCATGGTCACGGGGGGACTGAGGTGTATGACGTCCCAATGTCATAGTTAACCACGGCAACCTCGAGATAAAAAAAAATATTAATTTTTGTACGACGAGGCGAGAGAGGTGTGTTATCATCATCATCATCATTACAGCCCTTCACAAGTCCACTGCTGAACATAGGCCTCCCCCAAAGAATGCCACAAAGCACGGTCCTGAGCCACCTGCATCCATCGACTTCCTGCATATCTTACCAGGTCGTCACTCCATCTAGTGGGGGTCGCCCTACACTTCGCCTGCCGGTACGAGGCTGCCACTCTAGAACCTTTCTTCCCCATCGGTTGTCGGTTCTTCGAGCTATATGGCCGGCCCATTGCCACTTCAGCTTACTAATCCGTTGGGCTATGTCGGTCACTCTAGTTCTACTGCGGATATCCTCATTTCTGAGTTTATCACGCAGAGTAACTCCGAGCATAGCCCTCTCCATAGCTCGCTGAGCGACCTTGAGCTTCCTCATCCGGCCAGCAGTGAAGGATCACGTCTCAGTTCCGTATGTCATCACTGGCAACACGCACTGGGTGTACAGTCTCGTTTTCAAGTTTTGAGGTATACCTGACGAGAAGATGTGCCGTAATTTCCCGAACGCTGCCCAACCGAGTTCAATCCGTCGATTGACCTCTCGGTCGAAGTTGGAATTACCTAGTCGGACTATTTGTCCCAGGTAAACATACTCGTCAACAACTTCGAGCTTAGTGTTCCCAACAACTACCGGCATAGGTGTGACATGGACATTAAACATGATCTTTGTTTTGTCCATGTTCATCTTAAGACCTATCCGTTGGGAAACACTATTGAGGTCATTGAGTATAGTGCTTAGGTCCTCCAGCGATTCTGCCATAAGGACTATATCGTCGGCAAATCGAAGGTGAGTGATGTACTCGCCATTGATGTTGATACCGTATCCTTTCCAGTCCAGAAGCTTGAAAACATCTTCCAATGCAGCGGTAAAGAGTTTCGAGGATATGACGTCACCCTGTCTTACACCTCTCTGCAATTGGATAGGTTTCGTACTCTGGTTCTGTACTCGGATAGCCATCGTAGCCCTACTGTACAAGCACTTCAACACTTCGATATACCGACAGTCAACTTGGCATCGCTGAAGGGACTGCAGCACCGCCCAAATTTCGACGGAATCAAAGGCTTTCTCATAGTCCACATACGCCAGACATAGTGGCAAATTGTACTCCTCGGACTTCTGTACAATTTGCCGAAGGGTATGTATGTGGTCTATGGTGCTAAAGCCTTTTCGGAAACCGGCTTGTTCGGGAGGCTGGAAGTCGTCAAGTCTGCGCGCGAGACGATTCGTAATCACTCTCGAAAACAGCACGTAGACGCGGCTCAGAAGGGAAATCGGTCTGTAGTTCTTCAAGAGAGCGTTGTCACCTTTCTTGAAGAACAAGACCACCGCACTTCTGCTCCACGCCTCCGGTGTAATGCCACCATGGAGGACGGAATTAAATAGCTTCTGAAGGACTTCAAGTACCGGTTTTCCACCCGCTTTCAGAAGCTCCGCTGTAATTCCATCCTCGCCTGGGGCCTTGCCGTTTTTAAGGTGCTGGAGAGCCATTCTAATCTCGCTCAGACTGACGTCCGGGATATCATCGGAATAATGTCGGATAAGACTCGCTCTTGGATCGTTACTCACACTTGCGTGCGGCTCCAACGATGACGTGTACAGCTGCCCATAGAACCTCTCAATCTCACTCAAAACCTCAGGTGCCCCGGAAACGATGCTGCCACATTCTGTCTTCAGCTTTGACAGTTGGCGCTTTCTGGCAGACAGATCTCTGGCAAAGACTTTGGAGCCTTGGTTCCGCTCGATCGCTTCTTCAATACGAGCTGTATTGAAGTTGTGTAAGTCCCGCCGCATGCATTTGGAGATCTGCCTGTTCAGTTGCCTGTATGCTGTTAAATCTGTTGAAGAATGTAGCTTCATCTCCCGTCTAACAGCCATGAGATTAAGAGTGTGATCGGAGAGTTTTTGTGTTCTTCTGCGGCGGGTCTTGCAGAACTTAGCTCCGACCGCATGGACAGTTTCCACGAGCTTGTCATTCAAATCGTCCACTTCATTGTAGTCTTCTAGGCACTGAAAACGGTTTTGTAACTCGAGCTGAAAGGTTTCGGGACTTTGGATTAGAGCACGAGGGGGACGGAGCGTTGACTACATTAGACGAGCCCTCTCCAACTTAACGTTTAGGTTCAGTGTGCCTCTAACCATTCGGTGATCGCTGCCGGTTTTCACCCTCGCGATCACTGAGACATCACTGAACAGTTGTCGTCTGGTCGTCATAATGAAGTCAATCTCATTTTTTGTCGAACCGTCGGGGCTCGACCAGGTCCACTTCCTGTGTGGCCGCTTCTGGAAGAAAGAGTTCATCATAAAGAGTCCCTCTTTCTCCATGAAGTCAGCCAACTGCTGGCCCCTTGGGTTCCGTTGCCCTATTCCAAATTTCCCTACTTTCAGCTCACCGTTCTCTCTTGTGCCTAGTTTTGCATTGAAGTCTCCCATCAACACCGTATATTGGGTTTTGGAGGAATGCATGGCTCTAGAGATATCCTCATACATATCCTCCACCTCCTGATCGGGGTGTGCTGAGGTTGGTGCGTAAACCTGTATGACCTTCAGCGAATACCGTTTGGTGATTCTGAGTATAAGGTACGCAACCCTCGTCGACACACTCTCAATCTTTACAACGTTGTTAACGAGAGACTTGTGGACGATAAATCCGACACCTCCTTGGGACAGATGGTCGCCCTCCCGGTAATAGAGCAAGTTGCCGGATTCGAGGATTACCGTGTCCTCCCCCTCTCTTCGGACTTCGGATAATCCTATAATATGCCAGCGTAACTTGTCTATCTCTTCTTCCAGCTCCACAATCTTCTAGTCAGTCCTCAGGGTGCGTGCGTTGTATGTTGCCAGGTCGAGTCGTCGTAGGTGGCAACCGAACCTCCACCGGAGATTCTTAGCACCCCCTGCCCCGCCGTTACCATGGTCGCCACCGTAGCCAGGAATAGCGGGGCCGCCGGGGCCTGGGGCCGTTTATTATTGTCATTGCTCATGGGGGGTATATTGCCATAGTTGCCACGCTTGGCGAGCGGGTTGGCAACCGCAGTTTTTTTATTGTTATTTTGGCTATTATCAGGAAGATGCTGCTGCCCATCTCCTGCCTGTTTCCCTTTGTCGCCTTTTACGACACCCACGGGAAGATATGGGGTAGTGGATATTCTTAACCGCCACTACACGACACAAAAGGTGTGTCAGGATCGCGCCAAATGGTAGTCCGTAGTCTCTGCCTTCCCCTATGGGTGACAATGGGTGACCCCTACGTGAGTGTTTGTGTGTTGTGTGTGTGCACAATCATCATCTTCAGCAGCATTCCTTAACAAGTCCACTGCTGAACATAGCTTAAACACAATATCAACACTTATTTAGGATTAAATTAACAATGTCACATTGCTGCTGGAAATCGAATTTGCGTCTAACGAAGTAGTGCTCCTTTACCACGATCCCACATGTCCGTGTTAGATCTGGACCTAAACGCTCACTGTAAATTTAACAGTATGCGAGCAACGTACTCGTAGGTTCGATTCTTGTCAGCACCAATTAAAGAAGTAGAAAGTAGTAATTCTAATTACTTACTCGTATAAGTACTGATTTTCAACGTAATCTTGTATTGGTAATTGGTACGATTGAATAACGAATAAGTTTAACTTAAAAATGTCACGTGTTTTTTCTTCTTAACTAACTAACTAGTTTTTCCGATCTAAGCAGCATGAACTTACAATATCATGAAGTCTTACAGTTGTATGCTTGGGTTGGGATTTACTTTTATAAATTATTGGATCCCAAGCAGACGGTAGCACCCAGCCATCTTCTCTATTGAAATTAGGATATTTTTTGATTTCAGTAGCCTCGCGAATCATCCTTGGAAGGAATCGGTGTTCTTTAGCGAGGATTTGTGGTCAACTAAATCTAATGTAGTGACTGGGACGGTCCTGTACGTGTTCACAGACTGCAGACTTCCCGGAGCGTCGATTCTTCACATCAGCTATGTGTTCTTTAACGCGGGTTTTTATGGAGCTTTTAGTTTGTCCTATATAAGAGAGACCACATGCACAATCAAGCTTGTACACTTCTGCATCTTGCAGAGGAATATTACACTTGACTGATGGTAAAAACTGACTAATCTTCTTCGGTGGCTTGAAGTATGTTTTAATGGAAGCACACTTCAAGATGTCAGTGGCACCTCTGATATATGGCAGTACAGCAGGCACTCGCTCGACTGTGGCCGGCTTCACTCGTTCACTGTGACGTAAGCGCGGGACCCGAAGCTTATTGTCGTGCAAAACTTGCTTGACGTATTGGAGCTCGGCGGCCAGGTGTTTACTGTCACAGATCCCTCGTGCTCTCTGAAACAAAGATTTACCCACGGTAGCTAACTGTGAAGGATGGTGGTGAGAATCACTGTTTTAGAAAATAATTTAATACAGTGCTCGAAACGTCGGGAATATAAAATAAGTTAATATACGCGATAAAATCCGTAAAATTAGTTTTATTTAAATCGGCACACCTAGTTATTTTACTAGTTATTATACTCTTTCCAGTAGCATTCACCGAAGTACACCTTCAGGTCACTCTATCAAGTCTGGAGGTAGGGTCTCAACATAACTAAAAAAACTAGGCCAAACTCGGCACACCTACTCTTCTAGGAGTTCCAGTAGCATTTACCGAAGTATTCCATAAAGTCCAAGACGTATAATTATATTTATTTATAAATCCTACGTACTTTTAGCGAAACAAACTATTGTAATAATCCCGAAAATTTCGGCATTACTCAGCCGAAAAAACTTAATTATAACTAAACAAAACAAAATTAAACTGCCATATATATTCCATGGCTACACATGGCCACATGACAGATGAAGAGATTAAAAAATAGATTGAGTTAAACAGTTGATATTTTCAAAAGTTATCGTGTTTACCCCCCCATACGGACTTAATAAATCTACACCATAAGCAACTAAAACCATTTTCATATGTAAAAATAGCAATTAATAAATTAAAAAAAAAATATAAGTTCAACAATACTTTATCTTTCTGACAATGTGCTTTTTATATAATTTATATGTTCAATATAATTGTTAGATACGATTTCATGCAACAAAACATAGAATCTTGATTTTTAGGTGCTAGCAGAACATATCTATCTACGCGCTTAAGACATGCAACATCTACGACAGAAATAAAATTACATAAAAAATTACATAAAAAGTCTTGACATTTCAGTGACTTTGTAGTATTTTTATATATAAAGCTATTCTCATAAGTATTAATTGTTTGGATTTGTATCGTTGCTTCAACATTAAGATTCATCAAAACCCTCTAACCATTTGTGTTTAACAAACTTAGATTTGGCAAGTATTACAACTTTAGACCTAATATTCAAGCGGAACGTAACTGCAACTAATAGCACGCCCGCATACACACACATACACGCACACATGCACTCACGTTCACATGCGCGGAAAATGCGATAATAATAATTTTAAATGATTAACATTCCCTTTAAAACTTAACTTTTATTTCATTCAATTCCATCTTCATAATAAAATAGATTTCTGTAGTTGTAGAGTAATAAACCATTTTATTGTGTTTTGCAATACATCAAATCGGTCTATTCAATAATATCTCTAAAATATACATATAAAATTAGAGTCTGAATTTTAATATATTATTTATTATAACAATTATAACGGATCGTCATCATCGATATAACAGTCTACACGTATGAGGGCGACATTGGAAGTTTTTAGAACTGGCCACTTGTAAACGATATAATAAAAAAATATATTGAAATTTTGGAAATAGAACGCTTTGCCAATGTTATTGGTTATGTACAGTTATGTATTTTATTAATTTGTCTTTTGTTTAAGATTTGGCGGCAAATTGAAAATTGTCTTTGTCACGTCAGCATGAATTTAACGCGAGAAATTTTTTGTACAATGATTTTTTATGACTTTCGATGTCATTTAAGTCAACAAGAAAGTTGAGATAGACTTTGATTGGCCTTTCACGATAAAGCTCCATCTCATGCCATTGTTTACAACTGGTTTATTGAGTTTTAACGTGATCACACTAATCTCACCGATGATCTGCGTAAGGGACGGCCTTCTATGGCGACGACTGAAGATGACATTAGTGCTGTGCGGCGTATGATAGAGACTGACAAAATAGTGACTTATCAGCAGATTCGGACAAGCTAAGGCATCGGTATGAATCAAGTGCACAAAATCCTCCATGAACATTTAGCGGTCAGGAAGCTTTATGCCCGGTGGATACCTCGTAATTTGACAGAGGCCCAAAAGCTCCGTCGTGCTGATTGGTGACGTGAAATGGTTCAATGATTTAACGGAGAAGACTCAAATTCTGTGTACGACATACTTACGGGTGACGAAAGCTGGATTTATTGTTATGATCCTGAAATTAAGAGACAGTCTGCTGTCTGGGTGTTTCCTTCCGAGGAGTTGCCAAGTAATGTGAAGGGAGGTCGAAGCGTGGGAAAAAAGATGGTGGCCTCGTTCTTTCGAAGGGCAAGACGTTACGCAACAATTGTTTTAGAAGATCGAAAAAAGTTACCGCAGAGTGGTATACTAACAATTGTTTGCCACTTGTCTTGGAATAAGTTCGGGAGAAACGAACTTGCAGTAGGATCCTCCTTCACCACGACAACGCTTCGTCGCACACCGCCAAGTAAACAATAGACTACTTGACGACGTCAGACGTGGAATTACTGGGTTACCCGCCCTATAGCCCCGACCTCGCATCTTGCAATTTTTATTTATTTCCGAAAATAAAAGAAAAATTTTTGAGGGAAACCTTTTATGGACGCCGGGGAAGCAGTGGCTGCGTTTCAAAATGCCGTCGAAGAGACCCCTAAGGACGAGTGGGCAAAGTACTTTTCTCAGTGGTTCAATCGGACTCAGCGATGTAAATGGACACTATTTTGAAAAGATATAATAAAACTTATAACTTGCTAGTTTGTTCAGTTTTAGATTTTCTAAGAACTTTCAGTGTCACCCTCGTATCAAAGTCCACTGCTGAACAAAGGCCTCAAAAGTCTCATGTGGGACTTCTTAGTCTTACGCCAATACACCGCAAATATATTTTAATTTATAGATTTTTATCCCATATAAATTCTTAATCTATGAATATAAAATATAGTCTTAAATTTTTATCCAATATAAAACATGTTCATTATGTAATGTTTCAAATTTAATTATTGTGGCTTTCAATAGGCGATAGTGAAATCTGTGAGTGTAAACATGTGTTTTATAAGATTTTGTTTAAATTAGATTATTCCTTTGGCTTCGACTCGATGAAGTAGAAAACGTCTAATTCATATACTGACTCAGTACAACTAATGTCGCTTTGATATTCAGATGGAAAAATATATTATGATCCGTTATCAAATGTCGAAGTAAATCCGCATTCAATATATGGTAGGCGAGCTATCTCGTTGAGGAAAAATATTTTATTAACTATTCACAAATAAATGATTAACATATTATAAGATTGTATTCAAATTGGTAAAGACAGACAGCGCCTATTGCACTTTCCGACTGTATTAAATTCCGTTTAATACTCGTATATTATTATATTGTACGTACTACATTAATTCATCAGCATGTATTTTAGTTGTATGGCACTTTTATTGTTAATTATTATAAAAATAGCCACACTAAACATATATTTCGTAAATATCTACAATAAGATGGTCGACCCCTCCAAAAAAGTGATTTTAATTGTACCTGGCGTGCATGTATGCTTGCTGAAACGACAGTATATCAAAAACAAGTTTATAGTTCAACTAGTTGAATCACTAATAACATTGATATTACTAGTATGTCATTACTAATTACCTTATATATTTTATTTCTGCGCGTTCTATAAAAAGTCACGCCTAAAATAAAAAAAATATAACTAAATGTGCAAAAAAAATAAAACTGGTGGTGAATAAGATACAAACTGTATGTAAATATTGAAGAAGAATGTTTAAAAATGCACACAAACTCCTTAATACGTATAAAGAAACATACATTGTAATAGCAGTTTAAAGTGGCTTGCCATGTTATCGTAGATTTTTACCCAGAAGTGATTTTGTTCTGCAAGATGTATATCGTTGATGCCAATCGCCTCGAGAGGGTTAATTTCTTTTTACACACTAGCATGGCTTTGACATATTTATGGACTATACAACATATAACGTCCAGTGCTAGAAGTTTCATTATAAGTTTCAATATTCTTAACACACGCCTTATGTTCAAAATTTAGCAGAAAACCAAAGAAAATAAATTTGTATCTAGAATTGGCGTTGAGCCCAGCTCTTATGTAGGAGAATGTACGCTCGATTCCAAGCACGTGTCATTGTGTTTACGATTTATGAATTCAGGTGCAATTGTACATAGCTTTTTTTTTTTTTTTTTTTTTTTTATAGAATAGGGGGCAAACGAGCATGCGGCTCACCTGATGTTAAGTGACTACCGCCGCCCATGAACAACCGCAACACCAGGGGAATTGCAGATGCGTTGCCGGCCTTTTAGAAAGGTGTAAGCTCTTTTCTTGAAGGTTCCTAAGTCGTATCGGTTCGGAAAATTCGCTGGTGGTAATTGATTCCACAAAGAAGTTGTGCGAGGGAGAAAACTTCTTCTAAATCGCACAGTGGTGGACCGCCAATCATCCAGATGGTATGGATGGTAACGCGAGTTTTGTCGCGACGTGCGATGGTGAAATTGAGCGGCTGGAATTAGTCCGAACAATTCCTCAGAGCACTCCCCGTGATAGATGCGATAAAATACGCAAAGAGATGCAACATCTCTACGCAGTGCCAGTGTATCGAGCCGATCGGAAAGAACTCGGTCGTCGACGATTCGAATCGCTCTGCGCTGGATGCGGTCAAGTGGAAGGAGCTGGCACTGGGGTGCCCCGGCCCAGAGATGAGAACAGTATTCCATGTGGGGCCGAACTTGCGCTTTGTAAAGTTGCAAGCGATGTGCCGGCATGAAATACTGTCTCGCTCTGCTGAGCACGCCAAGCTTTTTAGAGGCCAATTTGGCCTTCCCTTCCAAGTGACCACGAAACTGCACGCTATTCGATATGTCGACGCCAAGGATTCCGATACTGGCTGAGGCAGCAAGGGGAGTGCCTTGAAACTGAGGAGATACGACAAAGGGGTTCTTTTTAGCGGTAAACGCGCAAACTTGTGTCTTCTGGGGATTGAACTGGACTAGATTTAGTCGGCCCCAATCCGAGACTTTGTTAAGCAAAGACTCGACTTCAGACACAAGTTTGTCCCGGTACTCGGCGACGTTTTCCCGAGAAATATTGGCACGGCCGGTATATAAGGCATCCCCAGTGCTGTCATCTGCATAGCAATGAATGCTACCAGTTAGCAGCATATCATTGATATGCAGGAGAAACAGCGTTGGTGATAGCACGCAGCCTTGTGGAACACCAGCGTTGATAGGCTTGTAATCAGAGCATGCACCGTCTACTACGACCTTGATGCTCCGATCAGCAAGGAAACTGGTGATCCATTTGCACAATTTCTCGGGAAGCCCATAGGAAGGAAGCTTCGAAAGAAGCGCCTTGTGCCAGACCCGATCGAAGGCCTTCGCTATGTCCAAACTAACGGCCAATGCCTCCCCCTTGGACTCTACTGCCTCCGCCCATCTATGAGTTAAGTAAACTAAAAGATCACCTGCTGATCGACCCCGACGAAAACCGTACTGACGGTCACTGATCAGCTGGTGATCCTCAAGGTACCTCATGAGCTGGCAGTTTATAATGGATTCCATTATTTTGGAGAACAAGGAGGTGATGGCGATAGGCCTGTAGTTGGACGGGTCTGAGCGGTCGCCTTTTTTAGGGATCGGGTGGACCAAAGCTGTCTTCCATGAATTCGGGACTACGCCTTGGGAGTAGGAGTACCGGAAAAGACGCGTTAAAACCGGTGCCAACTCCGGAGCACACGTCTTCAGCACAATGGGAGGGACTCCATCGGGCCCACTCGACTTGCTGACGTCCAGGGAGAAGAGTGCTTTGCGAACCGAGCGCTGTGTAAATCGCACATCCGGCATGGAGCACTCACATCGCGGGATGGTCGGCGGTGTGTTCCCCCCGTCATCTAGAGTCGAGTTGGACGCAAAAAGAGAGCACAACAGATCGGCTTTCTCTTTTGCGGCATGGGCCAGTGAGTCGTCCTCTCTGTGCAGAGATGGGAGGGATGGCTGACAGAAGTTCCCTTGGACAGCCTTGGCGAGAGACCAGAATGCACGGGTTCCCGAAGGAAGGCGAACTAGCTTCTCGCCAATTCTGCCGATGTGCTCAGACCTTGCCTTGGCAATGACGCTTTTGAAGGACCTGGAGGCGGAATTATACTTCTTTTTAAGTGCGCTGGTGTTTAAATCCCGAGACGTTGATGCGTCAGCCCAGGCCCGGTAGCACTCCTGCTTATAGCGTGATGCTATTTTACAGGAGCGACCAAACCATGGGTGGGATCTGCCTCCGATGGGCACCACAGAGGATGGAATAAAAAGTTCCATACCCTGAAGTACCACATCAGCAACAGAATCGGCAACAACGCTGGGATCTTCCGGCGAGAAGCAAACCCGCCCCCAAGGGTAGGATGCAAAAAAAGACCGCATCCCGTCCCAATCAGCTGACCTATAGTGCCAAACACGGCGGCAAGCTGTAGATCGCAACTGCGATTGGAGCGTGAGTGGCACTGTGCTCCGGATCAGACAATGGTCCGAAGAGCCCAGAGGGGCATCGACGGAGACCTGATATCCGTCCGGATGAGAGGTCAGCAGAAGGTCCAACAGGGAAGGTACATGGTCTTCCACATCTGGGATCCGCGTAGGCGAAGTAACCAATTGTGTTAGACCATATGCCAAAGCAAAGTCGTAGACAGATCTACCCGCATGATCGGTTGAACGAGAACCAAGCCATTCAGCGTGGTGGGCGTTGAAATCACCGAGTATCACGATCTCTGCGGATGGGACCTGTTGTAGCACGGAGTCTGCAGCCATTTGGACGTGGTCGATGAGTCGGTCTGTGTCGGCATTACCGCTATGGGACCTATAGAGGCACCCGTAGACGCGGGGATGGTCGTCGCTGTCTACGCGCAGCCATAGGATGGACAGGTCCGTACCTTCAAGGCTGCCGAGGCGTCGAAAACAGATGTCCTCTCTGACGTATACACAAACTCCAGCCCGGGGCACAAAGGAGTGTTCCAATTTGTACCCCGGGTAGGAGAGATATGAAGTATCAGCCGGAGAGGACACCTGAGTCTCGGTTAAAAAGAGCAAGGCCGGCTTCGCCGTCTCTAGATGGTAATGGACAGCGTTAAGGTTGGAATGAAGTCCCCTGATGTTGCAAAAATTCACGGATAGCGTGACAGGGGTCGCCTTGGTTGTATTGCTCCGCTTGCCCCGAGCAGCATTAGTCACGAGCGGAATTTTGCCCCCCCCCAGAATACGCGGGGCAGCCTGAGCACCCACGCTCAGGAGTGAAGTAGTTTGTTCGTGGATGCTCAGCGAGGGATTCTCCAGGGTTGCTGGTACCCTCCTGGGGTAGTCTTGTATTTAATTCCACTACCATGTTGATGGGGGGGGGGGGGAATTGGGCCTCCGGCCACCTGCACTCACCAAACGCAACGCAGAGGTAAACCTCTACTTCACGCTGGTATTCTGTGAGGTCGTGGTACCACCCCGGTTCGAGCTGGCCCATCCGTGCGACAGCAAAAGCTACCGCTTGGCTCTACCACTGTTAAAAGCTCTAGGTTATCCTTACTGTTTTTTTTTCTGTTTGCAGTTACATTCGGGAATTTGTTAGAAATCAATGACACCTTGAAAGAAAATATTTTTTCATAGTGCCTTTCACGCCCTGAGTTGCCCCGACAAGGTTGACTGGACTAGAGCCCATCAGTTATCCAATCGACGCACAACAAAGGGCGGGGCCCAACGGCCTATGGATAAACGTACCAAAAAAGACGGCTGACAAATAGCAAGCACTTACCTATTTCAGGAGATAGGGTTGATCACCGGGTACCAGTCAGGTGATAAGTAAGGTGCATGTAAGTAGTGTGTAATAGTGTTTATATATGTGACCTGACGGCCCGATTTAATCGTACAGAAAATCCACCGGAGCTGATGTTCTCCCAATGCGCGCTCCCTCCAGTCGTGGATCACCCATGGAAAATTTCTGCCTTCATTTCACTATTTCAGTGTATCAACTTTATTGTACATATAATTAACTTCAAGGTCAACCAATTCAACGTTCATCGAAACCAAACACGTGTCACCCGACACAAGTAACGAACAGTCGTTCAAAGTTCAATATTCAATGTTCCGCGTTCATTTAGCACCAAATTACAAACAGGGAACGAACGCGATCTCTTCTCGAGTCACAAAGTTCAGCGTTCAAAACAACAAACTAAATTACTTCGTACGATATTAAACACTACGCACGCAATAAGAACTCAAAATCAGCCTCGCTGACACGCAAAACTAACTACATAGTCAACACACAAAAGGCACTTAACGCGACGGTACAATTCAACATTAACTTCCAAAAACAATTAACCGGGCCACGCCCTCAAAATGGAATGCGAGCATCAAATTCCAGACGGTCTGTCCACTCGGCGAGCGCGCAAGGTTCCACGTCACACTAGCAAGTAAAATATTGCAAAACGCACTTCAACATGCAATCACTATACAAATTGACGTAAATTACTTGCAACGACGTTACTTTAATCACTCAAATTCAAGACTTGACTTTGAGGTTTGTAGCCTCTTGTCACGAAACGTACAACTCAGACAAACTAATTCGAGGCGGTCTACACGAAACCCAAATTCAATAGTAAAGTAAACGCGCACAAATACTCAAATTCTAGACCACCAAAAACCTGGCCGTGCGAAACCGATGCAGCGGTCACAAATAAATACGCTAATCGACAAAGCCGCTGCTGTCAAGCTACTGTTCAGCCCGCCGGCCGGAATAACGGGGAGCCGGCACACGCCCCCCCCCCCCCTCCGGCGGTGTTTACCTCACCTCGACACCATCGGGTGATGCACTGAGTCAAACGCGATTGGATGATGTTTCAAATGCCTATGCTTGGGCCTAAACAGTACAATTTATCGATTTATTTTTAGATAGCATGTTTAAATTCACTTGTATCCTAATTATGTTTTGTTGCTTGTATCTATTCAGATATATTGGAGTTAGTGTTTGCGGCGTTATTTGGGCGTCCGGCTTATCTAGAAGCAACATTTTTTACGTGGTAGAGCCATGCTTCAGCTATATCATAGATATAGCACGAATGGGTCGACTCGACCGGGGAAGGACCACGCTCTCAGAATACCATTATAAAATGACAGCTCAATGCTGCTGTGTTTCGTATGAGCCGGAGACCCATTTTACTGGATACGACGTATTCCATCTTAGTCCTCAGGAGTGACAACGCATCTGCATTTTGATTCGTAATCGAAGTTAGATGTAGATGTCTATGGGCCACAGCAACCACTTACCAGCAGGTGGACTGTGTGCTGGTTGGTCAATCACCCTTATTCTATAAAAAAACACACCTAGCCGAACCACTTTCTAAAGGTAATTTAAAGAGTGGTTGGGTTATGGGTATATTGGGTATATTGTTTCTCCAAGTGAATTCAAACATGCTGTATAGAAATATATCAATATACTTTACAAACCCTACAACAACCACCATTGGTCATAATGCTACATTATTAATTTCCAAACAAAATTACTTACATTTAATAAAATAAATTACTTGTCTTATGTTACAAATTTTAATAACAAAATTATAGCATACTCGAACATACAATATTTAGAAATGGAAGCATAGGTCCATCTAGCAAACACGACTCGCCACACACCCGTCAGTAGAGAGTAAATAGTGTTAGGAGTATATGCCCCGCACTGGCATTTTGGACGAAGGCGGGATGCGATAGAAACTTAGTACTGAATTAAACTTTTGTTTATTTATTAAAAATAAGATAAAACGAATTTTGATATCGTAGTGAATGAGGGTAAAAAATAAAAGGAAATACGAACAAATGAACAAATGAAAATTTTAACGGTGGTAGAGCCACGCAGCAGTTTTTGCTGTAGCACGTATGGGCCGGCTCGAGCCGGGTTGGTACTACGACCTCACAGAATACCGGCGTGAAGTAGAAGCTCTGCTTCTGCGTTTCGTCTGGTGTAAATTATGACATTAATAATGTAATGAAAGATCAGCACGTTTGTTCAACTCGAGTGTTTATTTAATACTGGCTTACTTTTAATACATCGAATATCACTTACAAGTACATAGGTTACTTCACCTTTGGGGGCAAAGGAAAAAAAAAGAGAAAAAAAAAAGAATATTCTTAACTACTAAATTTCTTAGTCCTATTCTTATGAACAATGTCAATTTTACCATTTATATCAATTTTCACATTTACTCCTAAATCTTCTACAACTTTATAAGGTCCATCAAAAACACAATCTATTTTACGAGCACATTAATTTTTAAGTAAAACAAGATCATTCTTATTATAAAATACGGGATTACGTGATTCATCTCATTTATCTTTCCTTTTTTCCTTACAAGCTATCAAATTATTTCTAGCATCTCTTAAGGCTACTTGCAATTTATATTTTAAATGTAAACAAATATTATCAGGATTATAAAGTGGTTCGACATCATAATTCAAATTATTTGGCAAACGACATTGTCTACGAAAAACAAGTTCAAAAGGAGTGTACTTATAGTGTTCACACAATTATTATAACTAAAACACCAAAATAGAACCCAATGGGACTATGAAAAATTCGAATTAGTACAATAAGTTCTTAGAAACGCACCTAAATGTTTATGAGCTATCTCAAGAGAACCGATTGATTGGTGGTGGTATGCAGTTGACGATAACTTATCGATTTCTAATAACTTACATACCTGTTCCATAACCTGACACATGAATTCTGTCCCCCTATCTGTAGCTATACATTTCGGAATACCGAATCTTAAAATAAAGTTACTTACAAAAGCTTCTGCAACTGTAACAGCTTCTTTATTAGGCAATGGATACGCCTCTATGTATTTTGTTAACTCGCATTGGAGAGTTAAAATATAACAATTTCCATTCTCATCCCTATCTGATGGTCCAACTAAATCGAGGAATACCTTCTCGAACGCAGTCGACGCAGTGGAGGTTAAAGTCATAGGTTGTTTCGGCAAACTCGGCTCGCGAGAAATGCAACTTAAAACCTAAATTAACACACAATAATATTTTATTTGGTACATACATAAAACATTCTTCTTCTATCACTTTATTATTTCCTTTCTTAAATTTTTCTATTACTTCCCTGACAGTCAACCTCAATTCTACGGAATCACATGGCAGTCTTAATAGTTCCACGACGCGTGGTTGATCAGGCCACTCATTAGGGTACTTATTAAGCGCACTCTGTTCTACCGTACTATTCTGCTCCATCTTTTTCTTTTGTTGAACGCGTTTATTTTTCGGTTGAACAATAGTTCCTGCCAAAAATACATCCCTTCCTATCTCTATCCCGCACACAAAACAATCCTCTTCCACTTCCTTATTCAAATACACATAATGTATAGACTCACTTCGAGGTGCGAGTACTAACGAGTTGCTATAATCAGGTTTATCGAAAATCGGTAAAATACAATGCTTACCATCAATTTGCAGCGTCAGCAAATTATTTTCTAAATCTAGTTTAGCCTTATATCTAGTCATAAAATCTAATCCTAATATTCCATCAACGGCGATAGGTAAATTCTTGAAACTATAAAACTTGCTCGTAAATTTATCATATTTAGAACTGTAAATGTCAAAAATAACATAACTCGTAGCTTCGATTTTTCCTCCGATTCCATTTACTACTAAGTTATTGTAAAATATTTCACTCGACTTAGGAATTTGTTCTTCCTTAATTACCGAAATAGATGCACCGGTATCTACCAGTAGTATAATCTTCCTATTCTTAACATAAAAATTTACGAATTTAGTACCTCTACAAGCAAAAACTAAGTTATTAAGTTCGAAAAAACTGGTTACTCTCTCTCTCATCAGCTGGGTGTTCTATGTTATCAGCAGTTCGTACTGGCCTATCATTTTGTAACGCTAATATTCTATTGTTAAAATTACCTTTCTTGTTGTTGTAGAACATGTTTTGTCCTCTACCTCGCGGCGTATACTGGAATCTATTACCTTGATATCTATTAAAATTGTTATTATTATTTTGGAAGTTAGTACCTCTGTTGTTGTAATTGTTGTGGTAATTTGTCTGGAACCCTCGACCTCTGATTTGGAATCTAAAAGAACGATAATTGTATCTACCTCAACCTCTAGGAAAAGATGAAATTTTCATTACCTCTGCCTGAGTAGATGACGATGGAGTGGATTCATCCTTGGCCGCTTGAATGGCTTCTTTTAGCGATGTGTAATTTCTAGCAGCTATAATCGTACTTAACTTTTCATTTTTAAGTCCATCTGTAAATTTTTTAATCACCATTTTTTCATTAATTGGTTCAGAACTGTACTTTTAGTAACGTCACCCTCAGCCTGTGAAATATTCAAATCGGTTAATAGTTTTTCAAGTTGAGATCCCTATTGTTCAATAGTCCTATAGCCCTGATTCAGAGACTGTATCTGATTATGTATTGCAGTGAAAGATTTTTTTATCAATAACTTATTACGAAAATGTTGAATCATCAAGTCTACTGAAGTATAAGAATTAAATACGCGCAACTTAGCATTTTCTGATAGCCTGCCCTTGAGAACAAATTTAATTAAAAGTTGCTGGCCTTCACTACTAAGCATGTCTGCATACATTTCCACAGCATCAATCAATCGTTTCGTAGTATCTTCCCTATTATCCAAAAGAGCTTGATACCAGCTACAAGCAGTTTTCAAATCAAAATCCATCTTTTCTGATTTAATCTCTAAGCTGGGTGAAACACACAATTTCGCTATTTCTGCAAATAAAGAACAAATTTTGTCATATGTTTCAGTAATTAAAGATATTTCCAACTTATCCTTAATATTACTTAATGTAGAAAATATATCTTTACTATTATTTAAATATATCTCGGCTTCATTCAACTTATTTTACGCAATAGAACCTTTATACCTACTTTGTCCATTTTTAATTAAATATTTCCTTATTTCTGACAATTGCTCATAATATTTTATTATTTTCTCAGCCATAATACCATTAATTTCATATAGAAGCTAAAGTTAACTTGCACTCGGTTCATATTTCATTCAATTGATTTTAATTTTATTCTAAAACGAAACACAGTCATACAGTGTACCGATTACAAATGCTGAATTGCGTCTCGACCGATCGCAGCAGTCGGAATTCTTAGAACTAACACATTTTTTTAAACTATTTTAAATGTTATAGAGAAACAAAATTAAACATGCTACCTAAATTTAATATAATTTTTGAAAAGAAGTTTATAAAATTACCAATGCCACTATAATTGTCACGTAAAAAAAAGGTTTGACTCACTCTCGTAAAAACTAAACGGAAATGCAATTTTTAGGAACTGCACTAATATAAAACACACCGCTGTTTCACGCTGCTTGTCTGCTCATGCGCAGAGTCCAAAAACAGGCGTCATCGTGTAGATATACGGCGTAGGGGCACTCGGAGAAGTCAAGGATCGCTCACTTATGTCCAGGGTCCAGTACAGGGGTAGGCCGGTTACGTAGATATACGGTGTAGAGGCACTCGGAGAAAGTAAGGCAACACAAATTTACACATCTTCTTCATTACGCGGTTCACGTCTGTTAGACAGTCTAGTGCACATTCTTCTTAAAAATTCCGCATTAATTTTCTTTTCTACCCATTTCTTATGTTTTTCTTTCAGCTTCAAAAATATGATAACAAACAGGACGATTGATGCCAAAATTAAAAATGTTGTGATCAATATATTGTTAATCTTTATATGATAATCCTTTTCTTCTATTTCCACAGTATTGGTTCCTACAGTTTGGGCAATCGTCGTTTCTTGTTCTTCATTTTTCGAATTACTATTCCCCATTTTGTTCTTTGGCACGAACACGCGTATACACAGTCACAAAGTTAATAATTATATTCTTATTCATTATTATTACGTAGTTATATTCACACAGGCACACAGGAATGTGCAAAGTCCGCACTTTTAGCCTGCAACCGGACACGCGCGCTTGGCATGGGTCGCCATGAATTATGATATTAATAATGTAATGAAAGATCAACACGTTTGTTCAACTCGAGTGTTTATTTAATACTGGCTTACTTTCTAATACATCGAATATCACCTACAAGTACATAGGTTACTTCAGGTGAGTGCAGGTGGCCGGAGGCCTAATTCCCCCCCCCCCCCCCCTCCCATCAACATGGTAGCGGAATTACACGATAGACTACCCCAGGAGGGGAGCAGTACCCCTGGAGAATCCCTCGCTGAGCATCCACGACCATGTTATTCCAATACTGAGCGTGGGTGTTCAGGCTGCCCCGCGTATTCTGGGGAGGGGGGGGGGGGGCAAAATTCCGCTCAAAAACATAATTGCTCGGGGAAAACTGAGCAACTAACTAACAAAAAGCAAAAATACCAGGGCGCCCCTGCCACACTATCCGTGAATTTCTGCAACATCAGGGGACTTCATTATAACCTAAACGCCGTCCACTACCATCTCGAGACGGCGAAGCCGGCCTTGCTCTTTCTGACCGAGACGCAGGTTTCCTCTCCGGCTGATATTTCGTATCTCTCCTACCCGGGGTACAAATTGGAGCACTCCTTTGTGCCTCAGGCTGGAGTTTGCGTGTATGTCAGAGAGGACATCTGTTCTCGACGCCTCGGCAGTCTTGAAGGTTCGGACCTGTCCATCCTTTGGCTACGCGTAGACAGCGACGACTATCCGCGCGTCTACGGTGGCCTCTATAGGTCCCATAGCGGTAATGCCGAAACAGACTGACTCATCGACCACGTCCAAATGACTACAGATTCCTTGCTACAACAGGTCCCATCCGCAGAGATCGTGATCCTTGGCGATTTTAACGCCCACCATGCCGAATGGCTCGGTTCACGTTTAACCGATCATGCGGGGAGATCTGTTTATGACTTTGCCTTGGCATATGGTCTGACACAACTGGTTCCTTCGCCTACGCGGATTCCAGATGTAGAGGATCATACACCTTCCCTGTTGGACCTTCTGCTGACCTCTCATCCGGACGGATATCAGGTTTCCGTCGATGCGCCTCTCGGCTCTTCGAACCATTGTCTGATCCGGATTATGGTGCCACTCCCGCTCCCTTCGCGATTGCGTTCTGCAGGTTGCCGCCGTGTTTGGCATTACAGGTCAGCGGATTGGGACGGAATGCGGCCTTTCATTGCATCCTACCCATGGGGGCGGGTTTGCTTCTCGCCGGATGATCCCAGCAATGTTGCTGACTCTGTCACTGATGTGGTGCTACAGGGAATAGAACTATTTATTCCATCATCTGTGGTACCCATCGGAGGTAGATCTCAGCCTTGGTTTAGTCGCTCCTGTAAGACTGCATTACGCAGTAAGCAAGAGTGTTATCAATCCTGGGCTGCGGCTTCGGTGACTCGAGATGTAAACACTAGCACACTTAAAAAGAAGTATAACTTCGCCTCCAGGTCCTTCAAAAGAGTTATTGCCAAGGCAAAGTCAGAGCACATAGGCAGAATTGGCGAGAAACTAGTTCGCCTTACTTCGGGAACCCGTGCATTCTGGTCTCTCGCCAAGGCTGTCCAAGGGAATTTCTGTAAGCTATCACTACCATCTCTGCACAGGGAGGACAACTCACTGGCCCAAGACGCAAAAACAAAGCCGACCTTTTAGGCTCCCTCTTTGCATCCAACTCGACTCTTGGTGACGGGGGGAAAACACCACCGACCATCCCGCGGTGTGAGTGCTCCATGCCGGATGTGCTGTTCTCACAGCACTCGGTTCGCAAAGCACTTCTGTCCTTGGACATCCAGAAGTCGAGTGGGCCAGACGTAATTCCCCCAATTGTGCTGAGTACGTGTGCTCCGCAGTTGGCACCGGTCCTAATGCGTCTTTTCCGGTACTCCTACTCCCAAGGCGTAGTCCCGAACTAATGGAAGACAGTTTTTGTCCACCCGATCCCTAAAAAAAGCAACCGCTTAGACCCGTCCAACTATAGGCCTATCGCGATCACCTCCTTGTTCTCCAATATAATGGAATTCATTATTAACTGCCAGCTCATCCGTTACCTTGAAGATTACCAGCTGATTAGTGACCGCCAATACGGTTTTCGTCGGGGTCGATCAGCTGGTGATCTTCTGGTCTACCTGACCCATAGATGGGCGGAGACAGTAGAGTCCAAGGGGGAGGTGTCGGCCGTTAGTCTGGACATTGCGAAGGCCTTCGATCGGGTTTGGCACAAAGCGCTTCTTTCGAAGCTCCCTGCCTATGGGCTTTCCGAGAAATTGTGCAATTGGATCACCAGCTTCCTTGCAGATCGGAGCATCAAGGTCGTTGTAGACGTTGCATGTTCTGACTACAAGCCTATTAACGCTGGTGTTCCACAAGGCTGTGCGCTATCACCAACGCTGTTTCTTCTGCATATCAATGATATGGTGCTAACTGGTAACATTCATTGCTATGTGGATGACAGCACTGGTGAGGCTCTATACACCGGCCGTGCCAATATTTCTCGGGAAAACGTCGCCGAGTACCGGAATAAACTTGTGTCTGAAGTCGAGTCTTTGCTGAACAAAGTCTCGGATTGGGGTCGACTAAATCTAGACCAGTTTAATCCTCAGAAGACACAAGTTTGCGCGTTTACCTCTAAAAAGAACCCCTTTGTCGTATTTCCTCAGTTTCAAGGCACTCCCCTTTTTGCCTCAGCCAGTATCGGTATCCTCGAAGTCGACATATCGAGTGACGTGCAGTTTCGTGGTTACTTGGAAGACAAGGCCAAATTGGCCTCTAAAAAGCTTGGCGTGCTCAGCAGAGCGGGACAGAATTTCATGCCGGCACACCGCCTGCAACTTTACAAGGCGCAGGTTCGGCCTCACATGGAATACTGTTCCCATCTCTGGGCAGGGGCTCCCCAGTGCCAGCTCCTTCCACTTGACCGCATCCAGCGCAGAGCGGCTCGAATCGTCGACGACCGTGCCCTTTCCGATCGGCTCGATTCATTGGCACTGCGAAGAGATGTTGCATTTTTTTGCATTTTCTTTCGCATCTACCATGGGGAGTGCTCTGAGGAATTGTTCAGATTAATCCCAGCCGCCAAATTTCACGAACGCACATCGCGGCAGAACTCCCGATACCATCCACACCATCTGGATGTTTGGTGGTCCTTCACTGTGCCATTTAGAAGATGTTTTCTTCCTCGCACGTCTTCCTTGTGGAATCGATTACCATCAGTGATTTTTCCGGACCGATACGACTTAGGGACCTTCAAGAAAAGAGCGTACTCCTTTTTAAAAGGCCGGCAACGCATCTGCAATTCCCTCCCTGGTGTTGCAGTTTTTCATGGGCGGCGGTAGTCACTTACCATCAGGTGAGCCGCATGCTCGTTTGCCCCCTCTGCTATAAAAAAATAATGAAGGTAGAATGGTAATCTCCCACTTGTTTTAGCATTATAAATTATCACGCAACTGACTACGAGAGATCAGTCTGTAATTCTACGAGTCTCATTGTCCTTACTATGCCCATTGGGGTATTCTACTAGTGTAGCCAAGGAAGATCGTGTTACTGAGAGGCTGCCCTATGTCACATTGTGATGGGTTGTGATGCTGTTGGTTTGAATACTTTAGTATTATCATGACATTGGGTCCTGATAGTAAGCAGGGTTTGTTATTTAGTAGTGTTCTTTTATTTAAATAATTTTAAACATCAGAAGTTGAATAGTTTCTTACAAAATATATTTCTCTATTTATTTATTCATTTTTGTGAATTTATGTATATGTATTTATTTGGTTCTTTTACTTGTTTTAAAAACTTGTTATAGGATATTCTTATTGCTAAAGAAGCGCATTCCAGAGTCTGTAACAGCGAAATACTTTGAGAGAAAACCAGTACGGTGAGAGGAAATTTGCAGTACAAGATTGTTATCAGACCGAAGATCGAATTTATGGGAAGAACTTAGGTATTGAAACTTACTTTATTGTGACCAATAGATCGCTAAAGATAGTTAAAAGAGTGCTAAAAATTCTAAGATTCCGGCGTTGTGGATATTCAACTATTCAAGTTGAAAGCGATAGAAAAAGACAGTCATACTTTTGAAGACTGAAAACAAAACTGATACTGTTGTTAAGATGTTGATTCAATTAATTGACTAAATAATTATCTGCATCAAAGTAACACACATCCGCATAATCAAACATAGGAATAATAAGTGATTGAATTAGAAGTTTATTCGTACAATTAGGTAAGATATATTTAAATCTGCACAAAAACTTTACGGTTAACTTCCTCAACATGACTGAGTCAAGAAGGGAACAATCCAAGGTTAATCATAAGTTCTTGACACGAGTGCTGTATGGAATTACTTCGCCATTAGAAATCAGAGAATCTAATGATGTGTGACAAAGTGTAACTACTTGACGTGCGCTGGCTAAGAATATAGCTTGACATTCGCTAGGATTAACAGTAACTCCGTACCTTCTTGATCAATTAAGAATTTAGCTAAGATCGGAGTTATTCACGCTTACAACATTATTTATATTAGTAACATCGGCTCATTACAGTTCCAAGTCGTCGGCATACATTTGGTAGGAGGCACGAAAGTTGCAAGTAATCATATTAATAAATATAGAGAAAAGTAATAGATAGAGAATTCCGCCTTGCGAAATACCAGTTGTTGAGGCACACCAATCGGAAACCATACCGTCGACACGAATCGCCTGCTGGTGACCGCTAAGATATGACTATAACCAATTCCGTGCTGATAAGGAAAAACCTATTTAGGACAAGATGGTATGAGAATATTATGGTCAACGGTATAAAAGGCTTTAGAAAAATCGAGTTTTAATCGTCAACTTTCCAAACTCCATGTTATTACGCACGTCCTCCGTATTTTTAAAAGCACCGTTGTGGCGTTCGTTATGTTCAGGGCAAAATCCTGATTGGTGTTGTTTTAATAAGTTGCTTTTAGTTTAGTAAGTTTGTATCTGTTTGTGCGCTACAGCTTCTAAAACTTTTAAATGTTTATGTAATGCATATCATTTTCAATGATAAGTGAAGTGTTTTTTTTAAATATAGGATAAGGGTAATAAACGAGCACACAATCCACCTGATGGTAAGTGGTTGATGTGGCCCATAGACATCTACATCTATCTTCGATTACGTATGTTGTAATAGCATAATATCATTGGAAGGAAATGTTTAACAAGTAATCTCTAAGGATATTTAATTAATTTTTACGGTTGTTTTACATTCAACATGATTTCATATCTTCTTTTTCCTCTTTTTATTTTCGTCCTCGTATTTTCGAATTCACTTTCTGGTGTTTGATGACATTAAGGTACTAATATGTACGGTTACTGCTCTTCGAGAAAGCTTAATATGTTCTCCCCTATCTCAAAAACTCCGCTAGAATCAAATCTAGGGCAACGTGTTGCAGCCCTGTATATATTTTATTATTTTAGTATAGTGTATATATAAATTAAAATAATAGAAAATGAGACAGCCACAACCTCAATTATTTATTAAGATACTATAAATATTATATCGAGTTTTCAATTATTTATGGCGACAACATTTTATACAGGACACTTTATCAGACCGAATTAACATTTGGGTTTATTAAGTTTATAGATCGTTATTGATTACTTTATAATTTTCGAAGTTTTTACTCAGATGTTAACGTACTACGTATAACATTATTATTATTCTTCTTGTATTTGATGTTTTATGACCAATGTTGGTTGTAGCAGTAAAAATAAATCGATAAATGGCACTATGAAAAGAAGAATATATATTCAAGGTGCCATTGTTTTCTAACAAATTATCGAATTGACTGAAAATAGAAAAAAAAGCAGTAAGTATAACCTAAACTGGTATACAATTGCACCTGAATTCATAAATCGTAAACACAATGACATCAGAGTTGGACTCAACGCCAATTCTGGATCTAAATTTATTTTCTTTTATATTTTGTTATATTTTTTTCTTTTATTTTTTAGGATTTTGTCAAAATGACATACTAATCCCATCATACCTTATACTAATTACTGACAACACTAGAACAAAATAATAATGTATAATTGTGAGTACTAGTTAAATTACTCGCATAAAAAGAAACTTATACTGAGGAAGAGAAGATAATTATTTCATCCTAGAAGCAAGCCGGAATAACTCTCTTTACACCTTTCTTTTTGTTGGTTTTGATAAAACCATTTGGTATTTTGTTATATTTATGACAAAAGGTTATCGAAAAAGAAGTTTGAATTTTAAATTTACTTATATTTAAAAATATAATAATACTCCTTGCTACTGACATTATAATAGATTAAAACATCACAATAAATGTTGTGTTAATACATTTGTTTCAATGATTTTATTTCATAAGAAATTTATTTATTCAATCTACGAATTATAAACTGGAATTGTGTGCGAGGGTGCTTCTTCTCCATCCTATCCAACGCATTTGTGCTGCGCTCATAATTCAACTGGAGCGTGGCTGTACAATAAGAGACCGAATTAACAATAAAATAGTTATAGAATTTATTTAGAAGATGTTGGTTATCGTCAATGTAAGTAAGTATTCAATAATCTAATATATTATGAAACAAATCTTTCTGCTCGCTCTGTACCAACGGATTATCCCACTGTTTTTGTTGATTACAGTTATGTTACATATTAAGTTATTGCTACTATGCACACAAGCAAGGAAAGCAGGCAATGCAACGCTAGAAAGATTTCTCATACCAATATCACCAACTTTTATAGGTAAAGTAGCTTGAGTCCAGGCTGTTGCATTTATAGTTAAATTAAGAATTTTTTCTATAGCTATTTAAAAATTATTAACATTATCTTTTAAAATATCCGAACATTTCCAGACTGGACTCAAGCGGAGTAAGTATGTAAATCTAGGTACAAAGAGACAATATTTTAAAATATACAATTTATCAACGTGGTTTAAAAACTGATCAAATTTTGTTACTAATACACGTTTAATACTATCGATAAACAATGGGGCACCTAGCGGGTATAGCGATTCCGTACTGAGAGTTTTTATTCCTGAAGAAATATGATTGAAATTTTGAAGTAAATATTTTATATTCATCTATTTATTTTAGGTATTTATCGTATTTTAGATAAGTAGTGGTTTACCTGGTATAGATTTAAAATGCACATTATATTACATAAAATTTTTGCGTCATAATGACGTTTGGCGTTAAGCCAAAAGTCTTTCTCAATATTAACATTTTATTAAAATTTTCAGGGATTGAAAAGAGCCAAAAATTAAAACAGAATGTAGTTTATGGCAAGAAATATTTAATATTGATATTTGTAGGAATACTATTAAAATTTAATAAAATACTAGCAATATTATAACTATCATTAATATTCCCTTTAACCACTTCAGGAAAACATTTTAAGCTTATGTTAGGAACGGTTCACGACAATAGTCAAATGGCGGATTCAAACCCACAACCAACCTTTTGAGTTCATGGATGGCACCCTGCCATTAGGCTACTGTCGCTTCCACTAGACTACTGCAACTTATTAAAATTTTGCGGGTATCTCATAGTATATTAAAAAAGTTACATAATTTGAGATAACTACAGAAATTATGTATGTGAAAACTCTTCTACGATTTATTAATTGAATTCAATAAAAGGAGTTGGTTTGCAATTCGACTACATATCGCCGTAAATTGTAAACCGATTTTGATGATTATTTTTTTATTAAATAGGTTCACAGTAGTTGCCATATAAATTTGGAAAGTAAAATACTAAGGTTAGCAAAATAGGGGGGTGAAGTTCTTATTATAACTATATGACGACATTAATATCGTGATATTCCTTAATCCATTCATAAGAAAGCCAGCAAGGAAGAATAAAAAGATCATATTACGAAACCGGTACTTTAATTCTTCTTTACACTTGGTCATAGCACCGATCATAGAATGTGAAATAATTTAACATTTTTGGAACGAAGATCCTTATCGGATGATATTAATTTGGTGGATAGACGAGAAAAAGTGTAAGATTTTTCTGTCACGACCCCTTCCGACGTAGTGTGGACGGCCTTGGCGACTATAAGGAAGCGAGATGGAATAATACCCATCTCCCTGGGACTTTTTCTTATCTTGCCATGAAAGAAATATTATTTCAATAAATACAATACGTACAATACACAATATAATACGTTTATCAATAATAATATACTCGTACTTCGAAAGGAACTCCGTTCCAACCGAGTGTTTCACGACACTCACGCAAGTTTTTTGTAGTTCAATGAAGTCGGCTTTTACTTTTTGTTAAAAGTTTATAGCTTCGTCTGGTTTTTTGGATATAGCACGCTATCCAAAAAACCAGACGAAAGCGGAATGTAGAATCGTAGGTACTGGGGTCAAATGCCATAAGTTTTTAAATGTATATATAGTGGATGTACTTCAGTTGTGTCACGTTTCACCAATCTAATCGCATCGTTCATTCTGCGTATTTAACAACATATTATTTTTCCCTACCTAGGGCATTATTCAGAGTAAGCTTTAGGCTATAAGGCATTTCACCACAGTGTTCAGAGGTGACAACGCATTGGTAGCCATTTGTTTGGAGTAGCCAGGTTTAATGCCGCATTAGGTACTTACCTCCAGTTCGATTACAGGGTCATTTGTCGATCTAATGCAATAGAAAAAATATAATTTGATCAAGAAGATTAGATAATTTTTGTGTTTTCTTCTAAGCGTTTCCATAAAATGAATTTGTATTGAACAATTCAAAACTGTCAATAATAATCCACTACTTCTAGTAATTAACTCCCATTGGTTAAATTATCATTTCTTCAAACTTTTTAATAATTTGGAAACAATAATGTTTTAAAAAATAAAATAAACCTTATTAACGTACATTTGATAATTTTGTACATAAAATCTATAATATAAAAATGAATCGCTGAATGTGTTGTTAAGCGCAAATCTCGAGAGCAGCTGGACCGATTTCGCTAATTATTTTTTTATAATATTCCTTGAAGTACGAAGATGGTTTCTATGGAGAGAAAAATTTAAAAAATTGCCTGAAGAAGTCTAAAGACAACACTTTTCTATATTCCCATACAAAAGATTCGTAATAATACTTAAAAGACAATTTGAATTTTAATACCATGCTATAAAGTTTAAGTGTTAGTGGAGGGGATCCGGGTTGGCAAAATAATTGAGTGACGTTAGTATCGTATAAATATTAATGTCAATATTTGTCAATATTTATACACACTGGCAGATAGCTGATGTTATACGGAGTAACTTGGGCTGTTTTTATTTTAGGGTTACGCGTAAAAAACTCCACGCGGGCGAAGTCGCGGGGAACAGCTAGTATTATATATTATCGGATCGCTAGATCCGCTCCGGCTTCACACGTTTGATTTCTGGATCTCAAAAACAGCGCCATTTACGACGTCCAATTGTAAATCTAAACCATCCGGGTTCCTAGATGGTTTAGATTCTCAAACACAAACGCACACAAATAATTTCATCAAAATCTGTTGTACCATTTTCGAGTTTTTACGAGACTAGCGCACAGCAATTTATTAATTATATATGCATAATAGTTGTAAATAAAATGTCATAATAATATGTATTTATTTCAAAATTTTCGTAGAAAATTTATCGCAAGTAACGGAAAAGAAATTAATATCTCTCTTAAAATTCAGGATGAAATACTGTAGTGTACTTTCTTCAACTTTTCTTCTTAAAAGATAAGAATACCGTTGCAGGCAGGTGGAACAAGATTTATTATCTCTCGGCTATGAATTTGGTGACGGTTTTATTATCAGTGATGTTTAATTTTAACTTACAGTTTTATGCATGATAATATAATTTGACATCAAAACCCCCAAAAACCTTGCGATAAATTTTTCAAAGTATTACATTTAAATTTGTAAACTTTTACATAGACAGAAAGAACAGAACAAATATTTTAGCTACATATTTTGTATAAAAGAATCACCAGTCCACCTGGTAAGCGTGGTGGGGAAGGCAAACCGTCACTGGGAGAGGCTCTTGTCCAGCGCTCTCAGTGCAGGGTAACTTTTATGGGTTTAGCCCATAAAAGTTACCCTGCACTGAGAGCGCTGGACAAGAGAACTTAGATAAAAGAGACAGATATGCTAATTCGAATCACTCTATGATATTTTTATAAATAGATCATTGAATAAAAATAACAAATTAAATTACAGATAATAATACAACACGTTCGTAACGGGTAACATCGGTCTTCATATACATATGAGGGCCCTAATGATCTTTATTAATATCCCTCTATTATATAATTAATAGAATCAGGCGTTACTTTGCGGAAATCCATTATATAAAAGCTTTTAGAAAAATTTACTTTTTTGCTCTTCGTACTCTAGGTAAGACACATCATTTTATTTTATAACGCGGATATTTGCAAAGTAAATTTTTCTAAAAGCTTTTATCCCTCTATTATATATTTCATAGCTTACTGGTAGCAGACCAATATACATGTACAGTGGTGGAGGAAGAATATCCACTACCGTATATTCTCTTGTGGCTGTCATAAGAGGTGACAAAGGGAAACTGAAACAAAATGAGATAAAAAATAAAAATACTGGGGTTGCCAATTTTTTTATTATTTGGTCAATAGGCTATCTATAGGGGAGGCCTATGTTCAGCAGTGTAGGTGTTCAGATTTTATAGGCTGGAATGGATGGATGCATAATTTTTAATCTGATTTGTAGTTAAAATAAAATAAAGCTGCAAATTTATAACAAATAAACAATCATTGTAATGGGGCGTCGTAAAAAGGACTACGTATAATTTCTTCTATCTGTTTTTGTTTTTTGACCCGATAGATTAACTGTCAGCACACTTCGGGGTAAACCAAGTTAACCAAGTTGGATAAAATAAGTTGGTTCAATCGGTACGGCAAAATAATTTTCCGTACCGATTGTCCATGGTCAATTTATAAATACAAAAGTACTCACACATATTTTTATACTAAAAACACATGCGTAAGTGTCGTGAAATACACAGTTGGAACTTTCATAATATATTATTATTGATAAACAAATACAAATAAATGAATTACTAAGCGTCTATTAAAATGAAGCGTCATTTAAAATAAAATATGGCAAAAAAAGAAAAGTGCGAGGGAGATGGATATTACTCCATATCGCTTCCTTATAACCGCCAAGGCCGTGTACACTACATTAGAATGGGTCGCGACAGAAAATTCTTACATATTTTGTCGCCTACCCCCATCTACCAAATCCGTACCGTCTGATAAAGAACTTCGTTCAAAAAAGAAAAAAAAATAAAGAACTTGGAATGCCTCGTCTGTTTAGTAGTCGTAAGAGCTACTGTTTATTATCTGAATCCGGGATCGAGTTCCGGGTGGGACCAAAACTAGACATTGGGTCAAGAAATCTCAGTAACAGCCCAGCGTCAGTAAGTGGGCGATTTCACGATCTCGAAATTCCTGCGCATAATCGCTCTATGGTTGTGTTGGATTTCTGCTCCATCAGACTATGATGTTAAGGGATAGAGTGCATCTGTGCTTGCGCACACACCCGTGCACTATAAGCCTGCCCTGAGCAGATGGCTACTATACATTGAAACTAGCCGCTATGATCAAAACTTGGTGACATATTAAGTTTTTTTTTAGGATATGATGACAAATGAGCACACAGTCCACCTGACGGTAAGTGGTTGCTGTGACCCATAGACATCCACATCTATCCTCACTAAAGAATCATAATGCAGATGCGTTGTCACCCGTGAGGACTAAGATGGAATGCCTCTTTTCTAGTAAAGTTCTCTGGTTCTCTACACTCACCATACGAAACACACCAGTGTTAATTTTACGCTGGTATTCTGTGAGAGCGTGTGCCATCCCTGGTCGAACGGACCCATTCGTGCTACAACTATACTACTAATGCAGCTGCACCATGGGTCTACCACGTAAAAGAGTTTGTGATTGCTAAGGCAATATGCTAGCTACCTACCACTTCTTTAACAATTATTCATAAAACTTTATAGTTTTGGATACATAGTCCAAGTAACGATTGCAGGCGTAACGCTATCTAAATAAAAAAAATGAGTTAAAATATAATTAGAGATGTTGCGTACGTGAATAATATTAAACAATCAACGGGTTATCTTTGCGTCTTTTATTATTTCTTGTAAAAGTTTATCAATTCCGACAAAGTTTGCAATTACTTCTCGTTCCGCTATTACGTAAGCACTTTCTTTCATTAGCCAAGAGATTCAGTCGTGCGAATAATAAAGTTAGATAAGCTTGCTCTTAGGTCTCGAATGTATAGGCATTTAATTATTTTCAACTGTTATTTGATTAGTAAATATTTTTCTTTTAAGTGTTTTTTTTTTTATTTAACCATTCCAAACTCCGTAAAATAGAACACTTTTGATACCATCTTGTTCTCTGTCCGTCTGCATGAAAATTAGGGAAAATTCTGCAAACAATTAAAGAGGCCCTTTAACACCAGTGGACTGTTAAAGGCACCATTAAAAAGACTTACCCAAATGATAACCAAAGTTATATCAACACCTCAGATTAAATTTTATAAGAAAACACTTAACATTTAAGTGTAAATTACAGATTTTACCGTAATATTATTTAATTTTATTACCTTACTTTCTATTTTTCTTATAAATATATTTTAAAAAGCATTTCCTTAAGATTTTCTTTGACCTTAAACACGTATATACCTAAATTAAAATTAAAATTGATCCGTTCATCCTCATTGTTGGTTTAGTAGTAACGATATAAAATTGAAGTGACAAAAAAACTAACAGTCCACTAGATGGTATGCGGCCATTGAAACCCAAGGATACCTACAGTAATCATCTTAAAATAGCAGGCTGCAAATGCATCGTCACCACTGAGTACTAAGATGAAATTTCCTTACAGCCTTAAAGTATACTGTCTCTCAATACCTTTTAATTTGGAACACAATAGTGTTCTGTTCCAATTGATCTGCATTGGGAGCAGAAATAGCTTAGAAGGTGGTTCCTAGTCATACCACCTAGTAAGAACTGGCCCTACAAAGTTACGTCCACGGCATTAATACCATATAGAAGATATAGACATGTATGGAAAAATTAAAGCTTTCTTTTATTTTATTTAAACTTGAGTGTATGCACAAAAGAAAAATCGTACATATGGCGGACTGGCGTTCTCTCCCAGTCAACCACTAGGCTAACATAAACATATGGGAGGTAGTGCAGCAAAGTAAACTAATAATGAGAGAAAAAGGTAACGAAGTTCGAATAAAACAGAATATATGTATATATATAGAAGGTATTATTTTATTTTATCCTCGGCGTCGACATATCGAGTGTCGTGCAGTTTGGTGCTCACTTGGAAGAGAAGGCTAAATTGGCCTCGAGCGGGACATTATTTCATGCCGCCGCAACGTCTGCAACTTTACAAGGCGCAGGTTCGGCCTCACATGGAATACTGAACGCATCCAGTGCAAGAGCGGCTTGAATAGTCGACAACCGAGTCCTTTCCGATCGGCTCAATTCATTGGCGCTGCGAAGAGATTTTGCATCCCTTTGCATTTTCTTTCGCATTTACCACGGGGAGTACTCGGAGGAATTGTTCGGATTAATCCCAGCCGCCAAATTTCACGAACGCACATCGTGGCAGAACTGCCGATTCCATCCACATCATCTTGATGATTGGCGGTCCACCACTGTGCGATTTAGAAGATGTTTTCTTCCTCGCACAACTTTCTTGTGGAATCGATTACCATCAGCGATTTTTGCGGACCGATACGACTTAGGCACCTTCAAGAAAAGAGCCAACTCCTTTTTAAAAGGCCGGCAACGCATCTGCAATTTCCCTGGTTTCCCTGGTGTTGCAGTTGTTCATGGGCGGCGGTAGTCACTTACTATCAGGTGAGCCGCATGCTCGTTTGCCCCCTCTCCTATAAAAAATGCTTTCACTTCAGAATTTAAAATTATTTTATTCTTGTAAGTTTGTCGCTAACGTCCGTAGGCTTCGACCACCTAAGCCCACCCTACACGTGTCCCCCGGGTGGTGCTAAACGAGCGACATAGCCGATAGGATAGACTCGGCTCCTCGCCGTATGGTAGCGGCGTAAAATCTACCACCCCTTAGTTCATACCATGAGCCAAGATATAGAAGAAATGGCCCCGAGTTCCCGGTGCCCCTTTAATGGGGTAGGGGTGCGAAGAATTTCCGGGAGAAAAACCGGTGACGAGGTTGCCACCAGCTCCCGGAGGGGCGAAAAGTGGACTGCGGAGGCCCGTTTGGCTACGCTGAATATATGTGGAGCAATGAATGATAAGATGGATGAAGTATGCGAAATGATGAATGATAGAAGAATAGATGTACGAGTATTATGTGTAAACGAGACGAAACGAAAGGGAAGAGATGTTACTGCACATGGCATGTATACCGCTTACTGGTCTAGTGTAGACGAGACCGAGCGGGCATGCCAGGAAGTCGGTGTCATCCTTTCAGAAAGAATGGGTCAATGTATGAAAAAGTATGAATGTGTAAGGCCAAGGATCCTGTGGATACGAATGAAAGTGGGCTTAAAGAAGTTGTTTGTGCTAGGAGTGTACGCCCCAGATATTTCTAAGCCCACTTATATCCGAGAACAGTTTTGGGACATGGTAAGGCTGGTGTTGATGAAATGTAAGGAAAATGAAAATATTATTATGTTAGGAGGTTTTAATGGAAGGGTTGGGGTGAAGAGGTCTGGTTATGAAAGGATATAAGGAACGTTTGGCGATGAAAGAATAAATGAGAATGGTGAAGACCTCCTCACCGTCTGTGCGGAAAATAATCTTTTTGTGGCGAACACTTTCTTTCGCCATAAGAGGATTCACATGTAGACATGGGAAAGAGGGGATGATAGAAGCGTGATAGATTTCATAATTGTGGATGAAAGAATGAGGAGCGCAGTGGTAGACACAAGGGTTTACCGGGGGGCCAACGTAGGGATGGATCATTACTTGGTCTTATGCCGAATTAATGGTCTATTCAGGCGTTGGCGACATCCGACATCTGTGTCTACCACTGCATTAGAGCATACAAGAATAGAGAGGTTACAAGATGAAGGTGTGAAAGTGAGGTATATATGCAGACTGGGGGAAAATATAAGTGGGTTGAATGAATTATGTATGAATGATTTAGACTTGAAGAATGTGTGGAATAATATTAAGAAAGTTTTGGTGGATGCAGCCACCGAAGTATGTGGTGTAAGTAAGAGAACAAATGAAAGGAAAAGTAATACGTTGTAGTGGGATGATGCGGTACGGATGGAAGTTGAAGCAAAGAAGAGAGCATGGCTAGATTTACTAGCAACCAAAACTTGAGATTGAAAGAAAAAAGGTAGACTTTTGATGTACAAATAAGAGAGTAAAATAAGTTGTTGAAAGGAAAAAGCAAGAAAGGATAGATAAGAATGATATAAGAATATCTGATAACTTCCAGGCAAATATTAAAATGTTCTGGAAACTCGTAAGAACTGCCAGGGGAAATTCCAAACAGCCTAGAATGAATGCTATACGAGACGAGAATGGCTGCATGCTGAATGATGAAATTTCGAATTTAAAGAGATGGAAGGAATACTTTGAAAGCGTGTTTAAGAGTGAAGAGTCGTCTGAAGTAAGTGAAATAGAAATTCCGGAAGAAGTGGAGAGAGTTAGGGAGATAAGTGTAGATGAAATAATGAAAGCAATGAAAAGCATGAAGCAGGTAAGGCAGCCGGATATGATAGAGTATCACTCGAAATGCTAAGGGCTGGAGAGGGTGTGGTTGCAGGCCAATTTATGTTGGGAAGACTGGTGCAAAGCCGTTATAGTCCCAATATATAAGCGAAAAGGGTCGCAGCAGGACTGTAAAAACTACCGTGGGATCAGCTTGCTTAGCATTGTGGGTAAACTGTATGCTAATGTGTTAATTGAAAGAGTTATGGAAGAAACTGATGCAAAATATGGGATGTGCAAGCTGGATTTAGAAAGGGGATGGGGTGTACAGTCAAGTATTTTCCATGCGCATGATTGCGGAGAAATTTTTGGCCAAAAACAAGAAGGTTTTTTGTGCGTTCATGGACTTGAAAAAGGCTTATGACATAGTGGACAGGAACGTGTTACGGCAAACACTGACTCATCATTCATTTTGGTTGAGCGCTAGTCTGATACAGGCATTAAAGTCTCTTTATAGGGACTCTAGTGCTTGTGTCAGGATTAACGGGGCCTACTCGGACTTGTTTGGTATTTCAAAAGATGTCAGACAGGGCTGTGTAGCTTCTCCATGGCTGTTTAACCTATTTATGGACAGTTGTTTGCAAACTTTGAAAGTTGAAGAATGTGGGCTGAGAATGGGTGAGTTAACCATCAAATGCCTTTTGTACGCCGATGATCATGTCATATTTGCATCGTCGGCGGCCGAGTTGCAAATGATGGTTAATTCAATGAACTGGTCTGGTGCAGGAAATAGAGTGAATGGGGCTTTACACGCTATTATGAAGCGTCAGAATGTAGCAAAAAAGGCACGTATGGCAATATATAATGCTGTGTTAGTCCCTATTTTAATGTATTCTTCTTTTTATTCTTTCTTTTTTAAAAAACGTTACCCCCACACTAGGATTTTCTCCTGTGTCGTGGAGGCAGTTTACAAACATAAATTGCACAAGGACAAACATCCAGACCCGGAACAATTATTTGTAGGCCATACAAATACTTGTTCCGTGCGGGATTCGAACCCGCGGCCCCCAGCGCAACAACTGATTGCTAAGCCAATGCGCCACGGAGCCGTCGAATGTATGTTAGTGAAAGTTGGGTATGGCAGAAGAAGCATGAGAGTAGAATAAAGGCTGTAGAAATGCGGTCATTACGGAGTATGCTAGGGCTGAATCTGAATAACAGGGTGAGAAATAGTGTGATAAGAGAAAAGTGTGGTTTGCAAGATGACGTTGTCACTAGGATTAAAAAAGTTTGTCACGTCGGTTTGGTCACGTAGAAAGAATGACCGAGTAAAGAGTGACAAAGCAAATTTATGTTTCAGAAGTGAACGGAAAAGTCGGGAAGGGACGCCCTAGACAAAGATTTATCGACCAAATCGGCGATACATTGAAAATAGGCCAGATTAGGAGTACCCTTAACCGACGAGCGTGTATCCGTATATATATGTATGTAAAGGAAGCGAGAGAGGTGTGTCAGGATCGCACCAAATTTTTTTTTTATAGGATCGGGTGACAAACGAGCTCACAGTCCACCTGCTGGTAAGTGGTTACTGTGACCCATAGACATCTACATCTATCCTCAATAAAGACTCAAGATGCAGATGCGTTGTCACCCATGAGGACTAAGATGAAATGCCTCTTTGCCAGTAAAAAGGGTCTCCGGTTCTCTACACTCACCATACGAAATACAGCAGCATTAAGCTGCTATTTTACGCTGGTTTTTTGTGAGAGCGTGGTCCTTCCCCGGTCGAGCCGACCCATTCGTGCTACAACCATAATATAGCTGCAGCATGGCTCTACCACGTAAATAATAAAAATGGAAGTCCGTAGTCTCTGCCTACCCCTCGGGGTGACAGGTGTGAGTGTTTGTGTGTGTTGTGTTGCGTGTCTTGTAAGTTCTTTGAAGACAGCTTTTACCGTTATTGTTACAGCCTATCAAAGTCCGCCGCTGGTCTCCCCCATAGATTGCCTCATAGGATATTTTTTATTCATTAGAATATTTTATAAGATATTGGTTAGTTTCCACGCTTGGCAGTTGGGTCAACTACCGCAGATTTTTATTTTTTGGTTGTAATTAGAGTTGTAGTAACTTTATATGAACATACTAGCTGTTCCCCGCGACTTCGCCCTTGTGTAACTTAGTGTTTAAATTTTTTGTAACGCGCGGAACCCTAATTTTTTTCTACAACACAAGTAACCCACGTTACTCCTTATAACATCAGCTATCTGCCAGTGAAAGTCCCGTTAAATCGGTTCAGCCATTTCAGAGATTAGCAGGAACAAAGAGACAGACAGACAGATAAAATTTTTAAAAATTGTGTATTTGTTATTAGTACCATATATACTTTCATATACATTTAGTAAAAAGATGTTATTTTTACATTACAAACAGACATTTCAGTTTTATTTATTTGTATAGATTATGTAAATATAAAGTTTAATGTAATATCTCGTGTACCGCTTTTTTATTCTACACGCGGTACCACGTGAGTGATTATATTTTGGTAGTAAATATGCACGTATGTATATTCATATAAAATAAAATTGAATACCTCATAGCACTGCAAAGCAAATAATAAATTTAATGATGATAAAAAATAGTTATAAATTATCAAGTTAGTATATTAAACCAAATATGTACAGACGTTCTTTTTGTCTCATACATAGATTTCACGTTGCGTTTTTATTACGCCGTAAGTTAAAAGATTTTTTGATAAGTAAATCAATTTAAAATGAATGTATATATTGTTAGAAATCATTCTCAAAATTATTTAAATAAAAGAAGATTACTCGGTAACAAACACTCCTTACCTTCAGAGACCATTCTGGAGACCAATTGTTAAAGATAATAAAGGTGTGAGAGTGGATGTTTAACTTGCTCTCTTGCTTACGTAATTAATCATTATTGGGAATAGCGTACTGCGCTACACATTCAGTAAAGAGCAATACAGTTCGACCAACCGTAATATGTCCCCGTCACAATCACACATTAGTGTACCGTCAAGGACATAATTACACGATAACACCGGAGTATGAAAACCAATAGCAACACTCCCCATCTCAATGTAACACAAGGCAGCCTCCCCGCAATATGATCTTCCTTGCTCACACTAGAGGAACTTCTACAACGAATAAAATCTAAAAAAAGCTTTTAGAAAAATTTACTTCGCAAATATCGGCGTTATAAAAATTTTTAAAAGCTTTTATATAATGGATTTCCGCAAAATAACGCCTGATTCTATTAATTATACAAACAAAATCGTTTGTCTTCGTTAGGCAGAATCTCAGTATAGAGTTAATGTAGAGCAACACTCCCCATCTCAATGTAACACAAGGCAGCCTCCTCGCAATATGATCTTCCTTGCTCACACTAGAAGAACTTCTACAACGAACAAAATCTAAAAAAAAAGCTTTAAGAAAAATTTACTTCGCAAATATCCGCGTTATAAAATTTTTCAAAAAGCTTTTATATAATGGATTTCCGCAAAGTAACGCCTGATTCTATTAATTATACGAACAAAATTGTTTGTCTTATTTAGGTAGAATCTCAGTATAGAGTTAATTGTCGTTGTTATGCCCGTTGGGCATATGACAATGAGAGTCATAGAATTACCGACTGATCCCTCTTAGTCGCCTACGCGATACTTTATACTGCTAGAACGGGTAGGAGATTACAGTACTACCCTCATTTCTTCACATTTTCTTATATTTTTTAGCCTCGTTGCTTGATTGAAAAAGTAAACATGTATATACGCTCATTCTGTCTCTCTATACTCTTAACTCATATAATTTGGTCTGTTAATTCATGACTTCATAGTATACAAATACAGAGGAGATGAATATAATGCGGCTGTGTTCCTTTCGGAGAGTGTTGAGAATCGGATAGCCTTTTAACTGGTAAAGATCTAAGTCCCTTCCTCAAATCCATCCCTTCATTAAAGTCCTCAGGAGTATGTTAGATTTTATTCTAATTAGCGTTCTAATTAGCAGTAAAATGGTTCTCTGAATCTCGGCATTCACTACACTTTACATTTATGTGTGGTAGAGCCATACTGCAACTATGGTTGCGGCACGAATGGTTTAACTCGACTATAAAAAGTCCACGCTCTCACAGAAAACTAGTGTATATAGCAGTCTAATGCTGCTTCGTATGGTATGAGTAGAAAACTGGAGACCATTTTTCATGAAAAGGAGGCAATCTATCTTATTCGTAGTCCTCAGGGGTGACAAAGCATCTTCATTTTGATTCTTATCAAGGATTTATGTAGAGATCTATCAGGTGAGTAGTGAATAATGCATAAAAGTTAAGTTAAATGCATTCTATGAGAGGCCATGAGCTCTTCTGCCCTTTTCATTTATCGAGGATAGATGTAGATGGGTAACAAGCATCCATCATATTGCACTTCCATGTTTTCCATCAGATAGATTGCGTGTTTGTTTTTCACCATAATTCTATATAAAAAAAAACAACACAACATGCACTAGCTCAATACAGGTTTCAATTAAAAACATATATTAGTTATAATGTATATTTACACTGCTTGTACACATACACCATCTGATAAATAATAGTAATTACAAATTTACCCGATATTCACCCATTTGTTAAATTCAGTCACGTACTTCTCTTTAATATTCAGGTTCCATGCTTAGTCGCAAGTGTCGTTTATTTTCTTTTTGCTACTTTTGCAACTTGTGATCAAAATATGTACATAAAACTGTCATAAATCATTTATGTTTTCCTTTTTTTGCTTAATGTAAAACTTTTACGTAAAGGAATAAAATTATTAGTGTCATTTTTTTCTTACAAATTTATGTTTCACTTTTCCTTCAAGTATGTTATAATTAGTATTTTATGTGGTATATAGGTATGTTTAACAACTCAACACAACAACAACAATAATAGTAAGACAATAAGAACGAACTATGTTGTGTAAACTATCTGCCTTATCATCATCATCATTATTACAGTCCTTCACAAGTCCACTGCTGAACATAGGCTTCCCCCAACGAACGCCACAAAGCACGGTCCCGAGACACTGTATGTCTTACCAGGTCGTCACTCCATCCAATGGGGGGACGCCCTACACTACGAGGTTGCCACTAGAGAACCTTTCTACCACATCGGTTGTCGGTTCTTCGACCAACATGGCCGGCCCATTGCCACTTCAGCTTACTAATCTATTGAGCTATGTCGGTTACTATAGTTCTACTGCGGATATCCTCGTCTTTAAAGCTATTATGCAGAGAAACCCCGAGCATAGGCTTCTCCATAGCTCGCTGAGCAACCTTGAGCTTCCTAATAACCAACCTAAGGCCAACAGTGAAGTCGTACGTTTGAGATCCATAGGTCATCACTGGCAACAAGCACTGGTAGTACAATTTTGTTTTTGGGTTTTGAGATATGCCTGATGAGAAGATGTGTCGTAATCTCTTGAAAGCTGCCCAGCCGAGTCGAATCCGTCGATTGAACTCTCGGTCGAAATTGGGCTTACCTAGTTGGACTATTTATCCCAGGTAAACATTATCATTATCTTCATTACAGCCCTTCACAAGTCCACTGCTGAAAATAGGCCTCTGTTCTCTGTTCATAGAGAGGCCTATGTTCAGGTAAATATACTCGTCAACAACTTCAAGCTTAGTGTCCAACAACTTTCGGCATAGGTGTGACATGGACGTTACACATGACTTTTGTTTTGTCCATGTTCATCTTAAGACCGATTCTGCCGTAACGACTATATCATCGACAAATTGAAGGTGAGTGATGTACTCGCCATTGACGTTAATACCGTATCCTTTCCAGTCCAGTTCCAGTAGCTTTAAAACGTCTCCCAATGTAGCGGTGACGAATTCGGGCATATAACGTCTCCCTGTCTTACACCTCTCTGCAGTTGGATAGGTTTCGTACTCTGATTTTGTACTCGGATAGCCATTGTAGCTCCACTGTACAAACACTTCAGCATTTCAATATACCGACAGTCAACTTGGCATCGCTAAAGGGACTGCAGCACCGCCCAAATTTCGACGGAATCAAAGGCTTTCTCATAGTCCATATACGCTTTATGCGGCTACGCTTTAGCGGGTTATGGTGCTAAAGCGTTTTCAGAAACCGCCTTGTTCGGTTCGTTCGGAGAAGTCTGCGCGCGAGACGATTCGTAATGACTCTCGAAAACAGCACGTAGACGCGGCTCAGGGAAATCGGTCTGTAGTTCTTCAAGAGAATGTTGTCGCCTTTCTTGAAGAACAAGACCACCGCACCTCTGCTCTACGCCTCCGGTATAGTGCCACCATGGAGGACGGAATTAAAGAGCTTCTGAAGGGCTTTAAGTACCGGTTTTCCACCCGCTTTCAGAAGCTCCGCTGTAATTCCGTCCTCGCCCGGGAACTTGCCGTTTTTAAGGCGATGAAGAGCTATTCTAATCTCGCTCAGACTTAAATATCATCGGAATAGTGTCGAATAAGACTTGCTCTTGGATCTTTACTCACACTTGCACGTGGCTCCAACAATGATGTGTACAGCTGTCCGTAGAACCTCTCAATCTCACTCAAAATCTCAAGTGTCCTGGAAACGACGCTGCTACAATCTGTCTTCAGATTCGACAGTTAGCTCTGTCTGGCAGAAAGATCTCAGACAAAGACTTTGGGGCACTGGTTTCACTCGATCTCTTCTTCAATACGATCAGTATTAAAGTTGCGTAAGTCCCGCCGCATGCATTTGAAGATCTGTCTGTTCAGTTGCCGGTACGCTGTCAAATTTGCTGAAGACTGCAGCTTCATTTCCCGTCTAACATCCATGAGATTAAGAGTGTGATCGGACAGTTTTTGTGTTCTTCTACGATAGGTATTGCAGAACTTAGCTCCGACCGCATGGACAGTTTTTACGAACTTGTCGTTCATATCGTCTACTTTATTTCAATCTTCTAGGCACTTAAAACCGTTTTGTAGCTCGAGCTGAAAGGTTTTTGGACTCTGGATTAGAGCACGAGGGGAACGTAGCCTCAATTTCATTCGACGAGACCTCTTCAACTTAACGTTCAGGTTCAGTGTACCTCTAACCATTCGGTGATTGCTACCAGTTTTGACCGTCGCGATCACTAAAAAATTACTGAACAGATGTCGTTTGGTCGTCATAATGAAGTCAATCTCATTTTTTGTCGAACTGTCGGGGCTCGAGCAGGACCACTTCCTGTGGAGCTGCTTCTGGAAGAAAGAGTTCATCACAAATAGTCCCTCTTTCTCAAAGAAGTCGGGCAGCTGATGGCCCTTGGAATCCATTGCATTATTCCAAATTGCCCTATCTTCAGCTCATCGTTATCTCTTGTGCCTAGATTTTCGTTGAAGTCTCCCATTAACACCGTATATTGGGTTTTGGAGGAATTAATGGCTCTAGATATATCCTTATACATTTCCTCCACCTCCTCATCGGGATGTGCCGAGTTTGGTGCGTAAACCTGTATGACCTTCAGCGAATACCATTTGGTGAATTTGAGTATAAGGTGCGCAACCCTCGTCGACACACTCTCAATCTTTAAAACGAGAGACTTGTGTACAATAAATTCGACACCTCCTTGGGACAGATGGTCGATGGCCTCCTGGTGACAGAACAAGTTGCCTGATCCGAAGATTACTATGTCTTCTCTCTCTCTCTCTCTTCAGACCACGAATAATCCTATAATATTCAAGCGCAACTTGTTTATCACTTCTTCCAACTCCAGGATCTTCTCGTCAGTCCTCAGGGTGCGCGTGTTATATAATATGTTCCAATTAGGCATGTACATAGTGTTAAAAAAAATTAAACAACCTAACTGACCAAAATAAACGTACATAAATGAACACGCTTTTTGTTATGAATTTTGGTTTAATAAAATTTTTAAAAACCAAATAAAATACATGGTTATCTTAGAAGGACTCTTATCCATAAATACGATTCAAAGTCTATTAAACGAGTCGTCCAATTTTAGGTGACCTTTGATATCGTAAAATATCATCGCACGGAAATAGCCTCCCCATACACCACTTTCTATAATTGTTACGCTTTTCAGATTACTTGGTACCTGTATATTTTACCTAATAATTGTTATTATGAAGATGCTGCTATCATTTCCAGAACCAGGAAAACCAGTACTTGAAGTCCTTCAACACCTCTATAATTCCGTCATCCATTGTAGTACCAGCAGCAAGTGTCGTGGTCTTGTTCTTCCAGAGTTATATTACACCACCAGTAATTACAATAGAGAAGATATTTTTTGGAACACTACAAAGGCACTTTTCACGGAGCCAATAAATAATAACGATAATATAATTTAAATGAAATGTGGCGATGGAAAACCTTACGTGCACTGTTTATAATCTTTACTACTATATTATAATAATTTTCGAATAAAATATTCTCTAGATCCCCTCTGGTTACTCTCTGCCTGTTCGCAAAATTTCATCGCGATTGGTTTAGTCATTCCGAAGATTAGCCCGGACAGACAGACATATTTATTTTTTATAAATTGTCTCTTATGTCTTAATAGTATGCCAATAACACCCTTGAGCTTAATAGTAGCCAGTTATTGCAATATTACAGAAATTTAAGTGTATATATCATACAAAAGATAAAAAGTACGCCTCGCCATAAAACGATTATTTATATAAGCTTCGGTGTAGCAAATGTTTAATTTTCTTTTATTACTTTTTCTGATATGATATTAAGTAAAAGTTTTTTTTTTTTATTTCTTTCTCATGGTCCTGTGTCACTATGTTTCATCATGTCGTCACTCAATTTAATGGATGGTCATTCAACACTGTACTTGCCAGTACTAGGTTTACAACTTAAATACCTTATTTTAGGGATATAAAATTATACTGAATATTATATAAATATATAAAAAAAACAAAAATACATTAAACGCATTTAAAATCCAAACCACAAAAAGATTGGAGTGCAGTACTAGACTCTGATAAAAATGTTGCGATATCACCAACGTGAGAGAAGCACTTCAAATAAATTTATCAATGTCGTTCGGAATCCCTTTTGAGATCTGTAAATTAAGTGTCGCAAAATGTTGAGCATTATTCTTGAAAATCTAAAATCGCATCGACAATGTTTTGAAGAGTAGTGCCATAATTTGACGACAACGAAATTTTGTTTTATAGAAACACTGACTTAAACAGATTTTCAATGAGACACGAGAGAAGTTTGGTAAAGCACGCATAAGCACAGAATATATTAGGGAAGAATTTCGCACTTTTTCTTTTCTCTTAATATATTTTTAACTAATAACTTTATTGTATTCGATATAATTTAAATCGAAAATATTTAGTAGGATATTTTTGATACTCAAATTATAGTTTACTGTTTAGGCCAAACAATTAACATTTGAAATTCGCATCAACACTCGTGTCCCCCCACTAACTTTGTAAAGGTCAACGTGCCCCACTCCCATCTGCGTCGCCCGGCAGAGGGCGCGGGCGCAGAACGCGAGTGCGACGATAGTAGATTCAGAGCAGGGGGGCGGTTAATCCACGTATATTGTAGGGACCGCTGCAGCGTTTTTTCGCGAGACCAGATTCAGTGGTGGTCTAGATTTAGTTTTCGGGTGCGTTAAATTCGCTATTATTGCTTGCTAACATTAGATGCCAGGTTGGCTATTTATTGAGAAGTTAGTGTTTAATTGTACCGTTGCGTTTAGCGCCTTAAAAGGTCGCGTTCGGTTTTTGAAACAATTTGTTGCGGAGTGGGCGAAAGTGAACTTTAACCCGCGAGTCATGCCACGTGTTACGCTCTATAATTAACGGGATTTAGTTGCGTCTTAAAGTAAGTTAAATGTACGATAAAGTTAATAGACTGACATAGTGAATTGTAGAAGGAAATAGTCCATTGCTGTCGCCGCTGGACAATACCACGTCGGAGGGCGGCGCCGTAGTCAGAGTGGCTGCTGATTAAAAAAGGGCTAGTTCCAGTTACACAAATTTACACTTCTAACACACTACTCACATTCACGACAATTACGCCAGAACGAGCCCTGGGAGCCTTCTTCGCCAGCGAACAGGTACGTACTATTTATTCCCCTAGCCTTCTCCCTGTTGTGTAGTAGGATAGGACATTTTCCATAAGGCCATTTGGGCCCCGTCCTAGTTGGCCGTCGAATCTACTGCTGATGGGCCCCGGGATATTTGATCTTTGTAGGGACACTAGGTGCGTGAACATTTACTTTGTAATTAAAGTTGAAATTGGGAATGCTAAAAATATGGTATACTAAAAATACACTACTAATGGTGCGGCAGCATACTTTTATTCTCATTTTTAAAATTCCCTCGAGTCTAGTTGCAGTTGCTAGAAGTAATAAAGTATGGCGAGCACGACTTTGTAGTTCATTTCGTTGGTTAACGTTTTCAATACTTCATACACAATATTACAGTTTGCTTGCTTGTTCTTTTTGCGCAAAACGTTTTTTCTTTAAAAAACTTTACCTAGGAGTATTTATTTTATTGAGTTATACTTTTACATAATATATAAAATGCACATGGAAAAGCTTCCAGAGTCCAGATTAGTAATTTAAAGGCCATAAAAATATATATCTCTATAGTAGAGAAACTCCAAGCATAACTCTTTTCATAGTTCGCTGGGCGACTTTAAGCCTCCTCGTACCACCAACATCGAGGCCCCACAGTTTACTAGGTGGTAGGGATTTTTTTTGCCTTTTGCCTGCAACATTCGCCTGCCTAGGAGTCTCTGGATATGTATCAATCTTTCACCTATTTCTGCATCCAAATACAGAACAGACGTACAATTATAAGCTGCAGGTGTCCGTGGACTTTAGTTGCCATTTCTAATCGGGTGGACGGTGTTAGTCTGTTAAATTAAGGTAAATATTTTTTTGATATATAGGAAGTATTGTGACATTAAGAATATATAAAAATTTAAAGTGGATGTTTTCGTTGACGACCACTAGAACTATAATGATTTTTGAAGAAAATAAAACTGAAAACAATTTATTCATTTTATTGATATTTTAATTACTTTTATTTAACATAATATGTTATGACTTTGATTCCTTGTGAGGGGACACTGGACATAAGAGGACTGGTCCTTTTCTCGCCCAAAAACAAAGCGAAGAACCCCAGCTGGCATTTTTGTCACTTTACAGGGAGAAATAGCACTGTGTGATAATTTTTTTTATTCTAATAATTATTATAAACTATATTAAAAACAAACACTTTATAATTTATAAGAAAAATACATTATTACGATAATTATATGAACAAATATATATATACGAGTGTGTGTGTGTGTGTGTCAATATAAATATATAATTTATTTCTATACGTACGTCATTTTTACCAATGTAAAGTAAATATAAAAAATTGCCGTACAGGGGCGGTGTAAGAATATACACTACCCCATATTATCCCAAGAGAGGAAAGAAATCGGGAGGTGGGCACCAGCGTCTTACTAATAACAACTAGAAAATAAAAATAAACTGTGGTTGCTACCTAAAAGACGTGGCAACTATAGCAAATATCTGCCTATGAGGTAATCTTAAGTTTTAAGCTTTTCCACGTGGGAAAATAGTTTTCTAAAGAATATTTTTAAAAATATTTTAAGATTATCTACTTTGTGTTTTTTTATCTTTTGCTAAGGTTTATTTTATAGATTCAGAGTGACAAATGAGCACACAGTCCATCTGATAGTAAGTGAATGCTATCGCCCATATACATCTACATCTTCTATCCTCAAATAAGAATCAAAATGAAATAAGAATCAAATAAAAATAAATACAATTAGTAAAGCTGTAGAATTTGCGGCACTATAATATCACTTGCATGGTGGATGGATTCGCCAGTATTTAAGAATGTTACAACTTATTAATTTTAAATAAAATTTGCCATTTTAAAAGTATCAAAAGTTGTGAAATAATCACAGATTTATAATTTTTTTTAAACTAACGTCGTTCATTAATTTGGGTATTAAGATGAATGGCAAAGAATTCGTTTATTTTCAGTTTATTATATGGAATTTACATAGGGTTTTTCCTTATCTGTTTTGCATTTTATTATTCATATTTTAGAAGTGCGTATTATACTTTTGTTTGTAAATTAGAAAAAGTTTAATTTATGAAATTATGCAAAAAGTTATGCTCCAAAATTATTTACAGTCAACGTTATTTATTTATGTAATTAGGTACTTTTTAAGGGCTGATTATTGAATCGTCAGATAAAAGTTATCCACAAAATAAATTATAACTTGGCGGAATATAAAGCGAAACAATCAAACCATTTTGTTCCTACAACAATAACTTTTAATTTGTTTAGGTTGTATTTAATCGTCTGAATAACTTTTCTCTGATATCTGATAATTAGAAAAACGGCCCTAAACGTATGTAGTTTAAACACCTAATCTGATATTTTTTAGAAGTTGAAGTTACATACAAGTTACATTAGCCCATACGCAGATAATAATAATTTCGTTCGGAATTATGTTCGTTTATCTGTTTTGATTTTCACGAGGTTCTCGTCATACGGATTGGTAATGTCGACCAAAAATATCCTTGACTGTGTCCGGTCCCAGTAGAATAGTCTGACGTAGTCAAAAGACATAATATTATATACTCGTAATATTATGTCGAGTGTGAGCACCGAGTAGCCAGGCTTAGCTTTGCTTTTATGTGTGTCATAGACTCAAGAAGACTGGGATACCCTGTACGGATGTACGGTGAAGACCGTCGTCGGCGAGTGCTACAAAGACAACGAGAACGCTTTGCAGAATTATTTTTAAAAAAAAATCATACCTTATGGTGAGGACTTTGTTATGTTTTGGGCACGAATAAATTTTTTGGATCGTACGAAATTGATCTTCAATGAAAATGGCACACTGACTGGACACTTGTATGTTCTAATTCCTCGTGTACAACACGCATCGGTCGATTTTGGCGAAAACTCACCTAGAAGCGTATATACTAGAGGCCGGTATTCGTCACTTGGATTAGCCAGCTCGAAATCCCGAACCAAATTCCATAGATTCCGTTAACCGTTAGTTTTATATTATTACAGGGAGAAGAAATTTTTGAAAAAATAAATGTATTCTATGAACCAAAAGATAAAAATTAACAAAAAGTTACTTTAACTTTAAGTTTTTAGGTAATCACCCCGTAAAATAAAAAGTAAAGCTTTAATATCCTAACTCACGCTCTTAATAATAAAATTTTTCTAAATCCGTTCGTAGAGGATGCTTACTTCATAAAAGTCAATTACTGTCAAAATTACAGATTTCTGCGTAAGAAGTTTGAGCTGAGCGCTGTAAGATCACTCATTCACTCAGGAACATAAACATAGGATAGTGGTAGACGGCCAAAGCGTGCAAAGCAAAAGAAATTTCTATGTGGCAATATAGCATGATAGAAAAAGAAAGCAAATCTCATGACTCTGTGACTGCTTTCTATTGACAGGTCGTCGCAAGTCGGTACGATAGTACTGAGCTTTTTTTTAGTTTAATTGTGGTTATTTTTAGTAAGTACAGTGGTCTTCATCAGTGGTTAATTGTTCTGTGAGTGGCTGCGATGTTAATAAGAGTAATAATCCTGATAATTGCACATTTCACAGGTCTATTTTCATGACATCATCACTGGTGTGGCACGTTTAAGGTAAAAATTTATGTTTCATGATGTTTAAATAATTTCAATAACTTTGTAAATGTTTATAATATTACGCAAAGAAAAATTTACGTTGTTAATTATTTGAATGCTGTTGATGGATATATTTTTCATCGAACTATTTCACATGTACGCTAGGGATTGACTCAGCTTTATCGAAATAATTGTCGATATTTAAATTTTTATAAAAAAATCATTTCGAAATCTTTTGAAATACTGGTAAAATAAAAAAAAACGGAGACACGGGGTATATGATGAGTGTTTTATTTTATAAAAGTAGCTAAATGTTAATATTTTATTAACAAAATATTAAAAAAGAAATTTCCAGGAAAAACTGTCCATGACTGTAAACATTTTTCTCCAAGGGTCACATGGCTCGAAAATGCAACTTTCTAATCTGTTTCTTTAGGAAATTGTTTAAGTTTATGGGTAGGCCCACTGCTTCAGAGATTATCGGGATTTTGTTTAAATGTTTGTTTCATTTAGTATTAAAATCCAAAAGCAAGGAGGATCAGCTTATTCCCGGTAAAATGTTTTTGAATAAATAAAAAATACTATTATTTATTTTAAAACTATCACGATAATAAGTCAGTTAATTTTTGAATTTATTGTTTCGTGTACTAAACTAATTTTTAAGCCTTTGTGGTCACACCATCAAGTTAAGCTTTCTTTGCCATTTTAACGTACTGATAACACATAACATAAGGAAGTACGATGAAATTTCTTTAAATATAACTATACTGCTATGCTGGTGAAGTAAAATTACTTCAAGGACATGTTTCCCATTCCTAAGTTAACTTCAATTTCTTTAAAGTGCGTTTGCCGTAATCATTTATGTGATAAACGACGTAAGAGACTAATTATATTTTCAATAACTACATTAGAAATACTGATGACTTTAATTTATTTAGAAAAGACGGCTATCCATTGAACCGAAGTGTCTAAAATAAAATAAATTAGACACTTGGAAATTACGTGACAACTGTTATCAATATTAAACAAACGACATTTTTGTTAAGTTTAAATGTACTGACATAGGATAACATGAAAAACCATGCACCTACCACATGCGTCCAGCTAGGAGGCGACTAGCAATGAATTTGGCACGGTTGACAACATTGTGAATGTGTTTCGCTAAGGTCATGCCGTGGTCGAATGTGACCCTTAGTTATTTGGCCGTTGATTGCTAGGGTATCTGGCGGCCGAATAGGAGAAAATCGTACTTAACGATTTTTCGGGATTTAGGTTTTGACGGTTGAGAGAGTGGTGCCTTTGAAAGTATATTACTATACTTTTCTCAAGGTTCACTTCGGTTCGCCACAAGCGAAATCACTCGCCTATGCGATTGAAGGCTTTTTGGAGTACCTTAGTAAGTATTCTTTTGTTATAATGGGCGACGAAAAGAGCAGTACTAACTAGTGGGTCCTTCGGGATGTCACTCGTGAAGAGTGTAAAGAGGGGTGGGGAGAGGACTGAGCCCTGAGAGACTCCAGCCTTGACGAGGCGCATCGAAGATCGAGTGCCCTCTATTCGATAGCAAAGGTGGCGGTTGACAAGGAAGGCTCTAATGATGTGAGTGAGCCTATCTGGCACGTTGAGTTTATACAGCTTGTAAAGCAAGCCGTCGCGTTGTGGCAGACTTTATCGAACGCTTTTGCGACATCAAAGAAGAGAGCGCTAGTGATCCTACGGTTTCTTTTTGAGAGGTTGAAGCCGTCCAGAATGTACTATGTAAGGGTATGTAGCTGATTGGTGCACGACTGTCCGGGTCTGAAGTCGAACTATTCATCGGGAAGCAGCTTATTTGCCAAGACGTATTTTCATAGGCCATGTAATATGAATCGCTCGTGAACTTTTCCCAGTGTACCGAGGAAACTGTTTAGTCTATAACTGGAGGCTAAGTTGCGTGGGTTCCCCGATTTCGGGATTTCTATTACGTTTGCATCTTTCCAGGTATCCGAGAAGGAGCGGCTTTAAATAAGAGCGTTGAAAATGCCTACTAGAAGGCATACGAGCGACGCGGATTGATTTCAGCATCCTGTTATTAATGCCATCGGGGGCGGGTACTGATTTTATTTCGAGGCAGTTGATGACGTCTGTGACTTTGTCGACAGTTACCGGATCTAAGGGGTTGCCCGAAGGTGATAGTGCAGACTTACGCTCGACTTCCGCTTCGACCCCTAGGGGGTGAGCGGGATTTGCGAATTCAATTCTACAAATTAATTTATAGTAACCTCAATTAGAAACAATGTAAACTATGTTTAAAATATCAAGTTTCGGTGTTTCAAATTAAAGCTAAGTTTTTTTAATTAATTATTACAAATTAAATCTATCAATTAATGTTTTTCGGCATTTCACAACAGCTTTAAATAGTCCACGTCATATCCTGTGAACACGTATACTAGGTGTTTCCAGGTTTGAAGCTCACTAAAAATTATTTCTGAAAGAGAAAATTTGCTGAATTGGGATACGATTTATTTCAAGAGCTTATTTGTATAAAAATAACTTCGATATTTAATTTTGTATTGTTATTGCTACTCGTGTCTCCAAAAATTCGTCATAGCTGTGAACAAAGCCGATTTTAAAAGCTTTTATTTAACTTGCAATGTATGTTTGTTAGGTTCAAATCTTGCAACCTAATTTTAAATCAGTCTTAACCAATTGAGCTGATTTTGCACACATGTTTAATTTGAATGACAATACATAGTTAGCTAAATGACGTCTTCCTAAATTTATTATGGCGGACCGCCCAAGATGGCGGACTATTTATTTTCTATGCACTCCCATGATATGAGTATCAAATAAAAGGGTTTGCTGAGAAGAATACTAATAAAATGACGGCCGCATTCAGCTCTTCAAGGAGATGATGCTGCTTAGACTTTCGTAGTCGTGTTTTAACTAATATCGACTTTTGAAATCCCTCAACTATGGTTTTAGTATTCAGAAATAATCATATAATAAAGATTTGTTAGACACAAAATGCTAAATCTTTTTAACAGACTTAAAATGTTTGACATTATTCTTCTAAAAAAAACTCTAAATTCATTAATAGATTCACCGACTCTTTTGTCTATGATTTCATTTTCAGCAAGCGTTCGTTTTCCTGTGCGCTCCTCGCGTTCGTTACGACTATTCATTCCTCCTTGATTTCATAAAAACTATACGCAACTATTTTATATGTCGTTCCACCAACATGTATAACGAAGTGGCCGTGGCGCAGTGACTTAGCAATCAGTTGTTGCGCTGGGGGCCGCGGGTTCGAATCCCGCACGGAATAAGTATTTGTATGGCCTACAAATAATTGTTCCGGGTCTGGATGTTTGTCCTTGTGCAATTTATGTTAGTAAACTGCCTCCACGACACAGGAGAAAATCCTAGTGTGGGGGTAACGTTTTATAAATTTTTCAGAACTAGATCTTTTTAGTACTAATTTTAATCTTCTTAAAACAATTTTAAAAAGATTTTGCAGTAAAATTGTTGCCCGACTATGTTGTCTCACAATGTAAATAATTTGGTTTGTTAATGTAGATTTATTGGCACTATTTGGTCTTTTTTGTCACGTGTAAATGTAAAATGTAAACTATACATTAAGAAATATGACTGCTTGTTGCCAAAAAAATGAAAAAAAATGAACCGACTTAGAAACATGTCCAACGAACAAAAATAAAAAATAAATTAATAGTAAAAAAGCATTTTCTTAAATATTTTAAAAATGTTTTTTTACTATTATCACATTTGCTAAACTTTATGTCGGATTCTGTGGACATTTTTAGCAATTCTTTGTCCTCTTAAAAAAAACGGTGCTGAAAATTTTAAGTAATAATATTAAAGAGTTCGATTAGTATACCATATTATTTTATTATTAAATTTAATTGGTTATTGATTGTCCCCTTGTATTGTTTTATGGTGTCTCAGTTTATTAGTTTATTATATTATTTTTGGTACTTCTTGGTTTTAGATTTATTTTTAGGTTATGTTTATAACATTTTGTAATTTACGAGTATGTTATAAAGTGTTTACTCTTCGTATGAATCATGCCTTAAATAAGTTTTACATTTGATAATTTTTATTTCTGTGAACATGTATTATTGTAATTACCCCTGGCAGTCCTTAAAAAGATAAAATAAAATAAAAATAAAATTAAAATAAGCTTTTATTGAAATGCTCTAAAAGGAAGATAATAAATTTTAAATGAAATCAGACTCGTTAATTTATTACATTATACAATTTCTATTATATAGAAGCGTATCGGAAGATTTAGCTCTGTAAATAAACAAGAAAACAATATTATGTAAGTTAGTATGACATAATAGAATGGAATAGAATAATTTTTATTCAATATAGATTACAGTATAACTTATTGAAAGTCATTTTAACCACTGGTTCGCAAAAAACCTCTGTCCTGGAAAATCGATGCAGAAAACATCACTGATTCCGAATTTGTATGTAACTCAATATGCCCATTCGGCGGTTAAGTAGTTTAATTTTGCCTTTCAAGTGACGATATACAGATTTACAACAGCGAATGTTAAAAATCGGAAAAGCAGTGTATTTTTAAGTGGAAAAGAAATGAGCCCCTATGGTGAGTGGATTCACACTGTTTTTCTTGGCATCACTCTCGACGTAAAGCTTCAGTGGTGCCCCCTATACATACATACATATATATATATATATATATATATATATATATATATATATATGACGGCACCTGCACCGTTGTAGGTGCGGTGGCGTCGGTCTAGCTAGACAGAATTCTTGTAAATAACACGTGCTCTGAACACCTGTACTATTGCACCTGCGATGCCGCCCGTCCTGCTTGTACAAAACGGACGGAGCGGCCGCCGTTAAGGCAGTCTTGGCTCTGACGTGGAACGGTGCGCTTGTCGTATTCTGTTACTAGTTTATCCTCGACTCGTTGGATAATTAATTATTATTCCTAACTACAAAATCAGTCTCTGTACTATACCCATTACACTTCCTACATCAGAAGTGGGATAAAGTCCCCATTTTTGCCCACATACAATCTTTGAATAGTATAAGAATTATTACATTTGTAAAGCCTATAATGCATTTCGCATTGATGGATCTCTTTTTATGTTAAATACCGTAATAAAATTTGCTGTCCTACTTACGATATTGTATCATTAAAGTGTAGAGAAAAGATAAAGTGAAATTATTTAAAGCAAAAGATAAATCCTTTTGTTCGATTTGTATTAAAAGTACCCTCAAGTATTTTCATTATTTCTGACGTACCTAAATATGTTAACAAATGAAAGAAATGTTGGAGATATTCTGAATGAGTTATAGTTTGCATTCAGTGGAAGTTTAACTTGCTCAAGTAATGTTATAATTTGATACACGAGGTGTGATTTACATGGCCTAGTTTTAAAGTTCAAAATGTTTAAACGATGTACCGAAAAAAAGAACATGATTACTTTAACGTGCTATGACTTAAAAACACTAAGTAGTATTTTTGTGATCTAATGTGATGATAAGTGTTACAGTTTACTCCGAGCATTACGTAGTCGACAAACTTGGAATGGTTTAGTGGATAGCGTGGAGCTGTAGCGCTCGCTTTTGAGCATGCTGTCGGCTTATGACGCCGCGGACTTATTATTTGTCGCTGCTACTGATCACCATTAGATACATGAGGAAAGTAAATTTATCCTAAACATTGGCTCAGAAACTATTTTGTAAGAATGAGTGTTTACATTTTTAATTGGTTGCGAAAAATGCCGGAAAACCGAAGTATAACTGATGAAAGTGAAGTAGAGCCAATTAGTTCTGACATTGAAGAGAGTATTTAAGTTTACATGAGGATTGGACCATACCAGAGGTTGTCGTTTAGCCGCAGCTCAGTATTTGGTGCCCTAGAAAGGCGAATGGTGTACCAAGAGTAGTGCTTCATTTCTTGAAATCAAGTTCCGACTGAGTATTTTTAATGTTTTCTTTTATGTGTTATAGTAGCACGTGTGATGCGATTACAAGTGCGTGAGTGTGTGCCTTGCTGGTCGTAACGGACTGCCAGGTCCAGCTGTAACATGGCCTGGTTTCGGCAGATGCGTATGCGCGTATACGCAGGCGCCATCCCGGAGCGCGCGTATGCTGTACATGGCGATGCCTCGGAAGTCGTGTACTCTGTATGCGTGGGAGTCACACTGTGTGCGCGGAAGTCGTATGCTGTGTGCACGGTAATGTTTTCTGAACATGTATTAGGCTCTGTCCTGGCAGGCGCTGTCCTGGTTCACGTTTTTAATGTGGTTCACGTAGTTAACGTGGGATCTCGCAAGTTCAAGTAAGAGTATGTGTCAGATACGTCGTATGAAGACCTATGTTTACTTGTGAAAGCGAAGTGCTTTATTATAGTCCAAGGTATGAGAACGAATTTCTGTTTTAGGGCCTCGTATGTGTGATAGATGAGAGAACAGGCAACTGTGTATGTTGTCCTTATAGTTAACAATTTGTTTTTCACGCAGATCATGATGACTACAACCCCGACGATGCTTGTAAACCCTCAGGTGCTCCTGCTGCTCTCGTTTTGTTGTAATTTGATAGTTCACGCGAAACATGATTATCATTTGCTATATTTTGAAGTTCAAAACTTTTAAAGGTTGTACTACAATAAAGGATTAACTTTAACACGCTATGAATTAAAAATAATAAGTGGCATTTTTGTGTTCTAATGTGTTGATCAGTGTTGTAGTTTGCTCCGAATACTGTATGGTCGACAAGATTGGGGTTTGATGTCGAGAGATTCGTAGAAGTCTCTACAACAATGATCAATGAGGAAGATGTTGTGACGGCTAATCGAACATGGTCAGGTACGGCCGAGCGCTAGTAAGATTGAGCCCACACCGCTACAGTCTGTAACTTATCGGCAGATCTTACGGCAAGACAATTCAAGCGGCCGCCGAACACATGGTCCTTTGGTGCTGTAAATGAACGTCTGAGGCTTGGTCGGCTTTCGTAGATTTTGCGCAGTTGCCTCCTTCCCTTTGAAATATGTGATGGTATCCGTCTTTACACATAGTTTCCGTTTTTTGCAATGTTTTCAAAGGTCATACAATTGCCGTTTCTTAAGAGAATATGTGATGAATTTTGGAAGCTCGGAATTCCATGGTTCGCAATACACTTATCTCGATTTCTTTTAATTTTGCAAAGCAGTGTTACGATTCGCTAGCGCTAGTACGGCGCGACTGCTTGCTGGCGCGAATGTGGCACGAACGCAGCAGAACGAAAAGCTGTAGTGCGTTTGTCTGGAGGTAGCCATATCGGCGCGTTCCAGACTTAAATGAAGTCTGGGATGTTCGACCGTTGTAATATTTAACAAGAGTTAATATCTGTTAGCAGGTGGTGATAACTGATAGACCGTATGCTGTTCACTGTCAACCGCACGAGGACGTGCGACAGTCAGAGGTAGCAGTGTCTGTGCATCTAGAAAATACTAGAGACGTTGCAATACTCTAGCGAAGTAATTATTCTAGTGCAGGAAAAGAACATGAAGTTGCAGGGAGGCTGGTCTGTACTGCACTGGGATATGTGTCGAGTTGCTGTTGGTTTACATACTTAGGTGTTATCGTGTCACTACGCCCCTCACGATACACTTTTGTGTGATTGTAACGGGGACATGTTTGCGGTATGGTTGGTCTGTAACTGTTCTATACTGAATTGAAAAAAAGGAGAGTAAGAAAAAAATGTGGTTCTTACTATCATTGCAGGGCGTTTGCCGGTCCAATGATATAGCTAAAGGGAATAGTGATTCCGGACTAGCATAAATAGTACTTGAAAAAAAAAGCGTAAGAAAAAAAATAGTTCTTACTATCATTGCAGGGCTTTGTGCCGGTCCAATGATATGGCTATAGGGAATAGTTATTCCGGACTAGCGAAAACAGTACTTGAAAAAAAAAAAGAGAGAAAATAGAAAAGGCTACAGACTAATCATTCCGGTCTAACATAAAGATGATTAAAGTTTTGTAGGGCTTACTACCGGAATAAAACTGACTGTCACCCAAATCTGAAGGGTCAATATAGACCGGACCAGACGCTGTTATGTCAGGATAGTCGAACGATGTTTTTTTGTCTACAGATAACTAAAATTGTGATATAGGGCGTGCGAGGACGCACGCATGTCAGTATGGCCGTGACGGCACCTGCACCGTTGTAGGTGCGGTGGCGTCGGTCTAGCTAGACAGAATTCTTGTAAATAACACGTGCTCTGAACACCTGTACTATTGCACCTGCGATGCCGCCCGTCCTGCTTGTACAAAACGGACGGAGCGGCCGCCGTTAAGGCAGTCTTGGCTCTGACGTGGAACGGTGCGCTTGTCGTATTCCGTTACTAGTTTATCCTCGACTCGTTGGATAATTAATTATTATTCCTAACTACAAAATCAGTCTCTGTACTATACCCATTACACTTCCTACATATATATATATATATATATATATATATATATCTAATCTAGCAAGCAACCTAAGCTCTGCAGCTTATGCTGTAAACAATATTAGAAGTCTCACTTGTTTTGAGACAGCTAGATTAGTTTGTTTCAGTTATTTCTATAGCGTATATGTCATAGGGGATTTTGTTCTGGGGAAATGCGGATGATTTAGAATATATTTTTCCTTTACAGAAGAGAGCTTTTTTTATAGGATAAGAGTGACAAACGAGAACACAGTGCCCACCTGATGGTAGGTGGTTGCTGCGGCCCATAGACATCTACATCTATCCTCTATTACAAATCAAAATGCAGATGCGTTGTCACCCGTGAGGACTAAGATGTAATGCCTCATTTCCAGTAAAAAGGGCCTCCGGCCACCTGCACTCACCAAGCGAAACGCAGAGGTAAACCTCTACTTCACGCTGGTATTCTATGAGGTCGTGGTACCGCCCCGGTTCGAGCCGGCCCATCCGTGCGACAGCAAAAGCCGCCGCGTGGCTCTACCACTGTTAAAAACCTAGAACCGAGAAAGTCTCTTAGTGAAAAAATTAAATAAATAAATATATTAACTTTGGCGTCTCAGTATATTTACGAAAATGTAATCTGTGTTCGCAAAAACAAAAGTAGTTTATAGTAGTAGTGATAAATGTTGACGTATAATTCACACTCAATAGACAAATTTTACTTACGCATACCCAAATCTGCATATTAATGCAATTCTGAAAAAATCGCTTCTGTATTCCTGTAGCATATTATAACTGTGCCAAGTTTCAATCATCTACGTCAAATACGCTCTGAGTATATTCATGTGACAGACTGACATACAAACACATACACCGAAATGATTCAAATGTGACAAGTGATTCAATTTGCTAATTTTGGCACGAAGCAGTGATGATTTTTCTAAATTGAGAGAAGAACACTGGAAGCTGCGGGTAAAAAGCTAGTGTATGATAAGCTCCTTAAACGTGTTTCACTTTAGCTATTGTATGTAACCAAATAAAACTGTTAGCTATAGTATGTAATGAAAACAGTTTTACAATTTTTCTTCCCTTACGAAATAGGTAAAGCAGGTATTATAATAGTAAAGTAGTCTGATATTGTTGTCTGGTATCTATACATATAATAGGTTTGTAGAAAAGTTGTATCTGTAATTCTAATAATATCTGGAAAAACCAAGTCCAGGGGAACGGATTTCGATGAAATTTTGTATATTGGTAGTTAGGGACACGATGCAAGTAATTTATTACTTTTTAAAAAAGTAGTTTTTTTTGAAAGTAGCCTACGTTTTATGCAATAACGTAAATCCAAAAAAGGAGGGAGTACTTAACCTACTACAGGTATTAATTTTCTACAATATATGATTTTGTTCGTTTAAAGCGGGATAACTTAGCGTTTAATCTAATAAATACCATATTTATAAATGAAGTTTGAAAAACGTTTTAACAGTCTAATAATTCGAAATGACGCCGAAAATCTACGTTTTACGTTTTCAAAATGGCAACCTCTTATCTCTTATTATAAGTAGTATATTTTGCCTTCAGTTACTAAAAAAACCGGCAAAGTGCGAGTCGGACTCGCGCACCGAGGGTTCCGAACAAATCTGTAGGTATATAAGTTTAAAATTATAAAAAAAATATCTTTATCTGTGCTATAAAACGTTGCTTTGTACCAAATTTCAAGATTCTGAGTTCACGGGAAGTACCCTGTAGGTTTTGATTCCTTTACGAATGTCGAAAATTTACGGCATAAACGGCTATATCTTTTGATTGCGTTAGCTTAGAAGTTTGATTTTTTCACAGATCCAAGGGACAGTAGATTTGAGTATTTGATATGAATTTCAGCTTGATACCTCCACGCGTTCCTGAGAAAAAGGGTCTTGACAGACAGACATACAGACACACAGACGGACAACAAAGTGATCCTATAAGGGTTCCGTTTTTTTCCTTTTGAGGTACGGAACCCTAAAAATGCAAGATTTTGAAATGCAGGGCGGGGTCGTTGTTTTTTTGATCTAAAAATATCTAATGCTTTATTTTGTGGAACGATATATTTGTAAAATAAAAGAAATGTGGCGCTCGCTAGAAGTTTGTTACGTATTCTTACAAACATGTCCTTTTTAGAATTTCCTCTGTCAAGGACATGAGACTTTTATTATTTCATTTTATCCGTCTGTTCCGTGTCATATTATTGTAACGTCTAATGTTTTCGACCTAATAACATAAAAATCCAGAATAATCATCTCCTAGTGTTGCTTTCAAAATTTAAAAAAGAATTTATTAAAAATATATTTATTTATTTATACACTTTTTGGTAAACAGACATGAAAATCTCAATTTTCCATTTTACGTGAGAAATGATCACAAATAAATGTCACAATAATTATAATCCTAAAAAATAATTTTCATAAATAGTAAAATCAGATTTTAAGAAACAAAAAAATATAACATAATTTCGTAATCTGAAATCTTTGCTAAACCATATAATAGCGTATGTAAGAATTATTAAAGTTCTAAATTAAAAACGTAAAATGATTTTCTTCATTTTAGTTCTTTAAAGACTGCTTTCATTTTTTAATAAAAATGGTATTGACCCTAACGTATAACCTATTTATTAAAAAGATTCATTGAAATCAAAAGTTCACAATTGATGACGATAGCGCGTAAGATATTTAATAAAATTTAAAACAAATTTCTTATTTTCTTTAAAATTAAAGCTAAAACTAAAAAGTATGAGAAATAACCTGCACAGAGGACTCTACCTTACGCATGTCTACAAACGCACTTAGCAAAATTTTTGTTAAAAATGATTATTTACTAATACAGAATTTAGAAAATTCCTTCATAATGTATCTTTTAAAAATTTATGTTGCGAGGGCCGTAATTTCTTCTAAAATAAAGTTTGATTTAATGAGAGACTTTCACGGTGTACTTTGGTGAAAGCCGAGTTGAAAATTGTTTTTTTCCTTTGACATAGTTTACTAATTAATGGCGCTTGCCGATATTGGAGAATGGTGAATATAAACTGCAAAATAAGAGCGCTGCTTGTATTACACTTGAAGGTGGGTTATGTTTTAGAGTATATGTTAATTTCACGTAGAAGGTAGGTGAAGGTCTTATCACTATATCTTTTTACTCTCATAATTTTGTTTTAAAATGATGAAAAGGTAAAAAAAAGTTGACAGATGTATATGCATCTCAACCGTTGTGGGTTGTCTAGGTAGGTGGATTGACGATTGTTGTCGCATTTTTGAAGACGCTCCTCATATTTGGTCTAGGTAACCGCGTTCTATCAGAAGACATGAAATCTTTCTGTTATTTTCCATAGGTCCTAACTATATCAAGCCGCCTCCACACGGTTCATTGCAAACAATTTTCCAGCAATTTAAGACAACTTAGAATGAAGATTTTTTGAAATGCATTAGTGCATTATTATGCTGAAGAACTGATGATAATTTAAACTTTTTTTTAATGTTTCTTTAAATATGGAAACCAGGCATTAATTTTTGGTCGCCATTACAATTCCCTATGATGACAACATCGTGGAAGCTGAAACAGATAAACGAACAGAATGCGTAACGAAATTATTTCTTTCTGCGAACGTGCTAATCGGGTCAGCAACTGGGGCTCTGTGACGGACCACTCTGGGCTTTGGCGAGATTGCTCACACATAGTTGAGTACGTATAAGTACACAAAAGCATAAATTTTGGCCTCATATCACGCACAAATATTTTTTGTTGTGTTTTTAGTTAACAAAGGACATATAATTAAGTTATTATTATTACAGCAATTATGAGAAATTTGTGAAAGACTAAGACGCTTGGGTAGAGTTTCGCTTACTAAAAGAGTTAAAACATGTCTTATCTGGAATTTTGTGAGGGGTGACTTATAAAGGATGATGGGATTTCTTGCACTCTTGAAACTCAACTCAACGAATTGTGCTTGCTTTTTTCCCCGACTATTTTTCTTAGAATAAAACTACATTTACGGATTCTATTGAGTTTAATTATATTGTTTTTTATTGATTCCCGACGTTTCGGGTACTTTAAAGCACCCATAGTCACGGAGTAACCCGGAGTAACTTCAGCTTTTTCAATTATTAATTTTGGTCCGATCTACGCAGAATGAACTAACTGTGTCTTGAAGTCTTGCAGTGGTATACTTGGGTTTAGTTTTAATTTTATTAATTACCGGATTCCAAGTAGGTGGTAGTACCCAGCCTCCGTCTCTATTGAAATTAGGTTGTCTTTTAATTTCAATAGCCGTACATATCATCCTTGGCGAGAATCGATGTTTATTCGTCAAAATTTGTGGTTTATCAAATATAATGTAAAGGCGGGGGCCGTCTAGGATATGGTCACAAACTGCAGATTTCCCAGAACGTTGGTGTTTTATGTCAGTTGTGTTCCTATACGCGGGTTTTGATGGATCGCCCTGTTTGCCCTATATATGAGAGGCCTCATTCACAATCAATCTTGCACACTCCTGCATCTTGTAGAGGAATATTGCACTTGACGGATGATATTGCTTCAAGATGTAGCCAATCTTGTCTGTGAAACCTCTGACATATGGTAGTACAGCAGGCACACGTTTAACTGTGGCCGGCTACACTCAGTCAATGTGATGTAGGCACAGGACCCGAAGTTTGTTGTCGTGCAGAACCTGCTTGACCTGCAGAAGCTCGGCGGCCAGGTTTTTGCAGTCACAGATCCCTCGTGCTCTCTGTAACAAAGATTTGCCCATGGTAGCTAATTGTGAAGGATGATGGTGGAATTCGCCGTTTAAATATCGGTTCGTATGGGTATTTTTTCTATACACATTGTGACCTATGGTATTGTTAGGATTTCGAATGACTAACACATCTAGGAAAGCTAAAGAATTATTTGCCTCTAACTCCATAGTAAATGGAATTTTAGAGTTTATGGAATTAAGATATTCTAAAAATGCAGTTACTTTGTTTGATAGTAAAATTGTGAAAGTATCGTCTACGTACTGCTTGTAGAACCTTGGAGTTACAGGCGCAGTAAGCAGGGCTTTCCCCTCAAAGTCCTTCATGAAAGTATCGGCGATAAATGGAAGATACCGGTGAGCCCAACGTAACACTATAAACATGCTTATAAAACTCTTCCTTCCACAATAGATAGCCAGATGTGAGGCAATGTCTAAGTAATACTGCATATTCTGCTGGCATGTTGTTTTTTCTAGTTTTCTAGTGACAATTGAGATGCAGTCTTCAACAAGTAGGCATGTAAATAGAGAATGAACATCAAAACTGACCATGTTTTCATTGTTGGTAAGACATAGATCTTTTATCTCACTGACAAAATGATATGAATCCTTAGTGTGTGCTCTTGTGTGTCCGCTAAGTGGTGATAGTATTTTTGCTAAGTGTTGAGCCAATCTGTAAGTTGGCGAATCAATCTGACTCACTATTGGACTTAATAGAGCGTTCAGTTTGTGTATTTCAGGTAACTCATACAACTTCGGTTGTTTGACACAGGCAGGTATTATCGATTTAACGTCTAGATTAAATTTCTCGGAGTATTTCTTAATTAATTCTTAACTAGTTGTTTTAAGCGTACCATTTCTAGGGTTTGTTTTGACCTTTACGTACGTACTTTCATCCGATAAAAGTTGTTGTATTTTAAAATTGTTGTTATGGCCTACGGCTGCTCCCTTACAGGATCGAATCATCAGGGGCCCATGAGCTGAAGACTTCCCGAGCAGACGTAGGTCGGGCTTCAATGTGGCCACGTGGAATCTCTCTAATTACACTAAAATATATGGGGGAGCGTTATACTACGGCCAGTCGACCGGAAGGTATTTGGACGAAGCTTACTTACCTATGTCCAAGGCGACTGGTCCCTCCGGAGTCGGTCAGGTCGCATGTGGTTGTGTAGTGCAAGGGAAAGAATGGTGATGTGGTGTGTATCTGGGTGTGACTGATGGTGATTGAACCTAGACCTTAGCCGCCGGCAGCAGCCCGGGGGTCGACACCGCTCCAACTTGAGGGGGCCCTCCGAGGCTTGTCCACATTCACTTTCCTTGTTCGTCACGATGACAGTCACTTAACTCTATCGTACGATTAACTAGCTTACAGAAGCCACTAACTATCGCGGGGTATAAGGTTACCGCACAAAACACGCACGGAGTTTCTGGATCAAAGGTCACTACCGTTTCGCGTTGCAACAGTTAGTTCTAGAATACAGAGGCCGCACTTGCTAATATTGTCGAATGCACTTATACAGATTCTGAGTCGGACCCAATAAGTCCCGGGGAAGCTCTCCAGTAGGGATACGCGCCACAAAATTCCTAGACCGTATTTTTACTGTCCGCGCTTAATTATTCCGAGTTCCCTCGCTTAATTGGCAGCGTGCCAATCGTGAGCACTGCCTAAGGACGACTGCTGCGCTTGCGACCCGCGCGCCACTTGCCACGCTCGGCCGAACTTCAAACCGGTATCGCCGAGCTGCGCGCCCTCTAACGTCAATCCCGAAATCAGCGTTCGGGCGTAAACAATTGTAATCAGACGTATACATTATAACCTTTATCTGCGCGGAGAGTCGTGAGATCTGGTCTGTTGCCTAAGTTTTTCAATGCGTTATATTCGTCTTTGGGAAGATTTAATTTCGGCGCTAAGCTTCGACGTAACATAGACGAAATGTCTTGACGTATGGCCTCTAAATCTTCATTACCAATATTATTTTTATACAGACAGTACTCAACACTACAGATAATGTCCTAATACGGGATTTTACGTGGTGTTATTGCGAAATGCATACCTTTGGCCAAAACTTTTACTGTCGCATCGTCTAGAGATTGTTTTGACAGGTTATAGACCGCTCATTGTTTATTACGTTACGTACGTTCTTACGTTGACATTGGTGTTGGACATTTGATTTGGTTGTTAGTTTTTGGTATTTATCTATATGTTTATTTTTGAATTCATTGTATTTAGTTGTCTCACGCTTATCTAAAGTTTCCATGCAATTCTTATAATCAAATATCGATAAAACTGTCTTTAATTCACTGTACGATTTGTCTATGGTTTTATTTATAAAACAGATCGGCACGTTTTTTGCTTGCCTTATTTAAGATCTTAACGCATCCCGCATCCTCGAATGCCTTTTTAGTAGATATCTTGACCCACGTAGGAATGAGATTATGGTGTCTGCATCTCTTCAAGAAATTTAAAGATGTTACTTATCTTGCGCGCTTGGTCTTGAGATCTTGGCGTATTTTATTTGCTATTTTCTGTCCATGCTAGTTTACATAATGATTTCTTATGTTTACGCGAACACTACACATTGAATAAAACTACTTTTACGGATTCTATCTCGTGTAAATCATGAGGGGCCTAGGTTTTTGACGTTCTAGTTAAACACGGCTACCTCCACATAAAAATTAATAATCTTTTAGACAATCTTAACTCCATAAATTCTAAAATTCAGTTCACAAAAGAGTTAGGGGCAAACAATTCTTTAGCTTTTCTAGAAACAGAAACAGAAACAGAAACAGAAACAGAAACTTTTTTATTCAATATAGATTATAAATAATACTTATTGAAAGTCACTCTTTTGTTTGATTACCACTGGTTCGGAAAAAACCTCTGTCCTGGGAAGAACCAGCAAGAAACCCAGCGGGACTTTTTTTTTTAAATAACAGCTTACAATCATGATGTTACACAAATTAACAACACAACAAATTAGAAATAGCTTGGTAGCGATCACCTCATTTCCAGGGGTTATTATCATCCATAAATTCCTTAATATTATAATAACCCTTTTTATACAAACATAGTTTAATAAAGTTTTTGAACTTTGAACAGGTCAAACTTTGTATATTTTCTGGAATTTTGTTGTAAAAGCGTATACATCGCCCCAAGAATGAATTACTGACTCGATGGAGTCGAGTAACTGGTACTACTAGCTTGTGTCTGTTCCTAGTATTTACAGAATGAATATCACTTATTTTTGTAAAACTACTTTTATTTTTGTGTACGTACATTACATTTTCATAAATGTATTGAGAGGCCAAAGTTAATATATTAATTTCCTTAAATTTTTGTCGCAGCGACTCTTTAGGTTTTAAATCATAAATTGCTCTTATGGCCCTCTTCTGCAAAACAAATATAATTTCAGTGTCAGCTGCGTGTCCCCATAGCAAAATACCATACGACATTATGCTATGGAAGTAGCTGAAGTAAACTAGTCTAGCTGTTTCAACACTCGTTAGACTTCTAATCTTTTTTACAGCATATGCTGCAGAACTAAGTCTGCTTGCTAGTTTTGATATATGGGGGCTCCATTGAAGCTTCGCATCTAGTGTGATTCCAAGAAAAATGGTGGTATCTACAAGACTCAGTTTCTCCCCATTTAAAATTACATTAGTATTTAATTGTTTGACATTTGGAGTCACGAATTTCATACATTTTGTTTTAGTGCCATTTAAATGCAAATTATTAACATCGAACCAATTTACTAATTTAGATATAGCATTATTTACTTCGTCATATTTTAGTAACTGACGACTGAATTTGAAAATTAAAGAAGTGTCATCTGCAAATAATACTATATCATGGTTATCCCCTACTATGTAAGGTAAGTCATTAATGTATACAAGAAACAGAAAGGGGCCGAGAATTGAGCCTTGAGGCACAAAATGTACCATCGATCCGGAAGAGCTCATATTGTTAATGACAACTTTTTGCGTTCTCTTACTTAAATATGAAATAATTAATTTAAGGGCATCACTTCTTACACCGTAGTGTTGAAGTTTCCTGATTAATGTTTCATGGTGAACACAATCGAAGGCCTTCGATAGGTCACAAAATATACCCAAAGCATCCTGTGAATTCTCCCATGCATTAAAGATATATTTAATCAGCTCAACACCGGCATCAGTTGTCGAGCGACCCCTTGTGAAACCAAATTGATTTTTATGAAGTAAATTATTTATATTAAAAAAATTTAACATTTGATCAAGAACAATTTTTTCAAAAATCTTACTAAGTGTTGGTAGCACAGAAATAGGTCTAAAATTGGCGGGGTCTAATGTACTACCAGATTTAAATAAAGGTATTAATTTACTATGCTTCATTAAATCAGGAAACACACCAGATTCGATACTAGTATTAAAAATAATAGCTAAATGAGGCGCGATTGTATCTATTATAGACGCAATAACTTTAACGGAAATCCCCCACAGATCCGCAGTTTTCTTAACATCAATAGTTTTAAAATATTTTACAATATCTTTTGATGACACTTTATGAAATGTAAAATTCTTTGTACACACATTTACATTTTGTTTAAGTAATGATTCGGCGACGGCAGGAGAAGAATTCAGTGACTTAGTGGTCAAGATCGGAATATCAGTAAAATATTTCTCAAAAACCGTTGCTACGTCCTGATCTGATACAGTTAATTTGTTGTTAACACTTAACTGGTAATTTGAATTGCAAGAGTTGATCTTACCAGTTTCGCTATTAATTATACTCCATGTCATTTTAATTTTATTGGAAGCCGTCTTAATTTTGTTGCTCAAATGCAAAGACTTGGCTATGGAGCACACTCTTTTAAATATTTTTGAATATTTTTTTACATATTCCCTAAATTCGACGCTATGATTATATGACCTTTCATGGTAAAGATCATATAACCTATGCCTGCTCTTATGGACTCCTACTGTCGCCCATTCATTGAATGACTTCCAACTGTTCAAGGAGAATGTTTTAGAAGTAAAAGTATTATTAAATTCATTGCAAATAAGCTTAAATAATGTTCCATACAAAAAATTAGGATCATTTTGGTATGAAAGTGATGGAAGTTTTTTCACTATGTTACTTCTAAATTTCTCCAAGCGACGTGCATTTACTGGAACAGACACAACTTTCTCATCTACTTGCTTTTTGTGAACATAAGGTAACGAAACTACTTGTCCACAGTGATCAGAACTTAATTTTTGAATTATACATTTATGCAACGGCTTCACATTTGTAAAAATGTTATCTATACATGTTGCACTAGATTGAGAAATACGCGTTGGCTCTATAAATAAATTGAAAAGACCATATGATTTAAACAATGATCTAAATTTAATATTAATGGAGGAAGCTTCTAGGAGATTGATATTAAAGTCTCCACATATTACAACAGATTTATTCTGTTTATTAAGCTTAGCAAAAACTTCCTCCATAATGTTTTCAAAAGTATCATATGTACAACATGGGGGTCTGTAGACGCTCACAACAATGAGGTGCTCAAACTCAACACATGCCATTTCTACAGTTCGCTCAACAGAGAGGCTCACAATGTCTTTACGTTCTTTACATGATAATAATTTACTAGCTAATATTAAGGAGCCACCTCTTAAAACCGTATCTCTATTGAAAGAACTGACCACCTGGTGATTACTGAAGTTAAACATTAAATTATAAGCTTTTAACCAATGTTCAGTAATACATAAGATATGAATATTGTTGCTATTTAAGAACAACTCAATTTCTAGCTCTTTGCCTATCATGCCTTGTATATTTTGATGCACCAGGTGTAAACAATTTTCATTATTACTCTGTGGAGTCATACAATTAAAGATTTGTAAGCTACATTCTAAATTATTTAAGTTATTATAACTGCTAGAGATTACCTCTATTGTCTCATTTTCTAATTTTAATTACTTGAAACTGATTCCAAATTGCATATTAAGTCATTACACTGCTCAAAAGAAGCAGATGTCTGTGTAGCCAAGTCCTTGGCTGAGTTAATATATAAATAATAAGATAGCACATTTGCTATCTGTCTTAAATTATATTTTGATAGGTAATACCTATCTCTAGTCAAAAATTTCTTAATTAAATTATTTATATCTATTAAATTAATTCTATCATTATAATTGTAACAATTAAATGTCAAGTTTAAATTATTATTACATGAAAAGTTATTCATTAATAAATTTAAATCATATCTTATTTTATTTTCCTGCGGCCAACCCTGTATGTAAGGCAATGTAAACAAGATAATTTTATGTACATTTAAAGTATTTAGATTATCAATATATTTTAATAATTGATTTTTGTTTACATTGCCTCTTCTCCCAACAAGTATTATTATTAGATGTGTCAGTTATTCAGAATCTTGATAATGCTTTGAGCCGCACTGTCTATAGAAACAATACAGATATAGAGATATAGATAAATATTTAAACGGTGATTCTCACCATGTTCTGTGACAGAAAGCCAGTCACAATCGAGCGAGTGCCTGCTGCACTGCCATATGCGTGCTTCCATTAAAACAAATTTCAAGCCGCCGAAGAAGATTAGTCAGTTTTCACTATCAGTCAAGTGTAATGTCCTTCTGCAAGATGCAGGAGTGTACAAGCTTGATTGTAAATGTGATCTCTATTACATAGGAAAAACTAAGAGATCAATTAAAAAGTGTTAAATAACACATACCTTATGTGAAGAATCGACTCTCCAGGAAGTCTGCAGTCTATAAACACGTACAGGGTCGCCGCCAGCACTACATCAGATTTGATAGACCACAAATTTCCGCTAAAGAACACCAATTCCTTGTGCTGTTTTAGGTAATCAATCTTGGTTTAGGATGTTTAAGATGATTAGTCCGTTTTTTCTCAGATGTCACTAACTAGAAGTTGTCATGAAATCTCTCTTAATCTATTGTAACGCATTCCAGTAAACAAGGTCAACTATTTAAAATTCAATATGTTGAAATATGTCGAAAATATAAATCAATTTATTAATGAAAGTAAGTTTATTTATTGTATATATCGGCAGCGCTTAGGCCCATAAAGAAACCTTTCAGAAATGGGGGAGTATAGGTAGTAGCTGTAAACTATCATAAAATTAATCACAATATTGTATTAAGTTACAAGACGATATCCATATTACACATTTAAACTAAATTTTAGGTGATTTATTTACATATAGTTGCAAACCATATTCCAATAAGATATATATTGTAATAATCCGGAATTACGTGAAAATATCAAGGGGCGCGGTTGCAGTTTCCACTCCGGTTGAACTTAGCTACATCCTTTGAATCTAAATTTGATTTACGTCAAGTTTATTTAGTAGATTGTAACATAAACAAATTTCACTTCACTGGTATTTTAAAAAATGCGAGCTAATTTGAAATATTGCCTTCGATGGTATTTAATTAGTATAACTTTTTATCTTTACTGCTAATTAACAATCCACCCTGGCTTCACCTGGATAGGATCTATAAAAGATAATCAAAAATGTTTTATCAAGTTTACGTTTAAAATAAGCCTTCAACTTTTTCGATTAAAATATAACTCAAATCTCTCTTGGAATTTCTTTCTATTTGTAAAGTTTCAATACAATCGGTTTAGTTATTCCAAAGATTAGACGGGACAAACCGACAAACAAAGTTTTAAAAAATGATTATTTATGTAGTAATAGCATTCAAATAAATCCTGAGCTTCATAGAAGCTAGTTATTTCAACATTACAGACTTCATGAGTTCAGTTTAACTTTTATTATGTATAGATTGTTCTAGAATTGTTTAGCTCTACGCTTATTTTGTTCCTACTACGTAAGTTAGGTCAATCCTTTGGGAGATTTGAGAAGAGAAGTCACTATGCTGCTGCCCATGGACATGCGTTGTCATCTCTGAAGAATGATATAGCCAGTAAGTATATTATTTCTCTCTCTCTCTCTCTCTCTCTATCTCTATCTCCCTCTCTCATCTATTGAACCAGATCATCCTAGTCGCACTGCTACTAGACGGAAAAATAAGTAAAAAAGGTAGCACCTGTCCCGATGAACTCAACTCAAAATAATTCTAACTTCCTACTAAAGTGAGTTAGTGAGTAAGTGAGAGAGACAAACGTGTATAGCCAGCGAAAAGATGAAGTCGTTTCAGAGGTGCACGATCACGTATTAAAACTATGAGTGGTAGCAAATCAAGATTTTTCATTAAAAAAACTTAAATATTTTATGTGGTTCAAATAGGAGATGTTATTACAAATTGAAAGTTCTCGGTTCCTTTACTTTAATTCTCCCTTTAAATATTCCATGTACCTAAACAGTTTCGCCAACGTTTCTAATCCAATACGATTGCATGCACTGATTTCTTAGTTGTGAGTCTTCACGCCACGACATTGCGAGCGATTTGTCGCAAAATAAAGCTTAATCACGCGGGCATGCGTAAAAATATATAGCTCGTTCACAATTTACTCTTCGTCATCATCTTATTTATTTTTCCGTAAATTTATAGACACGACATCCCTTTGCAGGGAGGATTTGCAGACGACTTTACGTCCATTCACAGTTCTGTGTATTTTACGGCTGGCGTAAATTAGATGGTTATAGTAGCATTAATATTTTTTTTATTAATATCCCATAATCTTCTTTAACGACACCTGGAGAACGGAATGTGGTGATGAATTCTCTTACGCCTGATAACTGAGACTTGATATTTACTATTAGAAAATTATTTTAAAAATATTTTTTATGTGTAATTAGTTATTTTTCCCAGTTGAAAGTGCAAATCAATTGAAAAATTTTCGCCATTGCATTGGAAGGAGTGATCAAATGATGATAGACTGTCAATGTCGTTAATACTGACATGGTAAAGGAATAAGGGGGGATATCGAAGCATTTACTCCAAAAGAGTCGTGATAACTTAGGGGCTGAGCGCTCGCTGTCAATTACACAGTAGCGAGCAACCTGGGTTCGATGTCCGCCGACACCTATGAAATTCCCCGACGGCGTTAGCAATAGAGTGTTGAAGTCACTTTTAACACCTGCCTACAAGTAGGCCTGATGGTAGACATTTTCAACGATCTTCTCGGGTCTAGATGTTTGTCCATGACAATTTATGTTTGTTAACTGTCTCCACGATACAGGAGAAAGTCCTAGTGTGGGGGTAATGTTTTTTTAACAAAATAAAAAAAATACTAATACATTGCATAACACCTCGGTGTATTCAACTTTACGTGTACCAACTAATAACAAAGGATTCAATTTGTTTTCTCACAACAACTGACCCTACATTAGAAGCGGTCTTAACAAAGGCGCGTAACAGGCTTAGTGATACAGAGACTCGCATGTGGGCGTAAAGTGCATTTTGATTAAATACGCGCGCCACAAAAAAATTTTTTGGACGAAATCCTTACTGGACGCTTGGATAGAGGTGGACGTTATAGGAATCCCGAAAACAGGAAAATCGCGCACCTTAGCATCCAGCTATAGACCCATTAGTCTCCTCAGCACACTGGGGAAAGTTCCGAGCGAATAATACTAAATCGCCTTCGTAAAAACATTTTTTTATAGGATAAGGATGATAAACGAGCACACAGTCCAGCTGATGGTGAGTGGTTGCTGTGTCCCATAGACATCTACATTTATCCTCGATTACGAATCAAAATTTAGATGCGTTGTCACCCGTGTGGACTAAGATGGAATGCCTCTTTTACAGTAAAAAGGGTCTCCGGTTCTCTACATTCACCATACGAAACACAGCAGCATTAGGCTGCTATTTTATGCTGGTATTCTGTGAGAGCGTGGTCCTTCCCCGGTCGAGCCGACCCATTCGTGTTACAACTATACCAGAAATATAGCTGCAGCATGGCTCTACCACGTATAAACATAACACATACATTGTCACGAACGAGCTTCTTCCAGATGAGCGGTTTAGCTTTAGAGCCGAACACTCGTGCACTAATAAGGTACACCGTCTTACGGAGTACATCGTAGAAAACTTCTCCCAGCCAAGAAATTATAGACGCAATAACACCGGTGCCCTCTTCTTCTTGCTTTACAAGCTGTACAAACTCAACGTGCCTGATAGGCTCACTCACATCATTAGAGCCTTTCTTGCCAACCGCCATTTTCAGTATCAAATTGAGGGAACGCGCTTTTGGAAGTGCCTCCTAAAAAAATTGGTAAATAATTTTCACATAATTTGATAGACTCTGAACTAAGTAAACGTAGGTATCGAATAATTTGAAGCCATATACACAAAGTTTTCGCGACATTAAAGAGTTATGTCAAAAGAAAGAGTGTGTGGAAAAAAGGCAATGGGATAGGACTTCCTGTTTGGTATTGTATGAACCGTCTCATTCCAATTATAAATATTTTTATCTTCGCTTGCTGACTGGCCAAGGCTCTTCTGTGATTCGTCCTGATTCGTTGTCGCTTCGATTCTCTGCCGGGCCATTCTGGATTGCAACGTAGCTCAAGTGTCGAAATGTACTAACACAAAATAATGGCGCTGGTTTCTTTTCACTTTACCTGTTTTGAATCTTATTTGCAAAGGATCATAGGATCAGCAATTTATGTTATTTGTAGGAGAACCTAGAGTTCGGCTGTTTTCAATGAAAGTCACGTATATCAGACTCATTGTTTTAAAGCTGCTACCACAAGATTTTTATGATTTAAAGGAGCGATCGTAGTACGCATCTACGCGTCACAAGTGGCAACAAACGAAGACGAAGATATATATATTTAGAATGAGATGGTTGGTAAAATACCAAATATTTCCTTCTCAAATTTTTCTACCCAAGTCGACATGATACGCAATTAAGTGGCGTATAGCAATAATCATTTCTAGTAATTAAGCAATTTACCACCGTTTATTTGATAGTTCTGTTCAAAAGTCAATTGATAGTATTCTATCTCTACTATAGAAATAAAGATTTGACGTAATTACACTGCAAAAATATTAGTCGCAAGTTTAGTTATTTTCACCGAGTAAATAGGAGAGCGTCCAAGAAGGCGCTCTGCCTGCGTAGGAGCTATGTCCTATGTGCAGCAGTGGATTTTTAGAGGTAGTAAATAATGCATAAAAGAAAGTAGAAGATGTATTTACCGTCATCTTTAAGATCCCAAGTTAAGTTTGTGAAATGAAATAATCATTGATATGATTATTATACGAATCGGAATTAAGGATTCTCCTTTGTCACCATCGAAGAGTATTAACACGAATGACACTTAATGAAAGGTGACCTCGATGTTAACAAAAATATTTTTTTTAAGTGAAACCTTAAATAAAATGTTAAAAACATGTACACTCCATTTTAAAGTCATATCATTAACTTATAACAATATCTTGATTATGTAAATCTAGATTAAAACATAAAAATTGAAAAAAAAATGTCAAAGTACGTAACCTAATTATTTAAAACTTTTAGGAAAAAGTAAATAAAATAAAAACAAAATTAAACTGAGTTAAAGCAGGTCACGATGCGGTATAATAAATTAATTATAACTTTTTCCAACTTTATGACAAGATATTTTTTTTTTTTGAGTTTTTATTTCAAAGTTTGATGGATGTTATATAACATTCAATTAGTTTTCGTATACAAAACAAGATTGATGGAAATATTCTTCAACATATATTTCAACACTTACTCTATGTAATTAATCCGAAGTCTTTGTTTTTCGAATAAAGCTATGTGTTAATTTAAATATACTTTAAAAAATATAATTCCTCATATAAATCATTTCAAATAATCTAGTGTTGGACATGAAGCTGATTTTATAGTTCTGCCATGCATGGATGGCGGAATTTTTTGATCGCAATATTTAAGGCCGTATTTTTTGATGGCATGATTTATTTGGTGTTATGTCATCTTAGGATATAATAAGGCTCCAGAGAGTTGTATTTATGCAAAATACCTATAAATTAAATTCGCATGTTGGTCTCATGTCAACATGAGACATAAATAATAAAAAAAAATTTCACACGCGGTAGAAGAGAAACCTTAAAATGAAATTAAATGTAAATTAAAAATATACGAGTATTTTAAGGCTTATGATTTATTTAATATGATCATTTTCAGCCATAAGTGCGGCATAAAATATAAAATAAAATTTAATCTTATAGCAAATAAATGTTTCTTATTTTAGACTTAACTTTGGTGTGATAAATCAAAAGAATATGTTCTTTCGATTAAAATCGTAATAAATCTTTATAATAGCGATCTACTTTAATCTATGGGTAAATTTATTTTGTCGAACAAAAATTAATTGTCTCTCAAGATGGTACGTAAAATAAACGCTCGATGGCCTGAAGTTATGGAATCTTGGGTTGGTGTAAATGGATATGTATATGAAAATAAATTTATATAATATGGCTAATTTTATGAATTAAATAAACTTGTTAATTTTTACATATTAATAAAATAATAAAATTAATAATTAAAAAAAAACAAAAAAGAGTGTAACCGAAAGGCGGATTTGAAACCACAGCCATTTGAGTTCGCGATCTACACTAAATTATATATCTCATTTTCTCGCAGGCTAAATCCTATAGATGTTTTATGTTTGTCTCTTTTTAGTCTCGCTTTTTCGTTTCATCGAGTTTCAAAACACATCGATTCTAAAGAAGTTTTCACTTCGAAAAGAATGTGTCAACTGTGTTATTTACTTAGCATGACGTGACAGGCGATTAACATGTTATTGGATTTGTGATTGTGTAGATGATGCACTCTATTGTAAATTAGTTTTTATCTTAATACATTAATTAAACCCGTTCCCATAAAATTTCCCTTATCAAAAGTAGCAAATTTATACGTTATTAGTATTGTTTTTATTATATTTGGAACAATATCAAAAGAAACTAAAAGAATTACCAAGAAAAATTTTCGTTACAATATGAAAGATTTGCTAATAAAGTGCTATTATGATATAAGTGAAATCTATGGTGATAATAAATATAATTTTATTACATAATATTAATTTAATTTATATTAATATTACAATGATTTCAAAATGTAAATATTGTGATGAATTTTCAATGATATAATATTTGAAAGAATTATATGATGTATAACTAGTAAATTAAGCCACGTTGCAGCTATATTATGGTTGTAGCACGAATGGGTCTACTCGACCGGGGTAGGACCACGCTCTCACAGAACACCAGCGTAAAATAGCAGCTCAATGCTGCTGTGTTTCGTTCGGTTAGTGTAGATAACCGAAGGGCATTTTTACCGGAAATGAGACATTCCATCTCAGTCCTCAGGGATAAATGTAGTCTAAAATCCACAGCATCCACTTACCATCAGGTGAACTGTGCGCTCATTTGTTATCATTATTCTATAAAAATGACTACTGTTCAGGATAGGTTTATAGTGCACGAGTATATGCCCAATCACAGGTCCACCTCAAGATCCCCCTCCGGTCGTATCGGCAATTCGATACGACCACAGGGGGATTTGCCGCAGGACTAAAGGGCTTTTAAAGTGAAATTTTGCCATTGCCATGCACGTGTTTATTAAAGGGTACCCTTTTATTAACATGCCGCAAATTTTAAATTTTTAATTAATAACTTAAAGTACATTGTATATGTATTCAAAGCAAATAAAGATACTTTGTTTTATTTAAAGTTATTAAGAACCAATATTATAAGCCTATTGATTCGTTTCAACCTTCATCGCCTTTCATCTCAATTAACCGACCGAATCTAAGTTCAGAATGTTTGGAAGTTTGTTCAAACAATTATCAAATTTAGCACTTCCAGCGCTTTCTCGAGACCAACGAAACCGTGTAACCAACTGGAATAGGAAACTTTACCAATAATTATCTACGTAGTTAATTTTAAGAGTTTCCATCGAAAAGGGCAAGATAGATACTTCGCGAAATAAATTAGTTTCAAGAGATATGTTGAATAAGCAAAGGAAGCAAAAGATTTTTGTGTATAATTTTTGAGTTAAACTCTAAAGTATAACTAATTTAAGATCCGCGTGCAAAATAGAATTTATCTTGTTAGATGAGCACTCTCTAACAATCGCGTATGCTGTCAATGCTACCTGAGCCCAACATCACTCTTAGGTCTATACTAGGAAACATACCACCATCCATAATATGACACGAGTTTCGTCTCTAAAATAGGCATCATCAATTAAATAGCGATTTACAAAACAATATTTTGACTTACCTTTCTGTTCCATAATCATGGCGTCATTCTAGCTGTGTATTATGTTAGTGTTGTGAATAAACGCACAAACCCTGAGGCTTATAATGTTCTTTTATCGGAAATAACTAGGAACAACGACAGAAAGAAAAAAATATGCGTGTTAGCTTCGATGCGCGACTGGAGCTTACTCCCGAAAAACGGTTGTCTTAAAATAGGCAAAAATTTTCGAAAGCAAGTGAAGTTCGCCAACACGCATAGAGGCAGCGCGCCGGACTTTTCTTTGCCCTAAAACCCTTTCATAAATGAGATGAGGCCTGTGGTCAGTAATAGTGGGACGTATATAGTTTGTAACTTTTATACTCTGCTTGTCATCCAGTGTTCTCATTGCAAACAACAAGCTCAACTGCAAGTTATAAAACTTATACAGCACGGTATTACACAACCTCAAACACTTTAAAAATGGAAACAAACATTCAAAATTCATTGCCACAGATGAGAACCTTATTTTGAAATCATGGAGGAGTTTGGGGAAAACTGCTTAAGAGAAATTCCCCAATATCTGACACAACTGCAATAGCAAATGAGTTTGCCATCTTCAAGGCTTATGTTCTTCGGTCGTTACGTGCTGCGCAAGACCAAAATATCAATGCTTGGTTGGCACCAATGCCAGTGGCAGTAAATATTGCTACTTTTACGTGGTAGAGACATACTACAGCTATATTGTAAAGCTTATACTGCTGTGTTTCATATGGTGAATATAGAGAACTGGAGAGCCTTTTTACTGGGACCGAGGCATTTCAAGAATATCAAGAACTAGACATGCAGTGTCGTCTTGAAAATAGTCAGGTATTTAGGCTGTATGACTCGTGTAAATTGCTTGTACTTGTAATTTTAGTATTGTTAATTTAATTTTTGAGTTTTTAAATTATTTTGTTGTTTATAAATTTACATTGTTTTGCCAGTACCTACTTATGCAGTTTAGAAGTAGCTGTAACATCATAACAACCTGTTTATTCCAAATTGTCCTGACTAAGCTTTTAATATTTGATTATTAGAACAACATGTTGATCACGAATTTTACCAACTAAGCTTTTGATGTAAGATTAATATAAACCACGGCCACCTAACTTCTATTAAACGTATCGTCTTGAGAGTCAATCAATTTTTGTTCGTTAGAATGACTTTACCTATTGATTGAAGTAGATGGCACTGTTACAAAGCAATTTCACTCGAAAGAATTTTTTTTGTTACACTAAAATTTAGGCTTTACATGTTTAAAAATAAGGATTGTAACATTTATTTGCTAAAAATTAAACTTTTATCTTATATTTTAAGCCGCACTTGTGGTTGAAAATTATTTTATTAAATAAATCATTTGCCGTGAAATATTTTTATTTCAAATTTCGTTTCATTTGAAGGTTTTACTTCGATTTAACTGCACACATGTCTATTTTTATTATATTATATTATATATTTATGTGTTTAATTTGTTTACATTTATAAAACAGCATGGTAGCGATCACCTCATTCCCAAGGATAATTTATCAATCCGATAATATCAAATAATGGAGTTGAGTAACTGGTATAACTAGCTTGTGCTTGTTCCTAGTATTTACAGAAAGGATTCGTACATCACTATTTTTAATAAAACTATTTTTGTTTTTGTGTACATTAAATTTTCGTAATTATATTGGGAGGCTGAAGTTAATATATTTGTTAGAGATTCCTTAGGACCTAAATTGGTCTTATTATTCTCTTCTGCAAAACAAAGATATTTTGAAGTCAATCGCATTAAATCGCGCGCTGTAAATCTAAATTCCGCACATGAGGTGCTAGCATCGTGGAGCTGAAGTACTTTAGCCTATTGCCATGCTCAGAATCGTGATCATTTTTGCGTAAACCGCATTTGCAGCCACTCAAATTTGTTAAGTTGTCATCCAATTTACCTAAAGAAACGTTTTGAGTTTCTCTTCTTATCCAATCATCGGTTATTGCGCTCCTGTGAAACTCTTTAGTTAAGGACTATCCATTCCATAATTTGTTGCGGCTACTTATTCACGGTGCGCGCTATTAAGCTGTGAAATTCTCTTACTCTTTCAATCCTCCGTGAAATTCCCTGCCAACTTTCAAAACCTAATTTACTGAACACTATCTGTCATTGCTCTCCACCTCGTCATAATTATTATTTATTATGTTTATTTTTGTATGATTCATATTTACTATGTGAATTTACGAGTACATTAAAATAATATAAAATATAATATTCCATGTAAGGTATTTATATAATATGATGTACAATATAGTTATATTTATAATTGTGGCGGTTTTGTGCAAATATGGGATTGTCTTTTTTTGTTTTTTAAATTAACTTAGTTAGCCGTTAGTCTGGACATTGCGAAGGCCTTCGATCGGGTTTGGCACAAAGCGCTTCTTTCGAAGCTCCCTTCCTATGGGCTTCCCGAGAAATTGTGCAATTGGATCACCAGCTTCCTTGCAGATCGGAGCATCAAGGTCGTTGTAGACGGTGCATGTTCTGACTACAAGCCTATTAACGCTGGTGTTCCACAAGGCTGTGTGCTATCACCAACGCTGTTTCTTCTGCATATCAATGATATGTTGCTAACTGGTAACATTCATTGCTATGCAGATGACAGCACTGGTGATGCTCTATACACCGGCCGGGCCAATATTTCTCGGGAAAACGTCGCCGAGTACCGGAACAAACTTGTGTCTGAAGTCGAGTCTTTGCTGGACAAAGTCTCGGATTGGGGGCGACTAAATCTAGTCCAGTTTAATCCTCAGAAGACACAAGTTTGCGCGTTTACCGCTAAAAAGAACCCCTTTGTCGTATCTCCTCAGTTTCAAGGCACTCCCCTTCTTGCCTCAGCCAGTATCGGTATCCTCGGAGTCGACATATCGAGTGACGTGCAGTTTCGTGGTCACTTGGAAGAGAAGGCCAAATTGGCCTCTAAAAAGCTTGGCGTGCTCAGCAGAGCGGGACAGTATTTCATGCCGGCACACCGCCTGCAACTTTACAAGGCGCAGGTTCGGCCTCACATGGAATACTGTTCCCATCTCTGGGCAGGGGCTCCCCAGTGCCAGCTCCTTCCACTTGACCGCATCCAGCGCAGAGCGGCTCGAATCGTCGACGACCGAGCCCTTTCCGATCGGCTCGATTCATTGGCACTGCGAAGAGATGTTGCATCTCTTTGCATTTTCTTTCGCATCTACCATGGGGAGTGCTCTGAGGAATTGTTCGGATTAATCCCAGCCGCCAAATTTCATGAACGCACATCGCGGCAGAACTCCCGATACCATCCACACCATCTGGATGATTGGCGGTCCACCACTGTGCGATTTAGAAGATGTTTTCTTCCTCGCACGACTTCCTTGTGGAATCGATTACCATCAGCGATTTTTCCGGACCGATACGACTTAGGGACCTTCAAGAAAAGAGCCTACTCCTTTTTAAAAGGCCGGCAACGCATCTGCAATTCCCCTGGTGTTGCGGTTGTTCATGGGCGGCGGTAGTCACTTACCATCAGGTGAGCCGCATGCTCGTTTGCCCCCTCTCCTATAAAAAAAAAAAAAAAAAAATAAGTTAACTAGATTTATTCCAATATTAGCTTCATTATGAACTTCACCGTGTTTTAACTTGTGAATATAAGAATATACGAAACAGGGCATACACGTTCAAATAGAAACTGTCCACCGCAAGCCATTAGCAAAATATAAAAGGTCTGTTGGCGTTTAGAAGTGGCTTGCTCTAAAGAATGGCGTTCGTTACTAGTCGTTAGCTTAAAGTGCCCGTACATGCTTTAGCATGTGTAAGTTTAGTAAACTATGATTGAATATAATCATAGTATGTACTCATTTTCTATGAATTTAATTACTTAGACAATGTATAAAAATGGATGCGATTTAAACGGTAAAACTATAAAACAAAAATGTAATATTTATCTAAAGGCAGAAGATTCTAATGCCTTAGTCTAAGAAGTTTATTGGGTGAGAAGATTTCTTATATTATGTGTTGCCCCATGTAAAGAGCGAAAGTTGCTTTATTGTAGACTATGCACTGAAATCGCGACAAATCCCCTTAGCAAGCTTGGCAGAAACGTATGCAGATATTTGAATCGTTTTACTTAGTTCATTTATTTAGGTGCTTTTGTCTCGATAGACAGGTATGTCAATCCCATCATACCCTCAACTTACTGACACACGGTTAAAAACCTTACTGAGAAGAATTAGAATTATAGGTGTTTCATATTCATATTATAAACTCACCATTGTTCACAATTGTGAAGGATAGTGGTGAGATTCACCATTTAAATACCATTAGTATGGGTATTTTTTCTATTCACAATATTACTGATGATGACATTGGCTAGCAAGAGCAAGTTTTTTTATTAGTTTTGAGCTGTTATCGTAATCCTCTGTTACCTCTTACTACATCCACGGTATGATAGGTGGATTCTCTTACACCGCAACTACTCGTCAAATTCGTTGATATTTACTCGTATTTATGGCCTTTTTGCCTTTACAGTAGCAAAAGGATAATTGGAACTATATCAACTGAAATCCCTTTAACAAGCTATTACAACACATACTTTTTGTAGAAATTCAAAATCTTTCTTTGTAGAAATACGTGTGAAATTTTCTTGTAGTCATACAAACTTATAATTTTTATATCTTAAATGATAAAAATCCAACAGATTCTAAAAAGAATATCGACCACGTTTTGAGACACTTTTAACACATGCAAACTCAAATTATGAAATGTAATCTATACATAGTAGATCTGTAGAACAGTCCTATTTGTAATTATAATATACTCTTAAAAAAATAAGTCGAGGGGACTAAATAAAGGGTACAAAAGCCAAATTAGTGGAATTTAGAATTTTTGTCTGTCTGTCTGCCTGTCTTTCCGTGCATTACCGATTCACGCAAAAACTAATGCATCGATTTCAATTAAATTTTATATCTGGGTAGATGGTAACCCGGGGCAACTTATAGGTTACTTTTTAATAACGAAACTTAAAACAGAAGATTAAATATTTTTTCTTCCTTTGGATGTTAATTTTCTAGTATATATGATTATGTTAGTTAATAGGCGGGATGAGTAATGTTTTTTTAAATAAATATAATATTTGTAAATAAAGTTTGAAATTAGTTTTAACCTTTGCATAGCAATTTATACGTTTTAATTATCAAAACAGCGCCATCTATCATCAAATGAAAAAAGCCTATATTTTGCCTTTAGTAACAAATAAATTAAATAATATAAACTACTTACATTTATATGTTTAATTAATAAGATTTATAAAGTTATTTAAAAAACCCTAGTGTTAAATTTAATCGTTATTTCATTTTAAAAGTGTAATAATATAAAATAATACAATTTAAAAAATAATATATAATAGTGTCATCTATCAAACGTATGATTATTGATATTTTTTTAACTGAAAACATATCAATTTTCATACGTTTGACACTAATATCTGTATATAAACGGATTAATACTGGTCTGCCTGCAATTATAGCAAAATTCTCATTAAATCATTATTTCGTGAAATGGTGTCATATCATGATATTTATCACTGTTTGTTGACCATTTTATGATATAGCTTAGCCAAATCAATGAATAGAGATCGTTTAACGATATTAATAACTAAACACAACACAGCTATTTCATGATATTATGGCCAGAACAGACAGACAAACAGATTTTAACAGAATCAGCGTCACTTTATACTTATTTATATAATAAATAAACGTTCACGGCTTTGGAGTGACTCTTGAGACAGTCGCACCCCAACCTTCTATAGCTGAATAGTATAGTTATGACTTTCATAGTATTAATGTAATGTAGCGCCCTCTACTTTCTGCTAAATAAACTAATGACAAGTAACTGATAAGGTTAAATTTTAGAATGCTACTGATACTGAATGCTTATTCGTGCACCATCAAAAATTGTCACACTTAAAAAGACTTAACTAAACCGGTGGCCATTATCGGGATGATTAACCACGATTACCACGTTTGTCAAAATGGCTAATAATACTGTTATACACAACACGTGTGTTTTGTTTGCATAGTATCTCAGCGCTCCTAATCTCAATTTTGTGTACATGGTACACAAAATTGAGATTAGGAGAGCTCTATAGTTAAATATATTGGGTGTCTGTCGGCATAGGTTACATTTTACCAATTTCATACATTTTCACGTTATCTGATGTAAATAATTGAAAATTAATTGCACTGTGTGATTTTATCTCAATTCGATGGAATAGTTCGTGGCATCGTTGGGTTTCTAATTACTAGGTAAATATGGTTAACAATTTTTTCTTTGTTTCAGTTTTTACGAATCTTATTAAAACAAATACGAGAGCCGTGTAGCTCGCCGTGAGATTTCATTACGGCAAAGGTGCGAAACGTGTACGAGTCCTTTGAGGACAAATGAATCTGTTATGAGAAATTATAGATGCTGACTTGCCACGTATCCGGTGAAGTGGTGAAGAATATTTTTGTGGGCAAACCCAAATATCTGAGAAGTAGTTGAAGAATTGCGGCATACTCTTTTGTGCCCACAAACACTATAGGTAATGAGGAGCCATGTGCTCAGTAGTGAGACGTATGTAAGCTGCTACTTTAGTTTTTATAACTTTAATGATTTTTAGAACTCTGTTTGTCATTTAAGATTTCTAAATTTTTGAGTTTTCATATTATCAGACAAATCAAGATTTTTGTGACAGTCCTGGTTTCATAGCTTACATGAGATATGTAAATGAACAGGCTGCTGCGAAAAAATACTTTAAATATCAAATTGTACTTACAAAGGTTTATTTTATGTTACTTGACAAAGGCGGTAATGAAACTGATCCAAACGTAAATTTCATAGTACACAAGCATTATTGTATATTTTACATATATGTTAACTGCAATTTGAAGTGTCGATTTACTACGTTCTCGGCGGTGAAAGAAAACCTGCATATCTGAGAAGTTTCTCAGTTGAGGTGATCGCGCGTTTGCACTTGTATTTGGCCAAAAGCTCTGTGGCCTGTACCCAGTAGTGACATGCATATAGGCTGCTACTTTTTTAGTTTTAATGGGGCAATTATGGTGTTTTTATTTCATTCATATTTTTGAAGATGTTACTCTTTTGTTTTCACACTACCGTAAATATTAACGGTAGCAAAGATTCGAAGAAATAGGACTCATCGTCGTTATCAAAAGTCCACTGAGCTGAACGTAAGTCTTCCCCATAAATTGTCAAATTGGCTGGATATTTGCTATAGTTGCCATGCTTGGCAGACGGGTTGGCAACCACAGCCTTTATTATTTTGAACTGTTGTCAGGACGATAATGTTGCCCATCTCCTGTTTGTTTTCCTCTATCGCCTCTTAGGACACACACGGAAGATATGAGATGGCTGATTCTCTTTCGCCGTCAAAATTAGGCAAAATTGTATTCTGCTTCCGATCATGAGTGAAGTTCTACCCACGTTCCCTGCGAATAGAACTTAATTTGCAATAAAAGTAATCATAAGGATTTTATCGTGTTTCATTTTAACTATTTTTAACTCCTGACGGTTTGGACACTATAAAGAATAAATGGAGAGGGGGGGGGGGTATTGATTTCTTTAACTTTTTGGTCATAGTTTACAGAGACTACAATCAACTTTTAACTAATAATGTTTGGTTCGATCTACGCAGGACGAGCATACAGTATTTCTAAGTCTTGCAATAGTATGTTTGGGTTTGAAGTTAGGATATTTTTAATTTCGATAGCCTTGGTAATCATTCTTGGTGGGAATCGATGTTCTATTGCGAGAATTTTTTTGTCTATCAGATCTGATATAATGGATGGGGCGATACTGAACATGTTGACATACTTCAGACTTCTCGGAACGTCGGTACTTCACACCAGCAATATGTTCTTTTACGCAAATTTATATGGAACAGTCTTCCGAATATATGTTTTGTGCAGGCCGCTTAAGTAAAAGTTAAAATGTAACGTGATTTATTAAAATTTGTTGTATTACTTGTATAGTATTAATCATTATCAGAACTGCATTTATGAAATTTTGAAATCTAATCGATCGTAGAAAAAATATCAGAATCTCTATTATGGTGCCCGTCAATATTAAATAGGAACAATGATATGAATCAAATATCTCATATAAGACCATGAATTCATTTTTATTTCCATAAAACTAAATTAACTTTAATTATGAATGAATGTAAAGACTAAATAATAATAGTAAATTTTGATTCCAATTTATCTTTCTTATGGATACATCGGAAGACACGGCCAATATAAAAAAAATTGTTGATGTTTCTAAATATATGATATTAATGCAATTTTTGAAAACTTATTTATTCACGCATTCTTCAATCATTTAGGTCTTTGGGTCTTTCAAAGAAATTCTTCGACAAACTGACATACTGACATAGATACACAGACACCGAAGTAACTCTTAACGTGATCAATTTTGCTTAATTTGGCGCGGAATAGCATTTAATGATGTTTCTAAATTGAAGACCACGCATGCGAAGCCGCGGGTAAAAAGCTAGTCTCTCTCTCTCTCTCTCTCTCTCTCTCTCTCTCTCTATATATATATATATGTGTGTGTGTGTGAGTGTGTGTGAAGAAAAACTTTTTATCTCTTTTTAGGCATATAGCACGCACGGAGGAGTGTGAGATGCAGTGATAATATATGTTACAAATACATTAAATTAATTAAACCCAAATATACATTGCTTACTTTCATACTGTCAATGTCAAATACTTAATTTTTTTGGACACATGTCATTTTTTAACGTTAATACTGCCAATTTTCGCCAAAGTATATGTAGGAAGTATAATGGGTATAGTACAGAGACTGATTTTGTAGTTCGGAATAATAATTAATTCGTTTACACGAATTAATTATCCAACGAGTCGAGGATAAACTAGTAACGGAATACGACACGCGCACTGTTCCACGTCAGAGCCAAGACTGTCTTAACGGCGGCCGCTCCGTCCGTTTTATACAAGCAGGACGGGTGGCAACGCAGGTGCAATGCCGCAGGTGTGCGGTACACGTGTCGTTTACAAGAATTCTGTCTAGCTAGACCGACGCCACTGCACCTACAACGGAGCAGGTGCCGTCATATATATACAACAATTAGACAAAAAGGCAAAAAAGCGTTTACTTCATATTTTTATATTAGTTACCTGTTAATTTATATTATTTAATAGTGTAGTAAGTAGTATATAGCGCAATGGTAAATGAAATAAAGCTTGCTTAGAATACAAACGTGAAAATTTAATCAATTACAGTCGCATTGCAACCGCTTGGCGACTGCTAGTAATTAATTAATTGTGATGCGAACGCGCTAAGAGTCATAACGTATCGTCTCGCATGCAGACTCCATGACTTCCAGCCTTCCGAAACAGCCGGTTTTCAAAAAGGCTTTAGTATCATAGACCACATACATATCCTGCGGTAGGTTATACAGGAGGCTGAAGAGTATAATCTGCTGTTATATCTGACGTATGAAGACTATGAGAAGCCCTTTGACTTAGTCGAAATTTGAGTGGTGTTACAGATACTTCGGCGGCGCCCCGTTGACAGTTGGTACATTGACGTGTTAAAGTGCTTGTATAGTATTGATATAATGTTACAGAATCAGAGTAAGAAACTTATTCAAATGTGCAGAGAGGTGTAAAATAGGGTAACGTTCCTTGAAACTCTTTGCTGTATTGGAAGACGTTTTGAAGCTACTGATCAGGAGAGGATATGGTATTTACATGACGAATACGTCTCGCACTTTAGATTTGCCGACAAATGTCATTATGGTAGAATCCTGGAAGACCTGGAAGATCCAAGCAGGCCTTAGCACTATGTTTAGTGTTTTCCAACATGCACAAGACAAAAAAAAACAGATCTGACGTCCAATTTACACCTTAAGTGGTAGTTTTTGGAATCATTACGTTCGAAATTTTTGATCAGTATTTCATACATCAAACTGTGACAAAATGTCCGATCAAGTAAGGTCAACTGATGAATTCAACTGGACTGGACTGCGTTCCGGGTACTGTGATAAATCTTGTCCGATTTTCTTTAGAATCTTAAGACGAAAACATACAATCAGTGATGACTTGCGAAACTTAAGCGTAGTATATGACTGCTGGCCAGCGGCTGGATGAAAAGGATTATGCTAGGAATTTCTCTGCAAGTTAAAATCCGTAAAGAGAATACCCGCAGAAGAACAAGAGTAAGGCAATGTGCCGGGCTATATATCTCGAAAAACCGACAACTGATGGGAAAGAAAGTCTTCCGAGTGGCAGCTTCGTACTAGAAAACGTTGTATTTACTTCATCTAGAGGCAAGCGCCTAGTTGCTAAAATTAACGCATAATATTATCAAATATTTTATACCTACTTCTTATTTATTTCGGAATATATGTACGTTTTGTGTATACTATGATTGAATCATTATATAAAAGAATACAAATATAAACATTAATTTAATTTAAAGTCTTACATATTGAAACATTTAATTATTCATTGTTATGAAAACTTACGTTAAAATTATGCCGCGAGTGGAGGACAGATGTTCGGTAATTTTAATTTAATATTTGATTCCTTACAGAAACTTTCAAAATTACATTTCGCGAAGTTACTGGAGACTTATTTCCTCAAGACTTTTTAATTATTATTCTGTTTCTAATAATAAAAGATGTCAATAATTTATACGTAAAACTGTAGAATTGTATTATCTTTTGTTACACTCATTAATTAAAATTTTTATTCTAGCTAACGTTAAGGCATATACTTTTAAGAATGGTGTAAGGTTAAACCTTATCTAACGTTACTTGTTTTCATGGGGTAATACATGCGAATATCCACTTTGCGATTAGGAAAACGTGTGGTGATGTGCGATTAAAATTCCAGCTAGCTCCAGATATTGGCGGGGCCCTCTTATTTTCAAATTATTTCTGAACATTAAAAGTTAAAGTTACATTTGACTAAACTAAAGGTTTGTAAGTCAAGAGTTGAGGATTCGAAACTGTCATCAGATTTTGTTGAAATGTTTCTACATATAATTTGGTATAAGGTGTGACTTCCAAAGTTGTTTCTAGTTATAGTAGTGGTAGAAAGTTCGATTACATGGGAATAAAAGAAGGAAGAACCATACACGTAGGTAGCCAAATAAAATGCCAAGACCATGTTAGGTACGTTAGACAACGTTACGTATCAATTACGATATACCTCCTTGTTGTGGAATATTCTTATTTCCCGCATCTTCATTTGACTATTTGAGAGTCTGACGATGATTGCTATTGGATCTATTTTGATCTAGGACTTAAAAGCCCTGTGTTTATGTGGGAATATGCAAAAAAATGTGCCAATTATGTTACTGCCTTCCGGGCCTATTAATAGGATTGGGTTTGTGTTTGTGTAGGCGAAGGACAAGTTGTGTACTTGTCTTGTCTTGATTAATAGGGTTTATGTTAGTATAGGCAAAGGACGAGTGACCTATCAATTTTTCTCAATTTTCCATGTAAACCGTTCTTATTCTAGCTAAACGTAGTGTGTTATCTTTATTCTCTTTAAGCTCTGCCAGTTGTGAGGGTTTACAGGCGTAAAGATTATATAATGTCAATGAATTTACATAATTGTGTTTTATTGGATATAGCAGATATTTAAGTTTATCCTAAAGATACTTGCTTAATACAAATTTTGAATAACGCCTAAGCTCTGTCGTTGTAGAGAAAATTTGCCTCAGCCGTCACGCTTGGTAGGTGAATCGAGGACCACAGTAACAGATGTCTCACAACTTTGATACTGCTACTCGTCGACGGTCTGGGTACTTTTATGTTTAGACAGCATTGCGTCTAAATTAAAATGGGAGAAAGTGGTAGCCGCCGCCACTGTAGACGAGAAAATCGCTGCGTTTAATAACACTGTTCTCAAGCTTTATTATGTACATGCTGCAGTCAAGAGGGTGAATGTCAAGCGATCACTTGCTCCGTGGATAATGAAAGGTGTTCGCGTAGCCATGAGGCGTAGGGACCGGAGTTTTCAAGGCTTTAGAAAAGAGCGGAGTGATCTGATGGAACCTCTATACATATATATACAATAGTATCTAAAGAAAAATAACCTAAATTATCGGAGCTTAGCATATCTACATATAACAACAATCAGCTTGATCAGCTGAGAGTTTGGAAAACCTAATAACCGATTAATTTTTTAGGTTGTTCTGACACTATTAAATACGAAATAAGTTTTAATGTATTGTTAATGAGGTATAAATCAGAATTTATTACGAATTGTATTGGAATATGGTCCATAATCTTGATTATGTATATACGCGAGCCATGTACGTGTAAATTATGGTACAATTAAATAATTATTAATAAAAAACTATAAATGTAAAGAAATAAATAAAAATAAAACAAAAATTGACCTTGACAAACAAATAATGGAGAGATACGGGAACGTCCATCACTGGTAAAGCATATAGTTCTCGAACAGGGTATGTTTTCAGGATTGGATGATAAAATCGGGAGTAACGGGTACTAGGGAACAATACCTTCACTACAAGTGATGTGAACGAGTTTACTCATATTAGTACTGTTGGGGACCAGAGAAGTCTTAAATTTGTTACTCTTAATGATGGTACATAGAGGTCATATCCTTCATTGGATCATAGCGTGAACTTAGTTTTCCTCCGTGACAATTGTTGGAGTCCTTTTAAAATGACTTAAACGTAGACCTCAAGGTTGTGCACAACCTAAGGTACACTATTACCTTGATATAGTATGATTAAAAAAAGTTTATGTACCAATAAAATAAAATGAATGTAATGAAACTGTAATATAATACCCAAGTAAATGGGGGGCCCATATTCATAAAGTACCCGCGTGATAAATATCACGAAATAAAATATAAATGAAATGAATTAATACTCCGATTCCCGGTATCTAAATAATAAACAAATATATAAGTGAATAGAGAGAAATAAAGCTAGCTAAAGGTAAAAAATATCAAGAAAAAAAAAGTATCTACGTACAAGAATGATGAAAAAAAGATAATAAAAAGGCCTAACTCGAAAATAAGGAATGAGATGAAAAAGTATGAATAAATAAATAATACAAGAGTATTTTAAAATATAAATGAATGTATAACTATACTAGATCTTCGCGAATTACCTAATTATGTATGTTGTATGTATGCATGATACATCATACAAATTCTATTGTAACCGTGAAATTACTATGGTGTAGAGGGATCTGGCTACCCGAACTACCCATAGAATATACCTATACTTTATTTTTGTAATTTATATTTAGGTCAAACAATATATAATTACATTGTATTTTTGTAATTTATATTAATAATAAACATATTTTATTTTTATTTTTATAAGTTTAAGAAAAAACAAATGTATTCATTTATTTTTTATTTTTTTTGTCGGTGGGAGGTGTAGTGTAGTATAGCCACGCGACTATATATATATATATATATATATATATATATATATATATATATATATATATATATATATATATATATATATATATATATATATATTACCATTATATACAATAAATAAACTACAAAATATATAATATAATATAACATATTATTCTCACATATAATATAAATGGATGGATGGACGATTGATGTAAGAAGCGTTGTCTTTAATAGATGATTACGCACCAACTTTTTAAAAGCAAACCTATTGGGAGCTTTTCAGATGTTATCGAGCAACGAGTTCCAAAGGCGTGTAGTCTGAACTGTAAAGGAGTTACCATAGACCTCGGTGAAGTGAACTGTATTTACATATTTTGTTGTTATAAGAAGAAGGTAAGCACCCTATCATGAGATGACGGGAGATATTGAAATTTACTCTTAACATAAGAAGGCAAAAATTCATTCTCTCTCTATTTCATTGACTCATTTCCTATATCACACCGGGTTCGATTCCCCGGTTAAATTACCTTTTGTTGTTTCTTAACAAATTTACATAATAATTATCTGTGTAAAATAAATGCAAATTTTGTATAAAAATAGATGCTTATTTTCAATGTATAATACATGAATGTAATTTTATTTGTGTTATCAGATAAGCAACATTATAACTGATAAGGATAGTGCTTGTGAACCTTGGTGTTTCATAATGAACGGAGATAGGTGCTATGTGACCAAGGATTTCACTAGCCTCCTTTTTTTTGCGCCCAGAAGCAATTGGAAAAAGGGCTACCCTTTACGTAGGGAGGCGAAAAATGCATTATGCATACCACGACGGCCGGTCTGTCGTGGTTATGCGGGACTCACTGCCTACCGGGGACCTAAGTGATATCCGCTAAGAACCGCCTTTGCGGACTGGCAACCAGCTGTTTAAGCTTCTTATGCCGTATCGGAAGCGACCCTCTTATGGGAAATGTGGGCGCAGGCGGCTACCAGCCGCTGAGGGAGTGCCTAAGGCAAATTAATTGTGAATGAAAATTAATTATGAGTTGGCCTGAGCCGCCAGGAGGCAGTTCAGATCGTTTGAAAGTTTATTAGGCTTGTCTGAGAGGGATTTCCTCGGTCTGTGGACGATATAGCGGGAGGGGGTGGGGCTGCATAATTAGCTGCCTCACGAATAAGTTTGTTGGAATGCGACTCTGAGGCTTTGAAGAAGTTCTCAGAGAGTTTTTTAAGGAATTGTTGTATTGTTGGGATTTCTAAGTCCCGATGGAGGTCGGCACTACGGACGTACCACGGTGCGTTCGTAGCTCGACGACAGAAGAAGTTTTGAACTATTTGAAGTTCATTAATAATTTTGGGATTAGCATGTGCAAATATAGGGGCCGCGTAAGACATTACCGGTCGTATACAGACCTTATAAAGGGTTCGCTTATTTCTTAGGGACATTTTACTATGTCGGCCCAACATACTGTTAAGCCTACCTAGATAAAAACGTGCTAGACGGGTTACTCTTTTGACATGAGGCTCGAAAGTGAGCCTTGTGTCAAGGGTGACACCTAAATATTTAGCAAACGTATGCCAGGGGACAGGGTCCCTAACATACGTATTGGTGGAGTATTTTTGATACGGCAACGTTTATAATCGAATTGAACTGCGTAGCTCTTCTCCGGGTTCACATCGATGCGCCATTTTTGGAACCAAGCTCCTAGGTCATCGACTGACTTTTGGATCTTGTTCCTTGTGAAAGGTAGTGTTTTACCTTTGCAGTATAGAGCAGTGTCATCTGCGAAGAGGGAGAGCTGTACACCATTCGACGGAATTGGAATGTCGTTGGTGTACAAGATGTAGAGGAGGGGAGCAAGTACTGATCTCTGAGGAACACCAGCTTTGATGGGGCGCTGAGAGGAGAGCGTGCCTTCGTGTCTAAAACGAAAGGTACGATGTTGTAAGTAAGAGGCCACGAGACGTACTAGACGATCGGAAAGACCTACTCTATATAGTTTGAATATAAGGCCTTCATGCCAGACTCGGTCGAAGGCTTTGGCAATGTCAAAACAGACCGCGATGGTCTTTTGACGAAGTGGATAAAAACCGCCGAGGATATATTCCACAATGCGGTGAACTTGTTGGGGGCAGGAGTGTTTTTCCTCGGAAACCAAATTGGGGGGGATGACAACAGGGTCACCGTCTATGGGAAACAGATGGCCTCATTCGAGTGAGGATGACTCTTTCGAGGAGTTTGCTCATGGCCTTGAGGAGGCTAATGAGACGATGACTGGAGGGGAGGTTAAGAGGCTAGCCTGGCTTGGGAATACCAATGACAGTTGCCTTTTTCCGCGTAGTGGGAAAGTAACTAAGATTGAAGCAGGCGTTGAAGATAATAGATAAGAGGGTTAACACCTGCTCTGGAAAGTGTTTAAGAGCTTGGTTGGAGATGCCATCTGCGCCTGGAGCCTTTTTGGGCTTAATTCCTTTGATGAGGGATGAGATCTCATCATTGGACACAGTGATAGGGTCAGAGGCTGTAGGGGGTGAGTTCCGGCGGCGGACCTCATCCTCCACTGCCTGCATATGTAAGGGGTCGACAGGTTGGGAGCTAGGAGAGCATTGTGCGGCAATGCTGTCTGCAAAGCACTCAGCCTTTTCGTCGCCTTCGAAGGCAACCGTACCGTCGGGGCGGGAGAGAGGGGGAGTGTGAGTGGTAGCGTCTATACGGAGGGCTCTAGCCATCTGATAGTACGCTGTATGCGAGGGAGATATATTCTCCATGAGTTCAGTCCTTTGGAGGTCTCAAAGTTCGGAGAGACGGAAACGGAGTTCTCATTGAAGACGATTGGCCCATAACAACCACATATACATATACACATATACACATAACAACGTAACATACCCGAAAATATAAATGTAATAAAAACTGCATATATTGCTCCATAACAAGTAAAAAAGTAGCAGCTTACATACTCGTACATGTTACTACTGGGCACCGGCCGCAGAGTTTTTGGCCAAAAAAGTGTTCGCTGCGCTGATTCCAACGCGGGATGAATGTAATGTAAATGATTCAATTATTTACATCGTGTATTCTGTAGCATTGTGTTATTTCAATTTATCAGTGACTTGCCATTTTAGTTTATTTAGAAGTAATTAGATGGTGCTATTATTAGATGAACTAATGAAAGTCAAAATTATACTATCTAGTAATATCGGCGATAGAAACGAACGTTTATTTATTATATAAATAAGGCATAAAATGATGTCAATTCTGTTAAAAGTTCTGTTTCTGTTAAAGAATACGCTGTCAGCGCCGCTAGCGGTCAAAAACGATTTAATGATATCATCATATTATGACCGTATCATGAAATAGCAACGTTATGTTTATTATTAATGTCTTCAAACGATTTCTATTCATTGATTTGGTCAAGCTATATCATGACATGGTCAACAAAGAGTGTTTAATATCATGAAACGTCCACACCATTTCACGAAATGATAGAATATGATATATGATCAATTCTGGGATCTGGCCACGACATACATAAAAATCTCTTTAATAAAACTAAAATGATAATAAAAATTTTGCAACGAATGCAGACACACCAGTTTTAATCACTTTACATATATATTAGTAATTCAAATATAAACCTTATCAATTTTCATATTTTTGATAGACTCACTATTATCTATTGAAATTATTACACTTTTAAAATAAAATAACAAAAATACTAAAAAAATTAAACGTTAGAATTTTTTAATAATTTTAAATATCTAATCATTTAATCATATAAATGTAAGTAATTTATATTATTTAACTTCTTAGTAACTGAAGGCAAAATATACTACTTTATCCATTTGATGATAGATGGCGCTGTTTTGATAACTAAAGTGGTGTAGTTTCAAATTATTTTACCAAGGTTATAACTATGTTTTAAAGTTTATTTATAAATATGGTATTTATTTGCAAAACACCCGTCATCCTATATAACTAAGATATAATAGAAAATTACCATCTAAAGGAAATAAAATACTTAACCTTCTTTTTTAGTAGTTCCGTAATCGGATAAAAAGTAGCCTATAAGTTGCCCGGGGTTACTAACTACATACATACAAAATTTTATGTAAATCGGTTCAGTAGTTTTTGCGTGAATCCGGAATACACAGACAGACAGAAAGACAGATAGACAGACAGACAGACAAAAATTCTAAAAACCACAAATTTGGCTTCAGAACTCTTTATTTAGTCCCCTAGACTTGTTTTTTGAAGAATATATTAGGATTACAGACACGAATTTTCTACAGATTTATTATAGTTTATGTATGATATGTATTATTTTTTTTATATTTATATACTTTAATTAACATTATTGACTTTTAGCGTTTCACATACCTACTTCATATTTCTATCTCTGCATCACCCAAAGGTTGACTGGTAGATAATGCCTCAGGCATTAGGTCCACCTATACATCTTATTGTATGATCTCGCCTGCTAAGCGTAGCGAATGTGGCAAATATTGCCTATATTCGACTATAATTCGAAATAATGCCTATCTATCGGCGGCCACGGGATCTATCTTGGTTTTCCCATAGCAAGCACTAACAAGACGATAAAGGGAGATGGATTCTCTTACGCCTTTATCCTAATTTAATAGCTGGTTATGACTTTATCTATTAAATTTTTTTATAGGATAAGGGTGACACACGAGCACACAGTCCACCTGATGGTAAGTGGATGCTGTGGCCCATAGACATCTACATCTATCTTCGATTAAGAATCAAAATGCAGATGCGTTGTCACCCGTGAGGACCAAGATCGAATGCCTCGTTTCCAGCAAAAGGATCTCCGGTTCTCTACACTAACCATACGAAACACAGCAGCGTTAAGCTGCTATTTTACGCTGGTATTCTGTGATATAAAAATAATATCTGTACCCCGCGGTTTCACCCGCATATATCATGTGTCTGAGCCGTGCGACATAACATGATACCAGGTTCAAGCATTTTAGATAGCAATGTATTGAAACATTTCACAAAATTAATGTAGTACTTTTGTCTATCGGCATATGTTATAGAGTAAAGTTACATTATCCACTCTCCCTCACACTTCACACTTTTCATGTATCGTGTACTGTTATTGGAACGCTCAACCGGGATGGGAAGGGTGAGTGGATGAAATTTAACTTTGCTCTATAAAGTACATATGTCAATAGATAAGAGTACTCCATTACTTTTGTCATTTTTTTAACTAAAATGATTGAGCTAACCTCGCCACTGCTGGTTTCTCTAGGTTGTCATCGGACGGTTAGGGTTTACGCGTCGATAGTGTGCCGAGTCGAGTGTTGAATAATTTAAATTTTTCATTATCTATTAATCATGCAATAAAGAACGTAATTTATCTTAATTAAATTGTTTTTATGATGAAGTAATTTTCGTTTGTAAGCATTAATATACCATGTCTAATAATAACGCTCATAAATTACTTTTTAATTTTTAATATTTTTTTTCTCAGAAAATACCCTACTTTGGCTTAGGTATAAGAAAAAATCATATGGTTTCCTGGAGTTTTTTTAGATGGAGTAAGAAAGGTTACTAACTATTACGATAGCGCACGCGGATAAAACATATCGGGAGCAATTTTTCTTTTGACTTTCCGACCATAAATCAATATTTAGGCTAGCTGAGAAGTGTAGCCTATAATGCTAGATAGCCTAAACTATTCCGCAAAATTTTGGCTATTATATACAAAAATATTTTTTTAAATCGGATTGATAGTTCCATAGATTCGCATGTTTAAAAAATAGAAAAAAAAAATCAAAAAAACTTCCGGTTTATTATATTAGTATACATGTATCTTCACATAATGTTTTAATTAAAAATCAAATAAGGATTTGTGCATACCAATTTATGTAACATTTTATCGGTGGAGTAAATACGTAGATGCTTATTAAGTTTAATTAAATAACGTCGTAAGCCCATAGAACCGACTGTAATCCTGGATTCTACTTATAAACATTATTCATCCACAAAATTATTACTTTTTAAGCTACTTAGGTAGCTTTATTAACATTTTTAAATCCACCTTTAAAACAGTTATTCCATAGATAATAATTTTGTAAAATTTATGATATGTTATATTTAAAAAATAATAAAACAGTGGATTCATCCCTTTTTAGTTGCAAAAATTAACCAAACGGTAAATCACTTAGTTCTTAATAATTAATATAAGATCTTATATAGGCCCCAGGAGGGCACTATTCATTAATTACTTACAGAATAAGTAAAATTTTTAAGTGCCGATATACTGTGTATTCGGAAATATTGAGACAGCTATTGGAAAAGCTATGTGAAGGCGGTGTCAGAAAGCCCACATTAAATCCCAGAAAGTTAAATCTTCCCATAAAAGGAGGAATAAACATCCCGTTTACATCAGGCATAAAAATTCTCGACCGTCGACGGGGACAAGAGTTAAAAGCAAAAGATATCTTGAAATCCAGTCGTCAATCCACCTGTTAGGATTGACGATTAAGGTAAAACTCCTCTTCAATGTGAGAGGCCTATATTTAAAGACAATCATTATTATAAGAAAATCCGACATCCTGCAGCATCCGCCAACACACATTCATGCAGCATGACGGGCTCCTCTACTCTTTTCTGCTTTAAAGCAGTTTTAGAAACAAGACTTTATGTCACGAGTCTAAAAACGATACATATTTAGGTTGTTACTTGTAACTATAAACTGAAACTATTAAATATAACATAATTATTTTAGGAACAATTTTGTATTTTACAAGACCAACCTTAAATCCTATTAGACAGAAGCGAACAGAAAGACAAACCATGGCTATTTTAAAATTATATGTGTTAACGGCAGAAATGCTGTTTATATAAAAATTATTCTTAACTATTTGGGAGACATACATACTCTTTTGTATTATATATTATATTGCAAACGATAAAATCGGAGCAACGCCAAATACCTGCTCTAAAAAGCCTTTTCTTTTGTAAGCTTTACTTTGTGCCGAAATGGAAGAATATTTCCTCGGGGAAAACAAGTATATTCGAATACATTCTATTTGTTTCTTCGCAATTCAGTACAAAACAAGACTGCCAATAAAGTAACATATTTATGGGATATTAATTTACATATAAATCTTTAAGGGCAAAACGTTTTTCATTTTGAACACGCTTTTATTAAATTGACTATGTATTTTTTTATAGGATAGGGTGACAAACAAGCACACAGTCCACCCGATGATAAGTGGTTGCTGTGACCTATAGTGATCTACATCTACCTCGTTTGCGAATCAAAATGCAGTTGCGTAATCACCCGTCAGGACTAAAATGGAATGACTCTTTTCCAGTAAAAAGGGTCTCAGGTTCGGTACACTCACCATACGAGTGCACGAGACACAGCAGCATATGTGAATAATCTGAAATTTTGCAGACGTATTAAGAACATTATGATTTTATGGCTATGATCCAGTTCCATTAATTTGTATAAGTATATTATTGTAAGTTAATAAAATATTGTAATATTGTAAGTTTTTAAAATCTAATATTATTAAAAAAACAAGTGCAAACCGAGGCCGCTCCCTGCTGGCACCACAACAATAAAATAATAGCAAATTTAAATATCGATTTTGCACTTGATAGACGGTTAATTAATTATTCCAAGAAGACCAGCATGTTTACAAAATTAAATATATTCGAGGTCATTTGAAGTACGCCAATACGTATTTAGATAGCATATCGGATTCTAGTCCAATCCAAAACCTCCTCAGAATGGGAGGAAACATATTTATAGGTATGTGAAATGTTCAAATTTCAATCTCTGGTAACTCTCCAAGGCAAATATATCCAAACAATTTATACTATACTGTTACACGATGATAACTAGACAGAGGGCTTGGTTAATGATTGCGTCACCGAAATGGTGGGATTATGCGAACAACATGCCGGTCGCTGTTCAGTTTAGCGGCATTTTGGCTCGAACGGTCGGAGTGAGCGCACGTGCTAGGAAGTTGATATTAGCTTAAATCGTTAATTATTAATTAATGTAGTAAAATGTAATATAATAAGAGATTTGTAATACAAGTTTTGTTTTAAGTACATTATTTTATTAGATTTTTACTTCTAGTCGATTATATCAGAAGTAGGATAATGCTTCTTTGCCTATACCCGCTTTTGGAACACCTGACTAACATTAAAATTAAGAAGATTCGAAGAAAATTAAATTTATGTCGTTATTAGATTTTAACGATTTAGTAGTTTTCTTTTTGTTTTGTGTTCGGTTTATTAATCTCAAACTCTCTGAACAACATTCTCGCTCTCGTAAACTCAAAAATTAGTTGAACAAGGATGTGCTCGATGCTAACCTTGCTAGATTGATTACGATTCAGGAACGTTTTACTTCACTGCCGTCGCCGTTCGAGCCAATTTTACAGGCCGCGTAAACATCTTCGGTACAATCAGGTACAGGCATCTTATTCGGTACTGCCCACGCTTATTATTGGTGCAGCCGTCGACGTCATATGCGATGACGACTCGATGGCACCTGTTTGTTTATCACGAGAAAGCATTGCCACAGGTGGGAACACAACTGACAGAACCGTGGAGGCCATCACTTCATTAGTTAAAGTAAGGTATATTAATTATTGTATTTCTAGCTTTGACCCTCATTTTCATATTACCGACGTTTGCTTCTAGTAGTAGTAGATAGGGTTAAAGAAACTAAAGGATAAAACGATAACGAGTGTATGTTGCGAAACGGTAATTTTTGTGAAAAGAGAATCACGTGTGTGGCTTAATGAGTAGTCTAGCATCGATCATTCATGGATGGATTTCAAACAAGAATTTAAAATGATGTGCCCGCGAACCTTCGAAATTGTGTTTGTTCGTTACTCGTATGATGTGATGTTACTTACACTTTCGTTGGGTTGGGTTAAAGGACTATCTGACGGACTGATTGTTGCTATAGTGTTAAGGGGCATCACAGATGCTCATATTAAAACTGCAGCTATTAATGCAACGATACAACCTAATGATTAAGTGCAATTTTTGTCGCGGTACATAAAACCAAAAAAATATTTTCCGTTTACCCGCGATATTTTTCGTGGGTCGCGCCCTGGTTTCGGACCAACCATTACTCGACGGTATGAAAATGAAAAGGAGGTTGGCGATTTAAAATGTCACTTTTGTGAAAAATTTGGGCATAAGCATATATAATGCATGAGTGCTAAAAGAACGCGACTAGGTAATAGTTCGGGTTCGTCGCCATCTAACACGCAGTCATCGCATTCCGTAACATGCTCATTTTACAAAAAGAATGGTCATAAAATAAATAACTGTTTTACCAATCAACGTTCGCAGTGTACAAAATTTAACTCGCACAATGTAAATTTTTGTAGTAAATTAGACGGTAACGTTTCGAGATCAACAATTGATGTAACACGTTTTACATTTTTAGTTATATATATATATATATATATATATATGTAGGAAGGGTAATTGTGTATAGTACAGAGACTAATTTTGTGGCTAGGAATAATAATTAATTCGTTTACACGAATTAATAATCCAACGAGTCGAGGATAAACTAGTAACGGAATACGACACGCGCACCGTTTCACGTCAGAGCCAAGACTGCCTTAACGGCGGCCGCTCCGTCCGTTTTATACAAGCAAAACGGGCGCCACCGCAGGTGCAATGGTGCAGGTGTGCGGAACACGTGTTATTTACAAGAATTCTGTCTAGCTACACAGATGCCGCCGCACGTGCCGTCACGGCCATACTGACATGCGTGCGTCCTCGCACGCGCTCCATCACAATCTTAATTATCTGTAGACAGAAAAACATCGTTCGATTCTCCTGACAAAACAGCGTCTAGTCCGGTCTATATTGACCCTTCACACTCGGGTGACAGTCAGTTTTGTACCGGCAGTAAGCCCTAAAAAACTTTAATCATCTTTATGTTAGATCGGAATGATTAGTCTGTAGCTTTTTCTATTTTCTCTTTTTTTTTTCAAGTACTGATTTCGCTAGTCCGGAATAACTATTCCCTATAGCCATATCATTGGACCGGCACAAAGCCCTGCAATGATAGTAAGAATTATTTTTTTTCTTACGCTTTTTTTTTCAAGTACTATTTATGCTAGTCCGGAATCACTATTCCCTTTAGCTATATCATTGGACCGGCAAACGCCCTGCAATGATAGTAAGAACCACTTTTTTTTTTCTTACTCTCTTTTTTTTTCAATTCAGTATAGAACAGTTACAGATCAACCATACCGCAAACATGTCCCCGTCACAATCACACAAAAGTGTATCGTGAGGGACGTAGTGACACGATAACACCTAAGTATGTAAACCAACAGCAAAACGACACATATCCCAGTGCAGCACAAACCAGCCTCCCTGCAACTTCATGTTCCTTTCCTGCACTAGAATAATTACTCCGTTAGAGTGTTGCAACATCTCTAGTATTTTATAGATGCACAGACACGGTTACCCCTGACTGTCGCACGTCCTCGTGCGGTTGACAGTGAACAGCATACGGTCTATCAGTTATCACCACCTGCTAACAGATATTAACTCTTGTTAAATATTACAACAGTCGACCATCCCAGACTTCATTTAAGTCTGGAACGCGCCGATATGGCTACCTCCAGGCAAACGCACTACAGCTTTTCGTTTTGCTGCGTTCGTGCCACATTCGCGCCAGCAAGCCGTCGCGCCGTACTAGCGCTAGCGAATCGTCGCACTGCTTTGCAAAATTAAAAGGAATCGAGATAAATGTATTGCGAACCATGGAATTCCGAGCTTCCAAAATTCATCACATATTCTCTTAAGAAACGGCAACTGTATGACATCTGAAAACATTGCAAAAAAAAAAATGGAAACTATGTGTAGAGACAGATAGCACAACATATTTCGAAGCGAATGAGGAAACTGCGCAAAATCTACGAAAGCCGTCCATTTACAGCGCCAAAGCACCATTTGTTCGGCGGCCGCTTGAATTGCCTTGCCGTAAGATCAGCCGATAAGTTACCGACTATAGCGGTGTAGGCTCAATTTTACTAGCGCTCGGCCGTACCTGACCATGTTCGATTAGCCGTCACAACATCTTCCTCATTGATCATTGATGTAGAGATTTCTACGAATCTCTCGACATCAAACCCCAATCTTGTCGACCACACAGTATTCGGAGCAAACTGCAACACTGATCAACACATTAGAACACAAAAATGTTACTTTTTATTTTCAATTCCTAGCATGTTAAAGTTAATCCTTTATTTTGGTACATCACTTAAACGTTTTGAATTTCAAAATATAACAGATGATAATCATGTTTCGCATGAACTATCAAATTACAACAAAACTTGAACAAGTTAATTAGAAAGCCTCCAACATTTGTTTTGACATTTGTTAACATATTTAGGTACGTCAAGAAATAATGAAAATACTTGCGGGTACTTTTAATACAAATCGAACAAATTAAAAAAATTTTGCTTAAATAATTTCACTTTATCTTTTCTCTACACTTTAATGATACGACAATATCGTAAGTAGGACAGCAAATTTCATTACGGTATTTAACACAAAAACAAAATCATCAATGCAGAATGCATTATAGTCTTTCACAAATGTAATAATCCTCATATTATTCGATGATTGTATGTGGGCAAAAATGGGGACTTTATCCCACTTCTGATGTAGGAAGGGTAATTGTGTATAGTACAGAGACTAATTTTGTAGCTAGGAATAATAATTAATTCGTTTACACGAATTAATAATCCAACGAGTCGAGGATAAACTAGTAACGGAATACGACACGCGCACCGTTCCACGTCAAAGCCAAGACTGCCTTAACGGCGGCCGCTCCGTCCGTTTTATACAAGCAAAACGGGCGCCACCGCAGGTGCAATGGTGCAGGTGTGCGGAACACGTGTTATTTACAAGAATTCTGTCTAGCTACACAGATGCCGCCGCACGTGCCGTCATATATATAATTAAAAATGTAAACACACATCTTAGAGGTGAACAGAAAGACCAGCTTGTGTTGATTATAAGTGAGTTTTCAAAGTTCTTTATAACTCGCACGGCTTCATCAACAGTCATGGCAGGTAGTATGAAAATAGAAGCTTCCAACAATGACATACAAATGGTATGCTATATATCGTACGAATTATCTTATGATGAGAAGCTTCGCGTTCGGAGTATAGTTAGACTGATTGGCTAAAGGCATTATACGTAAATCCGAATCGCCATGCGCAAGCTCTGTCTTATTTTGGTTAAAAAGAAACATGGCACAAATCGAACGTAAGTAGATTATAAAGGGTTAATTTTCAAAGAGTAGCCAAATTTTATACGTAGGTTGAAATATATTAATAATGATATACCATTATTGCAGTTTATGAAAATACGAGTAAGTAAGGCTTCTACTTTTTTAAATTATCCTAAATTGAGAGTGATTTATGGGCAACAACTACGTGTACGCGCGCTCCTCTCTGTGTGATTTGCGACTGATCGACCCTTACGAATGTATGCGTGCGTAGTAATATAGTAGGCGTTAGATATTTATGAATTACAATCAGTTAAATAATGCATTACCATGTATTCTGAATTTAAAAGATAAAAAGGACAGAATGTTTGAGGCTTTTTTTACTTACATAATTTAAAAAAAAAATTAATTATAATTTTTCTTCACCATTCATCCATCCATCATTAATATAGGCTATTACTTATTCTGCACCTTCTCTGCAAATTTGGCTGTATATTGCAAAATTAACCTGTAGAGTCTTGAATTCACGCACAATAAAATACTATTATATGTCTTTTACACATGGAACTTCATGTCATTACTATGCTTATACGTCATAGAGACCTATATTTATAACATTAATTTGTATCATAATACAAAAGGAATATATGATAGTAAGGTCTACATACGTTACTATCATAAATCCCTAATATAGGACTATACATCGTGCAAAAGTACTATTAGCAGTCAGATACCAAATCATCCAATATATATGTACAACCATAGGTATGCGTCTCCGGAAACTCTATCTATAAGCAATCATTACATGAACACACCCCAGTAATATAAGAACACTCATTGACTTCGAAAGTTTTGACCCATTTTTAAATTATATTACTTTATTATTGTAATATAATTATATCTTTATTATTATTTTATTATTATCTATTATTGTAATATAATTGAATTGAATTTCTATTAAATAATGCATTTTGAATATTTTAAGCAGTTTTAATAAAGGTTTTTAAAGACAGTATTAATTCTTTACTATTCTATAATAGTTAATATTCGAAATGAATGTATTTGAGCTTTATGATTATTAATGCATTTTAATTGTTCAAAATATTATATCGATGATATTCGTTTTATTAAAGGTCTTTATAGTGAAATTAATTATTATTATTTATTAATAATAATAATGTATTGTACTACTATACAATACTAGGCACAATTATAGACTAGGGGCCGTCTCTTTGTAACTCTTGTTATGGGGGGTACGCCTGGCGAACAGGTTGGCAACTGTATTATTTTTTTGTTACTTGCTGTTATCAAAAAGATGCTGCTGCCCATCTCCTGGTTTGTTTCCCTCTGTCACCTCTTACGACACACCTACGGGAAGATATGGGGTCTTATTTCTCAGACATGCCGTTTTCTTTTACTTAACCGCTGAACACGTGGTAAATCAGCACTTAAAATTGCAATTAACAATAGCATCGGTACCGGCGGGGATTGAGCCCGGGTTGCTCGCGTACTGTTAAATTTACAGCGAATGCTAAGCCATTAACATACCACGGCTCTTCATTAGTTTAACATATTATTTAATTATTTTAACATAAGTTACTTTCATATATTCCAAATGTTATGTTTAACTCTATTTTTGTGCTAGTATATAATATATAAATAAAATAAGCTTCATGTATGTAAAAACAAGGTAATCATTACCCTAAAACTTTTAATTAAAAAACTTTGTAAAGCCTCCGCCTTTAAATAGACTGACATTTATATCAAACATTTACAATAAAATATTTAAACGCAAATGTCTTATAATACGATTATTCGTTATCTTATTAGACGTTACTCTGGATTACTTAAATATTACTTGAGTTACTTAAATATAAACAGCTTCTTTAACGGTATTAAAGCTTCGGAAGTAATAAAGGGAAGCCGTACCTTGAATATTTTTGTCTACACTTCCTTTTTATTCATTTAATCGCAAGTCGCATGTTGCAAACCAACACAAGTCCACTGTCAACTATAGGTTTTCAAGAAGATTGAAATAAAGCGCGTTACTGAGTCATTTGCTTACATCGATTTTCTGAAATTTTCATTTCGACTTCGCTCCATCTAAGCTCAAAACAGTTGCTGAATAGCTCGGAATTGTTAGATAAATAATCATTATGCAATATTACATAGCAAACTTCACAATTAATATCAATATGAATCCATTTCAAACTACCTTGCATTAAATCTAAAATCAAGTCATAATATAAAAGCGCCTACACTTGACACGCCCGGCAGTTGAATACGTACAGTCGTGCTGAGAAGGTTGTAATAGTTAAGTATGTTGTGAAATTAAGTGGTTCGAAAGATTGTGAGCAAAGTGAAATTTAAATAAAGTCTTCTTTGTAAAAGTAAAGTATAGTGTGTTAAAAACGCTCATATACAGTTTGATAGTGTGATTGAGCAATAAATATAGTGATTAAACAGTTAACTAAGTAAGGTGTAGTTTTATTGGAGAAAAGCTGACAAATTCAGAAGTGGGATGAACACAACCCACACGTAATCGCAAGACATCCTGTCTCAAAGTCGATTTGGAGTATACGCGAAGAAGACTGCTAAAGTGAGTTCACTACGAACCAAGGTCAGTGATTTTTATTCCTCTCTAGCGATTCGTGATAATTTTTTATGTGGATACATCCTGTCTGTGTTAATCTCCTAAGTGGCAACCTGTGTAAATCTTCGGGCCGCCACCCACAGTGTACACAATTTGACTTAATTTAGTACAGTGAATACCATTTGACTACCTAAGTGAAAAAACTATTAGGCTTGATTGGAACAGTTCAATTGAAATAAGATAAATTTAATCTTTTTTTACTTAGCTTGCTTAAATTTGTTTATTACCGTAAGACTTATAGAGTGAAATTGCAATATCTCTGTATGATAGCTTTTAATTTTATTATTTAAACGTGTAATTATAAATATTTCTCTTCCTTTAATTTGTTACCATTTTTTAAGGCACAAGAGTAAAAATACCCTTATATGTTAACAATTAATTTTTGGCCGTTTTGTCGATAATATAACTGATATTAATAATAACGGATATTATGAGGTCGCCACGCAGGTCACGTTCTCAGGTCAGACTTAAGCGACGTAATCATGCTCATAAACGTTATGGAAGCTCATCAACATCAATCGGAACTTCTTATAGCTCTAGTACTCCTGATCGTCATAGTAAACAAAGACGCCATGGTAGGCAAAAACGCAAACGGTCCCCATCAACCCATTGTTGACACCACGATCATCGTAAATCTCGACTTACTAATGAAAATCGATCTCGAGGTAGAAATCGTAATAGGAGAGTTTCGATAAGAACTCCGCCGTTGCCCAGGGTTCAAACAGTGTCACCACAGATACGAATTAACTTAAATGATATACCTCATAATGTGACAAGTGTGAACCCTCAGCCCCTACCTTATGTTATGAGACCACCAGTTACTTCAAGTTTAATGAGCAGCTCAAATGCTGTTCCTGTTGCTCCTACTGGGGGACAGATGAGCTCTAATAATAAAACGGCAAATTTTAATGTTATACCAGAATTTGATCCTTCTGTTGATAGCCAAAGTATTGAATGGTGGATTCATAAAGTGAACGAGTGTGCTAAAATATACTCGTGGGATGATAAGCAAATATGTCATTTTGCATTACCCAAGTTAACGGGCCTTGCTAAGAGGTGGTATCAGGGGCTGCCTTCCTTACTATTTACATGGGATGAATGGGTCAGTAAGCTGAGAGCTACGTTTCTTTCCAACGAGAATTATGGAGATTTACTTACGAAAATGTTAAAGATACGTTGCAGATTCGGTCAGTCCCTTAATGAATATTATTATGATAAAATTGCCTTACTAAATAAATGTGAAATTACCGGTAGAAAGGCTGTTGGATGCATAATACACGGTATTGATGATAAATTTATACGCGTAGGTGCAAGTGCATGCATGTTCGAAGAACCCGAAAAACTATTTTCTTACTTTCTTACTTGAGGACAATTGCTCATAGCACGACCCACTTGCAAAAGGTAAAATTATCAGAAACACCACAGTCACGGATTAGTAAAGTTACAGTTATGGAACATTATTTAAGCTTATTTGCAATGAATTTAATAATACTTTTACTTCTAAAACATTCTCCTTGAACAGTCGGAAGTCATTCAATGAATGGGCGACAGTAGGAGTCCATAAGAGCGGGCATAGGTTATATGATCTTTACCATGAAAGGTCATATAATCATAGCGTCGAATTTAGGGAATATGTAAAAAAATATTCAAAAATATTTAAAAGAGTGTGCTCCATAGCCAAGTCTTTGCATTTGAGCAACAAAATTAAGACGGCTTCCAATAAAATTAAAATGACATGGAGTATAATTAATAGCGAAACTGGTAAGATCAACTCTCGAAATTCAAATTACCAGTTAAGCGTTAACAACAAATTAACTGTATCAGATCAGGACGTAGCAATGGTTTTTGAGAAATATTTTACTGATATTCCGATCTTGACCACTAAGTCACTGAATTCTTCTCCTGCCGTCACCGAATCATTACTTAAACAAAATGTAAATGTGTGTACAAAGAATTTTACATTTCATAAAGTGTCATCAAAAGATATTGTAAAATATTTTAAAACTATTGATGTTAAGAAAACTGCGGATCTGTGGGGGATTTCCGTTAAAGTTATTGCGTCTATAATAGATACAATCGCGCCTCATTTAGCTATTATTTTTAATACTAGTATCGAATCTGGTGTGTTTCCTGATTTAATGAAGCATAGTAAAGTAATACCTTTATTTAAATCTGGTAGTACATTAGACCCCGCCAATTTTAGACCTATTTCTGTACTACCAACACTTAGTAAGATTTTTGAAAAAATTGTTCTTAATCAAATGTTAAATTTTTTTAATATAAATAATTTACTTCATAAAAATCAATTTGGTTTCACAAGGGGTCGCTCGACAACTGATGCCGGTGTTGAGCTGATTAAATATATCTTTAATGCATGGGAGAATTCACAGGATGCTTTGGGTATATTTTGTGACCTATCCAAGGCCTTCGATTGTGTTCACAATGAAACATTAATCAGGAAACTTCAACACTACGGTGTAAGAAGTGATGCCCTTAAATTAATTATTACATATTTAAGTAAGCGAACGCAAAAAGTTGTCATTAACAATATGAGCTCTTCCGGATCGATGGTACAAATGGGCGTGCCTCAAGGTTCAATTCTCGGCCCCTTTCTGTTTCTTGTATACATTAATGACTTACCTTACATAGTAGGGGATAACCATGATAAAGTATTATTTGCAGATGACACTTCTTTAATTTTCAAATTAAGTCGACAATTACTAAAATATGACGAAGTAAATAATGCTATATCTAAATTAGTAAATTGGTTCGATGTTAATAATTTGCATTTAAATGGCACTAAAACAAAATGTATGAAATTCGTGACTCCAAATGTCAAACAATTAAATACTAATGTAATTTTAAATGGGGAGAAACTGAGTCTTGTAGATACCACCATTTTTCTTGGAATCACACTAGACGCGAAGCTTCAATGGAGCCCCCATATATCAAAACTAGCAAGCAGACTTAGTTCTGCAGCATATGCTGTAAAAAAGATTAGAAGTCTAACCAGTGTTGAAACAGCTAGACTAGTTTACTTCAGCTACTTCCATAGCATAATGTCGTATGGTATTTTGCTATGGGGACACGCAGCTGACACTGAAATTATATTTGTTTTGCAGAAGAGGGCCATAAGAGCAATTTATGATTTAAAGCCTAAAGAGTCGCTGCGACAAAAATTTAAGGAAATTATTATATTAACTTTGGCCTCTCAATACATTTATGAAAATGTAATGTACGTACACAAAAATAAAAGTAGTTTTACAAAAATAAGTGATATTCATTCTGTAAATACTAGGAACAGACACAAGCTAGTAGTACCAGTTACTCGACTCCATCGAGTCAGTAATTCATTCTTGGGGCGATGTATACGCTTTTACAACAAAATTCCAGAAAATATACAAAGTTTGACCTGTTCAAAGTTCAAAAACTTTATTAAACTAAGATTGTATAAGAAGGGTTATTATAATATTAAGGAATTTATGGATGATAATAACCCCTGGAAATGAGGTGATCGCTACCAAGCTATTTCTAATTTGTTGTGTTGTTAATTTGTGTAACATCATGATTGTAAGCTGTTATTTTAAAAAAAAGTCCCGCTGGGTTTCTTGCTGGTTCTTCCCAGGACAGAGGTTTTTTCCGAACCAGTGGTAATCAAACAAAAGAGTGACTTTCAATAAGTATTATTTATAATCTATATTGAATAAAAAAGTTTCTGTTTCTGTTTCTGTTACAAACACAACTGACCCAATGAGAGGCTCTGAAGGCATACACTGTTTTAATTGTGGTGATGCTGGTCATATCAGCGTCAAATGTCCAAAGTCTCTTAAAAAATGTGGTTTTTGCCATCGGTTGGGTCACATAACTAGGGATTGTCGCAAGCGACCTTCTAGCTCCAGTACCTTAACTGAGGTAGGTGAGCAAATCGAACAATTGGATCAAACAAGAACCATCAATAAAGTACTTTGTATTGATCAACCAAATGCTTGTGCAAATAAAAAGTTTTATAAGAGTATAAAGATTAATGGCGTCAGAAGGTCCTCCTACATAGATTTAGGGAGTAGTTGTTCACTGATCAGGGAATCTGATGCTAAGAATATACTGACTGAATGGGAGGTCCCGTCTAATTTACGTAATTTACATAGCTTCGGCAATTCCATCGTTAAAGCTCTAGGACTTAAAAAGGCTGTGGTTGAGATTAATGGAGTTGCTGCGGAAGTCAATCTGATAGTAGTCTCTGATCATTTCATGCACGTACCGGTTATCATAGGCCAAACTTATACTGAAAAACCAAACATAATAATGTACAAATCTAGCAGTGAGTTAATATTCACTAGTATTCCTGGTCAGGAATGTTGCTATGAAATGGTCAAATGTAGGATATATTCCAATACAAATTCATTAATAAATAGTTATACTACGTCTCCAATTTCTGTTCGTACTGAGCCGAATTATACGGGTGGTTTATTCGTTGTGGGTGGACATCGACTAATTTTAAATAATGAGTTCATGATCCTTCCAGGTTTATACAAATTCACTGCTGGTCATGGCTACCTAATGGTTACAAATATTAGTAAAAATATGACATCAATAAAAGAAAATACCGTTATTGCCAGAGGGTGGGTCCACAATGAAACAAATGACCAATTCATTGGTTTAGCAGATGTTGCCAATAGCCGTGAGCCTATACCAATCGATAAAGTTAAAATCGGAACTTTATTGAGCGTTTCGGAGTTAAGAGAGTTCCAGGTCCTTCTTTCTAAATATAGAGATTAATTTGCCCTCAATTTATCGGAATTAGGTGAAAATAATCTGACTCAGATGAACATTAAGCTTAATGATGACACTCCAGTTGTGTTTATTCCTTATCGGATGTCGATCAAAGAACAAGAGCATTTAACAATTATTGTAGAAGATCTATTACGACACGGTATAATAAGGGAAAACAATTCATGCTACGCAAGTCCAGTGATTTTAGTTAATAAGAAAAACGGTGAGCAACGCCTTTGCATCGATTATCGTGCACTCAACCGAAAAACTTTAAAAGATAAATATCCCTCGCCGAGGATTGAAGACCAATTGGATTGTTTGGGAGGTAACAGCTACTTCACAAGCTTGGATTTAGCGTCTGGTTATTATCAGATATGCATGGCTGAAGATAGCAAACACTTAACTGCGTTCGTCACTCTTGACGGTATTTTCGAATATAACCGAATGCCGTTTGGACGGGCCAACGCACCAAGTGTGTTTCAGCGAGCTATTAATACAATGCTTCGGAGATCTGGTGGACGCCTGGCCCTCGCCTACATGGATGATTTGTTGATAGCTTCTAAAACCATAAAAGAGGGCACAGAAAAATTAGAAAAGGTACTTCAACTTCTGCGTAATGCAAAACTTACTTTGAAGCTTGAAAAATGTCAATTTTTCCAAACGGAAATAAATTATTAAGGTTATGACATATCGTCGGAAGGTATACGACCAGGTATCCTAAAAATTCAAGCCGTGTCAAATTTCCCAGAACCCAAAAATGTACACGAGGTTCGTCAATTAGTAGGACTTTCGAGTTATTTCCGGCGCTTTGTTAGGAATTTTTCAGTGATTACAAGACCGCTGACAAACATCACGAAAAAGGACGTTAGCTGACGTTTTGGAGAAAAAGAAAGGGATGCGTTTAATAAGTTAAAAGAGAAACTCGTAAGTCGTCCCTTACTGGCATTGTATGACCCAACAGCAGCTGTGGAAGTCCACACAGATGCCAGCAAAATGGGAATTGGTGCAATTCTCATGCAGAGGCACAATGATGCGGTACACCCAGTAGCATATTATAGTCGTCAGAATTCACCTGAGGAACAGAGATTTCACTCTTATGAGTTAGGAACTCTCGCACTAGTCACGGCATTGCAGAAATTTCGTGTTTATCTGTTAGGCACGAATTTCAAAGCAGTAAGGGATTGTAGCGCTATTCGGAACACTATGAAAAAACGAGGTCTAGTGCCACTCACCTTCGATTTGCCGACGATATAGTCCTTATGGCAGAATCGCTGGAGGACCTAAACACTATGCTCAATGACCTCAATAGTGTTTCCCAACGGATAGGTCTTAAGATGAACATGGACAAAACAAAGATCATGTCTAATGTCCATGTCACACCTATGCCGGTAGTTGTTGGGAACACTAAGCTCGAAGTTGTTGACGAGTATGTTTACCTGGGACAAACAGTCCGACTAGGTAAGTCCGACTTCGACCGAAAGGTCGATCGACGGATTCAACTCGGTTGGGCAGCGTTCGGGATGTCATCACTGGCAACACGCACTGGGTGTACGAGACTGTACACCCAGTGCGTGTTGCCAGTGATGACATACGGATCTGAGACGTGGTCCTTCACTGCTGGCCGGATGAGGAAGCTCAAGGTTGCTCAGCGAGCTATGGAGAGGGCTATGCTCGGAGTTTCTCTGCGTGATGAACTCAGAAATGAGGATATCCGCAGTAGAACCAGAGTGACCGACATAGCCCAACGGATTAGTAAGCTGAAGTGGCAATGGGCCGGCCATATAGCTCGAAGAACCGACAACCGATGGGGAAGAAAGGTTCTCGAATGGCAGCCTCGTACCGGCAGGCGAAGTGTAGGGCGTCCCCCCACTAGATGGAGTGACGACCTGGTAAGATATGCAGGAAGTCGATGGATGCAGGTGGCTCAGGACCGTGCTTTGTGGTATTCTTTGGGGGAGGCCTATGTTCAGCAGTGGACTTGTGAAGGGCTGTAATGATGATGAGTGCCACGTGTTGCGAGATGGTGGATATCTATGCAGGAATACGATTTTACAATCGAATATAGACCTGGTAATAAAATGGCCCACGTGGACGCATTAAGCCGGAATCCTATTAGAACTGATGTGCACAATAATGAAAACAGAATTGACGTACTCTTCGTAAATAATGATGCTTGGTTGTGAACAGTACAGTTGTCAGATCCAGAACTGCAGCGTATAGTAAAAATATTGCAAGATCCTGAAAGTGAGCATGTAGTTGAAATTAAGAATAAATTTACATTAAAAATGGCAAGCTTTATAGAATCGTCAAAAGAACGATACCGTAACGTTACTCTGGGTAGTTCCTAAATCTGTAAGATGGCAAATACTAAAAATGAATCATGATAATAACGGTCATTTTGGGTTTGAAAAGACACACGAACGTATCAAAAGGATCTACTGGTTAAAAATATGAGAAAGTTTACTAAAAAATATTGCAAGGCTTGTCCAGAATGTGCTCACAATAAAATTCCAGCCGGACCAAGGGAAGGCTTCAACCTATTGAAAAGGTAAGCAAACCATTTGACACCATTGCGAGCCATTCCTATTAAGCAAAAAGAGGAATCAATATATACTAGAAATCATTGATTCTTTTACAATATATATATATATTAAGGATATCCGTGATTGTAGAAGTAAGACTAGTAACCAAATTTTTGAAGAATACTTTGCATTATTCGGGGTGCCGCGGCAGTTAATTATAGATCGCGGTACCAGCTTAACTAGTAATGAATTTATCCAATTTGTAGTGGGGAAAGGTATGAAACACATATTGAATGCGGTCGCTACACCTCTAGCAAACGGCCAGATTGAACGATATAATAAAACTCTCGCAGAGTCGCTCGCTTCTGCTAATCATGGACATCCTGAAAATGAATGGCAACCGTATTGTTTAAAGTGCAATGGTCATTAAACAACACAATTAACAAAGGCACTGGGAAAACTCCTGCTGAGACTTTATTTGGGTGGTTCCTACGGGGAGTTGCGACGGCGTTATGAACAGTGTAGTTGCTGAATTTCAGCAACTTCAAAACCGAGATGAAATTCGCAACGACGTTGAACAACGAATTTCTTCTGAACAACTGAAACAACAGGACAGATATGATAAAACGAGAAAAGAAGCTACGCAATATAAAATAGGAGATCTTGTTCGTATAGAGAAAGTTCCCGCCCGTACAGAATAACAAAAATTCTCGGTCATGATCGATATGAGGTTCAAGACACCCCCATTACTGAAAAGGAAGGTAAAGCGGCATACGTCGGAGTTTTCCCGGTAGATAAAATAAACCCTTGGTTGGTATTCCAAAATGATCCAATCTCCAGTGACTCGGAGTAAAATACCTATTAATCCGTGTATTGCTCTAAATTATTGTCCTTTTAACATATGTAGTACTAGTTTGTAGTTAAGTCATATTTGTTCTAGTATAATGATATGTAAAGGAAGAGATATATTAAAATGTTAATTCAATATACGTACGTGTGAAAAATACAATAGTAATTTATATGATTATTATATATTATTTTCGGTATTATTTAAGTCATCATAACAATTATTATTATGATAACTCCTTTCTATTGTAGATAATCTTTAAGAATGAAATGTAATATATATTGCATGAATATAGCGAGCAATATGCAGTGAGTTAATGTAAGAAAGTGAGCCGTTACTGAATTGTATCGGTGTGGACCGTTCTGTGCAACGGCACCTCTTAGTTAAATAGTGAGCTGTTGCCGAATGGTATCAGTGTGGATCGTTCTGTGCAGCGGCATTCATTAGATATAAAAAAGTGAGCCGTTACTGAATTGTATCGGTGTGGACCGTTCTGTGCAACGGCATCTCTTAGAGTTAAAGAGTGAGCTGGTGCCAAATGGTATCAGTGTGGACCGTTCTGTGCAACGGCATTCATTAGATATAAGAAAGTGAGCCGTTACCGAATTGTATCAGTGTGGACCGTTCTGTACAACGGCACCTCTTAGTTAAAAAGTGAGCTGGTGCCGAATGGTATCAGTGTGGATCGTTCTGTGCAACGGCATTCATTAGATATAAGAAAGTGAGCCGTTACTGAATTGTATCGGTGTGGACCGTTCTGTGCAACGGCATTCATTAGATATAAGAAAGTGAGCCGTTACTGAATTGTATCGGTGTGGACCGTTCTGTGCAACGGCATTCATTAGATATAAGAAAGTGTGCCGTTACTGAATTGTATCGGTGTGGACCGTTCTGTGCAACGGCATCTCTTAGAGTTAAAGAGTGAGCTGGTGCCAAATGGTATCAGTGTGGACCGTTCTGTGCAACGGCATTCATTAGATATAAGAAAGTGAGCCGATACCGAATTGTATCAGTGTGGACCGTTCTGTGCAACGGCACCTCTTAGTTAAAAAGTGAGCTGGTGCCGAATGGTATCAGTGTGGATCGTTCTGTGCAACGGCATTCATTATATATAAGAAAGTGAGCCGTTACTGAATTGTATCGGTGTGGACCGTTCTGTGCAACGGCATCTCTTAGAGTTAAAGAGTGAGCTGGTGCCAAACGGTATCAGTGTGGACCGTTCTGTGCAACGGCAATCATTAGATATAAGAAAGCAAGCCGTTACTGAATTTTATCGGTGTGGAACGTTCTGTGCAACGGCATCTCTTAGAGTTAAAGAGTGAGCTGGTGCCAAATGGTATCAGTGTGGACCGTACTGTGCAACGGCATTCATTAGATATAAGTGAGCCGTTACTGAATTGTATCGGTGTGGACCGTTCTGTGCAACGGCATCTCTTAGAGTTAAAGTATGAGCTGGTGCCAAATGGTATCAGTGTGGACTGTACTGTGCAACGGCATTCATTAGATATAAGAAAGTGAGCCGTTACTGAATTGTATCAGTGTGGACCGTACTGTGCAACGGCATTCATAACATATAAAAGTGAGCTATTACTGAGTGGTATCGGTGTGGACCGTTCGGTGCAACGGCATTCATTACAATTAAAAGAGAAGTGAAAAAAAAAATAGTAATTTGTTGCAATACATATTTCAATTTATTGTAATTATTGTTAATTTAAAACCTAATATCTTTTGGTACTATTTTTACGCGGGGACGCGTCTAGTATCAGGATTGGTCGAGTGTTAGATATATAATCATTATGCAATATTACATAACAAACTTCACAATTAATATCAATATGAATCCATTTCAAACTACCTTGAATTAATTCTAAAATCGGTTCATAATATAAAAGCGCCTACACTTGACACGCCCGGCAGTTGAATACGTACAGTCGTGCTGAAAAGGTTGTAATAGTTAAGTCTGTTGTGAAATTAAGTGATTCGAAAGATTGTGAGCAAAGTGAAATTAAAATAAAGTCTTCTTTGTACTCGTTTCACTGCTCTATTCCTTCAAATGTGTAGGCAATTTTCCAGCAGGGGATGTTACAGTTGCTTTAATCAAATGAATAATAATGTAATGAAAAATTTACTGAGATAGGATTAACTCAAGTGAAATACAAATAACAGCAATAAAAAAAACAAGGAAAGCCTTTATATACATATTTTAATTAATATTTATCAAACACGCACTCACGAGGCATACGCCGTGAAAAGTGAAATTATGCGGCCAAACCTATAGTAATTAATTCATAAAGGGTAGTTATAGTAAGATAGTAAGAGTTTGCCGACTTGAAAATCAGATTCTTGTTTAGAATAAAATAAGGGAAATAAAATAAACTTCTTGAAACTATTACAAGTATTTTTGATGCAATTGCCATAGTATTTAGTTGCGTGCGCGTTATTTTACATTTGAACTCGTAGTAATGAACGTAAAAGCATTTATATATTTGAATTGAACCGGAAGTATAGACTATATCAAACTATTGTTAGCTATTTGTTATTAAATGTATTTATTATTTGTTACACTGATAATATATTTATTTAAATAACAGCTAATTTTAACTGTCTGCAGCGCAGCCAGTTTTAGTTACTTATTGCAATCATCGACGATCCGATGAATACAATTTTGATGTAAATAGTTATTCAAGAGTCCGTAATAATGAGAGAATGTGATTTGTGGCAAGGAAAAAATTAACATTGCTAGTTAAGGTCAGATTTTTCAATCGTCTGATAACATTTGTCCATCGTAAAAAAGTAAAACAATTGAACTATTTTATTATAAAATTGTAATTTTTACAACAATTTACAACAATTTACAATTTACAACAGAAACTATTCTGTTGTATCTTATTCTATGAATAACTTTCATTTGACGCTTGAAAATCAGTATATATAAAATAATAAAATAATTTGCGGTTTAACTTGAAGTAGTTACATGAAATATCCAAGTCATTATTTAAAGTACTGTCCAAATTAATAAAATATTTAATTAATGTAAATCGTCGTTCTACGTATTAGATAGCTCAGACGTGTGCTATGAGGTAATCTGAAAGATGTTTCCCTGGTTTAGATTCATCCATAAAAATTGGTTAAAACTAAGATGTGGATAGAATATAGACGGTACAAAGAAACGCTTCATATTTTGTTAATATTCATGAGCTAGTTTCATCAGCAGGAGTAGTACGATACTGACAAAGTGGATGTAGTTTGATGTGCATTGCTATGCAAATGGAAATTCAGTGCTCCGGCTATTAGCATAAATTGATTTTCAGAAACAATAATTTACTACCAAATAAATACGTACTGAATGGTTATTTGCTGTGTACCCCGTAAGATGCTATAAGTAATAAAGAAAATAAGCAATTCAGAGAATGAGTTACTGGAACATAATGTCTCAATATTAGAGTTACTATTCGCGGTATTGATTTAGTAAGATTACTGTATACTTACTAGTAACTAGTAATGATAAGAATATGGGAGAGAAGATGAAAGAAAGATATAAGCTGCAGAAAGTTCACACGAAAGCATTGATTGAGGAAGTGCGTGAAAGGTGTAGAATGGAAGCGGACGAAAGGTTGTCGCACAACTTCAAGGAGAACTCCAAACTCTTCTGGAAAGAGGTTGGAAGGACCCGAAGTGGAGCGACGGCCTTAAGAATGAACAAAGTGCTTTCGAGAACTAATGACGTCCTCTCAGAAAAATCGGACGTCATGCAGCGATGGAGTGAATTTTATAGAGAAATGTATGCGTGTGATGATCTTAGTGAGGGATCCGGGGTTGACGCCGTGACTGGTACGCCAGACCCGGACCTCGATGACACTGAGGTCATCAGTATGAACGAGATTGAACGTGCGATTCGAAGTTTGAAATGTAGTAAGGCTGCGGGACTAGACAGAGTTCCTGCTGAAATGGTCAAGTATGGTGGGCCTCGCGTCTGGGACAGCTTTCATCTGCTGTGCAATTTGTGCTGGCGGACGGGGGATGTCCCGGATGATTGGCGATCCGCAGTCATTGTGCCTTTATATAAAGGTATAGGTTCACATTTTGACTGCGGGTGCTATCGGGCGATCAGCTTGACCAGTTTAGCAAGTAAAGTTTACTCGAAAGTTTTGACACGTAGGATGCAAGAGAAATCGGAAAGATTTCTATGGGAGGCACAATGCGGATTTAGACCTGGAAGAGGATGTACGGATAAAATATTTTCTCTCCGCATGATCACGGAAAAGCTTCTGGCTGCTAACCAGAAGATTTTCTTTGCTTTTGTGGATCTTGAGAAAGTATTTGATAAGGTTGTAAGGAAGAAAATGTGGGAACTGTTGCCGGGGTATGGTGTGGATGGTCGATTGCTAAAGGCTGTGCAGTCACTTTACTGTGTCTGTAAAGCCTGTGTGCGGGTAGGACATGACTTGTCACCCATGTTTAGCGTCCAAACAGGAGTAAAACAGGGTTGTGTCATGTCTTCCTGGCTGTTCATACTGTATCTCGACAGCTGTTTACAGAAGCTGAAAGATAGCTGTTTGGGTGTGAAATTGGGTGACATAAAAGTAAATTGTCTGCTGTATGCTGATGATGCAGTGCTTATTGCACCATCAGAGGCAGAACTGCAGGCATTAGTCACGTGTTTGAAAGAGGAATGTGAAATTAAAGGTCACCGTTTGAATGCTAATAAAACTAAGGTTCTGGTATTTGAAAGGGACGAAGAGAGAACGAAGTGTGAATTATGGGTAAATCAGGAATGTCTAGAAAAGGTAAATGAAATTGTATACTTAGGGAGTGCTTTTAGCCGGGATGGAGGATGTGATTTAGATGTGGACAGGCGTGTCGCTGCCGGGAACAAAGTTAATGGTGCCCTGACTGCGTTAGTCAAAAGGCAAGGCGTAGTGAAGAGTGCACGTCTTGCAATACATAACGCAGTTTCGGTACCGACTTTGTTATATGGCAGTGAAACCGTGAAAGTTGAATGCAGTGGAGATGCGATCTCTTCGTAAAAAGTGCGGCGTTACCATGGCCGACCGAAAGCGAAACGAAGAGATTCGCAATATGGCAGGTTTGAAAGATGACCTTATCACAAAAATTGATAAGGGCGTGCTTCGAGGGTTTGGGCACGTTGAGCGAATGAGTGAAGACCGAATGGTGTAGAAAATATATAGCGCGAAAGTAAATATTAAAAGGTGTCGAGGTAGACCGAGACTAACTTTAGAAGACCATATGAGCAAATTGCTCGAAGAGGGGAGGGCCAAGAGTACTCGGGTACCTAGACGTGCATGTATGAAGAAGATAATGAATCTGAAAGAAGCGAAAGAGGTATGTAAGGATCGTGATACTCGGCGATCTGTTCTCTCTGGCTACCCCGTCAGGGATTATACGTGAAGATAAGTAAGTAAGTACTATATATATATATATATATATAGTAATTTTTCAAGATGTGCCTGCAGATACACTTATGTAAAGATTATGTCCAGAAGTGGATGGAAACATCTAAAAGTTGTATAATAATTTTGTTGTTTTGTGCAATGTGACGCGTATCAGCGGTTAGCTGGTTAGTTAGTGTTTTTCTATTTACAAAACTAGTGCTTCGAACTTCTTAAATGAATAATAATAATCCTTTAATTAATATATAATTTATAATACTACTTACTACTATTACATAAAAAAATCAATTTCTTTTTCAAAACTGAGTACTGGTTTGAGAGAATCTGTTTAGATTACTTGTCACGCTGCTAAGACATTTTCCTTGCAGAGGTTATACCATTTCATGAATACATTATAAAGTTTATTATAGTATAAAATGTAAAAAATATGATATCATATACCATTTTATGAACGACATATACAGAGTTATTTTGCAATTATCGGCCAAATTTGCAGAGAAGGTTCAGAATAAATAATATAGGCAAATGGTAAAAAAAATATCAATTAAAAAATCTCGAACGTTCGGTCCTTTTTTTCTTTTAAATTAAAAATGTGCGGTTATGCATTATTTTAACTGATTTTACTGCGCATTTACACATTCGTAAGGGTGGATCAGTAGGCGAAAACGTTGTTGCCCAGAAATCACATTCAATTTGGGATAATTTCAAATAAAAGTAGAGTCGTATTTTCAAAATATGCAATATGTAACAGTATCATTATTCATATATTTGAACATAAGTTTAAAAATAACCCTATATATTTATAATCGCGTTCTCAAAAAATCTTTTGTTTTCTGCGTTTTTACACAAGTAAGTTGGCTAGCTGCGGGCATTCGAATCCTGAAATGTGATTAACTTTTACTTTATTGTAATTTTTGTTTTTTATTGTTCTAGCCCACACGGCCCCGTAAAGCTGGGCAAAATAAATTTATATAATATATTAATAAAGTATTTTGTTTGCGGAGCTACGGACCAGTTTTTAGTTGCTATGCCTACTAAAAGCTTTTGCCTAATTAACTACAGTATTCTTACAGAAAATCATTGCATTATTATTGATATATTACAATCAAACCTGTTTATTCCTTTTTTAAATAATTATAAAATAAAAAGGGAAATATCTACAAAGAATATTTATTAAGGTGTAATTCCTGAGAAAATTGTGTTTATTTTCTAACGCCGAGCAAAGCTCCCAAAAAATGTTTAATATCAAAGGTATGAGAAGTCCAGCACGCGTTGAGACAGTGCGGCGGATATTTCCTTGCCCTAAAACTCAAGAGGAAGTCTATATGTAATAATCGGGGGACGTATAATTAAGGCCGTAACTTTATTTTAACTTAGGAATGATAAAAAATTCGAATTCTAATCGAAATTAGAATATAATTTTAAATCTGTCCATTTAGAATGATATTCTAAATTGATAGATGTAGATGTTTTAACTCAGAGATCCACTAACCGTCGTTCACTGCTTACTACCATGTGGTCTATGTGCACGTTTATCACCCTCACTTGTATTAAAACCTATGGTAACCTATTGTTACCTATGGTAACCTATCGTTACCTATGGTAACCTATCGTTACCTATGGTAACCTATCGTAACCTATGGTAACCTATGGAAAACCTATGGCACTTGGATAAACTTTTCATGATAAACCGATAAAAATCAAAATTCTTATATTACTTCAAGCTTTGTACTGAATATCATTTTATAAATTCAGAAAAGCGTATTATTATGATGTCAGAGATAGGAATTGTAATAGCCTTTAAAAGAGCCTCAGAATGCAGGAAGCCACTTTAAGACTGACTTATTATAAAATAATTGGTTCGTATTGTGCAGAAATGATCCAACCCACAAACTGGCTTAAATAATGACCCAGAGGTTCTTTTTTCAGTTTATTTACAAGTATGAAAGATTTCTGAAAGTAACAAGTAATTCCAAAATCTAACTTCAATTATTAAAATAATAAATATAATATGTGTGAATGAAAGTGTTGGAAGGGGTAGACCTAGGCGAACATTTCTAGACCAAATCAGGGACGTCTTGAAAAAAGGCCAGGTCAAGAGTACCCTAAACCGTAGAGCATGTATGAAGGGAATAATGAAAGTGGACGAAGCAAAACAAGTATGTAAGGATCGTAGCAAGTGGAAAGAACTGGTCTCTGCCTACCCCTACGGGAAAGAGGCGTGATTATATGTATGTATGTACAACATATATCTTGCCACAAAAAAGTGTATTTATCTTTCAAAAGTGAATAAATTTATGTTTTTGTAGGTTTAAACATTTCTGCACAATACAGTCCAATTTATAAAAGTAGTATATCATAAATGTAGTTTACTGTATCATATTATCCTGGAGCTAGGCAGGAGAAACTCCATAAGTTGTGAGGTGACTTTAAAAATAATATTCATGTTATTTAGTATTCAATTAATTAAGCTTGTGTTATACAGTGGTGGTTTTGGTGATAAGATATTAGCAAATAAATATATAAAACGAACGTTCTAAATTGTTATTTCCTTGAAAACATAAAGTTTATGCAGCACAAAGGAATGGTTGGTCTTTCATCAATATTCATGAGTTCATTTTATTAACACATGGTAACTACCAATACTGGCAAAGTCGATGTAGTTTGATTTACATTACTATGCAAATGAACATTCACAGCTTAATCTAAAACCGAAGTTCAGAGACAATTATTTTACATAGAACTGAAAGAATTAATAAATAAATATAAATCTTGTAAGTATGGCTATTATTACTCAGCTAATTTGACTTCTCTTTTTCTTAATTTGCGACCCAGTCTTTCACCCGGCATACCCGCTAGATGTTGACTTTTGAAACACTCGATGAAGTGGGTTTGGTATTTTTATGCTTTTTTACTTAAGTTAATGTTTTTTTTTTTACGTGGTAGAGTCATGCAGCAGCTATATTAGTAGGAAAGTTGTAGCACAAATGGGTCGGCTCGATCGGTGAAGGACCACGCTCTTACAGAATAGAAGCGTAACGCTGCTGTGTTTTGTATGGTGAGTGTAGAGAACCGGAGACCCATTTTACTGGAAATGAGGAATTCCATCTTAGTCCTCACGGGTGACAACGCATCTGCATTTTGATTTGTACTCGTAGATAGATGTTTTTTATAGGATAAGGGTGACAAACGAGCACACAGTCCATCTGATGGTAAGTCGTTGCTGCGGCCCATAGACATCTACAACTAACCTCTTTTGCGAATCTAAATGCAGATGCGTTTTCACCCGTGAGGACTAAGATGGAATGCCTCATTTCCAGTAAAAAGGGCCTCCGGCCACCTGCACTCACCAAGCGAAACGCAGAGCTAAACCTCTACTTCACGCTGGTAGTCTGTGAGGTCGTGGTACCACCCCGGTTCAAGCTGGCCCATCCGTGCGACAGCAAAAGCTGCCGCGTGGCTCTACCACTGTTTAAAATATGTATGTAGATGTCTATTTTTTTTAACACTGTTTACGTAAATAATTTTGTGAGTACTTGTTAAATAGTTTTTGTTTAGTGTTTAGTATATTTATCTGTACGATAAAATAGTTGAAAAAGTTTTAATGTAATTTAAAAAAATATATGTATATTTTTATTTAATTAATTTTTAGACGTGACCGAGCGCGCATGCCAGGGAGTCGGTGTCATCCTTTCAGAAAGAATGGGTCAATGTGTGAAAGAGTATGAATGTGTAAGCCCAAGGTTGTTGTGGATACGAATGAAAGTGGGCTTAAAGAAGTTGTTCGTGCTTGGGGTGTACGCTCCAGGTATGTCTAAGCCCACTTATATCCAAGAACAGTTTTGGGACATGGTAAGGCTGGTGTTGACGAAATGTTAGGAAAATGAAAATATTATTATGATAGGAGATTTTGGGGTGCAGAAGTCTGGTAATGAAAGGATATTAGGAACGTTTGGCGATGAAAGAATAAATGAGAATGGTGAAGACCTCGTCACCGTATGTGTGGAAAATAATATTTTTGTGGCGAACACTTTCTTTCGCCATAAGAGGATTCACATGTATACTTGGGAAAGAGGGGATGATAGAAGCATGATAGATTTCATAATTGTGGATAAAAGAATGAGGAGCGAGTTGTAAATATAAGGGTTTACCGTGGGTCCAACGTAGGGACGGATCATTACATGGTCTTATGCCGAATTAATGGTCTATTCAAGCGTTGGCGGCGTCGGACATCTGTGTCTACCACTGCGTTACAGCGTATAAGAATAGAGAGATTACAAGATGAAGGTGTGAAAGAGAAGTATAAATGCAGACTGAGGGAAAATATAAGTGTGTTGAATGAATTATGTATGAATGATTTAGACTTGAAGCATGTATGGAATAATGTTAAGAAAGTTTTGGTGGATACAGCCACCGAAGTATGTGGTGTAAGTAAGAGAACAAATGAAAGGAAAAGTAATATGTTGTGGTGGGATGATGAGGTACGGATGGAAGTTGAAACAAATAAGAGAGCATGGCTAGATTTACTAGTAACCAAAGCTGGTAATTCTGGCGGTATGAATGATGAGATTGAAAGAAAAAGGCAGAATTTAGACGTATAAATAAGAGAGTATAAGAAGTTGTGAAAATAAAAAGCAAGAAAGGATAGATAAGAATGATAAACGGATATCTGATAACTTCCAGGCAAATATTAAAATAATCTGGAAGCTCGTTAGAACTGCCAGGGGAAATTCAAAACATCGTAGAATGAATTCTATACGAGACGAGAATGGCTTCATGATGAATGATGAAGTTTCGAATTTAAAGAGATGGAAGGAATACTTTGAAAGCGTGTTTAAGAGTGAAGAGTCGTCCGAAGTAAGTGAAATAGAAATTCCGAAAGAATTAGAGAGAGGTAGGGAGATAAGTGTAGATGAAATAATGAAAGCAATGAAAAGCATGAAAGCAGGTAAGGCAGCCGGATATGATAGAGTATCACTCGAAATAATAAGGGCTGGAGAGGGTGTGGTTGCAGGCCTGCTGTACACCTTGTTTTTTTTATAGGATAAGGGTGACAAACGAGCACACAGTCCACCTGATGGTAAGTGGTTGTTGCGGCCCTGAGACATCTACATATATCCTCTATTGAAAATCAAAATGCAGATGCGTTGTCACCCGTGAGGACTAAGATGGAATGCCTCATTTCCAGTAAAAAAGGTCTCCGGAGCTTTAGACTTAACATACGAAACACATCAGAGTTAAGCTGCTATTTTACGTTGGTATTCTCTAAGAACGTGGTCCTTTCCCGGTCAAGCCGACCCATTCGTGCTACAACTATACTACTAATATAGCTGCAGCATGGCTCTACTACGATAAAAGAGAGTTTAATTTATGTTGGGAACTTAAACGGGCACCGGAAGACTGGTGCAATGCCGTTATAGTCCCAATATATAAGGGAAAGGGGTCGCAGCAGGACTGTTAAAACTACCATGGTATCAGCTTGCTTATCATTGTGGGTAAACTGTATGCTAAGGTGTTAATTGAAAGAGTTATGAAAGAAACTGATAGCAAAATTTGGGATGTGCAAGCTGGATTTAGAAAGGGGATTGGCTGTACGTATCAAGTCTTTTCCACGCGCATGATTGCGGAGACATTTTGGCCAAAAGCCAGAAAGTTTTTTGTGTGTTCATGGACTTGGAAAAGGCTTATGATAGAGTGGACAGGAACGTGTTATGGCAAACACTGACCTCATTTGGGTTGAGCGCTGGTTTGATACAGGCATTAAAGTCTCTTTATAGGGACTCTAGTGCTTGTGTCAGTATCAACCGGGTCTACTCGGACTGGTTTGGCATTCAAAAAGGTGTCAGACAGGGCTGTGTAGCTTCTCCGTGGCTGTTTAACCTATTTATGGACAGTTGTTTGCAAACTGTCCATAAATAGGTTAAATGTCTTTTGTACGTCGATAATCAAGTCATATTTTATATTATTTATATTTTCTCTGACCAGCAAAATCGTCAACATAATTAATAACAAATTGAAAACCCTTTGTGTATTTTTAGACTTAAAAAAAGCTTTTGACACTGTCTCTATCCCCATTCTTATAGAGAAGCTGTTTCGACTTGGAATAAGTGGTCCTTTTCACACCCTTCTCACTGACTACCATAATAACAGAGCCCAACAGGTAAAACTTGATGATCTCGTTTACAGTTCAGTAGAGCCTACATCTCTATATGGTGTCCCACAGGGTAGCGTACTTGGCCCTACCTTGTGTCTTATCTATATTAATGACCTTAGTCTTATAAAAATTGAAAAGGGCACAATTATTTTCTACGCTGATGATACAGGCCTACTTTTCCAAGGGGAAAGCTGGCAGGATGTATATAACAAAGCAGAGAGCGGCCTTCGAATAGTAACAAAATGGTTTAAAAACAATCCATTATCTTTGAATATTAATAAAACTTGCTACATTACATTCTCAATTCTTAACTCTCTACAACCTTCATCTAATCTATAGCTAACGGCCCATACTTGCAGCAAAAACTCTCTCATCTGCGAGTGTGGCGCTATAGAAAAGGTTTCTTCCGTTAAATATCTTGGTATGTATATAGATCAGCAATTGAATTAGCAAAGACAAATTGAAAATTGTACATCAAGAGTTAGAAAATTGATATGGTTATTTAAATATCTTAGATATGTTGCGGACAGACAACTTCTGTTTCATATATATATAAAACTTTAGTGCAGTCGATCATCAGTTACTGTTTGCCTATTTGGGATGGAACGCACAAAACGAAATTAATTCAGCTTGAACGTGCTCAAAGATCGATCTTGAAAGTTATACTAATGAAAAAAATTACATAAAGTATATGATGATTGTAATGTTCTTAACGTTAGACAGATTTATATCTTAATGTGTGTTCTAAAAACTCATAAAACTAATACATCTGATGATACAATCAATGCTAAACGAAATCCATATTGTGTTTTTCGCAAAAAAAATATCAAAAAACATTTTTGCATAAAATCAATACTGCTCAAAATTAATAATTTTATATAACAAAATAAATAGAGTACTACACATTTATACTCGTAACATGTCATTTCTGAAATGCAAAAGAACGTTAATTGCTTGGCTGAAGCAATTGGATTACCTTAAGACTGAAAATTTGGTATGACATCTTGATGACCGAATTTATATTAGATAAGCTTTTTTTGTTCTTTTTTTAGATTACAGATGATTTAGTATAATTTACTTTATGGATGTTACTCCGTTGCCGAGTTCTAGGAATTATGAAAAAATGTTAATATACATGTATGAATTATTACAAATTTGAAGAACGCTTTATCCTAGGACAAGTTTATTTAAAACTTAAATGGTTAAGGCCCACACACTCTGTAAAACATGTACTTTTACCAATAAATAATAATAATTATTATTATGGGGTATCTATAAAGTTTTCTCATCTGGTTGGGCAATATAAATATATAATTGTAAATAAACATGGTAAACGTACATAAATATCAATAACATAAAATAAATACATAAAAACTACATAAATATATAAAAACCCAACCAGATGGAAGCCATCGGCAGAGGGGACCAGACGGCCGAGGGTTAGGGGGAAAGGGAAAGAAACCGGTGGACGATGCGGGCGGTATCGAGGAGCACCGTCTTCTGCATTTGAGATTGGAGCGGTCCGTCACGGAGTCCCAGTCGCCTCAGATGACCCGAGAGGCTGACTGGAATTACCCATTTGCAGAGAAGACTACAGGTATAATTTCGGCTGGCAATCCACCCCACATGTCGGTCACCTCGTGAGCCAGGTCCAGATATTTAGTCATCTTATTAGTTTCGGCTTTCACGAGGTTCTCATCATAAGGAATGGTAACGTCGACCAAAAATATCCTTGACTGTGCCCGGTCCATCAGCACAATATCAGGCTTAATCGCAAGAATAGTCCTGTCTGTGATGATGGCCCGGTCCCAGTAGAACCTGGCGTGGTCATTTTCGAGCACGGCTTCCGGCAAGTACTTATAATACGGCAGTTTCCGATCCACGAGACCGTATTTCAGAGCGAGCTCCTGGTGTAGAATCCTAGCTACTAAGTTGTGCCTGTGCAAATACTCACAGTTAGAAAGCGCCGAACAACCGGAGATGACATGCCTAAGTGACTCACCGGGATGGCGACAAGCTCGACAGACGTCAACGGTGCCATCCTTTAGGATGTATCTTCGATAATTGTTGGTCTTAATAACCTGATCCTGTATCGCACAGACAAAACCCTCGGTTTCCCCAAAGAGGTCACCGAAACGTAGCCAGTGGAGGGAGGCAACTGTGTCTACGAAAGGCTCATGTAGAGCCTTGTAAAACCTCCCGTGGAGCTCCTTCTCCTTCCATACGGTCTCCCGATCGGAAATGCTCTGTACTGCCGAGTCTTGCCATTGCTCGTTGGCTAAGGATAGAGGAGTAAGTCCTTTATCACAAGAAATAACGTCCCTATAGTATGGATCATCTGCTCTCGTCAGAAAGTAATTACGGAGGCTGCACACTTCGCGATTATGCATGGTAAGCGCGCTTAAAAAGCTGCGCCCACCATGTTTCCGCGGCAAGTACAGCCTTATTACTGACGATCTCGGATGATGCATCCTGTGGGACGTCATTATAGTGCGGACTTTTCTGTCCAGAGCGTTCAGTTCGGTCTGAGTCCACCTGAGCATGGCAAAGGTATACATGAGAACAGGCATGATCCAACCGTTATGTGCGTGCGTCTTATTCACACCGGACAAAAGGCTGTTAAGCACTTTGGTCAAGCGTGCATAAAACACATCGCATACTAACTGTTTCATACCCGCCTCATCTACACCGATGTTCTGTGACATACCCAGGTATCGGTATGTTTCAGCCTCGGAAAGGGTTTTTATGTTGATGGGCATAGATAAGTCTATGCCCTCAGAGATAGCAACCCTTCCCCTTTCAACATGGAGGATCGCACACTTATCCGTCCCCAGTTCCATTCCAATAGAATTGCTAAAATCACACGTGATTTCTAGCAATTCCATAAGACGGGAGCGACTGGAGGCGAATAACTTGAGATCATTCATGTAGAAAAGGTGAGTCACTTTTGTGCCTCCTTTCCGAAGCTGAAATCCCCTCCTGGAGCCCTCCAGTAAGGTACTGATAGGGTTCAGAGAGAGGCAGAACCAGATTGGATTCAAACAATCGCCCTGGAAGATACCCCTTCTTATCCTAATGTGGTTCTCCGCAGCCGTCATCCGCTGGCCTAGATAACAAAGGATCGTACTCCACTGCCCCATACACTGCCCGAGGAAGTCTCGAACCGTACATTCAACCTTGTACAGCTCGAGGACCCTCTTAAGTCATGTATGAGGCACCGAGGCGAAAGCCTTTTTGTAGTCTATCCAGGCGGCGGAGAGATTCCGACGGTTGCGTTTAACCACCTTGCCAATTGCCAATTGTTCCTTGGTTCCATGACCAGCGCCCCAAAATCCATTTTGAGCGCTCGACATCACCTGATTTGAGTTCAGGTGACGAGTGATTCTCGCGCTCAAAATGGATATAAGTCTGTGGAATCCCGGTCTTTAGGAACCAAATGAGTGATCCCAGTAGTGAAGAGGCTCGGGGGCGACTTTTGGTCGAGAGCCTCTTGAAATTGTCGAGCGAGCACAACATGACACACCACGAACCCCTTCAGCCAGTAGTGATGCAGTCCGTCGAGTCCCGGACTTTTCCAGTTCGGGGCCCTACGGACCGCCTCAGCTACGTCATCCGGCCTTATGATGACGGGGTCCATGGGCGTAATATTCGCACACTGACTCACCACAACTTCCGTCCAAAGGCCCTCGCTGTGGTTTACGGGCTCTGACCACAGGCCGCGCCAGAATGCGATAGTGTCGGCCTGATTCGGTGCTGGGCCCGTTCCACGTACCATTGGTCGCTCCAATGATTCATAGAGCCTCTTCTTATCACTCTTGAAGAGACGATTCTGGTTGAACCGTGTCGACCTTTTTTTTTATAGAATAAGGGTGACAAACGAGCACACAGTCCACCTGATGGTAAGTGGTTAGACATCTACATCTATCTTCGATTACGAATCAAAATGCAGATGCGTTGTCACCCGTGAGGACTAAGATGGAATGCCTCTTGTCCAGTAAAAAGGGTCTCCGGTTCTCTACACTCACCATACGAAACACAGCAGCGTTAAGCTGCTATTTTACGCTGGTATTCTGTGAGAGCGTGGTCCTTCCCCGGTCGAGCCGACCCATTCGTGCTACAACCATAATATAGCTGCAGCATGGCTCTACCACGTTAAAATCTCGATTCTAGCAGCGATTCTCTGCTTCAGGTTGTCTATGCGCTCCGTCAGTTTTTGCGTTATATCCGACTGGGACAAAGTGATATTTGTCCCAGCAAACGCCATCCTGACGGTACGCACAATTCTTGGCCCATTATTGCCCGACCTGAAGCTTATCAATCTGCCGATGAGGGCCCTTGCCTTTGCGATACGGTCCTCAATCCTTTTTCGCCAGGCTGGAATGGCTCTAATCTGTCTAGTAGCGCGTCCAACCGTGGCAAGTTTGGCGCCAATAATACGGCAAACTGCCTGTGCAGCGCCAAAAAGAATCGAGTCCGTGTCGCAAATGTCCCCGCTGGCTTCCAGATAGGTCACCAACATTGGGTTGAGAGCCCTCACGACAGCCCGATTCCGCTTGCTTAGGGGTATACGGAGAAGACGCGGTCGATTCTCGAGAGGCGTACAGCGCGTTTCCCTAATCGCCTCTTCCAATACGCTACTCATTTGCTCTTGTTCCTGGGCGACTATTCTATCGTCGCCTGAGTCAATCACAAGCAGATCTACGGTGGCATCTACGTGTGCGGGTTGCTTTGCAACTCGTAGAGCCGCATCACCTGTCGTAGTACTTTCATTCGACGAAGGAATAGCCTCACGTCGTAGCCGTTCGAGTTCGGCGTCATCAAATATTTTTGAGCGCATAATGTTCCGAACTCGGTCTGCCAGGTTTTGCTCGGTAACGGTAATAGACGGCTCCTGCTCAGCCAATAGTCGATGCATCCTAGCCCGGTACGCAAAACCTCCAATTTCTTCCCCTTTCGCCCTAAAATACGCCCGCAATAAGTTTGTATTCATTTCCTTCGTCCAACGCATGCGGCGTACTCCACCAGCGGCGGGTGCCGTTGGCCGAGTCCGAGAAGACCCTGCCGACACCAAGCCATCTGGTGGGGATGATGAATGCGAGGGGCTACTAGGTGGTCGTGTAGCACATCGTGCTCGGCTGGCGGCCCGCATACTGTCGCGTTCAGCGCCAGCTCCAGACGCGCCCTGGCGACCCCCAGGCAGCGGCCCTATACGCGATGTATTGGTTTCCATCATCCATAAATTGGGCGTCAGTTAACGGGAGACGCCCAGACCGGGCGCCGTTTCATGATGTAGCCATATACACAAACGGGCCTTTGCACCCTCAATTTTGCCGAGGCATGGCGCTAACACCACTTGGCAAGGTGCTGACTGATTGCGCTGAAGTAGCAGTTTTGTCACTTAATTGTTACGTCAACGGGCGATGGGGTCGTCACTTCCCTACGCCATTTTATTATTATTATTATTATATTTGCCTCGTGACTTTAATGAACTGGTCATTAAAAGAAAGGGGTATGAAAGTGAACGTAAGTAAGATGAAAGTGATGGTTTTTGAAAGAGAAGAAAGTAAAACGTTATGTGAAATAAGAACAGAAGGGGAGTTGATTGAGCAAGTGGATGAGTTTGTATATTTGGGATGTTTATTTAGCAGGGATGCTAGATATGATAAGGATATAGAACGACGAGTGAACGCAGGAAATAGAGATAATGGGGCTCTACACGCTATTATGAAGAGTCAGAATGTGTCAAAGAAGGCACATATAGCAATTCATAATGCTGTGTTAGTCGTTACTTTAATGTATGGTAGTGAACTTTGGGTTTGGCAGAAGAAGCATGAGAGTAGAATAAAGGCTTTAGAAATTCGGTCATTAAGGAGTATGGTAGGGCTGAATCTGAATGACAGGGTGAGAAATAGTGTGATAAGAGTTTTCTCACACTTTTGTGTGGTTTGCAAAATGACGTTGTGACCAGGATTAAGAAAGGAATGCTTCGGTGGTTTGGACACGTAGAAAGAATGAACGAGGAAAGAGTGACAAAGCAAATTTATGTTTCAGATGTGAACGGCAAAGTCGGGAAGGGACGCCCTAGACGAAGATTTATCGACCAAATCGACGATACATTGAAAATGGGCCAGATTAGGTATACTCTTAACCGACAAGCGTGTATGCGTAGATACATAGATGTAAAGGAGGCGAGAGAGGTGTGTCAGAATCGCGCAAAATGGAAGTCCGTAGTCTCTGCCCACCCCTCTGGGTGACAGGCGTGAGTGTTTGTGTGTGTTAATTTTACCCTAATTGAACCTATCTATTTGATGAATTATAATGGTAAAACGTCTTTCCTACTATGATTTTTGCGTGGCAAACAAAATGATTTAGATTTATAATTAAATATGTTACCGAAGGAAACGTGAATTTATTTCATTTTTCTTACAGGTACCTATAATTATTAAATACTGATGTATGTAGTAGGTAGGAAAGTATGGTCAACCACAAAATTATACGGAATGTATACAAGTCTATACATAAATTACTCAGGTATTTCCGTAGCAAAAAAGGATAAGTAATAATTTAACTACCGAAGTACCTAAGTACCTAACTACATACTGTCGGTATGTCGAAGTGCTGAAGTGTTTTACAGTTTGGATACGATGGATATTTGCGTACAAAATTAGTGTACGAAACCTATCCAAACTGAAGATAGTTGTAAGACAGAGTATATCCCCGAAACTTCACCGCTGCCTTGGAAGATATTTTCAAGCTACTGTACTGGAAAGGATAAGGTATAATTATAAATGGAGAGTACATCGCTCACCTTCGATTTGCCGACGATATAGTCCTTATGGTAGAATCGCTGGAGGACTTAAGCAATATGCTCAATGAGCTGAAAAGTGCTTCCCAACGAATAAGTATTAAGATGAATATAGATAAAACAAAGATCATGTATAACGTCCATGTCACACCCATGCCGGTAGTTGTTGGGAGCCCTAAGCTCGAAGTTATTGATGAGTATGTTTACCTTGGACAAATAGTCCGACTTGTTAAGTCCAACTTCGACCGAGAGGTCAATCGACGGATTCAACTCGGCTAGGAAGCGTTCGGAAAATTACAACACATCTACTCGTCAGGTATAAATCAAAACTTAAAAACGAAATTGTACAACCAGTGCGTGTTACCAGTCATGACTTATGCATCTTAGAGGTCGTCCTTCACTGCCGATCGTATGAGGAAGCTCAAGTTCGCTCAGCAAACTATGGAAAGGGCTATATGCTCAGGGTTTTTCTGCGTGATGTATACTAAGAAATGAGGATATCCGCAGTAGAACCAGAGTGACCGACATAGCCCAATGGATTAGTAAGCTGAAGTGGCAATGGACCGGCCATATAGCTCGAAGAATCAACAACGGATTGGGAAAAAGTGTTCTCGAGAGGCAGCCCCGTACCAATAGGCGAAGTGTAGGGCGACCCCCTACTAGGTGGAGTGACGACCTGGTAAGACATGCAGAATATATAAGTCGATAGATCCAGGTGGTACAGGACCGTGCTTTGTGGCATTCCTTGGGGGAGGCTTTTGTTCAGCAGTGGACTTGTGAAGGGCTGTAATGATAATGATGAGAGTATTCTCATCAGGCTGTAATGATAATGATGAGAGTATTCTCATCATTATCATTACAGCCCTCATTTGTTGTTTATACTACCTACCTATTTTTTCCGAGCCAAGCATCGCGATTCGCGACGAATGGTCTTGCAAGTTGCATGCATTGGCGTCACAGAATTAACATAGAAGCGAAAATATGGTCAGTCGATCGTAGTAAGTAACCTTACCTAAGTTACATTTACTTACCATTTCGCTATGTATTTTTAATCTTTATTGACAGCCATTAGTAACCACCAAAAGTCCGCCGTAGTGTAGGAAGGGGAAAAAATGCAAAGTAATATCGATACTAGCGCGCAGCGAAATAGTTTAATTTAGCTTGCGTGCGCGATTTGTCAAAGTATGTTCTAATGCATAGTTTTTCATACAAAATTAAGAGTCCATATGACATAACGCGTTATATATGTTGCGTACGTGGCACTTGTCTTTCTCTTGCGTTATTTATTCTGTGCCATTGTTTCAATAGGAACGATGACAGGAAATTTAAAAATATTTTGGCCGACATGCGACGTCACACTAACGAGGCGACGTAACTACAGCCTTAATTAGGTATTTAGTAATTTTATGGGGATATGGTGTCTGTTCTTAAAAATTTTACAACACATATTTTTTTAAGTTTCAAAACTTTTCGTTCTTTTTATTATCAGTATTCAAAAAAAAATAACTAATTATATTTCTTTGTGAGGAATTGTACGATGTTGTGCAATTCTGTAAGTTTTTTTATAACACAAAATATACATTACAATAAATTATTCAAATTAAATTTTCGTTTATGGCAGACATTTCTTTACTTTAATCATATCCTACTAAGCTTTGTTTTTTTATTGCGGTACAGAATAATATACAATTGAAGACGACAGTTTTTTATTACACCATTGTGTTATATCAAATAATACGAAGTCGTATGAAATTCCATATTATTTTACAACGAAGTTTTTGTCAAGACGATAATAATATGATGCTGCAAATACCTGTCACATATTTTTTTAATAACTAATACGCGTAAACGTTACATCAGATGCCACTAGATGTAATGTATATAGTTATTCTCGTGTATTAAATAAGTAAGATTAAAAATTTCTTATTATTTTTCACTTCTGCATTGAAGAGGCTCAAGTTGAGGATTAACGCAGGTGAAAAATTCCAATAATCGTTGTGAGCACCAAAACGACTAACAAATACTTTGTAAAATATACGAATTATACCGGTTGACGTTCTCACCGTAGGAAAAAAGTAAAAATAGAAGTGAACGAAGTAAAAACCTATAGTATTAATGTTTTTTAAATTGATTTATTTTTAATTCAAAACAAACTTTTTAGCTAGCCACTGGTTAAAGGTCAAGGGGCTTATTGATACTTCGACATCTTTAAAGTAGGGACCTCGCGACTTTAAAGTAGGGTGCATATGATTTGAGTTTCGTTATTTGTAACAGTTTATTTTTTTATTTTTTCAAAATTAATAGGGGACTACCCTATATCTTTTTCCCTTCGATAAGAAAGTCACACAACATTTCTAAACTAGTGAATAGCTAACTACAGTTGCTTGTATGACTTGCAGGTCGTAATATTTGGAACTGTTGTGTTGTGATCCGATTCCGTTAATTCGTTCACCAGTAGATATCTACACAACTCCTAAGAGGCAGTCTTCGTCACTCCGAAGTCTTTTTATTATTTTGAGTTGTAATCAGGAAGATGTTGCTGCCCATCTCCTGTTTCAATTTCTCTCTGTCGGCTCTTACGATACTCACGAGACGACATGGGGGTAGTGGATATATTTACACCGCCACTATACTTACTTTTTACTGCCTGAAATTAGAAAAGTACCTTCATAGTTTTATTTCAGTTTGAAGAGTATAGAAAGCCATTATAATTCTATCAGATCTGATAGACAACCAATCCTTGCAATAGAACACCGAATCCTACCAATGATGAGTCGCAAGGCTAATGTATATATAAAATTTCAAAAGTTAAAATTAAACGAGATAAAATCCTTCAAATTAGTTTTATTCCTTATAAATTTTATTCACAATGAACGTGAGGAGCACTACACCCATGGCGTAGAAAAATGTCCGCCTTGTTGTTGCGGTGAAAGAAAATCCACCACCTCATATCGACCCGTCGTAAGAGGCGACATAGGAAAACGACATAGGTTATGTTAAATTATGATCAAAATTAGTTTTCCTTGTGCTACCAATAAAAATACAGAGAAATGTTGCTTAAATAATTGAGAATATGTAACTAAATAACATTTTGCACTACTATAAGAAAAGAAATTAGTTAACTAAATGGCCATAAAATGCCATATTTACAGATAGACCGCGGTAATAAACTGACGTGAAAAATTTGAGAAAATTTAATTAAAAATCTATTCTTGGATTATCAAATTTAAGTATGAATGTGTAATTATTTTATTTTCATATTTACTTGTTTGAGTAATAAAAAACATAAAGTTATAATTACTGCTGTTGTAACTAGTTATTTATGTATTTCGTATGAGAGGGGAATAAAACGTAGTAAAATGAAAATATAAATCTGGTTAATCTCTAGTTGTATAATCAATGAAAAAAGAAGAAAAATGGAGATTAGTTAGTAATTCCTTACACGACGCTTCGCCTTATCCACTGCGTATCCCGAGAAATCCCTAAATACACTCCACCCCGGTAATGATTCCTTTATTGCGTCCCGCAGCCCGAGCCCAACGTTTTTGATTATATTATCTTTTGGGGAAATATCTTTGTGGCGGTTAGGGAAAATTTATTCGATTATTTAAGATGTGTCGTGAATGATCTTATCCGCAATATTGTAACCGTTAATAGCAAATACATGAAGATATAGTAAGGTGTTAACACCATGCAATTTTTTAAGAAAAAAACTTACTAATGCAGAAATAAACCAATGATTTTACATTAATATTTTATTCATTAACGAAATAAACTGGTTCCTTAATCTAAACGTTTTAACAAACACTATTTTTGAATGTTACATTTTGTATATTATATAATGTTGGCAAAATGAAAGTGTATATAATATAAGATTTTAATTGCTATCGCCTATTTTCTCACAGGATAGGAATAGTACGTGCTTAATTTTTTTATATAATTTTGGCAACAAAAGCCGTTGTAAATAAAACGTTTAATCTCGTGCTAACCTTAAAAATGTAACCTTGCTCACAACGTTTATACTGTGATAAAATTTATAGGGGTAAAATACTTTTAATATAATTTTTTTAGTTCATTGTCCAAAATCTACCCCTGTCATCTCTAATGACTAAGATGTAATGCCTCGTTTCCAGTAAAAAGTACCTCCGGTTCTCTACACTCATGATACGAAACATAGCGGAATTGACCTGCTATTTTACGTTGATATTATGTAAGAATGTGTTCCTACACCTAAGATATGCGCTACCAACGCCAAGAGTGGTGAATAATGAGCATATTTACGATATGACCATATTAGGTAATAACAATAGTGTGTTTTGTTATTAATATTGTCCAACGTAAATTTCAATAAATGTTACCATTTCTACTACTTTATGATACTTATAATCAAGACATAATATATATCGGTGGCAAAACAGACTAGATCAGTTTATTTATAGGCGAGCAATTAAAACTAAAGACCATTCCAATTTTAACTTTTTTTTTACATTTTTATTTTAGTTTATTAACTCTTATCTGTTTAAATTATTACCTTAATTTTATCATTAATTTAAAAAATTGAGCGACATAATTATCAAATTATTTTATTTCTATAATCTGTATATATATAAGCAAAATACCACTGACTGATAGAACCGATCGAATTGAAATTTAGTAAAGTTACTGATTTTATTGTGCGCTCAGCGAAGCGAGCGGGTATCAGCTAGTTATTAAATATAGCTGTAGGCAAATTAATACAACGGTTAAAACTAATTTTAATGTTTGTTTATGTAGGTATTTATTAAATAAAAGCACTACGTTATGTTGTGTTTATAACTAACGGAATCATATAAATTAGAAAATTATCATCTAAATAAAGGGAAATGCTTAGTTCTCTATTTTAGCAGTTTCGTAATTAGACGAAAAGTAGTATTAACTAACAACATATATAATTTAATGAAAATTCGAAAAAAGACAATCACATGGTATACCGTAAAACCTGAAAACGAGATTGTACAACTAGTGCGAGTCGTCAGTGATGATTTATAGATATGAGACGTGGTTCTTTACTGCTGCCCGTATGAGGACGCTCAAGGTCGCTTAGCGAGCTATGGAAAGGGCTTTGCTCGGGGTTTCTTTGCGTGATAAACATAGAAATGAGGAATCAGAATTAGAGTGACCGACATAGCTCAACGGATTAGTAAGCTGAAGTGGCAGTGGACCGCCCATGAAGAACCGATAACTGATGGGGTAAAAATATTTCTGAGAAGAGCAGCCTCGTAATGTTTGAAGCTTTTCTTAATTTAATTTTTCTTCACCATTCGCCTTTATTACTTGTTCTAAACCTTCTCTGAAAATTTGGCCGTATATTGCAAGATAACCTTGTAGAGTCTTGAATTCACGCACGATAACAGATGAATTTTCTTTGCCACTCATAGAGAATTACATTGATAGGTTAGGATCAATTAAATTATTTACGAGTCCAGATATGACGACTGGCTTTCTTCAGGTAACTTCAATAGTTGGCAAGGTTAGTCTCCAAAACCACTTTCATGACCACAAAAGTCACTTTAAATTCGTTAAAATGCCTTATGGTCTGTTTAATGCACCAATACTTTATCAATATATAATTTCAAAGACGCTCAAGTCTTTTATTGACTCAGGAAGGATCCTTGTGTACATAAATGACGTCCTTTTGCTATCCGATACGATACCCGAAAAATTAGTCCTACTGCAACGAGTCCTAGAAATCCTTACTTTGTCTAGTTCCTCTATAACTCTTAAAATGTATCTTTCTTAACAGGTAAATAGAGTATCTTGGGAGGATTATCAGTAATATTCAGGTTAGACTGAGCATGCGTAAGGTCCAGGCTTTGGTCTGTATGAGGCTTGTGAATTTGGAATAATTCAAGACTCTTAATTTATCTATGACAAGCATATATCTAGAATAACTAGGGCATATAAAGCCATGGGATTTGTCATCCGCTGTCCTTGTCCCCTCAAAAGATAAAAACGATAAAAATTGTTTACTGTTCATTTGTACGGCCTATTCTTGAATATTCATCACAGGTTTGGAAATTTTAAATGTTCAAATAGCAAATATGAGGAAACGCAAACTTCTTTACATAAACAGGGCTCATACGAACTATAGACGTAATTCTTTCATGATTAGAACTACTAAATTTATAAATTCGCTTAACGTATATTGATCCATTTAATACTTCCCCGAGTGTGGCCAATAGTACGTTAGCCATTGAATATTTTGCTTAAAATCTTTGTATTAATTCTTAAAATACTCATAATACACATATCTTTTTAACTATAAGATACCTATTGTTAACTAGTTTTTGTATCTTTGAACTAGCTTTTGTTTATAACTTTTATTTTTAATTCTAGAAGTGGAAACTTGTAAATGGCTTAATAATATATTTAATGATTTCTTATAGTTACGCGAATACTACACATTGAATAAAACTACTTTTACGGATTTTAGGTCAGACTGTGTATAGAAAAAAGACACATACAAACCGATATTTAAACGGTGAATCCCACCATCATCCTTCACAGTTAGCTACTGTGGGCAATTCTTTGCTACAGAGAGCACGAGGGATCTGTGACAGCAAACACCTAACCGCCGAGCTTCAGCATGCCAAGCAGGTTCTGCACAACAAAACGCTTCTGGTCCCGCGCCTACGTCACAGTGACCGAGTGAAGCCGGCCACAGTCGAGCGTGTGCCTGCTGTACTACCATATTATGTCAGACATGTCACAGATAAGATTGGCTATATCTTGAAGCCAGATTCTATTAGGACATTCTTCAAGCCGCCAAGCGTAATTTCCAGATAAATTAAAACACTTCATTATTAAACCTATGTACAAAAAAGGTGACAGAAAGGAACCTAATAACTATCGTCCTTATTAATTTATTAAGGCCTTATTAAGGCACAAGTGTAATTGTGCCTTATTTCCTTAAAAACATAATATTATCAAAAAAGAACAGAATGGTTTTTAACACCATAAATCAACTTCTTTAGCAGCATTCTCTCTTATAAAAAATATAACAGGATACATTGATGAGAAAATTCTGGTGGTAGCCATATTCTTTGATATGAGTAAAGCTTTGGATTTTGTAGATCATGGGATTTTGTTCACCAAATGCGAAAAATATGACATTAGAGGTATAGCTTTAGACTGGATAAAAAATTTCTAATAAATCTTAAACAATATAGTGAAATTACTACTTTAAATGATAGTCATGAATGCATTGTACACAGATCTCCATCCAAAATCAATAAACATGGAGTTCCACAAGGGAGCATATTAGGCCCCTTATTATTTTTTTATATATTATTATTTTTATTGTACATTAATGACTTACCAGATTCAATAAATTGTCAAAGTGTTCTGACGACATATCTATAATAGTGCCATATAAGGATCTGTATTAAGATGGCTAAAAGCAAACAAATTAAATGTAAATCTGTCAAAAACAAAATTCATAAAATTTGGTACGAATAAAAGTAAACGCCCTGATAATAACATTCACATAAAAATAGAAAATGACAGTATAGAAGAAGCTGTCTGCATAAAATTTTTGGGTATAACATTGGACAGATTTTTTAATTGGATACAACATGTAAATGATGCTTGTCTCAAACTAAACAGATTTTCCTATGCCCTTAGAAAGCTTCGGACCGTTTTAGATTAAAAGACTGCAGGTATAGCGTATAATGGCTACGTAGAATCAATCCTTAGATATGGTTTAATAATATGGGGAAATTCGACTGATGTTGGTCAAGCATTCATTGCATAAAATAAATGTTTAAAAGTTATTTGTGGAGCAAGTCCACTTGTGTCCTGTAAACCTCTATTTAAAAACTTAATTTACTGACATTGACCTGCATGTATGTTTTTGAGGTATCAGTCTTTGTAAGGAAGTATAACGATTTTTTTTAATTCAAGGGGGATCATTCTGGTAAATACAGACCAAGAGATCCAACTAAAATAATGATTCCATCTTGTAGAACAGCTTTAAATAAACGGAATGTATATCATATGTGCATATCAGTTTTTAATAAACTGCCTAAGAGTCTACGGGAACTTCCATTAAAATATTTTAAAATTAAGTCAAGAAAATGGCTAGTGAATAAGTGTTTTATACGATACAAGAGTTCATGCAACATAAAACTAATGTATATGATTATTTGTAATATTAAAAAAAATGTAATATAATAAAAATAATAATATAATAATAATATTTTGTATATAATTTTTGATAAATAATAACATAACTTGACATTTTTGTAAGAAACATAATAGTATTTTAATTGTTTTATATAATTATAAATATTTTGCATGTCTATTAAAGGCAAAATATAGCTTGAACTATGCACCACTGTTAAATCTGGTACCACCTATATTCTGTGCAAATAAATGTTTCTTTCTTTCTTTCGTCAAGTGCAATATTCCTCTACAAGATGCAGGAGTGTACAAGCTTGATTGTCAATGTGGTATCTCATATATAGAGCAAACAAAACGATCAATAAAAAACCGCGTAAAAGATCACACAGCTGACGTGAAGCACCAACGTTCCGGGAAGTCTGCTGTTTGTGATCATATCCTAGACGGCCCCCGCCATTACATTAGATTTGATAAACCACTAATTCTCTCGAAAGAATATCGATTTCTGCCAGAGATGATACGTGAAGCTATTGAAATTAAAAAACATCCTAATTTCAATAGAGAGGGAGGCTGGGTACTACCACTTGCTTGGGTACCTGTAATTAATAAAATTAAAACTAAGCCCAAGCATACCACTGCAATACTACAAGATACAGTAAGTTCATTCTGCGTAGATCGGACCAAAATAAATAATTAAAACATCTGAAGGTACTCCGGGTTCATTCTTCTATATCTTTATATATTTTTGTTTAATAATAAGCAATTGCTGTAAGTTTTTCGAATAAAATAAAATAAATAAAATATCCGTAGTGAAAGCTCACCAGAATTTTAGAAAGTATTTGCCCACACACGTTTAAAGGTGATTGACACAAATTAAATTAGTATTATTAATAATTTTATTGTTTATGAATAATTAACTTGTATAACACCAAAATACGTAATATTTTACAATTGGCTTCGTCAAATAATTTTAATAAGCTTTGAGAATTTTGGCATCCGGTCCATCAATTTTTTCAAATAACCAGGGTCTACTCACGCCACTCTTTCTGCAATGTAATGAGGAAGTTGAGGGATGTGTTGTGGAAGTTGGACACTGTTTTCGCACCTCTCTGTCTAATTTGTCCCATAATAATTCAACGGGATTTAGATCAGGGGATTGCAATGTCCAAGTCATAAGCTTCAGAACTCTTTTTCGCTTTTAGTCTTTTAAACAGCCCATGTCCAGTTTGGAAGCGTGTTTCGTGTAATTGTCATGTTGAAATATGAAGTTTTTACCGATCAATCGAAAACCTGACGAAGCCACATTGTCTTTTAGTACTTTTATACTCCTCTTTGAGAATTCCTGTTATTTTGCCTTAATCTCTAGTTGCACCTCCACCAAAACATCCCTATACCATCATAGAGCCTAGTCCGTGTTTCGCTGTAGGCACTATACACGCATCCAACATCCGTTATTTTGAATTTCTGCGCACAAATAGCCATTTTCTGAAACCATAAATCGCGATCATCGATTCGTCACTCCACAATACATTTTTCCATTATTCGTGCATCCTATGTTTATGCCCTTGAGCACATTGAAGTCTTTTTAACTTGTTTTTGTGCCGAAGGAGTGGTTTCTTTACTGCCACTCGTCCTAAAAGACCTGTTTCTACATGTCGCCTTTTGATAGTTGAAGTACTCACTGGGATTTGCTCGGATTTATTAAGTTGTGCTGCAATTTATGGTGCCGTAAGTTTGACCAGCCAACGCAACCGAAAACTTACGTAATTTAGAAAACTGTTAGTTTGTGTATATTTTTTTACGTTATAATCTATCGTTCTTTGAGATATTTTAAATGCCGTTGGGATTTTGCGGTAACTTTTTAAAATTTTTGTAAACTGAAGAAAATTGAACACGTTTCAATACCTAATTCTTTAGTTTTCGCCATTTCGACGACAATACGACTGCGAAAAATATTATTTTATCAATATAGTGTTACTGATAACAAAATGACGGTCACGAAAGCTGCTATAAAAAAGTATTTTGTATTTATCGTTTTATTTGGTAGAATGAGGGGTCTTTCTTATACCATAAATAATAACAAGTCAATGAATATTACCTATGTTAGGCTTGTTTTCATAACAAGGAATCCGCTCGAATTCAATGCACCAATCTCGGATAACTCGACATAATTACATTCTCACTCAAGTCTAAATGTAAACATTAATTTAATGATTTCAATCGGTTACGGTGTAATTGTCGAAGCTAAAGTAGATAGTTATTTATTCATGAGATATTTTTTTGAAATACTTAAATGGTCAAAAATGCTGGTGAACAAATACTTTTGAGCGGTAGTGTATTTTTAGGGTTCCGTACCTCAAAAGGAAAAACGAAACCCTTATAGGATCACTTTGTTGTCCATCCGTCTGTCTGTCTGTCTGTCAAGACCCTTTTTCTCAGGAACACGTGGAGGTATCAAGCTAAAATTCATATCAAATACTCAAGTCTACTGTTTCATAGAGCTGTGAAAAAAACAAACTTCTAAGCCAACACAATCAAAAGATACAGCCGTTTATGCCGTAAATTTTCGATATTCGCAAACCTACAGGGTAATTCCCTGTGAACTCAGAATCTTGAAATTTGATACGAAGGAAAGTTTTAAAGCACAGATAAAGGAAAAATTGCGAAAAGCATAAATTTTTAGTTACATCATATAATAAAAATATTTTTAATAATTTTAAACTTTTATACCTACAGATTTGTTCGGAACCCTCGGTGTGCGAGTCCGACTCGCACTTGGCCGCTTTTAAAAAAAAATTGTAACAGATTTTAACGCTTGAAAGCTAACCTAGCATAAAAGGGACTTGCTTTCCCATGGCTCTAGGTAGTGGGTATCCATGCAAGTCTGTATATTTATGTATAGTTGCAGTATACTTACGAAAATAGGAAGGAGTCTTTAATGCCCCATGCCTTAAATATCGCATTCTACCTAATTATAAACCCTGTTGAAGTATGCCATATTTAAAATCGAAACAAAATGGGCCAAGTTAGCTCAATCTGCAGACGAGGAGACACTTAACCTCATTGATAAATTCAATATAGGTCAATTAGACTATTCCCGATACGTGTTACAAAATGGACTAATAAGGTATATGTCAAATATTTTTCCATTGGCGAGGAAACCCGCCTATTATGATATATTCCCAAATAGTTAAGACTTTAGACTGAGCCTACTTTATGTGTTTAAAGATGATCAAGATCATATTAGATAAAACAGTATAACTTATTTCACGTGAAAACTTTATGATGTTAAAGAGGTAAGGTATTTTTTTTAATATAGAAAAGGAAGGATAGGGAAGATCCCTAAGTCGTATCGATCCGGAAAAATCGCTGTTGGTAATCGATTCCACAAGGAAGTTGTGCGAGGAAGAAAATATCTTCTAAATAGCGCAGTGGTCGACAGCCAATCATCCAAATGACATAGACACAGACATAGACATATGTTTTATTAGCATCAATACACACACAAAATATACATTTAGAAATAATGAGACATACATACAAGGTAGTTGAAAAACATAAATAAAAATAAAATAAATCTTAGCAAGAGTGAGTGATGTGATGCCAAAAGGATTCCGTCTCAGCATATGCTACCACAGATACTGCAGCAGCGCTGATTTTCAGCGGAGCCCTAATAAATATTGATTCCGTATTATGCCCACGACTATATCGGTAATAACATAAACGAAAAATAATGAATCTACCATTCACTCAAAGTAAATATTTCCAAGTATATACATAAAGTATTGTATATTATATTAAAATTATTAAAAAATACACATACGTAAATATATCTATACACACTCACACACAGAACATATGTATAATATATTTTATTATATATTATATATACATTAAACTATCCCTATGATATGTTTGCTAAATCGTATCTATGAAATAACCTGCCACTACACGTGAAATAATGATTTTTGAGATTCTAAAAGGTGTATTTTTAATTTAGCTTTAAAACCGTTTACAGATTTAGTTTCCCGTATAGGTGGTGGTATATTATTCCAACATTTAGTGGCCATGTATCTAAAACTGCCACGAAACGCGGCCGTTCGATGATGTAGGGTTGCCAGTATCGGGGTAACCGTTCTGATGCTTCGACCATCTTCTGCTCTTCTCCATTTTAATTTTTGAAAGAGGTATTCCGGTCTTTCTGATTTAATGCATCCGAAAAGAAGCGTAGCTAAATGTAAATCTCGCCTCAATGACATCCTTAATATGTCCGATTTATTAAGATACGGATGTACATGATGATATCGAGGTATATGAAAGATGTACCTCGCACATGCGTTTTGGACCCTTTGTATTGACCTATTTGTTTTAGCAAATAACCTAGGACCATACACAGTATCTGCGTACCCAAGCCTAGAAAGTACGAGTGACTCACATAGGCGCAGGCGAACACTCAAACTGAGATAATCACGCACTTGGTACAGTACTTTGAGTCTATAAAAACAGTTGCGTGTTATTTCAAGTACATGATTCTCAAAGCGAATACACTGGTCCATCAGCAATCCTAGATTACGAGACTCACTTACATGTTCCACCGGTTTTCCACGAATGCTTATAACAAATTTCGTTTTCATTATAGAGTCGACCTGCCCCTTTGACCCTAACAGCATGAATTTGGATTTACAGGGGTTAAGCACAAGTGTATTTGCTTCTAACCATAATGAGATGTTATGCAAATCCTCATTTATCTTTGCTACTGAACTTTTTACGTCGCTAGGAAAAAATGGCAGATAAATCTGTATATCGTTTTTTTATTGCAGTGCCTTATATGGCGACATACGTCCGCTGTATATAAAATAAAAATAAGTGGACCAAGTATAGAACCTTGAGGCACTCCCCTAGTTACACGGCATGGAGACGAGCGCAACTGAGTACCATTGTCCTTGTTAATTTCTACTATCTGTGTCCGATTAGATAAATAGCTGTCGAACCATCGAACAGCGGGCAATTCAAAACCATAATATCTAAGTTTGGATAGCAATAAGGGAATGTTTATGGCATCAAATGCACGGGAAAAATCAAGTAAGACCAGTAACGTGCCTTGTGCAATGTCTTGTGATGGCAAGATATTGTCAAACACGTCCATTAAGGCGGTTGATGTACTACGTGTCTTTCTGAACCCGTATTGAAAGACAGGTAATATATTATTACACTCTAAAAAAGCTGAAAGTTGCGTAAACACGATTTTCTCCATTACTTTAGATAAACATGGTAGAATACTAATAGGCCGTAAATCCTTTATATCTGACACGTTATTTTTTTTGGCCAGAGGTTTAACTATGGCTGTTTTCCAGGTGTCGGGAAAAGTAGATGTACGAAGTGACGCGTTTATAATAGCTGTAATAACTTTGAGTGTACGTGGAAGTGTCAGTAGCAACATTTCAAGAGAAATTCCATCGCTGCCCAGCGCATTTGATTTTATTGAATGTATGACTTTTGAAACTGTGGTTTCATCAGGGGGCTATAATTCAAAAGATGCGTTTCCAAAACGATGAAATTCGTAATAAGTAAGGTTCGAGATTGGTGTTATTATTTCTCCGGGTACCGTACAAAAATGAGAGTTCAGTCTGTCTGGGCTTTGTAAGTGCTCAGGGATTTCAGTAACACGGTGTTTGCCGGCTAAATTAGAATAACGTTTCAGGTTCTTCCAGAGAGCTTTTGAGTTATTCAGGTTACGGTTTATATAGTGATTGAAATACACACGCTTTTCATTTTGTATTGCTGTAATTACATAACTCTTCAGCTCCTTGTAATAATCTCTATGCTTGCTCAGGCCAGACGAGCGATAACGCTTATATGCTTCATTGCGTAATTTCATCTTTTTACGGATAGTATATGTGATCCAGGGATATGTATTTTCCTTAATACGAGTACTTTTGATGGGTGCGTAGCAATCAAAAAGAAAAATTATGGCTTTGTTAAACTGAAGCATCATCTCGTTAACATCTGCTACGTTTGACATTGCCTCCCAGTCAATAGCGTCAATGTCATTATCAAAAACATTTATATCGATGTTTTTTTAGTGGGCGATATGTGATTTTACGGGGAGGTAGTTTTGGTTTTGTTATTTGGAGTTCTGCTTCTATGACAGCATGACTGCTTAGACTCTGCATAAAATCTACTTTTACATTTGTGACTGCAAGATCACTACAAATCATGTCAATTAATGTTGAGCTATGCTCGGTGAAATGTGTAGGCTGTGTTACATATTGTGTTAAGTTAAAATATTTTATGAAGTCATTGAATTTCTCTGAGTTACGATCATGATTTAATAAATTGATGTTGAAGTCACCTGGTATTATTATATAGTCATAAAAGGAAAAGGAAGATATGGTATCAGTTAGAGCATCAAAAAATGTGTCAACGTCTAACCATGGCGGGGGATATGCCGTGCCTATGATGAGTTTTGTCCCATTGATGTTTAAACTGAGCCATATTTGCTTGACTTGGGATGCAGTAGGGTGTGCGCACACCCGAGCAGTAATTGTGCGACGTACGTAAAAGCATACCCCACCACCGCGTGCCCGTATTGTATTATATCGTGGAATATGACGTACACGGTAATTGGGAACTATAGGTGCACGGCCATCCTCACCTTCTCGAAGCCAAGTCTCATTTATGGCCATGATATCTACGTCATGCTCTTGCATTGCCATTATAAATTCGTCATGTCTTGTTCCAAGTGAGCCTGGGTTAAGAAAGCCAACCTTAACTTTATGTTTTTTCGTGCCCGTCCTAAGAAAAGCTGTTTGTAGCAACAGTATGTTTATATAAAAACAGAATTATATAGACAGCCGCGAATAACACCACTGTTATATGCAAAGCATTATAAAACAACTTATTTGAGCAACGGTAAACATCATTAAATCCTAGATTATTAATAATTACATTGTTTAGCAAAAATATAATAAAAAGCATCCAATGGAATACGGTATATAAATATATATTATATACAGAAACATACATCATAATTAAATATAATGAATAACAAATATTTATCAAGTTAATAATAATAAATGGAGCACCTTCTTCGTTAATAAATATATAACATATTTGCACCGCATCACACAGCAGGAACCCAGCGATAAATATTAAGATAATAAGCATGAGAATATGTTGCGGCAATAAGCAATCAGGCGTAGAGTAATAATTGAAATATAGTACATAATACCGATACAATTCATTATAAATTGTTCTAGAAGCATATAAGTTTTTAAAGCACACTAAAAATATTAAATATTTATGAAAAAAGGTTTCATTTTTATTTTTAGAGTATCTATTTTAAACCAACAGCACTTTCGCCAAAAATCAACCAAATGGTGTGGATGGTATCGGGAGTTCTGCCGCGATGTGCTTTCGTGAAATATGGCGGCTGGAATTAACGCAAACAAATCCTCAGAGCACTCCCCGTGGTAAACGCGAAAGAAAATGCAGAGGAATGCAACATCTCTTCGCAACGCCAATGAACCGAGCCGATCTGAAAGGACTCCGTCATCGACAATTCGAGCCGCTCTGCGGTGGATGCGGTCAAGTGGAAGGAGTTAGCACTGGGGAGCCCTAGCCCAGAGATGAGAACAGTATTTTATGTGAGGTTTCGGCCTGCGCCGAACCTGCGCCTTGCACGCAAAGCATTTTAGAGGCCAATTTGTCCTCCTCTTCCAAGTGACCACGAAACTGCACGTACTCGATATGTCGACGCCGAGAATTCCGATACTGGTTGAAGCAACAAGGGGAGTGCCTTGAAACTGAGAAGATACGACAAATGGGGTATTTTTAATTCTGAGGATTAAACTAGAGTAGATTTAGTCGCCCCAAATCCGAGACTTTGTTTAGCAAAGGCTCGACTTCAGACACAAGTTTGTTCCGGTACTCGGCGAAGTTTTCGCGAGAAATATTGGCACGGCCGATGTATAGATCATTACGAGTGCTTCATCCACATATCAATGAATGATACCGCTTTGCAACATACCATTGATATGCAGAAGAAACAGCGTTGGTGATAGCACGCTGCCTTGTGGAACGCCAGTGTTAATAGACTTATAGTCGGAGCATGCACCGTCTACATCGACCTTGATGCTCCGATCTACAAGAAAGCTGGTGATCCATTTGCACAATTTCTCGGGAAGCCCATAGGAAGGGAGCTTCGAAAGAAGCGCTTTGTGCCAAACCCGATCGAAGGCCTTCGCAATGTCCAAACTAACGGCCAATGCCTCCTCCTTGGACTCTACTGCCTCCGCCCATCTATGAGTCAGGTAAACCAGAAGATGACCAACTGTTCGACCCCGACGAAAACCGTATTGGCGGTCACTGATCAGCTGGTTATCTTCAAGTTACCGCATGAGCATGTGTCAATAATTGTCAACTAACAAGCAAAAACAAGACGATCATGTGAATAAAGGCCGTAGATCACCTTGCAAGTTTGAGGTAAACGACAAGGTATTTGTGATTACGGCTTCACGGCCAGTTGGAAAATTGAAATTCCTGTATGCGTGAACCCTACGAGCTGTAACCTGGTTTGTACGAGAAGTCTAAAGTAGCAGCAGCTGAAAATATAGTGTCGTGGGCAGGAGAGTGGATTCCCGAGACTTTTGCTGTGTTTTTTAGTGTAAGTCACCAATGTTATTATGTTTACTATTCTGCAAATATTTTGCTTATGAGTTAGTGTACTTATATATATATATATATATATATATATATATATATATATATATATATATATATATATATTTACGTTGACGTTGAAATGGCTTTTTTTCTGTAACGGTAGATGGACTACTCATTTAGAGTTTTCCATGTTCATGTTGGTATCGAGTGTGATTCTCTACCACGGCAGATGGAAGGGTCCGAAGAAATATCTTCCATACTCAAGCTGACGTTGATATGTTTTCTCTGTCACTGCAGATGGACTACTCATTCGGAGTTCATATTCACGTTGGTATCGAGTGTGATTCTCTTTCATGACAGAACAGTTAGCCAAAAGGAGGCACTGTCACGGTATACTAGTCACTACCATAATATAGGTAACTGATGTATGTTGTATGAGGACCCTTCATAGATCGATGGCACCGGCACAAAGATGATATGTCTAGGACACATCCGTTTGCGAATCCAAGTTTACCTCGTCCTCGGACGCTGTGAAGCAAACTACACGCCACTATAATAATCCTTTTCAAGTCGCATTTATTTTAATATAATGCTTTTACATATTTGAGACCTTCCACATATTTGCTTTATTTCATAGACCTTACTATTATGTGTCTTTTACATATGGGTCATAACGCTGCTATCATAATGCTTATTTATCATAGAGACCAATCTACGTTAATGCTTTTGTATCATAGACCTTACTGTCATTAGTCCCTAATATAGGACTATACATTGTGCAACAGTATTATTAGCAGTCACACACCCAACCACCCCATATATATATATATGTATGTATAACCATGATGTACATTCATGGGTATGCGTCTACGGAAACTCCCTCTATAAGCAATCATTACATGAACACACTACAGTAATACAAGAACATTCTCATTGACTTTGAAAGTTTTGTTCCATTTTTCAATTATATTACAAATGTTATTAATCATTATTATTGCAATATAATTGAATTAAATTTCTATTATTTAATATTTTAAGCAGTTTAATAAATTTAAAGGTTTCAAAGATGACATTAAGCCTTTAATATTCCATAATAGTTAATAATCAAAATTAATGTCTAGTTCAACTAGCTTATTTATATAATACATTTTAATTTATTTAAAATATTATATTGACGATATTATTAAATGTATTTATAATTAATTGAATTATTATTTATTATTATTATTAATAATAATAATAATACATCAACACACTCTTTGTAACTCTTGTCATGGGGGGTATATTACCATAGTTGCCACGCCTGGCGAATGGGTTGGCAACTGTAGTTTTTTTATTGTTACTTGCTCTTATCAAAAAGATACTGCTGGCCATTTTCTGCCTCACTTTCCCTCTGTTGCCTTTTACGATACCCACGGCAAGATCTGAAGTAGAGGATATTCTTACACCGCCACGCCTTTATTAGATCCTACCCAGGCGAAGCCAGGGCGGGTCGTTAGTTTAATGTAAGTTATAGCCTATATACGTCCAACTGCTGGGTATAGGTCCTCTTATCTCTGAGAGGGTTCCAGGGCAAGGAAATGTCCGTCACGCTGCCCCAATGCGTGTAAGCGAACTTCACATGTCTTCGAAATATTGTTTTTCTTATTTCTCAGACATGCAGGCTTCCTCACAATGTTTTACTTCACCGCCGAGCAAGTGGTAAATCAGCACTTAAAATTGCAATTAACAATTGCATAGGCACCGGCGGGGATCAAACCAGGTCTGTACGAGTACTGTTAAAATTACAGCGAATGCTAAGCCTTTAAGATACCACGGCTCTTCGTTAGTTTAACATGGTATTTAATTATTTTAACATAAATTACCTTCATATATTCCAAATATTATGGTTAAACATATTTTTGTACTAGTATATAATATATAAATAAAATATGCTTCATGTATGTAAAAACAAGGTAATCATTACCCTAAAACTTTTAATTAAAAAGTTTTGTATAGCCTCCGCCTTTAAATAGACTGACATTTATATCAAACATTTAGAATAAAATATTTAAACGCAAATGTCTTATAATACGATTATTAGTTATATTATTAGACGTTACTCTGGATTACTTAAATATTACTAGAGTTTCTTAAATATAATCAGCTTCTTTAACGGCATTAAAGCTTCGGAAGTAATCTACACTTCTTTTTTTTATCATTTAATCGCAAGTAGCATGTTGCAAACGAAGATTGAAACGAAAAAGAAGATTGAAACAAAGCGCGTTACTGAGTCATTTGCTTACATCGATTTCCTGAAATTTTCCTCACGACGTCACTCCATCTAAGCTCAAAATAGTTGTTGAAATCGTAGAGAATGTAGAACGTTCTAGGATTTGTTATGAAATTTGGCGCCCGATATAGAACTTGGCACTCGTTTAGATTTGAACCGTTTTATCGGCGAAGCCAACAACCGCTAACGTTGTTTATATCAAACTTGGCTACTTTTCACACTTATGTTTTTGATGGGATATAATTTACTAAAAAAATCAATTCAAAATTACGCAACAAATTAGAATATCCAATGTACTAGGCCTGCTCGCGAGCGTATGCGAACTACACGTGTACGATGAAAAGGACAACGCGATATTTGGCCCTTCAAATAATGAATACTACACGTTATATTAAGATTAAACTATAATAAAGAATTTCTTCTTCAAATTTGAATAATTTTTTCGATCATAACACTAATATTCATAACAAAAATAAATATTTTATGTAAAAAATCTGCGGTTGCCAACCCACTTGTCAAGCTTGTCAACTATAGTATATATATGCTTGACAATTATTAGGCAATCTATGATGAGGCCTATGTCCATGAACTTTTATAGTAAGGAATATAAAAATGAAATTGTATACTTGGGGAGTGCTTTTAGCCGGGATGGAAGATGTGATTTAGATGTGGACAGGCGTGTCGCTGCCGGGAACAAAGTCAATGGTGCCCTGACTGCGTTAGTCAAAAGGCAAGGCGTAGCGAAGAGTGCACGCCTTGCAATACATAACGCAGTGTTGGTACCGACTTTGTTATATGGCAGCGAAACCTGGGTATGCCAGAAGAAGCATAAAAGTAAGTTGAATGCAGTGGAGATGCGATCTCTTCGTAAAATGTGCGGCGTTACTATGGCCGACCGAAAGCGAAACGAAGAGATTCGCAATATGGCAGGTTTGAAAGATGACCTTATCACAAAAATTGATAAGGGCGTGCTTCGGTGGTTTGGGCACGTTGAGCGAATGAGTGAAGACCGAATGGTGAAGAAAATATATAGCGCGAAAGTTAATATTAAAAGGTGTCGAGGTAGACCGAGACTAACTTTCGAAGACCATGTGAGCAAATTGCTCGAAGAGGGTAGGGTCAAGAGTACTCGGATACCTAGACGTGCATGTATGAAGAAGATAATGAATCTGAAAGAAGCGAAAGAGATATGTAAGGATCGTGACACTTGGCGATCTGTTCTCTCTGGCTACCCCGTCAGGGATTGTGCGTGAAGATAAGTAAGTAAGTAAGTAAGTAAGTAGTAATATAAAAATATTAATATAAAATATTGCTATTTTATTTGGATGCGGCACTGTTGACAAAACTTTGAGGCTTTTATCGGTTTCATTTATTGAACATGTTTATTAAACCAATTTTAAAAAGTGACAAATAATTAAAAATATATAAATTGGATCACTGGTTCTTTATAAATAACAAGCAGCACCATAATAAGCAGTATGTTGCTACTATTTAACGCTAGTAGGTATTCTATCGCCACTGAACTAAATCACAATTTTAGGTCTCATCGTACCGCTTAGTCGGTTTCTAAAGAAAACATTCCAAGAAACCTAAATGTTGAAATTAAAGTTATTGATAATGAGAATTAGACTGCCAACATAACTAAAGAGGCGTACTCGTTTCACTGCTCTATTCTTTCAAATGTGTAGGCTAGTTTCCAGCAGGGGATGTTACAGTTGCTTTATTCTAATGAATAATAATGTAATAGAAAATTTACTGAGATAGGATTAACTCAAGTGAAATAAAAATAACAGCAATAAAAGAAAAACAAGAAAAGCCTTTATATACATATTTTAAATGGTATTTATCAAACACGCACTCACGAGGCATACGCCATGAAAAGTGAAATTATGGGGCCAAACTTATAGTAATTAATTCATAAAGAGTAGGTATAGTTAGATAGTAAGAGTTTGCCGACTTGAAAATCAGATTCTTGTTTAGAATAAAATAAGGGAAATAAAATAAACTTCTTGAAACTATTACAAGTATTTTTGATATTTCTGATGCAATTGCCATAGTATTTGGTTGCGCGCCCGTTATTTTACATTTGAACTCGTAGTAATGAACGTAAAAGCATTTATATATTTGAATTGAACCGGAAGTATAGACTATATGAAACTATTGTAAACTATTTTTTATAGAATGTAATTATTATTTATTACACTGATAATATATTTATTTAAATTAAAGTTTATATTAACTGTCTGCAGCGCAGCCCGTTTTCGTTACTTATTGCAATCGTCGGCGGTTTTAATGTAAATAGTTATTCAAGTATCGTAACTAATGAAAGAATGTGATTTGTGGCAAGGAAAAAAATAATATTGCTAGTTAAGGGCAATTGCCTAATAACAGTTATCCATCGTATAAAAGTAAAACAATTGAACTATTTTATTTTAAAATTGTAATTTTAAATTAGTTTCTGTTGTATCTTATTCTATGAATAACTTTCATTTGACGCTTGAAAATCGGCCCTATATAAAATAATTTGTGGCTTAACTTAAAGTAGTTACATGAAATATCCAAGTCATTATTTAAAGTACTGTCCAAATTAATAAAATATTTAATTAATGTAAATCGTCGTTCTACGTATTGGATAGCTCAGACGCTATGAGGGAATCTGAAAGATGTTTCCCTGGTTTAGATTCATCCATAAAAATTGGAAAAAACTAAAATGTAGACAGAATTTAGACGGTACAAAGAAACGATTCATATTTTGTTAATATTCATGAGCTAGTTTCATCAGCAGGAGTAGTTCGATACTGACAAAGTGGATGTAGTTTGATGTGCATTGCTATGCAAATGTAAATTCAGTGCTCCGGCTATTAGCATAAATTGATTTTCAGAAACAATAATCTACTACCAAATAAATACGCACTGAATGGTTATTTGCTGTGTATCCCGTAAGATGCTATAAGTAATAAAGAAAATAAGCAATTCAGAGGATGAGTTACTGGAACATGATATCTCAATATTAGAGTTACTATTCGCGGAATTGATTTAGTAAGATTACTATATATATATATATATAGAGTAATTTTTCAAGATGTGCCTCCAGATACACTTATGTAAAGATTATGTCCAGAAGTGGATGGAAAAATCTAAAAGTTGTATAATAATTTTGTTGTATTGTGCAATGTGACGCGTATCAGCGGTTAGCTGGTTAGTTAGTGTTTATCTGTTTAGATAACTAGTGCTTCGAACTTTTTAAATTAATAATAATTATCCTTTCATTAATATATAATTTATAATACTACTTATTACTATAACATAAAAAAATAAATTTCTTTTTCAAAACTGAGTACTGGTTTGGGGGAATCTGTTTAGATTACTTGTCACGCTGCTAAGACATTTTCCTTGCAGAGGTTATACCATTTTATGAGTACATTATAAAGTTTATCATAGTATAAATAAAGAAAAAATATGATATCATATACCATTTTATGAACGACATATACAGAGTTACAATAACCGGCCAAATTTGCAGAGAAGGTTCAGAATAAATAATATAAGCAAATGGTAAAAAAAAATCAATTAAAAAATCTCGAACGTTCGGTCCTCCTTATCTTTTAAATTCAAAAATTTTACTGAACTGATTTTACTGCGCACTTACACATTCGTAAGAGTGGATCGGTAAGCGAAAACGTTGTTGCCCAGAAATCACATTCAATTTGGGATAACTTCAAATAAAAGTAGACTCGTATTTTCAAAATATGCAATAACAGTATCATTATTCATATATTTGAACATAAGTTTAAAAATAACCCTATATATGTATATATATATAATCGCGTTCTCAAAAACTCTTTTGTTTTCTGCGTTTTTACACAAGTAAGTTGGCTAGCTGCGGGAATTCGAATCCTGAAATGTGATTAACTTTTACTTTATTGTAACTTTTGTTTTTTAGTATTCTAGCCCACACGGTCCCGTTAAGCTGGGCAAAATAAATTTATACAATATACAAATAAAGTATTTTGTTTGTGGAGCTACGAACCATTTTTAAGTTGCTACTACAAGCTTTTGCCAAAAATATTTGACTACAGTATTCTTACAGAAAATCATTGCATTATTATTGATATATTACAATCAAACCTGTTTATTCCTTTTTTAAATAATTATAAAATAAAAAGGGAAATATCTACAAAGAATATTTATTAAGGTGTAATTCCTGAGAAAATTGTGTTTATTTTCTAACGCCGAGCAAAGCTCCCAAAAAATGTTTAATATCAAAGGTATGAGAAGTCCAACACGCGTTGAGACAGTGCGGCGGATATTTCCTTGCCCTAAAACCCAAGAGGAAGTCTATATATAATAATCGTGGGACGTATAATTAAGGCCGTTACTTTATTTTAACTTAGGAATAATAAAAAATACGAATTCTAATTTAATAGAAATTAGAATATAATTCTAAATCTACCCATTTAGAATGATATTCTAAATTGATAGATGTAGATGTTTTAACTCATAGATCCACTAACCGTCGTTCACTGCTTACTACCATGTGGTACGTTTGCACGTTTATCACCCTCACTTGTATTAAAACCTATGGTAACCTATGCTAACCTTTGGAAAACCTATGGCACTTGTATAAATACTCTTTATATATGCACTTAATAACGTAAATTGATAAATATTTTAAAGGTAAGATATTGTTTTATTTCATATTATTTTGACGGCTTTAAGTTGAAGCTATATACATTTTATATGTTACCAAAATCATGAGCTTTTTATGATAAAACCGATAAAAATCAAAATTCTTATATTACTTCAAGCTTTGTACTGAATATCGTTTTCTAAATTCAGAAAAGCGTATTATTATGATGTCAGAGATAGGAATTGTAATAGCCTTTAAAAGAGCCTCAGAATGCAGGAAGCCACTTTAAGACTGACTTATTATAAAATAATTGGTTCGTATTGTGCAGAAATGATCCAACCCACAAACTGGCTTAAATAATGACCCAGAGGCTCTTTTTTCAGTTTATTTAAAAGTATGAAAGATTTCTGAAAATAACAAGTAATTCCAAAATCTACATTCAATTATTAAAATAATAAATATAATATGTTACAACATATATCTTGCCAAAAAAAGTGTATTTAACTTTCAAAAGTGAATAAATTTATGTTTTTGTAGGTTTAAACATTTCTGCACAATACAGTCCAATTTATAAATGTAACTATATTATAAATGTAGTTTACTGTATCATATTATCCTGGAGCTAGGCAGGAGAAACTCCATAAGTTGTGAGGTGACTTTAAAAAAAATATTATAGAATTATAGCTTGTGTTATACAGTGGTGGTTTTGGTGAATAGATATTAGCAAATAAATATATAAAACGAACGGTCTAAATTGTTATTTCCTTGAAAACATAAAGTTTATGCAGCACAAAGGAATGGTTGGTCTTTCATCAATATTCATGAGTTCATTTTATTAACACATGGTAACTACCAATACTGGCAAAGTCGATGTAGTTTGATTTACATTACTATGCAAATGAACATTCACAGCTTAATCTAAAACCGAAGTTCAGAGACAATCATTTTACATAGAACTGAAAGAATTATTAAATATATATAAATCTTGTAAGTATGGCTATTATTACTCAGCTAATTAGACTTCTCTTTTTCTTAATTTGCCATCACTTTATGACCCAGTCTTTCACCCGGCATACCCGCTAGACGTTGACTTTTGAAACACTCGATGAAGTGGGTTTGGTATTTTTATGCTTTTTTACTTAAGTTAATGTTTTTTTTACGTGGTAGAGTCATGCAGCAGCTATATTAGTAGGAAAGTTGTAGCACAAATGGGTCAGCTCGACCGGTGAAGGACCACGCTCTTACAAAATAGAAGCGTAACGCTGCTGTGTTTTGTGTGGTGAGTGTAGAGAACTGGAGACCCATTTTACTGAAAATGAGGCATTCCATCTCAGAACTAATCTCACGGGTGACAACGTATCTGCATTTTGATTTGTAATCGAAGATAGATGTGTTTTTATAGGATAAGGGTGACAAACAAGCACACAGTCCACCTGATGGTAAGTGGTTGCTGCGGCCCATAGACATCTACAACTATCCTTTTTTGCGAATCTAAATGCAGATGCGTTTTCACCCGTGAGGACTAAGATGGAATGCCTCATTTCCAGTAAAAAGGGCCTCCGGCCACCTGCACTCACCAAGCGAAACGCAGAGCTAAACCTCTACTTCACGCTGGTATTCTGTGAGGTCGTGGTACCACCCCGGTTAGAGCTGGCCCATCCGTGCGACAGCAAAAGCTGCCGCGTGGCTCTACCACTATTTAAAAGATGTATGTAGATGTCTATTTTTTTAACACTGTTTACGTAAATATTTTTGTGAGTACATACCTACTTGTTAAATAGTGTTTGTTTAGTGTTTAATATATTTAATTGTACGATAAAATAGTTGAAAAAGTTTTAATGTAATTTAAAAAAATATATGTATATTTTTATTTAATTAATTTTTAGACGAGACCGAGTGGGCATGCCAGGGAGTCGATGTCATCCTTTCAGAAAGAATGGGTTAATGTGTGAAAGAGTATGAATGTGTAAGCCCAAGGCTGTTGTGGATACGAATGAAAGTAGGCTTAAAGAAGTTGTTCGTGCTTGGGGTGTATGCCCCAGGTATGTCTAAGCCCACTTATATCCAAGAACAGTTTTCGAACATGGTAAGGCTGGTGTTGACAAAATGTTAGGAAAATGAAAATATTATTATGTTAGGAGATTTTAATGGAAGGGTTGGGGTGAAGAGGTCTGGTTATGAAAAGATTTTAAGAACGTTTGGCGATGAAAGAATAAATGGGAATGGTGAAGACCTCGTCACCGTATGTGTGGAAAATAATTTTTTTGTGGCAAACACTTTTATTCGCTATAAGAGGATTCACATGTATACTTGAGAAAGAGGGGATGATAGGAGCATGATAGGGTTTACCGTGGGTCCAACGTAGGGACGGATCATTACATGGTCTTATGCCGAATTAATGGTCTATTCAAGTGTTGGCGGCGTCGGACATCTGTGTCTACCACTGCGTTACAGCGTATAAGAATAGAGAGGTTACAAGATGAAGGTGTAAAAGAGAAGTATAAATGCAGACTGAGGAAAAATATAAGTGTGTTGAATGAATTATGTATGAATGATTTAGACTTGAAGAATGAATGGAATAATGTTAAGAAAGTTTTGGTGGATACAGTCACCGAAGTATGTGGTGTAAGTAAGAGAACGAATGAAAGGAAAAGTAATACGTTGTGGTGGAATGATGTGGTACGGATGGAAGTTGAAAAAAATAAGAGAGCATGGCTAGATTTACTAGTAACCAAAGTTGGTAATTCTAGCGGTATGAATGATGAGATTGAAAGAAAAAGGCAGAATTTAGACGTATAAATACGAGTAAGAGAGTAAAAGAAGTTGTTGAAAAGAAAAAGCCAGAAAGGATAGATATATGTTAGAATGATAAAAGTATATCTGATAACTTCCAAGCAAATATTAAAATGTTCTGGAAGCTCGTAAGAACTGCCAGGGGAAATTCAAAACATCTTAGAATGAATTCTATACGAGACGAGAATGGCTGCATGATGAATGATGAAGTTTCGAATTTAAAGAGATGGAAGGAATACTTTGAAAGAGTGTTTAAGAGTGAAGAGTCGTCTGAAGTAAGTGAAATAGAAATTCCGGAAGAATTAGAGAGAGGTAGGGAGATAAGTGTAATTGAAATAATGAAAGCAATGAAAAGCATGAAAGCAGGTAAGGCAGCCGGATATGATAGAGTATCAATCGAAATGCTAAGGGCTGGATATAGTGTGGTTGTAGGCCTGCTGTACACCTTGTTTTTTTATAGGATAAGGGTGACAAACGAGCACACAGTCCACCTGATGGTAAGTGGCTGTTGCGGCCCTGAGACATCTACATATATCCTCTAATAAAATCTAAATGCAGATGCGTTTTCACATGTGAGGACTAAGATGGAATGCCTCATTTCCAGTAAAAAGGGTCTCCGGTTCTCTACACTCACCATACGAAACACATCAGAGTTAAGCTGCTATTTTACGTTGGTATTCTGTAAGAACGTGGTCCTTCCCCGGTCGAGCCGACCCATTTGTGCTACAACTATACTACTAATATAGCTGCAACATGTCTCATTCACGATAAAAGAGAGTTTAATTTATGTTGGGAACTAAAGCGGGTACCGGAAGACTGGTGCAAAGCCGTTATAATCCCAATATATAAGGGAAAGGGGTCGCAGCAGGACTGTTAAAACTACCATGGTATTAGCTTGCTTAGCATTGTGGGTAAACTGTATGCTAAGGTGTTAATTGAAAGAGTTATGGAAGAAACTGATAGAAAAATTTGGGATGTGCAAGCTGGATTTAGAAAGGGGATGGGCTGTACGGATCAAGTCTTTTCCACGCGCATGATTGCGGAGAAATTTTTGGCCAAAAGCCAGAAAGTTTTTTATGTGTTCATGGACTTGGAAAAGGCTTATAACACAGTGGACAGGAACGTGTTATGGCAAACACTGACCTCATTTGGGTTTGGCGCTGGTTTGATACAGGCATTAAAGTCTCTTTATAGGGACTCTTCTGCTTGTGTCAGTATCAACGGGGTCTACTCGGACTGGTTTGGCATTCAAAAAGGTGTCAGACAAGGCTGTGTAGCTTCTCCGTAGCTGTTTAACCTATTTATGGACAGTTGTTTGCAAACTTTGAAAGTTGAATAATGTGGGTTGAGAATGGGCTGAGTTAACCCTCAAATGCCTTTTGTACGCCGATGATCAAGTCATATTTTATATTATTTATATTTTCTCTGACTAGCAAAATCGTCAACTTAATTAATAACAAATTGAAAACCCTTTGTGTATTTTTAGACTTAAAAAAAAGCTATTGACACTGTCTCTATCCCCATTCTTGTAGAGAAGCTATTTCGACTTGGAATACGTGTTCCTTTTCACACCCTTCTCACGGACTACCTTAATAACAGAGCCTAACAGGTAAAACTTGATGATCTCGTTTACAGTTCAGTAGAGCCTACATCTCTATATGGTATCCCACAGGGTAGCGTACTTGGGCCTACCTTGTGTCTTATCTATATTAATGACCTTAGTCTTATAAAAATTGAAAAGGGCACATATATTTCCTACGCTGATGATACAGCCCTTCTTTTCCATGGGGAAAGCTGGCAGGATGTATATAACAAAGCAGAGAGCAGTCTTCAAATAGTAACTAAATGGTTAAAATACAATCTATTATCTTTAAATATTAATAAAACTTGCTACATTACATTCTCAATTCTTAACTTTCTACAACCTTCTTCTAATCTATAGCTAACGGTCCATATTTGTAGCAAACACTCTCTCATCTGCGAGTGTAGCGCTATAGAAAAGGTTTCTTGCGTTAAATATCTTAGTATGTATATAGATCAGCAATTAAATTGGCAAAGACAAATTGAAAATTGTACATCAAGAGTTAGAAAATTGATATGGTAATTTAAATATCTTAGATATGTTGCAGACAGACAACTTCTGATTCATATATATAAAACTTTAGTGCAGTCGATCATCAGTTACTGTTTGCCTATTTGGGGTGGAACGCACAAAACGAAATTAATTCAGCTTGAACGTGCTCAATGATCGATCTTGAAAGTTATACTTATGAAAAAAATTACATACAGCACCGTGAAAGTATATGATGATTGTAATGTTCTTACCGTTAGACACTTTTATGTCTTACTGTGTGTTCTAAAAACTCATAAAACTAATACTCCTGATGATAAAATCAATGCTAAACGAAATCCATATTGTGTTATTCGCAAAAAAATATCAAAAACCATTTTGCACAAAATCAATACTGCTCAAAATTAATAATTTTATATAACAAAATAAATAGAGTACTACACATTTATAACATGTCATTTCTGGAATGCAAAAGAACGTTAATTGCTTGGCTGAAGCAATTGGATTACCTTAAGACTGAAAATGTGTTATGACATCTTGATGACCGAATTTATATTAGATAAGCTTCTTTTTTTTTAGATTTAAAAAAAAATGTAAAAGGGGAAAGGGAAAGAAACCAGCGGACGTTGCGGGCGGTATCGCGTTGCGGAGCTTGGAACGGTCCGTCACGGAGTCCCAGTCGCCTCAGATGACCCGAGAGGCTGACTGGAATTAACCCATTCACAGATACGACTACAGGTATAATTTCGGCCGGCAATCCACCCCACATGTCGGTCACCTCGTGAGCCAGGTCCAGATATTTAGTCAGCTTATCTGTTTCGGCTTTCACGAGGTTCTCGTCATAAGGAATGGTAATGTCGACCAAAATATCCTTGACTGTGCCCGGTCCATCAGCACAATATCAAGCTTATTCGCAAGAATAGTCCTGTCTGTGATGATGGCCCGGTCTCAGTAGAGCCTGGCGCGGTCATTTTTGAGCACTGCTTCCGGGAAGTACGTATAATACGGCAGTTTCCGATCCACGAGACCGTATTTCAGAGCGAGCTCCTGGTGTAGAATCCTTGCTACTAAGTTGTGCCTGTGCAAATACTCAGAGTTAGAAAGCGCAGAACAACCGGAGATGACATGCCTAAGTGACTCACCGGGATGGCGACAAGCTCAACAGACGTCAACGGTGCCATCCTTTAGGATCTATCTCCGATAATTGTTAGTCTTAATAACCTGATCCTGTATCGCACAGACAAAACTCTCGGTTTCACCAAAGAGGTCACCGAAACGTAGCCAGTGGAGGGAGGCGACTGTGTTTACGAAAGGCTCATGTAGAGCCTTCTAGAACCTCCCGTGGAGCTCCTTCTCCTTCCATACGGTCTCTCGGTCGGAAATGCTCTGTACTGCTGGGTCTTGCCATTGCTTGTTGGCTAAGGATAGAGGGGTAAGTCCTTTATCACAAGAAATAACGTCCCTATAGTATGGATCATCCGTTCTCGTCAGAAAGTAATTACGGAGGCTGCACACTTTGCGATTATGCATGGTAAGCGCGCTTAAAAAGCCGCGTCCACCATGTTTCCGCGACAAGTACAGCCTCATTACTGACGCTCTCGGATGATGCATCCTGTGGGACGTCATTATAGTGCGGATTTTTCTGTCCAGAGCGTTCAGTTCGATCTGAGTCCACCTAAGTATGCCAAAGATATACATGAGAACAGGCATGATCCAACCGTTATATGCGTGCGTCTTATTCACACCGGACGAAAGACTGTTAAGCACTTTGGTCAAGCGTGCATAATACACATCGCAAACTGACTGTTTCATACCCGCCTCATCTACACCGATGTTCTGTGACATACCCAGGTATCGGTATGTTTCAGCCTCGGAAAGGGTCTTTATGTTCATGGGCATAGATAAGTCTATGCCCTCAGAGTTAGCAACCCTTCCCCTTTTAACATGGAGGATCGCACACTTATCCGTCCCCAGCTCCATTCCAATAGAATTGCTAAAATCACACGTGATGTTTAGCGATTCCATAAGATGGGAGCGACTGGAGGTGAATAACTTGAGATCATGCATGTAGAAAAGGTGGGTCACTTTTGTACCTCCTTTCCGAAGCTAAAATGCTCTCCCGGAGCCCTCCAGTAAGGTACTGAGAGGGTTCAGAGAGATGCAGAACCAGATTGGACTCAAACAATCGCCCTGGAAGATACCCCTACTTATCCTTATGTGGTTCTCCGCAGCCGTCATCCGCTGGCCTAGATTTGTTTTTTTTTATAGGATCGGGTGACAAACGAGCACACAGTCCACCTGATGGTAAGTGGTTACTGTGACCCATAGACATCTACATCTATCCTCAATAAAGACTAAAGATGCAGATGCGTTGTCACCCGTGAGGACTAAGATGGAATGCCTCTTTGCTAGTAAAAAGGGTCTCCGGTTCTCTACACTCACCATACAAAACACAGCAGCGTTAAGCTGCTATTTTACGCTGGTTTTCTGTGAGAGCGTGGTCCTTCCCCGTTCGAGCTGACCCATTCGTGCTACAACCATAATACAGCATGGCTATACCACGTAGAATGACAAAAGATCGTACTCTACTGCCCCATACACTGCCCGAGGAAGTCTCGAACCGTACATTCAACCTTGTACTGCTCGAGGACCCTCTTAAGCCATGTATGAGGCACCGAGTCGAAAGCCTTTTTGTAGTCTATCCAGGCGGCGGAGAGGTTCCGACGGTTGCGTTTAACCACCTTTCCGATGACCGCGTCAATGAGGAGTGGTTCCTTGGTTCCACGACCACCGCCCCGACATCCATTTTGAGCGCGCGACATCACCTGATTTGAGTTCAGGTGACGAGTGATTAGAGAGATAGACACGTTATGGGGCGGTATTTGCTTGGATCTGTCGAATCCCGGTCTTTAGGATCCCAGTAGTGAAGAGGCTCGGGAGCGACTTTTGGTTGAGAGCCTCTTGAAACTGTCGAGCGAGCACAACATGAAAGACCACGAACCCCTTCAGCCAGTAGTGATGCAGTCCATCAAGTCCCGGACTTTTCCAGTTCGGGGCCCTACGGACCGCCTCAGCTACGTCATCCGGCGTTATGATGACGGGGTCCATGGGCGTAATATTCGCGGGCGTAATATTCGCACAATAACTCGCCACAACTTTCGTCCAAGGGCTCTCGCTGTGGTTTACGGGCTCTGTATAGTGTCGGCCTGATTCGGTGCTGGGCCCGTTCCACGTACGTTTGGTCGCTTGTACTCGCTCCAATGATTCGTAGAGCCTCTTCTGATCACTCTGGAAAAGACAATTCTGGTTGAACCGTGTCGACCTCTCGGTATATCGCCGAATCCGCTTCCCCCAAGCAGCGATTCTCTGCTTCAGGTCATCTACGCGCTCCGTCAGTTTTTGCGTTATATCCGGCTGGGACAAAGTGATATTTGTCCCAGCAAATGCCATCCTGACGGTGCGCACAATTCTTGGCCTATTATTGCCTAACCTGAAGCTTATCAATCTGCCGATGAGGGCCCTTGCCTTTGCGATACGGTACTCAATCCTTCTTCTCCAGGCTGGGTTGGCTCTACTGTGTCTAGGAGCGCGTCCAGCCGTGGGAAGTTTGGCGCCAATAATACGGCAAACTGCCAGTGAAACGCCAAAAAGAATTGAGTCCGTGTCGCAAAGTTCCCGGCTGGCTTCCAGATACGTCACCAGCATTGGGTTGAGAGCCCTCACGACAGCCCGATTCCGCTTGCCTAGGGTTATACGGGGAAGTCGCGGTCGATTCTCGGGAGACGTACAGCGCGTTTCCCTAATCGCCACTTCCAATACGCTCCTCATTTGGTCTTGTTCCTGGGCGACTATTCCATCGTCGCCTGAGTCAACCACAAGGAGATCTACGACGGCATTTACGTGTGCGGGTTGCTTTGCAACTCGTAGAGCCGCATCACCTATCGTAGTATTTTCATTCGACGAAGCGCCAGCTCCAGACGCGCCCCGGCGACCCCCAGGCAGCGGCCCTATACGCGGTCTATTGGTTTCCAACATCCATAAATTGGGCGTCAGTTAACGGGAGACGCCCAGACCCGGCGCCGTTTCATGATGGAGCCATATGCACAAACGGGCCTTTGCACCCTCAATTTTGCCGAGGCACGGCGCTAACACCGCTTGGAAAGGTACTGACTGATTGCGCTGACGTAGCAGTTTTGTCACTTAACTGTTACGTCAGCGGGCGATGGGGTCGTCACTTCCCTAAGCCATTTTATTATTATTATTATTTTATTTGCCTCGTCGGCGGCCGAGTTGCAAATCATGGTTACTTTAATGAACGGGTCATTAAAAGAAAGGGGTATGAAAGTGAACGCAAGTAAGATGAAAGTGATGGTTTTTGAAAGAGAAGAAAGTAAAACGTTATGTGAAATAAGAATAGAAGAGTCAGAATGTGTCAAAGAAGGCACGTATGGCAATTCATAATGCTGTGTCAGTCCCTACTTTAATGTATTGTAGTGAACTTTGGGTCTGGCAGAAGAAGCATGATAGTAGAATAAAGGTTTTAGAAATGTGGTCATTAAGTTGTATGCTAGGGCTGAATCTGAAAGACAGGGTGAGAAAGAGTGTGGTTTGCAAAATGACGTTGTGACCAGGGTTCAAAAAGGAATGCTTAAGTGGTTTGGCTTTGGACGATGAACGAGGAAAGAGTGACAAAGCAAATTTATGTTTCAGAAGTGAATGGCAAAGTCGGGAAGGGACGCCCTAGACGAAGATTTATCGACCAAATCGGTGATACATTGAAAATGGGCCAGATTAGGAGTACCCTTAACCGACAAGCGTGTATGCGTAGATATATAGATGTAAAGGAGGCGAGAGAGGTGTGTCAGGATCGCTCAAAATGGAAGTCCGTAGTCTCTGCTAACCCCTCTGCGTGACAGGCGTGAGTGTTTGTGTGTGTTAATTTAAACCCTAATTGCACCTATCTATTTGATGAATTATAATGGTAAAACGTCTTTCCTACTATGATTTTTGCGTAACAAACAAAATGATTTAGATTTATAATTTAATACGTTACCAAAGGAAACGTGAAATTTCATTTTTCTAACAGGTACATACCTAAAATTATTAAATATTGATGTATGTAGTTGGTAGGAAAGTATGTTCAACCACAAAATTATTCGGAATGTATACAAGTCTATACATAAATTACTCAGGTATTTCCGTAGCAAAAAAGGATTAAGTAATAATTTAACTACAGAAGTACCTAAGTACCTAACTTCATACTGTCGGTATGTCGAAGTGCTGAAGTGTTTTACAGTTGGGATACGATGGATATTTGAGTACAAAATCAGTGTACGAAACCTATTCAAAAGTTGTAAGACAGAGTATATCCCCGAAACTTCACCGTTGCCTTGGAAGACATTTTCAAGCTACTGTACTGGAAAGGATAAGGTATAATTATCAATGTTGAGTACATCGCTCACCTTCGATTTGCCGACGATAGTGTCGTTATGGTAGAATCGCTGGAGGACTTAAGCAATATGCTCAATGAGCTGAAAAGTTCCTCTCAACGTATAAGTATTAAGATGAATATAGATAAAACAAAGATCATGTATAACGTCCATGTCACACCCATGCCGGTAGTTGTTGGGAGCCCTAAGCTCGAAGTTATTGATGAGTATGATTACCTTGGACAAATAGTCCGACTTGTTAAGTCTAACTTCGGCCGAGAGGTCAATCGACGGATTCAACTCGGCTAGGCAGCGTTCGGAAAATAACAACACATCTACTCGTCAGGTATACATCAAAACTTAAAAACGAAATTGTACAACCAGTGCGTGTTACCAGTCATGACTTATGGATTTGAGAGGTCGCCCTTCACTGCCGGCCGTATGAGGAAGCTCAAGTTCGCTCAGAAAACTATGGAAAGGGCTATGCTCAGGGTTACTCTGTGTGATGTGTACTAAGAAATTAGGATATCCGCAGTAGAACCAGAGTGACCGATATAGTCCAATGGATTAGTACGCTGAAGTGGCAATGGGCCGGCCATATAGCTCGAAGAATCAACAACGGATTGGGAAAAAGTGTTCTCGAGAGGCAGACCCGTACCAGTAGGCGAAGTGTAGGGCGACCCCCTACTAGGTAGAGTGACGACCTGGTAAGACATGCAGAATATATACGTCGATAGATCCAGGTGGTACAGGACCGTGTTTTGTGGCATTTCTTGGGGGAGGCTTTTGTTCAGCAGTGGACTTGTGAAGTGCTGTAATGATAATGATGAGAGTATTCTCATCATTATCATTACAGCCCTTCACAAGTCCACACTCGAAATGCGATTGCTGAAATAAATGTGATCATATAGATCATATGATCACATTTCTTTTAGGAATCGCATTTCGGGTTCATTTGTTGTTTACACTACCTACCTATTTTTTCCGAGCCAAGCATCGCGATTGGCGACGAATGGTCTTGCAAGTTGCATGCATTGGCGTCGAAGAATTAACATAGAAGCGAAAATATGGTCAGTCGATCGTAGTAAGTAACCTTACCTAAGTTACATTTACTTACCATTTCGCTATGTATTTTTAATCTTTATTGACAGCCATTAGTAACCACCAAAAGTCCGCCGTAGTGTAGGAAGGGGAAAAAATGCAAAGTAATATCGATACTAGCGCGCAGCGGAATAGTTTAATTTAGCTTGCGTGCGCGATTTATCTAAGTATGTTCTAATGCATAGTTTTTCATACAAAATTAAGAGTCATTTATTCTGTGTCATTGTTTCAATAGAGACGAAGACAGGAAATTTAAAAATATTTTGTTCGACATGCGACGTCACACTAACGAGGCGACGTAACTACAGCCTTAATTAGGTATTTATTAATGTGTGTTTAGTAATGGTGTCTGTTCTTAAAAATTTTACAACACATATTTTTTTAAGTTTCGAAATTTTTCGTTATTTTTATTATCAATATTCAAAAAAAAAACTAATTATATTTCTTTGTGAGGAATTGTACGATGTTGTGCAATTCTGTAAGTTTTTTTATAACACAAAAAATTCATTACAATAAATTATTCGAATTTAATTTTCGTTTATGGCAAACATTTCTTTACTTTAATCATATCCTACTAAGCTTTGCTTTTTGATTACGGTACAGAATAATATACAATTGAAGACGAAAGTTTTTTATTACATCATTGTATTATATAATACGAAGTCTTATGAAATTCCATATTATTTTACAACAAAGTTTTTGTCGAGACGATAATAATATGATGCTGCAAATACCTGTCACATATTTTTTTCAATAACGATTAAACGTTAGATCAGATGCCACCAGATGTAATGTATATAGTTATTCTCGTGTATTAAATAAGTAAGATTAAAAATTTCTTATTATTTTTCACTTCTGCGTTGAAGAGGCTCAAGTTGAGGATTAACGCAGGTGAAAAATTCCAATAATCGTTGTGAGCTCAAAACGACTAACAAATACTTTGTCATATATACGAATTATACCGGTTGACGATCTCATCGTAAGAAAAAAGTAGAATGAAAAGGTAAAAATAGAAGTGCACGAAATAAAAACCTATAGTATAAATGTTTCTTTAAATTGATTTATTTTTAATTCAAAACAAACTTTTTAGCTAGCGACTGGTTAAAGGTCAAGGGGCTAATTGATACTTCAACATCTTTAAAGTAGGGTCCTCGCGACTTCAAAGTAGGGTGCACATGACGTGAGTTTCGTTATTTGTAACCGTTTATTTTTTTATTTTTTCAAAATTAATAGGTGACTATCCTATATTTTTTTCCATAAAATGCCATATTTACAGATAGACCGCGGTAATAATCTGACATGAAAAATTTGAGAAAATTTAATTAAAAATCTATTATTGGATTATCAAATTTAAGTATGAATTGTAATTATTTTATTTCATATTTACTGTTTTGAGTAATAAAAAACATAAAATTAAAATTACTGCTGTTGTAACTAGTTATTTATGTATTTCGCATGAGAGGGGAATAAAACGTAATAAAATGAAAATATAAATCTGGTTAATCTCTAGTTGTATAATCAATGAGAAAAGAAGAAAAATTGAGATTAGTTAGTAATTCCTTACACGACGCTTCGCCTTATCCACTGCGTATCCCGAGAAATCCCTAAATACACTCCACCCCGGTAATGATTCCTTTATTGCGTCCCGCAGCCCGAGCCCAACGTTTTTGATTATATTATCTTTTGGGGAAATATCTTTGTGGCGGTTAGGGAAAATTTATTAGATTATTTAAGATGTGTCGTGAATGATCTTACCCGCAATATTGGAACCGTTAATAGCAAAAACTTGAAGATATAGTAAGGTGTTAACACTATGCAAGTTTTTTAGAAAAAAACTTACAAGTGCAGAAATAAACCAATGATTTTACATTAATATTTTATACATTAACGAAATAAACTGGTTCCTTAATCTAAACGTTTTAACAAACACTATTTTTAAATGTTACATTTTGTATATTGTATAATGTTGGCAAAATTAAAGTGTATATTATATAAGATTTTAATGGCTATCGCCTATTTTCTCACAGGATAAGAATAGTACGTGCTTATTTTTTGTTATATCATTTTGGCAACAAAAGCCATTGTAAATAAAACGTTTAATCTCGTGCTAACCTTAAAAATGTAACCTTGCTCACAACGTTTATACTGTGATCAAATTTATAGGTGTAAAATACTTGTAATATATTTTTTTAGTTCATTGTTCAAAATCTACCCCTGTCACCTCTAATGATATATAAATAATGCCTCGTTTCCAGTAAAAAGTGCCTCCGGTTCTCTACACTCATGATACGAAACACAGCGGAATTGACCTGCTATTTTACGTTGATATTATGTAAGAACGTGTTCCTACACCTAAGATATGCGCTACCAACGCCAAGAGTGGTGAATAATGAGCATATTTACGATATGACCATATTAGGTAATAACAATAGTGTGTTTTGTTATTAATATTGTCCAACGTAAATTTCAAGAAATGTTACCATTTCTACTACTTTATGATACTTATAATCAAGACATAATATATCGGTGGCAAACCAGTCTAGATCAGTTTATTTATAGGCGAGCATTTAAAACTAAAGACCATTCCAATTTTAACTTTTTTTTTTAACATTTTTATTTTAGTTTATTAACTCTTATCTGTTTAAATTAGTACCTTAGTTTTATCATTAGTTTAAAAAATTGAGCGACATAATTTTCAAATTATTTTATTTCTATAATCTGTATATATATATAAGCAAAACACCACTGACTGATAGACCCGATTGAATTGAAATTTAGTAAAGTTACTGATTTTATCGTGCGCTCAGCGAAGCGAGCGGGTATCAGTTAGCTAGTTATTAATTATAGCTGAAGGCAAATTAATACAACGGTTAGAACTAACTTTAATGTTTATTAATGTAGGTATTTATTAAATAAAAGCACTACGGTATGTTGTGTTTATAACTAACGGAATCATATAAATTAGAAAATTATCATCTAAATAAAGGGAAATGCTTAGTTCTCTATTTTAGCAGTTTAGTAATTAGACGAAAAGTAGTATTAACTAACTACATATATAATTTAATGAAAATTCGAAAAAAGACAAACATATGGTATACCTTAAAACCTGAAAACGAGATTGTACAACTAGTGCGAGTCGTCAGTGATGACTTATAGATATGAGACGTGGTTCTTTACTGCTGCCCGTATGAGGACGCTCAAGGTCGCTTAGCGAGCTATGGAAAGGGCTATGCTCGGGGTTTCTTTGCGTGATAAACATAGAAATGAGGAATCAGAATTAGAGTGACCGACATAGCTCAACGGATTAGTAAGCTGAAGTGGCAGTGGGCCGGTCATGAAGAACCGATAACTGATGGGGTAAAAAGATTTCTGAGAAGAGCAGCCTCGTAATTTTTGAAGCTTTTATTAATTTAATTTTTCTTCACCATTCGCCTTTATTACTTGTTCTAAACCTTCTCTGAAAATTTGGCCGTATATTGCAAGATAACCCTGTAGAGTCTTGAATTCACGTAAGATAACAGATGAATTTTCTTTGCCACTCATAGAGAATTACATTGATAGGTTAGGATCAATTAAATTATTTACGAGTCCAGATATGACGACTGGCTTTCTTCAGGTAACTTCAATAGTTGGCAAGGTTAGTCTCCAAAACCACTTTCATGACCACAAAAGTCACTTTAAATTCGTTAAAATGCCTTATGGTCTGTTTAATGCACCAATACTTTATCAATATATAATTTCAAAGACGCTCAAGTCTTTTATTGACTCAGGAAGGATCCTTGTGTACATAAATGACGTCCTTTTGCTATCCGATACGATACCCGAAAAATTAGTCCTACTGCAACGAGTCCTAGAAATCCTTACTTTGTCTAGTTCCTCTATAACTCTTAAAATGTATCTTTCTTAACAGGTAAATAGAGTATCTTGGGAGGATTATCAGTAATATTCAGGTTAGACTGAGCATGCGTAAGGTCCAGGCTTTGGTCTGTATGAGGCTTGTGAATTTGGAATAATTCAAGACTCTTAATTTATCTATGACAAGCATATATCTAGAATAACTAGGGCATATAAAGCCATGGGATTTGTCATCCGCTGTCCTTGTCCCCTCAAAAGATAAAAACGATAAAAATTGTTTACTGTTCATTTGTACGGCCTATTCTTGAATATTCATCACAGGTTTGGAAATTTTAAATGTTCAAATAGCAAATATGAGGAAACGCAAACTTCTTTACATAAACAGGGCTCATACGAACTATAGACGTAATTCTTTCATGATTAGAACTACTAAATTTATAAATTCGCTTAACGTATATTGATCCATTTAATACTTCCCCGAGTGTGGCCAATAGTACCTTAGCCATTGAATATTTTGCTCAAAATCTTTGTATTAATTCTTAAAATACTCATAATACACATATCTTTTTAACTATAAGATACCTATTGTTAACTAGTTTTTGTACCTTTGAACTAGCTTTTGTTTGTAACTTTTATTTTTTATTCTAGAAGTGGAAACTTCTAAATGGCTTAGTAATATATTTAATGATTTCTTGTAGTTACGCGAACACTACACATTGAATAAAACTACTTTTACGGATGTTAGGTCCGACTGTGTATAGAAAAAAGACACATACAAATCGATATTTAAACGGTGAATCCCACCATCATCCTTCACAGTTAGCTACCGTGGGCAATTCTTTGTTACAGAGAGCACGACGGATGGATCTGTGACAGCAAACACCTAACCGCCGAGCTTCAGCACGTCAAGCAGGTTCTGCACAACAAAACGCTTCTGGTCCCGCGCCTACGTCACAGTGACCGAGTGAAGCCGGCCACAGTCGAGCGTGTGCCTGCTGTACTACCATATTATGTCAGAGGTGTCACAGGTAAGATTGGCTATATCTTGAAGCCAGCTTCTATTAGGACATTTTTCAAGCCGCCGAAGAAGTTTAGTCATTTCTTACCATTCGAAATCAATACTCTTGATACCTACTTCAGAGCTTGAAATCATAAATATAACTAAATCATTAAATAATACCAAAGCTGTGGGGTATGACTCTATATCTACAGAAATAATTTAAGCAAGTGCTCGTGTCATTGCTCCCATTCTTAACCAAATAATCACAAATTCCTTGATTCAAGGAATATTTCCAGATAAATTAAAACACTCCATTATTACACCATTGTACAAGAAAGGTGATAGAAAGGTACCTTGTACCTATTAAATCAAAAAATTTTGAAAGAGTTTTTTACAACAGGTTAGTTAAATACCTTAATAAACATAATATTATCAAAAAAGAACAGAATGGTTTTCAACACAATAAATCAACTTCTTTGGCAGCATTCTCTCTTATAAAAAATACAACTGGATACACTGATGAGAAAATTCAGGTTGTAGCCATATTCTTTGATATGAGTAAAGCTTTTGATTTTGTAGATCATAGGATTTTGCTCACCAAATGCGAAAAATATGGCATTAAAGGTATAGCTTTAGACTGGATAAAAAGTTTTTTAATCAAACGTAAACAATATATTGAAATTACTACTTTAAATGACAGTCATGAATGCAGTGTACACAGATCTCCATCCAGGGTCAATAAACATGGAGTTCCACAAGGGAGCGTATTAGGCCCCTTATTATGCTTATTGTACATTAATGACTTACCAGATTCAATAAATTGTCAAAGTGTTCTATTCGCAGACGACATATCTATAATAGTGTCATATAAGGATCAAGATACATCTGACGAAATTAAAATAAGTAAAGAGGTTCAATCTGTATTAAGATGGCTAAAAGCAAACAAATTAAATGTAAATCTGTCAAAAACGAAATTCACGAAATTTGGTAGGAATAAAAGTAAACGCCCTGATAATAACATTAACATAAAAATAGAAAATGACAGTATAGAAGAAGCTGTCAGCATAAAATTTTTGGGTATAACTTTGGACAGATTTTGTATTTGGATACAACATGTAAATGATGCTTGTCTCAAGCTAAACAGATTTTCCTATGCCCTTAGAAAGCTTCGGACCGTATCAGATGAAAAGACTGCAGGTATAGCGTATAAAGGCTACGTAGAATCAATCCTTAGATATGGTTTAATAATATGGGGAAATTCGACTGATGTTGGTCAAGCATTCATTGCATAAAAGAAATGTTTAAGAGCTATTCGTGGAGCAAGTCCACTTGAATCCTGTAAACCTCTATTTAAAAAACTTAATTTACTGACATTGACATGCATGTATGTTCTTGAGGTATCAGTCTTTGTAAGGAAGTATAATGATTTTTTTAAATTCAAGGGGGATCATTTTGGTAAATACAGACGAAGAGATCTAACTAAAATAATGATTCCATCTTGTAGAACAGCTTTAAATAAACGGAATGTATATCATATGTACATATCAGTTTTTAATAAACTGCCTAAGAGTCTACGGGAACTTCCATTAAAATATTTTAAAATTAAGTTAAGAAAATGGCTAGTAGATAAGTATTTTTATACGATACAAGAGTTCATGCAACATAAAACTAATGTATATGATTATTTGTAATATTAAAAAAATGTAATAAAATAGTAATAAAATAAAAAGAAATGTAATATAATAATAATATTAATAAAATAATAATAATATTGTGTATATAATTTATGATAAATAATAACATAACTTGACATTTTTGTAAGTAACATAATAGTATTTTAATTGTTTTATATAATTATAAATATTTGCATGCCTATTAAAGGCAGAATATAGCTTGAACTATGCACCGCTGTTAAAATTGGTACCACCTATATTCTGTGTAAATAGATGTTTCTTTCTTTCTTTCTTTCCTTCGTCAAGTGCAATATTCCTCTCTTCTTATTATACGATACAAGAGTTCATGCAACATAAAACTAATGTATATGATTATTTGTAATATTAAAAAAAAATGTAATATAGTAGTAATAAAATAAAAAAATGTAATATAATAATAATAATATTTTGTATATATTTCATGAAAGCTGCTATAAAAAAAGTATTTTGTATTTATCGTTTTATTTGGTAGAATGAGGGGTTTTTCTTATACCATAAATAATAACAAGTTAATGAATAATACCTATGTTAGGCTCGTTTTCATAACTAGGAATTCAATCGAATTCAAGGGCCAATCTCGGATAACTCAACATAATTACTTTCTCACTCAAGTCTTAATTTAATGATTTCAATCGGTTACGATGTAATGGTCGAAGCTAAAGTAGATAGTTATTTATTCATGAGATATGTTTTGAAATACTTAAATGCTCAAAAATGCTGGTGAACAAATATTTTTGAACGGTAGTGTATTTTTAGGATTCCGTACCTCAAAAGGAAAAAACGGAACCCTTTAGGATCACTTTGTTGTCCGTCTGTCTGTCTGTCTGTCAGTCAAGACCCTTTTTCTCAGGAACACGTGGAGTTATCAAGCTGAAATTCATATCAAATACTCAAGTCTACTGTCCCACAGAGCTGTGAAAAAAACAAACTTCTAAGCCAACGCAATCAATAGATACAGCCGTTTATGCCGTAAATTTTCGATATTCGCTAGGGAATCAAAACCTACAGGGTAATTCCCGTGAACTCAGAATCTTGAAATTTGGTACGAAGCAAAGTTTTAAAGCACAGATAAAGGAAAAATTGCGAAAAGCATAAATTTTTAGTTACATCATATAATAAAATATTTTTAATAATTTTAAACTTATATACCTACAGATTTGTTCGGAACCCTCGGTGTGAGAGTCCGACTCGCACTTGGCCAGTTTAAAAAAAAATTCTAACGGATTGTAACGCTTGAAAGCTAACCTAGCATAAAAGGGACTTGCTTTCCCATGGCTCTAGGTGGTGGTTATCCATGCAAGACTGTATATTTATGTATAGTTGCAGTTACTTTCGAAAATAGGAAGGGGTCTTTAATGCCCCATGCCTTAAATATCGCATTCTACCTAATTATAAACCCTGTTGAAGTATGCCATATTTAAAATCGAAACAAAATGGGCCAAGTTAGCTCAATCTGCAGACGAGGAGACACTTAATCTCATTGATAAATTCAATATAGGTCAATTAGACTATTCCCGATACGTGTTACAAAATGGACTACTATATGTCAAATATTTTTCCATTGGCGAGGAAACCCGCCTATTGTTATATATTCCCAAATAGTTAAGACTTTAGACTGAGCCTACTTTATGTGTTTAATGATGACCAAGATCATGTTGGATAAAACAGTATAACTTATTTCACGTGAAAACCTTATGATGTTAAAGAGGTAAGGTATTTTTTTTAATATAGAAGAAGGAGCAAACGAGCATGCGCCTCACCTGATGGTAATTGATTACCCCCATGAACAACTGCAACACCAGGAGAACCAGGGAAATCGCAAATGCGTTGCCGGCATTTTAAAAAGGAGTAGCCTTTTTCTTGAAGGTCCCTAAGTCTTATCGGTCCGGAAAAATCGCTGTTGGTAATCGATTCCACAAGGAAGTTGTGCGAGGAAGAAAATATCTTCTAAATCGCACAGTGGTGGACAGCCAATCATCCAAATGGTGTGGATGGTATCGGGAGTTCTGCCGCGATGTGCTTTCGAGAAATATGGCGGCTGGGATTAACCCAAACAATTCCTCAGAGCACTCCCCGTGGTAAACGCGAAAGAAAATGCAAAGGAATGCAACATCTCTTCGCAGCGCCAATGAACCGAGCCGATCTGAAAGGACTCGGTCGTCGACAATTCGAGCCGCTTTGCGGTGGATGCGGTCAAGTGGAAGGAGCTAGCACTGGGGAGCCCTAGTCCAGAGATGGGAACAGTATTTTATGTGAGGGTTCGGCCTGCGCCGAACCTGCGCCTTGCACGCAAAGCTTTTTAGAGGCTTCTTCTTCTATTCCAAGTTACCACGAGTGTCGACGCCGAGAATTCTGATACTGGTTGAGGCAACAAGGGGAGTGCCTTGAAACTGAGAAGATACGACAAATGGGGTATTTTTAGTGGTAATTCCACAAACTTGCGTCTTCTGAGGATTAAACTGGATTAGATTTAGTCGCCCCAAATCCGAGACTTTGTTCAGCAAAGACTCGACTTCAGACACAAGTTTGTTCCGGTACTCGGCGAAGTTTTCGCGAGAAATATTGGCACGGTCGGTGTATAGAGCATCACGAGTGCTGTCATCTACATATCAATGAATGATACCGCTTTGCAACAAACCATTGATATGCAGAAAAAACAGCGTTAGTGATAGCACGCTGCCTTGTGGAATACCAGTGTTAATAGACTTATAGTCGGAGCATGCACCGTCTACATCGACCTTGATGCTCCGATCTGCAAGAAAGCTGGTGATCCATTTGCACAATTTCTCGGGAAGCCCATAGGAAGGGAGCTTCGAAAGAAGCACTTTGTGTCAAACCCGATCGAAGGCCTTCGCATTGTCCAAACTAACGGCCAATGCCTCCTCCTTGGACTCTACTGCCTCCGCCCATCTATGAGTCAGGTAAACCAGAAGATCACCAACTGATCGACCCCGACGAAAACCGTATTGGCGGTCACTGATCAGCTGGTTATCGTCAAGGTACCGCATGAGCATGTGTCAATAATTGTCAACTAACAAGCAAAAACAAGACGATCATGTGAATAAAGGCCGTAGATCACCTTGCAAGTTTGAGGTAAACGACAAGGTATTTGTGATTACGGCTTCACGGCCAGTTGGAAAATTAAATTTCTGTATGCGTGAACCCTACATGCTATTGAAACGACTTTCACATCATCGATATAAATTGAAGTTGTTGCCTGGTTTGTACGAGAAGCCTAAAGAAGCAGCAGCTGAAAATATAGTGCCGTGGGCAGGAGAGTGGATTCTCGAGACTTATGCTGTGTTGTTTAATGTAAGTCACCGATGTTATTATGTTTACTGTTCTGCAAATGTTTTGCTTATGTTTCACTGTATATATAAGTTAGGGTACTTATATATATATATATATATATATATATATATATATATATATATATATTTTATGTTGACATTGAGATGTTTTTTTTCTGTAACGGTAGATGGACTACTCATTTAGAGTTTTCCATGTTCACGTTGGTATCGAGTGTGATTCTCTACCACGGCAGATGGAAGGGTCCGAAGAAATCTCTTCCATACTCACGCTGACGTTGATATGTGTTCTCTGTCACTGCAGATGGACTACTCATTCGGAGTTCATATTCACGTTGGCATCGAGTGTGATTCTCTACCACGACAGAACAGTTAGCTGAAAGGAGGCACTGTCACGGTATACTAGTCACTACCATAATATAGGCAACTGATGTATGTTGTATGAGGACCCTTCATAGATCGATGGCACCGGCACTAAGATGATATGTCAAGGACACATCCGTTAGCGAGTCCAAGTTTACCTCGGCCTCGGACGCTGTGGAGCAATCTACACGCCACTATAATAATCCTTTTCAAGTCGCATTTAGTTTAATATAATGCTTTTACATATTTTTACTCTAGTAAAACTTCATACAAACGTGAAGTTGCCAAGGTACTTTGTAAGAATATGTCAAATTATAAACTAATCGATAAATTTAAATAGTAAATAGCCGTAAATAGTAATTAAAGTAAATAAATGCAAGAAAATTTTTATAGCACGTATTAATTGGATACATGAATATACACTATAATTTACATACATCATGTTTATATTTATTACATTTATCTATTTATTTTAAAATATCGTTACTTAATTAAACTTTGTATCACGGTCACACACACACGCACACACACACACACACACACACACACACACACATACACACACATACACACACACACAAACACACACATACATACACGCACGCACGCATGCACGTAAGCACGCACGCACACACGCGCGCACGCACGAACACACCACTCACACACTCACACACTCACATTCTCACTCACTCACACACTCACTCACACACACACTCACTCACACACACACACACTCACAAACTCACACACACACAAGCGCACTCACATTCACACACTCACACTTTCACTCACACACTCACATTCCCACACACTCACTCACACACTCACACACACTCACTCACACACACTCACTCACACACACTCACTCACACACACTCACTCACACACGCACACTTACACATACACACACACACACACACACACACTCACAAACTCACATACACACACACTCTCACTTTCACTCACACACTCACATTCTCACACACTCACAAACTCACTCACACACACTCACACTCACACACTCACTCACACACTCACTCACACACACTCACTCACACACACTCACTCACAAACACTCACTCACTCAAACACACTTACTCACACATACTCACTCACACACACACTCACACACATATACACGCACTCACATTCACATACACGCACTCACATTCACATACACGCACTCACATTCACACACTAACATACACACACTCACATTCACACACACTCACACTTTCACTCACAAACACACACACTCACTCAAACACTCACAAACTCACTTACACACTCACACGCTCACACACTCACACACACACCCCCACACATTCACACACTCACACACACTCACACACTCTCACACACACACACTCACACACTCTCACACTCACACACTCACACACACACACACACACACACACACACACACACACACACACACACACACAGATTCACTCACTCTCGCATACACAAACATACACACTCTTCTGCACAAATTTCGAGCGCTTTGTTTACCTTTATATATTTTTATATTTCTTACTTCTATTTTTAAGTAAAGTGTTGAATACTTTGTGACGTTTTATTAGCTTGATAAATTACAATATACTTCCGTCAACAATCCGTGATTGGCTTCAAGACCTATTTTATAAGTTTTGAGTGTAATTGAGCTGTGGATTTTGTGAATAAATAAAAAAAAATAAAAAAAAAATATTTGAGACCTTCCACATATTTGCTTTATTTCGTAGACCTTACTATTATGTGTCTTTTACATATGGGTCATAACTCTGCTGTCATAATGCTTATATATCATAGAGATCAATCTACGTTAATGCTTTTGTATCATAGACCTTACTGTCATTAGTTCCTAATATAGGACTATACATTGTGCAACAGTATTATTAGCAGTCAAACACCCGACCACCCCATATATATATATATATATATATATATATATATATATATATATATATATATATATATGTATGTATAACCATGATGTACACTCATGGGTATGCGTCTACGGAAACTTCCTCTATAAGCAATCATTACATGAACACACTACAGTAATACAAGAACATTCTCATTGAGTTTGAAAACTTTTGATCCATTTTTCAATTATATTACAAATGTTATTAATCATTATTATTGTAATATAATTGAATTAAATTTCTTTTATTTAATATTTTAAGCACTTTAATAAATTTAAATCTATTCAACTAGCTTATTTATAATACATTTTAATTGTTCAAAATATTATATTGATGATATTATTAAATGTATTTATAATGAATTAAATTATTATTTATTAATAATAATAATAATACATCAACACACTCTTTGTAACTCTTGTTATGAGGGGTATATTACCATAGTTTTGTTGGGATTCTCTTAGAATTACGACTGAATCAGGATTACGACATATATCAAATTACTTAAGATCACATCTATTAACTCTTAATGTATCAAAAACCCAATTTGTTTCTTTTGTGATACGAAAATCTACCTTACCACACTCGGACTTTGCTCTTAAAATTCATAGCTGCTCCCAACACCAGGTGAAAAATTGTCAATGTGTTGATATTGCTAGATCGTCTACTATCAAATATCTAGGTATCACTATTGACCAGCATGTTATATGGAACAACCAAATTGAGTGTACGATTGACAAGATAAGAAAGCTTATGTGGGTTTTTAGAAGGCTCAGACATGTCGCCGATAATAAAATTCTTATATGTACGTATAAAGCTCTAGCCCAATCTGTCTTAAGCTACTGCATTACAGCATGGGGTGGAGCAGCTAAGTTCTATTTAATAACTCTTGAAAGGGCTCAGAGAGCATTACTGAAGGTGATGTTCTTTAAACCAATCCGTTTATCAACTCACGAACTACACAAATCTTACAAAATCTTAACAACCCGCCAAATGTACATTTTAAAGAGTGTTATACAAATCACAGCACTTTCTATACACTGCCCTTCAGACACTAAAACGTAGAATTCTACCTGTTTTCAATTTTCCATATTGTAAAACAAAATTTAAGAAAAAATAATTTGCCTGTAAATCAAAATATCTATATAATAAATTAAATAGTAGGCTAAATATGTATCCCCTCACTTGTGTTAAATTGAAAAATTTGTTAACAACAACTCTGCTTAGCCTCAATTATGAAGAAACAGAACTGCTTATTTGCTAAACACACACGCACGCGCACACACACACACACACACACACACACACACACACACACACACACACACACACACATAACTTTCATTCTTTCTTAAGTTTCTAAAATTTACTTGTTAACGCACTAATATAATATGTAATATTCTATGTTTCAAATTGTTAAAATGTGTCTGTTGGAAGAGCGGGGTACCCCGTAACACAGGTTTTACCAACCCAGTACAGGGGCCCTTGCCACTTGTTTGTTACTACCTTTTTGAAACGCAATAAACGATTTTTGATTTTGATTTTTTTTTATTTTGATAGTTGTCACGCCTGGCGAACGGGTTGGCAACTGTAGTTTTTTTATTGTTACTCGCTCTTATCAAAAAGATGCTGCTGGCCATTTCCTGCCTCACTTTCCCACTGTTGCCTTTTACGATACCCACGGGAAGATCTGGGGTAGAGGATATTCTTACACCGCCACGCCATTATTAGATCCTACCCAGGCGAAGCCAGGGCGCGTCGCATTAATGTAAGTTATAGCCTAAATACGTCCAACTGCTGGGTATAGGTCCTAAAGATGCTGCTGCCCATCTCTTGGTTTGTTTCCCTCTGTCACCTCTTACGACACACCTACGGGAAGATATGGGGTAGGGGATATTCTTACAGCGACACGCCATTATTAGATCCTACCCAGGCGAAACTAGGGCGGGTAGTTAGTTAAATGTAAGTTATAGCCTATATACGTCCAACTGCTGGGCATATGCCCCCTCTTATCACTGAGAGGGTTCCAGGGCAAGGAAATGTCCGTCACGATGCCCCAATGCGTGTAAGCGAACTTCACATGTCTTCGAAATATTGTTTTTCTTATTTCTCAGACATGCAGTCTTCCTCACAATGATTTACTTCACCGCCGAGCAAGTGGTAAATCAGCACTTAAAATTGCAATTAACAAATGCATAGGTGTCGGCTGGGATCAAACCAGGGCTGTGCGCGTACTGTTAAAATTATAGCGAATGCTAAGCCTTTAAGATACCACGGCTCTTCGTTAGTTTAACATGGTATTTAATTATTTTAACATGAATTACCTTCATATATTCCAAATATTATAGTTAAACATATTTTTGTACTAGTATATAATATATAAATAAAATATGCTTCATGTATATAAAAACAAGGTAATCATTACCCTAAAACTTTTGATTAAAAAACTTTGTAAAGCCTCCGCCTTTAAATAGACTGACATTTATATCAAACATTTACAATAAAATATTTAAACGCAGATGTCTCATAATACGATTATTAGTTATATTATGAGCCGTTACTCTGGATTACTTAAATATTACTTGAGTTACTTAAATATAATCGGCTTCTTTAACGGCATTAAAGCTTCGGAAGTAATAAAGGAAAGCTAACTTAAATATTTTTGTCTACACTTCTTTTTTTATAATTTAATCGCAAGTAGTATGTTGCAAACCAACACAAGTCCACTGTCAACTATAGGCTTTCAAGAAGATTGAAACAAAGCGCGTTACTGAGTCATTTGTTTACATCGATTTCCTGAAATTTTCATCACGACGTCACTCCATCTAAGCTCAAAACAGTTGCTGAAATCGTAGGGAATGTAGAAAGTTCTAGGATTTGTTATGAAACTTGGCGCCCGGTATAGAACTTGACACTCGTTTAGATTTCAACTCTTTTATCGGCGAAGCCAACGTTGCTTATATCAAACTTGACCCACTTTTCACACTTATATTTTTGATGGGATATAATTTAATAAAAAAATCAATTCAAAATTACGCAACAAAATAGAATATCCAATGTACTTGGCCTGCTCGCGAGTGTATGAGAACTACAAGTGTACGATGAAAGGACAGCGCGATACTTGGCCCCTCAAATAATGAACACTACACGAGATATTAAAATTTAAATGTAAGAAATACTTTCTTCTTTAAATTTGAATCCTTTTTTAGATCATAACACTATGATCATAATATAAATAAAATTTTTACGACTCCGTGGCGCAGTGGCTTGGCAATGAGTTGCTGCGCTTGGGGCCGCGGGTTTGAATCCCGCACGGAACAAGTATTTGTATGGCCTACAAATAATTGTTCCCGGTCTGGATGTTTGTTTTTGTGCAATTTGTGTTTGTAAACTGCCTAAACGATACAGGACAAAATCCTAATGTGGCAGTAACGATTTTTTTAAATAATGTTAAAAATCTGCATTTGCCAACCCACTTGTCAAGCTTGTAAACTATGGCATATATATGCTTGGCAATTATGAGGCAATCTATGAGGAGGCCTATGTTCGTGAACTTTGAGAGGCTGTAATAAATATAAAAATATGAATATAAAATATTGCTATTATATTGGACGCGTCACTATTGACAAAACTTTGAGGCTTTTATCGGTTTCATTTATTGAACATGTTTATTAAACCAATTTCTAAAAGTGACAAATAATTAAAAATAAGTAAATTGGATCACTGGTTCTTTATAAATAACAAGCAGCACAATAACAAGCAGTATTATGCTACTATTTAACGCTAGTATTCTATCGCCACTGAACTAAATCACAATTTTAGGTCTCATTCTACCGCTAAGTCGGTTTCTAAAGAAAACATTGCAAGAAACCTGAATGTTGAAATGAAAGATATTGAAAATGTGAACTAGACTGCCAACATAACTAAAGAGGCGTACTCGCTTCACTGCTCTATTCTTTCAAATGTGTAGGCTTGTTTCCAGGATATTACAGTTGCTTTATTAATATTAGACTAATGAATAATAATGTAATGGAAATTTACTGTGATAGGATTAACTCAAGTCAAATAAAAATAACAGCAATAAACACAATATAAGAAAAACAATTAAAGCCTTTATATGCATATTTTAATGGTATTTATCAAACATATACCCATGCAGGCATACGCAGAGAAAAGTGAAATTATGCGGCCAAACTCATAGTAAATAATTCACAAAGGGTAGTAATAGTTAGATGGTAAGAGTTTGCCGACTTGAAAATCAGATTCTTGTTTAGAATAAAATAAGGAAAATAAAATAAACTCCTTATAACTATTACAAGTATTTTTGATATTTCTGATGCAATTGCAATAATATTTGGTTGCGTGCCCGTTAACTTACATTTGAACTCGTAGTAATGAACGTGAAAGTTTTTTTTTGTATTTGAATTGAACCGGAAGTATAGACTATATGCAACTATTGTAAACTGTTTGTCTATTATAGATTGTATTTATTATGTATTCCACTTATAATATATTTATTTAAATTAAAGTTAATATTAACTATCTGCAGCGCAGCCAGTTTTCGTTACTTATTGCAATCTTCGGCGATTTTGATTTAAATAGTTAATCAATTATCGTAACTAACGAGAGAATGGGGTTTGTGGCAAGGAAAAACATTTTCAATTGTCAATTTTTCAATTATCTGATAATAATTATCCATCGTATAAAAGTAAAACAATTGAACTATTTTATTATAAAATTGTAATTTTAAATTAGTTTCTGTTGTATCTTATTCTATGAATAACTTTCATTTGACGCTTGAAAATCGGCCCTACATAAAATAATTTGTGGTTTAGCTTAAAGTAGTTACATGAAATATCCAAGTCATTATTTAAAGTACTGTCCAAATTAATAAAATATTTAATTAATGTAAATCGTCGTTCTACGTATTAGATAGCTCAGACGCGTGCTATGAGGCAATCTGAAAGATGTTTCCCTGGTTTAGATTCATCCATAAAAAATGGTTAAAACTAAAATGTAGACAGAATATAGACGGTACAAAGAAACGATTCATATTTTGTGTCGTGAAGCGACAATTAAGAACAAAAAAGAACCTAACCTAGTAACAGCAAAACAACAAAAATAGAACAAAAACAAATAATATATTTAAGATTTAAAAGATATTTACAATTTTATATAACAAAATGGAGTATGAAGATGAGGATGGATGTCGTGATTTACAAATTATTTAAAAAAAGGTAATAAAAAAAAGAGATTAGTGTCGAAGCTGAGCCCGAAGATCCAAGGTGTACAGCAAGTGCTCTCAGCGCCTGGAACGAGCACGCACGGCGTAGGTGAGAAGGCGTGGGCGTCTCTAGGCGACGACCTCAGGTGAATGCGGTGGTTTGCAAGATCCGGCGATTTCAGGCAAGACAGGGGCTTGCAGGATCCTCAGCGACTTCAGACAGGACAGAGGCCTGCAGGATCCGGTGACTTCAGGCGGGACAGAGGTTTGCAGGATCCGGCGACTTCAGGCAGAGCAGAGACTTGTAGGATCCCGGCGACTTCAGGCAGAGCAAAGGCTTGTAGGATCCGGCGACTTCAGGCAGAGCATAGGTTTGTAGAGTCCAGCGGCTTCAGGCAGGACAGAGGCTTGCAGGATCCCGGGGCAGTGCGGCCCCGGGATAAGGCCTTTAGTAGATGCTTCGAATTCGAGAACTGAAGCGAGACTGCCTTTCTTCACCGATTGTTCGGCTTTTATACCTTTCTAGAGAGAACGGAAAAATTATTTAAATTAAACGCAAATTTTTTGTAAATGGCCAAGAGGAAAGAGTATTTATGTGGAATTATCGAAGTAGAAACAACAGACCGGTAGCAAATTTGAATATAATTGTCATGACAACCAGATAAACAACGAAGTCAAAACATGTCAAATTTTGGTTTTAGGCTCGTAATAGAAAAACGGCAAGATTTAAGTGAAAAATGAGATATTATTGATATAGGAAAAAAGGTAGCGCACCTGCGCGCACAAAGTCCGAAATTGCAGAGTTACGGAAAACTAAATAAAAGATCGAAAAAGGTAGACTCCATTGACACCAATTTAAAAGTGCTGATAATGTGAAAATACGAAGTAGAAATGATTTGTTATTGTGTTCTTATGGTTTAAAATCGTTACAGGATCCTATGGTAATAAAGGTGATGTAAAATATCCAATTTTGAGGTGAATGCAGAAAATCGAAACAGAATGGAAAAATGAATTTAAAATAATGTAAAATGATATGTAAGTAGCATAACACTACATTTGTTAATATTCATGAGCTAGTTTCATCAGCAGGAGTAGTACGATACTGACAAAGTGGATGTAGTTTGATGTGCATTGCTATGCAAATGGAAATTCAGTGCTCCGGCTATTAGCATAAATTGATTTTCAGAAACAATAATTTATAACCAAATAAATACGCACTGAATGGTTATTTGCTGTGTATCCCGTAAGATCCTATAAGTAATAAAGAAAATAAGCAATTCAGAGAATGAGTTACTGAAACATGATGTCTCAATATTAGAGTTACTATTCGCGGTATATATATATATATATATATATATATATATATATATAGTATATATATAATGTGTGTGTGTGTGTGTGTGTATGCGCGTGCGCGCGCGTGTGTATGTGTGTGTGTGTGTGTGTAGTGTGTGTGGTGTAGAATTTTTCCTGTCTTTTTAATTTTTCAAGATGTGCCCGCAGATACACTTATGTAAAGATTATGTCCAGAAGTGGATGGAAAATCTAAAAGTCGTATAATAATTTAGTTGTATTGTGCAATGTGACGTGTATCAGCGGTTAGCTGGTTAGTTAGTGTTTATCTATTTACAAAACTAGTGCTTGGAACTTTTTAAATTAATAATAATTATCCTTTCATTAATATATAATTTATAATACTACTTACTACTGTAACATAAAAAAATAAATTTCTTTTACAAAACTGAGTACTGGTTTGAGGGAATCTGTTTAGATTACTTGTCATGCTGCTAAAACATTTTCTTTGCAGCGTAATACCATTTTATGAGTACATTATAAAGTTTATTATATTATAAATAAAGTAAATAATATGATATCCTATACCAGTTTACGAGAGACATATACAGTGTTATTTTGCAATAACCGGCCAAATTTGCAGAGCAGGTTCAGAATAAATAATATTGGCAAATGGTAAAAAATGTCAATTAACACTAGAGTACACGCGCGGCCTACTATAGTAGACTAGGGTAACTCTTTTTGCAATAAATTTTTAGTTTAGAGTCCCAGAAGCTAGTGATTCCAGGTAAGCCTCGTCTGGTATATTTGTCACAACCTCAGTACCCCTCGCGTACCCAGCGCGTACGTATGCACAAGCAATTTGGCACCAAAAGCGTGGGCCTACTAAAGTAGTCCGCGCGTGTTTATTATATTATAAATAAAGAAAATAATATGATATCCTATACCAGTTTACGAGAGACATACAGTGTTATTTTGCAATATACGGCCAAATTTGCAGAGAAGGTTCAGAATAAATAATATAGGCAAATGGTAAAAAATATCAATTAAGAAAATTTCAAACATTCTGTACTTTTTATCTTTTAAATTCAAAATGTGCGGTAATGCAATATTTTAACTGATTTTACTGCGCATTTACACATTCGTGAGGGTGGATTGGTAGGAAAAAACTTTGTTGCCCAGAAATCACATTCAATTTGGGATAACTTCAAATAAAAGTAGACTCGTATTTTCAAATACTCCAATAACAGTATCATTATTTATATATTTGAACATAAGTTTAAAAATAACCCTATATATGTATATAATCGCGTTCTCAAAAACTTTTATTTTCTCCGTTTTTACACTAGGAAGTTGGCTAGCTGCGCGAATTCGAATCCTGTGCCTGCACTCTCGACATAGATAGCAACGCCATTGCTAACTGCGGATTGCTAAATAATAACGTAAAAAAATGTTTGCCGTAACGATGCTTACGATAAATGCAAGTCTCTACAGCCAAGATACCGAACAAAATTGTGACATATCTTCACTTTATAATTTTGTTACGCTAACAAATAACCGTATACATAGTGCGGTGTTTTCTTAAAAAAATATTGGTTGTTAAAAAATCTCCTTGAATCATAGGGAAAATTGGTAGACATAAATTTATTAAAATAATTGCTTTTCTTTGAAAATTGTACAGAAACAGTAGAAAACTTATCTCATAAAAATATTTTTGATAGTAACTTACAAGCAGCTTTTACTGTTTCTAAGAATTGAACTAACATGTTAAATATCAAAGGACATAAAAGTTAGATTCCTTGCAACACTGTGTTAATATCAAAATCAGTACAAAATCAAACTTGACAATGTCTGAATGTTAACTTCTTGTTGATTGCAAAAATAATTAATTCTTAGTACGTTTCATGTTTTTTTTTGTATCATGGTCGTGATATTTTCAATGGTGGGGAACAGTGACGCAGGCGCAGTCCCGCTTTCGAGCTGCACGTAAGTACAACCTACAACACCTATTTTCGAATCTATCGTTGTACCGATACTGAATGCTTTGTTGAAAGACTATGTAATGTTTACATTTTGAATATACTTCTATGTATTTTTCAGACGTAAACACACACTACGCTTAACAAGGTGGCAGATTGAGCCACTTCTGTCAAAGTCAGTAGCTCGTCCATTTTTGTTTATAAGAAAATTTACCGATCTGCAGGGCAAAAATAATTTTAAAATGGGGTGGAAGAAAGTAGCCGACGAGTTAAATCAGCCAGCACATCGTACAGCACTAGTGTAACTAATATTTACTTGAATATATATATATATATATATATATATATATATATATAATAATTTATTTTGTAAGTATGTAGAGACTAAAAGCCGGGGCTCACTAAAGCAACAAAGTTAAGGAAAGAAAGGATAAAGACCGGCAACCGAGTCATTACCACTGAACAACAAGTGCATGAAATAATAATGCTGTCACTAGCACCACAAATAAGTAAGTTTGAACTTTGTTATTCATTTAATGCCTACTTACATTATATATTTCTGTGCTCTGCTGTTTCATCCACTATATCTGAGATAGAAAGTATCCTGTGTTAATCCAGGATATGGTCTCTCTATGTGCCAAAGGACAATGAAAAAAATAAATTATAATTGTAAGTTTATATAAAAAATATTGGGGCTCTAGAATACGGAAGTCACAAGAAATAAATTATTTAATTTATTAAAAAATAGGTTATCTTGCATTAACAGAACATTATTTGCCAATTAATCTAGTGATTATATATACTTTGATTACCAGACATTTTTTTGACATGACAGCCCTTATAATGTTTTCATTGTTATTGCTTTCATCGTTATAACTTTTTTTTGTATACAAAGTAAACCTTTTCTTCAATAATCGAAACTATCCCACAGCTGATTAACCTTTCACATCTCTCTACTAGCAAGCAGTAATTAAGTAAAGACAACATAAATAATTATGTGTAAGAGTTTGATTATTAACAAAATACCACTGACTATGGAATAAGCTTCAGTACTTCCATGTCACCTATACATAAAAGTACTTATTATAGGTACTTATATGTACTTTTTAATACAAATAATATTCAGATACAATTGAGCAATAACATCTACCTTTAATGGGTGTTTTTTGAATAATACACACAAACACTCACGCTTGTCATCCGGAGGGGTAGACAGAGACTACGGACTTCGATTTGGCACGATCCTAATCCTTTATTTAATAATAATTTTAGGTTATTTTCTACTTTTAGGTTATTTGCTATTTTTCAGTATATCTTTTTTCTCCCACATTTTTAGACTTACTACCCATTTGCTTTTTTGTTAGTTTTGCCATGATCTACAACTATTAATAAGTTTCCATGATAACGCTACTCCTATCAGTGGGTCCCAAAATACATGCATTCTTGCCATCCTCCTTTCATATAAATCTGTTCTGCCGTTATAGCATGATTCAGCAAGAACAAAAATCTGCAAACCAGCATGCTAAAAATTATCAAGCATTTTTCAATCTATCTATATTTTACGTTACAGATGCTGGCTGCCAAAATGCAGTCGGAGGCAGCCAAAGTGCAAGCTGAAGCGTCTGTCTTTTTTATTTGGGCAATAAAATGAGAGATGCATTAATTTTATTGTGAAATAAAATAATAAATAAATTGAGATGTTTCTAATGTTTTGTTTCAATTCACACATTATTACTATAGATAATGAAGTAAAAACAGTATTTATGAGTCATCTTTGTATGCACTCTGCAACAGCTTACCTAGTACCAGTCATTTGTCCTATGATAAAAACATAAAATTTTAAGATTATTCTAATATAATAAAGACAAAATAGTCTAATCTAAAAATCTGTGGATGTGGTGAAATATGGTTCCATCAATCTGAATATAATATGCATGTTGTGTAGCACTGCACATGCATTGACTATTAGGACAGCAGTGTATGGCTCATACATTTACTAGCGTTGATGAGACAGACACCTATTAACAGAGTCGTTTATCAAAGAATCTTTTTATGTTTCTGGCTCCCAAGGCATTGATTTTTCATTGAGGTCATCAACCATGGCTCCAGAGGATATCCATCATCACTTAGAAGATTAAACATGATATGCATTGCACAAGCCTTATAGACATTTTTTTCCAAATAAACTTTAACTCACCAATTAAATGTACGGTGATCCCCATTGTCAAAATATCGGCTCATGGTTAAGCATATAGGTGAATTTACCCATATGAGAGCGTTGTGTCTAGCTCCTGGCCATTTACTGTTGATGTTTAAAATTAATAAGTCTGTGTCACACCTAAAGTATAATTATGTACTGTCCCTATTTGTGCTAAATAATTAAATAAATTTATTAATAATTAATGATGTTTCAGAGTGGAACTAGGTACTTGCATTAGCATTATATTATAAGCCCTTAAGACTAATAAGTATTATTTAAATTTGACCTAAACTGCTGAGTGAAATGTTTTTTCAATAACACTTTTCTTACTGTCAATAAAAGGGGGAAGATAGTTTGTGTGTGTGTTCAAGCAAGTAAATAGGTAGAAAATAACTACTGAAGATAAACTTAGAGCAAATATTTAATGAATGGCCCTCATGTTGAACACTTACATTTGCCTCTTTATGCATTTTCGGACCTATGTAGGCTACGGCTCCAATTGCATCTGGGAATTGCTGTTGGGCATATTAAATTTTTTATTTGGCTGCTCACCGCTCTTCATGGGTCATAGGGAATTTTATATGTTTTCTCAATAATTTTTGATTAACAGCATGTATTAATCGGCTAACCGATTTTTGGCTCATTCTGCAACCCTACAACATGAAAATTAATAGTACCCACTACCATAAAATAGAAGTGCCGTCAGTAGGTACCTATTTAGAAGGAAATGAAAGTAAAAGTTAATACAAATGACAAAAAGTGTTAGTTTTTTAAAGGTATCCTATAGACAACTACATGATGACACTCACTTTCACTTGGGAATCCACAGAATGTCCGCACGGCTGTTGTTTTTGAAGAGCTGGTCCAAGTTCACCTACAAGCACGGGTACACATATCTTTTGTAATTCTGTAAAGGTATAGAAATTGACTATCTTCTAAATCCAAGGGGTTTACACTTTTGTGACGATTTCGTGCGATTTACCGACGTATAACCATAACACGCCAATGTTCGAGCACTGACAAATTCGAATATATTGAATCGAATAGTTTTGAATAAATATTAAAACATCAATTCAATAGGTTGCCCTCGTAACGAACACTTAGCGGGCTGTCTAAAATGGTTGTTAAGATATTTGCTAAAATAAAAAAAATTGTAAAGTTTTCAATGGTGTTGTTACGGTACCGTTATTAAATTGATAGCTTTGACAGTAAAGGCTACCAAATATCGTTATATACGGATCGTTATGACTTAACAACTGAAATTGGTTGTTAGGCGATTGCTATCTATGTTGAGACTGCAGGCACTGAAACCTGATAAACTTTTACTATATTTAAATTTTTTTCTTTAGTGTTCTAGCCCACACGGCCCCATAAAGCTGGGCAAAATAAATTTATATAATATATTAATAAAGTATTTTGTTTGCGGAGCTACGAACCATTTTTAAGTTGCTATGCCTACTAAAAGCTTTTGCCGAAAATATTTGACTACAGTATTCTTACAGAAAATCTACATCTCATCTACATTCAATTTTAAAATAATAAATATAATATGATACAACTTATATCTTGCCACAAAAAAAAGTGTATTTATCTTTCAAAAGTGAATAAATTTATGTTTTTGTTAGGTTTAAATATTTCTGCAAAATACGGTCCAATTTATGAAAGTAGTATATTTTTTTTTTATAGGAGAAGGGGCAAACGAGCATGCGGCTCACCTGATGGTAAGTGACTACTGCCGCCTGCAACACCAGGAGAACCAGGGGAATTGCAGATGCGTTGCCGGTCTTTTAAAAAGATGTAGTATTATTATAAATGTATTTTACTGTATCATATTATACTGAAGCTAAGCAGCAGAAACTCCATAAGTAGTGAGATGACTTTAAAAAAAATATTCATACAAAATGTATTCAATGAATTATAGCTTGCGTTATACAGTGGTGGTTTTGGTGATTAGATATTAGCAAATAAGTATATAAAACGAACGGTCTAAATTGTTATTTCCTTCCTTTTACCTTGAAAACATAAAGTTTATACAGGACAAAGGAATTGTTGGTGTTTTATCAATATTCATGAGTTCATTTTATTAACACATGGTAACTACCAATACTGGCAAAGTCGATGTAGTTTGATGTACATTACTATGCAAATGAACATTCACAGCTTAATCTAAAACCGAAGTTCAGAGACAATCATTTTACATAGAACTGAAAGAATTATTAAATATATATAAATCTTGTAAGTATGGCTATTATTACTCAGCTAATTAGACTTTTCTTTTTCTTATTTTGCCATCACTTTATGACCCGGTCTCTCACCCGGCATACCCGCTAGACGTTTACTTTTGAAGCACTCGCTGAATCGGGTTTGGTATTTTTATGCTTTTTTACTTAAGTTAATGTTTTATTTTATTATTTTTATTTTATTATTTTTTAATTTTTTACGTGGCAGAGTCATACTGCAGCTATATTAGTAGGAAAGTTGTAACAAAAATGGGTCGGCTCGACCGGTGAAGGACCACGCTGTCTCAGAATAGAAGCGTAACGCTGCTGTGTTTTGTATGGTGATTGTAGAGAACCGAAGACCCATTTTACTGAAAATAAGGCATTCCATCTTAGTCTTTACGGGTGACAACGCATCTGCATTTTGATTTGTAATCCAGGGTAGATGTATGTAGATGTCTATGGGCCGCAACAACCACTTTCCATCAGGTGGACTGTGTGCTCGTTTGTCACCCTTATCCTATAAAAAAAATATTAAAAAATTATTTACATATTTAGTTTAAAAAAACTATTTTAGTGTACAGCTTAGGGGAGTTAAATAATTCACTTTGCCCATTGTCAGGCCTCTATCACACATGCTACCTGCGTGAAATAATTACCCACAACCGCGCGGGACCTCAGGTTACATATGTACTCAGTCGGGGCTAGCGCGTTTTAGGCGAGTGAATTTAAAAAAAAAATTAACACTGTTTACGTAAAATATTTTTTGTTAGTAACTGTTAAATAGTTTTTGTTTAGTGTTTAGTATATCTAATTGTACGATAAAATAGTTGAAAAAGTTTTAATGTAGTTTAAAAAAAGTATGTATATTTTCATTTAATTAATTTTAACTTAATTGCACCTATTTGATGAATTATAATGGCAAAACGTCTTTCCTACTATGATTGTTGCGTGGCAAACAAAATGATTTAGATTTATAATTAAATATGTTACCGAAGGAAACGTGAATTTATTTCATTTTTCTTACAGGTACCTAAAATTATTAAATACTGATGTATGTAGTAGTTAGGAAAGTATGGTCAACCACCAATGTATACAAGTCTATACATAAATTAGTCAGGTATTTCCGTAGCAAATAGGATTAAGTAATAATTTAACTACAGAAGTACCTAAGTATCTAACTACATACTGTCGGTATATCGAAGTGCTGAACTGTTTTACAGTTGGGATACGATGGATATTTGAGTACAAAATCAGTGTACGAAACCTATCCAATCTGAAGATAGTTGTAAGACAGAGTATATCCCCGAAACTTCACCGCTGCCTTGGAAGACATTTTCAAGCTACTGTACTGGAAAGGATACAGTATAATTATCAATGGAGAGTACATCGCTCACCTTCGATTTGCCGACGATATAGTCCTTATGGTAGAATCGCTGGAGGACTTAAGCAATATGCTCAATGAGCTGAAAAGTGCCTCCCAACGAATAAGTATTAAGATGAATATAGATAAAACAAAGATCATGTATAACGTCCATGTCACACCCATGCCGGTAGTTGTTGGGAGCCCTAAGCTCGAAGTTATTGACGAGTATGTTTACCTTGGACAAATAGTCCAACTTGTTGAGTCCAACTTCGACCGAGAGGTCAATCGACGGATTCAACTCGGCTAGGCAGCGTTCGGAAAATTACAACAAATCTACTCGCAGGTATACATCAAAACTTAAAAACGAAATTGTACAACCAGTGCGTGTTGCCAGTCATGACTTATGAATCTGAGACGTCGTCCTTCACTGCTGGCCGTATGAGGAAGCTCAAGTTCGCTCAGCAAAGTATGGAAAGGGCTATGCTCAGGGTTTTTCTGCGTGATGTGAACTTAGAAATGAGGATATCCGCAGTAGAACTAGAGTGACCGACATAGCCCAATTGATTAGTAAGCTGAAGTGGCAATGGGCCGCCCATATAGCTCGAAGAACCGACAACCGATTGGAAAAAAGTGTTTCCGAGAGGCAGCCTCGTACCAGTAGGCGAAGTGTAGGGCGAACCCCCACAAGATGGAGTGACGACTTGGTAAGACATGCACAATAAATAAGTAAGAAGATTCGCGACGAATGGTCTTGCAAGTTGCATGCATTGGCGTTACAGAATTAACATAGAAGCGAAAATATGGTCAGTCGATCGTAGTAAGTAACCTTACCTAAGTTACATTTACTTACCATTTCGCTATGTATTTTTAATCTTTATTGACAGCCATTAGTAACCACCAAAAGTCCGCCGTAGTGTAGGAAGGGGAAAAAATGCAAAGTAATATTCGATACTAGCGCGCAGCGGAAAAGTTTAATTTAGCTTGCGTGCGCGATTTATCTAAGTATGTTCTAATGCATAGTTTTTCATACAAAATTATGAGTCCAGATGACATAACGCGTTGGATATGTTACGTACGTGGAACTGGTCTGTCTCTACCTTTATTTATTCTGTGCCATTGTTTCAATAGAAACGAGGACAGGAAAATTAAAAATATTTTGGCCGTCATGCGACGTCACACTAACGAGGAGACGTAACGACGGCCTTTCTTATTTAGTAATTTTATGGGGATATTGTGTCTGTTGTTAAAAATTTTACAACACATATTTTATTAAGTTCCGAAATTTTTCTTTTTTTTGTCAGAATTAAAAAAAAATAACTTATTATATTTCTTTGTGGGGAATTGTACGATGTTGTGCTATTCTAAGTTTTTTATACACAAAAAAGCTATTACCATAAATTATTCTTATTTAATTTTCGTTTACGGCAGACATTTCTTTACTTTAATCATATCCTACTAAGATTTGCTTTTTTATTGCGGTACAGGATAATATACAATTGATGACAAAAGTCTTTTATTACATCATTGTGTTATATCAAATACGACGAAGACTTATGAAATTCCATATTATTTTACAACGAAGTTTTTGTCAAGACAATAATAATATGATGCTGCAAATACCTGTCACATATTTTTTTCAATAACGGATAAACGTTAGATCAGATGCCACCAGATGTTATGTATATAGTTATTCTCGTGTATTAAATAAGTAAGATTAAACATTTCTTATTATTTTTCGCTTCTGCATTGAAGAGGCTCAAGTTGAGTATTAACGCAGGTGAAAAATTCCAATAATCGTTGTGAGCACCAAAACGACTAACCAATACTTTGTCAAATATACGAATTATACCGGTTGACGTTTTCATCATAAGAAAAAATTAGAATGAAAGTAAAAAATAGAAGTGCACGAAGTAAAAACCTATAGTATAAATGTTTTTAAATTGATTTTTTTTTAATTCAAAACAAACTTTTCAGCTAGCGACTGGTTAAAGGTCAAGGGGCTTACTTATTGATACTTCGACGTCTTTAAACTACCTCTTTAAGAGACCTCGCGACTTTAAAGTAGGGTGCATATGATTTGAGTTTCGTTATTTGTAACCGATTATTTTTTATTTTTTCAAAATTAATAGGGGACTACCCTACTTTTTTCCCCTCGATAAGCAAGTCACTCTCAACATTTCTACACTACTCGTAGTGAACAGTTAATTACAGTTACTTGTATGACTTGCAGGTCGTAATCTTTGGAACTGATGTGTTGTGATCCGATTCCGTTAATTCTTTCACCAGTAGGTATCTACACAACTCCTAAGTGACATAGGCTATGTTAAATTTTGATCAAAATTAGTTTTCCTTATGCTACCAACAAAAATACAGAGAAATGTATCTTAAATAATTGAGAATATGTAACTAAATAACATTTTGCACTACTACGTGAACTAAATGGTCAAAACGCACCGTATTTACAGATAGACCGCGGTTATAAATTGACAAGAAAAATTTGAGAAAGATTAATTAAAAATCTGTTTTTAGATTATCACATTTAAGTATGAATGTGTAATTTTTTTTTCATCTTTACTGGTTTGATTAATAAAAAATATTAAGTTAAAATTATTGCTGTTGTAAGTAGTTATTTGAATATTTCGTATGAGAGGGGAATAAAACGTAATAAAATGAAAATATAAATCTGGTTAATCTCTAGTTGTATAATCAATGAGAAAAGAAAAAAATGGAGATTAGTTAGTAATTCCTTACACGACGATCCGCCTTATCCACTGCGTATCCCGAGAAATCCCTAAATACACTCCACCCCGGTAATGATTCCTTTATTGCGTCTCGCAGCCCGAGCCCAACGTTTTTGATTATATTATCTTTTGGGGAAATATCTTTGTGGCGGTTAGGGAAAATTTATTAAATTATTTAAGATGTGTCGTGAATGATCTTACCCGCATTATTGGAACCGTTAATAGCAAAAACATGAAGATATGTTAAGGTGTGAACACCATGCAATTTTTTAAGAAAAAAACTTACTAGTGCAGAAATAAACCAATGATTTTACATTAATATTTTATTCATTATCGAAATAAATTGGTTCCTTAATCTAAACGTTTTAACAAACACTATTTCTGAATGTTACATTTTGTATATTATATAATGTTGGCAAAATTAAAGTGTATATAATATAAGATTTTAATGGCTATCGCCTATTTTCCCACAGGATAAGAATAGTACGTGCTTATTTTTTTATATCATTTTGGCAACAAAAGTCATTGTAAATAAAACGTTTAATCTCGTGCTAACCTTAAAAATGTAACCTAGCTCACAACGTTTATACTGTGATCAAATTTGTAGGTGTAAAATACTTGTAATATAAATTTTTTAGTTCATTGTTCAAAATCTACCCCTGTCACCTCTGATGAATAAGATGTAATGCCTCCGGTTCTCTACACTCATGATACGAAACACAGCGGAATTGAGCTGCTATTTTACGTTGATATTCTATTTATATATATATAAAAGCGGAATTCCACTGACTGACTGACTCGTCACGAGATCTCTAAAACTATACACCCGATTGAATTGAAATTTAGTAAAGTTACTGATTTTATCGTGCGCCCAGCGAAGCGAGCGGGTATCAGATAGCTAGTTATTAAATATAGCTGAAGACAAATTAATACAACGGTTAGAACTAACTTTAATGTTTATTAATGTAGATATTTATTTTAAAAAAAACCACTATATTAAGTTGTGTTTATAATTAACAGAATCATATAAATTAGAAAACTATCATCTAAAGAAAGGGAAATACTTAGCGCTCTAACTAACTTCATATATAATTTAATGAAAATTCGAAAAAAGACAAAAAGATGGCATACCTTAAAACCTGAAAACGAGATTGTAAAACTAGTGCGTGTTGCCAATGATGACTTATAGATCTGAGACGTGGTTCTTCACTGCTGGCCGTATGAGGGCACTCAAGGTCGCTCAAGGTCACTCAGCGAGCTATGGAAAGGGCTATGCTCGGGTTTCTTTGCGTGGTAAACTTAGAAATGAGGACATCGGCAGCCGAATTAGAGTGACCGACATATCTCAACGGATTAGTAAGCTGAAGTGGCAATGGGTCGGCCATGAAGAACCGATAACTTATGAGGAAAAAATATTCCAGAGTAGCAGTCTCGTACCGGTAGGCGAAGTGTAGGGCAATCCTCCACTAGATGGAGTGACGACCTGGTAAGTTAAATGCAAACACGGAGTCTGGTTAAATATTTAATATATTTGCAGGTACACAATCTTTATATATAAAAATTACATGTCACGTTGTTTGTCCGCGTTGGACTCCTAAATGGCTCTCCAAAATCAGTTGATTTCAATGAAATTTTGCACACTGTGTGATTTTTGGTCCAACTTGAGAGATAGGATAGTTTTTATCCCGATAAATGACCCTCAAAATATTTTATTGCGAATTTAAGGATTTTTATAGAAAGGGTCGTTGGAAAGGGCAGAACAACGTCTGCCTGGCGAGCTAGTTTAATAATAAAAATAGGTTAGAGCGATGTTCCTTGTAAGAGGAATGAATGATTTGTGTGTTGAGGTGGGGGGACAAAAAATGACAGTTGACGTAATGTTCAATAAAGCGTGAGGCGCAGTCATCTTCCCCCAATGAAAGGCGATGACTTTCAAACTCCTACTCCTTGAATTCTTCTGCAGTTGGTAGAGGGCATAGACGAACGACGGGGCGGCGAACACATCCCTTGGTGGTATTGATATCGGCCACTCGAGGCACGCCGTCTTGACCAGGATACTATTTTTAAGCGTCCAAAACGCCAGCAGAGTTGTGGCGCGTTATCTTCTTGAAGACACAACAGTGGTAGAGCCACGCAGCAGTTTTTGCTGTTGCACGTATGGGCCGGCTCGAGCCGGGTAGGTAGCACGACCTCACAGAATACCGGCGTGAATTAGAAGCTCTGCTTCTGCGTTTCGTCTGGTGAGTGCAGGTGGCCGGAGGGCCAATTTACCTCCTTCCCCCCATCAACTTGGTAGCGGAATTACACTATAGACTACCCTAGGAGGGTACCAGTACCCCTGGAGAATCCCTCGCTGAGCATCCACGACCATGTTATTCCAATCCTGAGCGTGGGTGCTCAGGCTGCCCCGCGTATTCTGGGGGGGGGGGGGGGGGGGCAAAATTCCGCTCAAAAACATAACGGCTCGAGACAAACTGAGCAAGAACACAATGGCGACTCCTGCCACGCTATCCGTGAATTTCTGCAACATCAGGGGACTTTACTCTAACCTAAACGCCGTCCACTAACATCTCGAGACGGCGAAGCCGGCATTGCTTTTTCTGACCAAGACGCAGGTTTACTCTCCGGCTGATATTTCGTATCTCTCCTATCCGGGGTACAAATTGGAGCATTCCTTTGTGCCTCGGGCTGGAGTTTGCGTGTATGTCAGAGAGGACATCTGTTCTTGACGCCTCAGCAGTCTTGAAGGTTCGGACCTGTCCATTCTTTGGCTACGCGTAGCCAGCGACGACCATCCGCGCGTCTACGGGTGCCTCTATAGGTCCCATAGCGGTAATGCCGAAACAAACCGACTCATCGACCACGTCTAAATGGACAGATTCCTTGCTACAACAGGTCCCATCCGCAGAGATCGTGATCCTTGGCGATTTTAACGCCAACCATGCCGAATGGCTCGGTTCACGTTTAACCGATCATGTTTATGACTTTGCCTTGGCATATGGTCTGACACAACTGGTTACATCGCCTATGCGGATTCCAGATGTTGAGGATCATACACCTTCCCTGTTGGAACTTCTGCTGACCTCTCATCCGGACGGATATCAGGTTTCCGTCGATGCCCCTCTTGGCTCTTCGGACCATTGTCTGATCCAGAGCGTGGTTCCACTCACGCTACCCTCGCGGTTGCGTTCTGCAGGTTGCCGCCGTGTTTGGCATTACAGGTCGGCGGATTGGGACGGAATGCGGTCTTTCTTTGCTTCCTACCCATGGGGGTGGGTTTGCTTCTCGCCGGATGATCCCAGCGCTGTTGCTGACTCTGTCACTGATGTGGTGCTACAGGAAATGGAACTATTTTTTCCATCATCTGTGGTACCCATCGGAGGCAGATCTCAGCCTTGGTTTGGTCGCTCCTCTAAGACTGCATTACGCAGTAAGCAGAAGTGATATCAAGCCTGGGCTGCGGCTTCGGCGACTCGGGATGTAAACACCAGCACACTTAAAAAGAAGTATAACTTCGCCTCCAGGTCCTTCAAAAGTGTTATTGTCAAGGCAAAGTCAGAGCACATAGGCAGAATTGGCGAGAAACTAGTTCGCCTTCCTTCGGGAACCCGTGCATCCTGGTCTCTCGCCAAGGCTGTCCAAGGGAATTTCTGTAAGCCGTCACTACCATCTCTGCACAGAGAGGACGACTCACTGGCCCACGACGCTAAAGACAAAGCCAACCTTTTAGGCTCCCTTTTTGCGTCCAACTCGACTGTTGATGACGGGGGGAACACACCGCCCACCATCCCGCGGTTTGAGTGCTCCATGCCGGATGTGCGGTTCTCACAGCGCTCGGTTCGCAGAGCACTCCTCTCCCTTGACATCCACAAGTCGAGTGGGCCTGACGGAATCCCCCCAATTGTGCTGAGGACGTGTGCTCCGGAGTTGGAACCGGTTCTAACGCGTCTTTTCCGGTACTCCTACTCCCTAGGCGTAGTCCCGAAATCATGGAAGATAGCTTTTGCCGACTACAAGCCTATTAACGCTGGTGTTCCACAAGGCTGTGTGCTATCACCAACGCTGTTTCTTCTGCATATCAATGATATGTTGCAAGCCGGTAGTATTCATTGCTATGCGGATGACAGCACTGGTGATGCTCTATACACCGGCCGTGCCAATATTTCTCGGGAAAACGTCACCGAGTACCGGAACAAACTTGTGTCTGAAGTCAAGTGTTTGCTGGACAAAGTCTCGGATTGGGGGCGACTAAATCTAGTCCAGTTTAATCCTCAGAAGACACAAGTTTGCGCGTTTACCGCTAAAAAGAACCCCTTTGTCGTATCTCCTCAGTTTCAAGGTACTCCCCTTGTTGCCTCAGCCAGTATCGGAATCCTCGGCGTCGACATATCGAATGACGTGCAGTTTCGTGGTCACTTGGAAGAGAACGCCAAGTTGGCCTCTAAAAAGCTAGGCGTGCTCGGCAGAGCGGGACAGTATTTCATGCCGGCTCAACGCCTGCAACTTTCCAAGGCGCAGGTTCGGGCTCACATGGAATACTGTTCCCATCTCTGGGCTGGGGCTCTCCAGTGCCAGTTCCTTCCACTTGACCGCATCCAGCGCAGAGCGATTCGAATCGTCGACGACCGAGACCTTTCCGAAATGTTGCATCTCTTTGCATTTTCTTTCGCATTTACCACGGGGAGTGCTCTGAGGAGTTGTTCGGATTAATCTCACCTGCCAAATTTCACGAACGCACATCGCGGCAGAACTCCCGATACCATCCACACCATTTGGATGATTGGCGGTCCACCACTGTGCGATTTAGAATATGTTTTCTTCCTCGCACAACTTCCTTGTGGAATAGTTTACCACCAGCGATTTTTCCGGACCGATACGACTTAGGGACCTTCAAGAAAAGAGCGTACTTCTATTTAAAAGGCCGGCAACGCTTCTACAATTCCCCTGATGTTGCGGTTGTTCGTGGGCGGCGGTAGTCACTTACCATCAGGTGAGCCGCATGATCGTTTGCCCCTCTCCTATAAAAAAAAGAAGGACCATATCCCCAATGTTCAAAAATGTTTAATTGGTCTTCCATTTGGAGCGCTGTTGCAATTCGGCGACGTATTCTCGTTGCTAGCGTGACCAAAAATGATGATAAATCTGTTGTATTCACTCGTATCGTTGAAGGTGATTCCTATTAAGATCTTCTAGAGCAGGTGATGGTAGCGCGGTGAGAGTTCGGCCAATGAGAAAGTGTTCAGGAGTTAAAACTTAGAGGTCATCACGAGAAGAGGACAGAGGACATAATGAACGTATTTTTAAGATCGATTCTACGTGTGCGAAAAGAGTGGTTAGTTCTTCGAATGTTAGATGAGAGTTACCCATTGTAAGCTTAATGTGAAGTTTTGCCGATTTCACCCCGGCCTCCCAGATGCCGCCAAAATGAGGTGCTTAAGAAGGTGAAAAAATAAACTTAGTGCCGTCATCGCTCGCAAAATCAGAAATGGATGCCTCGTGATTCTTAAAAAAATAGTTTATTTCTTTTGCTCCTGCCACAAAGTTGCGGCCGTTGTCGTATAATAGAGTGCATAATATTGACTAGATGTGGAACCAGAGAAGTCGTTTTAATTCCCAGGATTCTATTAATACTGATGAACCTTACCAATTTAAATAACTGCAATTTTTTATAAAATTGTCATTTTGAATGACGATCAACAAATTACAAGGTCAAACATTCAACCATTCATATGGCTTAAAGATACATTCTGAAATGCATGTTTTTTCTTGTATATTTTTTCCGTCTAACAGTCATTAGATTAAGAGAGTGATCAGAGAGTTTTTATGTTCTTCTGCGGCAGGTCTTGGAAACCTTAGCTCCGAACGCATAGACAGTTTTCACGAGCTTGTCATTAATATCGTCCACTACATTGCAATCTTCTAGGCACTGAAAATGGTTTCGTAGCTCGAGCTGAAAGGTTTCGGGACTTTGGATTAGAGCACGAGGGGGACGGAGCGTTGACTTCATTAGACGTGACCTCTCCAACTTAACGTTTAGGTTCAGTGTGCCTCTCACCATTCGGTAATCGCTGCTGGTTTTCACCCTCGCGATCACTGAGACATCACTGAACAGTTGTCGTCTGGTCATCATAATGAAGTCAATCTCATTTTTCGTCGAACTGTCGGGGCTCGACCAGGTCCACTTCCTGTGGGGCCGCTTCTGAAAGAAAGTGTTCATCATAAAGAGTCCCTCTTTCTCCATGAAGTCGGCCAGCTGCTGGCCCCTTGAGTTCCGTTGCCCTATTCCCAATTTCCGTACTTTCAGCTCACCGTTCGCTCTTGTGCCTAGTTTTGCGTTGAAGTCTCCCATTAACACCGTATATTGGGTTTTGGAGGAATGCATGGCTCTAGAGATATCCTCATACATCCTCCACCTCCTCATCGGGGTGTGCCGAGGTTGGTGCGTAAACCTGTATGACCTTTAGCGAATACCGTTTAGTGATTCTGAGTATAAGGTACGCAACCCTCATCAACACACTCCCAATCTTTACAACGTTGTTAACGAGAGACTTGTGGACGATATATCCGACACTTCCTTGGGACAGATGGTCGCCCTCCCGTGATAGAACAAGTTGCCAGATTCGAGGATTACCGTGTCCTCCCCCTTTCTTCGGACCTCGGATAATCCTATGATATTCCAGCGCAACTTGTCTATCTCTTCTTCCAGCTCCAGGATCTTCTCGTCAGTCCTCAGGGTGCGTGCGTTATAAGTTGCCAGGTCGAGTCGTCGTAGGTGGCAACCGAACCTCCACCGGAGAATCTTAGCAACCCCTGCTCCGCCGTTACCATGATCACCACCGTAGCCAGGAATAGCGGGGCCGCCGGGGACTGGGGTCCATCTCTTCGTTACTCTCATGGGGGGGATATTGCCATAGTGCCCACGCTTGGCAAACGGGTTGGCAACCGCAGTTTTTTTTAATTTCTGTTTTGCTATTGTCAGAAAGATGCTGCTGCCCATCCTCTGCCTCAGTTTCCCTCTGTCGCCTCTTACAACATCCACAGGTAGACATGGGGTAGTGAGTATTATTTCCCGCCACTACACGGGAAATCCTACTTAACCAAAATTAAATAAAACACTATTTGAAGGTATGATTGAAGAAGTATATGAAGAACTGACTCTACTTTAAAAAATAAGAATATTATGGTACAGAAAAATTGATTTGTACTGCGTGAGTTAAGTGACAATCAACGCCATCTGTTCGTCAAAGGTAAAATCTCGCCGACATCCAGCGCACCAAGGACTACGTTCTTCTTCATGGCAAAAGGATCAGCTTAAATACGGGACGCTTCAGGGTCGATCCTCTGCACTTCAAGTTCTACCCTAACTTGATCATCGGGTTCAGGATGAAGCTGCTTTATTCGTCCCAATAACCATTGCGCTAGAGGGAGTTCTGTCTCTTTTATTATGATGAAATCGTCTACCTTTTTTTTTTTTTTTTTTTTTTTTATAGGAGAGGGGGCAAACGAGCATGCGGCTCACCTGATGGTAAGTGACTACCGCCGCCCATGAACAACCGCAACACCAGGGGAATTGCAGATGCGTTGCCGGCCTTTTAAAAAGGAGTAGGCTCTTTTCTTGAAGGTCCCTAAGTCGTATCGGTCCGGAAAAATCCCTGGTGGTAAACTATTCCACAAGGAAGTTGTGCGAGGAAGAAAACATCTTCTAAATCGCACAGTGGTGGACCGCCAATCATCCAGATGGTGTGGATGGTATCGGGAGTTCTGCCGCGATGTGCGTTCGTGAAATTTGGCGGCTGGGATTAATCCGAACAATTCCTCAGAGCACTCCCCATGGTAGATGCGAAAGAAAATGCAAAGAGATGCAACATCTCTTCGCAGTGCCAATGAATCGAGCCGATCGGAAAGGGCTCGGTCGTCGACGATTCGAGCCGCTCTGCGCTGGATGCGGTCAAGTGGAAGGAGCTGGCACTGGGGAGCCCCTGCCCAGAGATGGGAACAGTATTCCATGTGAGGCCGAACCTGCGCCTTGTAAAGTTGCAGGCGGTGTGCCGGCATGAAATACTGTCCCGCTCTGCTGAGCACGCCAAGCTTTTTAGAGGCCAATTTGGCCTTCTCTTCCAAGTGACCACGAAACTGCACGTCACTCGATATGTCGACTCCGAGGATACCGATACTGGCTGAGGCAAGAAGGGGAGTGCCTTGAAACTGAGGAGATACGACAAAGGGGTTCTTTTTAGCGGTAAACGCGCAAACTTGTGTCTTCTGAGGATTAAACTGGACTAGATTTAGTCGCCCCCAATCCGAGACTTTGTCCAGCAAAGACTCGACTTCAGACACAAGTTTGTTCCGGTACTCGGCGACGTTTTCCCGAGAAATATTGGCCCGGCCGGTGTATAGAGCATCACCAGTGCTGTCATCCGCATAGCAATGAATGTTACCAGTTAGCAACATATCATTGATATGCAGAAGAAACAGCGTTGGTGATAGCACACAGCCTTGTGGAACACCAGCGTTAATAGGCTTGTAGTCAGAACATGCACCGTCTACAACGACCTTGATGCTCCGATCTGCAAGAAAGCTGGTGATCCAATTGCACAATTTCTCGGGAAGCCCATAGGAAGGCAGCTTTGAAAGAAGCGCTTTGTGCCAAACCCGATCAAAGGCCTTCGCAATGTCCAGACTAACGGCCAACGCCTCCCCCTTGGACTCTACTGCCTCCGCCCATCTATGGGTCAGGTAGACAAGAAGATCACCAGCTGATCGACACCGACGAAAACCGTATTGGCGGTCACTAATCAGCTGGTGATCCTCAAGGTACCGGATGAGCTGGCAGTTAATAATGGATTCCATTATTTTGGAGAACAAGGAGGTGATCGCGATAGGCCTATAGTTGGACGGGTCTGAGCGGTCGCCTTTTTTAGGGATCGGGTGGACAAAAGCTGTCTTCCATGAATTCGGGACTACGCCTTGGGAGTAGGAGTACCGGAAAAGACGCGTTAGGACCGGTGCCAACTCCGGAGCACACGTCCTCAGCACAATTGGGGGGATTCCATCAGGCCCACTCGACTTCTGGATGTCCAGGGAGAGCAGTGCTTTGCGAACCGAGCGTTGTGAGAACAGCACATCCGGCATGGAGCACTCACACCGCGGGATGGTCGGCGGTGTTTTCCCCCCGTCATCAAGAGTCGAGTTGGACGCAAAAAGGGAGCCTAAAAGGTCGGCTTTGTCTTTTGCGTCATGGGCCAGTGAGTCATCCTCCCTGTGCAGAGATGGTAGTGATGGCTTACAGAAATTCCCTTGGACAGCCTTGGCGAGAGACCAGAATGCACGGGTTCCCGAAGGAAGGCGAACTAGTTTCTCGCCAATTCTGCCTATGTGCTCTGACTTTGCCTTGGCAATAACTCTTTTGAAGGACCTGGAGGCGAAGTTATACTTCTTTTTAAGTGTGCTGGTGTTTACATCCCGAGTCACCGAAGCTGCAGCCCAGGCTTGATAACACTCCTGCTTACTGCGCAATGCAGTCTTACAGGAGCGACCAAACCAAGGCTGAGATCTGCCTCCGATGGGTACCACAGATGATGGAATAAATAGTTCCATTCCCTGTAGCACCACATCAGTGACAGAGTCAGCAACAGCACTGGGATCATCCGGCGAGAAGCAAACCCGCCCCCATGGGTAGGATGCAAAGAAAGACCGCATTCCGTCCCAATCCGCCGACCTGTAATGCCAAACACGGCGGCAACCTGCAGAACGCAACCGCGAAGGGAGCGTGAGTGGCACCATACTCCGGATCAGACAATGGTCCGAAGAGCCGAGAGGGGCATCGACGGAAACCTGATATCCGTCCGGATGAGAGGTCAGCAGAAGGTCCAACAGGGAAGGTGTATGATCCTCCACATCTGGAATCCGCGTAGGCGAAGTAACCAGTTGTGTCAGACCATATGCCAAGGCAAAGTCAATTAAATAAAAGTAAATTACCTTTGCTGCATCCACCCTTGTGTGCCATTTGTGTTTTTATTATAAGGTATTCAAATATTCTTTGGACCATCTAGTCCAAAATATTTTTATTATGCGTTGTGTTAGCTTACAGCGTTGGCGAGAAATTATGGTATCAGTAATATTTTGAGGTATACTATAGTATTACTATTAAAGGTTCTCCTACTAAAAAGTGACTTGATGAATAAAGTGCCATGAGGTTCCATCACTTTCAAGCATTTCTGCTATCTCCTTTAATACGTTCGTCATGCTTTGATTAACCATTCTTGTAAGCTCATTTGCAGCGCCAACAAAGTTCAAACCATTGTCACTCCACATTTCAGCGCAGTGACCCCTACGTGACACGAATCGTCGAAATGATGCAATGAATCCAGGTGTGGTAAGGTCACTTACAGCTTCTAAGTGTATTGATTCAATCACAACCTATAAGAATCTATTTATCTATTTATTTTCAAATTTTTCAGTGTAAGTAGTTGTTGTCTAAAAATCAACCATTCTTTCAGAAGGTCTGATGGTATTTCTTCATCCCAATCAGAACTACATAGCCATATTTTTTGTATGATCACTTTTTATTTGGTAATAACTTGAGCCAGCCATGCAAAGGGATCAAATAAGCGAGCTACGTTCGATAGCACTCTTCTTTGTGATTGGTTTGATAGGTTCAGGCAAGTTTACAGATACTTTGAATTGATCATCATTTCTATCCCATGCAACTCCTAATATTTTTATGATTTTGTCTAATTTTATCTCGAATGGTTGTGTCTTTTCTTTCTTTTGCCGTATTATTTGTAACAAATTTTCTGAATTACTAGACCAGTGCCTTCTAATTGAAAAAAAAAATTGACTTTTTCATAGAATTCTAGAGCCTGTTTTTCCGTGCTAGCACCTGTCATTAGATCATCCATATAAAATGACGTTCTAACTATTTCTCCAGCTTCAGAACATTTGTCACTTTCGTCATCAGCTACCTTCATTAAAGTTCTAACCGCCAGGTACATAGCGCATGCAGTTCTAAATGTGACAGAAAGAAATCTATAGAATCTACAGTTTTCATTAGGTTTGTCTCTCCATACAATACATTGGTAGTATGTATCTTTCTCTTGCACTGAAATTTGTCCATACATTTTTGTTATATCACTTATTATTGCTATTTTATGCTGTCGGCATTTTGTTATCAAAGTTTGTAAATCAGTTAGCAGTGTATTGTTTAGTGATTCTCCCTTGAAACCTTTTGCGGAGGCGTCAAATACCACTCTTAATTTTTTGGTATCTATATCTTCCCAGATTACAGCATGGTGAGGTAGGAATATAAGATTTTTATCGTCTTTATTAGTCAAAGCCATACTTTAGTGTATTCTTCTTTAATTTTTGGGTTCTTTTCTAATTTTCTTTCTAATTGTAAAAATCTCAAAATAGCAATTTCTTTTGTATTTCCACATTTGTCCACAGTTGTCTCTATGTTTTCTTTAAAAGGTAAGTTTACTTTATATCTTCCTGATTCTGTTCGCACCGTAGTTTTGTTGTAGATGTCTTCGCATCGTTGCTCGTCTTTACTTAACTTTCTCTCACATTTGAGTTCTTCATTTTTTACTTCGCAGAATTTTCTTAAAAGATCATTCTCACATACACATATATGCATGCTAATAACTTTGTTTTATTTTGCAGGTAATGTGTTGCTAGTATCACCAGAAAGAATCCAGCCCAGTTGTGTTTTCTGTGCAATAATACCAGACGGACTCTTGATCAATCTAACTTCTATGATTTTACCAAAGACTTCAGCGTACAACCTGCTCTGGTGTATTATACTTCGGCTCAGGTCAGTTAGAAATTATAATTGATTGTTTTAGTAAATATGTTGTGATCGATTTCAAAATGTAAGCTTTTACCGGAATAGTGAAGGTTGTATTATGTCTTGACTGCAATTGAACTTCAACCATATATTTAGTGTGAAACTGTTTGCCTTTACTCAATCCTGAAACCACGCCGTTGATTCTTATCTTTTTCAAACCCAATGTCTGAACGATATCTTCGGTGATCAACGAGGCTTGTGAACCTTGGTCAATCAGAGCATGATAGACGTGTTTTTGACCCTGACGCGAAGTCACATCTACCAATGTGGTGGCTAATAGTATTTGACCAGGCTGATGTACGAAATGTGATACTATGTTTTGACTTGAGTTTTATGACAATTTTCCCTTACAGATTCATCCCTTTTTTCCGTGTGTAGCAAGGAGTGGTGTTTTTTATGGCAAACTCGGCACGACGTCTTCCGCATACATTTATTGGATGAACGGTTTGGTATCAAACTATTAAAACATAAACTGTTTTCTTGAACGAAGCTGTGTCTCTCTATGTATTATAGTTTGGCAAATTGTTTACACTGATAAATGTAGTGGTTTTCTTTGCAGAATGCACAAGAGATATTTGTAGGTTCTATTGATTTGTAAAATGCTTTGCTTCTCGTTGGTTTAGTGGTGTGTTCAATCATTTCTAAAGACCGGAATCTAGTTTCTAAAAATTCCTTTAAAGTGTCAAAGGAAGAAAACTCATCTTTTTCTGAAACAATATGCTAATCCCAAAACGATGGGTTTCTGTATCAAATTTATAAACTGTTGTGGCAGATAGAAGTAAAAGGGGAGATCTCCCGCCGGGCAAGGTGTTCTGCCCGGGGAGCGGCCAGCGCTCCGTTGGGTAGTTCGGAGCTATTCTATATACTGCTTTAACTTCGGAACTTTGTTAGCGCGATTTAGGCCTCGATGTGTTTCGCTTGTGGTGCAACGACAGCGCCGCCACATCACCCCCTTGCTCAGACCGGAGGTCGATAGTGCAGTCCGATTGCCGGTGCGTCCTTCATGCCGGTGGGGAATGCATGCTGTGTGCGTAAAGGCATGTGACGCTGGTGCGAACGACATGCCGGTGTGTAATGCATGCCATACTATGCAATTGCAAGTGATGCCGGTGAGAACGAACCGTGCCAGGGATTGCCTAGTCTGCGATGAGTCAAGAAGAAGGCAAGCAATCTGCGAGAGTGCCGTGAAGCAGAGGCGAGTAGTAAGGCTTAGAGCCGTGCCAAACACTGTATCGCAGAGAGTAGCTTGAAGGAACAGGAAGCATTATTATTCCAGTGCTGCGATGAACCTTTGTAAAGCTAGATGGCTTGCAGAATGTGAAGACTGCAGATAATATCTGCTCGGGAGCGAATGAATGGGGTACTTGAGGACTATGGCGAATGTTTTTGAAGTTGTATTTTCCGAAGGTTATTGGTTGCGTGTTCAAATCACGTCGGGGTCACCACTGTGGCGAATAGAAGGAAAAGGGGAGATCTCCCGTCGGGACAGGTGTTCTGCCCGGGGAGCGGCCAACGCTCCGAGTGGTAGTTCGGAGCTATTCTATATATACTGCTTTAACTTTGGAACTTTGTTAGAGCGATTTAGGCTTCGATTTATTTACTTTTATATTATAATAATCTACTGGACACTGCAAAATATTATAATAATATTAAGTATTTTAAGAAAAAGTTGAAATTTTATGTTTTAGAGAAAATTTTAAAACTGCATATTATTTTCAATTTTGAATATATAAGTAATGTGTTAATAAAATATTCATATTTTTAAACAATTATCTTTTTATAATATATACATATTATGTTTTCATTAAGTAAAATAAAAGTGTAACAAATTAATTAAGGATATATAAGAATAAAACAACAAGAATTAAATATAATGCATGCTTGTAGTGCGTGTAAATACTGTTTATATTATTTTTATGTACACTTAATCTCTGTATAAGTGAACAGTGTGATCTTTAACTATAAAAATTGCTTTTTTCAGAATTAAACGTATGATAATGCAATTCTGATAAACTCATTTGTACGTGTTCCTGTAGCAAAAAAATATATTTGCCAAGTTTTCACCATTCTACGTCCATCAGTCTCCGAAAATTGAAAATAAATATTGTGACAAACAGACATAGGTAAACAAACACCGAGGTGACTTGAAAAGTTATCCATATTTTCTAATTTTGGTACGAAGCCGTATTAATAGTTTTCTTAGCGGATGTAGCCGTGAGTAAAAAACTAGTATGAAATAAGTCCCATTTAACGCGTTGCTAACTGCCTGCAGCGTAAAACCGAAAGATTATTTATCTGTATTTGCTCCATTGGTTGCAAACGTTTATATAGCTTTGTCAGAAATTTTATTGCCGAATACTGCATAAAAATATAACTCAGACTCTTCAGAGACGCGGAATCGCGCAGACAATTTTATACGTGGTAGAGTCATGCTGCAGCTATATTATTAGTATGGTTGTAGCACGAATGGGTTGGCTCGACCGGGGAAGGACCACGCTCTCACAGAACACCAGCGTAAAATAGCGTCTCAATGCTGCTGTATTTCGTATGGTGAGTGTGGAGAAACGGACACCCACCCTATTTACTGGAAGCGAGGCATTCCATCTTAGTCCTCACGGGTGACAACGCATCTGCATTTTGATTCGTAGTTGAGGATATATGTAGATATCTATGGGCTACAGCAACCACTTAACATCAGGTGGAATGTGTCGAGCACACCCTTGTTACCCTCCTCTTATAAAAAAATATACACAATTCCTTGTCAATATATTTTTGAAAGCATTTTGCTTAATATAATTTACTCGGCTTCCTGCGTTTCATTTCGTTGTGTCCACCAAACTGATAGTTTTAGCACTTGGAAAAATATTTGCAAAAGATTTGAGAGATCTAGCATATATACAAGTCGGCTACGTGTGTACAAATAATAATCTGGGGTACTCAAATCTATTAGACCTTTAAATTGACGGCTAAAACGCATAGAGTTACGTTTCTGTATACCATTTTAATTGAGTAGGTATTGTTAAATGTATGTTAATGTATGTAATGTATATCTCTTTAATTTAAATGTGTCTCAAATTAAGATGAGCGTCTTAATTTGAGATACATTTAAATTTAAGAGATGATTAAAATTTACATTTTAGAGTACAAAAGTATAGGAGCCGCTCTAACGCTTAACAAGCCGTATTATTTGCAGGATGTTCATGTACTATTAAGTTAATACAATTTTGGCACCCCAGTTAATACTTATTAATTTAGAATATAAAAAATATAAATGTGCCATGATCAAATGGATATTTAAATCTTTATGTACTTATGGCAATTAGGGTATTAAATAAGGTATATTTAGCTAATGAAGGTGAAATTTGACCTAGAGCTGAAATGAGAAGACATCAACTCGTGGCGTCGTAGCGAAATATTTATCACTGCTTAACTATTGTACTTTTTTTCTAATTAAGACGGTATGGATAGATAGATAGACGTTAATATTTGTGAGAAAAAATATCCTGGGTACGCAGGATATACTTCAGGATATTAATCAGACCCAGATGCCAACGTCCTAATACCGGGCCGCTGGTGATAATTGGTCGTCAGAAAAACACAATAAATGATTTTTGGGCCCGACTCTGGATACGAACCCGGGATCATTAGCAATTACGTTTGTGACTACTAGACCAATGGAGCAGGCAAATAAGGCTGCATTTATACAATGTTAAATCACTCTTGAAATGACATGGATATTGAAAACGATGATTAGTTAATTATGTTTTGAGTAAAAATCTTAGCCTTTTTCCTTATTTTTACCTCAGGTGTTTAGGGATTTTAAAATTCATGCTTTTTCATTTATTAAATTCGTTTTTACAAAATGACTTCTTATAATACAAATACTAAAAATTGCATAAAATAACTTTTACGGTTTTATTGCATATAATTATAACTTCATTTTATTCTACATATTTTTATACAATATATTTAACAGACTAGAAAAGTTTTCAAAATAAAAAAAAGATAATGATGACGGACGAGTTTATTATACGTTACGTCACCAGAGAAAGAGCATGTTTTGTTGCGGACTTTTCCCAGCCTGCCTCATTTCAAAACATAACACGCGTCGTGGTCTAATTGGAGGTAGGGTGTAGTAGGATGGAATTCGTTAGAGAATACCTTAAGGTTACATGTTAACTTGTAAATTGAAATGGAGAACGAAGTTGGTTTGACGAGAGTGGAATAAAAAATAAGCCTGAAATTACGTAAAGTATTTACACTAATAGTACGCGTGAGCTCAGTGAAATAAATTACACTATTTATTTTATTTTAGAGTATCATTTAGCCAACCGCAATTGTAGTGTTGCTACATTTTGTGATTGGTATGGCGCGCTCAATGATTTGGATACATGATTTGAACATTTGGTGGTGGGTGCTTAACAAGAAGCAGTTTAATGTTGAAAATGTAATTGTTCTTGTTGTTGGATGTTGTTATTGATAATGAAAATTAGTAATAGGTGAGAAAGTGGTACCCTCTGAGTACTGAGATAGAATGCTTCGTTTCCGGTAAAAAGGATTTTTGGGTTCTTTCACTCACCGTACAAACCAAATCATCACGAAGGTCATATTTCAAGCTGGTATTTTGTGAGAGCGTAATCCTTCCCCGGAGCTTCCCGTAATCCTTATCTTCGAGCTGATCCATTGGTGCTACAACCATAACATAGCTGCAGCATAAAGTATCTGGAGGCACGGCAGTGCCCCTTTTCTCGAAGCAGTTCAGGCCATTTTCGAAACCCTATAACTTCGTTATGGATAAAACTAGAAACCTGAATTTTCAGCACCCAAGTAGGCATAGTATAATCTCAATATGTTACAAATTTTATTAAATTTTAACCAGTAGCTTAAGAATTATAACTAGTCAAAGTTTCTTAATTTTGTCACTCACTGACTGACCGATCATCAAAACTCTAAGGCACTTCTAGCAGGTTTCGCTTCAGTTTTCGAGATACACCAACTGCATAAATAACTTTGTGTAATCCCATATAAATATAGAGGATTACAAAGTTACATTTGCAGTGAATGAATCAGTGTACCTAATATATGTGTAATATAATGGAATAATAGGTGTAGATAGGTAGGTACCTATCTACACCTATTATTCCTATCTAGGTACTATCTAGGTAGATATAACTATCTACAAAAAGAAATGAGATGCCATCAAAAACATAACTTGTAAAAAAACACAATGTATGGACTTGGTTTTTTTACAAATTATGTTTTTGATAGCATAAAGTATTATACGTGGTAGCATGACTTTACAATGCCATGCATCACATGATGACAAGTGATAACATAATATTATGACGTGCTCTTTCTGCCGACTTCCAAAAAGGAGACGGTACTCAATTCGACGCGAATGTTTTTTTTTTTATTTTTTTTAAGTGTGTTACCTCATAACCATAGAATTATTACGCATAGAATACTAGTACGCGCACCGAAAGTGAAGCAAGTAAAACTAACGCGAAACCGCGAAGTTGACTCAGCGACGCGTCAGTGCGCAACGTCACGTCTCCGCTAGGAGTAAAGTATTCTGTGGTCACGTCTTACGGAGAAGAGCTCGCGAAAAATTGTAAAAATTACTGTTTGTGTTGTAAAATATTGTAACAACGGTGATGATAAACATAAAAGAAATGATGGTATTACATTTCACATATAAGTTTATACATTTAATTCATTATAAGTACGTAAAACTAAAAAAATACTTACCTAAGCTCTCATAATACAAATGTTGCTAGTGGTGGGGAAAAAATCACAATTTGTGTTTAAAACGTTTAATCGCAACGCTCTGTGTAAAACTCAAATGTTTATACATAGATACCTACTTCTCTAAGTGTTAACATTATATTAACAATGGGTGCCAATTAAAACTAATACGGAGTGATCAGCTAATCACGATTCGTCGACGCCATTTTAACGCAACTACGAGTATTTTATTTTAATTACTTTTTTTATTGACTAAGGTTACGTTTTAGAGTATAGAATAACAACTTTTTTATTTACAGCATCATGAGATTATTAATAAGAACGCCTTTACTAACTTTACACCCAAACATTAACCAGATGTTACGTTAGACCCAAACATAGCCTATTTTAACCGACTCCCAAAAAGAAAGGTTATCAATATGTATGTATACTGATTTCTAAACTTGATCAATTCGTATATACATGCTGTAATTTTAGTGGTTGTTGTCCCGCAGCCAAATTATACTGTCTCGATAGTAGAGTCAAGTTATTAAATTAAAAAATATAACAATTAAAAAAGGGCAGATTTACAATAGTAATACTTCAAAAGCTATTCGGGCGTACAAACTAATTTATGTCGTATTGCCGCTTGAGAGTTCATGTTATGAACATTTATTAGTGGCGCTTCACTGGGTAGAAATCGCGCGGTAGCACGTGCGATAGACGTAACACTACATTACGTCCAGCGAATTTTTTTCAGACCTTATTATAGTAATTCGGTAAGAGCTAGCTTGTACGCCCGACCTACTTGCGAGAAATTGCTATTGGTTTGAGATCGCATTCGAGTTTTGTTTTTATCGATTGTAAATCTGCCATTTTTACATCCTAATAATTTTATTTTAATAAATCTATTGTACTACTAAGGCAAAATCATTTTACTTCGGAAAAATAACCATTAAAATTTTAGTGTGTGTATTCGATCAATTTGTGTGTATTATCCATTCAAATAAAAAAATCTAAATCGGTTTAGAAATTGTAGAATTCTGAGGTAAAAAACATCAAAAAATACACCGAATTGATAACCTCCTCCCTTTTTGAAGTCGGTTAAAATTAAACATTACACGATGTGCTTGTTGTATTCGAGCAAATTAATTGTGTTTAATAATATTCTTAAATTTTATTACGTCTGCATTTTTTACCATTAATATATTTTATATTATACATTAGAAAGTTATATTAGTAACATCATTATCGTGTTTATTTTATTCCATTTTATATTCTCATAAAATACTTCTACTAAATAATCTTATATATAATATTATTTAGTAGAGTAATATATCTTCGTAATCTTTATTATATCGATTTTTTTAAATTAATAAAAAAATTGTGATTTGCACAATTTGATTGCAAACGCCAGAAACTGGTTTTACTGAATGGCGTGTATGTGTGCGTGTGACGAACGTAGGCACATTCGACTCGCGCCCACTAACATAATGAATTTGCATCATTTTAACGCTCGTGTTTGTACTGGACTGCGTTTCTATGCGTAATAATTCTATGCTCATAACTTTTTACTGGGTGGACCGATTTTAATGATTCTTTTTTATATGAAAGGTGATACTTCTCGTGTGGTCCCATATGAATTTGGTCAGACCAAAAGTTTTTGTGTTATTTGGGTTATTCTTAATAACTTATATTGAAGTCGGCTGTACAAAAGTTTTAATTTTAAATTACGAGTATTTAAGTAGTAAAAAGTTCACTACTTACGTTTTTTAAAAAGTAAAGGCACAATTCGTAAGTAACTTTTATTATAAAAATGTAAAGAAAGAACAGTAAAGCCTAAAAACATGCTACGTGAGCTCTCGTGAGGAAAAAAATGCTTAAGTTACAAAACGCTTAGTGTGCCAATAGTGACTTTTATCGTTGTAGCCCATCGGACCGGAATCTAATTACAGCGTCGCAGTGCTGCCCGTTGACATTGCCGTTTTTTATTCTTGTTCTATTTGCCACACTAAAATAAGACCTCTGCAATATAATGTTTTCTCTGAATATTTTGGCATTTTTGAACTATTAACATAAAATAAAAATGTTATTTATTTATATTCCCTCTAGAAATTTACTTAAACCTAATTAGTAAATTAAGATAATTTATTAAACGATTCATGAGGTCAAAAAGTTAGTAATTAAATAATAAAGATAAAGTTGAATTGCACTTGTGATTATAGAAGCATCAGTATGTAGTAAAATGTTTTAATACGCAGATTTTGCCTGAGCACTAGATTTTTAGTGCTATTATTATTGTAGTGAATTTAACCATACAGAATTCATAATGTTTCCAGTGTTTATTGCTAGAACATAACAAAAAGTTATTTTGAAAATGTACTGAAATAAACTTTCTAAAGTGACTTGAGTGCACTTTTTCAACGCAAATAAAATAAATCGGATAGCTGTGAAATTCCTCCAAAAGTATTGAAAAGGTCGTAGTCCGTTGCTCGGCGTCAATCCTTCAACTGAAAGGGTCCAAAAGACAGGGGTCAATCAGACAATGACCTTCTACCCCAAAACACTGATATCACAATTCAATGTTTTGGCACAAAGTGCTTCTTTCAAAAATGCCGTCCTATGGGCTTCCCGAGAAATCGTACAACTGGAACACCAGCTTTCTTGCAGATTGGAGCATCAAGGTAGTTGTAGCCGGTGCATGCTCCAACTATATGCCTATTAATGCTGGTAGCCACAAGGCTGCGTGCTTTCACCATTGCTGTTTCTTCTGCATATCAATGATATGCATACATATATTTATACGTGGTAGAGCCATGCTGCAGATATTGTGGTTGTAGCACGAATGGGTCGGCTAGACCCGGGAAGGACCACGCTCTCACAGAATACCAGCGTAAAATAGCAGCTTCATGCTGCTGTGTTTCGTATGGTCAGTGTAGGAAATAAAACGTCAATTTTATCTTCGTAATTTGCCCATATGAGTGCAACGTTGAAACTTTCACTACTTTTCCTATCACTTTCCCTACTGATATTTTCTCTTGATTTAAACTATAAAACTGGTAGCTGGTCCCGAAGGAATTTCCAAATTACCAGTTTACTATCCTAGTTCACGAGCTATACGCGAAAGAGAACCGCATTTCGACATATTTTAACATTGATTTTCATCATTGCACCCTTGTATTTTATCCGATATCTTTATTTTTTTAAAACATTTGGTAACACGATTTTATTTATGAGAAACACACACAAAGTCTTATCATTATGTTATACATTACATCGTTATCACATAAAAATATATTAAGATATTCAACAAAATGTACCTATTTTACAAAACATTTTCAAAGTTATATATCTTAAATATCTAACACACATGGTCAAAACAACAATTTGTATTAACAAACATGAATATTTTAACTAAATTGATTGTTTGGTTCACAAATTAAAGGCATTATTACACTTTAATTCGCCTTTCATTTTATTATATTAATCTATTATTATTTCACTATTTTAGTAAAAATTTAGACACATTTAACACAGCACTGTTTCTATCAATAAATACAACAATCCTGAAACATTTATTACTTATTTCTATACATATTACTGAAATTTTTACAAATTGATAAAGTTATTTTTTTATTTTTATAGTACATTATTTAAACACTGTTTAAATCCCATACAACATGAATAACCAATCTGTTCATGACCCCTATCATATCAGTAGATTACAACTATCTCTGTTCATTATAAAAACTTATTTGGTTACATATGCTATTCCTTATCTAGCTATTATGTACCTTATCGCTTATCATAAGAATAAAGTATGTTTTTATATAAAATAAGTATCTAATTTAATACAATACCTTTATTCGTATTGCATAGCCGATTACTATGTAACTTCTTCTTAGGATGCCACTTCTCTGCTAAAGTTGGCGACCATCATGGCTATCTTTATCTTCGAAGCTGCAGCACGGAAGAGAGAGCGACTGCTGAGTTTAAACCATTCACGAAAGTTCTTCAGCCAGGATATTTTGTCAGCGTTTTCTCTCGATTTTTCCTTGAATCATGAGCTGAAGAATACGATATTGTGTCCTCTGATTATGTGTCCAAAATACTGCAGCTTCCTCTCCTTCACATTCCTCATTATCTCCAACTTCTTGTTCATTAGACGGAGCATAGGTCTTTATAGCCACATTTCAAATGCTTCAAGTTTTGAACATAATGTCGAGGTTGAGGTCCAACTTTAGACCCCATAAAGCAGTACACTGAATACATAACAGCGCACCATTCTCATGCGTAGTTATACTATGTAACACATGACTCTAAATTAATCTATAAACAAACTTTTGTGGAATTAACTCTCAACCGGGGAATCGAACCCTGAACATTCGTTTGACAATCACATTGATTCTCTTTACTTTTAACGTAGATTACCTTATTATTTGGAATGCCTTAAATAATTTATTAGCAATAATTTAAATAGGAATTTATTTATATTTTTAGAAATGAAAAATGACAAACAATTTTTAAGCGCGTCGCCAACAAATATTATTTATGTTCTTGTAATTTTTTTTTATAAATGTATCGCATAGGTAATTAAATAATAAATATTACATATAAATATCAGCTACGTTACATTTTTCTTTACTTTGCTCATTTTCAATGCTTTGCATCAAAGCGAAGAGTTGTTGAATTTTAAATTTCATTTTCGCTTAGCTTTTGCATCAAAAATTTGTTTCATGGAGTGTCGACTAAGTAGCTTTCAAAAACGTGTTTATTTTTGTTCCTGCTATTAAAAATATGTGCGATAGCTTATTTGATTCGTAATTTTTATTTGACGTCTAGAAAAATGTATCTCAACCAAAGAGATTTAAATATATAGGTATTCAATAGAGCGGACATTGGGAACATTTATATACAAAAACTTTGAGCTAGTGCGCGTGTGGCACCCTCTAGCTAAAAAGACTAAAACAACGCTAAGCATTTATTAAGACAACATTTTAGCGATACCCCAGTAGGTGACGCTAATAAATATAACCTCGTTTTAGGAATGTTACCGTTTCGATATCAAAGTATCGATAATGTTGTTGAAGATTACTAAGTTTGAAATGCTTTTCGATATAATAATAGGAAATATACATCATCATCATTACATGATTACAGCCCTTCACAAGTCCACTGCTGAACATAGGCCTCCCCCAAAGAATGCCACAAAGCACGGTTCTGAGCCACCTGCATCCATCGACTTCCTGCATGTCTTACCAGGTCGTCACTCCATCTCGTGGGGGGATGCCCTACACTTCGCCTACCGGTACGAGGCCGCCACTCGAGAACCTTTCTTACCCATCGGTTGTCGGTTCTTCGAGCTATATGGCCGGCCCACTGCCACTTCAGCTTACTAATCCGTTGGGCTATGTCGGTTACTCTGGTTCTACTGCGGATATCCTCATTCCTAAGTTTATCACGCATAGAAACTCCGAGCATAGCCCTCTCCATAGCTCGCTGAGCGACCTTGAGCTTTCTCATCCGGCCAGCAGTGAAGGACCACGTCTCAGTTCCGTAAATTATCACTGGCAACACGCACTGGTTGTACAATTTCGTTTTAAGGTTTTGAGGTATGTCTGACGAGAAGATGTGTCGTAGCTTCCCTAACGCTGCCCAGCCGAGTTGAATCCGTTGATTGACCTCTCGGTCGAAGTTGGACTTACCTAGTCCGACTATTTGTCCCAGGTAAACATACTCGTCAACAACTTCGAGCTTAGTGTTCCCAACAACTACCGGCATAGGTGTGACATGGACATTAAACATGATCTTTGTTTTGTCCATGTTCATCTTAAGACCTATCCATTGGGAAACACTATTGAGGTCATTGAGCATAGTGCTTAGGTCCTCCAGCGATTCTGCCATAAGAACTATATCGTCGGCAAATCGAAGGTGAGTGATGTACTCGCCATTGATGTTGATACCGTATCCTTTCCAGTCCAGAAGCTTGAAAACGTCTTCCAATGCAGCGGTGAAGAGTTTCGGGGATATGACGTCATCCTGTCTTACACCTCTCTGCAATTGGATAGGTTTCGTACTCTGGTTCTGTACTCGGATAGCCATCGTAGCCCTACTGTACAAGCACTTCAACACTTCGATATACCGACAGTCAACTTGGCACCGCTGAAGGGACTGCAGCACCGCCCAAATTTCGACGGAATCAAAGGCTTTCTCATAGTCCACATACGCCAGACATAATGGCAAATTGTACTCTTCGGACTTCTGTACAATTTGCCGAAGGGTATGTATGTGGTCTATGGTGCTAAAGCCCTTTCGGAAACCGGCTTGTTCGGGAGGCTGGAAGTCGTCAAGGAAATATATATGATTTTTTATAATTAAAATTGGTAACTAAATAGTGACGTTTATTGGATAAAAAAGGGCTAAAATAAATGTTCTAGAATAATCTACTAGAAATAATAAAATTTAAAGATTATTCGGTGAATATTTGTTATATTTACGATAAAAAACCAATATCACGTTCATTTTTGCTCCATATCGTGACTTGCAATATCTTAATGCACAACCGGGCACATTTTCTTTAAAAATATTTTTTAAATATATGAAACAAATGCGTCTTCACTTTTTGACGATGTGACTAAGACTAAATGACAAAAATCGGAGATATATCCTATAGGACATAAGTTACAGACGACAATTTTGCTACTGATGTCCGGTCTGTTACTACTACTACTTAAATGTATTTTTCTTTGATCTCAAAGATTTAAGTGTTATTAACGAATTATGATGAAGAAAAAGTTGTTTAGTATTTCTTTGATAACTCAAAAACTGTTAATATTTAAGAACTTTTGAAATAAGATCCTTAATAAGGAGGATATTTCTAATTAAAAAATTTTGACTTCCAGAATTCAATCTACATTTTTTGTTATTTTTATTTAATGTTGAATATAGGATACCGCGCAACCGTTACGGCTAGAGCGAATCGCCACTTAAGACAGTATATCACATAAAATTATTTTTTAATAGTATTAAATTTTAATTTAAAAATTTGAAAAAACTATGGTATCATTAGAACATAATATATAATATATCATATTGCACGATATATAATATACTTAATATTTATAATAATATACAAAATCGTTTTCAGTGCCTCGAAGATTGTTATGCAGTGGACAATATGAACGGCAAGCTCGTGGAAACTGTTCATACGGTCGGAGTTAAGTTTTGCAAGAACCACCGCAGAAGAAGAAAAAAAACTCTGTGATCACACTCTCAATCTCATGGCTATTAGACGAGAAATGAAGATTTGACAGCATATAGGCAACTGAACAGACAGATCTCCAAAAGCATGCTCAATATGCTTACGCAACCTCAATACAGCTCGTATTGAAGAAGCGATCGAGCGAAACCAGGGCTCCAAAGTCTTTGCCAGAGATCTGTCTGCCTGAAAGAGCCAACTGCCGAAGCTGAAGACCGAGTGTGGCAGCATCGTTTCCGGGACACCTGAGATTTTGATTGAGATTGAAAAGTTCTATGAGCAGCTGTACACATCATCGTTGGAGTCACACGCAAGTATGAGTATCGATTCGAGAGCAAGTCTTATCTGACACTATTCTGATAATATTCCAGGCTTCAGTCTGAGCGAGATTAGAAAGGCTTTACAGCATCTTAAAAACGGGCGAGAATGAAATTCCAATAGAACTTCTGAAAGTGGATGGAAAACCGGTATTTGAAATCTTTCAGAGGCTCTTTAATTCCGTGTTCCATGGTGGCACTACACCGGAGGAGTAAAGCAAAGTGCGGTGGCCTTGTCTTTCAAGCTTTTGCAAGCAGACTCGAACAATTCTAGCTTCCCGAACAAACCAGTTTCAGAAAAGGCTTTAGAACCATAGACCACATACATACCTTTCGGCAAATTGTACAGAAAACCGAGGAAAACAATCAGCCAATTTGTCTCGCTTATGTGAACTATGAGAAAGCCTTTGACTTCATTTAAATTTAGGCAGTGCTGCAGTCCTTTCAGCGGTGTCTAGTTGACTGTTGGTATAACAATGTGCTGAAGTGTTTGCACAGTAGGGCTACGATGGTTATCTGAGCACAGAACCAGAGTACCAAACCAATACAACTGCAGAGAGGTGCAAGGCAGGGTGACGTAATATCTCCGACACTCTTCACCGCTGCATTGGAAGACGTCTTGAAGTTACTAGACTGGAAAGGAAACGTTATTAATGTTGCGCGCCACAATTAATGACTGGCACATGGCGACTCTAGTTACCACTAGGGCCTTCTAGTATCGAGTAACAGAACTAGGAGAGAAAAGATCCTTCTAGAAATTTCCATGGAAGAACTTTTTTAAAAATTTTTAAAACTATCGACATGACTAGGTGTCGATAGTTTTAAAAAATTTTAAAAAAGTTCAGGACCGGTATGTACTCGAACATTCTAGATGTTTCTACAGTAGAAGTTTCTGGAACTATCTGAGGCCCTATATAAGGCCGGTATTAACCGCGACCGGATACAGTGTTGAGTTGGCGATACAAGTGAATACTTCGAAGCGATACAATTGCGAAATAAAGTGATCAGTAGTACAATAGTGTTTTGTTATTAGTGTAGTTTCAAGTTGTAATTAGTTTTCTGTAATCAAAGTGTCAATTTTAGTAATTCACTCGGTAGTTTTTATTATCTCGAACCCCAAGCTCGTAACATTAACATCAATGGCGAGTACATCACTCACCTTCGATTTGCAGACGATATAGTCCTTATGGCGGAATCGCTGGAGGACCTAAGCTCTATGCTCAATGACCTCAGTAGTCTCTCCCAATGGATTGGTCTTAAGGTGAATATGGACAAATCAAAGATCATGTGTAACGTCCGTGTCACACCTATGCTAGTAGTTGTTGGGAGCACTAAGCTCGAATTTGTTGACGAGAGGTTAATCGACGGATTCAACTTGGCTGGGTAGCGTTCGGGAAATTACGACACATCTTCTCGTCAGGTATACCTCAAAATTTAAAATCAAGATTGTATAACCAGTGTGTGTTGCCAGTATGGCCGTATGAGGAAGCTCAAGGTGACTGAGCGAGCTATGGAGAGGGCTATGCCCGGAGTTTCTCTGTGTGATAAACTTAGAAATGAGGATATCCGCAGTTGAAACAAAGTGATCAATCAGCATGCCTAACGAATTAGAACCGGCAATCGAAGGGGAAAAAAGGTTCTCGAGTGGCAGTCTCGTACCGGTAGGTGAAGTGTAGGGCGACACACCAGTAGATGGAGTGTCGACCTGGTAAGACATGCGGGATATCAATGGATGCGGGTGTCTCGGGACTATGATTTTTGGCGTTTCTTGGGGGAGGTCTATTTTCAGGAGTGGACTTGTAATAATGATAGTGATAATGATGATTATGTATAGAATTTTAGAGGGTAATTCCTAAATGAAATGTTTATGATACAGTAATGCTATATCTGTATGATTTCCCAACGTGTGCATTTCCTTACTTCCTTTTAACATTACTAGTACATACCCACGGTGTATTTGTTACATCAAATGAATACAAACATCAATGACGTTTGTTGGTGTGACGAAGCACTATCATTAATTATTAATAATAATTTAATTCTATAAAAGTCACCTAAAAGTATGAAAGAAATCATACTTTTAAGAAATTGTTTCGTGACCAGGATATTTATTTTAAATAGAAGGCAGTTAATTAAACATTATACACTAAACTAGGCTATATGACTACAATTTTTTTTCCGTGAAGTAGAGAGGTGTTTTGGAAGATCGTGTTTGCTGGGGCTAGTCTTTTATCCATCAACAACCCGGGGGATGGCGCCTGAATATCATATTAACAATTCTATAGAAGTGTGTATTTGTGTAATGCTGAACCTTATAATAATAAAATTAAAGTAAAAGTTTTATGTGAAATAAGTGGAAAGACTGAACAATACTAAGTGAAAACAAAAACTTTAACTATAACAAACTGGCAAAAAAACAAAAAAAAAAACATTTAAGACTAAGCCTAATAAAGATCCTTATTAAATTAATTGAGAATGAAGTAAAAACGTTTAAGGTTAAAATAAAAATCTCGAGGAAATGTTTATGTGCCAAAACAATAGTTCAACAAATTAAATTAAACCAAGAAGTGTACGGGGCTAGCCACTGTAACGTAAATGATCCTAGGCAGAATATTGTATAATACATCGTACAAAATGTTTCAGTTGAACAACAAACAAAAGTCAACATTTGGTAATGGAACTATACTTAAATGAAATACAACATGCAATCTTATTTTCTAAAGATCCCACAAATTATTTAAAGAAAGTTCCATTTAATGTAAAATTTATGGAAGTATAAATTATACATTTCAATGTATGAAGTTTAAATTTTACAAGAGTGCCTACAACACATTTTTTTTAAATGTGAGAGAGTGAAGCCCTTTTATGGGGCAAGGATTGTGAGTCAGTTTCAAGCGGGATGGGATTAACTCTTGTAAACATGATACATGAGGAAAGAGAATGATTTAATGGTCTTTAACCTGTTTGAGCCCTAACCTCGTGAAATGTGGTTAACTTAAAATAATTATAAGGCATTAACAATAGTTTTCGACCGCTCTAGAAAATATTCATTATGCCAAGAGACACCTAAAATAATAAAAATAGTAAAGGTCCTAAGTAAGAAAATCACGCCATAAAATGTATCTGAATGAAATATTAATATTCATTAGCCTGGTCACGCAAATTTATTAATTAAATACTTTATACAGCAGCTGACGATATAGAGGGGAAGCGTTACTTCTATCACGTCAATATATAAAAAATAAAAAGTAAAGTTGCAGCCTATTTACGTCCCAGTGCTGGGCACAGGCCTTCTCTCAATTCTGAGAGGGTTTTAGGGGAAGGAAATGTCCGTCGTGCTGCCCCAATGCGTGTTGGTGAACTTCACATGTGTTCGAAATATTTTTTTCCTCATTTCTCAGACATGCAGGTTTCCTCACGATGTTTTCCTTCACCGCCGAGCACGTGGTAAATCAGCACTTAAAATTGCAATTAACAATTTCATTGCTGCCGGCGGGGATCGAACCCGGGTTGCTCGAGTATTGTGAGGCTTACGCTAGCGCTCACCATCTGAGCTACCACGGCTCAATATATATTTCAATATAATTTTTGCTGTGTTGTGGCAGTTTGACCCTTTGTCCGTTCCACTTACCACTAGTCGCTCCATTGATTTGTAAAGCCTCTTCTGTTTACTTTGGAAGAGAGATTCTGGTTAATTGCATTGTTCTCTTGCCATATTGCTAAATCTCTTTTAGCTAGGGCACGATTTTCTGGTTTGGGTCGTCTTTGCTCTCCGTGAGTTTTTGGGCAATGTCCGAGTGGGGCAAATTGAATAGCATTATGAAGATATTTCTATTGTTTTCAAGTCTGTTTCAGATACGTAAATAATTATAAAAATAAAATTGGTAAATCCAATTGGGCATACCTTAACTTCATTAAAAAAATTACGTATAACATGATTATACAGAATTTTTAAAGTAGTTTAAATACATTTTGACAGCACTATCGGCTTCAACACCCTCAAAAACCATGAAAATGTCACCCATGACAAAAAAATTGATACTACTTACTTTTAGTACGTACTACTATTATTCATTCTGTGCTTTTAAAATATTGTAATAAAAAATCTCTTATTATTATTATAATCAAGTATTTAAGAAATTTGGTTATTTGAATATTGTATATTTGTACAGCGATCGTTTTGAGCCGCTGCAAACAACCAAAACAATGTGCACTCACGACGGCGACTGACGCCGAACTGAGTGAGTGAGTAAAGTACTCTGTGGCTGCAGCTCCCTATTTACAGAAATAATTTACATACAAGGCTACCAAATCAACGAAAATTTCGCTATTTTGGAGCCGAAAAAATTAATTATAGCTAAACAAAACAAAATTACACTGCCATTTACATTCAATGGCTTCCTACATGATAGATCAAGAGATTAAAAAATAGATTGAGTTAAACAGTTGCTATTTTCAAAAGTTATCGTGTTTACAAGTCTTGGGGACATGATAAATCCACACCATAAGCGACTAAAACTCCTTTTTTTATTTAAAAATAGCAATTAATCGACTTAAAAAAATATTAATAAGTTCAGCAATCATTTATCTTTCAAACAATGTGCTTTTTATATCATTTATATGTATAATATGATTGCTAGATACGATTTTATTCGATAAAACGTTGGGATCTTAATTTTTAAGCGATAGTAGAACATAACTTGCGCTTTCGCTTAAGTCAATCAATATTATAATCGTAATATACTTTATACAAAAACAATATTTTTATTATTATTAACACATTGATACTAAAAGTGCATAGTACCGCAAACCGTTTTGTGTATTGGTACTTTATCTGTTTGTTCACAGATTTATACATTTTCTTGTCAATTTAAACTGAATCATAATTTCACAACAGAGAGATAATACTGACGGAAAATAAGGGCGAGCATCGGAACCTCCGCTACATATTCAGTTGCACAGTAAATCACTGCCCACATAATGTATGCTGTCGACAAACCTGACACAGAGACTACTCTATTACTCACGACGCGCTGAATTTATGTACCGAATAATACCGAGCCTCAAGATATTGGAAACGTGATTGAAATAATAATTTTATCAAAAAAAAAAAAAACGTAAACAAACTTACGTTGCATTGTACGGGCTGAATTAAATTAATATACTTTGATTTCATTATAATACGCGTAGCGTTAGTTTAGTAAATTTACACAAAAATAATATTTGAAATTCAGTCTGGTAAGCTTGTATTTAATAAAGTAAACCTTGTAAAGTAAAGTAATCGTGCTTATGTAGGTCGTTGATAATTGAACAGTAACTACGCTGATGGAAGTTTTTGCTATATTGATTGTTTTAGAAAAACTTTGAGGTAACCAATTTAGCCCAAAATTTTATTTCTAGACTAAAAATATTGTTAAAAATTATCTACCACAGTGTACTTTATACACATTACTATGGATCCGTGGAAGGTCCCAAGTTAAGCGCTCTTCTAAAATTTTAAAGTACGCGAACAACGACATGCCATATGGTAGCGGTATAAGCATGTAGCAAGCGGTGTAGCATTAAATTATTCATTTATTAACAAACTTTAATGTTGCACTTAAACCAAGGGTAGGTACATGTGGCGGACATAATTCCATTTTGCGTTATTTGCCAGTCACCTCTAGGTGTTAAAGGAAAAATGTTGGCAGATGTAAAATGTAACTTATATATCAATAAAGGAATTATATATATACTGACATAATATATACATACACATCATCATTATCATTACAGCCCTCCACAAGTCCACTGCTGAACATAGGCCTCCCCCAAAGAATTCTACAAAGTACGGTTCTGAACCACTTGCATCCATAGTCTTCTGACCGAAGGGCCAACCTACACTTCATCTACCGGTACGGGGCTACCACTCGAGAATATTGCTTCCCGTTCAGTTGTCAGTTCTTCAAATTATATTACCGGCCTATTGCCACTTCAATTTACTAATCCGTAGGGTTATATCATACAGGGAAACCTCGAGCATAGACGTCTCCATAGCTCGCTGAGCGACGTTGAGCTCCCTCATACGGGCAGCATTAAAGGACCACGTCTCATACCCATAGTCATCACCGGGAACACGGTCTGGTTATACAATCTAGGTTTCAATTGTTAAGGTATAACTGACGAGAAGGTGTGTCATAATGAATGAATCCGTCGATTTACTACTCGATCGAAGTTGGACTTACCTAGTCCGACTATTTACCCCAGGTAAACATATTCGTCAGTCAATAACTTCGGTTTAATGCTCCCAACAAGTACCAGCTTGGTGTAATATGGGCGTAACACTTGATCTTTGTTTTGTCCATGTTCATCTTAAGACCTATCCGTTGGGAAACACTATTGAGGTCATTGAGTATAGTGATAAGTTCCTCCAGAAAATTTGCCATAAGAACTATATCGTCGGCAAATTGAAGGTGAGTGATGTACTCACCATTGATGTTAATACCGTATCCTTTCTAGTCCAATAGCTTCAAAACGTCTTCCAAAACAGTGATTATGAGTTTCGAGGGTCTAACGCCTCCCCGTCTTACACTTTTTTGCAGTTGGATAGCTTGCGTACCCTGGTACTGTACTCGGATAACCTACGATTCTTATGGTGATGGCCTACTGTACAAAACACTCACACTCACACTTCAGCACTCGATATATTTTCTCTCATACTCGATTGTTTTTTATAGGATCGGGTGACAAACGAGCACACAGTCCACCTGATGGTAAGTGGTTACTGTGACCCATAGACATCTACATCTATCCTCAATAAAGACTTAAGATGCAGATGCGTTGTCACCCGTGAGGACTAAGATGGAAAGCCTCTTTGCCAGTAAAAAGGGTCTCCGGTTCTCTACACTCACCATACGAAACACAGCAGCGTCTAGCTGCTATTTTACGCTGGTTTCCTGTGAGAGCGTGGTCCTTCCCCGGTCGAGCCGACCCATTCGTGTTACAACCATAATATAGCTGCAGCATAGCTCTACCACGTAAAAACACCGACATTAAGCTTAGCACCCCTGATGGGACTGTCGTATCGCCCAAATTTCGATGGAATCAAAGGCTTTTTCATAGTCCACATACGCAAGGCAAAGTGGTAAATTGTACTCTTTGGTCCTATCTACAATTTGCCGAAGGGCATATTTGTATGTGGTAGGGTTTGGGTACTAAAGTCCTTTTGGAAACCGGCTTATTGGGGCGGCTGGAATTTATCGACTCTGTGTGCGAGGCGATTTATAATGACTCTCGAAAACAGCACGTAGACGCGGCTTAGAATTAAAGTTGGGCAGAACTCAAAGTTTTTCAACAATGCATTGTCACCTTTCTTGAAGAACAAAACCACATCTCTTCTTCTCTATGACTTCAGTAACCGCATTTTTAGACCATCTTAACTCCATAAATTCTAAAATTCAGTTCACAATGCAGTTAGAGGCAAACAATTTTTTAGCTTTTCTAGATGTGTTAGTAATTTGGAATCCTGATAACACCATGGTTTTATTTAAAAGCCACGGTTACTAAGCCCCCCCCCCCTCCACGTCAATGCTTTCGGAAGGGAAATGCATTTTACCTAGTACTACGGAACCCAAGATGAGGGTAATACAACATTTATCTATGTATATCCGTTAATTCTACGTCCGCCCGTAGCTCGTAAGCTACTCGCCGAATTTTGGCTGAAAATTGCAATTGAAATATTGCAATTTAATGTTCATAACTGCGTGGGTAGTTTTACGAATTCGAGGGTAAAGACTGTCTGATTACAGCGTACAATGAATATTGCGGATACGAAATATCAAAAAGTTGCGACTTAAGAAAGAAAAAGAAAATTGTGTTTGTAATGGTATTTTGTACATGACAATAATTATTAATGAGATTATACCAGATACGTTTGAATGCTATGTTATATATTGCATTATAATAATTAATTACACGTTGGTTTATTACACTAATTAGATTATATCCTTCAGACTGAATTTCGTTCACAGCAGCCAGACTTAACGGAGCCACCTGCTCAAGACATAATTACAGTGGCTGAGTGTATCTGCAAGCAAAAATGAGCCCCCTACTCCCTCACTTACATAAACAACCCAAATTTCACATAAAGAAGACATTTCTCATGTGATGGCGACGGAATTAAAAGTGCGAGTAAAATAATACGAGTTTAGCCAGAGTGTGAAAGAGAAAGGGAGAGATTATAAGTATCGTTTTGTTCACATGGACTATAAAACAAAATAAAGGAAACCTTGATCTGGTAACAACTTTGTTAACACGTTGAACAATGGGCTCTAATTTGTAAGAGGGTTGGCAGACCCACATTATCCACATTACGTGACCAGGGATAATTGGTTCAGTTTAGTCGAAACATAATTTTTAAAAACCAACTTTAACATTAACGTACCGTTTACAGATATTTTTACTTGTGTGTATATATATTTGATTGGACGTCGTAATAGCTTTGGTACTAAGTGTACGCTGTTAATATGTTGACATCTAGGTATACGAGCGAACCGGGTTCGATTCCCTTTGTCACTAATAAAAGTTTCCTATTGCAATTTTAAATGCTAATTTACCAAAAGCTTGGCGTTGAGGGTAACATGGTGAGGTAACATGTCTAAAAAATAAAATTCGCAGACATGTGAACTCGGCCAATACGCAACTGGTAGCGTGGCCGCCTAATTTCTCTAAATATGTCGCAGATCTATAATTCAGCATACGTTTGCCACTCAGAACATTTTGCAAAACTGATAAAAAAATTCTATGGTAAGTTCTATTTCTAAATCTTTTCCAAAAACTCTCCACCAGCAATCTTACAAAGTATTAGATATTCTTAGGAACAGTAAAGAATGAAAATTCGACATTCCTATTGTTATTTAAGCACCCATATGCTATGCAGCACCTTTTAGCTTTTTGAATAAATACAAAGAGTGTCTAAATACTTATAAGAGAAAAATACTTTTTTTGTTAACGCAAGGTGCCCGTCATATCGAGCGCGCACGTAACAAACTCACGGATAATTTCATGCCTAATACGCGGAGTGACACAGACCTGATTATAGTCTTTAATTACTGCCTGTATGTATTGTATATTAAGAAACTACGTAAAGAACTACTTTCAAAATCATTCTAATTCTTATTTTATATTATAATTCCTATAATTAAATATTTATTAATATTATCAATTACTCACATTAATATATTTATTCGGATTTCTTTGCGAATTAGTTTAGTGATAAATAGATTTGAGATTTGTAAATAAATAAAACAACAACTCGAAATTAGCTTACTCTGCTCCTTCTGTTTTCGATCTTTGTTTTCTAATTTATAATATACAATAAATAAAAAAATTAATACTCGCAACGCCAAGATGCACCATACGGAGAACCAACTCCAACTTGCACTCCAAGAACTTAAAGCATCTAAAGACTGGTGTGAACTGTTGCTTAAGGAAAGGGTTGATAATGAAAAGGAAATATTTAAAATAATAAAAAATACATAATTGAAATGTGATATGGTTAAGTTACATTCAGATTACACAAGTGTTATAAAATAAAAAGATCAAACAGCAAACGTTTAATCAGTTCTCAACCAAAAAATATAAGGAAGCTCCCAGGTTTATTGGTGCATTGTCGTTAAAATTTAATAAGGCTAATGAGCAAATAGCACAATTTAAAACATAACAGATAACCTAAAAGCCTTTCAGATTCAAAGCCTGTTCTCTGTACGAACTTTGATGTACGAACTTATGTTGTATTCAATTGAGGTGGTAAACATTAAAAATTGTAATGAGACTGACGTAGAGCGATCAGAAATTTGATCACATTCTGACTCCCAAACTATGTCAGTCCAAAACAAAATAAAAGAACACATAATGACTGTAGATTATGTGGTAAAGACATATAAAATATATATGTTTATATAATAAATATAATGAGGAGCGTTTTGAGTCCTTAATAAAACATCAGCGGGAGTGTCAGCGGTCAATACCAGTTTATTCAGAGTCGTTGTGTGCTTATAACACTATATACCACCGAAACTCTATAACAGTGCCATAGCAGAGGAAATAAAAATAAAAATAAATACTTCAAGTATTATCAAAAATACTACATAATGATTTCTTATATTTACGCGAAGACTTCACATGGCATAAATCTTATATTACGGATTACATCGCGCTTAATTTTAAGTATTTAATTCCTTTACAGCACCTATTGTCACGGAGAAACAAAAACAAAACGCCAAAAACCTTAGTTTTTGGCGTTTTGTTTTCATAGTTAACGAAGCCTACCTTCAATTTTGAATTATTAATTTTTGATCCAATCTACGTAGAACGAGCTTACAGTGTAATGAAGTCTTGCAGTAGTATGCTTCGGCTTGGATTTAATTTGGTTAATTATGGATTCAAAAGAAGATGGAAGCACTTCCCAAGGCTTTCGAGTGTATTCACCATGAGACATTATAGAGGAAGCTACTGTACTATGGTGTCAAGAACATGGCGCTTAAATAATGATTTCTTATATTTACACGAATAAAAATTTAAAAATTAAAAATTATTTTTACCGATCTTATCGCATTTAATTTACTTTTAATTCTCAACATATCGGGTGCTTTGCAGCACCCATGTTTACGATGGGGACTTAATTGATTGATGTTCCGATGTCAAAGTTAGTACAAAATGCCTTCAACTTTTAAATTATTACTTTAGGTTTGATCTACGCGACCTGCTTGTGTCTTGCAGTTTTGCAGTGGCATGCTTGGGTTTAGTTTTAGTTATATTTATTACAGGATCGCAACCAGGTGATTGTAACTCATACATATACATAAACACTCACGCCTGTCACCCAGAGGGGTAGGCAGAGATTATGGACTTCCATTTGGCACGATCCTGACACACTTCTCTCGCTTCCTCCACATCCATATACCTACGCATACACACTCGTCGGTTAAAGGTACTCTTGATTTGGCCCATTTTTAATATATCACCAATTTGGTCGATAAACTTTCGCCTAGGGCGACCCTTCCCGACTATGCCGTTCACCTCTGCAATATAAATTTGCTTTGTCACTCTTTCCTCATTCATTCTTTCTACATGGCCAAATCACCGAAGCATTCCTTTCTTAATCCTAGTCACAACATCATCTTGCAAACCACACTCTTCTCTTATTAAACAATTTCTCACTCTGTCATTCAGTTTCATCCCTAACATACTCCTTAATGACCGCATTTCCACAGCATTTATTCTACTCTCATGCTTCTTCTGCCACACCCAACTTTCACTACCATACATTAAAGTAGGTACTAACACAGCATTGTGAATTGCCATACGTGCCTTTTTGGACACATTCTGACTTTTCACAATAGAGTGTAGAGCCCCATTCACTCTATTTCCTGCATTCACTCGTCGTTCTATATCCTTATCATATCTACCATCCCTGCTGATGCTAGATGAGTTTGTATATTTGGGATGTGTGTTTACACATCCCAAATATACAAACTCATCTACTTGCTCTACCAACTCCCCTTCTATTCTTATTTCACATATCGTTTTACTTTCTTCTCTTTCAAAAACCATAACTTTCGTCTTACTTGCGTTCACTGATTGTAACTCCTTTTCTAAATACGTAGTATTATATTTTTCATATTTTTAGTCGACTTTAAAAAAGGATGAGGTTCATAATTTGACTGCATATGTTTTGTATAGATATGTTACGTGATATCTTCGCTTATGCAGAACCGTTTTGACTATACCTTTTTTATTTAATATGCTATATTTCAGGAATGGTCTCATACAAATTTAGAGAAAAAATTTTATTCCTCGGTGTGGAAATATGAAATAAGCTGTTTAATGTTATTATCCCTTCCCTTCGGACCGCCGCAAGTTACAGTTGTGTGATACAAGTTTTTTCCAGTTTGTCAAATAAATGTTTAAATCAAATTTATTCAAATTAAATGGTGCGCAAAAAAAAGGAGTGCATAAACAACCAATAGTATACCTCGCGTGAGTACATCTGTTACCTTATAAAGTTCTTATTTTCTGGTACTCAAACACTGCAAATTTTAAATTTGTATCATTGGATCATTTCAAGGCGGCTACTCACATGCCTGCGGCAGGGACAATCTAGGGTACAGCGATCGGGGCAATATCTTAACTGCCTCTACACAAATGCTTGCCGTTAAGCATAGATTACTGTATAAATACTAGAGATAGATGCGCGACTCAAATTTAATTTTCTTTAGTGTCGTGCTTTGCATAACTTAACAATATTTTCTTTCCCATACTGGCCCTTATAATAAATTAACTAGATATCTACTTGATAAAAAATCCCAGTAATGTTACTTGCAAGTTAAAATGTTCAAATAACGTTCTTTCTGCGGTGCTACCGCAAAAAACACAAAAAGGAAATACTGGGTGAAGTAGCCGCTCTTTTTACACTTCTATTACCAGTGTCGAAATTTCACATTATTTGTTGTATTCATTGTGACTTGTACTCACACGTGTGCTCCGCGCGAAAGTCGCAACGTACTGATTGAAATTACCCCAATTGCGCTACAAACGTGACAGCAGCAGTTACGATCTAGGGAGCAAGAAAGGTCTTGCACCCCCTGCCCCTGCCACCCTGCCGCAAGGCCGACTTAGAAAATTACCCTTGCATAAACACATCACAATTAAGGAGGTAATTAAGGGTCATCCCCACTCCTACACCCTAGATTGCCCCTGCGGCAGGCAAGTGAGTAGCTGGCTGAAAGATTACCTACCTACCCCTTGTGGTGAGAGACAACAACTCTTTATTGGTTATTGTGCCCTAATAGCGAAGTCTAAAATGGATGTAACTATAAACAAGTTCATTTCGGAGACGGATATTAGTAATACGGAAAACTAATGTTGTAACAGCCCTAAATTATAATGTTTGCTATCGTAACAAAAGATGAAGGGAGGTTGATTTTAAAGTGAATATGGAAGGTTTTGAAGCCGAAATAAAAGACTAAATTATTTTCCTCACAAAAAAAAAGAACTTCAAAATATATCCGCTACTCAGAGAACTATACAAGAAACAAATTAAAAAATTGAAAAATCTGTCGCATAGACAAAAGAGGAAACAAAAGAAACGCTGATAAATATGGTGGTATGCAGACTCGCCAAGTCTGAAATAAAAGATATTTATAGGATTCGTCCTACGAAAGAAAAAAACATGAATACTTCGATTATTATCGAAAGTCCATCTATCCTCATGAAAACGGAATTATTAAAAATGTGTAAAAGTAGAAACTAGAAAATAACAAAATGTAGGTCTGTCCCAAACACCTGGGTCATTGCTCTGCAGGAGATACACCAATTTACGTAGCTGAACATCTAACGACAAAGGCTTCCCGCTTGTATTTTCTAGCCAGAGACCTTTCAAAAACAAAGGAGTGTAAATATTGCTGGACTGCCTATTGTAAAGTCTACGTCAGAAAATACGAAGATTCTCCTATTTTTACGATCGTAAATGAGGTTCAAGTACAGAGTCTATTTACTCGAATTAATATAATATTGTACAAAATAAGTATAAGCACTGCATTATTAGCATTAAGCGTCGTTGTCATTTGTCAAAATGAACACATACTCTCAATTAACACACTTAAGGGGCTACTCCATGCGAAAGACCTTGAGCATTTGGTCCGCCGCACCGACTCGCTACAATATATTGCGTAAGAAATATGTAAGACGCCACCTACTGTACGGACGTAGTATTATTTTTTCATCATCAATAAACTATTTTATGGTAATACACACAGCGTACAACGATAAATGTATTTTAATTATTTTATTCGGCATATTATTTGCATTATATTAGAATTATGTATTCTCATATATTATCTAATTATGAAATTTTATAATTAATTATAAATTACAAATGAAGCATTGAAAATTGTGAGTTTAAAATATACCTACTCACTATAGGTAAGTAGACAGATAGCTCGCCTTTTGTACAAATATTTGGTGCAATGAGGAATATATAAATAAATAGGATGTTTCGCAGATGTGTTTTTGATTATTGTTAATTTTTACGTGTCACGTATTGAAAAGTAATATATCTACCTACAAATTTTTGAACTGAGCACCTTGTAACTTAGTCTGCTTATTACTTATGCTGGCTGACATTATCCTCACCCCAATGATTGATGAGGATGAAAATCAATTTTATTTCTACATATGTATTTATATTTATTTATACATAAGGGTAACTTTAATAAAGGTAATACAAAAATCAACAAGAAGTATAAGGGTTCAGTCTTTCAATTTCAATTTTTAAAAAAACGTTACCCCCGCACTATGATTTTCTCTTGTGTCGTGGAGGCAGTTTACAAACATAAATTGCATAAGGACAAACATCCAGACCCGGAACAATTATTTGTAGGCCATACAAAAACTTGTTCTGTGCGGGATTCGAACCCGCGGCCCCCAGCGCAACAACTGATTGCTAAGCCACTGCGCCACGGAGCCGTCGCCGGGTTATAGCTAAAGTGACCATACGTTCCGTTTTGAACGGGACTGTCCCTTTTCTCGGTCACCTGTCCCATTGTCCCCAAACAAAGCTCCGGGACACAAAATTGTCCCGTATCTCGTTGGATGGAAGTATTCAAAGTCAACAATCTATAACATAATTTTTTTAATCGAATATATTTTCTTGTTGTTTGTGTTGTTTTTTTTTTTTATTGAATATATGTCTACCTGGTACAAATGCTCCAGTAGTAAGAGTATTTTTCTATTTTGAATAAATTATGGACGTCTGAAAAAAAATACTTACGGTTCCAGTTCTAAAGGCGATATTGTTAACAAAGGTAACAATAAAAAAACTTGATCAGAATTTTATTCTTATTTAAAATCATCACCAATTTTATTAAAGCAAATTTAATCCACTGACAAATGTAAATAATAATTAAAAAAAATATGTTGCGTTTAATAATGACTGTCTATACCGAATATAATTTTATAGTGAACACTAATTATTGTATAAAGTTATAGTTTTTAGAGTATAAATAAACCCATGTCCTGTTTTGAATTAAAAAATAAATGGTTTAGTTTTTTTAGTTAAATTTAGTTTTAAAATTTTTTAGTTTATAGTAAAAAGTAGGTATTTTAATACCTACTTAGATACTTTTTACCGAATTAGGGTGGATGCCCCTAATACCAGTCATGCTGCTAATGCCAGTCTTTTCGCCTTTTTACTCCATAAATAAGATTTCTAGTAGTCTTAACTATAAATATTGTCATCTAAAAAATTCTTTGTACCTAGAGGAAAGTATAATATTTATTCAAATATTACCTCGCAGTTTTAAACCTAACAGTGCTAAATTAAAAATCAAAACACGTACGCAAAGGAAAACGATCATTTTCCTAATTATTTGACAAGTTATGATCCCGGTAAAATTATGCTTACTTTACATTATCTCATATATAGTATGAATATGACTATAGACATGTAATGCAGTTATTTTTGTTTGAATTTATAAGTAATTTTTTTTTAGTGGAAATTAATGGTGCTGTAATTAAGATATAAGAAATATATGGAGTGCATAATGTCAGCCGCCCTGTTATTTGGTTTGACGTACCTAATAAAAAGTACCTAATTTCTGCCACGTAATATAAATCAGGGCTGCCATAAACTGGAATAAATACCATTAATTAGATCATAACTTATTTTATAGCTAAGGGAGTTATGATCAATTCGTCTTCGTTTTAAAATTGGTTTCAGAATTTAAAGTTTAGCAAAAGATGTACTAGTTTTTCTCTCTGACATTCAGCGTATATTAAGAACACCTTATGTACTCAATTATTTTTTGAAAAAGAAGAAAAAAAAAACAGCAATAAATAATATACTATATTTTAGTAAAAACAATAACTTTGGAACATAAATGAAAATCTCATAACTGACTTTTGGCCCGACCCGGGATTCGAACCCGGGACTTCATAATCAGCAGTCGCACTACTACAACCACTAGACCAACGCGACAGTACTATACCTAATAAGATATTGTAGTTGGGTATTAGGATTATTTTTAACTGTATACTATACAACTTTATACTTTTGGATGAGCCTTTTATTGTGTAAATTAAAATATTTGTCGAAATATTAATTATGGATTCGAACCTTACATGCTAATGGTGCTTCATTTTTAATTTGCATTTACTTCAAAGAAAATACACGCAAAAAGCTTCATCGCCCAGTAAAAACACAACAAATATATGTATAACTAATACGAAAAATTATACCCAAAACAAACAAATAATACTACCTATAAATAACCTAATAAGTAATAATAATATTATCGATTGATAAGATGACGTCAGCGAGCATGTGCGCTGGCTGACGTCGTGACAAACGACACGGGTTTCACCTTCAAGAGCTTAGCGCTCACTGACTCCAGCAAGCCCGTGAGCAGTTTTTAAAATAATTTCTTAATAAAATCAAATTTTGGTCTTTTGAAAAAAAAATTATGATAGAAATGTTCACTAATAAATTGCCTATCCATTGGTACACCAATGGATATATAATAAATATAATAAAGTAAGTATTATTTTAATTTATTTATTTATATTCTTGGTAATTATTCAAAATATCTTTATCCATAGACATTATTATTAAAGACAGACGGCAAAGATAAAAATGTTACAAATATATATAATATTTTTATGTAAGTGTGGGACAATGTTTGTTATAAGCATTTTGTATGTAATTGAAGTATGTTTATAAAAGGAGAATGCCAAATTGTGCCCCACCTTGTATAAGAATGGGTAAAAATATGAAAAATAATCTTATGAATTTTGAATTTTTTTGTGGTAAGTCGTTATTTTGTACAAATTGCAGTAGAATATTATTGAAAAAATAAAAGGAATTAAACGATTAATATTTGTATTTCCAGTCTTTTCTAATAACATCTGCGTTTCTTTGTACGAATAAGTACATACGTACGCATAAAGTATCTAGCAATACATATTTCTATTAAAATATATTATAAGCTACTTATCAATTTTTATTTTCAATTATTATTAAAAGTTTATAATAATCATGAATTGCATTAGATTCTTACTGAATAAAAATTATTGATTTTCGTTCATTTTGTGACATGATACACACACGTCAGTGTCAATATCGTAAGTACGTATGTCAAATTAATGTCGAATATTTTCACACATTGACTAATTTGTGCTTGTGAAATATATTAATTGTGATTATATTACATTTTTGCTTGTGCTGATTCCCGCTTTCCTTACCTTTGCACTTATTCCTGATTATGCTGACGACTTATGCTTTTATTAATATACGGACTCGATCACGCCTACTCATTGACTTACTGCTAATTATTACGGACATTTTGATAATTGCATCAACGATGTTGAGGTGCACAAATTGTCATCTTTGCGTCGATAGGATGCAGCGGCATTTTGTGTCCTAATTTCGATTTACAATCTTAACTCTTCTTTTAACATGGAGATCTTTGCAACAAATATATTTAGTTTTATAGCTTATTTACATAATTGATAATTTATGGTCCTGCCGTTGTCGTAAAATTAGTTACTAATCTGTAAATATTTACACCTTCAGACACATGTCATAATAATATGTATCTTGTAAAATAATTTTGTAAATAATATAACTCGTTTAGTCTTATATTGTGTAAGTAACTTTTAGATCCTATACAACAGAACCATTATTCCAATGTTACTGATCATTATATTAATATGCTTCTTAATTTCTTATTTATATATATATATCATTAGCGCCTAACAATTAATATTCTGAAATTACAATGAAAAGCAACAAATGTTGTTCTAAAAAATAAGGTAAATGTAATTATTAAAGTCTCCGTGATCGCGAGGGTGAAAACTGGTAGCGATCACCGAATGGTTAGAGGCACAGTGAACCTAAACGTTAAGTTGGAGAGGTCTCGTCTGATGAAGTCAACGCTTCGTCCCCCTCGAGTTACAAAACCGTTTTCAGTGCCTAGAAGACTGCAATGAAGTGGACGATATGAATGACAAGCTCGTGGAAACATGTCAACTGACCATGCGGTCGGAGCTAAGTTCTGCAAGACCCACCACAGAAGAACACAAAAACTCTCCGATCACACTCTTAATCTCATGGCTGTTAGACGGAAGATGAAGCTACATTCTTCAACAGACTTGACAGCATACAGGCATCTGAACAGACAGATCTCCCAATGCATGCGGCGGGACTTACGCAACTTCAATACAGCTCGTATTGAAGAAGCGATCGAGCGGAACCAAGGCTCCAAAGTCTTTGCCAGAGATCTGTCTGCCAGAAAGAGCCACCTGTCAAAGCTGAAGACAGAATGTGGCAGCATCGTTTCCGGGACACCTGAGATTTTGAGTGAGATTGAGAGGTTCTATGGGCAGCTGTACACGTCATCGTTGGAGCCACACGCAAGTGTGAGTAACGATCTAAGAGCGAGTCTCATCCGACACTATTCCGAAGATATCCCGGACGTCAGTCTGAGCGAGATTAGAATGGCTCTCCAGCACCTTAAAAACGGTAAGGCCCCAGGCGAGGATGGAATTACAGCGGAGCTTCTGAAAGCGGGTGGAAGACCGGTACTTGAAGTCCTTCAGAAGCTCTTTAATTCCGTCCTCCATGGTGGCATTACACCGGAGGCGTGGAGCAGAAGTGCGGTGGTCTTGTTCTTCAAGAAAGGTGACAACGCTCTCTTGAAGAACTACAGACCGATTTCCCTTCTGAGCCGCGTCTACGTGCTGTTTTCGAGAGTCATTACGAATCGTCTCGCGCGCAGACTTGACGACTTCCAGCCTCCCGAACAAGCCGGTTTCCGAAAGGGCTTTAGCACCATAGACCACATACATACCCTTCGGCAAATTGTACAGAAGTCCGAAGAGTACAATTTGCCACTATGTCTGGCGTATGTGGACTATGAGAAAGCCTTTCATTCCGTCGAAATTTGGGCGGTGCTGCAGTCCCTTCAGCGGTGCCAAGTTGACTGTCGGTATATCGAAGTGTTGAAGTGCTTGTACAGTAGGGCTACGATGGCTATACGAGTACAGAACCAGAGTACGAAACCTATCCAATTGCAGAGAGGTGTAAGATAGGGTGACGTCATATCCCCGAAACTCTTCACTGCTGCATTGGAAGACGTTTTCAAGCTTCTGGACTGGAAAGGATACGGTATCAACATCAATGGCAAGTACATCACTCACCTTCGATTTGCCGACGATATAGTCCTTATAGCAGAATCGCTGGAGGACCTAAGCAAATGACGTCGATAGTGTTTCCCAACGGATAGGTCTTAAGATGAACATGGACAAAACAAAGATCATGTTCAATGTCCATGTCACACCTATGCCGGTAGTTGTTGGGAGCACTAAGCTCGAAGTTGTTGACGAGTATGTTTACCTGGGACAAATAGTCCGACTAGGTAAGTCCAACTTCGACCGAGAGGTCAATCGGCGGATTCAACTCGGCTGGGTAGCGTTCGGGAAACTACGACACATCTTCTCGTCAGACATACCTCAAAACCTTTAAACGAAATTGTACAACCAGTGCGTGTTGCCAGTGATGACTTATGGATCTGATACGTGGTTCTTCACTGCTGGCCGTATGAGGAAGCTCAAGATTGCTCAGCGAGCTATGGAGAGGGCTATGCTCGGAGTTTCTCAGCGTGATAAACTTAGAAATGAGGATATCCGCAGTAGAACCAGACTGACCGACATAGCCCAACGGATTAGTAAGCTGAAGTGGCAGTGGGCCGGCCATATAGCTCCAAGAACCGACAACCGATGGGGTAGAAGGGATCTTGAGTGGCAGCCTCGTACCGGTAGGCGAAGTGTTGGGCGACCCCCCACGAGAAGGAGTGACGATCTGATAAGACATGCAGGAAGTCGATGGATGCAGAAGGCTCAGGACCGTGCTTTGTGGCATTCCTTGGGGGAGGCCTATGTTCAGCAGTGGACTTATGAAAGGCTGAATGATGATGATGAATGTAAGATGCAATCTACCAAACCTATTCCACGTCCAGATAACTACAATTTCATAATACTTATCATCACTAGATATTTAAAACTTTAAGACCACATACCTGTTTAAATATTTTGTATTAAATATTACATATATTTAATTCCGTCCTCCATGGTGGCATTACACCGGAGGCGTGGAGCAGAAGTGCGGTGGTCTTCTTCTTCAAGAAAGGTGACAACGCTCTCTTGAAGAACTACAGACCGATTTCCCTTCTGAGCCGCGTCTACGTGCTGTTTTCGAGAGTCATTACGAATCGTCTCGCGCGCAGACTTGACGACTTCCAGCCTCCCGAACAAGCCGGTTTCTGAATACGCTTTAGCACCATAACCCACATACATACCCTTCGGCAAATTGTACAGAAGTCCGAAGTGTACATATTGTCACTATGTCTGGCGTATATGGACTATGAGAAAGCCTTTGATTCCGTCGAAATTTGGGCGGTGCGCGGTCCGCACACCGCCAAGTTGACTGTCGGTATATTGAAATGCTGAAGTGTTTGTACAGGGAGCTACAATGGCTATCCGAGTACAAAATCAGAGTACGAAACCTATCCAACTGCAGAGAAGTGTAAGACAGGGTGACGTAATATGCCCGAAACTCTTCACCGCTGCATTGGAAGACGTTTTCAAGCTTCTGGACTGGAAAGGATACGGTATCAACATCAATGGCGAGTACATCACTCACCTTCGATTTGCCGACGATATAGTCCTTATGGCAGAATCGCTGGAGGACCTAAGCACTATGCTCAATGACCTCGATAGTGTTTCCCAACGGATAGGTCTTAAGATGAACATGGACAAAACAAAGATCATGTTCAATGTCCATGTCACACCTATGCCGGTAGTTGTTGGGAGCACTAAGCTCGAAGTTGTTGACGAGTATGTTTACCTGGGACAAATAGTCCGACTAGGTAAGTCCAACTTCGACCGAGAGGTCAATCGACGGATTCAACTCGGCTGGACAGCGTTCGGGAAGCTACGACACATATTTTCGTCAGACATACCTCAAAACCTGAAAACGAAATTGTACAACCAGTGCGTGTTGCCAGTGATGACTTATGGAACTGAGACGTGGTCCTTCACTGCTGGCCGTATGAGGAAGCTCAAGGTCGCTCAGCGAGCTATGGAGAGGGCTATGCTCGGAGTTTCTCTGCGTGATAAACTTAGGAATGAGGATATCCGCAGTAGAACCAGAGTAACCGACATAGCCCAACGGATTAGTAAGCTGAAGTGGCAGTGGGCCGGCCATATAGCTCGAAGAACCGACAACCGATGGGGAAGAAAGGTTCTCGAGTGGCAGCCTCGTACCGGTAGGCGAAGTTGTAGGGCATCCCCCCACGAGATGGAGTGACGACCTGGTAAGACATGCAGGAAGTCGATGGATGCAGGTGGCTCAGGACCGTGCTTTGTGGCATTCTTTGGGGGAGGCCTATGTTCAGCAGTGGACTTGTGAAGGGCTGTAATGATGATGATGATGATGATTACATATATTTAATACGCTTGCTCAATTCATTTAAATATATTGTAAACCAACTTTGTTGGAACTTAGAAAAGTAAATTTATTGTAGTTGAGAGAGCTCAGAGATGTCTACTGTTTTAAACCGTACAGGTACTCCACTAGCTTTTTATATTCATCAGTGGGCTGATTTCGGTGTGACAGTTGTACATATTACACAGTTTGTAGAAAAAACATACTTTTTTGGCTTTTAATCCTACTCACAGTAGTAAAAGAAGAAATTATAGCGTAGCTCCTACTTGGAGAACGAAACTAACCTTAACAGCAACATGACAAACAATCAGAACACTTATAAAAACAGATTAATAAAATATCACAAATATATCCATTGAAGATATACGACTGTAGTGGCTTAAGACACTTAGTTACGATCAAACTGAAGCATTATTAGAATTTATCGTATAAACACTTTAACTCACTGTCATTTTCTCACACATACACTCACGGCCACACGTACACCCTCACACACACGCACGTGCCCATGCGCAGTACACACACTGTTTCTCTTTTGTTGAATGTACATAGCTCAAGGAAGGTGAGGACCTTCTACCACAAGTATCTTTATACTTAAAAGAAGTCCTGAAACTTGCACTAATTTAAGAATATGTTGGAAACAATAAATTTTCACTTTCAGTGTTCTGAGAAGAACCAGCAAAAAACCCAGCGGGGCTTTTTTTATAAAAAAAGAGTTTAGGATATATAATATACACAATTAACAATACTAACAAATTATAAATAGCTTGGTAGCAATCACTACATATACAGAGGTTATTATCATCCATAAATTCATATGAAAATATTTAGAAACAGCATTGTAGCGATTATCTATTTCATGTACTTTTTAGTAGTATAATAACCCTAAAACAATTTTTGCTTAATAAATATTTTAAACCTTTTGATAGATAAGGTCTGCATATTTTCTGGGTCTTTGGTGTCAGTAATTGCTCCAGGTAACTATTTTTTTGTATTGCTGTACATACATTAAATTTTCGTAAATATATTGACAGACCAAAGTTAATTTTATTTCAAAAATTGCTCTTATGGCTCTTCTGCAAAACAAAGATAGTTGCAATGTTAGTGGCATTACCCCATAGCAAGATTCCATATGGCATTATGCTATTTCAACACATGTATGTCCTCTAATGTTTTTTACAGCATAATATGTTGCAGAACTAAGTTTGCTAGCTAGTTTACCTATATATGAGGGCCCCATGGAAATTTCGGGTCAATTGTAATTTCGAGGAAACAGTGGATTCAACAAAGCTCAGCTCCTACCCATTTATAAGTGCATTGGTACCGGACTAACAACAGGTGTGGTGAATTTAATTAATTTCTTTTTGTTACCGTTTAAAAGCAAATTATTAACGTTAAGTCAGTATAATAAAGTTTGACGGCTCCGTGGCGTAGTGGCTTAGCAATGGGTTGCTTGCGCTGGGGGGCGCGGGTTCGAATCCCGCACGGAACAAGTATTTGTATGGCCTACAAATAATTGTTCCGGGTCTGAATGTTTGTCCTTGTGCAATTTGTGTTTGTAAACTGCCTCCACGATACAGGAGAAAATCCTAGTGTGGGGGTAACGTTTTTTTTAAAAAAAAAAATACTTTTGATTTAGCGTTACATTTTAATAATTGCCTTTTAAGTCTGAAAATCAACGAAGTATCATCAGAAAATAAAACTATATCACAGTTATTCCCTTCGAAGTAAGGTAAGTCATTAATATAAACTAAGAACAGGAAGCAGCCAATAATTGATCCTTGAAGAACACCCATAGATACTACTGAACCGGAAGAAATACTCCTATTATTCACAACTATTTGTGTTTTTGTATCATGTAATAAGTTGAAGTATTTTATTTTTTACCATATAATTATGTAGCTTCCTGATTAATGTCTCATCGTTAACGCAGTCAAAAGCCTTGGAAAGGTAACAAAATATACCCAAACATTATCTGAATTCTCCCATGCGCTAAAGATATGTTTAATCAGCTCAAAACCTACGTCAGTTGTCGAGCGACACCTTGTCAAATCAAACTGATTTTTAAGGACTAATTTAGGTATTTACTTTACAAAACTTAACGTTTGATCTAGAATAACTTTTATTTAAAATTTACTGAGCGTTGGCAGTACAAAAATTGGTCTAAAATTTGTGAGTGGTGTCCAATTTTCTACCAGATTTTAATAAAGATATAACTTAACTATGTTTTTTGCGGACTATGCTGGACGCACATTTTTCCGCAACGTACGCACCGTACGCGCCGAATTTTAGAATTCGTTGTATGAAATCATATGAAACCTCGCACATTACACCCGCACCGTATGCGCCGACTTTTACAAAATGCGGTAGGTATCCGAATATTGAAGGACGCATGTTGATGACATCATGCATTTCTCGGGGGAGGCCTATGTTATACAGTGGACTTGTGAAGGGCTGTAATGATGATGACAATGATGATGAAGATTTATAAAAATATTTCTAATTGAGTATAAACTCTTAAGAAACTAAAATATATTTGAACGAAGTTGTTCTGACACCGACGCACGGTCCACTTTCGACGATATCCGAAAACGGACTTCGACAGAGCTCGTGTGGTGACGGAGCACTCGCGCGATTATATTTAATTTCGGGAAAAATGATATTTTACTCGAGTAAAACGGGAAATAAAAACAAAAGTCTCAACTAAAAATATTCATATTTTAAGACTTTTTTTAGTGTTAACAGTATTTAAAGACCTTGTGCCGTTTTGGAAAAATTTTGCAAAATATGACAAAGATAGATACTCTTTGGGGATCTTTTTTTCTAATAATGGTTTGACAAAAATACAAACTGATTCAATTAAAAACATTTATTAAATCCTTTTATGTCATTCTGTATTTTTCTTTACACAGTTATTGAGATTTTATTACTTAAATATCTAAGAATTTAGGCATTTCACCCGCTCTTAGGGCCTTTAAAAGAAGAATGTTAAATAAGTACAATGTTGTATTAGCTTACGCTTTAGATAGTTAATTTGTTATACATTTCAAAATATTATTATGTAACTAATATAATTGAGGTGATAATCTAAAATATTAAATATGAAGTCGTTCTATTTTATGTATCAAAAGCAAATTGAAGATGATTCCGGATATCGTGCGCTAAGGTCTCATAAGCGGATTATAATGCTTCTCTAACTACGACTAAATACACATGTAACTTGTATTTACATATTCATACATAATATTGATTTGTATAATTGGATACCAGAGATTAGCAACTGTCGGATGTACGATGAAGATGCATTGTGCGGGATCGACAGGTGGGTGTTAGAGTAACATGATTGATTGATGCTTACTAGTGTCGTCTTTGCACTGGTGTTGTATCGAAGACTGATGAATACACTTAATAAGCCATAGCTAGAACACATTGTATCTTAACTCCTTTGCGTAAACTAGACCAATCTTTTTTTAAAAGCTTTTATTTGATTTGCAATGTTTGTTTGTTAGGGACAAATCATGAAGCATTAAATGAAATGAACAGACTTAGATATGTATGTCCAGCGATAAATAAAACCTAAAAAATATATTAATATTTATAAAAACCTATTTAAAGACAAAAATGCTTTTACTATTGATTTGTTATAGAAGTGAGGTCGATATGTGACTTTAACATGTAGTGGCGAGGTAAGAATATCCACTGCACCATATCGTCCCATGGTTGTCGTAAGAGGCGACAGAGGAAAATAAACAAGGATATGGGCAGCAGCGTCTTTATAATAAATATATATTCTATAAATAATTATTACTAAAAATAAAAAAAAACTGTTGTTGCCAACCCACTTGAAAAGAGGCAATCCCCTAATGTGGCAATCTGTGGGTGAGACCTATGTTCACCAGTGGACTTTGATAGACTGCAATAGTAACGTTAAGTTCACCTGATGATAAGTGGGCACAGTAGCCTATAGACATCTATATCGATCCTCAATTAGGAATCAAATTGCAAATACGTTACCATCTCTATTGGACTAGGATGAAATGACTCGTTTACCACTACAAGGGTCTCTGGTTCTCGTCAATCACCATACAGAACATAGCAGAATTACATGAGTAAATAAACGGAACAGAGACAAACCTTCTTAAGAACGTGCAAAATTGAAACTTATTTTAGTAGGGTTGTCACAATAGTTGAAGACAAATTAAACAAAACATACATACATACATACATAAACACTCACGCCTGTCACCCAGAGGGGTAGGCAGAGACTACGGACTTCCATTTGGCGCGATCCTGACACACCTCTCTCGCCTCTTTCACATCCATATATCTACGCATACACGCTCGTCGGTTAAGGGTACTCCTAATCTGGCCCATTTTCAATGTATCGCCGATCTGGTCGATAAACCTTCGTCTAGGGCGTCCCTTCCCGACCCTGCCGTTCACTTCTGCAACATAAATTTGCTTTGTCACTCTTTCCTCGTTCATTCTTTCTACGTGACCAAACCACCGAAGCATTCCTTTCTTAATCCTTGTCACAACGTCATCTTGCAAACCACACTTTTCTCTTATTACACTATTTCTCACCCTGTCATTCAGATTCAGCCCTAGCATACTCCTTAAGGAACGCATTTCTACAGCATTTATTCTACTCTCATGCTTCTTCTGCCAGACCCAACTTTCACTACCATACATTAAAGTTGGTACTAACACAGCATTATGAATTGCCATACGTGCCTTAGTTGACACATTCTGACTCCTCACAATAGCGTGTAGAGCCCCATTCACTCTATTTCCTGCGTTCACTCGTCGTTCTATATCCTTATCATATCTACCATCCCTGCTAAATAAACATCCCAAATATACAAACTCATCCACTTGCTCAATCAACTCCCCTTCTATTCTTATTTTACATAAAGTTTTACTTTCTTCTCTTTCAAAAACCATCACTTTCGTCTTACTTGCGTTCACTTTCATACCCCTTTCTTTCAATGAACAATTCATTAAAGTAACCATCATTTGCAACTCGGCCGCCGACGATGCAAATATGACTTGATCATCGGCGTACAAAAGGCATTTGACGGTTGACTCACCCATTCTCAACCCACATTCTTCAACTTTCAAAGTTTGCAGACAACTGTCCATAAATAGGTTAAACAGCCACGGGGAAGCCACACATCCCTGTCTGACACCTTTATGAATGCCAAACCAGTCCGAGTAGACCCCGTTGATCCTGACACAAGCACTAGAGTCCCTATAAAGAGACCTTACTGCCTGTATCAAGCCAGCGCTCAACCCAAATGAGTTCAGTGTTTGCCATAACACGTTCCTGTCCACTCTGTCATAAGCCTTTTCCAAGTCTAAGAACGCACAAAAAACTTTCTGGTTTTTAGCCAAAAACTTCTCCGCTATCATGCGCATGGAAAAGACTTGATCCGTACACCCCATCCCCTTTCTAAATCCAGCTTGCACATCCCAAATTTTTCCTTCAGTTTCTTCCATAACTCTTTCAATTAACACCTTAGCATACAGTTTACCCACAATGCTAAGCAAGCTGATACCACGGTAGTTTTTACAGTCCTGCTGCGACCCCTTTCCCTTATATATTGGGACAATAACGGCTTTGCACCAGTCTTCCGGTACCCGTTTCAGTTCCCAACATAAATTAAACAAGGTGTGCAGCAGGCCTGCAACCACACCCTCACCAGCCCTTAGCATTTCGAGTGATACTCTATCATATCCGGCTGCCTTACCTGCTTTCATGCTTTTCATTGCTTTCATTATTTCATCTACACTTATCTCCCTACCTCTCTCCACTTCTTCCGGAATTTCTATTTCACTTATTTCAGACGACTCTTCACTCTTAAACACGCTTTCAAAGTATTCCTTCCATCTCTTTAAATTCGAAACTTCATCATTCAGCATGCAGCCATTCTCGTCTCGTATAGCATTCATTCTAGGCTGTTTTGAATTTCCCCTGGCAGTTCTTACGAGCTTCCAGAACATTTTAATATTTTCCTGGAAGTTATCAGATATCCTTCTATCATTTTTATCTATCCTTTCTTGCTTTTTCCTTTCAACAACTTCTTTTACTCACTTATTTATACGTCTAAAGTTTGCCTTTTTTCTTTCAATCTCATCATACATACCGCCAGAATTACCAGCTTTAGTTGCTAGTAAATCTAGCCATGCTCTCTTCTTTGTTCCAACTTCCATCCGTACCTCATCATCCCACCACAACGTATTACTTTTCCTTTCATTCGTTCTCTTACTTACACCGCATACTTCGGTGGCTGCATCCACCAAAACTTTCTTAATATTATTCCATACATTCTTCAATTCTAAATCATTAATACATAATTCATTCAACCCACTTATATTTTCCCTCAGTCTGCATTTATACTTCTCTTTCACACCTTCATCTTGTAACCTCTCTATTCTTATACGCTGTAACGCAGTGGTAGACATCGATGTCCGATGCCGCCAACGTCTAAATAGACCATTAATTCGGCATAAGACCAAGTAATGATCCGTCCCTACGTTGGACCCCCGGTAAACCCTTGTATCTACCACTGCGCTCCTCATTCTTTCATCCACAATTATAAAATCTATCATGCTTCTATCATCCCCTCTTTCCCATGTATACATGTGAATCCTCTTATGGCGAAAGAAAGTGTTCGCCACAAAAAGATTCTTTTCCACACATACGGTGAGGAGGTCTTCACCATTCTCATTTATTCTTTCATCGCCAAACGTTCCTAATATCCTTTCATAACCAGACCTCTTCACTCCCACCCTTCCATTAAAATCTCCTAACATAATAATATTTTCATTTTCCTTACATTTCATCAACACCAGCCTTACCATGTCCCAAAACTGCTCTCGGATATAAGTGGGCTTAGACATATCTGGGGCGTACACCCCTAGCACAAACAACTTCTTTAAGCCCACTTTCATTCGTATCCACAGCAGCCTTGGGCTAACACATTCATACTCTTTCACACATTGACCCATTCTTTCTGAAAGGATGACACCGACTCCCTGGCATGCCCGCTCGGTCTCGTCTACTCCAGACCAGTAAGCGGTATACATGCCATGTGCAGTGACATCTCTTCCCTTTCGTTTCGTCTCGTTTACACATAACACATCTATTCCTCTATCATTCATCATTTCGCATACTTCATCCATCTTATCATTCATTGCTCCACATACATTCAGCGTAGCCAGACGGGCCTCCGCAATCCACTTTTCGCCCCTCCGGGAGACAGGACGTGACGGGTGGCGAACCTCGTCGCCGGTTTTTCTCCCGGAAACAAAACAATATCTATCATATTATTGAATTGTCCCTTAAGTTAGGGTATACAAAATTTTAACTCAATCAGACATAGCAATGTGGTTCAAATCTCACTTGCAATATGTGAATTTAACCCACATACGTACTACATACCAACCCACCCACATACCTACAATGCGTAGTAAAAGCTTGTAGTAACAATAAAAAGGTAAAAACACACCGTGTAGTAACACCGTGTAGCACTTCTTATTAAAAAAAGGATCATACAGTAAAATAAAGGTACTTTCTTGAAAAAGTAATAATCACATATTTGCTTACTTCCTTGGGATAGTTGAAGTATGATATATTTTTATTTTTTCTAGTATTATTCATATACAAGTACATTAAACAACCATTATTAATAACAAGTAACACGTTTTTACGTTAAAATATTTAAACTTGCAACTAACAAAACAAATTACGTTCGTCGCACTGACCCTGAGATTGTTGTCACTGGCTGTGCCAGCGTAACCGGTTTTTTTCAGTCTCGCTGCGTAGGCGACAAGCGGCAAGTGGTCACGCACACAACATGCCCCGCATGCTTGTATATTGCAACCGATTCGTGCGGTTGTATGAAGCTTTATCTGTGTTCCGTTTACTTACTCATGTGGCAGAATTATGCAAGCGTGGTCTTGCTCTGATCGAAAAAACCCATTTGTACTGTAAATGTATGATTGAACAACGCTGCGTAGTTTTAATGCATAATTTTACCACTTAAGTATTTGTAAATAGATTTTGAAATCACGATGTGTCTAGTGGCTACTTTTCAGAACCTTTAGTCACATGAGAACAAGACAAAAGTTTAGTTTTAGCTACCAAATTGTTCATTTTTCCAAATTAATTTGCCTATTTACAAAGTAAATAATATTTAAGTCATATATGAATAATGAAATTTCCACAATTGCGTCCAATATTTTAGATAATATCGTAGGGATTTCAATTGTGATTTAAATGAGAGTTGAGGTTTATAAATCTAAAGGAAAGCTTCTGTATTCATAGATATTCACTGAAGTTAGTGTGTTGATTAAACATAATTATTTTAATATTTTATCAGAACATGCAACTACTAATTTAGTTATAATTTTCTTGATGAAAATTAAAAGAAAGTAAAAAAACCCTATATTAATTAATAAAAATTAAAATAACTTGAACATTTATTTACATAACACAATATACAATATTTTATATTTTATTACATACAAATTTAAAAACTATAATAAAAAAAACTAAAACTAGTAATTTAATTATCGAACAGCCCTACTCCACGCGGTATTGTGCTAAGAACGCCGGCTGCGTTTCCCCGCTGAATGGCTATACTTGGCCTTTGAGCGAGAAAAGAGCCAGCTCTCCTATCACCACCAGTAACGACCAGTTGTGGATGGAATTCCTTTAGGATCTTCAACGCACGTGGACCCCACGGACCGATAGTCTTTACAGCAAATGGCACAAATATGTAGACTCATATTTGCACCACTTACTCAGTTCCCCCGGCTCTAAACGAGGTACCCCTGAGATGAGAGGCTGCCATAGTGTCTACGCAAATAGCATCCCACACTAGGGCTTTACCTTTCTCCCAAGGGACCAATGTCATACCGTTGGGTTTCTTGCCATCGTCTCTAAATATTCCACGGGGCTCTTAGACCAAGGGAACATTTATAGAGACAAGAGCTCTTCGGATGACATCGTACAAAAAACCGTGCCGTGAAACCTACCAGAACTTTTCTTACATGAAAGTCCGTGGAGCCCAAACTTGTCGACACTGCTAGCACAGGGGCATTGATGGGGTTGAGAAATCGCTATTCGAATTCCTACGGCGATGCGCAAGCTTTCCCCATCAAGCAATGCAACAAGTAATCTCGGCATACTTGATGGTAAAGCATGTAACCAGTGACTAGATTCCTGAGTTAATTAATTAAACAAATTTATTAATTAAATACCATTTACTTTATAAATAGAATTAGGAGTAATAAGAGGTCTGGTGTAAGCAATATGGTTATACCGCCATTTATGGGAAGCCATTTGATTTTTTGACATTTCCCATCGTCACCTCTTACAATACCTACGACTCGAAATGAGATAACAGATTCTCTTAAGCCGACACAAGTAGATACGTCTTAATTCTTCATAACCCACACAGAAACGAGAGAAAGCCTTTACTCAGCAGTGGGATGTATATTTGTAAAAGAATGTATCTGTAAAAGAACATAACAGCCTATATACATCCTACTTTTGGGCACTGGCTCGTCGCATTTCTGAGAGGGATTTAATTTACGGGGGCTGTAAATTTGATTTCAATTTAGTAAATAAAGGTAAATTCAACAATAACTATTACAATGAAACTTGTTAATAATTTATGAGAACGTAGTCATTTATTCCATTAATAAAAAAATACATTGTGTAGAAAATTACAAGTTAATTCAATAAGATTTAAAAAATACCATTATCATTTATGCAACACTCAATCAATTATCCACATCAAAATAATAAAATTACAATAAAGAAATATGTCAAAATAATAAGATTACAAAAAGGAATATGTCACTTACTTAACTATATTTTATCACCAGTCAATTAGAATTTATATATTCTTCTACACTATACAAACTATTTTGCAGAAGATACGACCTAAATCTGTTTTTAAATTGGATCACATTTGTTATGCATTTTAAATCATTTGGAAATTTATTAAATAGCCTGACCGCTTGATATCTTACACAATGTTTAATTATCTGTAGGTTAGGCTGTATCATGTTCGCAATATCTTTTCGCCTAGTGTGCTGACGTTTTACCGTTTCTTTTGCGGTTTCATATCTATCTTAATTTTTAACAAGGTCTGTAAGAAGAACTAGAATGTGCAGACATGGCATAGTAAGTATTTTTAGGTTTCGCATTTGTTCTCGGCACGACTGTCAGTGGGGTATGCGCACCATTGTTCTTATTGCTCTCTTTTATATAACTAATGCCTTCTTAAGATTATCAAACAAAACTTAATACTGTATTAAATTGTCAACATTCTACTAGAGCATAATATACCATTTTAAATTGCTTAATTGTAAGCTCCTCTCTTAAGCTTCGTAAAACATAACATGAAGATGATATATTTTTTTCTATGAAACTTTTTTCTTGTTTCCTATTAAGAAGAGAATCTATATGGATACCCAAAAATTTTACGGAATCTACAGTGGATATACATTCATCATTTAATTTAATATCTAGGGTATCTCTTGCTCTTGCAGAAGATTTAAAAAGGATGGCTTTGGTTTTTTCTGGGTTTATTTTAAGGTTATTTGCATCAAAACACTGAGCAAAATCTTCTAAAACGCAGTTAATTTTGTTGTTGAGATCAAAGATATTTTGTGTACTTATCACTGCATTCGTATCGTCAGCAAATAATACAAGTTCAGTGTCTGGTATAGAGTTGTACATAAATGGAATTAGGTCATTTGTAAAAATTATGAATAGAACGGGTCTTAAGATTGAACCTTAGGGAACACCTCTTTTATTTTATTTAGTTTTGATTTAAATATTTTCTCTTGTTTATTATTTGTATATCTATTTGGATATCTGTTACTCAAGTATGGCTTGAAAAGCTTCCAAACCTTTCCTTGTACACCATAATGCTGTAACTTTTTAATTAAAATTTGGTGATCTACCATGTCAAAAGCTAAACTCAAATCTAGAAGGAGGCCTGCTACCTTTTTCTTCTTTTTTAAATCTGTCACAATATCGTCAATTTACTTCTATTGCATTATTTGTTCCAATATTAGTCTGATATCCAAATTGCCGTTTATTTAGTATATTGTATTCATAGAGATGTTTGAGTAGTCTTATTTTTATTAATTTTTCGAAATTTTTTGAAAAAATTGGTAGAAAGGAAATAGTTCTATAGTTTTTCGTGTCTGTTCTGGTCCCTTTTTTATATACTTTCAAAACTTTGGCAATTTTAAGTTAATTTTAAGTAAGCCCCTCGACTTTTGTCCTCCATTTTTCTTACTATTATAGTAATTTCTGTGGGTATGATTTATTCCCAAATCATGACATTTGAACAAGTATGAATATTCTGTTCGAGAAATTTCATCGAGGCGCTTAAAACTACCTGTGGTGGGAGAATTGCCATGATTAAATTTTTCTAAAATATTCTATATATATAAGACGTTTTCTTTAAATGTTATTTTATCTTTATTCATACCAGAGATTTGCTTTCTATGTTTGTTTACTTCGTTCCATATTGCTTTAGCCGAGTTCTTCGATAGCTCTTTTGTAGACTGAACTGCGTGATTTTTGGCGGCTCGTATTACCTTTCTTAAAATTTGAACGTTATTATTTTTGTAGTTTACAATAGTACTATTGGTAACAGAACGATGTGCCAAGTTAAGAAAGAGTTTCATTTTTCTAGATGTCTTAATTCCCCTTATAACCCACTTCAGAGACAATTTACTACTGGTTTTAACTTTTTTGGTCATTGTTTTATGCTAACTTTGTGTAAAAATTCCATTAAAATGTCTCAAAAAGAAATTTATACCATACCGATTCCAATCATGCTTTAGAACGTGTTCTCTAAAAATGGTATTGTTCGTCTCGTTAAACACTCTTAGTTCCTTCAATATGACTGTGTGATCTCACTTATAGTCTATACACTAAGATAGGTGTCGGTATACCCGGAGGCACACTTATTTTATTTTATTATTTTTTACTGCGTTTCTTAAATAAATGATATTATATTATAGGATTAAAATAGTAGGTATTCTATTGTTGTATATGGTTATTGTTATGAAATTATAAATAATAAGCACAAGTTGGGTTAAGAAAAATATAAATAGGTAGGTAAACATAAACGAAAATAAAATAGATACTTTTATTCATCACTCGAACTCTCTGAGTTATTACTACCTGAATATATAATAAACCATTAAACGTGATCACGTTCTGAGTCCATACTAAAATTGTATTTTTATAATTGTTTCACTCAAAACTTCATCTTCACTGTCCTCCCAAAGACAAAAAACATTTTCTGTATACGCAGCAGAGTTAAAAAAAACAACCTTTCACTACGGCCTTGCGTTTTAAAATGCCAAATTTTCCTGTAGGTGTACGCCGCACACGGTGACCTCTTATGTTGCGGCGGCGTCTTTGATTAGATGCGGCACGTGCTTAGGCAGCGCGATACAAAGGCGACCGTATCTAAGCGAACAGACTATATCTAACACGTTGATCAACTAAAGATTCCGTATGCGCTATATTTCGGGACTTTAGTGATGTAATACATCCAAGTTCCAAGTTCTATTTAGGAAATATCTATGTCAGTGGAATTACAAAAGGCTGTATGTTGGTACATTTATTTATACACAAAATCAAAATATAGCGTTAAATAGCATTGTATGTGGCGAGTGCTGAGAACCGCAGACCTTTTTCACAGGTCGAGGCATTTAATCTTAATCCACAAGAGTGAGAACGTATCTATATTTTAATCGACGATAAGTTTCCTTTACAGGTTATCTTATATTCCGAATTACCTTCATTACGTCTTGCATATTCAGATCACCGTAATCGCCTCTTGTCCTTTAAGACAGGTGATTACGACAAAATCTAAAATGATAAAAATCGCAAATTTTATTGAGTTTCTTCTATAATTGTCTTAGGTTTGCATTGAAACCGCCGACCAAAATGCTTATCCCTCTGTTTAATGTGAGTCTGCCAAGACACGTGCGAGTAATGGCAAGACTTTGGACGGTTTGTTCGCATTGTAATTAATTTTATGATCTAAGTCTGACGCCACTACCGAATTAACTTCGTCATACGTGACAGGTCAACCTAGTTGAAAGTTTCATCGGTCCCACAATAATTACGCACGGACGTGTTTGTACGTAAGCTATCTTTTGTTAAGTTTACTATACGAGTACGAACAAAAGTAGGATCTTCATTTTAAACTGTTTTTATAACTTCAATAGTATGGAATACAATAGAATAATTTTTATTCAATATAGATTAGAGTATACAATACTTATTGAAAGTATTTTTTTTACCTTTACCACTGGTTCACAAAAAATCTCAGTCCTGGGAAGAACCCGCAAGACCCAGCGGGATTTATCTTTAAAAAACCGGCCAAGTGCGAGTCGGACTCGCGCACCGAGGGTTCGGAACAAATCCGTAGGTATATAAGTTTATAATTATTAAAAATATTTTTATTATATAATGTAACTAAAAATTTACGCTTTTCGCAATTTTTCCTTTATCTGTGCTATATTTTATTTGTTTTATTTGCTTCGTACCAAATTTAAAAATTCTGAGTTCACGGGAAGTACCCTGTAGGTTTTGATTCCCTTGCGAATGTCGAAAATTTGCGGCATAAGCGGCTGTAACTTTTGATTGCGTTGGCTTAGAAGTTTGATTTTTTCACAGATCCAAGGGACAGTAGACTTGAGTATTTGATATGAATTTCAGCTTGATATCTCCACGCGTTCCTGACAAAAAGAGTCTTGACAGACAGACAGCCGGACAACAAAGTGATCCTATAAGGGTTCCGTTTTTTCCTTTTGAGGTACGGAACCCTAAAAAGCACAATTTTGTAGAATTGTTATGAAAACATTTAGAAAAGGCATGGTAGCGATCACCTCATTCCTAGGGGTAATTATCAGTCATGTACTCTTTATTTGTATAATATTACCTTACTAGACAATTACTGCTAAATAAATAACTTTAAACTTTTGATAGATAAGTTTCGCATATTTTCTGGGACTTTGTTGTAAAATTAAATTGAAATTTACATTGCCCCATAAAGAAATTACTGACTCTTTGGAGCCGAGTAAGTGGTATAACTAACTTATGTTTGTTCATAGTATTTAAAGAAAGTACATCACTATTTTTAATAAAAGTATTTTTGTTTTGTATACATACATAAAATTCTCGTAAATATATTGAGAGGCCAAAATTAATATATATTTCTTTTAATTTTTTTCTAAGTGATTCCTTCGGACTTAGGCTATAAATTACTCTCATGGCTCTATTTGCAAAACAAAGATAGTTTCAATGTCAGTCGCATTACTCCACAGTAAAAGTCCATATGAAATTATGTTATGGAAATAACTAAAATAAACTAATCTAGTTGTTTCAAAACATGTAAGGCATCTAATCTTTTCTAGTTTAGATATATGAGGGCCCCGTTGAAGCTTTGCGTTAACTGTAATACCGAGAAAAACAGTGGATTCAATAAGGCCCAGCTCCTCTCCATTTAAAAGCACACTGGTGTTCACCTATTTAATATTAGGCGTGGTGAATTTACTACATTTCGTTTTATTACCGTTCAAAAGCAAATTATTGACGTTAAACCAGTGTACTACTTTTGATATAGCATTATTGACTTCGTTTATTTATTTATTCTTTATTGCATCCTTAATCTAAAATAATAAAAAGGACGGACATAATTCCTTGAGGCATTCTCTACCAGTAAACCCATGGAGTGGTGATAGTTTGAAGTAGGTGTAGCAATATAGAATAAAACAAAATAAAAATTATAATTAAATAGGTTATATCTTTATATATAAAAATTACGTGTCACATTCTTTGGCCGCGTTGAACTCCTAAACCACTAAATTGATTACAATGGAATTTTGCACACTGTGTGGAGTTTGGTCTAACTTGAGAGATAGGATAATTTTTATCCCTATAAGTGTAATTTTTATAGGACACAGGGTCGTCGGAGAGGGCAGATCAACGTCTGCCTGGCCAGCTAGTATATATATATATATATATATATATATATATATATATATATATATATATATCCATTATATGCAATAAATAAACAACAAAATATATTATATAATATAATATATTAATCTCACATATAATATATATGGATGAATGGACGATTCATGTGAGAAGCGTTGTCTTTAATAGATGATTACCACCAACTTTTTAAAAGCAAACGTATTGGGAGCTTTTCTGATGTTATCGAGCAACGAGTTCCAAAGGCGTGTAGCTGAACTGTAAAGGAGTTACCATAGAACTCGGTGAAATGAACTGTAATACATATTTTTTGTTATAAAAAGAAGGTAGCACCCTATCATGAGATGAGGTGAGATATTGAAATTTACTCTTAAGATAAGAAGGCAAAAATGGGTCATTTAATATGGAAAAAAGAACAAGTAATGTTCTGGAAATACGCCTTTGCCGGATTGTAAGCCAATTAAGCTTAGATCTATATTGCGAAATATGGTCATACTTACGAAACCCGAAAATAAATCTTATACAGTTATTGAGACGGCGTTCCAGCTTGTTCAGAAGACAGATCCGGGTAATACACATCTGCATAATCAATTAGAGAAAATCAGCTATTTCGAACGACATATATATTACTAGTTGTGCCCCGCTGTTTCACTTGCGTTTGTCACGTGTCTGAGCCGCGCGACATGACGTGACATCTAGTTCAAGCATTTTAGAAAGCAATGTACGGAAAAATTGGTAAAATTAATGGAGTACTTTTATCTATCAGCATATGTGTGTTATAGAGCGAAGTAATATTTCCAAAAATCCACTCTCCCTCCGCCTACCAAGTGAGCGTACACGATACATGAACAGTGCGTGGGTACGAAATGATCCTTGATAAATTTACTATGAACCTCTTATATATAAAAAAGCAATATCACTTATGATTGCTGCGCAGTCTTCCACGAAATATGTACTTTTTTTATAACTTATCGATTTTCTTGCTCAAATTTTAGTTATCTCAAAAATTTTCCACATTACTCCCATGATAAGTAGGATAAAAATAAATAATAGAATATGTTCTTTAAAAAAAGGTATAATTTATTTCTAAACTTTTTCATTTCGGGTTGCTATGCTAGTTTGAAAATTTAATTGATTAATAAGAGGGTAATACCAAATTTAACGAGGACCATTTCGTACCTACACACATTTCAGGCATCGTGTACTGTTTTCTTTAAAACTCGGAAAAGTCAAGATTTGGGACGGTTTTGGTGTGCGAAGGGGTGGGGGGGGGGGCTCCCCCGGGAGTGAGTGGATAAAATTTAACTATACCCCTATACTTTATATACTTTACATATATAGTTATATATAAAATATAACTATAGGTGTAAAAAGTGCTTTATGGCGTACATATACCGATAGATAAAAGTACTCCATTAATTTTGCCAATTTTTTAGCTAAAATACAAATGTATATTTCGTTGAATGGCTAAATCAATAAAATTTTCAAAATAGCAAAGCAACGTGAAATGAAAGAGTTAAGAAATATATTGTAATGTATTTTGAAAGAAAATGTTCTATTCTTTATCTTAGTCACACATATCTTGGCGGTAAAGTGGGAAATTTAGGAGCCAACTTTGAGCAAAAAATTCGTTATTTGTTTTTTATTTGAAACTATAAGTGATATCGCTTTTTTATATGACGGTAGACGGTATATTTTTTGTCACAAAATATCTTATTGTGGTATAAGAAAATAGGCATACGGTATCGCCACCTTTTTTTAGATAGAGTAAAGATCTACATATATATTTTTGGAGAACATTGTATTTACGTATCACTAACCAAATACACTAGCTCTCGCGGATAAATCCATTCGGAAGCGCTTTTTCGTCTCATTCGATCCATATTTAAGACTAACTGAGAGGTGTACCCTAATGCTAGACAGCCTATACTATTCCTCATGAATCTGTCTATAATATACAAAAATCTTTTCAAATCTCTGACTGGAAATTCCACAGACTAGCATGTTTAACCAAACAAAAAAAGTCTTCCGCTTAATTATATCATAATAGTATAGACAAATCATATCGAAACTTTGATCACAAACCACAATCCACTTCGCGTCTCTCTGAGCGGCATAACGTGACGAGAGATTTTGTTCCCGAAGATTTTTCACACTTCTGTCCCATTTAAGAGGCGCCGGGAATTCAGAGCTAATTCTATTTTTACTCGGTCCATTGTGCAAAAGGGGTGCGTATTATTTCGTCGCTAGCACGCGGCTACGACCGCTATATTATTTTTGTTCGGATATTATCTTCGCTTGTAGGACACGTGTAGAGTGCGCGTAGAATTAGTTCGTCGAAGCCTACAGCCAACAGAGAAGTTAAAAATAATATTGTCTTCCCTAAAGAGAAATTTTAGGTAGTAACGAAATAGAAATTGTTATATACACAAAATAGTTTTAGATTAGGTGATTGATGTCTTATGTTTTAACGCCTTGGCTTGGCTTGATTTAGGATATTTAACACAAGACAACTAACCACATAATACCATTAGTGGTTAGGTTTACTTAGCAACCCCCCCGAACGGGTTCCCGCCTTGTCGTGGCGGGGGGGCTTAGTAGCCGTGGCTTGGTCAACCACGGTGAACGAAGAGGAACCCCTTGGCTGGCCCGAGGTGTAGGGCCGGCCCGAGGTGGCCACTCCGAGTGGGCTTGGGAAGCCCACTTCGGATGTGTGTCGGGGGGCTGTGGTGAGAGGGGAGTCCGCAACCCTCTACCGCTGCAGCCGAGGTGGAGTCGCGGAGGAAGAGGAGTGTTGGTATGGCGATGCGCCACTCGCCCTATCCTCCGCGACTCAGACGGGGCCGCACCGTTGAATGATGCGGTGGTGGTGGGGCTGCGGGGGGAGAGGAGTGTCGGTATTGCGAGGCGCCGCTCTCCCTACCCTCCGCAGCCGAATCTTGGTTGGCGGCGGAGCCATAGACCAGATCCGCCGCTGGGGTCGGGAAGGCTGGTGCTTCTTAGTGCTAGTTTTTCCTGGCCCCATGGCCTTCGCGCATCGGACACGGGGGCGTCTGTTGCGCATATGAAATTGGAGGCCGAGGAGGAGGGCGCGCCATGTGTTCTGGTGCGCCTTACCGGAGAAGGAGATGGGGGAGGAGTGGTCCTCTCCCGAGGAGGGGCCGCCATGGGGTGGCCGGCGCAGGTGGGGCCGCGGAAGTGTGCGAAAGCGTTCCCGTGGCCCTGCCAATATGCGACGTGTGTGGAACACCATGGGGTTTTAGTCGGTGCGAGTCCGACATAACCCGTCCTTGCCCCCGCGAGGCGGGTATGCGTAGGCATTTCCCCATGTAAAAAAAAAAAAAAAAAAAAAAAAAAAAAAGGTTTACTTAGCAAAGCATTAACTGTTGACGAACACATAGTGCATTGACCTTATTTCACCTTAAAAACCTTGGATGTATTTATATATACTTTTTTAAGAGTCGTTTATGTCATAGAAGAGTGATCGGAATTTGATTCCCAGACCATTGAAATTATTAATTGCTTACGGCTGCTTATGAACTAATTGAGTGCATTTTGTAAGTATTGGTTGGTTATTTTGACCTACATTATAAAGGTATTGAAAGATATTATAAGAATTGAGATTCACAGACAATACATCTAGAGCTTTCTCCATATGCTTGATAGATATGAATTATATATAGATGCAGTAGCCACTTACATCGATTTTTCTAGCATTGTCCATGCAATTAAAATAACTGCTAACTCTGAAAAGTTATTTAACACGTTATACAATACTTGTTTTATTCTGATATTGAAATAGTGACCCCCATTATAATTAGTAAAAATAACTTTGCTTATATTTGCTTAATGGAATAAAATGACGGGTCTTACATAGTTTGAAGAGCACCTCCTCAATACTTCTCTGGAACGCCCTGTCCGTTGATTTAAGAAAGGCACAGAATAAGCTACACTTACATCTGACTTAGTATTTTAATTTTATTTTTATATAACTATCATCACCATCATTATTGCAGCCTTATACAACTCCACTGCAGAACATAGGCCTCCCCCAAGGAATGCCATAAAGCACGGTTTTGAGCCACCTGCTACATCAACTTCCTGTATATAACAAGTCGTCACTCTATGTAATGCACTTATGAAATGTTATTTTAACTGAAATATTTCATGTATAAAAATCAATGCTAGAATGGTTAATGTAGAAATATACTTTGAACATTGCAGCCTAACTTTGCAAGATGAAAATCAGGCTTCAGCGATACTAAAAATACTGACCTTTTTTAATATGAACCTTGTCGTGTCATGTAGGCATATTACAACCTATCACTCCATTTCGTACCGTGGCTGTCATAAAAGAACCACGGAAAATATCAGAACTCATGGCGATATAATCATCCCGCTTACGCCAGGTGTAAAATACACAGACCAGCGACGTGCATCATTGTCAAAAGTACGAGACGTCGGATGGTATGGTCGCTAATAAGTCTACCAAGCATCAAGAAGTCTATAAAGACATTTATTCCAACACTTACATTTTCTACACATACGAAAAATTACAATTTAAAATAAAAAGTGACTTATAAACAAACAAAAATTAGAATAAAGCAATATATTCTTCGAATGTGAGATCAGGGCTAATTTAACTCCTAAATTCTGGGTCTTTTCCACTCTTTCTAAAATAGTTTCTTTTTTTATTTACTTTTGGATTGAAATAATTATTTTTTTCTATTTGTTGTTTAGTACCACAAATTTAAAACTTCGTCTTTGACGCATTCAACACTAGAGAATTTTTTTCTGACCACTTCAGTACTCTATCGACATCTTAATTGAATCCCCGTATAGCTTCCCCAGTATTCATGGGCTTGAGAGAGGTAAAAACTAGAGTATCGTCTGCATATATATGGTATTTACAATTTTAAAGTAAACGGTAATGTCTGAAGTATACAAAGAAAACAGCACAGGGCCCAGAATCGATCCTTGGAGAAGATCTCTTGTAATGTGCTGAGGATATTATAATATGTAGTCTTGGCCATTTTCTTTTTTCAAGTTATTTGTTGCGACCGCCCACTGAGATTACTGCTGGACCATTTTATTGTCTTGGGATCAAAATCATAATATGCCAATTTAGATAAAAGTAATGTCATGTTTATTGTATCAAATGCCCTAGAATAGTCCAATAGGACGAGCACAGTTCCTTGAGTCTCAAATATATTGCCCACTATATTCGAAAAAGCAGTTGCAGTGCTTCGCCCCTTTCTAAAACCTGATTGAAGATCAGGTAGAATGAAATTTTCTTCAAGATAAGCTGTTACTTGCTGATATTACCACTTTTTCAAGAAGTTTCGATAAGCATGGTAGTAAGCATTATTATTATTATTTTAAAGTCATTTATTTCCTAAACAAAATTATTAAAATACATTTCATTAATCATTAATTTCATTAAATAATTTAAAATTAGAAACAAAACTATATATTATCAGATCATGAAAAAAATACATTTAAATAAGATAAAATTATCGTTACAATCAATAATTTTTAATTTTTTTTATTTATCTAATTATTGTTAAGGACCTCTCTACGAGTATACGCCTCCTCCAGATTTTTTCACTTTTCCCTATCCTTGGCCACTAAAATCCAATCGTCTCCAACAAACTTTTAAATTTCATCCGTCCATATTTCTAGAGGTCTACCTGTTTTTCGTTTTCCAGTAGGGCCAGCCCATGTAGTGATTAGTCCATGTTTTATCTTCCGTACGTGCAATATGCCCCGCCCATTTCCATTTAAGTTTCTTACAATGAGATAGAGCATCTATAACGTTTATTCTTTTTCTAATTTCAGTATTTCGTTTTTTGTCTTTACGTTTCATATTAAGTAAGCTTCGTTCCATAGCTCTCTGGCATTTTTCAATTTTTCTTTTTGTGTAGGTGTTGTATATCCAAGTTTGGCTTGCATAGGACAGACAAGGTAAAATACATGATTCTAAAATTTTCTTTTTAAGTTTTAAAGGAAAGTTCGACTTTAAGATTTCTTTGTAACTCCAGAATTTTGCCTAGGTCAAATTCACACGTCTGTTAAGTTCATCACGGTGTCTAGATTTCTTAAAAGATACCTCTTTACCTAGATATACATATTTTTGAACATACTTCAATGTTTGGTTGTTTACTTCAATGGGCCTTTCTAAGTTGTTGGACAATATTTTTGTTTTATCTGTGTTTAGTACCAAGCCAATAGCGTGACTGACAGAGTTAAGTTCTTTTATAATTTCTTCGACTTGTGATGCTGTTTCTGAAAATAAGACTATATCGTCAGCAAATCTTAAGTTACTTAAGTATTCCCCTTATATATTTATGCCTTTTTTGGACCAGTTAAATGTCTTCATGATACTTTGAAGCACGGTGATAAATATTATTGGTGATAAGGGATCTCCCTGTCTGACACCCCTACAAATGTTTATTTCTGTGAATGTGAAAGGTCTGATAGAATGTAAAGTACCATTAGAAACGATTGAACTTCATTTCAATCGTTTCTAATGGTACTTTACATTATATCAGACCTTTCCACATACTTATGTGGGATAATGAATCGAAAGCCTTTGCATAGTCTATAAAAGCTAGGTATAGCGGACGTCTTTGTTCTTCGTATTTCTTTATGGCCTGCTCAACAGTATGTATATGGTCTATAGTCGAGAAACATTTTCTAAAACCTGCTTGTTCTATTGGTTGGTATTTTTCAGTGACGTGTTGTTCTAAACATGAGGCAAATAACTTATAGAGGCTTGGTTGTAAACAAATAGGTCAATAGTTTGAATTATCAGCAGGACCTCCTTTTTTATAAAATAATGTTATGTCAGATTTTGCCCATTTTTTTGGTATTCTTCTAAACTCTAGGATTTTATTGAAAAGTGTTGTGAGAATTGGCGCTAATAGATATTTCTCTATTATAAATATCTCGTTGGGTATATTCTCTGGCCCGCAGCTTTGTTTTTCTTTAGTCTCTATCTTCCTAATGACCTCAGCTATTGTAAATCTTTGAAGCTGTTGTGAATGTAGGGATGATACATGTCCAGCATTTACTTCAGAAGCGTTCATTGGAGAATTTTTTTGCTCTGCATATAAGTTTTTATAGAAATTAGTTGCTATCTCTATTATTATAGGTCTAGAGTAAATTTCTTTTCCGGGTGGTTTTTGTTTTAGATTTGGAATCTAGGTTTTGAATGAGTTCAGTTTTTTTAATCCCTTTTTTAGACTTCCTGTGGATATGAGATGTTTTTCTATTATTTTTAATCTGTATTCTTCGTACTCTTTTTTAATTCGTTTATGGACACTCTTAAATAGATTACTAAGTTCTTGTTTTTCTTCTTTGCACAGCGGTTTCTTATGCATTAATTTATTTCTTCTATACAGTAGAGTTTTTGTTTCTTCAGAGATAACATATCTATTATGATTTTTTAGTTCTATAGTGGAATTTAGCCCATCAATGATTATTTTATTTATTTTTGAATTCTATGACTCTATATTTTCACATTTGTCCCACAAACCAGAACTTTCTATGTTTTGTTTTAACTTTTTCAAGAACAACTATTTATCATCTTTTGTTTTTAAAATTGTATATTTTCGGTTATATTTAGCTCTAATTTTTTTGGTTTTTATTACTTGGAATGTAGCTCTCACTAGACGATGATCGCTAGGGTAGTTTAGCTGATTAATAATTTCAATATTTGTAAATTGCCCTTTGGTGTTAGATAAAATATAATCTAATTAGTTTTTTAAGTTAGTAGTAAGCATATGGGCCTGAAATCTTTGAAATCATCAACATTTGTCTTTTTTTATATGCATCTCACATGAGAGGTAGCCGTGATTACTTAAGGCGTTGATGTGGTTACATTTTGCATTTTTGTAGGTACGTCGATATAACATCTATGAGAGTTTGACTTGTTATTGTAAAATGAGTTGGCGTTAATTGTACGATATTTACATGTTTATAAATTCTAAAAAATGTTTAGTCTTATTGTCCTCTGTATTAATTTATAATTATGTTCCTTATTTGAAGCCCACTAGAGCGAAGCCGCAGATAAAAAGCTAGTAACCAATATAAACTTAGCTAATAATACTAAATACCAAACAACTTTGGAATATAAAATGTAGAAATGTAGGGATAAGGAATAAAGAGAATTCATTATTATTATGGGGGTTATTTAAATAGTTCTTTTATCTGGTTGGACTGTACAAATATACTTTTTATAGGATACACTACACTCACCATACGAAACACAACAGTGTTAAGCTGCTATTTTACGCTGAAATTCTGTGAGAGTGTGCTCCTTCCCCAGTCGAGCCGACCCATTAGTGCTACAACTATATACTACATATATAGTTGCAGCATGGCTTTACCAGGTATAAATGGAAATTATAAAATATACATAAATATAAATATATTAATATAGAGAAATAAATACGTGAACAATACGTAAATAAATAAAAAGCCAACCAGATGGAAGACCTCGGCGGGGATGACCAAACAACCGAGGGTTAGGGGGAAAGGGAAAAAAACCGACAGACGATGCGGGCGGTATCGAGGAGCACCACCTTCTACATTTGAGCTTGGGGCGGTCCGTCACGGAGCCCCAGTCGCCTCAGATGGCCCTATAGGCTGAATGGGATTAGCCCCTTTGTAGAAACGACTACAGGTATAATTTCGGTAGGCAGGCCACCCTACATGTCGGTTACCTCGTGAGCCAGGTCAAGATATTTTGTTCGCTTATCTGTTTCGGTTTTAACGAGGTTCTTGTCATACAGATTGGTAATGTCGACCAAACATATCCCTGACTGTGCCCGTTACATCATTACAATATCTGATTTATTCGCAAGAATAGTCCTGTCTGTGATAATGGCCCGATCCCATTAGAGCCTGGCGCGATCTTCGAACATGGCTTCCGGCAAGTACTTGTAATATGGCAATTTCCGGTCCATAAGGTTGTGTCTGTGCAAGTACTCAGTGTTAGAAAGTGCCGAACAACTGGGGATGACATGCCTAAGTAACTAACCGGGATGGCGACAAGCTCGGCGGATGTCGACGGTGCCATCCCTTACGATGTATCTCCGATAGTTGTTGGTCTTAATAACCTGATCCTGTATCGCACAGACAAAACCCTCGGTTTTCCCGAAGAGGTCACCAAAACGTAGCCAGGGTAAGGAGGCACCCCTGTCTATGAAAGACTCATGTAGAACCTTGTAGAGCTCCTTCTACTTCCATACGGTCTCCCGGTCGGAAATGTTCTATACTGCTGGGTCTTGCCAATAGTCGTTGGCTATGAATAGAGGGGTAAGCACTTTATCACAAGAAATGACGTCCCTATACAATGGATCATTCGATATCGTCTGAAAGTAATTACGTTGGCTGCACACTTCGCCATTATGCATGGTATGCGCACTTAAAAAGCCACGCCCACCATGTTTCTGCAGCAAGTACAGCCTCATAATCGACGATCTCGGGTGGTGCATCCTATGGCATGTATAGTAGTGTGGATTTTTCTATCTAGGGTGTTAAGTTCAGTTTGAGTTCACCTAAGTTAGCCAAAGGTATACATGAGAACAGGTATGACCCAACCGTTATATGCGTGTGTCTTATTCACACCGGAGAAAAGGCTGTTAAGCACTTTGGTCAATCGTGCATAAAACACATCGCAAACTGACTGTTTCAAATCCACCTCATCGATACGGATGTTCTGTGACATACCCAGTACCCAGGTATCGGTATGTTTCAGCCTCGAAAAGGATCCTTAAGTATATATACCGCACACTTATCCGTCCCCAGCTCCATTCTAATAGAATTACTGATGTTTAGCAATTCCTCAAGATGGGAGCGACTGGAGGCGAATAACTGAAATGCTATTACATTTATTATTATTATTCACCGTCAGTGTCGTATATGAAAAGACGGTTCCGTAATTTACTACTTAAAAATTGAAAAGTAATATCTTGTAACACATTAGCTTCTTGAAATAAAATAATCAACTTATACATATGTATATTCCAAATTGCACTGTATAGTTATTTGAAATGTGCCGTGAACATATTAAACCATAAGTTATTTTAAATGAGAAATTGTAATGCAAGCGCTTATTGCTAACATATTTTATACCTATGTACAAAAATATAAAATTTTTCATTTGAGTCAAATTGACCACTGACAAAAATTAGAGTCGGTCGCCGTGATGTGCACTTCATACAGAGAATGCAATTTCCGTTTGAATTCGGTTACTCGTATTCTGCACGTTTCGTCGTCTGTACGTTGAGTTACTGCACACTTGTAAAGTTTCCAAAAAATTACTTTACTTTTTATTATTTAAACCAAAATTTGTTTTTATCAATTTTATATTCGATTTCGTATATTAAGAACTTTATAGATAGGGCGGAGCGTATCGTAGCTTATTCGCGATGCAATATGTTATTGCTATCTCCTCTGAACATATTTGTCCGATTCCGATGAAACTTTGCCTTTTTACTAGATACAAGAATCGAAACGTTCACATACATACAAACTTGTATGTAAATTAATACACAAGCATCATTTAATGTAGCTGGCATAAGTTACAACTTAATACGTCGCACTCTTGGGCACAGGCCTCATCTCATTTATATGAGGGTTTTAGGGCACAGACGATTCACTTCGAGATAATTTTATTTTATTATATTATTAATGAATTTTCAGACATGCAGGTTTCGTCACGATGTTTTCCTTCACCGCCGAACACGTGGTAAATCAGCACTTAATGCTGCAATTAACAATTTTATTGCGCTGACGAGGATCGAAGCCAGATTGCTCGTCAACTGTGAAATTTAAAGTTTTTAACCACTGAGCTACCACGGTTTTATAACACAACACGTTGTATGGCATAAATCTTAGTATATATATTTTTGTACGTTGATACTGACCATTACAGCCTATCAGAGTGCACTGCTGATAATACGCCTTCCTCATAGATTGCCTCATAGGGGTATATTTGCCATAGTTGCCACGCTTTGCAAGCGGGCTTGGCAACCTTAGTCTTTTTTACACATTGATACTTGTTTGTCGAATATTAGTAAAATAAGAGTATCGCTTAATATATTATTAAATTTGAATTTATAATTTATTAAGAATTTATAATTTATAGTTTTTAATAATAATAAATATTCTTACGTCTGTTTCTTTATTTTTTTATCACATTATAAACTGTTTTTATCTCATACTTTTAAAATTTTGATATTAATTAATTACTTAAATTGTGTATTGTTAAATAATAATTCATTATTAGTAATCTAAGACTTATTTATTAAGGCTTTAAAAAGCCTGAATGACCTTGACGAAACGGCAACCGCAGAATTTAGCCGACGTCGACACCGTCTAGCGACTACTTTCTGTATTACTAAGAAAAGTGCAAATATTAATAGACTGCAGAGGTGAAAAGTATATAAGTAATATACTGCGTATTATGCTTGCGCATCACTGAGAGTTATGTCATGGTTGAGCATATTCAATTACTTACAATAGTGGTTTCATACACTTTTAACATTGGTAGAGCCACGCAGCAGCTTTTGCTGTCGCACGGATGGGCCGGCTCGAACCGGGGTGGTACCACGACCTCACAGAATACCAGCGTGAAGTAGAGGTTTACCTCTGCATTCCGCTTGGTGAGTGCAGGGGGCCGTAGGCCCAATCCTCCCCCCCCCCCGCTATAAAATAAGAGTGGAATTAAACAGAAGACTATCCCAGGAGGGTACCAGCACCCCTGGAGAATCCCTCGCTGAGCATCCACGACCAAACTACTCCACTCCTGGGCGTGGGTGCTCAGGCTAACCCGCGTATTCTAGGAGGCGGAGGTAGTAAAGTCCAAGGGGAAGGCATTGGCCATTAGTTTGGACACAGCGAAGGCCTTCGATCGGGTCTGGCACAAAGCGCTTCTTTCGAAGCTTCCTTCCTATGGGCTTCCGAGAAATTGTGCAAATGGATCACCAATTTCCTTGCTGATCGGAGCATCAAGGTCGTAGTAGACGGTGCATGCTCTGATTTCAAGCCTATCAACGCTAGTGTTCCACAAGGCTGCGTGCTATCACCAACGCTGTTTCTCCTGTATATCAATGATATGTTGCAAACTGGTAATATTCATTGCTATGCAGAAGACAGCACTGGTGATGCCTTATATACCGGTCTTGCCAATATTTCTCGGGAAAACGTCACCGAGTACCGGGACAAACTTGTGTCTGAAGTCGAGTCTTTGCTGAACAAAGTCTCGGATTGGGGGCGACTAAATCTAGTCCAGTTCAATCCCCAGAAGAAACAAGTTTGCGCATTTACTACTAAAAGTAACCCCTTTGTCGTATCTCCTCAGTTTCAAGGCACTCCCCTTGCTACCTCAGCTAGCATCGGAATTCTCGGCGTCGATATATCGAATAGTGTGCAGTTTTGTGGTCACTTGGAAGGGAAGGCCAAATTGGCCTCTAAAAAGCTTGACGTGCTCAGCAGAGCGAGACAGTATTTCATGCCGGCACATCGCATGCAACTTTACTAAGCGCAAGTTCGGCCTCACATTGAATACTGTTCTCATCTCTGGGCCGGGGCACCCTAGCTTCTTCGACTTGAACGCATCCAGCGTAGAGCGGTTCGAACTATCGACGATCGAGTTCTTTCTCATCGGTTCGATACATTGGCACTGCGTAAGGATGTTGCATCCCTTTGCATTTTCTAATGAATTTACCACGGGGAGTGCTCTGGGGAATTGTTCGGATTAATTCCAGCCGCCAAATTTTACAAACGCACATTTGCGTCAAAATTCACGATACCACTCTCACCATCTGGATGCTTGGTGGTCCACGACTGTGCGTTTTACTAGGAGTTTTCTTCGTCGTACAAATTCTCTGTGGAATTGTTTACCACCGGCGATTTTTCCGGACCGATACGACTTAGGGACCTTCAACAAAAGAGCTAACACCTTTCTAAAAAGCCGGCAACGCATCTGCAATTCCCCTGGTGTTGTGGTTGTTCATGGGCGGTAGTCACTTACCATCAGGTGAGCCGCATGCTCGTTTGTTAAGAGTTTTTATTATATTTGTTGAATCGTATTTATTTGTTTCGTATTAGTAGCACTGGGTCTTAGCGCTCGCTGTAAATTTCGCCCGAGTTTCATCCCCGGCAGCAACAATGAAATTTTTAATTGCAAATTTAAGTACTGATTTAGCACGTGCTCTGTTGTAAATGAAAACATCGTGAGGAAAGCTGCATGTCTGAGAAATAAGAAAAAAAAATTCAAAGTCAACTTCACAAGTTTGCCAACACGCGTTGGTGCAATGTGGCAGACATTTCTTTGCTCTAAAACACTTACAGAAATAAGAAGAGTCCTGTGCCCAGCAGAGGGACTTATATGAATGTTACTTAAGTTTTGTATCGTATACGTATGCAATATTCATATTCGTTTCAGATACAGAAGGGTACCTAATGCTGAGAAAAATATCATGTGGAGGCCACTAAAACGTAAAACATCTTTGTACCTAGATAAGATGTTTTAGTGGTTGTCAGTCATTTCATACTTCACATTTTCTATAGAGTTTAGAACGTTTCAGATTGGGCACATTGAAAAATAATACAAAATATTATGGGAATGATTTATTAGTAACATTTAAATTTTTAGGTATTTATGATAAAAATAATGAACAGGCTGCAAGGCTTAACTGATAGTGCTTCTTGTAAACACAATTGTAAAATTACTGTTTTCATTTTTATAAATAGTTAATTGATGAAACGTAGTCAAGATCACTTCACATAAAATATATTTAATTAAATTGTCACATGGCCTATTTGGCCTTCTACTTACAACTCGGCGGAAATTTGAAAAGAAAGATTTTGTCTGTTCTTAATTCTTTTGTGTAAACCATTTTTACAGAAGTATTTTTTAAAATTAATTAATTAATAACTACAACCATAATATAGTGCTTATAAGCTACAGCATAGCTCTGCCACCCTATTTTAGGCTATCAAAGACAGTTAAATGTGACTACACTCGTCATAATTTATTATAACTAATTTATTCTGTGATATAACTTAACTAATTAGTACTTAGTAACTATAATTTTACTAGTGTTACAAATAGCCATGATAGTTTTCTAATGATGAGTTTTAATAAATTTAATTACTAAAATTTGTATTTTTATTTATTTATTTTGTTAATGACATTTTATTTATATTCCAGCAATTCTAATACTATTGGAATATTTTATTTCCCATACTGGCCCTTACGATAAGTTAGGTAGAAATCTACTCGGTAACAAATCCCAGTAATGTAACTTGTAAGTTACAACGTTCAAATAACGTTCTTTCTGCGGTGCTACCGCAAAAAAATACAAAAAGGAGATACTGGGTGAAGAAGCCGCTCTTTTTACACTTCTGTCGCCAGTGTTGTAATTTCACATTATTTATTGTATCCATTGTGACTTGTACTTACACGTGTGCTCCGCGCGAAATTCGCAACGAACTGATTGAAATTGCCCCGATTGCGCTACACACGCGACAGCGGCAGCAGTAATCTAGGGAGCAAGGAAGGTCTTGTGATGTATGTATGTAAGCAGGGACAATTTTCTAAGTCGGCCCTGCGGCAGGGCGGCAGGGGCGCAAGACCTTCCTTGCTCCCTAAATCGTAGCTGCCGCAATTATTCTTTCGGGATTTATTTCTAATAAGGGGTTGACAAAAATGCAATTTTGTTCAATTAAAAACATGTATTAAATTCTCTTCTGTGACCCTCTATTTTATGTTTCCAGATTAAATGGACAGTTATTGTGATTTTTTTACTTAAATATCCAAAAATTTCGGCATTTCACTCCGCTCTTAGGGCCGTAAATTGAAGACACAAGCGAGCTTACAGTCCGCTTGATGGCAAGTGGCTTCTACACCACTACTAAAGAAAGCTACAGATGCATAGTCACCTCTGAAGACAGTGCTGGAATGCCTTAAGGACTAACTTCGATGTTCAATCAATTAAATTTTAATATAATAAATAACTCCGTTCGACCTTTGTACGCAACACAGACTGACCATATATAAAACTGGCAGATAACTTGACACACAAGCCTGTAATTTATGAATATTTTACTGCCAAGGACAGTGAATTTTTTTTTAATTTTGAGCAGAATATAGTAGAAGAAATACAGCAAAATAATACAATATTCCGCCTTTGGTTGTCAACGTGTTCTCGAAGTATAATTTATTTTTCCATAGGATTAGTCTTATTCAATTATTGATAAAGATAAAGAAATGTACTGATTTTTTGTGATGATACATATTTCGATATATTAATGCTGTCAGTTTATTAAAAATTTTTAAGGAAGGTATTACTGTTACGGTTACAGCCTCTCAAAAATCCACTGCTGGACCTATGTCCTATGCCTCTATAGTGAGGCCTATGCCTCCTCATAGATTGTCTCATAGGAGTGATATTTGCCAAAGTTTCCACGCTTGGCAGATGAGTTGGCAACAGCATTTGTTTTAGTTAATATTAGTAAGATGCAGCCCATCCCCTTGTTTATTTCGTTCTGTCGCCGCAACGACACCCACGAGACGATATGCGGTAATGGATATTTTTACGCTGCCACAGCACGGTCATTTTTTATATTAACCTAAAATACTTTATAGTCAATATTTTAAAAGCGTTAAATCTTTATTAGAATATACATTGACACAAGTTTCAAGTGACTTATTTTGAAGCCGTCAGCATACGGATTGCCAACCAATTAATGCGATTTGCGGTTAGGCACCGTAAGCGAAATTTGATTGAAGGCTGGCTCGCTGACGACGCCTTCAGCTTAAATGATCAAAGGTCAGAATAAGACAATTATATGAATCAGTTGTATGGAATTCAATTTTTAAATCCAAAATGCTTACAAAGCTAATAATTGATTGATATGAAAATATATTTTTTATTTCACAAAAATACGCCAATCCGTAACTTACAAGAGTTGTTTGAAACTCTTGTCTGTATCTTCTGAAATGTTAGATCTAATGTCATGTAAATTTTTTAATCTGATACTTATAAAAAGACTTGTTCCTGACTGACTGACGGATCTATCAACGCACAGCCTAAACCACCGAAGTTGGAAACTTGAAATTTTGACAGGTTTCTTTTATGACGTAGACGAGCACTAAGAAAGGATTTTGTAAATTCGATCCCCAAGAGGGTTAAATGGAGGGTTAAAGTTTGTATGAAGGTCCGTCATTTTTCAAGTTATATTCATGAAATTCGGTATTTATGTTTTATATTAAAAACAAAGAAGTACTTATTTCACAGTTTTTAAAAATTTTACCCCCAAAGGGATTAAATAGGGGTTGAATGTTTGTATGATAGTACTTGATTTTTCAAGTAATTTTGCAAGTTATGCTTAAATTTGTTAAACTTTGTATTTTGGCTCTTGACTAAATGTAAAGAAGTACATATTTTATATTAAAAATTCTACCCCCTAAGGGATAAAATAGGGGCTGGTAGTTTATATGAAAGTCCGTCATATTTCAAGCTATTTATATATTTTTATGTATATGAATTTTGGTATTTTGACTTTGGATTAAAACCAAGAAGCGACAATAGGAGATACAGGTGAGCCCATCTTCACTTCATCTACTTGCTTGTAAAACTCTTCCTTCCACAATAGGTAGCCAGATATAAGGCAGTGTCTGAGTAATACTGCATTTTCTACGGGCATGTTGTTTTCCTCCAGCCTTCTAGTAACAATCGAGATGCAGTCTTCAACAGGTAAGCATGTGAACAGAGACTGCACATCAAAACTGACCATAGTTTCATTGTCTACCATATGTAGGTCTTTAATCTCGCTGACAAAATGATAGGAATCCTTTGTGTGTGATCTTGTATGTCTCTTGAGCGGCGAGAAAATTTTCGCTTAGTGTTGAGCCAATATGTAAGTTGGTGAATCAAATTGGCTCACTATGGGACGTAGTGGAGCATTGGGCTTGTATACGAGTATATTTTTAGTAACCCATACTACTTTGGTGGTTTGGCACACGTCGGTATTATTGATTTTATGTCTAGATTTAATTGTTCGGAGTGCTTCTTTATGAGGTCACCAGTTGTTTTATGTGTGTTATTTGTTGGGTCATTTTTAAACTTTTTATAAGTGCTTGCATCCGAAAAAAATTCTTGTATTTTATAATTATAATTCGACGTATTCATGACTACCGTGGCATTTCCCTTATCTGCGCAAAGAATCGTGAGTTCTGGTTTATTGCGTAGGTTATTTTTTAAATTATTTGTATAATTATTATTTAAATTCGTCTTTAGGTAGATTTGGTTTCAGCGCTGAACTTCGACGTAACATAGACGACACGAAATTTCTTGACGTATTGCTTCCAAATCTTCCTTACGCATATTGATTTTAAATAAACAGTCGTCGACAATGCAGAAAATTTCCTCGTGCGGTAATTTTTTCGTGGTTAACTATGGCATTGGGACGTCATACACCTTAGTCCCCCCAATGACAAAAGGTGCTGTAAAGTGCTCGAAACGTCGGGAATATAAAAGAAGTTAATATAGCCGATAAAATCCGTAAAATTGGTTTTATTTAAATGTGTAGTGTTCGCGTAAATATAAGAAATCATAACACAAATTTTTACAAAGTTTAAACTAGATGGCGCTGATGTCGTTTAAATCGCGCTGTGCTTCAGTTAACAGAAAGTGATATTATGACCGTTGATGTCACGTTTTTATCTCTAAGAAACTGGGGATACCTTTGTTCTCTTTGCAATTGATGCGTCGTTGATTTTATCATAAAACATTTTATTTAAATATTACTATCTCAGGTAATAGGTATATAACTACTATATTGTATTTTGTGTAAGTTTCTCTTTACTATTAGGATTGTAGATTTTTGATTGTGGATATCAGATTATTTTAGTATTAGGAGATATTCAAAAACTATTTAAAATTTAATATTATTATTGTAGGTAATAGGTAAAGTTATATATTGTATTTTCTTGTGTGTTAGTCTCTCTTTAGTATTAGGGTTGTAGATTTTTGGATTATTTTGGGATTAGGAGTCATTCATATATTACAATTATTATATTATTATTGGAATGGTGCAATGGTGCCACATACTATCGTACTAATAATTGGCGATGGAGCTTGCTTATTCCGAGCCATAGCATACATATTATATGATACTCAAGTTATGGCTTGAGAGATACGTGAAAAAATAGTAGATCACGTGATGGAGCATTGGGACGAGTTTTCCATCATGTCCCACGACAGAGATTGTAATAATTTTAACACTTCTGTTGACTACAATGCCAAAATTTCTCAACCTTATACATATGGTGGTTTGTGCGTGTTAGTGGCTGCTGGGCATATTTTTTCCCTTTTGTCTATGAGATTTATCATAATGGTATTTTATATGAGAAATGTGGTAAGTAGAAGAAAACTCCGTACATAGAGTACGCTTTAGTACTACGCATGATCTCTCTAAAGTCATTTCGACGTTTACCTTCTAGTATATGTGTCGAATTCAGTTTCTACTTCACAGATTGAAAGTTCTTCTACTTCTCAAATTGAAAGTTAGATATACTAATAAAACTAGAAAAGAACAGCTCAAAAATGTTATTAATAAGTACAAGAAATGTTATCTGGATGTTCATCGTAGCTCTGTCCTAGCTTATCAACGCAAAAATTCAGAAATACATCATGCTGTAGTCATAATTTACCAGCAAAGCAATCCAGAGTCACCGTGTTACAATTATGACTTACCAAAAACAATCCAGTATCTCATCGTGCTGCAGTAATGACTTACCATCCAATCCAGAGTCTCACCGCGGTGCAGTCGTCATAACTTACCAGCAAAATAATCCTGACTCTCAACGTTCTGCAATGGCAAATTATCAACACAGTAATCCAGAAATTCATAGAGCAGCTGTTTCTGTTTTCTAGGCGTGATAATAATAATCCAGAAACATGATTATAACGACGATTACGTCCATGGAAAGTAAAAGCTTTACCTGCGTTGATGTATGATCCCGAAGTAGTTTATGAAACTGATAAAGCTATTATTCTTGGGGCTATGAATCAGAAATATATACACAGTTTTCACAGTCTTCAGTTTTTTCAAGTGGAAAGAAAAGGCCCCTGGCACATATTGCGCCAGTGGTGAAGTGAAGCTTCCTGCTTTTGAGCCCTTACCAGAATCTCTTTATAGTTTGATTTTGGATCTGGCCTGGTCAGAAACTACACGATCGACATGACATTATAAAAGTTTGAATGTTATTTGCATGGAATTAGCGTGGATTGTGAAATTAAAAGGGACATTCTGATGGTATTAAGTAATCTTGGTATGAATACTGTTTTCTTCCCCTTGAACACATCCGGTGATTACTTTGTCCGTTAAGTATATTTTAAACTCGACGGAATAACAAAACATTACTGCATCATCAACTTGTAATAAATACTTGCATAAGCTTTATAGAGCCTCTATATAGTAGGCCTTGTACAGCGCAAAAATGTCATATTCTCATAGGAAATCAGAAATTGTACGTGGACGAAGTTGCGGACGACTACTACTTTTAACGTATAAATGATATATTTTAATTAATAGAATCAGGCGTTACTTTGCGAAAATCAATTATATTATAGTTATTAAAAATTACTAAAAGCTACGAAAATTTCGCAGTGGTTTGTTATTAATTTGCGGCGAAACACATGTCGTATTATCGTCAGTGGTGTGTCTTTCCTAGTGTAGTGGTTTAGGGAGTAGTGGTGCTGAGATTAGTGGTGACGGGGATAGTGTATGCAATTGAGGGTGGGCAGTAGGTGCCCTTCAAGCTTCGTAAGACACAACATTTTATTTTATTGAGGGGATATAGGCGAAGTAATTTTAACTAACTTTAAAATAAAATATTTTTGGGTGATTGGGTGACAATCTAACACAGACGTTCACCTGATGGTAAGTGGATGCCGTGGTCCATAAACATCTTCATTTATCTTCAATTAAGAGTCGAAATGTAGACACGTCGTCACTCCTGAGGACTGAGATGGACGTCTCCAGTAAAAAAGGGTGTCCGGTTCTCTACACTCACCATACGAAGCACATAAGCATTCAGCTGCTATTTTACGCAGGTACTTCGGATCCCGCTACCCTCCACGACTAAGCACCCGACACAGTAACAACTGACGTTTCGTACCCGGTTTACATACACAACGCTACTCAGACCCATTCTACATATGGCTTCACCAAACATCATGCCGGAACACGAAAACGTCATTTGGCGACAAGACTATGCATTGGTGGGTGGTAACCGAAAACCCAGCGGTTGAAACCTACCACCGGAATTGGTGCTGATCGTTTAGCACTACTCAGGGGACATGTGTAGGGAGTCAGAATATCGAAAATAAGATTGTCTTTAATCATTGAAAACAATATACAACCAATGTGTTTTGCCAGTGATAACAAACATATGAACCTGAGACGTGGTTCTGCACGGCTCGCATTATAAGGAAATTTATGATTGCTCAGCGAGCTATGGCGAGGGCTATGTTCTGACTTTCCCTACATTATAGACTTAGAAATGAGATTATCCGCAGTAGAACCAGAGTAATTGACATAGCCCACCGGATCAGTGAGCTGAAGCAGCAAAGAGCCGGCGATATAACTCGAAGAACTGATAACTATTGGGGAAGTAAGGTTATCGAGTGGCTCTAAAAGGGGGGCCTATGTTCAGCAGTGGATTTTGAAAAGGAAATTAGGGAATTAGGGACTCTGAATGAATAATTATTGTACTACAAGCGGAGCCCATTTAACATACCAAATAAATGTAAAAACAACTTCTACTTAAATGTGCCCGTATGCTGTCATTCTACATAAGATTCAACTACTTCAATGTTATCTGAACTGGCAATGAAAGATCAAAGGCTTTAATTTAATAAAGACAAAAATGTTCAACATATTTCGGTGTATTCTCTGTGGCGTGTAAAATGAAGAGGATCGCTTGGCAATAGAAATAGTCATATTATTCTATATAAAAATAATCAAATTATTAGTTCATACCCCTTTATTCTTCAGAGTCTTTCTTCATCGATTTTTTTTTTAAATAATGCTACACATACTTAAACGTTATTCTTTAAGTGCTTTGATATAATCATCCTGTTGTGCTGAAACTAACCAGTTTTAAATTAAAATATATAAGATATAGCCACGTACTTTATGCATAGCTTTGGAACGATAATAAAACTAAAAATGTTACAGATGTAGTTAGATTAAATACACTAAAATTATTAAAAAATATATCAAAAGAGCCAGGAACAAATCACGCATGACGAATACATAGGGTACACTGTAAGACTGTGTACCCTGTGTATTCAGCCGCTCATAAATGCTTTAATTTCAATTGTTATATGTTTCAAAACAAAAAACTCATATACTGATTTAGTATATTTTTGTTGTTAAGTCGCGTTTCAATTGTTTTCATTACAAAGTTAAATCCGTAGCAAAAATGGAATCATCCTAAAAAGATTTTAGGACCAAGATATTTTATGTATGTATTTATCTCCATGATGAAATTCGTAAAAGCGGACTTTCAACTGCGATCACTGAAGAAACTGTGGCTACTGTCAGACGAATAATTGAAGAGTACCGGTCACCTATGAAAATATACAAGGAAATTTTTTTATTGGTATAAGCCACATTAAAAAAAATATATTATGATCACTCTTAATAGTTGAAAATTTTATTGCAGCTGGATTCTTCATTAACTCACCCCAGAACAAAACGGACACTTACCTACGTATGATGCCACAATCCCATGATCTACACCGATTTATAGGTATTTTTTTTTTAATAGGATAGGGTGACAAAGGTAGTCATATTAGTTAAATATTTCGATTGAAAGATTCTATTAAAATATAATATATTTAACAACATTGTTTCTTCTTCTATGTTCTTGTCTTTTATTTTCAATTTATCGACTCGATACAATATAAAAATAATAATGTTTTCAAAACAATTTATGTAAGTGAAGTACAACCATGGTAGCTCAGGGACTTAGCGCTTGCTGTAAATTACGCTTTTTACGCGGGCAGCCTGGGTTCAATCCCCGGCGACACTTATGAAATTGCTAATTGAAATTTTAAGTACTGATTTAACAAGTGCTAGACGGTGAAGGAAAACGTAAGGAAACCTGCTTATATGAAAAATAAAAAAAAATATTTAGTAGTTGAGGTTTAAGCCATGTGAAGTCCGCCAACACCTTCGTCATCAAACTGATCAAAAATAAAAATAATTTAAGATTATACATTTAATACTGAAACAATAGGACAGATATATTTTTATATGATGTCAATACAAATTAAGTTAATTAAAAATTTAAAATGGTGGTCAGATAAGAAGCTAAGAATAAACTAAAATTAAAGCATAGTAACGTATTGTGTAATCGTATCATAAAAGATAATTTAAGCATAACTCCTTACTTACAATGACCAAAAAAATATATACACGATCAATAAGATTAATAAAAAGAGTGCGTAAATAAGCAAGAACTCAACCATTTTAAAGTGTATAAACACATTTATTACATAATATTTTTCTTTTTTTTATGGAAGGTGGCTACTATTAAAAAACGTTTGTCAAATTGTAAACAGTCTTCCGCTGAACGGACCCCTTATTTAACATTTTTGTCAGCTTGTAGGACTTCTTTTCTACATAATGTGCTTCGAGTTATTCTGAATAGTTACCAGATGGTGATTGATCACGACTAAGAGTTAACATATGAAATTTTGTATGATATCCATAACATAACATAAACACTCACGCCTGTCACCCAGAGGGGTAGGCAGAGACTATGGACTTCCATTTGGCGCGATCCTGACACATTTCTCTCGCCTCTTTTACATCCATATATCTACGCATACACGCTCGTCAGTTAAGGGTACTCCTAATCTGGCCCATTTTTAATGTATCGCCGATTTGGTCGATAAACCTACGTCTAGGGCGTCCCTTCCCGACCCTGCCGTTCACTTCTGCAACATAAATTTGCTTTGTCACTCTTTCCTCGTTCATTCTTTCTACATGACCAAACCACCGAAGCATTCCTTTCTTAATCCTTGTCACAACGTCATCTTGCAAACCACACTTTTCTCTTATCACACTATTTCTCACCCTGTCGTTCAGATTCAGCCCTAGCATGCTAATGTATGATATCCGTATTATACTCGTATTTACTACACAGTACTGAGTATCCGTATCACTTAATACACAGTACTTAATAAAAAAATCTACGGTATAATTCATGTTTCAAGTTATTTATTACAAGTAAGCAGGTATATAAAATAAAATGTATTACTGTGATAAACATGAGCGAAAGGGATATGCAATACAAGCTATTTTACAGCAAATTGGAGGAGAGCAATAAATTTTACTGCTTAGACGGGTTTTATTATAGCAACGAAGAGCGCAAATCTGAGAAACTGGATACGTACATCTCGTTCTCTAATGAAGATGCTATCTGTGTTTACTCGCTTCACGTCATATACAATAAAGAGGTAGAAATAGTAAAAAAAGTTATTAAGCAAATTAATAAAAGTAAGAAGGGAACATGTTCCCAGATACACATACAGATATTAAATGAAAATTATAAAAAAAAAACAGTAACTTAAAAAATAACATTCCTACTAAATAGAGACCCTATAATAACATAGGAAGTTACTTACTTCACCTGAAAGTAAGTGGCTAATGCAACCAATGAGTGTGACTGCTATCTACTTCAAACAAATATCCCCTAAGGATTGAGATGTAGTACCTCATAGCCTGTAAATATACTGATCTCTAACCTTTCAAGCGAAATACAGCAGGGGGTCATTTATAGGGATAAAAACTATCCTATTTCTCAAGTTGGACCAAACTGTACACAGTGTGCAAAATTTCATTGCAATCAGTTTAATAGTTTAGGAGTTCATCGCGGACAAACAATGTGACACGTAATTTTTATATATAAAGATAACCCTTTTTATACAGCTTTTGTTTTATTAAATATTCCCCGCGACTTCGCCCGCGTGAAGTTATTTTTCGCAGAACCCTAAAATAAAAACAGCCCAAGTTACTCCTTATAACATCGGCTATCTGCCAGTGTGTATAAATATTGACAAATATTGACAATAATATTTATATACGATACTAACGTCACTCAATTGTTTTGCCTTCTCGGAACCTCTCCACAAACATTTAAACTTTATGGTATGGCATTAAAGTTCAAATTAACTTTTAAGTATTATTACGAATATTTTGTATGGGAATATAGAAAAGTGTTGTTTTAGACTTTTTCAGGCAATTTTTAAAATTTTTCGCTCCGTAAGAACCATCTTCTTACTCCAAGGAATATTATAAAAAAAGAATTAGCGAAATCGGTTCAGCTGCTCTCGAGATTTGCGCTTAGCAACACATTCAGCGATTCATTTTTATATTATAGATTTAAACTTGGTAATAGCGTATACATTGCCCCAAGAATGAATTATTACTGACTCTGTGGAATCGAGAGACCGGTATCAAAAGCGATAGAAATTAGTAAGGGTGCGCATCAATCAGTCAGAAAAAAAGGAATAACTAACTACCTTGTGAAAATAAAAATATATCAGGATTGTATTGATGGATCCTTGTTATCCAACCACATGGCAAATCATCAACTACATTACAGCAGTAAAGTCTACTGCTTAACGTAGACCTCCCCCATAAACTTGCCTCCGAGGGTGTGGGTGGTATATGCTGGGTTGCCATAGTTGGTTTACTTGCCATACGTTTAAGCAACGGCAGTTTTTTTAATTAATTTTATTTATTTATTTATTGATTCTTTCATGCACAAAGTTGTACATATAGCGGACTTAATGCAATAGGGCATTCTCTCCCAGTCAACCATTAGGCTAAACAGTGATATACAAACAAGAGGCGGTGCAGCAGTAATCAAAATAGAAGCGCTAAAAAAATATATTTTTTAGCGCTTTATAAATATGTATACATATACATATATACATATACACACATATATACACATATATACTTAAATACACACAATATATACATACATAAATACACATATACATGCATACACTACATATATACACAATACATATAAATATTATCTATTTTAGAACAAATATGAAATATACATATGTGCATGAAAATAAGAGCTGTGTTAGTTTAAACTTGCAACGATTTTTTTTCACATGCTTACGGACTTGACTTTTAAAAACAAACTTGCTTGCAAATTTTAGTTATTGTCAGGAAGATACTGCCGTCCATCTTCAAGAGATGACAATGAAAAATTGTGTCAGTTTTCCTACGACACCAACGGAATGATATGAATAATTATTTTCACTGTAGTAACACGTCATTGCTGTTTTTAATTTTTTAAAAACATTAATATCAAAACATTTGAGTTGTCGCTCTAACCATTTTAATCAACATGCAACCGATGTAGTTGTGTGATTTATTTTAGTAATAAGTGTCGTGTCAAATAACTTAATTATCGGCTGACTCGACAAACGACGAAATTGTTTTCGGTGCAAGCCACAAGAGACAGATATCAAAGTTTTTTTTTTCGGGATTATAAAAAGAAATACAATTTTTATCTCCAAATGTCATCCTAAACTACAAGAGTAACCTGTTGATTGACGGACGTGGCAATGGCGATTGATTAATGACGAAATCCATCCATTTAATATTCTTACTCCAAATTCGATGATGTGGCGAGAATAATATTATATTAAAATTGTATATTAATATCGCCGTATCGATAATCGTGAAACTAAAACTTAAGTTTTAGAAATATGATTTATGTTTATATAGGTAGTGCAGTGCAGAAAAATTTGCAAGAAAATTAATGTCGTTGTCTATTTCTAGCAGGTTGAATATTATTTTTTCCGTTTAGAGCTCCATTTTGCTAGAATTCTGCTTAGGTATGTATCGTACACTCAAACTTAACCTAAATTATTCAATAACAATTAAATAATTTTAATAGCTAAAGCTCAATTATAATTAACTTAAAATTTCAGCCTATATACGTTCCACTGCTGGGAACAGGCCTCCCCTCATTTCCGAAAGGGCTTAGGGCAAGAAAATGTCAGCCGCGCTGCCCCAATGCGTGCCCCAAAATTTTTTTCTTACTCTATTATATTTATAGATAATGATATTTAAATAAACCTACAGGGTAAACTTAAAAAGATAATATGCTAGCTAATCATTTCCTTTATGGTACATTTAAAAAAATGTTTTTATGATTTAAAAATCGTCTATGCCTTTTAACGGAAAATGTATAAAGAAAATAGCTAAGGCTTTTTATTAAAAGCGCAGCTATGACTGACATTTTTATTAAACGGCCTCATTTTTGAGGCTGTTGTGTTTGCCAGTAGAAAATATTTCAATATACCATATATAAGAGTAATAAAAGATTACATTTCTGGCAATAAAAATAACTTAGATATACAAAAATTATAAAATAACAATTACGTTTAATTAAAAATAAGCTACAAAATTACTTCGCTTTTGTCGATAAGAAATTCAATTGACTTTTTAAAAACTGAAAAATATACATTTAACTTACACACATAAATTCTCACGCAAGTCACCTAGAGGTAGTTAGAGACTACAGAATTTAATTTTCAAACATTTTGACACTCCTCTCTTGCTTCATTCAAATCTATATATCTACGCATATATGCTCGACGGTTAAGGCTACTCATAATTTGCGCCAAATAAAGAGTTCATTCTATTAAAAGTATCTTTAATATATCGCCAATTGTATCTATTAACATCTAGTAATATTCCCTAGCCGACTCTGCCACTCACTTTATTTTTCACTCCTAGACACAAGTCTATAATATTTTTCAAAACAGTTACACAAACTCTACGATTTTCTTCATTCAAGTAATTCATTATCATCATCATTACAGCCTATCAAATTCTACTGCTAAACATAGGGCTACCCCGTAGATTACCTCATAGGGAGGATATTAGCTACAGCTTAGCCAGCGTGTTGGCAATCTCAGGTTTCACATTATTATCGAGTTTTTAACAGAGAGATGCTGCTGCCCATCTCCTGTATCAGTTGTTCCTGGCACCTTTTACAACGATAATATGGGTAGTGGATTCTCTGAGGCCGCCATTACACGTCTAGTCAACAAATTTAAATTTATTCATAACACCATTAGCTTAATTTTATTATTATCCGCTTTAATAAAAATTATCTTTATGATCTGTTTTTTTTTTAATGTAAAATAATAGTGACAAAATAGCGCACAGTGCACAGTGGCCCTACAAATAAAAATGCAGGTGCATTAACACCCCAGAGGACTAAGATGGAATAGCTCGTTTCCAGTTAATAGAGTCTCCGAATCTGTACACTGATACGAGACACAGCAGCCTGAAGATGCTGTTTTACGCTGGTAACCATAAAATTTAGCATAATACGTTATGACTCAGTGGATGGCTCCGTGGCGCAGTGGACGGCTCCATTGCGCAGAGCACTGAGTTCCAACGCCATGGGCCGCGGGTATGAATCCCGGAAAAAGTATTTGTAAGGCCTACAAATAAGTGTACCGAATCTGGTTGTTTGTCCTTGTGGTATATAAACTTTTCCTCCAAAACAGTAGAAAATCTGAGTGTAGAGGTAACGTAATAGATAAATCGCGAATGAAGAGTTCCGCACCATAGCATAACACGTTTCCAGTAGGGGAGTCCCCTTTTATTTTTAATTAATATTTATTTGTTGTTGTAGCGGCAACAGAAATACACATTCTGCGAAAATTTCAACTATCTATCAATTACGAAAAACAGCCCGCTGAGATGGACGGACGGACAGCGAAGGCTTAGTATTAGGGTCCCGTTGGTTACCCTTTGGGTACGGAACCCTAAAACAACAAATAAAAATCATTAAAAGATGATAAGAAGTGTGACCCATACTTAATATAAACATCTTAATATTATTACTTATTTAACATTTATTGTGTTTAATAACTGAAATATAATTATGTAGCACTTATTCGCTTCTCTTTTTTTTTAGTTGAAACTGCTTTGCCCCCATCTCACGTATAATTAGAAAGCATGGGGCGTAGCAATTAACGTTAACACGATCATTTACCACGTTAAATTTTACGTAATTTGAGAATATAAAAATAAATATCGTATCATGCTAACAAAACATTCATATTTAGCTAATTGTAAAGATAATTATGTAAAAGGTCTTAACATGAACATGAATGGCTTTGTCAAGGTAATTAAATTCACATTTGTCCAGCGTAACGATCCTTATCTTGGGGTTGATAGCGCCTCCAGTCGACTTTATGCACAAATGAATCTATGTGACGACTCACAATATACTATTATATATCTTGTTATGTTGTATGATATCTTAAGTTAAATTATTTTATTTTATTTATAATATAATATTTGTCATTTAGTTAACTTATGCATTTCCTTTATATGTTTTATTGTAACGCCAGTAAAAGGTTAGTAAATGATAAGTACAATTCGTAATTAATTTGTTAAATAATTGATTACAGACTATCAAAATTCCACTAATGAAACTAGACCTCCTTCATATGTATCACGCATGGTAAGCGGGGTGGCAACTGTTTTTCTGTAATGATTACAATGAAATTTACTCTATTGTAACTCTTAGTCATCAGGTTTAACAAAGAAATTAAATTTATACTTTAAATTTAAATCCGGGATAGGTGAAGATGTTTATGGGTCACATCATCCACTAACCATCAGATAAACTGTCTGTCTTTCTTATTCTAATATAAACTATATAGACAAGATTTGTAAAGCGCGTTCACATAGTGTTTTATTTAGGATATTAAACTAAACCCTTTGAAACTTAAAATAAAGAAGAAACTTAAAATATCCCAAAATTCTTTTTTATTACATTCAAATTCACAGACGAAAATAATATGAAAAATGGCGTTGTTAAACGTAAGGCGTAATTTTTTTCTTTCTTTATTATTTTGTTTTTCAAATTTAATTAGTTGTATCAAAATGGGTTATTCGAAAACAGCATATTCAAATGAAATAAATACAAAACGTTTTTCCCGACATAATACACGGTTAATTTTTTAAAATTTTTATTCACTATAGATCACTTTTGTTTTATAGGATAAGGGTGACAAACGAGCACACAGTCCACCTGATGGTAAGTGGTTGCTGCGGCCCATAGACATCTACATCTATCCTCTATTACAAATCAAAATGTAGATGTGTTGTCACCCGTGAGGACTAAGATGGAATGCCTCATTTCCAGTAAAAAGGGCCTCCGGCCACCTGCACTCACCAAGCGAAACGCAGAGGTAAACCTCTACTTCACGCTGGTTTTCTGTGAGGTCGTGGTACTACCCCGGTTCGAGCCGGCCCATCCGTGCGACAGCAAAAGCTGCCGCGTGGCTCTACCACTGTTAAATCACATGTAAATCTCCTTGAAAGTCGTTTTTACTTCACCACTAGTACTTCGCCAAAGTTAATGTAAATATTTATTAAAATTTTTCTTTAACAGAATTTCTCGGTTTGGATTGAAAAAAAAATTCTTTCGATAAAATAACTTAAAAAAAATTGTAAATTGATCTCTTATGGTCCGTTTCTGCAAAACAAAATAGTTTCTAAATCAGCCGCATTTCCCTATAGCAATATCCCATAATACATTTTGCTATGAAATCAACTAAAATAAACTAACCTAGTTGTCTCGAAACTAGTGAGACCTCTTATCTTTTTTACGAGAGCGACATTGAAAGTTTGTATAACTGGACACTTGTATACGATATAATAAAAAAAAAAGTTCAAATGTTTCTCTTTGCCAATATTACTGTGTATGTATTTTATTAATTTGTCATTTGTTTACGATTTGGCGGTAAATTGAAAATTGTCTGTGTCACGTCAGCATAAATTTAACGCGAGAAAATGTTCGTACAATGATTTTTATGACCTTCGATGTCATTTAGGTTAAAAAGAAAGTTAATTAGCCTTTCACGATAAAACCCCATCTCATGCCACTGTTTGCAACTGATTTAATGAGATTAAACGTGGTCGCACTAATCTCACCGATGATCTGCGTGAGGGACGGCCTTCTACGGCGACGACTGAAGATAACATCAGTGTTGTACGGCGTATGATAGAGACTAACAAAAGAGTGACTTATCAGCAGATTCGGACAAACTTAGGCATCGGTATGAGTTAAATGCACAAAATGCTCCATGAACATTTATCGGTCAGGAAGCTTTGTACCTCAAAATTGGACAGAGGCCCAAAAACTCCGACGTGTTTGATTGGTGTCGTGAAATCGTTCAAAGATTTAATGGTGGTGACTTAAATGCTGTGTTCGACGTACTTACGGGTGACGAAAGCTGGATTTATTGTTATGATCCTGAAACTAACAGACAGTTTGCTGTCTGGGTGTTTCCTCCCAAGGAGTTGCCAACTAAAGTGAAGAGAGGTCGAAGCGTGGGAAAAATACGCAATAATTGAGGATCGAAAAACAGTCACTGCAGAGTGGTACACTAACCATTGTTTGCCACTTGTCTTGGAAAAAGTTCGGGAGAAACGACCTCGCAGTAGGATCCTCCTTCACCACAACAACGCCTCGTCACACACCACCAAGCAAACAATCGACTACTTGGCGAAGTCAAACTTGGAATTACTGGGTCACCCGTCCTATAGCCCCGACCTCGCACCTTTTGATTTTTATTTATTTCCGAAAATAAAAGAATAACTTCAAGAAAAACGTTTCAAAATGCCGTCGAAGAGACCCCTAAGTACGTGTGGGTAAAGTGCTTTTCTCAGTGGTTCCATCGGATACAGCCATGTATTGATGTAAATGGACACTATTTTGAAAATACATAATAAAACTAATAACTTGCTAGTTTGTTCAGCTTTTGATTTTCTAAGAACTTTCTGTGTCACCCTCGTACAACAGAGTTCATTCTGCTTGCTGGTTTTGATACATGGAGGCCCTACTGAAGCTTTGCGTCGAGAGTGATGCCAATAAAAACAGAGGATTCAACAGGGCTCAATTCTTCCCCATTTAAAATACATTGGTTATCAGAGTTGTAAATTGTTCGTATTAAAAAAAACGTTACCCCCACACTAGGATTTTCTCCTATGTCGTGGAGGCAGTTTACAAACATAAATTGCACAAGGACAAACATCCAGACACGGAACAATTATTTGTAGGCCATACAAATATTTTTCCGTGCGGGATTCGATCCCGCGGCCCCCAGCGCAACAACTGATTGCTAAGCCACTGTGCCACGGAGCCGTCGAAATTAATAAATTAATATAAAACACATTTAGTTTTATTGCCAATATAATTCGCCAACATCGCGACAAAGCTCGCAATACCATCCGTAGCATCTGGATGATTGGTGGTCCGCCACTGTGCACTTTAGAAGTTTTCTTCCTCGCACAACTCCCTTGTGGACTCGATAAACACCAGCGATTTTTGGGACCGATACGATTTAGGGATATTCGATAAAAGAGCCTACTCCTTTTTAAAAGGCCGGGAACGCATCTGTAATTCCCCTGGTGTTGCAGTTGTTCATGAGCGGCGGTAGTCACTTACCATCAGGTGAGCAGCATGCTCCTTTGCCCACTTTTCTATAAAATACAAATAAAATATCGATTGGTATATACACACATATTCATGAAGGACTTATCCCATCTTACTGCTCCTGTAAATCCAAGATTCTACAAGCGATACATAGACGACACCTTCACAATTTTACCATCTCACAAAGTAACTGTATTATAGCAAGTAACTGCAAAGAGCGTGTGCCTCCTGTAGTACCCTATGTCAGAGGAGTCACAGACAAGGTTGACTACATCTTGAAGCGAGTTTCCCTTAAAACATACTTCAAGCCGCCGAAGAAGATTAGTCAATTTTTACCATGTGTCAAGTGTAATATTCCTCTACAAGATGCAGGAGTGTACAAGCTTGATTGCGAATGTGGTCTCTCTTAAATAGGACAAAAAAAAACATCTATTAAAACCAGTGTGAAAGAACATATAGCTGACGTGAAGCACCAAAGCTTTGGGAAGTCTGCAGTCTGTGAACATGTTCAAGATCGTCGCCGCCATTACATCGGATTTGATAGATCAGAAATCCTCGCAAAAGAACACGGAATTGAAGGTGAAAACGTAGAAACTGGAGGTAGCCGGGATATCTTTTGACATCAGGACGTCCAACATCTCAGGAACCCGTGACCATGGGTTGCTGTAAAGCACCCGAAACTTCGGGAATTAAAATTAGTAAATTTAACGCGAAGATATTATTCGACATGAATAATATTAATAATGTTCGTTTGAAATGCTCTTCGGTTGTGTCGGATTTGCAGTGATAAGACAGAGTAAAGGAATAGAAAGTGCACATGTGCTTACGCACACACTCTTGCATTAATGCTGTCCTGCAGGGATTGCTAGTCTCCTTTGAGACTAATCGCCGTGAACGATATTCAGTCTGATGGATATTATTATAGTAGCTTCTAAAAATAGTTGGTGCGATGCCATCGATTGCCATGGGTCAATTATTATAAACACAGAATATATTTCTTATATTACACTGAAGTACGTTATTTCTATATGCTAACGTATTTGCTGGCAAACTAACTGTGGAGTATACGCAATTACTGAACATGGCTCTGTTTACAGAAAATGTTCGAAGATAACAGTCTAGACTTCAAGTTTCAATTAGCTGTAGTTGGAACGCTATCGTACCTAACCATGAAATGTCAGAGATTGCTTTAGTAATTACACGAAGCAAACCTTCCAGTAAATTGAACTAAGGCTTTGTGATTTTATGTGATGTAAAATGTTTCAACTTGTTCCAGGAAATATAAATGTTTTTTTTTAATTATATTATATCGTAGTTCACTGTCATAAGTTCTTCACTTAATTATTAATGTTATCAAATGTGGTTAATAAAGTAATATAACAATTTTATAATATAATGCATTTCATTATAATAAAATCTCTCTCGTAAGTAAGCCTAATAATGCTTTAATTTTTTTTTATTAATTATAGATTACATTTAATAAGTTATTTATTTACATTGTTAAAACATAGTATAAAATTAAAACTAAAAGGATGCACACAAAATAAAAAATAAAAACATTTCAACGTGAAACCTTACAACCATTTTTGGAATGACTTTGAAGTTTAACATCAATTTTCCAACAAAAAATGTACTGTGAGCCTGGGCGTCAATGTTAAATGTGACATTATATTCTTCATAGATTTCGTATTTTTTAATGATCTAAACAAATACAAACATTAAACAGACAAAATACTCAAAAATAGAAAATGGCAAAGTTAACCTCACTTTGTGGCAACTTTGCTATCAGGGCTTATAATGAAAATAATAGGATTTGATTTCCAGGTTGAAGGTAAGTAAGGTACCTCATAATATAATACACAACACCCAGAGTTATGATTTGCTTCTTTAATTGTATTCCAAATAGCAAATTTTACGCTTGTGGCAAATTTGCCCTCTCATTTTTCAATTTTTCATAAAAACTTGAAAACTGTCAAAAATCCTTGATTACAAACTTAACTTTTTTATTTAAATCTTTTAACAATAATTTCTCAAGAAAAAATCTAAAATATGTCAAACAATAATACTCTCGTCTATAATTAAAAATAAAATTGGTACAATAATAATCTTAAATCAATTGTAGTATAGAATAAAAGAAAGCTTGTTACAATCATTTTAACAAGTATTTGCTTTTTTATTAGTCATCATCACTATTTTACGGTCGTAATAAAATGATGCCAATCATAATTATTGTAATCAATCCAAATATTGGAATCCCATAATAGCAAAACATTAATAATCATTAAAAATGACAATTAATATTTTGCTTAATATCAATACACTAAGTTGAAATTATGAAAAATACTGAGTAGTAATAATATTATTTATGCCCGACAACGCAGTAAAAATAATATAGATGTCTTTAGTCTTTTCCTTTACTTTTAATACAGATGAATTGATTGACGACTCATTTGGTAAAATCGGTCTAATGGGCTGCTACGGTGAAACATCGATACAAACATACATATAACCATAGAATGTCAAGTGCAGAACAATTTGTATAGATAGTTGTAATCGGTTAAAAATATAGGTTGAAAGTGACAACCTTTGGTTGTAACAAAACATGGTAAAGTAACCATCTCATCATGGCATCACTAGTGTGGTAACTTTGCCAAGTTATTAGATAAATGTTATATTATGTTATTAGATAAATTAATAGAAAAAAAAGATTATGTTATTAGATAAATGTTTAACATTTTAAAAAAGATGTATTACAATTGATAACCATTAATATTACGTTAATACAAAGATATAGATATTTACATTCAGTATTTCAAACAAAAAAAACTAAAGTTCTGGAGCACTGAACAAAGAGATTATTTCGCCGGCACAATTCCGCGTTAAAATAAAATGCCAAAATTAACTGTCATGTTGCCATATCGAAAGCAATGCTGTCAATTAGTTATTGTTTTTTCATTAAAAAAAAAACTCGAAAAACGTTACGTTTTCCGTTTTAATCGTAATTTTGTACCAGTACACCCCTGATGCCAAAGATAACATCCATAGGTAAAGATGCCAGACCTGGCTGTAAAGAAAAATTAAAACTAAAAATTTTAATTGTCATACAGTCCTACTCCCCACGGTATCGCGCCAAGTACGCTGGCTGCGTTTCCTCGTTGAATGGCTATACGTAGCCTTTTGAGCGAGAAAAGAAACAGCACTCTTATCACCAGCAACGACGACCAGTCGCGGATATAGCTCCTTTAAGTACTTCACCGCACGTGGACCCCACGAACCGATAGTCTCTACAGCAAATGACACAAATATGTAGTCATCTCTCAAAGACTATTTGCGCCACTTATTTAAGTCAGCTGCCTCTGATGCCGCCCCGGCTCTAAACGAGGTGCCCTTGAGATGAGAGGTCGACAAGTGGAACATTTTCGCCGGAACAGACGTTAGCTATGTTTGCCTTGCCTCCGCAGCAAAGCATAGGTCTACTTTATTACTTAAAATTATGTTACATAAGTCATTGACTATGCACGGAATCAAGGAAAGCAGGAAATGCAACGCTAGAAAGATTTCTTACACTAATACCACCAAATTTTATAGGTAAATTAGCTTAATTCCAGGCTGTTGTACTTAAAGTTAAAGTACAAAACAAATGTAATTCTATTAATGAAAATAGATTTTAAGATTCGGCTATACTTTACACCAACAAGTGTACAATGTGTGTAACTTGTGACACTGTGAGTTTCTTGCACAGTTAACAATCTGAATATTTGTGTGTTGTTATTGATTTGAGTATAGATCGCTCCGTGGAGCGGGAGCTTAAATATTACATCCGTGCGGGAATCAAATCCGGGGCCCTAGGATTTGATTCCCGCACTGATTTAATTATTTGTACGGCCTTAAAATTATTGTTCAGGGCCTGGATGTTCGTCTTTGTGCAATTTATGTTGGTTTACTGCCTCCATGGTACAGGAAAAAGTCCTAGTGTGGAGGTAACGTTTTTTTTAAATAAAGAAAAATAAGAAAAGTTGGTGATGTTTAACTCAACAACAACTATTTATATTGCGAAATAAATAAGATTTCTTAATATTTAAAAAGGTGATTGTTTCAATATTAGCTGAATCTATTTTCCCCTTTATCTGTGGTGTTTCATAAATAACTCTACGTACAAAACTCAAAAGTTTGTTCTAACAGAGGCCATTAAAACTGCAAAACTCAAAGCCACAAAAGAAGGCACTCGTAGACCACTTGTTCTCATTTTTTTCATTACTTTAGCTTCGTTTGATCCCATGTCAGTCGAAGCTTTCAATTACTTATAAAGCCTAGATTTTGAGGGTAAAATTAAATAATTTGGCCGTAGAGTAACAAGGACTATAGATTTAGTCCAGTGGGCAGTGCGGCTGCAACTGCTTTTATTGTACGCCTAGGATTGCGTCCGATTCGACGATGGCCCGTGTTGCTCGCTCTATGAGTTTGGCAGAGGACTCCCAAACTCATAGAGCGAGCAACTGCCACGAGAAGAATTTCGTGATAAATTATACTTCTAATGTTTTCTTCCTTAATTCGTTTTAAAATGTTATCTTGATATTAGTATACATATAATATGTGACACTTAGTTATTAAAACTTGTAGTTTCTTAAATATTTATCGAATGTTTAAGTAACCATGTCACCATGCTATGTTTTAAGGGTCACTTAATTCAGGTGACTAATTTTAAGAAATTAATTCACTAATACAATTTAAAATAATATCTTTCTCCAAGGAATATCTAAACCCTTGCTATTCATTTATTATACTTAATAAGATACTTACATTTACCTAATATATAAAAATAATTCAATTAAAGTTGAAATGTGTTCTCTATGAATTTATCTATATATATATGGCTGCGATTATGTTTATTACTTCTCTTATAATAAATAATAACATTTACTTTATTTGCTCTCACAAATTTACATTGTCTAATATAATATTATTGGAGGTATAAACATTTTAAATTGTGAATGCCTGGTATTTCCTAGTACTACTATGAAAGACCTGTATAACTAATCACATGACTCGTCCCTTAATATATCATTTAACAATATGTCTTTAGCTTAGGACACTTTGTGTGACAATATGTTTTGTAAATGCTGTTTTTGTAATTAAAGTTACAATAATTAACTTACGCGTATATTACAAATATAGAATTCTATAGAGTAGAGATTGTTTCAGTTAATGTACGATTAGTATTTAAAAATGCTTATTTTTTTTAAATGTTAATACTATGAAATAAAATGTATTTTGCATCAAAAACAATGGCAAAATCAACAGTTATATAAACACTGTTTCCAATTACTGCACGTTGCTTATTATTGCAGTCGAATGAATTCGTATTTTCTACCATTTTCAACACGGAACAGAAAATTAATTAAAACACAGATCTGAAATTGAAATCTTGATTTTACAGAAGTAGCGGAGTGCGTCCTCCCCATTGTTTTCTTTTTTTAACCATAGGCAATAAGTAGGATACAACAACATGCCATAACATATTACTTACAAATGTTATCTTTTAAAAGTTTCTCATAAATTAATGTTTCACAATATATGAACTATCACAATTAAACTTTTTCTTATCGAAATAGTAAAATAGTAATAAACGACAAAAAAACAACGTCATTTAAATGGATAATATTTTGATATTAACTAATGGAATAAATAATGGTCGGAATATTTTTGATATTGTAACAGTTTTATAAAAAAATTCGCGGATATTTCACGACTTAATTGTACAGCTTTGTATACTGTACTTCTGCACGAGAGGCTTAGGTTAAGGTTAAGGTTTTTTTTTTTACTTATAATAATCGGCGCCCAAATATAATACTATTACGCTATTCTGTGCGAGTGTGGTCATTGCCAGGTTGAGTTGATTCATTAGTGCGAACCCATTAGTGCAGCCATAATACGAAATTAATGCGTGCAATGACGGCATCCACGACTTTTTCTACCATCAGAGCGGCACCACTTAAAAATGAGGTGGAATATTTGACAGATTTCATAGCGGGGAAACGAAATTATTCGGAAAATGAAAGTTTATTGTTTCTTTCTGTATAATTAGTTATATTTTATATTTATTAGCTTAAAAATAAATAAGCCAAAACATAGATATGCATAACAGTAGAAAAGTTTACAGTTCAAATTTGCAAAAAATTTAATACCAAACCGCTGAGGCATTGTTTTGTGTATTACTATAATGCTCTAGAAAGTAATAAACTCTTAATTAAAACTAATTTCTTAATTAAATGACGTTGCGTAATAAAAACTTTACCTCAGGAGCAACTAGTGACATCTGGCGAGTGGAAGATTATTAGTACTTATTGATGGTTACAGCACATCCTCCTTTTGCAATGCTTCCTTTCAAGTGCAAATACAGATAAAAGTTATAAAATCGACTGCAAAGAAAGCTTTAGTCAGCTTTACGATACGGGCTTAAAGTTGTGGCTCGGAAAACTTTGAGTGTTTATGTGAAAAATGTATAGAGTTAACGTTAGACTTTTATAGGTAAATTAGATGCACTATTGGTAAAAAATAATCATCTTATGTATGAAATAAGTGTAGAGACCGAATCAAATGCAAATGTAATAGATTAAACGTAAATGATTAACGCGATTTCTAAAGTAATTAATAACTTTTTTATAATTAAATCAAATTTGTAAAAGACGTGAGTAAATTTTATGACTAAGTTGTGGATACCTAATCATGAATGAAAAGTATTGATAGTGACACGTAGATAAAAGGTGTGACATAAGTAGAGAAAATTGTCGGATGTAGCGTAATGAAATGATATTGGATATTGTCTTCATCGTGTATGATGTACGCGAGCCATGGAAGTAAAAATAAGAATGGCATAGTTATCTAATAAATAAGCTAAAATCATATAGAATCAAATGAAAAATAAATAAAAGTTAACCAAATATAAATGTAGTAATAAAATATAAAGGAAGTTTGGACCCTGGGTTCTCCCGCGCTGGGCGGGATGAGCAACCGGGATAAACGCTAGGTAGAAGAAGAAGAAGAATAAAATATAAAGTAAGTACTTATAAAGAATAAAGGATTCAATGAAAGACCTAAGTTTAAATATACTATGTAATGACGGTCTACTTCATTACTACTTCATGTCGTCTCGTGGGTACCTATCGTAAGAGGTGACAAAGGGAAACAGAAACAGTAGATGGTTAGCAGCATCTTCCTAATAACAACTAAAAATTATAAAAAACTGCGGTTTCAACACGCTTGCCAAGCGTGTTTTATATCAGCAGTGGTTTTTTATATTAAATGTATCTCCGCATCAGACAACTTGACGATTTGATCACAAACTGATAATGACAAAAACATAATATACACATTGTATTAATTACTCCACTGTGCCACTATTACAAGTTGGTGATTTGTAAATTTAGTATTACCGAAATTAATTTTATTATTAATGCAATAAAATAATAATATTTTTGGACACATAAGCTAATATAAACTCTTAGGATAGGCAGACATGTATATGATCCTGACACTAGGCACTTTCGCTTCTTGCACATCCATATATCTATACATACAAACATGTTCGTCGCTGAAGGATGCTTTGACCTTAGCCGATAGCCAAGATGCGCTTTAATATAACGCCAATTTGGTCGTCTATAGCATTTAACAGACTTTTCTATTATCACAAAATTTCTCAACCCATTATTTGCATTCAGCCCTATAATTTTCTCAATGACAACATTTTCTACAAAAATATGCAAAGTTCCTATACACACAAACTTATACTCGTGCTTAAAAAACTTCCCTTCTAATACAGGTCATTGTAATTTCTTCTCTTTCAAAAACCATTCCTTTTGTCTTAAATGCGTTCACTTTCTACTATAACAATAACTATCACTTGCAACTCTGGTTTTTCCAAAATCATCTAAATTTTTATATTTTTGATAAATGCCACTAATACTATTTCAATTTATTACACTATTAAAATGAAATGAAAAAACTAAATTATTGATATCGAAATTTTCAAATCATCTTATAAATTATTTTAAGAAATAATTGTAAATTGATTGTATAATTTACTATTATTATTAACTGAAGGCAAAAAATACCACTTTTTGGGTTTAACGGTAAATAGCTCCGTTTTGAAAACGTAAGACGTAGATCGTCAGCGTAGTTTTAAATTATCACAACGGTTAAAATTAATATTAAGCTATATATTTAAACTTTATTTTTGAAGTTCCTTAATTGTATAAAAAGTAGCCAATATGTCACCCCGGGTTACTAAACCTTCACATAAAATTTCATGGAAATCTGTTAAGTAGTTATGTGTTGCATTAGTGCGTAAATCCTGAATATACCAATAGACAAACAGACAGAAAGACGTACAAACATTTTAACAACCACTGATACGAGGAGACACTGAAAGTTCTTAGAAAATCAAAAACTGAACAAACTAGCAAGGTATTAGTTTAATTATATCTTTTTAAAATAGTGTGCATTTACATCAATTATACTTCGCTGTATCCGATAGAACCACTGAGAAAAGCACTTTGACCACTCGTCCTTAGGAATCTCTTCGACGGAATTTTGAAACACAGACAATGCTTCCTCGGCGTCCATAAAACATTCTCCTCGAAGTTTTTCTTTTATTTTTGGAAATAAATAAAAATCGCAAGGTGCAAGGTCGGGACTATAGGGTGGGTGACCTAGTAATTTCACGTCTGACGTCGCCAAGTAGTTGATGCTTTGCTTGGCGGTGTGCGACGAGGCGTTGTCGTGATGAAGGAGAATCCTACTGCAAGGTCGTTTCTCCCGAACTTTTTCTTAAACACGTGGCAAACAATTGTTGTGTGTACAACTCTGCAGTAACTGTTTTTTGATCCTCTAAAACAATTATATGACCTGTCCTTTCGAAGAACGAGGCCACCATCTTTTTTCCCACGATTCGACCTCTCTTCACTTTAGTTGGCAACTCCCCAGAAGGAAACACCCAGACAGCAGACTGTCTCTTAGTTTCAAAATCATAAGATTGTGTAAGAGACAACAGATCACAATTAACATTTGAGTCGCCTCAGTTAAATCTTTGAACCATTTCACGACACCAATCAACACGACGAAGTTTGTGGGGCTCTGTCAAATTATGAGTTAACCACCGGGCACAAAGCTTCCTGACGGATAAATGTTCATGGAGGATTTTGTGCATTTGACTCATACCGATGCCTTAGCTTTTTCAAATCTGCTGATACGTCACTCTTTTATCAGTTTCTATGATAAGCTGCACAACACTGATGTTATCTTCAGTGGTCGCCGTAGAAGGCCGTCCCTCACGCAGATCATCGGTGAGATTAGTGCGACCACGTTTAAGCTCATTAAAGCAGTTGTAAACAGTAGCACGAGATGGGGCTTCATCGTAAAATGCCAATCGAAGTCTATCATAACTTTCTTGTTGACTTAAATGACATCGAAAGTCATAAAAAATCATTGTACGAAAATTATCTCGCGTTAAATTCATGCTGACGTGACACAAACAATTTTCAAAATTGTAAACAAATAATGACAAATTAATAAAATACATACACAATAACATTGGCAAACAGTTCCATTTTCAGAATTTGAACTTATTTTTTTATTATATCGTTCACAAGTGCCAGTTCTAAAAAAATTCAGTTTCGTATGGTTTCATTATCCTTTATTTAGTCCTCTGCACTTGCAGATTTATTAGATTTATTTTATTAAGCATACAGGCTTATTATTATACATTTATTATAATTTGTATAGATGTATAGCTGTAGTATTTATTTACCAAAATACATAAATTATATATAACACGAATTAAATTCCGTATTGAGATAAAAAGTTGCCTATAAGTAGCTCCGGGTATTCCACTATCTATACACAAAATGTTATAATCATCTGTGTAGTAATTTTTGCGTAAATCTCGAATTACAGACACGATTGGTCTACAGATTAATTAAATGATTATACTATTAAAAAAAGTAAAAAGAAACATGCGTGCTGGCGTGGAATACCCTGCCATTAACCTTCTGACGTTTTTAATATATTAATATTGATGAACGTATAATATTATTGATTAACAAATACAAATAAATTAATTACTAGCGTCTATTAAAATGAAGCGTCATTAAAAATAAAATAATATTTCTTTCATGGCAAGATAAGAAAAAGTACGAGGATAGATATTATTCCGCCGCCATGGCCGTATACACAGAAGGGGTCGTGACGAAAAAATCTTACATTTTTCGTCTAGCTCTCATCCACCAAATTCGTACCGTCCGATAAAGAACTTCGTTCCAAAATCCTGTTTAAGTTTAATGAGGTCAAATCAAACATTAATCGATCAGCCCCTATTAACCACTAACAATGTGAATTACATATCAATATTTTATTAAAACGTGTTTGCAAACTTTAAATAATTATATGATAATAAATGACAAAGATATAACAAATCAAAAGCAAAATAAAATAAAACAGGAAATAAAATACGTCTTCAGAAATAATAACCCAATTAACTTTTGCATTTTAACTACATTCTAAAACGATATACAAAGTCATTTATAGTAAGAACAAAGTCACAATACACTTTATTTTGGCACATGATACAGAAACAGACATTCCTGAATCGTCCAAATTGTTGCATTCTCTTTTATCTAAAATTGTATTGCATGCAACGTCTATAGAAATAGCAAGATATGGCTTTATCTGATCCTGTTATCCGGGCTGCGGGTTCAATTGAGCCTGTTGGTATTTCAAAAGAATGAGAGCTTTTGCTTGCGCGTTTAAACCATTGCTGATATTATGCAATTTCAGATGGTGAAAGAAAAAATTCACATGAAATTATTATCCAATCCCATTTACTTTTTACAACTAAAATTTGACTATTGTATTGTATTTTATACGAATGCCATTTTTTTAATGCTGTCTCGTATACTTAACTCTGAACTAAGCAAGAAAATTATTGGTAAAACAAAAGTAGGAGTTTTGTAATTTTCTTAAATACTTTATAGGCTTAAAACAATATTGCCAAAGATCGAATGAAAAATAAACGAAATTAAACTGATTTGTACCACATTAATTTGATTGTATTTGTGTTCGATCAAACTCCTTTAGGAGATCTGGGATAGACTAGCCAAGCTGTTGTTGAAGTTATTCACGGGCCGTGGTTGGCACTTAATATTAGGTGAAATGTATACTCGTTAGCCCTCTTTTCTATAAAAAGCTTTTACTTAGTAGCTTTAAGTATTTTGCGGTTGATTTTTGTAAAGTACAGTAAAAAAAATTTTGAACAATTTTGTACCAAAATGATATTTTTAATTGACATTGATACCGTGTAGTGGCGGTACAAGAATTTCCAATATCCCATATCGTCTCCTGGGTGTCGTAAGAGGTGATAGAAGCAAACAACAGCTAAAAAAACTGTGGACGCCAATCCGCCTGCCAAATGTGGTCGCTATGGAAAATATTCCCTTTATAATACAATCTACGAGTATGAGGAGATCTATATTCAGCAGAGGACTATGAAAGGCGGTAATGAATGGATACGAACACTAGCCTTAATTTATGAAACAATAGCCTTAATTTTTCTTACAAAGATCGAAACAAACACACGGAAAGCCTTAGTTTTCACTGACTACTTATAAAAAAATATAAATTTTAATACGTACCTGTTTAATTTTGACTTTTAATATGTTAAATATCAGAAATTTAATATAAAGTACTCCAAAATAATATACTTTTTGAAATGATAAGCTTGTTTTTATAAGGAAAACGTAAATAAATAACATACAACTGGTGCGGCTGTAAGATTTATTTTAACAATAAGCGCCGTGTTAAACTACGTCATTATCGACAAAGTTCGGCCTATAGTAATATTGTTTTCAGCCTATAAAATGTTTTAGTATTTATATAATATTACATTTATCGAATTTAGATTGTAAAATAGATATCATTATTATGTTGTTGATAAAATTGTTATTAATATATAAATCAAGCAAGTCATTTGTGTGCATAATCTTCTAAGCCTCATATTGAGGTGAGTGAGTAAGTAAGGCAAAGTAAAGCCTATTATAAAAAAGTCATTTCACCGGATCTAAACGTGTTCTTATTTTTGGGACAGTTATAGTATATACTCCTGTATTCTTGATTTATAATATATTTAATAATAATTTTTGAAGTCCTTATTGTACAAATAACAAGTATAATTATATATATATAATTATGGTACAAAAATGTAGAAAAATAATCTTTAATAAAATGAAATGCATCGATATTTTCACTAACTTGCAGATATTCAGGTTAAATTTAAAAAAATCGCTCAATTTAATTGTGAAACTCTTATAAAAGTGTACAATATTAATATTTGTAGGAAAATATAAAGACTTAAAATTAAATTTACTTTATTTGTGTACATAACAAGTATATTATTTTAATGTAATTAACGAATCTCAAGTTTCTATGAACACAATTTTTGTTACGACGTGATATAGTTTCAATGGTGCAGCGATCGCGACGTAAAGACATTGCGAGCGTTACTTGCTATTTTGTCATATTGAAACATTTTTTTGTAGTAGAAAACCACTACAGTAGTAGCGCGATTGAAGCTACTTGACCGTGGTATGACCACGATTTCACGGAATACCAACGTGAAACAGTAGCATAATGCTTCTATGATTCGTATGGTGAGTGTAAAGAACCCTTTTTACTGGTAACGAGGCACTCTATTTTAGTGTTTCTTTCTTTAGGCATATTTTTACTTAATTAGTGCTGGATGAAGTTGTCAATTCACTATCAGGCGAACTGTATGATCCTTTCAAACTTACTTGTCAACCTTACTTCAAAAAAAAAAAAAAACTCTTAAAAGAAAGATATTAGCGACTATTGTTAAAATTCTTCTTACTGCATACTATATATTATCTTCTCGCTTATTTACCTTCTGTATTGTGCTGTTGCTAGACTATCATTGCTAGAATTCAATTTAAAAAAAATGACTATTTTTTTTAACATCCCCATATAGTAAGTGTATGGGTGAGTGCGAACTGTATACACCATGATTGAGAAGGTTTAAAGGCCGGCAACGCATATGCAATTCCCCTGGTGTTGCGGTTGTTCATGGGCAGCGGTAGTAACTTACCATCAGGTGAGCCGCATGCTTGTTTGCCCCCTCTCCTATAAAAAAAATATAGTGCAAACAGTAATATCAGCGGCGCCGAAATTAATGCTGGATCGTCGAGTGATTTGTGCTGCGTCGGCTTACGCGTTCCGCATTTTTATCCACAAAATCTGGCATTGTGATTCACTCAACTGGAATACCAATTTTTGCTGGACAATATTACCACGGATGTCACAAAGTTTCACCAAACAATGAGCAACCTTGATCCTGTTTACGGAGCGGAAGTTGAAGATAAAATTATCGATTCATCAATTACTAACAAGTATGAATAGAAGAGAAAAAAAAAATACGGGAAAATGTAAAAACGGTATAAGACGGAATTTGTAATGAAGTCGGTTAAAAGGTTTTCAATAGCCCCGCGAATCATCCTTGGTATTAATTAGCGAGCATTTGTGGTGTATCAAATCCGATATAGGGACGGCGGCGATCCTATATTTGTTCGCAGATTCTTCACATCAACATACTGATCATCATCTATGAAATCTTCGCTTGACAAAACCTAACCCTCTCAAGGATGATTAGATAGACTAAAAACATTCTAATTTCAATTAAGACGAAGTCTGAATACTACATTGTATGCTTGGGTGTCAAGACTTCAAGATATTCATGGTTAATTATGAAGTTGGGACATCAAACACCTACGTCGAATCCGTGAAACTTAGTTTTTTTAAATAGAAGTATGTTTTTCAAAATTTCATTACTCTGCAGAATTGCATTAAACATAAGTAGGATTTATCTTATGAGTGTGAATCATACGTCTAGCATCACTTACCACTTTGGGATCAGGCATGTCTTGTGATGTTTCCATATTAAGAAGGGTATGTTTTCTTGGAATCAGAACTGTGTTATTTACTTTTTACTCTTAAGTTATATGTAAAATTAAATTTAGTTTAGTTTTTATATAACATTGTTGAATTTTATGGTCTCCCCTTTAATTACGCCATAGCGTTTATTGACGATATTTTATTTGATTTTTCATATCGTTCGCTACTTTTAATATTGGTAGGCACCGTAAAATAGATTCTGATAGTTTTTCACGTTTGGGTAGATTTTAAAATTCGCGTTATGAGGCGTGTAATATCATACATGCAGTTCTATTTACGGAGAACGTGAGAGGAAATTTATTCATAAACGTGAGTAGAAATATATTCATCGTGTAGTGTCCGTGTAAGAGAATCTACTAACCGTCTATCGTTCCGTGGATGAAGTAAGAGACGACAGAGGGAAACTTGAGGAGGAGATGAACGGGAACGAGAAAGAAAATGTGTATGAAACAACAACTCACTAACAGTCTCTTAAGTCTCTCTGACTTGATACTGGCAGAATTCTATCAAGAGAAGCCATAATTTAAAAGAAGAAGAAGAAGAAGACTACTACTGCCCATAAACAACTGCAACACCAGGGATATTGCAGGTGCTTTGCCGGCGTTTTTAAAAAAAGAGTAGACTCTTTCCTTTAAAATTTTCTATAATGCATTTAAAATTAATGTCTCTTTCATAGTCGTCCATAACAGTTTTCTTTGTTTTCTCCGTCTTTTGCCTCAGTCATCCCTTTGATAGTAGTTATATTTTCTATAAATGTATGCAAATTATGAGGAGTCCATTATGTCTGCGGCACAGTGTAGTTGGCGTTTAGCTATGTTTCATCAATGAATGTAACGTTATTCCAAGATTTTCTATCAATCTACGACTTTTTCTGGCACCATATAATTCACGCAACTCTAAAAAGTTAAATAAACAATTCATAAATTTAAACCTAAAGGTTGGATTATTTGATAATTTTTACCGATTATTTGCATTAGCATGAATTTGAATCATCCAAGCACAATGGTAAGGTACATAACGATATATCATTAAAACAATGTTAAACAAAAAAAAAAGATGATACTGATTAATTTTTTCATATTTTGCTTTATATGAAATATTCGAATTAAAGTTAGCGATCTTCATAATTCTTTGGATTTACGTAAAGGCTTTTATTCAATTATGTGAGTATGCTTGTACAAAGTTATTGCGGAATGATTAATGTGAAATGTCAAAAGATATTGCTTACATTTGGTGGAGTTTAAACATATTTTCAATGCATGAGAGTATTCACAGGATGCTTTGGGTATGTTCTGTGGCTTACTCAAAGCCTTCAATTTTGTTTACAATGAGACATTAATCAGGAAACGTCAACACTACGATGTAAGAAGTGATGATTTTAAACTTATGATTTCATATTTAGGTAACAGAACTTAAAAAGTTGTTATTAATAAAATTAATTCTTCTGGGTCGATTGTACAAACAGGCGAGCCTCAGGGCTCAATGCACAACTCAAAGCGGCCGAGAACCTCTTTGTGTTTCTTATTCATATTAATGACTTACCTTACATAGGAGGGATAACCATGATATATGTAGTATTATTTGCTGATGATACTTTATTAAGTTTCATCTTAAAACAACAATTACTAAAATATAACGAAGTAAATACTGCCATACCTAAATTTAGATATATATATATATATATATATATATATATATATATATATATATATATATATATATATATATATATATATATATATATATATATATATGTAATTTTAAATGGGGTCGAGTTGAGTCGTGTCGATACCACCATTTTTTTTGGAATTACACTAGATGCGAAACATCAATTGGGCCTCCATATTATATCAAAAATAACAAGAAAACTTAGTTCTATAGCATATGCTGGTAAAACTTTAGAAATTTTACCAATCTTGAAACAGGTAGTCTAGTTAGTTTAGCTATTTCCATAGCATAATGACGTATAGTAATTTGCTATGGGGACACGTTCCTGATACTGAAATAATATTTGTTTTTCAGAAAAGGGCCATAAAAGCCTACTATGATTTAAAACCTAAAGAGTTGCTACGGCAATTTGGCCTTTCAATGCATTTACCAAAACGTAATGTGTGTACACAAAAAAAATAGTTAAAAATAATTGTTATTCATTATGTAAATACTGGGAACAGACATAACCTAGTAGCACCAGTTACTCGACTCCACCAAGTCAGTAATTTCATCTTTGGGCGATGTAAATGCTCTTTCAACAATATCCCTAAAAATATACAAATTTTGACCTCTTCACAGTTCAAAAATTTTATTAAAAAAGTATGTTTAAGAAAGGTTATTACAATATGAAGGAATTTGCAGATGATAATAACCTCGGGAAATGAGGTGATCGCTACTAAGCTATTTCTAATTTGTTTGTGTTGTTATATCGTTTTGAACATTTTTAATCAAAACAAAAGTCCCGCTGGGTTTCTTGCTAGTTTTTCACAGGACAAAGGTTTTTTCCGAACCAATGTTAATCTATAATTATTTATAATCTAAAATAAATAAAAAAGTTTCTGTTTCTGTTAACAAAACCAAACATCAATGAAACACATAAATATTAGATAGACTTTTAATTGATATAATTGCTTGAAATAGCTATTTTTTTTAATCTAATTATAAATTATTGACGGCAATTTCTATTGAGTGATTGACATGGACACGTTGTGCTCGTAGGTGAAACTTTGTACGCTTCAAACACCCTTTAGATATTCATAGTAACGTACTTGCCACCCCGTTTCATTTATAATTGGAAAGCAGTAAACGCAGTAATTATCATGAACACGCACATTTACCTCGTTGAAACATTATATGAAGTTTTTTATAGAATGGGGGTGCACAAATGAGCACACAGTCCACCTCATGGTAAGAGGATACTGTGGCTATAGACATCTACGTTTATTCTCGATTAAGCGTTGTGACTCTTAAGGACTAAGGTTACCAGTAAAACAGTCCGGTTCTCAATTCTCAGCAATAAGCTGCTATTTTACGCAGGTATTCTGTGAGAGTGAGTTCCTACCTCGGTTGAGCTGACCCATTCGTGCTACATTCAGAATATAGCTGCTACATGGCTCTACCACGTACACAGGTGTATTTAAAGTTGAATAAAATTGAACTTGACGTGCTACGTACTATAATAATTACATTTAAATATTTTATCTAATACTTAACTCTTTTCTAACTCGTTATCATTAAGTGCATCATACAATAATAATCAAGCTCAACATCATAATGACCTTCGTAGTTCAAATACTTAAGCTTAACGCTTGCAACAAATTTCACAGAATGAGAGCAACCCGGGTAGGATTCACGCCGGCACCAATGAAATTTTTCATTGCAAATTTAAGTGATGATTCACCACGTACTTAGTTTTGAAGGAAAATCGGGAGGGAGTTTGCATTCTTATTCTAAATTATAATGATATAAAATTCTTATTTTGGGGACACGTTAAGTACGCTTTCTAGCAGCGCTGCCAACTAGTTGCATTATAACCATCTCAAACAAATGGGAGGCCCTGCAGTAGGACGTATAAAGCTAAAATAAACAAAATAATAAAGCTGTAACTATATTTTAAAATTGTAATGTTAATATATCTCATTCAAACAGACGGCACGAAATAATCCGAAAGATATATGGCAATATCCTACAAATCATGTAAACTCATGTTATAAAGAGAAATGATTTGATTAATTGTATAATAATACGAGTAAACATACAATGAAATGGATAAAGTCAAGAACTGCTGAATAGATTTAAAAAATGCTTTGCCTATAGAAAGCTACTCGTACATTATCAGCTAGCCTCTGCTCGCTGATAATGTATGATTGAAGAATATGAATTGGACGATAGTTATTATGTAGTTCAGGATTAGGTATTTTTGAGAGAGGACTTATATAAGCTCTTTTTTACAATGTTGAGTGAGTTCATTGAGTAATTAATAACATATGTGACAGCTGGCAGACGGAATTCAAGCAATTTAATTATCATAAATTTACTAATCTCATCAGAATCTACCGCCTTGGAGTTAATAGCTATTACTAATAATTAGCTATTTTATCTTGAGTTACAGAAGAAATTCGAAAAAAAGAATAGTCAGAGGTTATATAGAAGCAATAGAAGCAATGGTCTGTGATCTTACAGAAGGGAATCCAAGGTAGGATTTGAGACAAAGTGACGATTTACATAATCCAGATTAAGAGATGACGGTGGCTTAGTAATAACAAGAGATTTTGAGAATTCCCACAAATCAGCAGTCGAATTGTCGGTTATATTGTCATGAATGTTACGGCGTTAAGCATTTGGTACCATCTGATTGCATCTGTTCCTTATCAATTCAAATTGTAAGTAAAAAATTACATGTAAATTGTATTTATTTGTAAAAAAATTGTAGCTGTCTACTGTAAAATCTTTTGCGCATTTAGCTACGTTTTAAAACATTTGTGACTCTAACCTCTCACTTTCGTATTGCAAGTAATACAGACCAGTCTTATTTTAACTTTTTTTTATACCAGCACGATAACAAGCGATCATACAGTTCACCTGATGGAAAATAAATGATGTAGCCCATTGGAGTTAACATTTATCCACAATAAAAATAAAAATATATAATATGCCTTGTCACTCCTGAGGACTATGATAGCATACCTGTTTTCTGGTAAAAAGGGGTCTCTGATTGTCTAACTCACCATACGAAAGACAGCAGCATTACCCTGCTATTTTACGCTTGTATTCTGTGAGTGAGTGTTTCTTGTTTTAATTTATGAAAAACTATTAAATTAAGGTAAAGTAAAGTATAAATAAGATCTAGAGTAACATTTTTGATTATTGTCTCGTATTTTTAATGTAAGACTGTCGTTTCTTGATAACTATGCCTTATTTGTAACAAAACCTCCGTGGATTAAAAACAAAGCTACCACCAGGCTGCTACAATTTTGCCTACCTATGACATGTGAACATTTCGCACTCATTTTATTACTCAGCTATTAGAACTTTTACCCAGTTGTTGAATGTAAATAGACTGTTACCTCATTTATTATTTAATAATATACAAGTCAAGTTTACAAAACGCTCATAAAAATCAGCTGCAAAAACAACAGCGACTTTATAACTTTAATGCTGAGTATTTTAGGATATATAATCGCAACATAATAGTGATTTAACTACAACTCCCATTCAGTCTAAATATGTAGTTAAATTCGCATTTGCGTTCTTAGCGTAATCAAGCGACCACTCTTACCATAAATGAACTTTATAACACAAAATGTCTTGGCGATATTGCACATCAAAATGGAAACCTTTAGTCAAAAGCACATTTTGTTGTCGGCTAGATTTCCAAGCAAGGAAAGCCAAGCAATGTTTTCTTGCGTAACAAAACATTAATTTAAATGATCATGACTTCAGAGATTTCCATTTAATATAGAAACTAATCTCACATTATAAGTAATTATATATAATTTATACATTGCTATATAAATCATATTGAGTTAAAAAGAAAAATACTATTGTTCACGCCCTGAGTTGCCCCAACAAAGGTTGACTGGACTAGGGCCCATGAGTAATCCCATCGAAGGGGCCCAACGGCCTATGAATAAATGTACAAAAAACGGCTGACAAATAAGCAAGCACTTACCTATTTCAGGAGGTAGGGTTGACCACAGGGTACCAGTCAGGTGATAAGTGAGGTGCATGTGAGTAGTGTATAGTAGTGTGTACAATGTGAGACCTGACTTAACCGTGGAAGTCGAACCGCAGATCCGCAGGCGCTGATGTTCTCCCAATGTGCGCTCCCTACAGTCGTAGATCACCAATTGACTTCTGCCTTCATTTCACTATTTCAGTTTATCATCTTTATTGTACATTATTAACTTCAAACTCAACTTAGTCAACGTTCTTCGAAATTAAAACAAGTGATACACGACACAAGTAACAAACCGCCGTTCAAAGTTCAATATTCAAGGTTCCGGGTTCACGTATCACAAATTTACAAACACGAAAACGAACGCGGCCTCTTCTGGAGTCTCAAAGTTCCGCGTTACACATAAAAAACTAAAATTCTTTCGTACGATATTAAAATACCACTCAAGCAAATTAAATATTGCAATGCGCTTCAAAATGCAGTCACTCGTTATCGCGTAATCGCACTAAAATGATAACTCAAAGTAGAAGCGATCTTAAAGCGACCTCACGAGTCTAGCGAAAACTACAATAGTAAATTCCACACGCTTCAAAGACCGGACGTTGATCGCAATCAATATTAACTTCCAAAACAATTAACCGACCCGGCGTCCGCGCAGACATTTATGTTTCTAGACTCAACAAAACTCCTCGTCGTTGCATAAATTTGCTAACAAAAACCGACACTATTTAGAGGTTATACGGGACGAGACCACGGCGTTCTAGTGACTGCGCTGCATTGACAACTTCCGACGCGCCACACCCAAAACCAACTCTGCTCGCGCGAACGTCAAACCGGTACGAATGCACCGCGCCGAGCGCCCTCTGGCGTCAATTCTTAAAATTAGCGTTTGGCGCGAACAACTATAGTTAATAGATTACACAGTCTCCCTTGATATCATCATTATTAACTCTGCAAAGCCTTGTTAAGAAAACTTAGATTCGCTGTGATGCAGTTTTTTATTCTGATTGTAATTGTTATAAAAATAACTTTTCTTATTTTTTCCACTTACAAAAAAATTGATTTCCCACGTCTAGATGTGGATACAGCAATATTGGTTTATTTTAGCTTATCCCAGTGTTAAGTGTTATGTTCTATGGCTTATAATTGTGGAAATCAGCAACTTCTATTAAGAATAAATTTGTATTACAGAAAATGGGTATATGTGCTATTCACTGCCTATAACTTACATATTTTTGAATAGAAGAGGGGGCAAACGAAAATGCGGTTCACCTAATAGTAAGTGTCGACCGCCGCCCATGAACAACTGCAACACCAGGGAAATCACAGGTGTGTTGCCAATAATTGTTGCATCGAAACTCATTTTGGACAATATTATTTATGTATATTATAAGAAACTATTTTAATACCTTTGACAGAATGAGAGATGTCTTTAACCAAATAGAGATAATTTTGACCCGCACAATAAAATCGCATCAAAAATATTTATTACCTCATGACTGGAGGTAAAATTAAATAAGATCTTAAGAACATTTATTCAATATTGATTATTACATAATACTTATTGAAAGTCATTTCAATAAGTATTATGTAGTCATCTAACTATTTCAGGTATCAATATTAAGTCTTAAATATATTTATGAAATAATCAATATATTTAACAAGTATAATTATATATTCAATAAATAATGTCATCATAATTTTGTTGTTAAAATATTATTACAATATATTACCTACGTCAGTTATCCATGCTAAAAATTACGGCTTTAACTTTTTTATTATAATTTTGTTTTAGTTATCAATAAAGTGGTAGCTCAGAGCGCCGTGGTAGCTCCGATGGTAAGTGCTCCTGTCAATTTCACAGTACGCGAGCAACCCGGGTTCGATCCCCTCAGGCACCAATGAAATTGTTACTTGCAATTTTAAGTGCTGATTTACCACGTGCGCAGCGGTGAAGGAAAACATCGTGAGGAAACCTGCATGTCTGAAAAATAAGAAAAAACTATTTCGAAGACATGTGAGTTCGCCAACACGCATCGGGGAGGCGCACCGGACACTTCTTCACCCTAAAACTGTAACTTTAACTTTTTTAACTTTTATTAAATAAATTGTTAGAATTATTTAATAAATAAATTTTCAACTGAAAACAATCGAAAAATAAATCATTTTTCAATTGTTTTTCTGTCCGTCAAAATGAGTGAATCTAACGAAGAAATTTAGTACATTCTGAAGTTTTATTACAATAACCATTTCTATATTTTTACATGCATGTATGTATGTAGGGAGCAGTGCCAGGAGATTGTCTTTATACGTGGTAGAGCCACGTTGCAACTGTATACTAGCGTACACGTGGTAAAATTAAAAATTTTATACTACCGTCTTCAATATAAATTATTAAGGATAACATTGAAGTACGTAGTACTTATTACGTAGTACATAATAACTAATGAAGGATAACTCAAAAACTACTAGTCAAATACTTGATCAAATTTATTTGGGATCACATGAGAAGCACCATCTTTCAAATAAAAAAGAATCCTCAAAATCAGTTGCACTATTAAAAATTTATGAGGTAACACACATAAAAAATACAGTCGAGTTGAGTACTTCCTCCTTTTTGAAGCCAGTACAAAATGATATAGGTCTAGGTTTGTGCATCTACGAGTATTTGTAAGAAAACTATTTTGCTCATTAGCAAGAATATTATATTTATCCAAAAAAATAAAAAAAACCTTTATGCACAATTTTACTGTTATGTATACTGTGATTTCTTTTATTATTTTTGTTAATATTTCATCGGGTCTCTTTAAATACTTCATGATATGTAGCCGTTAAAGAACACAGAGTCTATAAAATGATTGTTTAAGTAAGTAGCCATTAGTTTTTTATTTGTTATTGTTTTATAATTGGCCACAATCTGTGGTATAATTCTTTGCATAAAATATAATATTTTTTTTATTAGAGACCAAGTAGCCTTAGTTGTTTTAGTAGAATTTTCTATAAATCGTTTATTTGCTTTTTTAATCGAACACTTTGTACAAGTCTTTAGTATTGATGCATGTTTTAAATACTTCGTCTTAATTTTTTTTTTTCCTTCGTATTTATATTCTTTTTATAAGTATCTTTTTTTTAATTTAATGGATACCTTCTTACCTTTTGTAAGCCATCTGTTCTTGTTGTTTGAGTCATTATTATTCCAATTTAAGGGAAACATAAATCAAAAAATAATTTATATGTATATATGACGCTGTTGTAGGCTTTGTTTACATTAACTTGTTCTGAGAGTACCTCTGAGAAAAAAAAATTCCAAGCATTTCTTGAATTTATGAATATGTTCTTTAGAATAGTCTATTTGGTATATAAACTAGAGTTCTATATTTTGTCTTCGTTTAAAAGGTATACATAATGATTGCCTGCTCAGAAATTTAATACATATATTCTAGTAATTCTACCTTTAAAATTACTCAAAATATTATCTTTACAAGTTTTAGTTGTCTTTGTTATCTCTGTCGACTCGAATATTATAGGTCTGATTGAAATTGATAAGGTATCGTATGCTTTTTCGCGCTTGGGAGGAGCTATTAATTAAAATCACCACGAATTAGTCTTGAAATTATTTTAGTAGCTGATATTACACTTTTTTTAAATTTTTCAAAAATTATGTTAATATCACTTCCTAGAATCCAATATATGTAAAGTATTAACAATATTTTTTTTAAACTGCTATTCCAAAGTCCAGACTTCATAGAACTAGCCGTAGATGTATAACTATTTTATAATACATAAATATAATTCCCTGTTATATTACTAATTTGTCTTTTTCATTAATTCAAAGCGTATGATAAGCATTTTTATTCATTATTTATCATCTTCATTACAGCCTTTGATAAGTCCACTGCTGAACATTGGCCTCCCCCAAGGAATGCCACAAAGCACGGTCCTGAGCCAACTGCATCCATCAACTTCCTGCATGTGTTACCAGGTCATCTCGTGGGGGATCGCCCTACACTTCGCCTACCGGTACGAGGCTGCCACTTGAGACCCTTTCTTCCCCATCGGTTGTCGGTTCTTCGAGCTATATGGCCGGCCCACTGCCACTTCAGCTTACTAATCCGTTGGGCTATGTCGGTTACTCTGGTTCTACTGCGGATATCCTCATTTCTAAGTTTATCACGCAGAGAAAACCCGAGCATAGCCCTCTCCGTAGCTCGCTGAACGACCTTGAGCTTTCTCGTAGGGCCAGCAGTAAAGGATCACGTCTCAGATCCGTAAGTCATCACTGGCAACACGCACTGGTTGTACAATTTCGTTTTAAGGATTTGAGGTATGTCTGACGAGAAGATGTGTCGTAGTTTCCCGAACGTTGCCCAGCCGAATTGAATCCGTCGATTGACCTCTCGGTCGAAGTTGGACTTACTTAGTCGGACTATTTGTCCCAGATAAACATTCTCGTCAACAACTTTGAGCTTATTGCTCCCAACAACTACCGGCATAGGTTTGACATGGACGTTAAACATGATTTTTATTTTGTCCATATTCATCTTAAGAGCTATCTTAAGAGTTTCGGGGATATAACGTCACCCTGTCTTACACCTCTCTGCAATTGGACAGGTTTCGTACTTTGGTTCTGTACTCGGATAGCCATCGTTGCCCTACTGTACAAGCACTTCAGCACTACGATATACCGATTGTCAACTTGGCACCGCTGAAGGGACTGCAGCACCGCCCAAATTTCGACGGAATCAAAGGCTTTCTCATAGGCCACATATGCCAGGCATAGTGGCAAATTGTACTCTTCAGACATCTGTACAATTTACCGAAGGGTATGTATGTGGTCTATGGTGCTAAAGCCCTTTCGGAAACCGGCTTGTTTGGGAGGCTGTAAGTCGTCAAGTCTGCGCGCGAGACGATTCGTAATGACTCTCGAAAACAGCACGTACACGCGGCTCAGAATGAAAATCGGTCTGTAGTTCATCAAAAGAGCTTTGTCGCCTTTCTTGAAGAAAAAGTCCACCGCAATTCTGCTCCACGCCTCCGGTGTAATGCCACCATGGAGGACGGAATTAAAGAGCTTATGAAGGACTTCAAGTACCGGTTTTCCACCCGTTTTCAGAAGCTCCGCTGTAATTCCATCCTCGCCTGGGGCCTTGATGTTCTTAATGTGCTGGAGAGCCATTCTAATCTAGCTCAGACTGACGTCCTGAATATTTTCGGAATAGTGTTGGATAAGACTCGCTCTTGGATCGTTACTCACTCTTGCGTGTGGCTCCAACGATGACGTGCACAGCTGCCCATAGAACCTCTCAATCTCACTCAAAATCTCAGGTGCCCCGGAAACGATGCTGCCACACTCGGTCTTCAGTTTTGACAGTTCGCTCTTTCTGGCAGACAGATCTCTGGCAAAGATTTTGGAGCCTTGGTTCCGCTCGATCGCTTCTTCAGTGCAAGCTGTATTGAAGAAGCGATGCGTATACCTGATTGGTGCGTATACCTGTATGACCTTCAGCGAATACCGTTTGGTGATTCTGAGTATAAAGTACGCAACCCTCGTCGACACACTCTCAATCCTTACAACGTTGTTAACGAGAGACTTGTGGACGATAAATCCGACACCTCCTTGGGACAGATGGTTGCCCTCCCGGTGACAGAGCAAGTTGCCGGATTCGAGGATTACCGTGTCCTCCCCCTCTCTTCGGACTTCAGATAATCCTATAATATGCCAGCGTAACTTGTCTATCTCTTCTTCCAGCTCCACAATCTTCTCGTCAGTCCTCAGGGTGCGTGCGTTGTATGTTGCCAGGTCGAGTCGTCTTAGGTGGCAACCGAACCTCCACCAGAGATTCTTAGAACCCCCTGCCCCGCTGTTACCATGGTCGCCACCGTAGCCAGGAATAGCGGGGCCTCCGGGGACTGGGGGCTGTCTCTTAGTAACTATATTCATTTGGGGGGTATTTGCCATAGTTGCCACGCTTGGCGAGCGGGTTGCCAACCGCAGTTTCTTTATTGTTATCAGGAAGATGCTGCTGCCTGTCTCCTGCCTGTTTCCCTTTGTCGCCTTTTACGACACCCACGGGAAGATATGGGGTAGTGGATACTCTTAAACGCCACTACACGGCTAAGCATTTTTATTTAGAAAGAATATTATAAATTACATAATTATTTAAAAGATAAATATGCTCGAACATTTTTTACTTCTGTATTAACTTTATAAGATTAATTTGAAACTGTTGGGAGTAATTCTTGTGCGTTTCTTGCCTTTCCGCGGTAGGGACTTGTTGAAGCGATGGCGTATCTTTTTAATTTTAAAATCTGATTTGTAAAAGCCTGACATGACATGACATGACATTTGAATAAAAACAATATTTGACTTTGAATTTGAAATTATATTGCTTAGTCGACTAAAATCCATTGAAAAAATTTATTCATGAACTTGTGCACTATTTCTCCAGTATTATCCTTGAAATGGGACTGTGGTACGCAACGGAGATTTTCAACTACCCTTAGTGTCCTATAAATTAATAAACTATTGATTCACAAGTCCAAAATCCCTTTATTCCAATTTTTACTAATTTCAAATACAAGAAAACTATTTCGAAAACTAATTAAGGTTAAAAGTTGAAAACAAACGAATGTCGACAAATAATTGAAAGTTCATCGACGAGCATCGCCGACTTTGAAATACGTACGACTTGTTACGAGGAAATTGTAACTACTTAGTCAATACAGTCGAAAATAACATGAAATCTTTTTTATCTTAGCTCCTTATTATATAAGTTAGGAAAGACTAGTTTTTTTTTAACTTATTTACGTATATAGTGAACATCATTGTTTAAGCCGAATTTGAAGAATTAAAAAGAAGTAAATAATTTTATATCCTAAAGTCGGTGTTCAGACATACTGTAAAGAATAATTAAAATCTCAAATTCTGTATGTGAAATTATTTTATCTTTTTCTCTCTTAAAGTTTATTGAATGGACCAATATTACAATATCAATGTTGTCAAAATACGAGTAGTTACGTTAAAAACTTCATCACGTATTTTGCCACCCTTAGGGATAATTTTTTTAAATTTTTATGGAACTACATCTCCGAAGTTATTAAAAAAGGAATCATCGAATTCGGTTCACAATTAATAAATATATCGCGTAACATACATACAAAGTAAAAATAAAATCACACTCGAACTTGAACGGAGTCTATTTGAGTTATTTATAAATGTTTTGTCTGTTGTTCTGTTATGACGTGGCTCCTTTTTTAAATTGTGCTTTGAGAACTAAGGTGGTTAAGAATTATTTGATAAATACAATTTCTGAGTACGTTGCAAAATATTTTAAAGCTTACATAAAGACGACGACAAACACACATTCACCTGATGGTAAGAGGTTCCTATGGCCTATATACATGTATCCTTGGTTATGAATCCAAATGCAGATGAGTAACCCGTGAGGACTAAGGTGGAATGCCTCGTTTCCAGTAAAAAGGGTCTTCGGTTCTCTACACTAACCATATGAAACAAGCGGCGTTAAACTGCTATTTTACGCTGGTATTCCGTGAGAACGTGGCCCTTCCCCGGTCCTATTCATCCTAAAGCTAAACTACAAATATAGCTGCAGCAAATAAGGGCATAACATTATTTATCGGATTTCCATGCCATTACTTTTTTTTATAGGATAAGGGTGACAAACAAGCACACAGTCCACCTGGTGGTAAGTGGTTGCTGTGGTCCATAGACATCTACGTCTATCTTCGATTACTAATCAAAATGCAGATGTTTTATCACCCGTGAGGACTAAGATGAAATGCCTCGTTTCCAGTAAAAAGGGTCTCCGGTTCTCTACACTCACCATACGAAACACCGCAGCGTGTTGCTATTTTACGTTGGTATTCTGTGAGAGCGTGGTCCTTCCCCGGCCGACCCATTCGAGCTACAACCATAATATAGCTGCAGCATGGCTCTATCACGTATAAAACCTATTAGATTTAAAAATATATATGAATCTGTTGTTAGTATAGTAGCCAGCGAAAATAAATTATATACATAAAAGTCCTTAGGAAGTAACTTAGTAACTTGAAGGTCGAGTTCATTCGATGTTAGCCTTCATCATTTATTTAAACGGACACGTGTATTTACTACACAGACCTCTGGCCATTACATCATAAACGTAACCTAGAATGGACAAAGGAAACTAATAGATAATCGACTTTTATATGTTAGTTTGGCCTACGATGAAAGAAGGAAGATCTCATGCCGAGAAAGATGTTCAGTCCTGAAAGTGAGAAATTTTCTGTGTGATAGTACGGATCTTTTGTGTTTATGGAAAAGTTGTTCGGAAACTCTGTGTTCGATATCGTAAAGCAATGAATGCGCTCTCAAATAACCCTTCTGTTCAAACTAACGGTTAATGCATATATTTAATAAAGGATTCAAGTGTCTAGTACCCTGGAGTTGGTGATGAGTTGTGAAGGAGGCAAGTAATCTGCAAGATATCTATAAAACAAAGCCGGGCTGTAGGATTTAAATCCATGTCAAACACTGTAGGTTTTTATAAAACTGAAGTTATGAACGAACTCATAATCCACCTGATGGTAAGTGGCTATTGCAATCTATGGAAACCTGCGGCCAATATCAAACAAGAAAGGCTACACACGAACAGGGCAGTGCAGGTACTTCTATTTAACAGCAGAATTAAAGACTGCAGATGATCACTGCAGAGACTGATGATGATTTGACGTCCAAATTTTTTTATAGGATAGGGTTACAAACGAGCACACAGTCCACTTGATGGTAAGTGATTGATGTGACCCATAGATATCCACATCTATCCTCAATAAAGTATCAAAATGCAAATGCGTTGTCACCCGTGAGGACTAAGATGGAATGCCTCTTTTCCAGTATAAAGAGTCTCCGGTTCTCTATACTCATCATACGAAACACAGCAGTGTTAAGCTGCTATTTTACGCTGGTATTCTGTGAGAGCGTGGTCCTTCCCCGGTCGAGCCGACACATTCGTGCTACAACTATACTACTACTAATATAGCTGCAGCATGGCTCTTTCACGTAAAAAGATGTTTGAAAAATTTCAGTCATGAGATTCATGCTACAGTAGTTGTTCCCTCTATTGCCGTAATTGTGGTACAGTGACAGCGCTACCATAAGCCAGAGTAAAAAAAACTTTATAGCAATCATTGAGTTATATGTACTACGTACTAGAGAAGCCATTCCAAACAAAAATTGTGTCCTACTCTATGTCTTCGCGCATGCGCGGGAGTAGTAGTCGCGCATGCGCGAAGGCTTTAATTTGATATAAAATAAGATATTAATATAAACATAAATATAAGAATTTAATTTAAAATATGTTAATTTAATCTAAACAAACATATTTCTTAATAAAATGTAATAATAATTATTTTATGGAATTCACAAATCTTCAATTTACGCAATATTTAGTTTGTATGGATTGCACTACAGTTCATTTGAACGTAGTCAATGTTCGAAATGGCTTCTCTAGTACGTAGTTCATATAACTCAATGATTGCTATAAAGTTTTTTTCACGGGAAGAATGAGACTAAGATATTCAGCAAATAATTAAGCATTATTCCTCATAGAATGGATTTAATCATTCTACATTATATTCCATAAAAATATTTCGTATATATTTGTGTCTATTTTTTACAGAAAATTGCAGAATGTGCTAAGATATTCTAGAAATACACACATTTAAAATGATAAATATGTAAAAAAAACTTACTATAACAATAAGTCATGTCTGTATTTTAATATGAAGAAAATTTATAATGTATAATAAAATATTAATTTAAAATTTTACCAATAAACAAGCTTTGTTAGTGCGTTGTTTATACTCAATATGTTGTTTTAAGTAATGTTGGATTTACTTTATGTGAAATATAGCGCATTATAATTCAGGACAGACCCTTATTCAAATTTTTCCTAAAAATGTTTTATATTGAATCCTGCTTAAATGAAAGCTTCATCCCAATTGAATCCAGATCAAATAAATCCTACAACCTCAAGTATTCAGTAATATTAGAGAAGCATGGATTCAAACAATGTGTCCATGACCCGAGATCTAATAACAGCGTGGCATAAATATTGATTTCAGCTAAATATCAGCACAAGTCCCTCGAATAGGTTGATATTAATTATCGAGTGGAGCGTTCGTCTACAATCGTAAATAATTAACGTATTCAATGTGTATTTAATTTGAAAAAAATAATAAGCTTTATTTATATTAAGATATTATAAATATAACTAATAACCACCGGCTTGAGACCACCTGGTCTAAGAGGCATCGGCGTATGAGTACCGAAAACTATTCAACCTCAATTTTTTAAAGCGATACTCTAAATTGTACTGTTGATCATACAAATCTTCAATTTCAAAAAAAAAATCATAACTACAAAAAGTTAATATTTTCGGAGTTATGAATTTTTAAAGGTTTGAAAAATCCCATATTTTGACCTATAAAAATATATAAAGATGGTCAATCAATTCTTTAATGTAGCACATGATAACATACATTTAGCTCTTTGGCTCTTTTTTTTTAAAAACGTTCCGACCCATTCCGGCACATTTTTTTTTGCAAATCAATAATCCTAGAGGTATCATTTTTTTATTTCCTATATAATATTTCTTTTCGTTTAGCACGTAGCAGCACTACATGGCCACATTACGGTACAATATTTTCGAAAAATTAAAATAAGTGGTACCGACCATTTTTAAAACAGAAATTTGTCGCGAAATATATGTATGAAATATATTGTTCTACTAGCAGTTCCCCGCGACTTCTCCCGCGTTCAATTTAGGGTTTTAATTTTTTTGCGCGGAACTTTAATTCTTTTTCTAAAATAAAAGTAGCGTAATTTACTCCTTATAACATCAGCTATCTGCCCGTAAAAGTCCGTTTCGGAGATTAGCCGGAACAAACAGACAGACATATTTTAAAAATTGTGTTTTTGTTTTATGTACCATATACACTTTCAAATGTATTTAGTAAAAAGCTGTTATTTTGATATTACAAACAGACAATTCAAATTTATTTATTTGTATAGATTTATAGATAAGTATTTTCCAATGTGGCACATCTTTGTATACATTGAGTACATCTCGGCACATTTTTTTCAAATTTATCCAAATGGTTGTGCTAATTTCATTCAAAATATTTGCATTTTGTTCTAAAATGCGCTTATAGTCGTTGAATTTCTATTATAAAAATATTACCTCTATTCCTCCTCTATTGACAACAATATATACATAAGTTAAAACTTGATATAACAACAAGAGAGGCCCAAGTACGGTAGTGGACTTTTATAGGTTGATTAAGAAAAAGATAAAGATACTAACTAAATTAATCAATTGTTGAAATGATCAGTTGAATTGGTGAGAACTTAGCTTCGATTTCTGAACATGACTACCAAAGCTTATATATTAACGAGTAGCTGTGCCCTTGACTTTATTCGCATGAAAAGATTCTATGTGATTGAAGTCACTTTACTCTAGTCTTTCATTACTTTAAAGCTGAGAAAAATGGTAATTTACCACTCGCTTTGGAGCTTTAATAGTTTGGACTAAGAATTAATATTATAAAATTCATCAATTTTTGAACTCACGAACTTACGAGATGAATTAAAACAAAAATTTAATTTACGACGAGAGTTTTAGTTTAGATCATAATGTATTTTTAAAAATATGTCTCATAGACGCCTACGATAAGCTATTTTGCCAATAACTAAAATAAGAATTGTGTGCACTATGGGTCGGCTATTCGACAAGCCCGGAATGAGATCACGAGCAAGGTCAAAGGTATATAATGACTTAGAACTTCAAAATATTAGACTTTTGAATTATCATTCTTTTCTTGTTATGTATTTATTTTCGTCGTCACACTATCTAGTGCCGCACTAAAATTCGCCACTAAATTACCGGCACGAGGATGCTACTCGAGGACCTTTCTTCCCCATCGGTTGTCGGTTCTTCGAGCTATACGGCCAGCCCATTGCCACTTCAGCTTACTAATCCGTTGGGCTAAGTCGGTCACTCTGATTCTAATTCAGATATCTTTATTTTTAAGCCTAACATTCAGAGAAACCTCGAGAATAGCCCTCTCCATAGCTCGCTGAGCTACCTTAAGCTTTTTCATACGACCAGCTGTGAAGGACCACGTCTCAGGTCCCTAAGTCATCACTAGCAACACGCACGGGTTGTACATTGTACAATCCGTGCAGTCGTGTAAAGTAGTTATTGACAAACGGATAAACGGACAGGCAACACTATTAGCATAATATGTTTATCCTTTCTTTCCTTTTCAGGCATGGAACCCTAATAACGTTTCGTTTCCTCTTAGAACTCGTTCTCCAATAAGAAAAGTGTATTATAAAAATACACTTTTATAATAGAATTAGATTACCTCATGAAAGGCTTAATATTGTTTTACTTGCATAAAACATAATAAAAGTACTTGAAAATAGAGAAATAAGACGAATATTATTACACATAAATAAAGTACCATATTATAACGTATACACTGAAAAAGGGCCAAAAACTCGATCTAATTTACCAATGCCCGATGTGCCGCTGCGACAATAGGGTAACGACGTAGTCAGAGATAGATAAGTACGGTCAATATACAAAGAAACCCGAAAACAATCAATCTGTGACTTTTGTACAAAAGCTAATAGCTGTTGGGATTTAATCCGGCGAAATGGGGGTAGAGTTACAGGGGATGGGTCATTATGACCCTAATTTTAACTTAAAATATTTCAATATTTATATGAAAATAACTATTTAAACGTAGCTTTGTTGTATATATTAACAAATAAATAAATAACTACCAGCGAAAATATTAAATCATTCAATAAAAAATACCAACAAAATGTATCATTCATACTCGTTATGGATTATTGTGTTGTCGAAGGCTAACCATCTGGTTGTAAGTTCCATTACAATAATACTTGGAGGATGCAAAAGAAAAGGTATTATTAAGGCAGAATTTAATTTACATTCTGAAGTAAACAAAACTATCACAAAAATATTTAGTTCCCAAGTCAATGAAAATATATAAGTAGTAAGAGTTCTGGAATTGCTAGACATGGACCTCTCCCGTTATGGAGAAGATTTGTCTCAATAGTCACGCTTGATAGGTTGATTGACGATCGTAGTGCAAGATGTCTCGCACCTTTGCCGCTGTTCCTTTTCGTTCATCCTCATATTTTACGTGTTACGTTAATAGGATAGTTATGCCGTCATCTATCAGAAACCATAAAGGCCTTTCCAGTATTTTTCATCCTCGAACACCCACGAACTAAGTGATGTGCTGGATTCCCTTATGCCGCCACAAGAAAAATCATCATATGTAATAGTATCAAATTTCATATTACATAATATTATGCAGGTACAACAAATCCCCCCACAATTGGCGAGGCCCATGTCCAACAGTGGACGTTTGCGGGGTGATTAGGAAGAATGGAATACAATCAATATTTCCTTTGTAAAAACGTATAGAGCTTTCTTTCTACGTGGTAGTGATACGTTATACTTTTTGCTCTTATTCTTTTGTAAATAATTTATAACTGTTGTTGTAGTAATCAAAACAAAATTCTTCTGTTTGCAATATATGAGTATATTGCAGATATAATGGAGAAATTAAATATTTTACCCACGTACAATTACATAGGAACAATAGAATACTGATTCAATTTCTTTCATTTCACAAAAGCTAATACTGCAGAAAGTAGAACTTATTTATTTTAGAATTTGTCGTAAATTGAAAACAACAGTTTTTTAACGGTTAATTTAAATAGAATATTTCATTTTTGACAACTGTTCAGTATTTTATTTAGAAAAATAAATTTGAAAGGGACGAAGAGAGAACGAAGTGTGAAATATGGGTAAATCAGGAATGTCTAGAACAGGTAAATGAAATTGTATACTTGGGAAGTGCTTTTAGCCGGGATGGAAGATGTGATTTAGATGTGGACAGGCGTGTCGCTGCCGGGAACAAAGTTAAAGGGCACCTTAACTGCGTTAGTCAAAAGGCAAGGCGTAGCGAAGAGTGCACGCCTTGCAATACATAACGCAGTGTTGGTACCGACTTTGTTATATGGCAGCGAAACCTGGGTATGCCGAAGAAGCATAAAAGTAAGTTGAATGCAGTGGAGATGCGATCTCTTCGTAAAATGTGCGGCGTTACTATGGCCGACCGAAAGCGAAACGAAGAGATTCGCAATATGGCAGGTTTGAAAGATGACCTTATCACAAAAATTGATAAGGGCGTGCTTCGGTGGTTTGGGCACGTTGAGCGAATGAGTGAAGACCGAATGGTGAAGAAAATATATAGCGCGAAAGTTAATATTAAAAGGTGTCGAGGTAGACCGAGACTAACTTTCGAAGACCATGTGAGCAAATTGCTCGAAGAGGGTAGGGTCAAGAGTACTCGGATACCTAGACGTGCATGTATGAAGAAGATAATGAATCTGAAAGAAGCGAAAGAGATATGTAAGGATCGTGACACTTGGCGATCTGTTCTCTCTGGCTACCCCGTCAGGGATTGTGCGTGAAGATAAATAAATAAATAAATAAATAAAAATAATAAGCAATGTGAAATATTATTAAATGGTGAAACGGTCATCAACTAATGCGTTAATTGAGAAAAAAATAATCATCACCATCATCATCATTACAGCCCTTCACAAGTCCACTGCTGAACATAGGCCTCCCCCAAAGAATGCCACAAAACACGGTCCTGAGCCACCAGCATCCATCGACTTCCTGCATATCTTACCCGGTCGTCACTCCATATAGTGGGGGGACGCCCTACACTTCGCCTGCCGGTACGAGGCTACCACTCGAGAACCTTTCTTCCCCATCGTTTGTCGGTTTTTCGAGCTATATGGCTAAATAAAATAAAATATTTGAGACTTAAATGAGTGTAAAGAAAAGAGTAAATAAATATAACATTACTAATAGTCCTGCTCTTTTTTATGCGAGGGTTAATAGAGTACTAAGCCCGCCGCGCTGCGTTAGTTCATATTGGTAGACTATACACAAAATGCTCGCATGAAAAAGAGCAGCATTTAAAGGCGTAGGGGCAGGGGTCAATTCCGCCTGCTGATTACAAATACGTCGTTTGCCGGCGCTCTCGAACTTTGCCACACCTTTCCCTTTGCCACCCCTACTTCCCCCTCTTTTAACCCTGGTCTACACAAGCAAAGGACGCTGACCCGTGGTGAGATCACCATTTTGACTCCTAGATGCTCACATTGACGCCATCCCAGGCTTACTCCGCGGATTGCAGGGTTTTGAAGATTGAGATTGGAGCGGTTCTTGTTACTTTAAAGATCAGGGGTGGCTCAAACACGGCACCGATCGTGTATGAGCCACCCCTGATCTTTAAATTTATAATTTATAAACCAAAGACAATTCTGCCACCTGCCACCCGGATAGCCTCCGCTGATAGTCGTCCAGAGAGAAGTCTACTATGAACCCATTATCCTCACCCCTGCAGTAGCAGATTTTCCAAAGCAATACAGAGCTTTCATTTCGTGCCCTCATTAGCACAGCAGCCTTTTCCGGAAAGTCAGCTACGCTGCGGGGCAGATAGGTGATGCCCGGCTGTAGCTAGGTAGTTAAGTATTTACACACACAACGCAATTTCTAATAATATTGAGAACTCTGCCTCCGGCCAAGGCTTCAGGTTATGCGTGACGATTCGTAATGACTCTCAAAAACAACATGTAGACGCGGATTAGAACGGAAATCGGTCTGTCGTTCTTCAAGCGAGCGTTATCGCCTTTCTTGAAGAACAAGACCACCGCACTACTTCTCCAAGCCTCCGAAGTAGTCCCACTATGGTAGACGGAATTAAAGAGCTTTTGAAGGACTTCAAGTACCGGTTTTCCACCCGCTTTCAGAAGCTCCACTGTAAGTCCATCCTCGCTTTGTAGTTTTGAGGTGCTGGAGAGCCATTCTAATCTCGCTCAGAGTGACGCTGAGATATCATCGGAATAGTGTCGGATCAGACTCGCTGTTGGATTGTTACTAATACATGCGTGTGGTTACTACGATGACGTGTACAGCTGCCCATAGAACCTCTCAATCCCACTCAAAATCTCAGATGTCTCGGAAACGATGCTGCCGCACTCGGTATTTAGCTTTGACAGTTGACTCTTTCTGTCTGTTTCTGTCTGTCGTTTAATACAAGCTGTATTGAAGAAGCGTAAGTTCCGCCGCATGCATTTGGAGATCTGTCTGTTCTGTCAAGTTTGTATAAGACTGCAGTTTCATTTCCCGTCTAACGTCCATGAGATTAAGAGTGTGATCGGAAAGTGTTTGTGTTCTTCTGCGGCGGGTCTTGAAGAACTTAGCTCCGACCGCATGGACAATTTTACGAGCTTATTATTCATATCGTCTACTTCATTGCAGTCTTCGCGGCAATGAAAATGGTTTTGTAACTCGAGCTGAAAGTTTCGGCATTTTTGATTAGAGCAAGAGGGGACGGAGCATTGACTTCATTAGACGAGGCTTTTCCAACTTACCGTTTAGATTCAGCATGCCTCTAACTATTCGATGATGACTACCAATTTACACCCTCGTGATCACTGAGACATCAATGAACAGTTGTCGTCTAGTCGTCATAATGAAGTCAATCTCATTTTTTGTCGAACCGTCGGGGCTCGACCAGGTCTACTCCCTGTGGGGCCGCTTCTGGAAGAAAGAGTTATTCCCCTTCATGCCCCAAGGGTTCCATCGCCCTATATTTCAAATTTCCCTACCTATGATTTTGGTTGATTGAAAATGTAATGAATTCTTTTGTAAACAACAAAAAAGTTGCAATATGCATTCCTAAGCACCGCTTTTCGTGACTTCAAATTGGTTCTACTCACTAAAGTCATAATATAATTTCTCCTTTATATAGGGAAACACGGTCTGTATGTTGATAGTTGTTTTATATAGAACAAGCATACCAGGATTTGAGTCGCAAATCTATTGTAACTTTACGAACATTATATTGCCAACAAAAGATGGTGGGAAGAAATTTTCACCATTATAGGTTCTACTTATTCAATCACTTACTCTGCTGATTATTGATTATGTCGATATATGTGTTAAGTTTCTGTAATGTTAATGCTGTTAAATTACACGGCTTTTACAGTTTTATTGGACTCAGCTCTCGCGGCATTTTGAGACGGGGCCCACCACGCTTGTTCGGACGGCGGCAGATGCTTAACCATGTAATGTTATGTGATCACAAAACTGCACACAATATTATCAACCCCAAGATTATCGATTTTAGTGCAACGATGCTTGCATCTGAACAAGGGTAGCGGGTCCCGGCTCTGATGGCTAACTCGTGTCGTTTGATATTCCGGGTGGTGAGAACCGCCCAGGGACGCAAGTATATGATGTGTACGCAGTGTAGATGTGTGCTGCGCATGTCTGTGGACTCGCTGCTTCTCATCTGTTATTGTCCTAATAATGTTTATCGCACTAGATGATTGTGTAGTTTTTGTGTGACTGGCTGGTGAAATTTCGTCTAGGGGAACAGAGGGTTCGATTAGAACGTTCCGGGGCCTCCGAAAAGCTTCTTTAAGGTTCGAATTCGGAATGTAGGTGGCTGCGTTTACCACTAGAGGGTTGGGATGTATCTGGGCCCTATTGAAATAGCGCCGAGACATATACTTGAAATATTCAGATATCATCGAATGTTGACAATCTCTGTGTAAGTCGGAGTTTCACTGGTACCATAATGATACCGAATGAATCTATTTGGTCAACTGTGGGCTGCGTGCGCCCAAACTACGTTTGCGTAAGACATAATAGATTTTACTCGGACTTCGTAAAGATGGAGTCTTAAAGACAGTTTGTTCTTGCTGTTAACTAGCGGTTGGAAGCATTTAGTGACGAATTTTGCACGGTTGCGGACATTGCGAATGATTTCGCGAATGTCATGTCATACCTTGGTCGAATGTTACCCCTAGATATTTGACAGTTGATTGCTAGGAGATCTGGCAGCCATACAGGGGGATCGTACCTATCGATTTCTTGGGGTTTTTGTTTTGAAGTTTGAAAGTGGAGATCCTTTGAAAGTATATTGCTAGACTTTTCTCAGGATTCACTTCGATTTTCCATAGGCAAAACTAGTCGCCTAAGCGGTTGACGACAGATTTTAGCATCTTGCCTGCCTGCCTTGCCTCTTTTCGTAAGTCTAGAAAGAAGAGCGTTAAATATGCATAGTAGGAGGCAAACAAGCGGCGCGGAGAGAGATTTCAGTACCCTGTGTCTAATGCCATCGGGGCCGGGTGCTGATTTCTTTTTAAGGCCTTTAATTACTTCTATGACTTCGTCGACAGTCACAGGATCTAAAGGGTCACCCGAAGATGGTAGTACAGACTTACTCTCGACCTCCGCTTCGACCTCTGCAAGGTGAGCAGGATATGTAGGTTGTCTAGAGATACATTGGCTCTCTAAACTGTCAGCGAGGCATTCGGCCTTTTCAGAGTTCTCAAAGGCGAGATCGAGGTTTCCTGGCCTGGCTAAAGGTGTATGAACTAATCGCCCTAAACTTAGGGTGTACACCAAACTTTGTAACGCGTCCTAGGTAGGAAGTTTTAGATATAACCTTTACTACCAATAACATATCCAGGCGGATTACTAACTGGCATGTTAGTAGTGAAAACTCGATGTCTGATCACAAGTACATTACGTTTGTGATTAAAGTATCACCAAATTATGAAACGGTTGCTTTTAGGGATCAAAAGCGCCCTCATGGGATGTCTACAGGAATTTGGAAACATTTCCTAAAAGCATAAAAACGATTGAATGTCTGGAGTTAGCGGCGGAGACGGTAACCGTAGGTATCCGTGAAGCCTTCGAAAACAATTTTGCCGTTACAACCAAGATCTTAACACGGAATGTTCCTTGGTGGAACACTAAGGTAAAGGAGCTCAGGGAAAAGACCAGAAAACTATTAAATAGGGCTAAAAAACCGATTATAATAAAGAAATTAGGAAAGCTAAGATCGCATATTAAGAAGCATCGTGGAGAAAGCTATGCGAGAAAGTTGAGTCTTTGCCTCGCAGTGCAAAACTGCACAAAAGCTAAACCTAATCAGATCGCGTTTCTTAAAAAGCCTGATGGTAACTTCACTAATAGTGAAACGGAAACACTGGAGCTACTAGCGTCAACTCATTTCCCAGTGTCACATAAGACTATAGCATCAAACTCTTTCAAAGCCCTACGAAGGCCTTGTAATGATGACTGGTGTAGGAAAAACAAGGTCAAACCTAATATAAAACATCAGTCTTATGCATGATTTCAGATATCACGCGTCCATTATATACTTTTAACAAAAAGTATACAGTAGAACTACCCTCCAGAGAAGACTGGCTGAATGAGCAGGTCACCTGTGAGGTCGGTAGCCTTACTGGTACACAGATGCGTTAAAAATAGGCCTCAACGTAGGCTTTGTAATTTATGGGAAACGCCCCAAATTTAAACTTAGTATGAATTTGGGTAGATTCATCTCTATCTTCCAGGCAGAAATTTTCGCCATACTTCAGTGTGCGGAAATCAATCTGCAGAAATGCTACGTTAACCATATAATCTATATTAACTCTGATAGTTAAGCAGTACTGCTAGCGCTGAGATCAAACTTGTTGAACTCGAAGCTAGTTGGAGACTGCGTGAAACGTCTAAACGCACTGGGAGGTAACAACTAGGTCGGCTTAAGGTGGATTCCGGGTAACGCGGGTATTGTAGGAAATGAAACTGCCGACAAGTTCGCACGGGAGGGCTCAAACAATTTTCGCCCGAGCCATTTTGTGGAATCTCAAAAAGCCTTGCCCGATTGACCCTGAAAACTCTTTAGTACAATAAATCACTTAAGCTCTGGTCTGGTACACCATGCTTAAAACATTCTAAATCCTTAATCCGGGCTTTCCATTGAAGTTTCGCTTCAGAAGCCCTGGGATTAGGTAAAAATAAAATGCGCATTCTGATAAGATCCATCACTTCACATTTTTGTCTTAAAAAGCACATGTCCATCCTGGGACTATGCGATTCAAGGATGTGCTGGTTTTGCTCTCTAGAGGAGGAAACGCCTTTACACATCCTGACAAACTGCGGACCGTTAATGCACAAACGCAGCACTCATCTGGGAAACTATGTACATCGCCCATAAGAAGTGAAATTACTCAGAGCTTAGCAACTTTTCATTCATGGGCTTAGCAAGGAACTGTACATATAGCAGCTATCATAATAGATCTTTTAGGTCGCAGTGATACTGGTATCTCTAGATCTGCTGTCTCATAGCTGCTCGTACATAATAAAAAAAGGTGGCATATGTGAGGATTTTTCTGCTCTCAGAGCTCGGGTCAACTGCCAGAAGGCATTTTGATATGGCTGGATATCCTCCAGCAGATTATCCCACTTATCATGTCTTAATTTGCTAATGCACTGTTTCATCTCGTTTTGGAGGTTGCGCAGTCGAATTTTGTTGTCTAAAGTACGGTAGTGATCATATTGTCTTAGGGCCGCGTTTATTGCTCTGATAAGCTGTCAAATATAACTAAACTAAGCTTCCGGTGTCGATTACTCGACACACGTACCCTACGAGAGTATTTTTCAACTGTAGAGGTGAAGTAGGCCGATAGGGCGCTAATCGCCTTCTTTGCCTCCTCTGGTGTGGCAAATATTGTCTGGGATTTTATTTCATAGCTTTTAATAGCTGACCTTATGTTAGTCTACGATGGTTTTGGTTTAAAGCAAATCACCTGTGGGCTGGCCCAGCTACATTAGGACTGGTCTATCGTCTGAGTTGAGTTCTAAAATGATCTCAATCAATGCTATCGAATGTCCGTCAAAGAATTTTTTATATATATATACCTTATATGGCATTGTGATTCACTCAACTGGAATACCAATTTGTGCTGGACAATATTACCACGGATGTCACAAAGTTTCACCAAACAATGAGCAACCTTGATCCTGTTTACGGAGCGGAAGTTGAAGATAAAATTATCGATTTATCAATTACTAACAAGTATGAATAAAAGAGAAAAATACGGGAAAATGTAAAAACGGAATAAGACGGAATTTGTAATGAAGTCGGTTAAAAAGGTTTTCAATAGCCCCGCGAATCATCCTTGGTATTAATTAGCGAGGATTTGTGGTCTATCAAATCTACTATAGTGACGGGGGCGATCCTGTACATGTTCACAGACTGCAGACTTCCCAGAGCGTCGATTATTCACATCAGCTATGTATTCTTTAAAGTGAGTTTTCAACAATCAAATTTGTACACTACACTTGGAACATTACACTTGACTGATGGTAAAAACTGACTAATCTTCTTTGGTGGCTTGAAGTATGTTTAAATGGAAGCACACTTAAAGATGTAGCCAATCTTGTCAGCGACACGTATGGCACATATGGCAATACAGTAGGTACTCGCTCGACTGTGGCCGGTTTCACTCGTTCACTATGATGTAGGCGCGGGACCCGAAGCTTATTGTCGTGCAAAACTTGTTTAACGTGTTGAAACTCGGCGGCCAGGTGTTTACTGTCACAGATTCCTCGCGCTCTCTGAAACAAAACTACTACCACTGCCAAACTACTGAAGTTGCATGGGTTACCAAAAATACACAAGCCCAATGCTTTACTACGTTCCATAGTGAGCCAAATCGATTCACCAACTTACAGATTGGCTCCACACTTTGCGAAAATACTCTCACCGCTCAGGGGACATACAAGAGCACACACACTTCCTGACTCCATCGGTTGATCTGGTCAATGGCTCCGCCGCTAACCAAGTTTCAGCTGCGGAGTGTAGGGAGAGCGGTACCTCGCAAAGCCGTCACTCCTATCCAACCGCAGCCCCACCACCACCGCATCAGCGGTGCAACCCCGTCAGAGCCGCAGAGTGAAAGGCGAGTGGCGCATCGCCATATCACCACTCCCCTTTCCCACGACTCCACCTCGGCTGCAGCGGCTGGGGGAGAGGACACCCCTCTCGCTGCAGTTCACGAAGTTACATTTGAAGGGGGCTCCCCAATCCCAATCGGAGTGGCCACCTCGAGCCAGCCAGTCATGTGGGTTCCTCCTTGTTAACCGCGGGTGACCAAGATACGGCTACTAAGTCCCACCACCACGGCAAAGCGGAAACTCGTTCATGGGGGATCTGAGTTTAGCCTAATGGTTGTTTGGAAGAGTAATCCCTGTAGCATTACGTGCGCCATATCCACTACTTTGTGCATTAAGATATAAATAAATAAATTATAGTAGACTAACAATAAAAGAAGGCTTCAATGCAATAATTTATTGGAAAACTAATATTTGTAAGCGTAGAAACAACGTTAACGTATATTGTGTACCTTTTTTCCGCATGGGAAAATGCCTACGCATACCTGCATCGTGAGGGAAAGGACGGGTTATATCGGACTCGAACCAATTAAAACCTACCTAGTGTTCCACCTTCGCTGCATATTGGCAGGGCCATGGGAGCGCTTTCTCATACATCCGTGGCCCCATCAGCGCCGGCCATGTTATAGCGGATATATATGTGTGCGCAGATGGATTTATATATCTGCAGTAGAACCTGAGTAACAAATAATGCACAACGGATTGGTCAGCTGAAGGGGCTATGGGCCTGGTACCGATGGGGAAGATAGGTATGAAGCGAAGTAAAAGGATAACGCCCCCCCGCCCTCCAACTATATAGTTACATGTGGAGTTGTTCGATGCATTCCTTGGAGGAGGCTTGTGTTCAGCAGTGGACTTGTGAAAGTCTGCAGTGATGATGATTATGAATGTTACCGTTATTTGGTGGTTACCCTTACCGTTGCAGCTTATTAAAAGTCCACTGCTGAATATAAGCCTCCGCCATATATTTTCACATGGCAGGAATATTTGCCAAAATTATAATCAGGAAAATAGCAATAGAAGTATGATATATGCAGTTTTAATTATTGGAACATCTGAAGTAGTACCGGTCGGTAAATATTTTCCAAGACTCTTAAAAATAACATAATGCATTACGAATGTCAAAACGTAATGACAACATAAAAGTATTTATTATTGGTGAAGGAAAATTAATGGGAATTATGCTAAGCGTAGGTTCGCGTGACGGTCCGATCAATATACTCGTAACTTAGCTCATGAACAACTGTTCTGATTTATTTTTAGGTTTGTAAATAAAATCATTTTACCAATTTAGCGCTTAAATATCAAATGGAAACAAAAAGCAACAATGATAATTAATTAATACGGATTTCATACTAATATGTAGTCGGAATACTGATACTGTTAGCTTCTTCTCAAACTATAATCATGATCGTACAAATACAGATTCAGTAACTCATTGATTTTTTTAATCGTGAGAAACTCACACTCAAAAAATAGCACCTTGGTTCAATGCTTGGTGGAAGTAACTTCGAAAATAAAAAGATATGTCAATTTAATAGTGCATCGCGCGCGGACACGTTCACAAGTTGAAAGAAAAGTGTCGTACGACTGTGTAATCGGCGTGCGATGACCAAACGATTTAAATACATAAAGATAATGTGGTACTGTACGAAATTGGGTGGAATATATTTTAATCATCATTATTATACCTTGTCTCATAATCAATATTACACGTAGGCCAGCAGACAACAAGCAGGTTTACGAAAAGATTTTAATCCAACAAATCCGAATATACAACAATCTTACAATCTGCCGCTTTATTTAGAATATGTAGACATTGAGAAAGATGGTGCTTGAGTCCTTCCGGGAGCGTCATATTAATTATAATTACTGCATAAACATTTAACATTTCAATAAACCTATAATAAATAGCCATAGCCACTTCAGCTGACCAATCCTATGTGTTTGTTACTCAGATTCTACTGCAGATATATAAATCCATCTGCGCATATATATATGTTATATATATATATATATTAATATGCGCAGATGGATTTAGATGCCGTGGAGAAAGGCGCGCCTTACCTGAGAAGATGAGTGACGGGAGATAACACTCTCCCGAGAAGCGTCCGCTATGACATGGCCGGCGCTGATGGGGCCACGGATGTATGAGAAAGCACTCCCTTGGCCCTGCCAATATGAAGCGAATGTGGAACACTAGGTAGGTTTTAATTGGTTCGAGGCCGATATAACCCGTCCTTTCCAACTCAAGCACCATCTTTCTCAATGTCTACATATTCTAAATAAAGCGGCAGATTGTAAGATTGTTGTATATTCGGAAGTCCCGCTGGGTTTCTTGCTGGATCATACGTGACAGGGGTTTATTTTCGATTCAATGGTAAAGCTTAAATGGTACTTTCAACGCATGGTAATCTATCTAATATACAAAAAAAAATATTTGTTTGTTCGTATTTTATGCGCTGCCATATCGTTCAACAGATTGCGGTAAAACTTTATCTTATTGCTTGCGCTTGCGCGAAGGTTAAAAGCAATAGTACAATTAACTTACAGTAGGTGTCGCGCGTATCGTACTGAGAAATTTATTTGAAATTTATATATTCAATTTCAATGAATTATTCCTAACTAAGCAATGTAACTCTTCGAAATTTAAAATTTCTACAATTATTACTTCTGCGGTAGCAAAGCGTCGGGTACCAACTAGTATAGAATAAAAATGATTCTATTACACCCCCCCCCCCCACCCCCTATCTTTCTGTCACTCTCTCTTTATCTATTTCTGTTTACCATCTCAAAGTCAACGGTGACAAAATGAGAACTCTAAAAAGCAACCGGCAAGAAACCTTCATTCTGTCACTGTCATATGAGCCTTTTTCCTCCCCGTAGGTACTTTTGAATATATGTGTAGCCATAAACTTATATCAACAGCACATCTAAGAAAAGTAAATGCGATGTATACTACTACTGAAACGATGTATACTGATTACTTTAATAGTCTTGATAAATACATCGGTATTGCAGATGATACTACTATAATAGTTAAAAGTGATGGTAATAATTCATTAGATTCGCTTGCAAATACGGCACTAACAAATATCATAGAATCATTGGAGGCTCATGACTTAAGGGTCAATCTACAAAAAACGAAGATTATGCAATTTAGGTCATACAGGTCTTCTAAACAACACTTTAATATACTATAGGACAATAACAAAATTGATGAAGTAGACAACTATAAATTTTTAGGAGTAAATATTGATACACATCTGAACTGGAAGGAGCATATTGGTATCTTTTGTAAAAAGCTTCAACGATTCGCTTTTGCTTTAAAGTGTTAGGCAAAATACATCAGTTGAGGCTGCTCTCACCGCGTACCATGGCTACGTATCATCGGTGCTAGCTATGGGATATTGCTTTGGGGTAACTCTATTGAGGTACAAAGAGCACTTTTAGTTCAAAAACGATGCATCCGTGCCTTAAGCATCATTAGGTATTTAGATAGTTGTAAACCTTATTTTATAAAATATAATATTCTTCCATTACCTTGTTTATATATCAAAGAAGTCTGTCTTTTTGTCAAATCATTCCCTAAGTATTTAAAAACGCGCCAAGATACTACAACAAGCGTTTAAGAAGTAAATATGCAGACCTAATACATCAACCTCCCTGTCAAAAAAATATGTATAAGAGAAATGTATATAACATGTGCATATTATTATATAACACATTACCTAAGAATTTAAATGAAAAAGAAGGAGTCTCATTTAAAAATAATTTAACAAAATGGCTACTGGAACATTGTTTCTATAGCCTAAAAGAATATTTAGAATGGAAAAATTAGTTCAATGATTTATGTGATCCACTTCTTACAAATAGTTTTTTTTTGTATTATGCACCTGAATATTTACACGTCTGCGAACAGACTAAACACATGTAAATTATAAATATTTAACTTAAGACCCTGTCAACGTGTTTCTTGCAAATAAATAATTTGAATTTGAATTTAATAAATCTATTATTTAAATCTTAGTAGTATGCAGTTATTTTTTACATAATTAAAATAATTTTTCCTTATTATTAAGGTTTTTATTCATTAAATTTTTTCTAAATATTAATTAACAAGTGCGATAACATTCATTTAATAATTAGCTGTTAAAGTAAATGCGTATATTAAAGTTTTGTGTTGTTTGACTTCCTTATAAAATTAACATAAAATACTAGTAATACTACTCAGTACTAATGCAACTGTTAGCCAGATATACACAATTCGTGTTTTTCTTCGTGAAATATAATGGTGTTGATCTGCCTAATTTGATATGATGACTACAAATACTTCCGACACCTTTTTTCACAAAAAAAAGCCTACTCATACCCGTATCGTGGGGGCATGGACAGGTAATGTCGGACTCGGACTAGCTTAAGCCCCAAGGTTTCCATCTTGGTCGCACATTGGCAAGGGCCACATTCTATTTCTTTTTCTATTCCTATGTTATTTTTAGCTAGTCGCACACTTCTCTTAAACGCACTCCATTGATCAGTGTTTAATCGTCGAATGATGAATGGAGAAGGAGGAATTAGGTCATGCAGTTCCTGCGCACATACTCCGAAATATATCCCGTAAAACATCGAAGGGCTGGCTATATTGCCAATGTGCTTGAGACTGATTTATTCTAACCGTTTTGGTGTCTCATTAGTATCTAATCTTATGACGCTTTTGAGCCAAAAGCCGCAAGTTGGAATTTCGCAGCACCAGTCCACATAATATGGCCATGTAATCCCAGAATTTCACTTTATATAATGTAAGCAACTATCCCGGCGTGAAGCACTGCCACACCTTTGCAAGGGTACCTAACTCCCTTGCAGCTGCTTTGGCCCTGGACTTAATAAACCACCCCAAGTTCAAGTTCGAGGAAACGTCAATCCACAGCACATGTAGATGTATGATAAACTACAATGTTAAATATCGGAAAGAAGGAACCTAGGTTATCTGGCTCCTTTTCGCGGTGAAGTATGTTTGTGTTTTGGAGGCGTTGAATTTTACGGGTTTGGCATCGCATAAATTCAGAGACTACCTTCTGTGAGAGATTGACACACTCAACCATTACTTTATTAAATTATTATACGCAAGTGTTTGATTATATGATAGTAAGCAGTGACGAAACCCTAGATGATAAATCTCACTGCCTTAGCGTAATAAAAGCTTAGCTTAGCTTTTCTTTCGGACTGGATTTGATGTTGATAATCGATGTTTACAATGGCTTTGTCATCCTTTAGGCTTAATGTAATAAATTCTATAAAATGGTATTACAATATAACAATATAAACAGGAGTGCGAATTTTATGAATTTATCTATATGTGGAGGTAAAATTCTAAATAGAATATGTCTATCTTCTAAGGATAACTCACTAACCATTTAATATAAAAACTCTCGCTCGATAAAATAATTATGTTGGCGATTGTTGCGGCGCTGGCATGGTCTTAGTTCGAGTCAGTTATTTTAAAACTTAAGGAAAACGGAAAAAAAATGTTTAGGACCAAAGTGAAATCGCAAATGGAATACAATTGGAAAAAATGTTGTATACCATGAATTTTTATAATAAATTGAATTTACCAAATTTAAAACTATACTTGAAACATCGAGAATTAAAAATAAATGGGTAATTCTGGGAGTAAAACAAGTTGTGTTATTCAATATGAAGCATTCGCGTAAATATAAAAAAAATATTAGATAAAATTATTCAAAGAAATGAAGAATTATTCCGTTACAAAAAAGACGTCTGTGAAATCTGACCAGCAAACGACAAAGGTTGATGTCAAAAGTCATTTTACAATTGGATCAACAGAGTAACGAGAAAATAGTTGAAATATCAAAAGGAAAATACTTTTATTTGACTTTTGACAAAAAATTATTAAACAAATCACAATAACATTTTATTATTGATGGAATGGGGTAGTAGATTTTCTTACGGTGCCACAATGTAGTGGTAGCGAAAAAAAATTATTCATTTAATATACCATCATGAAATAAGAGATCGATTACATTCTATGAGTGTCGTAAGAGGTGACAGAGAAAAATGAAACAGAAGATGGGCAGCAGCATCTTCCTGATAACAACCAAATTAAACAAAACCTGCCAAGGGTGGCAACTATCTCTCTATGTGGCGATTTGAGAGGTTCAGCAGTGAACTTTGATGAAGTGATAGTCTGATTGAGAGAATATAAATTTATTCAAATCAGTTGTTTAGGGAAAGGAAAAATGTATACTGATACCTTTTTTTCATTAGTCCTTTTAAATTCAAGACTGGAACTGAAAAATTCTTAACTTTAATTGATAACTTGAAATATTTGACTTTTTTCACACTTTCCGCGGCATGTGCAATGAAAATGCTTTGCCAATTTTTTACAGACTTAAACCACAGAACACTAGCAGTGCAATCACATTTGTTTCGAGAGCACTTCCGAGTTAAATCGTCCTCCTCGGATTATTATTATTTTTATTATTATTAAAATTTACTTGTGTTACAAAAAGGATGTTATTGACGTCATTATTATTCCAATTTAAATCTAAATTTATCTTCTTCTGATAAGTCAATTCGGAATGAAAATAATTAGCGCTAAAAGTGCCAATACTACACAAGTTTCATAGAGAAATCGTCACGCAAAATGATACTTAAGGTTTTACTACCTTCGACTTCGATTACAAAACAAAGGCATATTTACAGGAGCGATTTTGTGAAATTTCTTTGACATGGCATCAGGACATTAGATCGGTTGATTGCTGCGAAGTCGTAGAGTTCTGTGTGTTGCTACATGTGCGATATAATAATTTCTTAATGTTAAATGTGTGAAGGTAACGGCCAATTTATAGTTTTATAGTAAAATTAACCAGATAAGTAATTTATGATTCTATACGTTTTTATTTATTCCTAACATCTCGTATAACTTCGTATCATTCATTCATTAAATATTTATAGAGTTATGTATAAAACGAATTAAAAATAATTATTCCAGCATTGCAACCCGACTTGAATTTAAAGAGCGAAAAAAAAATAGAAAAGTTTTTAGAATAATGGCTGAGCAACTAATTAACGCCGACGCCTTACCTGTACACGTAATATAGCTTTATGTATAATATTCAAGTGAAAAACCGAATGTTTGTCCTCCTGTTAGTAAAAGCATCAAAGAAATAAAATTATGAAAAAACATAGACAAGTTGCGGAATAAAATTCTTAAAACTACCAGGTCTAAAATAAAGGGAATTATTGTCAGTAAAACGAGTTGTCTAGCAATATGATCGTTAAATGTATCGCCAGTTGTGGTGATGGTTACCAATTGTTTGAAGAAAACAGCTACTTGATATGGACTAAATTCAACTATATCTAAGTTAAAATGAATTAAAAAAAATGTGGGAGTGGAATTTGCGCTATGACTTTATAATGTATTATGAGTTTCATATAAGAGTTCATTTCGAGATATTTGTTTCTTTAAAATTCATAGAAAAACTTGTGTAATGATGAAGGTACGCCCTAGATTCCAACTTGATAAACGCAGCGAAACTTACACAAAGGTCTAACAAGACCAATGAGTTCTTAACTCGACTTAAGTAAACAAATTACGCGAATATAACGTCACATTCAACGAACAACCTACTTATCATTATCTTGAAATTATGTTTTTTAATATAATTAACAAATTAATATAATTAATAATTATTTAATATAGTGTCGCAGTTACTTCGTTACAAATGAATTAAGAAAAATGTTTATAATATTATTATTATTTCTTATAGAATAACGGTGACAAACGAATACACAATCCACCTGATGGTAAATTTATTCTATTGCCCGTATACAGCTACATTTATCCTCAGCCAAAATGCAGATGTAATGTCATCCCTGAGGAATGAATTGGAATGTATCGTTTCCAGTAAAAAGGATCTCTGGTTCTTCATACTCATCATACATCAGCATTAAACTGCAATTTCACGCTGGTATTTAGTGAGAGTGTGTCCTTCCCCAGTCGAGCGGATCCATTCGTGCCAAAGTCATAATATTTTTGGCTTTAGCATCGATGTACCACCTTAATAAACGTCAAACTAATGAAGATCTTAGAAAATCAAAGTGTTTAGTTTGCGACGGGCTATTTTCCGTAACTCGCCGTTTATTTGCGTGTGGTTAAGAATATAACGTGATTATTCGAGACATAAAATTTAGAAAAATCTTCATGAAATTTTCTCAAAGAAGTTTAGCAAACCTATGATGTTGCCAACAACTTCGGTAGTGATCTCGGCGTGATGGTTACCCCATATGCGGTGACCTCTGGACACGCCAGCAACACGTAGGCCGCCGTTTTCTCCTCCCTCATACATTCGCTACAGAGGGGACTTTTTGTATCACCCATGGAAAAAAAATATTTGTTAAGAGCCGTGGTAATAGCACTTGTTCATTCATGTTTTTGTAGTCATATTAAAATCTGCGTATAACAACTGTTTGTTATTGGTAGGACATCCCTAGCTTGCGTACAGTCTTCTTGATTTTACTAAAGCTGAGCGTGTTGATTAGTATAGTGCTGACGTACCAGTGAATGAAAATTCCCAAAGGGAATCGGTATAATCGATCGTGGTCCCATGGTGACCAGAACCGATCCTCCCCGGGCCACTTCGTCTGCTGCGTCATTGTTAATATCTTAAAAAAATCAGTGTTTATGTGAAACGTTTCCCCGACCGAGCTTCATCCATTATTTTTATCTTTTGCAGAATAATGACATTTATTGCTATTGCCTTAAGGGCTTTAAGTAACAGTACGATCTGACATAGAGGGTTGGCTTAATCAAATTATTCAAATAAAGCCGACTCCACTCGCCTTCCAGGCGCCCGTCAAGTATTCAACAAATACGAGTATTTAATGTAAATAATACTTATTTTGAAATGCAGTACTGTTTACATACTGTAGTTTATAAGAAATTTCATGTACATAAGAAAATTATATATTATATTAATAATTGCTTTCTTAGGTATTTTATATGTTCTTTTGACAAATTCCGTCACCGGAATAATTTATAGTGATCAAAAAATATGAACTTCGTGGGAGATATTTTACCATATTATCACAAATGCACTTGAGCACTGACAGTGACAGACTACATAAATGCTCTATGCTAAACTTTTTCGATAACATTGGAGATACAATACCACTAGGACCTGATCCCAGCTGGGGTTATAATTTAGTAACCTTTGCGTAGTAGCGACCGATAGATAAGGTACATTCATTTAAGGTCAGCCTTTATATAAATGCACACAATTAAAAAAATGTTTACAGGCCGTCGAACACTAGATCAGGGTGGGATTCAAACCTATAGCGTCGCAGACAAACTTTTAGGTATTGCGCTGTCATGGAATCAGAGTAATATCAGAATATCTTTTAAAATATACTGAATATTAATATTACAAACAGAATATAGAATATTGACGCTTAACTATCCATCTATACAGCGGGATGAGTATTGACAAATCATCAAAGGAATGCTAGTCAACTGGCATTCTTTAAAAGGCCTAAATAAACAAATGGGTTTGTAAATGCCCGTAAACTCAGTGATAGTAAGTAGTAGTAATATCAGGACTAGTAGGGTACGACGTCAAAGGGTCAAGACTTCTGATACTACTATAAATATACTATTTGACTGCCAAGCGTGATGGTGGAAGGCGGCTAAAATTGTCCCTGCAGCAGGCATGTCAGTAGCCGCATTTACGGCAAGTCTTTCGTACAACGGGTGAGGGCTACGTCCAGCCGTTGAATTTTACGATCGGATAACAGCGAAAAAGTTGATGATTATATGCAAGAAATTACTCTCTGTAAAAAGAAAACCCTCAGGGGTTTTAGGCGGTTCTTCCTCAGCATAATATATTTATCCATGATGGTTGGTTTCAACTTTCATAGAAGTTATAAACAATCATAAATTAAATAAAAAAATCTGGATATGACGTGGAGAGGTAAAGAGTTAAGAGGTCAACTGATCGGTACGTGTCCTTCACATGCTTATTTAGTTTTTAAAACTGCTATTATAGTTTGGCACTGCAATAAGTAAAGGTATAATTACACCAAACACACTTAATAATTTCTAAATAAAACAAATATCACGCAAGCACCTTGTGGATATTCAATTCTAAAGAAAATTATATAAGAATAAAAAAAGAAGCAACACGCATTGGTCGTGAGCTGTGGTGATCCTGATAATTATTTTATTAAATTATATTTATTTTTCATATTAACAGTTTCTATTACAACTATTTTCATCACTGTTGACCAGTTGATTCCATTACACTATTAAGGATCCAGCTTTACTTGTTCATTTTATATGGAATTTAGGACGAAAACCGTCTTTTTAACACACTTTTATTAGCTTCGCGTGTATCTATCTGTCTAACGGAATCTTCCGGCTAAATTCTGCTAAAGACAATAACTGCTCGGGACAAGCAGAGCAACAAGAACAAGACGTCCCCTGCCACGCTATTCGTGAATATCTGCAACATCGAAGGACTTCACTCACACTAAACGCCGTCCACAACCATCTCGAGGCGACGAAGACGGCCTTGCTCTTCCTGACCGCGATGCAAGTGTCCGGCTGATACTTCTTCTTCGTATCTCTCCTACCCGGGGTGTAAATTGGAACATCCTTTATGCCTCAGACTGAAGTTTTCGTATACATCAGAGAGGACATGTGTTCCCGACGCCTCGGCAGTCTTGAAGGTTCGGACCTGTCCATCTTTTAGCTACGTGTAGACAGCAACGACCATCCCCGCATCTACAGGTCCCTCTATAGGTCCCATAGCGGTATTGGCGAAACAGACCGACTCATTAACCACGTCGAAATGGCTACAGATCCCTTGCTACAGCAGATTTCATCCGCAGAGATCGCATTGCTTGGTTCACGTAGAACCAATCATGCGGGGAGATCTATTCATGATTTTTCCTTGGCATATGATCTGACACAACTGGTTACTTCGCCTAAGTAGATTCTAGATGTGGAAAATCATGCTCCTTTCCTGTTGGAGCTTCTACTGACCTCACCCGGACAGATATCAGGTTTACGCCCCTCTTGGCTCCTGGGACCATTGTCTAGTCCGGGGTGTGGTGCCACTCACGCTCAAAACACGCTTGCTTTCTGCAAGCTGCCGTCGTTTTTGGCACTCACATGTCAGCCGATTGGAATGGGATACTGTCTTTCTTTGCATCCTACCCTTCTCGCCGGACAATCCCAAAAGAGTTACTTATTCTGTCGCTGATGTAGTATTTCAGAGTATGGAACTTTATATTCCTTCCTCTGTGGTGGCCATCGGACGCAGGTCTCAGCCATAGTTTGACCGCTCCTGTAAAATAGTGCTACCAGCCCAGGCTGACGCATCAACGTCCTGGGATGTAAACATCATCGCAGTGAAAAAGAAATATAATTCCGCCTCCACGTCCTTCAAAAGGGTCATTGCCAAAGCAAAGTGATTCCCAAAGTAAAGTGAGAAATTAGTTCACCTTACTTCGGGAACCCATGCATTTTGGTCTCTTGCCAAGGCTGTCTAAGGGAACTTCTCTCAGCCATATCTTCCATCTCTGCACAGGGAGAATGACTTACTGACCCATTCCGCAAATGAGAAAGTCGATCTGCTAGGCTCTTTGTTTGCATCCAACTTGACTCTTAATGCCTGGAGGAGCACACCGCCGACCATCCCACGGTGTGAGTGTACTATGCAGTAGATGCAGTTCACACAGCTCTCGGCTTGCAAAGCACTCCTCTCCCTGGACAATCACAAGTCAAGAAATCCCTCCAGTTGTGCTGAAGATGTGTGCTCTAGAGTTGGCACCAGTTCTAACTCGTCTTTTCCAGTTTTCCTACTCCCTAGGCGTAGTTCCAAATTCATGGAAGACGACTTTCGTCTATCCGATCCCTAAAAATGGTGACCTCTCAGTCTATCTACAGGCCTATCGCCATCACTTCCATGTTCCCCAAAATAATCGTTATAAACTGCTTAATCATGTAGTACCTAGAAGATTTGAGTTGTAATTAGTGTTCTGTAAATAAAGTGTCAATTTTGGTAATTCACTCATCAGTTTTTGTCTTGAACCCCAAGCCCGTAACAATGGGCCTCAGAAGTGGGATCAAATCATGCTGATTTAACCAAATGACCACACAGAGGGTATCTGTACCAAAGTCAACGCCAGCAGAAACCCCAAGCTCGTAACAATATGGTGCAAACAGGCAACATTCATTGATATGCGGATAACAGCACTGGTGATGCTCTATACACCGGCCGTGCCAATATTCCTCGGAAAAACGTCGCCGAGCACCGGAACAAACTTGTGTCTGAAGTTGAGTCTTTTCTAAACAAAGTTTCGGATTGCGGGCGACTAAATCTAGTCCAATTTAATCCCCAGAAGACACAACTTTGCGCGTTTACCGCTAAAAAGAACGCCTTTGCCGTATCTCCAAAGTTTCAAGGCACTGACCTTGCTGCCTCAACTAGCATCGGAATCCTCGGCGTAGACATTTCGAGTGAGGTGCAGTTGTGGTCACTTGGAAGAGAAAGCCAAATTGGCCTCTAAAGAGCTTGGCGTGTTCAGCAGAGTGGCACAGTATTTCATGCTGGCACACCGCCTGCAACTTTACAAGGCGCAGGTTTGGCTCTCACATGAAATACTGTTCCCACCTCTGGGCTGGGGCTCCCCAGTGTCAGACCCTTCCACTTGCCACATCCAGCGCAGAGCGGCTCGAATCGTAGACGACTGAGTCCTTTCCGATTGGCTCGATTCACGGATGCTTGGCGGGCCACCACTGTAGGTTTAACTAGGAATTTTCTTCTTCGTACGACGATTTTACCACCGACGTATTTTCCGGATCGATGCGACTTATGGACCTTCAAGAAAAGAGCTTACTCCTTTCTAAAAGGCCGGCAACGCACCTGCAATTGCATCTCGTGTTACAGTTGTTCATAGGCGGCGGTAGGCACTTACCATCAGGTGAGCCGTATGCTCGTTTGCCCCTCTCCTATAAAAAATAAATAAATAGATTAACGTAATAACTTTATCCAAGTATCCTGATCAGATTCACCAGTATAAAATAAAATAATTATCAGGATCATCACAGATCATAATTGATGCGTGTTTTTTATGTTTTTATAATATACTCAAAATCAAATAGGTTCAATATAAAAAATACAAAATCCAGGTTTGACTATCTTCACGCATACAATCATCTCAATAGCTAGCTTCTTGGCACGTTGTATATGAGTAACGAGTATGTATATGTATCGAACCGTATTCACCCAGACCATACGCCTCTCTTGAATTTCACTGTATATGAGCGAGATTTGCCACGTATTTAGTGGTAAAAAAAAAACATCGTAAAGAAACCTCGTCTCGAGAAACGCGCTTGTTACTTGAATTTTTCACATAATATAAATTGTGTATTTTTAATAAGTGCTTGAGTGTAACAGAATAGAATAGAATAGAATAGAATGATTTTTATTCAATATGGATTATTACATAATACTTATTGAAAGTCATTATTTTATTTACCACTGGTTCGGAAAATACCTCTGTCCTGGGAAGAACCAGCAAGAAACCCAGCGGGACTTTTTTTTTAAACATAATTTCACTTAACAATAATTTTTTTTATACAATTTTAAATGAATTTTCATAGAACCAGCATGGTGGCGATCACCTTATTCCCAGGGGTTATTTTCATTCATGTATTCCTCGATATTATAATAACCCTTTTTGTATAGTTTTTCTTTAATAAAACTTTTAAACTTGTTTATTGACAAACTTTGAACATGTTCTGGGATTCTGTTGTAAAAGCGTATACATTGCCCCATAAATGAATTACTAATTCTGTGGAGTCTTGTAAGTGGCATTACAAGCTTATGTTTGTTCCTAGTGTTTAAGGTATGAACATCCTTATTCTTATTAAAGCTATTTATGTTTTTATGTACATACATTACATTTTCATAAATATATTGCGATGCCAAAGTTAATATGTTTATTTCTTTAAATTTTTCTCTAAGGGACTCTTTACAATTTAGATTATAAATCGCCCGTACGGCTCTCTTTTGCAAAACAAATATAGCTTCAATATCAGTCGCATTACCCCATAGCAAAATTCCATAAGACATTACGCTATGAAAGTAACTAAAATACACTAACCTAGCTGTCTCAACATCTGTGAGACTTCTAATCTTTCTTACAGCATATGCTGCAGAACTAAGTCTGCTTGCTAATTTAGATATATGGGGGCCCCATTGAAGTTTCGCGTCAATAGTAATACCGAGAAAAACAGTGGTATCCACAAGACTCAACTCCTCCCCATTTAAGAGCACATTGGTTTTCGAATGTTTTACATTAGGTATTGTAAATTTAATACATTTTGTCTTATTGCCGTTTAAGAGCAAATTGTTGGCGTTAAACCAATGTACTAGTTTCGATAGAGCATTATTTACATCGTCATATTTAATTGACTGCCGTTTCAGTTTGAAAATTAAAGAGGTATCGTCAGCAAATAATACTATATCGTGATTGTCCCGATTGTAACGATGAATTAGAATGAATATTATGTACATAAATCATTATAAAAAGACTGTGTTAAGCAATATATTGAGTTCTACGTTTTTAATAATTTTGTAAGTATAAATATTACGAAATTCGCGAATATTGAACTACTTAGATGTTATCAAATCATACTTTTGTTTTCTTATTCTAAACCTCATAAGGCATTTTGATAACAATAAAATGACAAAATGATGTACAAAAATATAATTTTGGAACCTTGAAATATTTGGTAGGTAAGTACTCCGAAAACGTAATGAGGCAACGCTACTATCAGCAAGCCTCATTAGATTGTATGCTCCCTAATCCAGTTACCTTATTGGAGTGAATTGCACCAAACGAAATTCATCTCAATACAATATACGTTGAGAAATCTACACGCTGAGAAATCGGTGGGTTTAGAGCTAAAAGATAAAGTTGGGAAGTGAAATAATCATTAGTACGTCTAAATGAAAGTTTTAATGCCAAGTAGGATAATTCGCTTAGTTCCAAGAGTTCATTAAAAGTTTATTAATATAATATTAATTACTCCTATCTTCGTTAAATTAAAAATATAAATTATAACAGTGTGGATTAAAATGTAATAATAAGCGCAGTTGTTATTTTACGTTACATTTTACATTACATATTCAATGTAAACTTAATTAAAAACCATCATATTTCTAGTATTTCAAAAATATGACGTTGGATGAAAAATAGAAATTGACTCCATAAAATTTTAATAATTAAATCATTTTACTGTATCGAAGAATAACCCCCGACTTCAGAAGATATTATGTGTATATTATTTTATTGTATTCTTGGAGTGTGAGTATTTTTTTTTATATTGGTTTGGAAACTGACACATTATTGAAAAAAGCCTCTACATGTAAATAAAAAAAGTGCTGATGTTAGAAGATTGAATTGACTGTCATTTTAAAAGCAATAGCAGTAGGTTTTTTATTTAGTATAGTTTTTAATAATACTTATTGAAAGTCATTATTTTTGTTTAATTTACTACTGGCTAGAACCAATAAGAAACCCCGAAGAAGGTTTTTTTAAGAAAAATTTTAAATTATATATTAAACAATGTTTTTTAATGATTTTAGAAACTTTTCGGTAAATGTCATAAGTACATAATATATATCGTTAATAGTATTTTCAAAGAATTTTAAATATTTTATAACTACTATGCTGTACTCTTTTAAAAAGGTATTTTTCACTAATGGTTATTTTTTATTTCATACAATATGACAATAATACAAGCTAAATGTAAGAAATATGTTAAAACTTCCTCAAATGTAAATTTCATTTGAACCCATCGTTATATAGTTATGACAATGCACTATTTTCTAGTGACCCAAGAATAAAGTAATGACGACAACCTATTTCTCACTCCAATCCTATATTTTTAAAACGTGATGAAATGGATGGTGTCATCTCTACGCTCATACACTTTCTCATCAACCCACCTTCCCGCGTTATTATTACGAAAAAAAAAACCAGTTATTTGAATCTTAATTAGGCCTATATCTAGCAGTGTATTAAATACGTGGTAAGGAATTAGTTACAAATAAAATATTTTCCTATTAAATTGTGGTGTTTGAGATTGAGTTACTTGTAGACTTGCAATTCTAAAATTAATTATTCGTGTCAGTTGTTCATCTGCTGTTTTGCTTTGATGTTACTGTGAGCTGGAAAATGTAAAAACATATGGTTGATCTCTTTTATACACTACAAAAGAGATCGGGTAAAGATACGTTATCTTTAAAGAGATATAAATTAGCTTTCTTAGAAGATTTTTGCGAATAGTTTCGACTAAGTTAAAAAACTGTTGTCACTATGTACTGTAAATGTCTTACTATCAGTGAGCAACAAGCAATAAATATATCTAGAATTGGTTGGTTTTATTAAAGCCGGTATTTTTTTTATAAAACAAGGATAACAAACGAGCACACAGTCCACCTGATGGTAAGTGGTTGCTGTGACCCATAGACATCTTCATTTATCCTCAATAAAGAATCAAAATGCAGATGCGTCGTTACCCGTGAGATTAAGATGGAATGCCTCTTTTCCAGTAAAATGGTTCTCTACACTGAACGTGGTGAGAGCGTGGTCCTTCCCCGGTCGAGCCGACCCGTTCGTGCTACAACTATACTACTAATATAGTTGCAGCATGGCTCCACCACGTACAAAATGTAATGTTGGTTTGATTTCTTTAAATATCTACCTAGTTATTGTTCGGTGCTGTCATAGAGATTCCAGGAAATATCGCCAGTATTCAGATCTTTTCAATTTTTTCCTGTGTTTTAAATAGCATTTATAACGTAGAAAAAATGTCGAAGATTTTGCTCAAAATAACTACTATTTCAAAGAACTAAATTTTATACTTACTTATTACGACAATTTTGTAGGTAATATAAGTAATTTAAATTGATTGTAATATGAGTCTCTGAGAGATGACTTCATATTTGTGCAATTTGCTGTAGAGACTGTCGGTCCGTGCGGTCCATGTGTGGTGTGAAGTTCCTAATGGAACTCTATTCGCGCCTGGTCGTTGCTGCTGGTAATATGAGGGCTGGTTATTTTCTCTCTCAAAGGTTACTAAGTATAGCCATTCAGCGGGGAAACGCAGCCAGCGTTCTTGGCAAGATACAGCGGGGAGTAGGACTGTATGATAATTAGGTTACTAGTTTTAGTTTTTTTTATTATACTTTTTAATATTGTATATTATGTTATTTAAATAACCATATATAGAAATTATTCATTTAAAAATGTAATTTTACTACATAAAATTAATAGATAATATAATAATAATAATACAATAGTCAGTAGTCTTTACAATATTAAATAATATGTATTAAATACATAATAGATTGAGAAATGGTAAAACTGACTTAAAAAATTCCATTGTTTTGTAAGCCCGCACTAACAAATACTAATTAAGGAAAAGTAAAATAAAAACAATAAGCGTTCTTGAAAACCATCAGCTTCGTATCCGGAGCGTACGTGCCCGGCCTCTTAATAATGCTGAGTACGTAATTATGGAGTTGTAGGTTATTATTTCCAAAAAAAAAAATAAGCACAAAGCAATACATGGAAGAGTTAATACTTTAATTCTATCCGTGTCATGTATTTGTTTCTGAACGTTAAAATGCTATAAATATTTTTAGGTTGAAATCGGAAATTACTACGTAATGCACCCTTTTTTCTGTTTTTCCCTAGTCTACGTCCTATCTCTTAAATTCCTTTTTTATTTCATAAAATATAACGAGATGCGAATTGCTAATAATTTATAAAATAAAATTAGTGTATAACTGATATACTATAAATAGCAAAGATTTGGACATCATCTATAATTTCTGTGGTAACAATCAATATAATATGACAACTCCCTCAACTCGAAGCCCGCAAAATAAGCTGTCAATTTATTTACTCTCGCAGATGGATCGCTTCCCGTCTAGCGCAACCATAGCAATCATATCTTGAACTTTTTTAATACACCAAAGGTTTAGAAATAGCTTTTACTTTATGTGAAGCCTAGTGGTAAAGGAGTCTCAGTTATTATGGTACAGATAATGGTTGTTAGTTTTGGCGGACTGTTCGTGGATATCCGAGGTCACGTCATAAATGTTTCCTTCTCAATTTGATTTGTTTGCAATAATATAATTTACAGTTAGTTAATGATTTCTTATATTCGAGCGCAGACTATATATTAAAAGAAACTAATTTTTACGGATTTTATCGCGTTCAATTTATTACAGTTTATTTCTTAATTTTCATACAAATATATTCGCACTTATTTTATATTATTTTTCTGAAATGACTCTTATTTATGTAGCTTATTGTCTATCTCGTACAAATACAAACACTCACGCCTGTCACCCAGAGGGGTAGGCAGAGACTACGGACTCCCATTTGACGCGATCCTGACACACCTCTCTCGCCTCCTTTACATCCATATATCTACGCATACACGCTCGTCGGTTAAGGGTACTCCTAATCTGGCCCATTTTCAATGTATCGCCGATTTGGTCGATAAATCTTCGTCTAGGGCGTCCCTTCCCGACTCTGCCGTTCACTTCTGAAACATAATTTTGTTTTGTCACTCTTTCCTCATTCATTTGTTCTACATGACCAAACCACCGAAGCATTCCTTTTTTAATCCCGGTCACAACGTCACCTTGCAAACTACACTTTTCTCTTATCACACTATTTCTCACCCTGTCATTTAGATTCAGCCCTAGCATACTCCTTAATGAACCCATTTTTACAGCATTTATCCTACTCTCATGCTTCTTCTGCCAGATCCAACTTTCACTACCATACATTAAAGTAGGGACTAACACAGCATTATGAATTGCCATACGTGCCTTCTTTTACACATTCTGACTCCTCATAATAGCGTGTAGAGCCCCATTCACTCTATTCCCTGCGTTCACTTTCTTCTCTTTCAAAAACCATCACTTTCGTCTTACTTGCGTTCACTTTCATACCCCTTTCTTTTAATGAACAGTTCATTAAAGTAACCATCAATTGCAATTCGGCCGCCGACGATGCAAATATGACTTGATAATCGGCGTACAAAAAGCATTTGACGGTTAAATCACCCATTCTCAACCCACATTCTTCAACTTTCAAAGTTTGCAAACATCTGTCCATAAATAGGTTAAACAGCCACGGGGAAGCTACACAGCCCTGTCTGACACCTTTTTGAATGCCAAACCAGTCCGATTAGACCCCGTTGATTCTGACACAAGCACTAGAGTCCGTATAAAGATCCTTTAATGCCTGTATCAAACCAGCGCTTAACCCAAATGAGGTCAGTGTTTGCCATAACACGTTCCTGTCCACTCTGTCATAAGCCTTTTCCAAGTCCATGAACGCACAATTTCTTTCTATCTCGTGATTTATTTACTTATTTTTAATATATGAACGTCTCCGTTATTACGCATTTTAAGCAGTGGCAGCGTAAAAGAGTGCCGGTGGGACGGTACACCCCGGGTGCCAAGCACCAAGGGGTACTTGAACAGCTAGAGTATACCTATATATACCTACATAAGGACCAATCCGCAAAGACATACCAAGAAATAAATAACTACCTACTCTGTTATCTAAACGTAGTGTTTATATTCTCTTTGCTGTTATCTACCTGAACTAATATGTAATACATCTTAATATGTATAGCAACTTTGTTTTAATTTACTTTCGAACATAATTTCCTAAAATAATGAGTTCAGGTTAGGTAGTGCCTGGTCGAGTGAGTAACGCGATCAAAGTAGGTAGGTATATACCACACGCACAGAGCACAGAGCGTGTAACGTGAGTGACATTCGACTAAACTGACTCGAGTAAATCTATACATGTAATAATAACAACGTGAATTGCAAGTTTCTTTACATTGCATACATTTGTGACAAAAAATATTGAGAGGGATCAAAATTAAGCAATTAATTACATTTCTGTTTGTTCAAGAACGTATGACGTCTAAATTACTAATATTTTTTTAAATGATGGAATCATAAAACGTAACTACTACAGCGGAGTGACCCCCGCCACGAATATTATAACATAATAGTCATGAGTGATAAATAAAATTAAGGTGAAAAAGTCGCCGTGATCAGCCGTCTAAAAAGTCACGGTGACTTTTTGAAAAATAACTACGTTCTAAAATACGTACCTTTTTATTCCTATTTTCTCTGTTGATCTTTTTACTCATTTAACCAAACAAAAGGGACCACATGATTAGGTCAAACTAAAAAAAAAATTAGAATGGCACTAATAATATTAGCCAAGGAGCTTAGGTAAGGAAGGTAATAAAAAATCGACTACTGAAATAAAACCTAATAAATCAAAATGCATATATGAAGTCACGTTATAAGTCATTCTAATGTTTCAAGTATCTTACGTTATAAACGTGACAAAGTCACGAGATTGTTTATTTTAACCGTCGTCACATGAGTAATCGAAGTGACAAAGTCACGGTGATTTTTTACTGTTATTTTTATGGGACTGTAACGATATTCACTGTTATTTAAAAATAATAAAGTAAGTCCTTCGTACCACGGTGGCACGGCCCTGCGAGGACCGCACGCCGGGAGGGATAAAAAGCGCGCCCCTCCAACGAACCGTGTCGTGCGTATATAAGATGTTTATGTTATAATACATTATATACTTTAAATACATTATATACATTATATACTTGAAAACATTGACTGTTTATATTTACAAACAGTCAATGTTTTCTCACGCCCCCTTCCCTAAAGGGGGTCGTTTCCGACGTGGCGAAAAGGCCACTCAAGCCAGAGCCAGTCCCACAAGTGGTATTAAGTGGGTAGGCACTTCTTAGTGAGTCCCATATAAACACGCAGCAGGCTGCGTGGTATGGCGTGAGCATTCACCACCTCCCTCCTCCGCTTCCGGAGGGTGGCCTTACTTTCCACTCCTGGGCGTGGGTGTTCAGGCTGCCTCGCGTATTCTGGGGGGGAGGGAGGCGAAATTCCGCTCAAGACGAAACCTGCTCGGGACAAGCGGAGCAAGAAGACAAAGGCAACCCCTGCCACGCTTTCCGAGGATTTCTGCAATATCAGGGGACTTCATTCAAACCTTAAGTCCGTCCACTACCATCTGGAGATAGCTAAGCCGGCCTTGCTCTTTCTAACCGAGACACAGGTGTCCTCTCCGGCTGATTCTTCGTATTTCTCCTACTCGGGGTACAAATTAGAATAATCATTTGTGCACCGGGCTGGAGTTTGCGTGTACGTCAGAGAGGAGATCTGTTTTCGATGCCTCGGTAGTCTTGAAGGTAAGGACCTGTCCATCCTATGGCTACGCATAGACAGCGACGACCATCCTCGCGTCTACGGGTGCCTCTGTAGGTCCCATAGCGGTAATGCCGACGCAGACCGACTCATCGACCACGTCCAAATGGCTGCAGACTCCGTGCTACAAAAGGTCCCATCCGCAGAGATCGTGATTCTTGACGATTTCAACGCCCACCACGACGAATGGCTCGGTTCACGCTTAACCGATCATGCGGGGAGATCTGTTTATGACTTTGCCTTGACATATGGTCTGATACAACTGGTTACTTCGCCTACGCGTATCCCAGATGTGGAGGATCATGTACCTTCCCTGTTGGACCTTCTGCTGACCTCTTATCCGGACGGATATCAGGTCTCCGTCGATGCCCCTCTGAGCTCTTCGGACCATTGTCTGATCCGGAGTACGGTGCCATACCCTTGGAGGCGTTTTTGCTTCGCGCCGGATGATCCTAACGTTGTTGCTGATTCTGTCACTGATGTGGTACTTCAGGGAACGGAATTATTTATTCCATCATCTGTGGTGCCTATCGGAGGCAGAAATCAGCCATGGTTTGGTCACTCTTGCAAAATTGCATCACGCTATAAGCAGGAGTGCTACCGAACCTGGGCCGACGCATCAACGACCCGGAATGTAAATGCCAGCGCTCTTAAAAAGAAGTATAATTCCGCCTCCAGGTCCTTCAAAAGTGTCATTGCCAAGGCAAAGTCAGAGCACATCGGCAGAATTGGCGAGAAACTAGTTCGCCTTTCATCGGGAACACGTGCATTCTGGTCTCTCGCCAAGGTTGTCCAAGAGAACTTCTGTCAGCCATCTCTGCTATCTCTGCACAGGGCGGATGACTCACTGGCCCATGACGCAAAAGAGAAAACCGATCTGCTAGGCTCTCTTTTTGCTTCAAACTCGACTCGAATCCTGCGGTGTGAGTGCTCCATGCAGTAAATGCTGTTTACTCAGTGCGTAAAGCACTCCTCTTCCTGGACGTCAACAAGTCGAGTGAGCCTGATGGAGTCTCTCTTATTGTGCTGAAGACGTGTGCTCTGGAGTTGGCACCGGTTTTAACGCGTCTTTTCCGGTACTCCTACTCCATTGGCGTAGTGCCGAACTAAAAAAGCCGACCGCTCAGATCCGTCCAACTACAGGCCTATTGCTATCACCTCCTTGTTCTCTAAAGTAATGGAAACCATTATTAACAGCCAGCTCATGCGGTACCTTGAGGATCACCAGCTGATTAGTGACCGCCAGTACGGTTTCCATCGAGGTCGCTCAGCTGTTGATCTTTTAGGTTACCTAACTTATAGATGGGCGGAGGCAGTGGAGTCCAAGTGTGAGGCGTTGGCCGTTAGTTTGGGCATAGCGAAGGCCTTCGATCGGGTTTGGCACAAAGCGCTTCTTTCGAAGCTCCCTTCCTATGGGCTTTCCGAGAAATTGTGCAATTGGATCACCAGTTTTCTTGCAGATCGGAGCATCAAGGTCTTCGTAGATGGTGCATGTTCCGATTACAAGTCCATTAACGCTGGTGTTCCACAAGGCTGCGTGCTATCACCAACGCTGATTCTTCTGCATATTAATGATATGTTGCAAACCGGTAGAATTCATTGCTATGCGGACGACAGCACTGGTGATACTATATACACCGGCCGTGCCAATATTTCTCGGTAAAACGTCGCCGTTACCGGAACAAACTTGTGTCTGAAGTCGAGACTTTGTTGAACAAAGTCTCAGACTGGGATCGACTAAATCTAGTCCAGTTTAATCCTCAGAAGACACAATTTTGCGCGTTTACCGCTAAAAAGAACTTCTTTGTCGTATCTCCTCAGTTTCAAGGCACTCCCCTTGTTGCCTCAGCCAGTATCGGGATCCTTGGTGTCGACATATCGAGTGACGTGCAGTTTCGTGGCCACTTGGAAGAGAAGGCCAAATTAGCCTCTAAAAAGCTTGGCGTGCTCAGCAGAGCGGGACAGTATTTCATGTTGGCACACCGCTTGCAACTTTACAAGGCGCAGGTTCGGCCTCACATGGAATACTATTTCCTTCTCTGGGCAGGCGCTCCCCAGTGCCAGCTACCTCCACTTGACCGCATCCAGCGCAGAGCGGTTCGAATCGTCGACGACCGAGTTCTTTCCGATCGGCTTGACTCATTGGCACTGCATACAAATGTTGCATCTCTTTTCTTATTTTATCGCTTCTATCACGGGGAGTGCTTGGCGGTCCACCACTGTGCAATTTAGAAGAAGTTTTCTTCCTAGCACAACTCCCATGTGGAATCGATTACCACCAGCGATTTTTCTGGACCAATACGACTTAGGGACCTTCAAGAAAAGAGCCTACTCCTTTTTAAAAGGCCGGCAACGCATCTGCGATTCCCTTGGTGTTGCAGTTGTTCATGGGCGGCGGTAGTCACTTACCATCAGGTGAGCCGGATAAAAAAAAATAAGGGATAAATAATGTCACTAATAAATAAATACTGATATAAATAATTCATCGATTGGCCTTGGTCGATTACCGTTCCTGGTTACAGTAATAATCATACCTGTGGATAGAGGTTGAAATTGATTTAGTGTTTGTCGTATTTCAATATTTGTATGCCAGTGTAAATATTTGTTTCTGAAAGTAATAAGACTTTTTCATAGCAAAGAAAGCTAAAGAAGAATATATGTACGTTTATATAAGCCAACAAGAGGGGCTATGTAAACTATTCGTACTTCAGCGCAGACATAACCCTATTCGTTTAGTTTTGAAAGCTAAATGTTGCGATAAATTTATATTATTTAAATTTATTTATTTAACTTTATTAATAGTTCTCGTAACATGGATAAAAAGAGGGTGCTACCGAAATCTTCGGTAGAGGTTCGGTTGCCACCTAAAACGAATCGACCTGACAACATTTAACGCACTCAACCTGAGAACTGACGAGAAGATCCTGGAGCTGGATTAAAAGATAAACAAGTTGGACTGGGATACTGTAGGTTTATCTGAGGTCCAACGAGAGGGAGAGGACTCGGTAATCCTCGAATACGGCAGCGTATTCTACAACCGGGAGGTTGAACATCTGTTCCAAGGAGGTGTTTGATATATCGTCAACAAGTCTCTTGTTAACAACATTGTAAAGATTGGGAGTGTGTCAACGAGAATTGCGTATAGTATATTCAGAATCACCATACGGTATTGGCTGAAGGTGTTACAGGTTTACGAACCAACCTCAGCACATCCCGATGAAGAGGTGGAGGAAATGTATGTATGAAGATTTATCTCCATGCATTCCTCCCAAACCCACTATACGGTGTTAAAGGGAGATTTAAACACAAACTAGGCACAGGAGAAAACGGTGAGTTGAAGGTAGAGAAATTTGGGATAGTCAAGGAGCAAGTAGTTACCCAAATTTATGGAGAAAAAGGGACTCTTTATGATGAACTCTTCATTCTAGAAGCAGCCTCACAGTTAGTTGATCTGGTCGATCCCTGACAGTTCGACAAAAAATGGGATTGACTTCATTATGACGACTAGACGGTAACTGTTAAGTGATTTCTCAGTGATCGCGAGGGTGAAAACTGGCAGCGACCACCAAATGGTGATAGGCACACTGAACCTAAATGTTGAGTTCGAGAGATCACGTCTAATGAAATCAGCGCTCAATCACCCCCGTGCTCTAATCCAAAGCTCCGAAAACTTTCAGCTGCAGTTACAAAATTAATTATTTTCAGTGCCAAGAAGATGCAATACAGTGGAAAATATGAATGACAAGCTCCTTGGAACAATCCATCTAAGCTTCAGCTAAGTTCTACAATACCCGTCACAGAAGAACTCAAAATTTTTCGCTCACACTCAAATCCCATGACTGTTAGACGGGAATTAAAGCTGTAGTCTTTGGCAGATATCCCAGAAGGTAAAGATTAATGATAAGTGATCGCGTGCTCCGCGATGACTTATCATTAATCTATGGGGTACTAGATTGATATACTTACACCGCTACTACACAGTGCAACACTACGGATGACTCATATTTTACTTTGCCATTAATTTTATTTTTCCAACTTGGCTATCGTGTATCTAGATCGAGTAAACCCGAGGTATTTATTTGAACAAAACTTTTTAAAATTATCCACCATAAAATAGTGACTCTTTTCTAAAAAATATTGCAATGTTTTCGACCAAAAATTTAAGTTTTAATCTTTATATATAAAAATTACGCGTCACGTTGTTTGTCCGTGATAAACTCCTAAACTACTGAACTGATTTCAATGAAATTTTGCACACTCTGTGCAGTTTGGTCCAACTTGAGAGATAGGGTAGTTTTTATCCTGATAAGTGACACTCAATATTTTTTTATTACGAATTTAAGGATTTTTTATATGTAGGGTCGTCGAAAAGGGCAGAACAACGTCTGCTTGGTCAGCCAATAAAATATAAAAACTGAGTTGGAAGACCTAAAAATTACTTCCAAGTAATAATTTCTCAAGTCATTATTACTGGAAAAATTAAAACATAGTACAAAGAATGATCGAAACTCCCGGCTTAAATGGTAAAAAAAAATATTTTCAGTTCTTCGAGTAGGTTTTTAATTTTTATTAAAAGTTTGTTTTACCCGTTTGATATGTAGGTACTAAGAAATATCACAAGCTCGACGTCTAACAAGCAAAACCCAAACTGCCCCAATGTTGTTTATTTTTAAGTCCTTGATGCCTAAAGTATTTTGTTGTGTTTAAATAACATGGTAAGTTATAACCATATTATCAAAATTATATATTCTATATTTTGAATGAAGATAGCTTAACTCTATGACATTAGTATATCAGGACACATAAGCAAGTAAAATCACTCGGAAATAATATTACCATCAGAGCAATTTTTTTATTTAATTCACTTAAATTTCACATGCAGCAGCAAATACTACGTCATTATTTTTAAATCAAGCATTTTTCGTACTTATTTAGATAGTAATGATATGGTTGCGGCTTATGAGAATACCTACATCATCAAATTTCTTCACGTGAATGTTATAAGTGGCGATTATGGGAAGTAAATATTATAGATTCTGATAAATGAAAGTATTAACATCTCGTTTAAGTCAACGTTAAATACTTAGATCATTGACGGGCAGCAGCATGAAAGATACGTCTGGCACTGCGATCCTCTATCCACCAGTCAAGGATTAGTACTCAACAAAAAATATCCCTATGAATTATTGTTTCAAAGCATTAAAACATCGCACACGCTGTAATGAAACGAAAATAATAAAGAATAAAAACTTCATCCTGGATAACGTTTAAAGTAGGTAAAATATAAATATCAACTATTAAAAAATATAAACCGAACAATTTCTTTATTCAATAAAAACTTATTTTTGTAACCGCACTACGATTATTACAACCATAATGTAGCTTGATGTATTTTTTTATACCTATATATTATGTGATATTGCTTTACCAACATCGCAAGTACTACAAAGCCATGCTTTTAGCCAGTTATATTATATTATAATATGAGTAACGTTATTTCACAAGACATGACGTCTTTAATCTACAGTGATTTTGTTCTCAATGTTAGCAACAGTAGACATCGATACACTCGTTTTGTTTATTTTTTATTACCTTATTTTGTCTAAAAATATTAAATTAGACTAGACATATTATTATTCGAGTGATCAAGTGCATTTATTTCGAAATCAACTGGTGACGATTTTATTATATTGCAAATATTCGTGACACAAACTTTAAAAACTAATAGTTAGTGAGGTATGAATACTAAGTTTTAACGCACCCCTATTTTATATGCTGATTTACCACATGCTCAGCGTAAAATATAACCATTGAGAAAGCAATTTCGCTTAGATGAACGTTTTCAATATCATGATGTAAAGGCCTTAATTATGCCGTATATCGGCAGCATAATAGAGTTCACAACTTCATATATAGAAACAAGTTTGAGTATCAAAAATGGCGACTGTAGAAAATGAAACAGGAGATAGGCAGCTGTATCATCCCGATAACAACTCAAAATAATACAAAAAAATGCGTTTGCCAACCAACTTGCTAAGAAAGGAAAACTAAACATGCCTATGAGGCAATCTATGGAAAAGAAAGGGACGGCAAATATTATTTTAGTTATTTCCATAGCACACTATAATATAATGTCATATGCTTAGATTAATGATAAGTCATCGCGCGCTCCGACTGTCGGAGCACGTGATGACTTATCATTAATCTAAGGTCATATGAAATCTTGCTGTGGGGTAATACAACTAACATTGAAACACACAACACACAAACACTCACGCCTATCACACAGAGGGGTAGGCAGAGACTACGGACTGCCATTTGGCGCGATCCTGACACACCTCTCTCGCCTCCTTTACATCCATATATCTACGCATGCACGCTCGTCGGTTAAGGGTACTCCTAATCTGGCCCATTTTCAATGTATCGCCGATTTGATCGATAAATTGTAATTGTGAAAAAATATATTGAAACCACGTGAATAAATAAATGGACTAGAGACAAAGCTTCTTAAGAACGTGCAAAATTGTTACCAATTTTGATAGGGTTGTCACAATAGGCGAAGACAAATTAAACAAAACATTTGTTAAATAGTTTTATTATTCAGTATGATAGAATACTTTACAAATTACTTACTCTAATAATTTACTTTTATAATAATAATTTATTCTTTTAATGGTGTGGTAAATGATACCTATTTTTGAAATATTTATTTAATTCAAAGACAGACCGACTAGTAGCGAGAAATAAGAACGATGTAGGTATTAATGATAAGTTTTCATTAAAAATGCTTATTAAACGCGTATTCAAACTTTCATGATCATGCAACTATAGCTGTTCAGGAGTTTCCTCGTGAGGAGACCATTTTGTTTGCAACAGCAGTTTATAGTGAAGATCGTGTTCAGCAAACAAAATTAAATTTAAATACAAAGTTCCGAGTCCATGCTAGTTATCGTTAAAGAGGAGGCAATGCTGGCTGCAGCAGCAGTTCATGATAAAAATCGTGTTAAACTATTAAAATTAAACAAACAAACAATATCCCTAGATCTAACCAAGGCATTCGATACGGTCTCTATCCCAATTCTGATTAAGAAACTTGAAAAGATTGGAGTTAAGGGTACACAACTAAAACTCTTTACTGACTATTTAACAAACCGCACTCAACGTATAAAGATAGGAAATATTATAAGTAAGGATTTACCTGTTACCTATGGTGTAACGCAGGGAAGTATTGTAGGCCCTACCCTCTTTCTAGTCTACATAAATGACCTATGTAAATTACAGATACCAAATGGTCAAATTACATTATTCGCAGATGACACTGCTCTAGTTTTTAGCGCTGACAGTTACGAAGATCTTTTCCGCTATGGACAAAATGGTTTTAACTTAGTTACTTGGTTGTACTTGTTGGTGTACTGGCTACATGTTATTGTTCTAAAATTAAATATTGATAAAACGAAGTACCTTATATTTAATAAGAAAGGAAATACGCCAACTGTTAATCTTTCAATCACTTCTCATAACTGTTCTGTCCTAAGCGAGAAGGAAAACTGTAACTGTCCAAAATTGCAGTCCGTTAATAGTATTAAATATTTAAGAATTTACTTAGATAATAACCTAAGCTTTAACTGTCATATAGATATGCTTACTAGTAGAACTCGTAAGTTAATGTATATATTTAAGAGGTTACGTAATGTAGCTAATTCGGACATTATTAGAATGTTATGTTTAACACTATGCCAATCCATATTAATTTACGGAATTACAATTTTGGGAGGAACATCCAAATCTATTCTCATAAAACTGGAAAGAAATCAACGCCCTCTACTCAAAACATCACGTTCCCTTCCGTACACATTTCCAACGCGCGATCTATATAAAAAATGTCAAGTCCTCACAATTCGACAGCTTTATATTTTATACACCGTTATAGGCAACATTCTCTATTACCTTATGATCCATCAATACTAAACGGAAAAAGACGTAAGGATGCTATATGTAAAATAAAACCTCATTCGAGCTTCTCAAAAAATTATTTTACTTTCTTGGGAGGTTATTTACTTAATACAATTTTTAATCTCTTCCCACAAACAAAAACACTCCTGTAAAAGAAATGTCTCCAAATGGTTGGAGACGCTGGATTATGATATGACAGAAAACTTGCTAAGTGTTAATTGCTAATTCTTATAGTGTTCAACAACATATGTGTTTTGGGTTTGTGGTTTAAGATGCTTATAATCTGATAACTGATCCCAAGTCATTAGCTTAGGGTGAATTGAACACACACTCACACACACCAAACACACCCACCCACACACACACACACACACACACACACACACACACACACACACACACACACACACACACACACACACACACACACACACACACACACACACACACACACACACACACACACACACACACATACACAGACAAACGTGCAATTGCATTCTTTCTCTCTTATTTGTATATCCATAATTTTTTTTATAGGATAAGGGTGACAAACGAGCACATAGTCCACCTGATGGTATGTGGTTGCTGTGGCCCATAGACATCTACATCTATCTTCTATTACAAATCAATATGTAGATGCGTTGTCACCCGTGAGGACTAAGATGGAATGCCTCATTTCCAGTAAAAAGGGCCTCCGTCCACCTGCACTCACCAAGCGAAACGCAGAGGTAAACCTCTACTTCACGCTGGTTTTCTGTGAGTTCGTGGTACCACAAAGATTGTATTTATCCAAGGGGTAGAGGCCTGGTGATCCATACTACAGGTTTGTACCTACTTTGGACACCAGTCCCCCGCACAACATTTGTATTTTTTTTAAGCTGTTTACAATCAAATTGTGGGAAATAAATAAATATATTATTAAACCTATTATTATTATTATACGAAATTTCGTTACTACTACCCGTTGAAGAGTTCCCTAGTAAGGAGTTAATCCTGGTCGCAGCATCAGGTTATATTCATTATATTATTGCATTGTCACTTAAGTTACGTTATATAAAATTTCAACTCAATCAGACATCGGGGAGTTGTCCAAATCTTACATGCAAATCTTAAACTAGAACTTAACACACATACCCACAAAAGCTTGTAATAACAATAAAAAGGTAAAAACACATCATGTAGTAGGTACCCTCTTCTTATTAAAAAAAGATCACACAGTAAAATAAAGGCACTTACTTGAAAAAGAAATAATCAGATATACACTTACATATGAGATAGTTAAAGTACGAGTACTACTACTACTTACCACCTTTGGTATAGTTAAACTATGATATATTTTTATTTTTTATAGTATTATTCATACACACAGTACAATAAACAAACCTTATTAATAATACTACGTTTCTACATTAAATTATATTCAAATTTGCAACGAACAAAACAAACAACGTGCGTTGCCCTGACCCTCAGATTGTTTTCCACTGGCTGTGCCAACGTAACCAGTCTTTTCTAGTCTCACCGGGTACGCAGCAAGCAGCCAGTGTTCGCGCATACATGCTCCGTGTGCTTAGAGTAGTGCAACCGATTTGCGCGGTTGTATGAAGCTTTATCTCTGTTCCGTTTATTTAAGTACTCATGTGTTGAAACTACCTTTGTTTTGTAGAAGAGAGCCAAACAAAGATATTTCAAATGTCAGTCGCAGAGAAAATGTTATTGAAATAAATATAATATTAACCTCTTATTATAACCTCTTAGTATCAGACGCAATACCAATATTTTTATGTTCTTTTTGACGTACGGTTGTGAAACAACTTCTCCAACCTGACGCCGGACTGCAACTGCGAATATCTTGACAGAAAACTCAAACTGAATTCTAAGCAAGAACTCTGGCATAGACTAGTCTAAACTTGTGTAAAATACAACTGTTAATTTAAAAATACTGTTACAAAAGTATTTAAAGTTTTATACTCAACTAAATCTATGAAATATCTTTTTAATCATTCAGATTAATCATTCCGCAATAACTTTGAACAAGCGTACTTAAAATAAACTTTTACATAAATCTAAAGAATTATCAAGTAATCTACATTTCATTACAACATGTATAGTTCTTTATCTCTAATTTAAATTCATCAGAAAATTTAAAAAATATAACTAAAATAAATGTGACAGCTTAGTGGAGTCACGAGGGTGACACAGAAAGTTTTTAAAACTGGCCAAGTAAACGATATAATAAAAAATTAGTTCATATTTAGAAAATGGAACTCTTGGCCTATTGTGTGTGTATTTTATTAATTTTCCATTGTTTTACGATTTGGCGGCAAATCTAAAACTGTCTGTGTCACGTCAGCATGAATTTAACGCGAAAAAATTTTCGGTGAATGATTTTTTATGACTTTCGATGTTCACACTGCGCTGTGTGTTACGCTTCGCGTACGTTATTGCTGTTAATGATTGATTAAGTGTTAGTAATAGAGCAAGTTGCTCGCCCGCTGAAACACTAGGTATAATTTATTTTTAACAACAGTCTTTTCATGTTGCGTACCTCACAGTTCTAACATTTGCTTATCTTGCTGTTGAAGATATTATTATCATTTAAATTTTACAATACTATACATATAATTTTTACGTTCGACACATATTTTTCATTACATTTAATATTAGTCCGTAGCGTTATTTTATACAGCAGCATTTAATAAAAAAATAAATTATATCAAATATTTATTTTTTCATTTTATTAATTAAAACATTTTATGCACAAACTTCATCAATGTTTTTATACTAAGAAACATTAAAATTTTCCAAAGAAACAAAATAAATATAATAGGGTGACACTCAATTGTCCGAATCTGCTGATAAGTCACTCTTTTGTCAGTCTCTATCATACGCCGCACAATACTAATGTTATATTCAGTCGTCGCCGTAGAAGGCCGTCCCCCACACAGATCATCGGTGAGATTAGTGCAACCATGTTTTAACTCATTAAACCAGTTGTAAACAGTGGCACGAGATGGGGCTTCATCATGAAAGGCCAATCGAAGTCTATCATAACTTTCTTGTTGACTTAAATGACATCGAAAGTTATGATAAACAAGCTTAGGCATCGATATGAGTCAAGTGCACAAAATTCTATATGAACATTTAGCGGTCAGGAAACTTTGTGCCCGGAGGATACCTCATAATTTGAAAGTGGCCCAAAAAATTCGTCTTGTTGATTGGTGTCGTGAAATGGTTCAAAGATTTAACGGAGGTGACTCAAATGCTGTGTTCGACATACATACAAATGACGAAAGCTGGATTTATTGTTGTGATTCTGAAACTAAGAGACAAACTGCTGTCTGGGTGTTTCCTCTTGAGAAGTTGCCAACTAAAGTGAAGAAAGGTCGAAGCGTAGGAAAAAAGATGGTGGCCTCGTTCTTTGGAAGGACAGGTCATTACGCAACAATTGTTTTGGAGGATTGAAAAACAGTTACTGCAGAGTGGTATACTAATAATTGTTTGCCACTTGTCTAGGAAAATGTTTGGGAGAAACGAATTTGCAGTAGGATCCTCCTTCACCACAACAACGCCTCGTCGCACACCGCCAAGCAAACAATCGACTACTTGGCGACGTCAAACGTGGAATTACTGGGACATCCGCCCTATAACCTCGACTTTCGCACCTTGCGATTTTTATATATATCCGAAAATAGAAAATAAACTTCGAAGAAAACGTTTTATGGACGCCGAGGATGCATTAGCTGCATTTCAAAATGCCGTCAAAGAGACCCCTAAGGACGAGTGGGCAAAGTGCTTTTCTCAGTGGTTCCATTGGATGCAGCGATGTATTGATTTAAATGGACACTATTTTGAAAAGATATAATAAAACTAATAACTTGCTAGTTTTTTCAGTTTTTCATTTTTTGAGAACTTTTAGTGTCACCCTATTATATTTATTTTGTTTCTTTGGAAAATTTTAATGTTTCTTAGTATAAAAACATTGATGAAGTTTGTGCATAAAATGTTTTAATTAATAAAATGAAAAAATAAATATATGATATAATTTATGTTTTCATTAAATGCTGCTGTATAAAATAACGCTACGGATTAATATTAAATGTAATGAAAAATATGTGTCGAACGTAAAAACTATAGGTATAGTATTGTAAAATTTAAATGATAATAATATCTCCAACAGCAAGATAAGCAAAAGTTAGAACTGTAAGGTACACAACATGAAAAGACTGTTGTTAAAAATAAATTATACCTAGTGTCTCAGCGGACGATCAACTTGCTCTATTACTTACACTTAATCAATCATTAACAGCAATAACGTACGCGAGGCGTAACAAACTACACACACAGCGCAGTGTAATTACAATTCGAGCATTACATTAGCGTTACACTAGCGTTATACTAGCATTACACTAGCGTTACACTACACGTGTGGTAGTGGTAACGTAATAAACTTTATTACATGATAATTAGATTAAATATGCACACCATCAGTATCACTACTAATGTAACAGGTTCACAAGAACAGAATCACGATAAACAAGATAACAGAATGAATTAATTTGACAGAATCATCCAGCACGCCTTATGTGTTGAATTTTATGCTGCTCAAAAGAGGGGAATTTTGTTTTTCTACAGCCTGTGTGGAATTTTTATTTCCCATACCCTGTTTCTGACAGAACATGTATGTATGTAACTGAGTAACAAACCATGTTTATATATTTATTATCGTACATATATTATGACGTGTACTTTGAGGTAGGTGGCTAATTAATTCTGTTTCCTACTGTGTCTTTAACCTAAAGCAATGAAGTTAAGCAAGTCACGCGGGGCAATTTAGTAAAGCGCCGACCAAGCATAAAAGGAAATAGGCGCGTGGAAAACGATCGATCCAAGTGATTATGGCTGACTTTACCTTACGAGTTTACACACCGATTCATTAAATTTGTTATTGGAAGGTGGTAATTTTCTAAATTCGATTTTAGTAAATTACGTAGTGAATATCAGAAGATTGTACAAATAGATTATCTGATAAAAACTTTTATAATTTATTTTGTAGTTTTTATAACAATACCATACAATACATAAAACATGAAACAAAAAAGATATGAAACATTCACCCTAATTTACTAGGACGTTCCTATCTGATTTGTTATTTAAAGTTTATTTTCTGTACAGTAGGCCTATTTATGTAGTTTCTAATAAATTAGAACTTTAAATATAAAATTCTACTGATTTAACAATCAAGGTTTCTACCTATGAAATTGCTGTTTTCTTGAACTAGCCACTATGAACTGTAGTCGTTTGACTTGGAATTCTAAAATCAGTTTTTTTTTTAAAATTCAAGTTATTCCTTTTACAAAATCAGTTATTTATTTGCTTTTTGGGTTAAAGTTTTATTACAATATCGATAAATTATAAACATTAAACCTAAGAAAGCGGACCTAGCACTACTGAAGAACAATTGTGTTATAGGTCGCCTGGAGAAGAATTGAAGCGGATTTGAAGACTTGTGTCAAGTGGAAGCAGTTGGTTCAAAACTACGGCTGAACAGCGTCGTCTTTAGACGAAAAATATTGAATCATTTACAGCAAATCTGTTAAATTGTTTTATACGTGGTAGAGCCATGCTGCAGCTATATTAATAGTATAGTTGTAGCGCGAATGGGTCGGCTCGACCGGGGAAGAACCACGCTCTCACAGAATACCAGCGTAAAATAGCAGCATAACACTGCTGTGTTTCGTATGGTGAGTGTAGAGAACCGGAGACCCTTTTTACTGGAAACGAGGCATTCCATCTTAGTCCTCATGGGTGACAACGCATCTGTATTTTGATTCTTAATCGAAGATAGATGTAGATGTCTATGGGCCACAGCAACCACTTACTATCAGGTGAACTGTGTGCTCGTTTGTCACCCTTATCCTATAAAAAAAATAAAGAACCTTGACAAAATGGTACCTCATCAACTGAGAGTTCGAAATGCTTCTGACCAAGAATGCATCATATTGCTGCATCAGCAAAGAATGGACGGAAGTTGGAGTCAAATTGTTTTTTTTTTGTTATGTGCGCCAAGTTGACACACAAACAAATAAATACATAAAAAGCAGACGCACACACAAACTCAGGCACGTTAAGGTTTTTTTATTAGTAGTTAATTGAATGTACTCGTCAATAATTAAGAAGTAGCACTATCTACAACTTTAGAAGTGATCTGAATTACTACTATTAACATTAGCTAGTGACGCTTACGAAAATATAAATATGATATAAACTTTCCTATTATTAGAAATATGATCTATTATAAAAGTACACCTATATTACTGCTATCCGTGTATACAACCAGTTACCACTAGTTATTAAGCAATTAAATGGAAATATGTTCAAAACAAAATTAAGGAAATTGTTAATTGAAAATGTTTTTTACAATCACAATGAGTATTTTAGTAACAGTAATGTTAGTAAGTAGTTAATTTTAAATTTATTTTTCATTGTTGCATATCCGACATGGGTAGACTGTTGAGACTAAAACTATATGTTTTTCTATTAAGATCATATTGTACACAGTTATGCAATAAATGTATCTTTATCTTTATCTTTTTAACAGAATTGCATTTAATTAATAGTTTGATAAAACTTAATTGTTTTTTACAAATGCGTCATTATCATCATTAGCAGTATTTATCGTAGGCTTCACATTGAGAGACTGATTAAAGTTAGCAGTATCAGACGTTTCGCACACTCAGCACTACTTGCCATTTGTATGTTTATGTATATCAATCTTTAAAATATAACCTATGAAATGTATCCAATGATCGTTAATAAAACGTTTTAAACTACTTCTAATCATAGTATAGTTTATTCAAAAATTCTGATAGTTTTTTGATTATATTTGTACATAAGATTTTTAAAACAATTATTAAATGTATAAATATTATATTACTTATGGCTTTTGTTCTTACATAATTTTATATTACTTTAGACTATATTATGGTTTAGAATTTTCATATAGTAAATGATGAATAAACTCGTAAATCATAAAATTTAAGATTTGATAACTGTATCTAGTGCTTGGCTATTATATAAGCCTTGTTTAGAGTGAATTGCTTGTAGTTTTACTTTTATTTAAGCGACTGAACCTGTAATCGTACATTGACACTTAAACTAAAAAAAAAAAACAGAATAGTTATCGTAGTATAGAAAAGTATTTTTGAATTAGAGAATACATATTTTATATCTTTTCGGTACGATTAGATATTCGTACGGCAGGGTTTGGACCGCGTGTTTTTCCGACCCTGTTTTTCCTAACAAATGGATTCTGTTTTTCTCCTCTATGTAAACAACAACTTTCTCTGTTCGGGAATAATATGAATCTATAATGTATATTTCTTTTTTTTTCATTTTCCTTTGTCCGGGGGGTGCAATCTGTGTTTCATTTTTACTCCTTCATAAAACGTCACTATTTCTATTTTTCTATAAATGTTATGATATTAGCAATAATAAAAGACATACTTTTCAAAACTTTATTATTTCTTTATAATGTTTATAATACGTGTAATTTATTTTGTGCTCCTTGCACAATTAAATACAGTGATACATACAACAAATTTAAATACTATTGTTACTTGTATACAATAATAAACTTCTGACACAATAATAACTGGTAACATTAATTAAGTTTTGCCATATCCCAAGAAAACTACGTCAATTAAATATTTTTTTGTCATTCGTCATGTCGTTTTTACACCGATAGTAATAAATTACTGAAAATTCTATTGGACAACATGTAGATGATTACTTACAACCATACCTATCTTCTATATTTAAATTAAATAAATATTCAGATTTATTGACAGTTTCTGTCTTTAAAAGCACTTTAATACCACAACTTACAACACGTGAGGTCATTTTATTAGACATACATGTACAAGGACGGGGAATGCGACTAGATTTTATTTAAAAATAAATCTCCTTTAGAAGAATTATAACAAAATATTGCGGGATAGACGGGCAAAAAAAAAAAAGACGACATTTAGTTAAATCTAAATCCGGGAAGATTATGCTGGAAGGAAGAAATATGTGAAGGAAAAGAAGATGTATAACTTAAATGAAGACTATTTCTTATTCTTTATTTAATACTACTTACTAATTTTACATTTTAGTTACTTGAAAGTTCTACTACACAGGTTGCATTACTTTAAAATTATAATGATATTTTAATTTCATAGCTATTTGCAACATTTTATGAACGTTGGCTCAAAATAATTATTTGAAAAATTTTCAATTTAGAAACATATTTAGTAGTTTTTAAAATATATTCACTCACATTACATTTTTATATGTTTAAGAAATCAATTTGTTTTTCGCGTCGAATTTAAAATTAGATAATAGGAAAGTTATAAGCCTGTGCAGTATCTTTCACTGATATATGTATTTACAAAAACTTAAACATAAGTCATGAAATATTTCTGGAAAGTACATATAATTTACATCCCTTAATGTAAAGTAAAACTAGACATAGTGATTCGTATATCTCTGCTTTTCACGAGTTTCGTGTTTATATACGCTATGCTCATTACATGTTTATATACAATCATTGTATTTTCTAAACATTTGTGTTAATATAGTATTGTCAGCTGTTCATCATTCCTGTGTCGTTATCATTATTTCTCTTAATGGTTATTTCAATTTGTTCTCCATCTCATATAAAATTGGTGATGAGTGTCTTAAGATCACCAAAAATACATCTTATTTTTATTTTAAGATTTGATAATTCATTATTCGGTATTACACACGCAAGAAGGTTCATTTACTCAGTTAGATACATTCTATCTCAAATTTAAAATTACTGTAAAATCATTACAGACACTTAAATACCTTAACTTACAATATTTACAAATCTATATGCATCAAGCAACTGATCTATCTGCTCAGGGTTTATTTTTAAATTTAAATTACACAACCCAATTCTATAAATTAGCGAATAATGTTCTTACTGTTTGTAGTGACACCTTGTAATTCCTAAATTTTGTTATTAGTCATAAACTGGAAACATGAATAGATCGTCATCACAAACAGTGAAATATGAAAAAATCTATTTACATCTCATTCATCATTGGTATTTGTCAAGAAAGTGTTATTGTTAAACTAACGGCGAGGAAAAAGAAATGGGCTGGTGACGTCGGTGCAAATGCTTGACCACCTCGTTGCATGGCTGCAGGGTACTCACCTGACAAAGGAAAAATCGAATTTGCTTCTTTGGCAAAAATTAAAACTGTTCTCAAAAATACCAAAAATGAATATTTTTCATATATTAGTTATGTACAATGAAACAAAATTTGTAAAAATAATAAAATTTGATAAAAAGACCAATACATCAAAAATAGATCTGTAATAAAAAGTAAAATCTATAAAAATATAATGAAATATGCGAAACGTGCTTTGAAATATAAAACTTTAGGATTATAAATTGTGCCGCGTCAGTTACGGCTTAATCAAAACATTGTATCCCATTAAGGACGATCGTTTCATTTATTTGATTTATTGCTGTCGTTGTTTTAATGGTAATTGCTTAAATCTAGAAAAGCTTCAATTTGGAGTTTTTTTTTGTGAGAATATTGTTTTTTTGTACAACAAAATTTGTCTCAATTTTCGATCACAAATAAGTAGTCATAAGTTATTTAATTTAAAATAGTAAAGTATGCAACTCACCATTTAAAACATGAACCACAACGCTTTTAGATTGTGCGTTGCTTGGATTACATTGATAAGTTCCTGAATCCGATGGCCTTGCTTGCTGGATGAGTAAGAATGAGGTAGTCGTCTCACCCTTCTCTGTAACAACCGAGACGCCGCCTCGAGGGGAATCGTAGCTAATAATCTGTTGAAATATTATTATAGTATATATTATAGTATTATAAATTAGTACTCATTTAATACTGAGTATTAATTTTTACATTATGCTACTTTTGTATATGTTATCGTTTACCGGCACGGAAACAGAAGTTATCGAATCAGCAAATTAAAATAACATATGTATTATATCTATACTGTAATAAAACTCTAATACGACGTCTGTCTGAACACGCATCACGCAAAAGCCTGTGAACCGATTTGGATGGAAATTTCACTGGCAGATAGCTGATGTTATAAGATAAAACTTAGGCTACTTTAAAACCCATAAAACTCAATCGCAATAAATTCCACGCGGGCAGATTCACGGGGAACAGCTAGTACATTTAATATTATATATATGGATAAACATGAACACATACAACATATCCATCTTTTGCCTCCCTCATCTGATGTGATCAGACGTTATTGCACTAAGGTTAGTTCGTTAATTTACGACACAACAGCATGCGAATCGTTAGTTTCAACCACGTACATCGTCATTGAAGAAAAAAATTGTTTCTCACGGCGCACGGATGACCCAGATATCCGAAAACATGTTTTTGAAACGTTTGTTTGTTTCACGACATGCGATGGGACTGTAAAGTCCGCTAATTTGGCCTGAAGTACGGCGGCCACTTTACTGTTCTACTTTTATCTTATTGTACTTTAATATTATGACCTAAATAATAAATCCAGAAGAATATTTGGATTCAACGTGTTGGTAGGTATAGCTTAAATCATTTAATGACGTGGTGGAGCCACGCTGCAGCAATATTATAGCTGCAGCACGAATGTTTTGGCTCTACCGTGGCGGGACCTTGCTTTCACAGAATACGAGCGTGAACATACAGCAGAATAATGCTGTGTAACGTATGGTAAGTGCAGAGAGCAGAAGACCCTTTTTACTAGAAACGAGGCATTGTATCTTAGTCCTTAGAAGTGAGAACAAGTGTAGATATCTATGTGCCACAGAATCCAATTACCATCAGGTCGACTGTGTTCTCTCTCGGTACACTAATTCTTAAATAATATTTCCTTATATTTATTGCAGCTAGCATTAATACCCAGTAAATAATTCAGGCAAATAAGGCAACAATAAAATCATAACGTGTTACTTTGCAAGTCTTAACACAAATTCAATATGAATAATCTATTGACTTTACCGCATCATTGTGATTCCAGAAAATGTAGGCCGGAGGTTCCGGCGAATAAAGTACTACACATGTTAAATTAATGGTGCTGCCGCGATCTATATAAAGGTCTGGACCACCAATTATCTCTGTTGTTGGCTCTGAAAATATAATTTTTTATAGCAATTGCAGTCACAGTATGTTATTAGGACAAAAATAAATTTTTCAACTTTCTCTTATTACAGTTCATTAAATTTTAAAGCTACGACAACATAGCATTAAATATATCACTAAAAAAATGTAAATAATAATATAATAATTAGAATTGAAATGAAAAAAAAACAATATAACATAATAAAATGAAAGTAGTGTATAATTATAAACTATGATTTTATCACACCAACTAAGCTGGAGTGTATAAACATGGGCGTATAGTTATGAGGTCCACGCACTAGACAGGACTGTGTGACTGACTGGTGTGACTCGTGAGGATCTAATACGATTTTCTTATCACACAAAGCTTTCATAAATTGACACTGGGTCGCCTACCGTCACTGGTCGTCGTAATATGTGTATTATATATATTGGCACATTTTAGCATTATCTCTAAGCATCTTGTTTGATCATTTCTATTAAGACCGTCAGGTAGTGATAGTGACTATTACAAAAAAGAAATTAAAAGTACTGAAATTATTAATTTAGTCTAGTCCTAAGTCTTAGTCCTAACCAAAAAACCCAAGTTTATATCAATAACTTCAATGAAAAAAAAAGAAAGAAAAAGAGCAAGTGATCATATGGGGCAAATGCCATGTACATTCATTAATTTATTATAGCGATTCACATGTCCACTGCTGAATATGGGCCTCCCCCAAGGAATGTCACAAAACACGGTCTTGAGCCACATGCATCCAATGACTTACCTCATATCTTACAAGGTCGTCACTCCATCTAGTGCGGAATCACCCTATACTTTGCCTACCGGCACGAGGTTTCCACCCGAGAACTTTTCTTCCACATCAGTTACCGATTCTTTTAGCAATATGGCCTACCCTTTACTGCTTCAACTTACTAATCCGTTAGGCTATGTCAATTACTCTGGTTCTACTGCGGATATGCTTATTTTTAAGTCTATCATACAGGTAAACCCCGAGCATAGCCCTCTCCATAGCTTGTTGAACGACCTTGAGCTTCCTCATATCGCCAGCAGTGAAAAACCACGTCTCAGATACATAAGTCATCACTGGCAACACGCACTGGTTGTTCAATCTTGTTTTTAGGTTTTGAGGTATACCTGACTAGAAGATTTGTCGTATTCTTCCGAACGCTGCCCAGCCGAGTTGAATCCGTCGATTGAACTCTCGGTCGAATTTGGAATTACCTAGTCGGATTATTTGTCCCAGGTAAGCATACTCATTAACAACTTCGAGCGTAGTGCTCCCAACAAGAACGCCGGTGTGACATGAACGTTTTACATGACCTTTGCGGATAGATCTTAAGATGAACATGGTTTAAATTCATGTTCATCTTGATATGCTATTGAGATCATTGAGCATAGTCCTCAGGTCCTCCAGAGATTCTGCCAGAAGGACTATATTGGCGGCAAATCAAAGTTAAATGATGTACTCGCCAGTGATGTCAATACCGTATCCATTCAGTCCAGTAGCTTTTAATCGTCTTCTAATGCAGTGTTGAAGATTTTTGGGGATACAAAGTCACCCTGTATTACACCTCTCTTAAGTTAGATAGGTTTCGTTATCTGGTTCTCTACTCAGATAGCCATTATAGTCTTACTGTACAAATACTTATGCACTTCAATATAGCGATGGACAACTTGGCATCACTGTGGGACTGTAGCACCAACCAAATTATTTATTCATAAAAAAAATGTCAGATCAGCTTTTCGGTCTTCAGTAGAATTTGCCAAAGAGTATTTGTGTAATCTATAGTAAATCATCAGCATCCCAAATAAGCTGGTTTTGACACAATCTATTCAAAACTAGCTTATTCGGGACGCTGGAATTCGTCGAGTATGCATGCGAGACGACGAAAACAGCACGTAGATGTAACACAAAAGAGAAATCGGTCTGTAATTCTTCAAAAAAGCGTTGTTGCTTTTCTTGAAGAATAATTCAACCGTGGAGGATTGAATTGAAGAGTTTCTGAAAGACTTAGAGTACTTGTTTTCTACACGATTAGCACTCGACAGAAGCTCCACTGTAATTCCATTCTCGCCCGGGACCTTGCTTTTTTAAGGTGCTGGAGAGTCATTCTAACCTCGTTCAGACTGACGTCCGGGATATCATCGGAATATTGTCGGATTAAAATTTCCACTCAGGTCATTTCTTCCACTTACGTGTGGCTCCAATGATGACGTGATCTGGTGACCCGAAAATTATACTTCCACAATCTATCCTAAGCTTCGGCATGTGGCTTTTCTAGCAGCCAGATTTCTGGCAGTCTTTGAAGCATTGGTTCCGTTCCATGGCTTATTTAATAAGGGCTGTATTGAAATTGCTCGTGTCTCGACGCACGCATTTGGATATTTGTCTGTTCAGTTCCCAGAGTCGATGCCATATCTATCATATATGTTAAATCTGTAATATCTGCTGTCATATCTGTTAAATATTGCAGCTTCATTTTTCGTCTAACAGCTATGAGATTTAGATTGTGATTGGATAATTTTTGGGCTCTTCTTATATATGGTAGAGCCACGTTGCAGCTATATTATGGTTGTAGCACGAATGGTTCGGTTTGACCGAGGTAGCACCACGCTCTCGTAGCATACCAGCGTAAAATAGCAGCTTAATAAAGTTTTATTTCGTACGGTGAGTGTAAAGAACCGGAGTCCCTTTCAGTCCTCAGTGGTGACAACCATCTTTATTCTGATAATGGAGGAAAAATGTAGACGTCTATGAAAGTGACCATATCCATAATCAACGTTGTTATCTCCTAGATTTCATAGTGAGCTATTTTTTATAGGATATGGTGACAAATATGCACATAGTCCACCTGATGGAAAGTGGTTGTTGTGGCCCACATACATCTACATCTTTCCTCAGTAAAGAATCAAAATGCAGATGCGTTGTCACGCGTAAAGGACTAAGATGGAATGCCTCTTTTCCAGTAAAAAGTGTTTTCGGTTCTCTACACTCACCATGTGAAACACAACAGCGTTAAGCTGCTCTTTTACGCTGGCATTCCTTAAGAGCGTGGTCCTTCTTCGGTCTAGCCGATCCATTCCTGTTACAACTATACTACTAATAAAGCTGTAGAATGGCTCTACCACGTATAACTAATATAGCTGCAGTATGACTCCACCACGAATATTACACTTTAATCATAAAAACTGATTAATTTTATTCGTTGCCTTGCAGAATGTTTTCTCTAAATTACACGAACACGAGAATTCATTATTGAATAAAATATTAAATAAATTAACAAAATAATTTAAGATAAGACCGTTACACGGTTTTATGTTATTATAATATCGTAACTCCCCGAATATCGTACTCACTGCTATTATTCAAAACTTATTTAATTATTCAAATTTGGACACATGATGCCACAAAGTTAATAAAGTTTAACTTGAAAATATTTAGCTTGATACATACCATTTTGATTATTTATGAGTGCTATAGTACGTTGAAATAGTAAAGTAGTAAAGTAAGAAAAAAATCCATTAAAATATTTGACTGAGTATAGAAATATGTAGTAGCGTCACAGTATTCACTTTTTAATCATATTATAATCCTTAGTTTTTCAGTATTTGCATGTTATACGCATCTACTGTAACCGTGTAGAAGCAGTGATATATTATAAATATATAAGAATACCAGACATCAATCCGTGTGGTTGTTGTAAGAAAGACAGAGGGAATTCAGCCATGAGATGGGCAGCAGTATCTTCCTAATAATAACTAAAACATAAAAAATGCCGTTGCCAATCTACCTAACAAGAGTGGCAAATATGGCAAATATCCCCTCTATGAATCAATATATCAAAGGGCCTATGTTCAGCAGTTGACATTTGATGGGCCTTAGCATATACTGTAAACGTAACAACACATTGTTATCCATTCAATATAACTAGTGTCAGGAATCAAAACAAGAACACAAAAAAAAATAATGTAAAAAACGTTGGCTCTGGGGATTCAAATTTAGTCTTCAGCAGATTTGACAGCATACAGGCAACTGAACAGAAAGATCTCCAAATGCATGCAGCGCGACTTACTCAACATCAATACGGCTCGTATTGAAGTTGAGTAAGTCGATGAATGAACGGAACCAGGGGTTCAAATTCTTTATCAGAGATCTGTCTACCAGAAAGAGTCAACTGTCAAACTTGAAGCCTGAATGTGGGAGCATCCTTTCCGGGACACCGGAGATTTTAAGTGAGTTGACTTGTTTTCGAGAGTCATTACGACGACTTCCAACCTCCCAAGCAAGCCGGTTTCCAAAAAAGCTTTAGCACCATAGAACACTCACACATACCCTCGTCAAATTTAAAACATAAAGAGTACAATCTGCCCCTTTTTCATGCGTATGTGGACTATGAAAGCTTTTGATTCCGTCAAAATTTTGGTGGTTCTACAGTCCCTTCAGCAGTACCAAGTCGTATATAGTCGGTATATACGTGGAGAAGTATTTGTATAGTAAGGCTACGACGGCTATCCGAGTACAGCAGAATCATAGTACGAAACCTATCGAACTGCAGAGATGTGTAAGACAGGGTGACGTTGTATGCCAATAACTCTTTACCGTTGCATTTAAAGACGTTTTCATACTTACTTTGAGTGGAAAGTATACGGTATAAATATCGATAGTGAGCACATTACTCACCTTCAATTTACCGATGATGTAGTCCTTATGGCAGAATCGCTGGAGGACCTAAGCACTATGTTCAATGTCCTCATTTGTGCATCCCAACGGATAGGTCATAAAGTGAACATGGAGAAAACAAAGATCATGTGTAACGTCCATGTCATACCTATGCCAGTATTTGTTGGAAGTATGAAGCTCAAAGTTGTTGACGAGTATGTGTACCTGGGACAAATAGTCCGACTAGGTAAGTCCAACTTCGAGAGAGAGGTCAATTGATGGATTCAACTCGACTGGGTATCATTCGGGAGATTACGGTACATCTTTTCGTCATATTTACCTCAAACTCAAACAACGTTGTACAACAGGTGCGTGTTGCCAGTCATGAGTTATAGACCTGAGAAGTCAGCTGTCCATATGAGGAAGCTCAAGGACGCTCAACGAGCTAATAAGAGGGCTATGCTCGGGGCTCTCTGTGTGATAAACTTAGAAATTAGTATATCCGCAGTAGAACCAGAGTAATCGACATATCCCAAGGGATTAATAAGCTGAAGAGGCAATGGACCGGCCTATATGGTCAAAGAATCGACAAACGATGGCGGCCTCCCTCTAGATGGAGTGACGACCTGGTAAAACATGCAGACATTGAATGAATATAGACGGTTCATAACCGTGCTTTGTGGCATTCCTTGGGGGAGGCCCATGTTCAGCAGTGGACTCGTGGAGGGCTGTAAGGATGATAATGACCCCATATGTATGTCGTCGGCGTGTACTATATTTTGTACAATTATCATCCACTGTTCATTTAGCGTTTAAGCTTCAAATTTTTTTATCCAAAAATGTATTAAGCACTTACAATTCGTTTCGTCGTTATCGTTTTTAATGCATGCCTTAAACTTTTAATTTTAAATTAAATCAAATATAGTAACAAATACACACCCACTACGTTTAAATGTATAAAGTGACTCATATGTGGGGTAGTTGATATCTGACACTCATATATACCGGAGTCTCTGTGTTGCGGGTATTTTATCTGAAACAATTAAATTCATTTTCAAAACTACAGATTTATTCAAGTTTTAACACTCTTGGCTGTAACACAAAGTTTGATTTTACAGTCTACTGCGCAATTTGTAAAATAAATTCTGATTTTCATGTTCTTCTCTTAATATTAAAAAAGATAATCTAATAAATAACTTTGTTTAACGAAATTACCATACAAATGTAAATTTCAGTACTGCGGATTTTCAACATTCACGATTTCAGCAAATGTTCCATAAAAGATTATTTTTTAACCGTTTTGTTCTTTACTCCGCTCTCCATCGTCGCGACGTAATAACCACAGTTTTACGCTCAGCCGTTTCCAGTTAACGTTATGATTGCAGTTAAATCTTTTAAAGCTTTGTTATTGAGATTACAAAATGTATCTATAGTAGTTATGAAATTGAGTAATGTAACTGTTATCTTAATGATTTTTTATTGTAAATAATTAAACTTTTTTCAATACAAGTAAAATAAAAAACTACTAAAACAAAGTTATTTGTACTTTATTTTACTTTAATATTGATCTTATTATATCGTTACTACGTAATGTAATTAAACAATAAAACAAACATGTTGGGTTGTAAATAAAGGTCACAATGTTAGTGCGTTATTTAAAAATGTCCATAAAACTTCATTGACTATAAGAATTGAAATAGATTTATGAAATTACATTTTTATAACTAGTACTGTTGGTGCATATTTTTACCTGTAAAGTCCAATCTTCAGAGTGTGGTAGATGAATAGCCCGAAACCGTTGATCGCTTGTGTAGGTATATCTTCCGACGGTCAATAGATGAATATCTCTATGTCGAACCCACGAAATTTGTATATTCAGCTAGACAAAAAATTTCATATCACTTATAATATCCAAAAACATAATATATTAAAAAGTAAAAAAAAATTTTCTTAACAGACTATTTTTGAAGTTATTTTTAGTTTACAGGAAAGTTTTAAATAGCATTTTCTTTAGAAGTAGTTCTATTTTTATGAAATTCATTTGCTTGTATTTTCAATAACCCAGTATTTATCACTGACTAAACTGAAGAAATTTTTTGTTTTGAGATAATCATTTACCAGATTTATTTTCTTCAATACTCTAAAATGTTTAATCTTAATTCACTTTCATAAGTCATAACCAATCTCCAATTTGGAATCTCTTTATTTCGTACGTAAGCCACTTACTTTAGAATAGAGTTACTGATAATTGACATGACCGCTTTGAGGGTAATTTAACAATGTTTATGTTTTTATTTCATGAATATATTTTACTTCTATAAATTTATGTCAATTTGATTCGTATTTGTTTCTATATTAATAATATCTTAACTAAGACTAGTTGTATCTCAAAGAAAATGCAGTCCATTTTAGTATAGGCTAGATAAGACACATATGTGAAAAGTCGTGTCATCTTATCCATCTATTACGATAGGCACTCGAATCAATGTACTTAATACTTTTTTCTAGCATTTACCGGTAGGTTTTACGTGGCAGAGCCATGCTACAGTTATATCAGTGGTATAGTTGGTAGCGCGAGTGGGTCGGCTCGACCGGGGAAGGACCAAGCTCTCCCAGAATACATGCGTAACACTTATGTGTTTCGTATGATGAGTGTTTAGAAACGGAGAGCCTATTTACTGAAAACAAGGCATTCCATCTTAGTCCTCACAGGTGATGACACTTCTGCACTTTAATTCGTAATCGGGATAGATGTTGATGTCTATGGGTCACAGCAACCACTTACGATCAGGTGAATTGTGTGCTCGTTTGTCATACATTTTTGCCCTTATCCTAAAAAAAAGGTGCCATAGAACCTTTGCTACGCACATTGACGCAACTTAAAATATTCAATGACAGACGATGGACTTCATAGATATATAAAATAAGTTAGTACCTAGTTATTAGGCGTCTAGTATTTACTGTTTTAGTGTTTAGTTTGTTTAAACTTTATGTTTAAAACTAGTATGTACTTAAAATGATAGACTTCGTAATGAGGATATCTGCAATAGAACCAGAGCAACTGACATAGCCCAACAAATTAGTAAGATGAGATGTCTGTGGGCCGGCCATATACATATATCGAAGTGGCGACAAATGTAGAAACACTGTGTGCGGGTTAATTTGTATTTTAAAATAATTAATTATTTCAAATAATAATGAAGCTTAAATGAGTCCGCTCCAATGCTTATGGCCACTATTTTTTTATAAATATTGCTTAGGCATCCTGTTGAAAGATAAGGATTTACAATAAACGACAAATACTACGCTAGCCTTTTGATAAAAGAACATCAAGCAATTGCGGATAAAACCGAGGCAAAATAACTAAAGGCGTTTTGTTTTTGCACGCGAGTGCGCCGGTTCACACTTTACAAGCTGCGAGGAGCTTTTTGAGAGAAACAGGCTTCAAAGAGCTCAATTGTCTATCCTATAGTCCAGACTTGGTCACTGGCTTCTACTTACTATTCAAAAAACGGAATTCAGAACCTGCGGGCTAGATGATTCCCGATGATGGAAAAATGAAAGTTGCGGTTAATGATCATTTCGAGAGCAATGATTTGGAATATTGTTAAATGGATTAAATGGATGGAGAAAAGCACTTTATGAAAAAGTTAAAACAGGCGTAGAGTTTCAAGGAGAAAAAAATATTAACAAAAATATTCTACCTATTTCTAAATAGGCCAAAAAGTTATTAGCCTCCATTTTAAGTCTGCAAAGTCAATTTTAAAGGTATTTTAAATTTGCAAACAATTATATAAAATAATGTGGCAAAATACCATATTAAATATTATATTAATATTGATAATTTAAGTATCATATTTATTTTTACTTCAAAACCTTTCTTACCCATCGGTTGTCCGTACTTCGATCTATATATAATTCTGGCCAATTGTTACTTCAGCTTACTGATCCGTTGGGCTATAATATGATTCGATCTATATAACTTTTTATATATAAAAATTACGTGTCACGTTGTTTGTCCCCGATGGACTCCTAAACTACTGGACTGATTTTAATGAAATTTTGCACACTGTGTGCATTTTGGTCCAACTTGAGAGGTAGGATAGTTTATCGCGATAAATGAGCCTCAAAAATGTTTATTGCGAATTTAAGGATTTTTATAGTACAGAGGTTTGCCGCTAAGGGCAGTAAAATGTCTGCCTGGCCAGCTAGCAGTCTGTAGAAGTGTCGTGTCTGTAATACCATGAAATTTTAGGGTAAGTACTTTCCTTATTAAATGTTAATCGCTATTATAAATGATTGATGTGTTTTTAGCCTAAGATTAGTTTTCCCCGTTGCGTATTAATTTGAAACTACGTCAACAATCTACGTTTCACTTTTTTAAAACAGTGGCGCTGTTTTGAAAAAATTAAACGTTATATCTCTTATAAAATACAAAAGTAGTACAATTTCCCTCCAGTTAGTCATGAGGGGTGACAACGCCTAAGTTTTGATTCTAAATCGACGATAGATGCAGATGTCTATGGGCTACAGCATCCACTTATCATCAGATGAACTATGTGTTCGTTTTCAAAACCTTATTCTATAAAATAAAAATATTTTTGTAGCCCAGAATACATAAAAAATACCCTATGTTTCATACCCCATTTACACTCTCGCGCGAGCGACGAGGCGAGTAGCTAGGCGAGCCACGAGGCGCGAGTGTAAACGCTAGCTCGTGGCTCGCCTCGCAGCTTGCCTCGCCACTCGCGGCGCTCGCGTCGGAGGCGGTTTTTTGGGCACGAGGCAAAGGGCCTCGCGAGAGACGCGAGCGTGGTGTTTACACTCGCGTCTCGTTTCAGTTTGTTTACGGCGCCCTTCCATAATAACATTCGAACTGCTTTTGTTTTAAAATTACAATTTTAATAAAATAATATTATTTAATCTTGCACAATAGGTACTAGCAGTTTATATAAAATTATGAAACTGAAAAGGTTCTGTTTCGATGAATAGATATCATCCGTCATATTCTTCCTCGATGATGTATTTTTGTATTAATTTCCTTCTTTTTAAAATGATCAAACATCGATAAATACTTATTAAGGCAAGAGTTGATGCCGCTATTATTTCGACGTCATTCATCGTTGCTGGCTCAACGCAAACTGACCGGATCGCAAGAGTGTAAACAGGCACTCGTTACCTCGCAACAACACGCGAGCTGCGAGGCGAGGTACGAGACGAGCCACGAGGCGAGAGTCTAAACGAGGTATCAGAGTTTCTAAAACCTTTAAAGAATATGTAGGTCATAATATAATAAGCTTATTAGTAATGCGCTTTCAAAGGGTTGCAGTTAATAGATTTGTCCTACGAATATCATCAGTATATACTATCGATTCTGTCACAAAATAAAGTTTTTTAAAGTTAAAAAGTTTAAGTTACAGCCTATATATGTCTTACTGCTGAGCACAGGCCTCCTCCAACCAGCGGACCAGGACGGGAACTTTACGCGTAGGCTTCAATTTAGCAACATCATCACTGTTGCCTGCCAAAATTAGCAAATTGGAGGAGTGGAGTCACCTCGGTGTCTTTGTCTCTATGTCTGTTTCTCATAGAAATTTTCTCTGAGACGGTTTGACGTAGATGATTGAAATTTGACATTGTTACCTATAATAAACTACAGGAATGCAGAAGTGAGTTTTTCAAAATTGCATTAATATGCAGAATTGCGACATATATCCTTATGAAGGCTAAATTGTCTTAGAATCAGAAATGCTTCATTAATTTTAAATAAATGTAAAGAGTAAGAATTAAATGAAGAATTTTAATCAGACAGAACTGGCTTCTATTAAGCTTAGGGAGTTGCATGAATACTATTAAGACATATATAAATTTTTAAAATTTTTATCTATCTGTCTTTCCGTGTGTCTTTGTGCCTGTCTGTAAACTTCCGACTGGCTGAACTGATTGCGATTGAAGTATACGAACATATAGAGAGCAATGCCAGAAGGAATCTAGGCTATATTTTATTTGAAAAACTTGAAGATTTTGTTTAAAAATGAAAGATAAAATAAATGGTGTTTGATTATTATTAGTTGATTCTATCTAGGCGAAGTTGGAGCAGAGCGCTAGTAAATAATAAATCAATAGAAACAGATATACTTTATGTATTTGTGTGTGCAAATATACATAATATATAATTTATTATTAATAATTATATACTTCAAAATATTTTGTGATTGAACTTAAATCGTAATTATAATAAATATACAGAAATAATACATAGAATTGATAACGCGAAGACCGACCCAAGTAACTCGTTATGTCGTCGTATTATTTATATGCAAGATATTGCATCTAGGCCTAATGAGAATTTTATTTAAAAAGTTGGACTTACAATGGGCCTCTAAAGTTGCATTGTGCTATTGTTACATTTAAATTTAAGCGAGGATTTTGTGGTACGCCGCTATGTAAATTGGACGGTTTTGGAATAAAAGATCGGAGGTAAAAACTTGATAGTGAAAATTTTAGCTGTATATACTTTCATGACTGCGAACTAATTTTCATAATAACAGTATCGCAATATTATTAGAACAATGATTAAATAGCCTTTTATTTTATAGGACAGTAAAAGTCTAATGCTGGTTTAATATTCATTCCTCTCCTGATGTGGGGAGGAGTTGTTATAATATCAAGTTTTGGCAAACGGATAAACTATTACAGTACCAGAAGTTTTGCACGACAAGAAGTTTGATTTGAGTATATTATGTCTGACGAATACGATATAGTCATACCGTCGTCATCTTTAAGAAGCCATGATATTTTTCTGCCGAATTCCAAAAAGGAGACGGTACTCAATTCGACGCGAATGTTTTTTTAATGTGTTACCTCATAACTTTTTATTGGGTGGACCGATTTCGATGATTATTTTTTATATGAAAGCTGGTACTTTTCGTGTGGTCCCATGTTAATTTGATCAAGGTCAGACCAATAGTTTTTGAGTTATGCTTAATAACTTATATTGAAGTCGGCTGTACAAAATTTTTAATTTTAAATTATCTGAGCATTTCCTCTTACAACATTCAAGTTGTAAAAGGAAACCCAGAAAAATAATAAAATTAAAATAAGAGATAACAAGGCAACTTATGCACTAAAAAGACAACATACTTTAGGTAGATCAGTGACCATATATAAAAGGAGGAAAAGAGAGGGATTCGAGAAACAAATAGTGTTCCTTAACTTGTTACTTAAACTAATGTAAGGATTGAACGCTTTCAATCGACTGGGGTAAGAAATTCCAAAGTCTTACTCCAAGAACACAATAATATACATAGTATAGTAGCAAGTTATTTAATTTTTTTACAGCTGGAAGATGCTGCTGCCATTCTTTTGTTTAAGATTTCCTCTGACGCCTCTTACGACACACACGATATGATATTATGGGGTAGTGGTTTCTTTCGCGCTGTCACTACACTGTGTTACCGCCAATCGTAGTATAAAAACGAACTAATTTATTTTTTAGTAGCGACATATGCACTAAGTTTTCATTTAGAATATATTTTATTTTCTGGGTGGAAGACATTACAGAAAATTATGGAATAAGTAGAACCTTTGTACGAACTCTCTATAAGAATGTTCCTGTATCTTGTTGTATGTACATAATTTTTTTTATAAAAAAAAACTTTAAATTGGCCAGCTTAACTTAGATTTAATTTTATTTGCTAAACTTAGTGGCTTTGGGGAGGCTATAGCCACTGAACCAAATACATCAGCAGCATCACAGGTGCCATACCACTGGCAATGTGATAGCTTGCCAAGATCCTCCCTACAAAGGCAGAGACACATGTACAGCTGTGGACTTATATTGGCCGACAAAAGAGAAGAAATCGAATGCACCTCTGTTAAGCAAAGTAGTGTTCATGAATTTTAAGATGTAGTTATTTTTATAAAATGCAATTAACACTAAATCAAGTAACTAATTTTATTTACTTCTACATTTTTCATGATAGGTTGCGATGTTTATCCACCTAAATTAAAAGCTTATTATTTTACACTAACGTTTGACGTTATATTTATATTTATTTAGAATGAATAGTCTTACCGTCTTATTTCCTAAATTTTTCACACGGCAATTTAAGTATGCGGTCTTGCCAAGTAGTGCTGTAACATTTTTGGAAGCCGCTAAATCGAAGTAGGGTCCGGTGCGAGGAGTGGGTCGTGGCCCGACAGCAACCGCTATTCCGGAGCGTATGGCGTTATCTCCGGAACCAGGTGAGGATGTTGCGGAGGCATTTGTGGTAACTCCCTTGCCTATTTCACGTTGCGCTGATGATACTGCATGAAAATGAATAAAAATTCAATTTAAAATATTAAATTAGATATCCTTAAAATTTAGTTCATGCTTTTACTGTTAATAAAAAAAGAAATCATTTAAAAAACAATAAACTATTATTGTTTATTAATTGATTTCAAAATCAAATCATCAATAAGTAGAATAGCGTTATTTATTACGTTATTTTAACGTAATTTTAAGTACAAATATGAACCTAATGCACTTTAATATTTTACGTTAAATTTATCAAAATAATTTAATATGAAGAAAATAAAACCCACTACCATAAACTAAAAAAATAGCTTTCAGTAAAAAGTAAGACATAATTTAAAAAACTAAGCATAATAAAATAATCTACATTTACTTCATATAGCTATAAAAGTCAGTGCAATGACAAAATGTAGAGAAAAATTAAAGTTCCGACTTTAGTTGCAGTTCTGTGGAGATTATTTTATTATTTTTTGATATTTCATATCGGCTTTTACTTTTCATTTAAAGTGTATTCAACCAAATCGAGTGAAAAAGTTATATTTAACTAGTATGTCGTATAAATAGTAACATTAAAAATCTCCTATTTTGTCAAACTTTGTGTGAAATTTTTCTTCAATTTTTATATGTGGTAACCCTTTACACCTATTTAGTTAAAAATGAATATTAAAATCGGTCCAAAATTAGTGAATATTTCCCATACAATACACACAAAAGGGTTGAGATTTTGCTCTTTTTTAAAGCCGCCTCAATCCTTATGGCGGCTACTCACTTGCCTGCCGCAGAGGCAATCTAGGGAGAACAGCGATCGGGGCAATATCGGAGCTTGCTCTACACACACGCCTGCCGTTCAGACTGAACGGTTCAGTATGAGAGTGTACGTCTCGCTGGACGCACGCGTTGAGAATGGTGCCAGTTATATCGAAATATCAATGAATATATGTAGTCTTGGCTCTTTTTTATATAGAATAAGGGTGACAAATGAGCACCTGATGGTAAGTGGACACTGTGGCCCTTAGGTACCCACATTTATCAATAAAACAACAAATTAATAATTAAAACCATTATATAATGCTTATAAGCTGCAGCATAACTCTACCACGCTATTTTTAGGCTATTAAAGATAATTAAATGTGACTAACTTCACTCGTTATAATTTAATATAACCAATATTTTATGTGATATAACTTATCTAACTAGTGCCATTTCTGCCATCTCTGCACAGGGTGGACGACTCACTGGCCTATGACGCAAAAGAGGAAGCCGATCTGCTAGGCTTTCTTTTGCTTCCAACTCGACTCAAGATGACGGGGGGAATACACCACCGACCATCCCGGGTGTGAGTGCTCCAAGCAGGAAGTACTGCTTACACAGCGCTCGGTGCGTAAAGCACTCCTCTCCTTGGACGTCAACAAGTCGAGTGGGCCTGATGGAGTCCCATCTATTGTGCTGAAGACGTTTAACGCATCTTTTCTCGTACTCCTACGCCCCAAGCCTTGTTCCGAACTCATGGAAGACAGCTTTGGTGCACCCGATTTCTAAAAAGGGCGACTGCTCAGATTCGTCCAACTACAGGCCTATCGCTATCACCTCCTTGTTCTCCAAAGTAATGGAAACCATTATTAACAGCCAGCTCATGCGGTACCTTGAGGATCACCAGCTGATTAGAGACCGCCAGTACGGTTTCCGTCGAGGTCACTCAGCTGGTGATCTTTTAGGTTACCTAACTTATAGATTGGCGGAGGCAGTGGAGTTCCAGGGGGAGGCGTTGGCCGTAAGTTTGGACATAGCGAAGGCCTTCGATCGGATTCGGTGCAAAGCACTTCTTTCGAAGCTGCCTTTCTATGGGCTTCCCGAGAAATTTGTGCAATTGGATCACTAGTTTTCTTGCAGATCGGAGCATCAAGGTCTTAGTAGACGGTGCATGCTCCGATTACAAGCCCATTAACGATGGTGTTCCACAAGGCTGCATGCTATCACCAACGCTGTTTCTTCTGCGTATCAATGATATGTGGCAAACCAGTAATATTCATTGCTATGCAGACGACAGCAATGGTGATTCTTTATACACCGGCCGCGCCAATGTTTCCCGGGAAAACGTCGCCGAATACCGGGACAAACTTGAGTCTCAAATCGAGATTTTGTTAAACAAAGTTTCAGACTGGGGTCGATTAAATCTAGTCCAGTTCAATCCCTAGAAGACACAAGTTTGCGCTTTTACCCCTAAAAGAACGCCTTTGTCGTATCTCCTCAGTCTCAAGGAACTCCACTTGCTGCCTCAGGTAGTATCAGAATCCTTGGCGTAGACATATCGAATAGTGTGCAGTTTCGTGGTCACTTGGAGAGAAGGCCAAATTGGCCTCTAAATAGCTTGGCATGCTCAGCAGAGCGGGACAGTATTTCATGTCGGCACACCGCTTGCAACTTTACAAGACGCAGGTTCGACCTCACATGGAATACTGTTCCCATCTCTGGGCAGGGGCACCCCAATGCTAGGTTTTTCCACTTGACCGCATCCAGCGCGTGTTGGAATCGTCGACGACCGAGTTTTTTCTGATCGGCTTAACTCACTGGCACTGCGTAGAGATGTTACATCTCTTTGCGTATTTTATCGCATCTTTCACGTGGAGTGCTCTAAGGAATTGTTCGGACTAATTCCAGCCGCTCAATTTCACCATCGCACATTGCGACAAAACTCGCGATACCATCTATACCATCTGGATGATTGGCGGTTTACTACTCTGCGATTTAGAAGAAGTTTTCTCCCTTGCATTACTTCCTTGTGGAATCGATTGAAACTAGCGATTTTTTAGGACCGATACGACTTGGGACCTTCCAGAAAAGAGCCTACCTTTAAATAAATTTAATTACTATAATTTTAATTATTATTTAATTATTTAGCTAATGTCGTTTTATTTATATTCCAGAAATTCTAATACTATCGGAATATTTTATTTCCCATTCTGGTCATTATGATACGTTATGTAGATATCTGCACAGAAACCAATCCCAGTAATATTACTTGTAAGTTACAACGTTCAAATAATGTTCTTTCTGCGGTGCTATCGCAAAAAAGACAAAAATGAGATACTGGGTGAAGAAACCGCTTTTTATACACTTTATCACCTGTTGGACATGGGTAATAACTTCACGCTCTTTATTGTTGTCCATAGTAACTTGTACTCAAACGTGTGCTCTGCGCGAAAGTCGCTAACGAACTTGTTGAAATTGCGCCAATTGCGCTACACGCGCGACAGCGGAAGGGCCGATCTAGCGAGCAAAGAAGATCTTGCGTCCCTGCCGCCTAAGCAAATCACAATTAAGGAGGCAATTAAGGATCATCCCCACTCCTACACCCTAGATTGCCCCTGCGGCAGGCAGGTGAGTAGCCGCCTTTAGAATGTCAAATAATTTTTCCATTCTGAAAGCGTAATAGTGTAACATTATAAAACAACTTCATCATCATTACAGCCCTTCACAAATTCACTGCTGAACATAGGCCTCCCCCAAGGAATGACACAAAGCACGGTCCTGAGCCACCTGCATCCATTGACTTCCTGCATGTTTTACCAGGTCGTCACTCCATCTAGTAGGGGTTCGCCCTACACTTTGCCTACCGTGAGTTATGTACACGCCATTAACGTTAATACCGTATCCTTTCCAGCCAAGTAGCTTGAAAACGTCTTTCTATGCAGCGGTGAAGAGTTTCGGGGATATAATTATGTATATATACTTGGATATTCCGACAGTCAACTTGGCACCGCTGAAAGAACTGCAGCGCCACACAAATTTAGACGGAATCAAAGGCTTTCTCACAGTCCACATAGGCAAGACATAGTGGCAGACTGTACTCCTCGGTGTTATGTACAATTTTCCGAAGGGTATGCATGTCGTCTAAGGTGCTAGTCTTTTCGAAAACCGGCTTGTTTGGGAGGCTGGAAGTTATCAAGTTCGTAATGACTCTCGAAAACAGTACGTAGACGTGGCTCAAGTCCGAAATCGGGCTGTTGTTCTCCAAGAGAGTGTTTTCGCCTTTGTTGAAGAACAAGACTACCGCAGTTATGCTTCACGTCTACGGTGTAGTGCCGCCTAGGAGGATGGAATTAAAGAGCCTCTGAAGGTCTTCAAGTAAGTACCGGTTTGCCACCCGCTTTCAGAAGCTCCGCTGTGATTCCATCCTCGCCCGGGGGACTTGCCGTTTTTAAGGTGCTGTACAGCCATTCTAATCTCGCTCATACTGTCGTCGAAAATATCATCGGAATAGTGTCGGAGAAGACTTGCTCTGAGATCGTTACCCACACCTGCGTGTGGCTCCAACGATGATGTGTACAGCTGCCCATAGAACCTCTCAATCTCACTCAAAATCTCAGGTATCCGGGAAACGATGCCGCCACTCTCGGTCTTCAGCTTTGACAGTTAGCTCTTTCTTGCAGACATTTCTCTGGCAGAGACTATGGATCACCGGTTTCATTCAATTGCTTCTTCAATAAGAGCTGTATTGGAGTTGCGTAAGTCTTACAGCATGTATTTGGAGATTTGTCTGCTCAGTTGCCTGTATGCTGTCAAGTCTGCTGAAGACTGCAGCTTCATTTCCTGTCTAACAGCCATGAGATTAAAAGTGTGATCGGAGAGATTTTGTGTTCATTGCAGCGGGTCTTGCAAAACTTAGCTCCAACCACATGGACAGTTTCCACCAGTTTTTCATTCATATCGGCCACTGCATAGCAATCTTCTAGGCACTGAAAACTCTTCTGACATTAGAGGAAATGAAAGCTTTCGGGATTTTGGATTAGAGCACGAGGGGGAACGCTCCATGCGTTGAATTTATTAGACGTGGTCTCTCCAACTTAAGGTTTAGGTTTAGGTCTCTCACCATTTGGTCATCGCTGTTGGCTTTCACTCTCGCGATCACTTAGAAATCACTGAACAGTTGTCGTCTAGTCGTCATAATGAAGTCAATCTCACTTTTTGTCGAACCGTCGGGGCTCGACCAGGTCCACTTCCTGTGGGGCCGCTTCTGGAAGAAAGAGTTCATCATAAAGAGCACCTCTATCTCCATCAACTCGCCTAGATGCTGGCTTCTTGGGTTCCAATGCCCCATTCCAAATTTCTCCACATTCAGCTCACCATTCTCTCTTGTGCATAGTTTTGCGTTGAAATCTCCTATTAACACCGTAGTGGGTTTTGGTGGAATGCATGGCTCTAGATAAATCCTCATACGTACATTTTTCCATCTTCTCATCGGGATGTGCGTAAACCTGTATGATCTTCAGCGAATATTATTTGGTGATTCTGAGTTTAAGGTACGCAACCGTCGTCGACACGCTCCCAATCTTTACAACGCTGTTAATGAGAGACTTAAGAACGATAAATTCGACACCTCCTAGGGACAGATGGCCGTCCTCCTGGTGGTAGAACAAGTTGCCTGATTTGAGGCATACCGTGTCCGCCCCCTCTCTTCGGACCTCGTATATTCTATAATATGCCAGCGTAGTTTTTTTATCTCTTCTTACAGCTCCAGGATCTTCTCGTCAGTCCTCAGGGTGCGTGCGTTATATTTTGCCAGGTCGAGCCGTCTTAGGTGGCAAACGAACTTCCACCGGAGATTTTAGCACCCTGCCTCGCTGTTACAATTGTCACTACCGTGGCCAGGAATAGCGGGGCCGCCAGGTACTGGGGGCGGTCGCTTTGTAACTATCATGGGGGGTATGTTGTCATAGTTGCCACGTTGGCGAGCGGGTTGGCTACCGCAGTTTTTATTGTTATTTTGCTGTTATCAGAAAGATGCTGCTGCCCATATTCTAACTCAATTAAAACGCATCAATGATCATAAATTCCGTATACTAACAAAGGACATTATTGAGACCTTCCAAAAGCGTACGCTTACAATATGATATTAATTGTCCCTTTTCACTGAATTTGATGGCTACGCGGCTTTTGTACCATTTGAAGTTGAGACCATCGCTTTTCATCTCAAAATAATAGCAATTTGACAGTAATAACTTTTACCACGTGTGAAATATCACCCTCAGACTATTTTTTTTTTTTTTTTTTTTTTATAGGAGAGGGGGCAAACGAGCATGCGGCTCACCTGATGGTAAGTGACTACCGCCGCCCATGAACAACCGCAACACCAGGGGAATTGCAGATGCGTTGCCGGCCTTTTAAAAAGGAGTAGGCTCTTTTCTTGAAGGTCCCTAAGTCGTATCGGTCCGGAAAAATCCCTGGTGGTAAACTATTCCACAAGGAAGTTGTGCGAGGAAGAAAACATCTTCTAAATCGCACAGTGGTGGACCGCCAATCATCCAGATGGTGTGGATGGTATCGGGAGTTCTGCCGCGATGTGCGTTCGTGAAATTTGGCGGCTGGGATTAATCCGAACAATTCCTCAGAGCACTCCCCATGGTAGATGCGAAAGAAAATGCAAAGAGATGCAACATCTCTTCGCAGTGCCAATGAATCGAGCCGATCGGAAAGGGCTCGGTCGTCGACGATTCGAGCCGCTCTGCGCTGGATGCGGTCAAGTGGAAGGAGCTGGCACTGGGGAGCCCCTGCCCAGAGATGGGAACAGTATTCCATGTGAGGCCGAACCTGCGCCTTGTAAAGTTGCAGGCGGTGTGCCGGCATGAAATACTGTCCCGCTCTGCTGAGCACGCCAAGCTTTTTAGAGGCCAATTTGGCCTTCTCTTCCAAGTGACCACGAAACTGCACGTCACTCGATATGTCGACTCCGAGGATACCGATACTGGCTGAGGCAAGAAGGGGAGCGCCTTGAAACTAAGGAGATACGACAAAGGGGTTCTTTTTAGCGGTAAACGCGCAAACTTGTGTCTTCTGAGGATTAAACTGGACTAGATTTAGTCGCCCCCAATCCGAGACTTTGTCCAGCAAAGACTCGACTTCAGACACAAGTTTGTTCCGGTACTCGGCGACGTTTTCCCGAGAAATATTGGCCCGGCCGGTGTATAGAGCATCACCAGTGCTGTCATCCGCATAGCAATGAATGTTACCAGTTAGCAACATATCATTTATATGCAGAAGAAACAGCGTTGGTGATAGCACACAGCCTTGTGGAACACCAGCGTTAATAGGCTTGTAGTCAGAACATGCACCGTCTACAACGACCTTGATGCTCCGATCTGCAAGAAAGCTGGTGATCCAATTGCACAATTTCTCGGGAAGCCCATAGGAAGGCAGCTTTGAAAGAAGCGCTTTGTGCCAAACCCGATCAAAGGCCTTCGCAATGTCCAGACTAACGGCCAACGCCTCCCCCTTGGACTCTACTGCCTCCGCCCATCTATGGGTCAGGTAGACCAGAAGATCACCAGCTGATCGACACCGACGAAAACCGTATTGGCGGTCACTAATCAGCTGGTGATCCTCAAGGTACCGGATGAGCTGGCAGTTAATAATGGATTCCATTATTTTGGAGAACAAGGAGGTGATCGCGATAGGCCTATAGTTGGCCGGGTCTGAGCGGTCGCCTTTTTTAGGGATCGGGTGGACAAAAGCTGTCTTCCATGAATTTGGGACTACGCCTTGGGAGTAGGAGTACCGGAAAAGACTCGTTAGGACCGGTGCCAACTCCGGAGCACACGTCCTCAGCACAATTGGGGGGATTCCGTCAGGCCCACTCGACTTCTGGATGTCCAGGGAGAGAAGTGCTTTGCGAACTGAGCGCTGTGAGAATAGCACATCCGGCATGGAGCACTCGCACCGCGGGATGGTCGGCGGTATTTTCCCCCCGTCATCAAGAGTCGAGTTGGACGCAAAAAGGGAGCCTAAAAGGTCGGCTTTGTCTTTTGCGTCTTGGGCCAGTGAGTCGTCCTCCCTGTGCAGAGATGGTAGTGATGGCTTACAGAAATTCCCTTGGACAACCTTGGCGAGAGACCAGAATGCACGGGTTCCCGAAGGAAGGCGAACTAGTTTCTCGCCAATTCTGCCTATGTGCTCTGACTTTGCCTTGGCAATTAAATTAAATTTTAAATAATATAATGATAAGACATGTTATCCATTATGTTAAAGATTTCATTACTTCCAAAAATCAACTAATTATACAGTTATTATAAAGTTCCCCTATATTTTCCAGATCAGATCTACAGATCAAGTTAATAACGAAAATAATTTCTAAACTGCTAAATTTACAGGTGACTTGATATTGAATAAATATGAAAAACCATTTTGGTATTGTAAACGTATAAAATCTTATGACGACTTGGTGATCACTTGAAAACTATCTATCATCAACCTAGACACGATAATTAAGGCTCGCATATTGCGTTTTAAAATGAATAAGTTCCTACGTAATTAAAATTTTCGTTCACCCAAAAGTTGACTGGAAATTAACTCACTAAAGACGCACATTTTTTTGGTGTAAGTTTATTTATGGTTCACAATATAGTTATATTCATTATTATTATAAATAGTTCAAAATTTATAACATTCAAAATACCTTTGTAATCATAAAAGGTTTTCCCGTTTTACTGGTGCATAAACTGCGTAAAATCGCTCAGGTGTAAGCAGAGGTCATTTCAGTGTGCCAACACGGTGGACGTTTTATTATATGTACAGATTAGATACGGTTAAATGGACGTTAGATTTTTTTACGACAATCTATATACGGTCAGGGTACCCAGTTGATGCTTTTCGGATTTCAAATTCAATATGTTTTAGTGAAGTACGACCAACGAGCACTTAGTCGACCTACTGGTAAGTGGGTGTTGTGGCTCACATACATATACTGTCTACGTTTTATCATCAATTCTGATTCAGGATTCAAATTCGCTGTCAATCTTTGGATTAAAAATGGAATACCAGCAATTATTTACCAGCGAAAATGGGTCGTCGATTTCCGTAACTCTCAATTCACAACTCAACAATTTTACGCTGGTATTCTATGCAAGCGTGATTTCCGGTCATGCCATCTCAATCATGCTGCAACCATAATACACTTTAGCATGGCTATACTTCGCACCAGCCGGGGCTAATTTTTGTGAGTGGTTACAAATTGGTACTATTGAGATCTAGATAATCTAAGTAACCCATACAACCTCCGAAAATACACAAACCAAACGCTCCACTATATCCCATAGTAAGCCAGATCGATTTACCAACTTATAAGTTGGCTCAACACTTGGCAAAAATATTATCACCACAGAGAGGACACACCAGAGCACACACAAAGGATTCCTTCCCTTTTGTTAGTGAGATAAGAGACTTACATCTCGCTCACAATGAAACTATGAACAGTTTTGATGTTCAGTCACTATTCACATGCTTACCTATTGAAGACTGCATTACACAATATTTTTTAATGACAATTATAAACTTTTTATTTATTTCTTTAATTTTTTTAAAGGATTACTTCGGACCTTCTACTAAACAAAGATGGTTTAAATTTCAGTGCTATTACTACTCCATAGCAAGATTACATATGACATTATTATAAATTCCCTTTGTTATTTTCCTTTTCATGCAAGAGAAACATTGAATTTACCTAAAATTTCGTCGGCATCACTCCATTGGCTAGGTTGTTATAAAGTAAGCGGCCCTCCAGGCCGACAAGCGAGAAACCACGCTGCTCTGACTTTGCGACGGATTTAATTTAAATTTCAAAGCTTACAAAGTATAAAGTATAACAATGGCAAGTAATTTGAGTACTTTTGTTTTATATTGGTTCACCAAAATACAACAAAACATCATTTTCATTCATCACAAATGTTTTATGAGATATTTTGAACGGATTTTCAACGTATTCGTTTACAATATTACAAATTTGATTAGAAAACAGCGTCATGGGTCTCAATGCTTATGCCTAGGTCACTTCTAAACGTTTTTAGGACAAAAAGAACGCCGCGCTCCACAAACTCCACTTGCCCATTTACTCAGGGACTGGGGACTCATAATAAATTCATAATGTTTGACATTGTTTCTATCTATGTCTGAAATATATGTATGTATGATATATATGTATGTATATATATATATATATATATACATATATACATATATATCCCAGAGTTATTATTTGAAATTTTATTGGTCGTGGCTCAGAGGTTTTAAGTAAAAAGCAAGATAGTTTTTTCCCCCGAGGCAAAAACGAAATGTCTCATCAGTAATAGGGTTTTGTTTCCAATATTCCCTATGCGAAACGTCACAACTTTATACTGCAAAACTTGTACGTAGATATTTTATAAAGGCGTGGGTAGTGCTATTCCGGTTTGGCTAAACTTCGTAATGGCTTGTATTTAGTTGAACACGTCATGCAGTTCTTATCATACTGGCTGAATTTAAAAAAAAATAATGGACAAACAATTATTCTTCTTTATAATAATTCGAAACAATCACTACTGAACCTCCTGACATTTCTGAAAGGTTTACGAAGTAATTCATCCTTCGCGAAACTCCTGCGCATCGTTTGTTATGTTTACATTACTCATACATGTATATTTACTCGCGATATTTCCCTTTACGGCGCTAAAGGGGAATATCGTGAGGAAACAACAGCGTGTGTTAAATCAGCACTTTCAATTGTCAGTAACAATTTTATTGGTACCGGTGGGGAGCGGTACCAGTATCTGCCCATTGGGCAACGGGGTTCGTATCTAACTGATAACATGACTGAGAATATATCATTATTTCATTTTTAAAGCCGACGATTATTTTTAGTCTAAGATTACTATTTTTAAGTGGCTTAGAATTTTCCATAATAAGATACAATTTTGTCTCTAAAATTTTTAAACCACTTCACATTTTGAATGACTTCTGGATCCACAATTTGAATTAGAAAATTTAAGTTCCATATTTTGGTCCTATATTTGATGTATTTGCACAAATATTAATTTGATATAGTAATAAATTTTTTTTTTTTTATAGGAGAGGGGGCAAACGAGCATGCGGCTCACCTGATGGTAAGTGACTACCGCCGCCCATTAACAACCGCAACACCAGGGGAATTGCAGATGCGTTGCCGGCCTTTTAAAAAGGAGTAGGCTCTTTTCTTGAAGGTCCCTAAGTCGTATCGGTCCGGAAAAATCGCTGATGGTAATCGATTCCACAAGGAAGTCGTGCGAGGAAGAAAACATCTTCTAAATCGCACAGTGGTGGACCGCCAATCATCCAGATGGTGTGGATGGTATCGGGAGTTCTTCCGCGATGTGCGTTCATGAAATTTGGCGGCTGGGATTAATCCGAACAATTCCTCAGAGCATTCCCCATGGTAGATGCGAAAGAAAATGCAAAGAGATGCAACATCTCTTCGCAGTGCCAATGAATCGAGCCGATCGGAAAGGGCTCGGTCGTCGACGATTCGAGCCGCTCTGCGCTGGATGCGGTCAAGTGGAAGGAGCTGGCACTGGGGAGCCCCTGCCCAGAGATGGGAACAGTATTCCATGTGAGGCCGAACCTGCGCCTTGTAAAGTTGCAGGCGGTGTGCCGGCATGAAATACTGTCCCGCTCTGCTGAGCACGCCAAGCTTTTTAGAGGCCAATTTGGCCTTCTCTTCCAAGTGACCACGAAACTGCACGTCACTCGATATGTCGACTCCGAGGATACCGATACTGGCTGAGGCAAGAAGGGGAGTGCCTTGAAACTGAGGAGATACGACAAAGGGGTTCTTTTTAGCGGTAAACGCGCAAACTTGTGTCTTCTGAGGATTAAACTGGACTAGATTTAGTCGCCCCCAATCCGAGACTTTGTCCAGCAAAGACTCGACTTCAGACACAAGTTTGTTCCGGTACTCGGCGACGTTTTCCCGAGAAATATTGGCCCGGCCGGTGTATAGAGCATCACCAGTGCTGTCATCCGCATAGCAATGAATGTTACCAGTTAGCAACATATCATTGATATGCAGAAGAAACAGCGTTGGTGATAGCACACAGCCTTGTGGAACACCAGCGTTAATAGGCTTGTAGTCAGAACATGCACCGTCTACAACGACCTTGATGCTCCGATCTGCAAGGAAGCTGGTGATCCAATTGCACAATTTCTCGGGAAGCCCATAGGAAGGGAGCTTCGAAAGAAGCGCTTTGTGCCAAACCCGATCGAAGGCCTTCGCAATGTCCAGACTAACGGCCAACGCCTCCCCCTTGGACTCTACTGCCTCCGCCCATCTATGGGTCAGGTAGACTAGAAGATCACCAGCTGATCGTCCCCGACGAAAACAAAATTGTATTTACATATCTGGTTAACCCGGAATTAGTAAAGATATTGGAAAAAAAGAAATAATTTTTACTATTTTTTTTAATGTCGTAGGATATGGAACGTGGCTCACAGTATCCACTGATGTACCTGTTATAAATTTAAGCCAGTGATACACAGGACTTGGAATATAAAGATTGTCTCATTTTATAAGGTTATTACACAATTTCAGGGGTTTTTAAGAGTATTTTTCTATTTATGAAATACAGGTTTGTTCTAATCCATACGGGAGCCAATATTTGTTTCATCTATTGGCTCCCGTATTGTACAAATACTCATAAATCACACTTACAATATATTATATAAAACCCTCTCATACTAAAGAAAATTTACGGTTATATCTAGTACCTCTAAAAAGAACCCCTTTGTCGTATGTCCTCAGTTTCAAGGCACTCCCCTTCTTGCCTCAGCCAGTATCGGTATCCTCGGAGTCAACATATCGAGTGACGTGCAGTTTCAGGGTCACTTGGAAGGGAAGGCCAAATTGGCCTCTAAAAAGCTTGGCGTGCTCAGCAGAGCGGGACAGTATTTCATGCCGGCACACCGCCTGCTACTTTACAAGGCGCAAGTTCGGCCTCACATGGAATACTGTTCCCATCTCTGGGCAGGGGCTCCCCAGTGCCAGCTCCTTCCACTTGACCGCATCCAACGCAGAGCGGCTCGAATTGTCGACGACCGAGCCCTTTCCGATCGGCTCGATTCATTGGCACTGCGAAGAGATGTTGCATCCCTTTGCATTTTCTTTCGTATCTACCATGGAGAGTGCTCTGAGGAATTTTTCGGATTAATCCCAGCCGCCAAATTTCACGAACGCACATCGCGGCAGAACTCCCGATACCATCCACACCATCTGGATGATTGGCGGTCCACCACTGTGCGATTTAGAAGATGTTTTCTTCCTCGCACGACTTCCTTGTGGAATCGATTACCATCAGCGATTTTTCCGGACCGATACGACTTAGGGACCTTCAAGAAAAGAGCGTACTCCTTTTTAAAAGGCCGGCAACGCATCTGCGATTCCCCTGGTGTTGCAGTTGTTCATGGGCGGCGGTAGTCACTTACCATCAGGTGAGCCGCATGCTTGTTTGCCCCCTCTCCTATAAAAAAAAAACCTACAGCAATTATCATTCCAGTACCAAGCATCACAGTTATAGAAAATTCTCTTACAAAAGAAGAGCTATGTCCAGTTGTGGACTATCACGTACTGACGGAGAAGAAGGAGTCGCAAATTTTATTATAGTCGTTCAACCGAATAATATTTTATTAAAATGGAATACTAAAAAGGTACATAAAGGTAAGTGCTTCTAAACACCTAAATTTAAGACCTAACCATTTTACCATATCGATGATTTATAGAAATGGCATGAAATAATATAAAACCCTACGACGGATCGCAGTAATAAAACTGACCATTACCAAAGTAAACAATATTAGAGAGAGAGTCGTAGCCATAAATCTCAACCGAAATGTCTTGGCAGCGAAAGAAGCCAAATAGAGTTGATGGTTAAAGGAAATAGGATATATTGCGTACACATGCAAGGGAGATAGCGTTTTATTAAGCCTTATTTACTAAGACTACGCTCTTGAAATCTCTCAGACCAGTAGTTAAATTGTATTCTGGTTTATTATAAAAATACAGACTTGTATTACAATTTTTTGTGTATTGAATTTGTTTTATTTAAAAGCTATTTTAAAAATATTATTTAGGTATGCACGCAACCGATAACGTCACACGTTCTTTTTTGTCTTCTTGTTTTTCCTTTTTTTAAGTATTTTCTTTAGTGTGCAATTACTTTTGGCTATTATGTTGATATAGACAGACCTCAAAACCTTAAAACGAAATTGTACAACCAGTGCGTGTTGCCAGTGATGACTTACGGAACTGAGACGTGGTCCTTCACTGCTGGCCATATGAGGAAGCTCAAGGTCGCTCAGCGAGCTATGGAGAGGGCTATGCTCGGATTTTTTCTGCGTGATAAACTTAGGAATGAGGATATCCGCAGTAGAACTAGAGTAACCGACATAGCCCAACAGATTAGTAAGCTGAAGTGGCAGTAGGCCGGCCACATAGTTCGAAGAACCGACAACCGATGGGGAAGAAAAGTTCTTGAGTGGCAGCCTCGTACTTTTATGCGAAGTGTAGAGCGACCCCCCACGAGATGGAGTGACGACCTGGTAAGACATGCAGGAAGTCGATGGATGCAGGTGGCTCAGGACCGTGCTTTGTGGCATTCCTTGGGGGAGGCCTATGTTCAGCAGTGGACTTATGAAAGGCTGTAATGATGATGATGATTATATTGATACAGAAAAAGTTCGAAAAATAAATTAATTTCCAGTCGTAAGCTTGTAACACTCTTTTGCTAAATAATACAGTAAAATTATTCTCACGAAACCTTACGTACTGGTAATTCTTTAAAGAAAATATGAACGTCAACATGGCTGAATGTAAAATACACGCTGGATGTTTGGATAAATGCTAATCAAACTTCTTAAAGTTAATATAACTTTCCTTGTTTCGTATTCGCATGAACATATTTTAGGAAGTCATGAATAACAATTTTGAGCAAGCTGACAGTATTATCGTTCATTACACTCAGAATTATAATAGCCATTGTTCATTTCTATCTATAATATCAAACGTGAATAAATTTTGTCATTAAACATTACGATGTGTATGTATAATTTTATAAAACATTTTTACGAAATCTATTATTTATTTATTTTTAATGAAAATTATTTTATCTTTTAATTGTAATTTCAAAATAAAGTATCACAATACTCGTATATTATGTAAAAATTTCCACCGCGCTGCCCAATGCGTGTTGGCGAACTTCACATGTCTTCGAAATATATTTTTTCTTATTCCTCAGACATGCAGGTTTCCTCACGATGTTTTCCTTCACCGCCGAGCACGTGGTAAATCAGCACTTAAAATTGCAATCAACAATTTCATTGGTGCTGGCGGGGATCGAACCCGGTTTGCTCGCGTACTGTGATATTTACAGCGAGCGCTAACCATCTAAGCTACCACGGCTCTGAAGTAGCTAACATGAAGTGTAATAAATAAAACTGTTCGTGATGGTAACGTTTAGAGATACTATTATAGCTTAATGTGATTTTATGGATTCTATATTTTTCATCTAACGCATATAAAAAGTTTGTGTTTACTTGTTCTAAGCTTTTGCGAATACCTCAACAACTCATAACTGTTGTTAAGCAGTCAAAGTGCTGTAGTTATGCTGTGGAAACTATTGCCTACAGCTTGATTAATCACTGCGCAAGGTAATATAAAAATTCAAAGATATAATATTTTGTAATTTTTACTCACAAAACCAGTGTTTGATTACAATCCCGCTCGCTAAAAAGTCATATAATACACAAACTTAGCTCTAAATTGTTTAATAGAGATATAATTAAAATTACTTTTGTATTTATATCCTCTGTATTCTATCTATCTCGTGACTGTATAATATAAAATACCTTCACTAACTTTTTAACAAAAACATGTCTATATTTCTAGCACAGAATTTTCCTAGGCAATAAATTTGTCTACAATTTTGATAGAAGGTTAATTGGGTTAGCGAACGTACCAAACCGTTCGTGACCTACTTGCTGATCGTGTCGCTAATAAGAAACTTGCCTCGTATTATTATGTGAGTTTACATAGTTGGTTTGCGACTAAATATCGTTATATCAAATAATCTAGCAAAGACTTTCTCAATAATTTAACTTTGTAATTCTTTTTTTTTTTTACTAGAAAAGTCTTTCTTTAAGTTCAGAACACTAAAAAGACATATGAAAGAAGCTTTCATATAAAAATTTGCACGATGCCTTCAACTTATTAAATCTGTAATCAAATGCATAGCTTATATTGAAATGCAAGATACTAAGAGTCGAAGACCCTTTTTACTAGGCATTCCATAAAAGTCTTCAGGAGTGACAACGAATATGCATTTTGATTCTTAATACAGGATAAATATCGGTGTCCATGGACCACACTACCATCAGAACTGTTTTGTCTTTAAATAAGAAATATGTTCGTATATTAAAGACTTGTCAAAGCATTTTACCGAAGTTTCACAAAATAGTAGAGGTGGGTTGGTGGAAAAAATTTATTTTTTAGGAATTCCGTGGGAACCTTTACGCTCTACAAGAAAATTCATTTTAAGGGTTTAGTACCCTCACAATACAGGGCAATGGGTTTAAGGGGCTCCGCTAAGATCTTGGAGCCCAAGCCAACCCCGCCTGCACGTGGCGCACCTGCTGGACAACGGAAAGGGCTCTGGCGATGCCACTCCTCTGGGATTCGTCCTAAGGGTTCGGGGGTCAGACGGCAGTCGCCCCGGTAATTGGCACTAAGCCACTCAAAAATGGAAAGTAAAAGAAAGAGATATAAGTTTAGGACTAGGGCGTCGCCGCATAACGACGCGCATGGGGATCGCCTTAACCCTGCGACAAGTATGCGAGGGCTACCGGGCCCCGTGTGAGCCCGGCTAAAGACGTTAGCACCAACTACGAAGATTCGCTTTGCAAAATCGAACATTGGCACGCTTACGGGACGCTCCGCAGAACTTGCGGCCATACTTGCCCGGCGTAAAGTGGCAGTGGCATTCCTGCAGGAGACACGGTGGAAGGCCAACAGGAGCCGGAATATTGGGCACGGCTACAAGCTGATCTATACAGGCTCTTCTGGTGGGGAGAACGGTGTTGCATTGGTGCTCCCCGAGCATTTCCACGACAGCGTCTTGGAAGTTAGGCGCATATGCGACCGAATTATGGTAGTAAGGTTGCTTATTGTGGGGTCGTGACCCACTTAATAAGTGCCTACGTCCCACAGGTCGGCTGCAGCGACGCGGATAAGACGCTGTTTTGGGATCGGCTCGGAGATGTACTACGCGGCATACCGTTGTCCCACGATGTCGTTTTGAGTGGCGACCTGAACGGTCATGTGCGCGAGGTGCAGGGGGAGTATGAACATGTCCACGGCGGCTATGGTTACGGCTGAAGAAACGCAGAGGGGGAAACCATTCTCAGAACCTGCATTGCAGCTGACCTGCCATGGTGAACACGTTCTTCAAAACGAAAACCGAGCACCTGATCACCTACAGGGCGGTCGGAACGCCACTGAAATCGACTATCTACTGACCAGGACAAGTCATATCAGTCGCGTGGCTAACTGTAATGTCATACCCAGCGAGTGTCTCACTGCCCAACACCGACTTCTTGTCATGGACCTCTGAGTAAAACCCCGTCGCAGATACGCCAAACGTTGCCACCGTCAAATCAATTGGTGGTTGCTAGATCAAACCAGATACTCAGAGTTTGACTCTGCCGCTGGGGATATTAGTCTCGACACAGCAGGCAAGTCCGTCCAGGAGTGCTGGAAAACCATTCAGACAGCAATCACAAAGACGGCAAAGCAAGTTCTCGGCGTGGCGAAAGGGGGCCGCAAAATCGACAAGGAGACCTGATGGTGGGACGCCACAGTCCAGGGTTCATTACGGGAGAAGAAAGCGCTCTTCAAGACGTGGCAAGCGACCAAATCTCCTGAATATCGCGCATCTTACAAGACAGCGAAAAGAGCTGCCAAGAAAGCTGTAGCCAGAGCCAGGCGTGACCACTTGCAACCATTATATGCTAAGTTGGACACTCCTGAGGGGCACAAGCTCATATATAAACTGGCGCGATATAGGGCCAAAGCAGCGCAAGATTTTACTCGCTGCTGCACGTCAACGGCCCTAATGGCGAGCTCCTGTGCGATGATCGTGCGGTGAAGGAGAGATGGCGCTCTTATTTCCACGTTTTGCTGAATACTCAGCACCGGGATGTGCACCCTCCCGAACAACTCCCGAACCATGGACTCGTGCTACCGATTACACCTGACGAAGTTCTCGCATCTCTTCGTCACATGGAGAATCGGAAAGCTTTCGGACCGGACGAGGTGCCAATTGAAGCGTGGAAAGTGCTGGGGGCTCGTGGTGTGTGCATTCTTACTAACCTTTATAATAGAATCCTAAGCGACCGAATAATAGTACCGGCTTAGTATAATAACGCCGGTCCACAAGGGTAAAGGGTACGTTCATGATTGCGGTAATAACCGCGGTATAAAGTTGATGTCACACACCATGAATCTCCGGGACCCGACAGGAGTGTACATTGTCGGACTCCCAGTACGGTTTCCATTCAGGAAGCGGTACCATGGACCCTATATTCGCCCTAAGGATCCTCATGGAGAAGCACAGGGAAAAGAATATGCCTCTGCATTTTTTATTCCTAGACCTGCAGAAGGCCACTGACTTTGACTGTCTTCCTCGGGAGATGATCTGGTGGACGTTGCGGTCGAAGTTGGTACCAGAGACCTACGTGGAAATCGTACGTGACATGTACCGCAACTCCGATTCAATAGTCAGGACCGCTGTTGGTGATACCACCCCCTTCCCCATAACCGTAGGCGTGCATCAGGGCTCCGTCTTAAACCCCTATCTCTTCAGTGTGATATTAGACGAACTGTCAGCCAGAGTACATAAACTACCGCAGCCTTGGCTGCTTATGTACGCTAATGATATCGCACAGATGGAGACAAAGGACGGCTCACCAGACGCGTGCACGCATGGAGGGAGGCGCTTGAGAACGGCGGGCTGAAGCTAAACGTGGCGAAGACGGAGTATATGGCCTGCAACAGCACAGATCTGACGTCTCTCCGTATAGGCGACGACACCGTCAAGCGCACGGACAACTTCAGGTACCTCGGATCTGTGCTTGATGCGTCCGGGGACATCGATCGCGACATCAAGGCCCGTATATCAGCGGCTTGGGCGAAATGGCGCGAGGTGACGGGTGTCATTTGTGAGCCCAAAATGCCGGTCAAGATGAAGGGACAGGTCTATAAGACCATCATAAGGCCTGTCCTTACGTACGGCAGTGAGGCGTGCCGGTGCTGGAGCGACACCGGCAGTTGTTGCATGTCACGGAGATGAACATGCTGCGGTGGATGTGTGGCGTCACGCGGAAAGACCGTATACGGAATGCATACATCCGCGGCAGCCTCCATGTTCGTGACATTGCTGACAAGCTGCAGGAAAGTCGCCTCCGCTGGTACAATCACGTCTTACGACGACCGGCAAGCTACGTGGGAAACAAATACCTGAACATGACCCTACCTGGTACCAGGAGTAGAGGACGGCCCAAGAAACGCTGGCTTGATGTCTAGTTGTGAGGGACGCCGAAGACCGGGCATAGTGAAGGAGGAAGTGTAGGAAAGGGGACCCTGGGTACCCCCGTGCTGGGCGGGATGAGCAACCGGGATAAACGCTAGGTAGAAGAAGAAGAGTACCCTCACAATACATCGTTTTTTTAAAAACCTTTTACTATCCAGCCTATTAAGCTCTGGAATGCCCTACCTTTGCGTGTATGTACGTGAAGCACATACTATAGTTATTTTAAGCGACTACTTAACGAGCATTACTTGTCTCAATCATTCGGACACCGTTAGTATAAAGTATGTTATTATGTATTTATTGTATATGTAGAAAGGGTAATTGTGTATAGTTCAGAGACTAATTTTGTAGTTAGGAATAATAATTATTTCGTTTACACGAATTAACTATCCAACGAGTCAAGGATAAACTAGTAACGGAATACGACAAGCGTACCGTTCCACGTCAGAGCCAAGACTGCCTTAACGGCGGCCGCTCCGTCCGTTTTATACAAGCAAAACGGGCGCCACCGCAGCTACAATGGTGCAGGTGTGCGGAACACGCGTTATTTATAAGAATTCTGTCTAGCTACACCAACGGCGCCGCACGTGCAATGGTGCTGGTGCCGTTATATATATCAGCTTTAAATTATTGTTTGAGGAATTTTGTAATTTATATTTGTATTTTTGGGCAGATAAGTAAGTTTGTTTACATATATATATATATGTTGTATTGCCTAGAAGAGATTGCTATGTAGCAATAAGGCCGCCAAATTGTACATACATATAATCTGCTTTTTGTTATGACATTTTTTCGTGGTGTACAATAAAGATATATACAATTTTCTGCCGTCAAATATCAGTAAATTGACTGATTGTGTTCATATTTGAAGGGCTATAAGATATTCTATTAAAATCATCTTGGGTGAAAACGTATCTGTAGCCTTTACTGTATGAAATAGTTTTAAGGCAGTCAAACGCTGCAAATTCACGTGTGTGCTAATATCCCACATTTAACGCTAATATTATTAATAAAGAAGCATATGATTATCCATTCAGCTTCTCTGATGTTGCTACTAACTCAATAGGTGAGTGTATTATACATTATGTACACACTTAGATAAATCATTTTTGTTAGTATTTTGTTGTTAGTTCGACGTAGTGGTGAGATGATTGCTCAATTGCGTGAGCAGAAAGCAATGAATTTTTATTTTGTTTTTATTTTGTGTGGCCTTTGCTTTTATTATGTTTAATGAGTAGCTCTGGCCCGATTCGATTTCTTTAACTGTAACTAAGACTTCCAATGTTATCGTATTAAGAAGCTGAGTTATACTTACTATGAATATGTATGCAGAATTTTATTGCAGTTGCAGGTATAAATTCCGCACGGAACGAGTATTTGTGTGTACCTACAAGTAATTATTCCGTACCTGGATAGTCGTGGATTGCATTTTATGTAAAACGCTTCCAAGCTAAAGAAGAACAGTAAATAGAAAGGAAAGCAAGGGTTTAGTTATACTGTTAACCATAGGCTAGGTTTTATCACCTGAATATTCGAATTAAACATTATTATGGCCTTCATAAGGGAATATTTGCCATATTTGGTACGTTTGGCAGTTAGGTTGGCAACCGCAGCTTTTTGTTATTTATTGTTGTTATCAGGAAGAGTAGCATCTTCCCATCTCCTTTTCCAAATACCCACAGTCGCAGAAAATTCCCTTACGGCGCTAGGTACTACACTGAAACTTATGGGGAATAATGTATCAATGAATACTTCCTCTAGATTACTGATGTTATTTTTATAGAATAAGGGAAACAAGACGGCACACATTCCACCTGATGTTAATTGGCTACTGTGGTCCATAAAGGTCTATCCTTGTTAAAAATCAAACTGCAGACGGGTTGCCACCCCTATGGACTAATATTGGGAACGAAAGGGTCTGCGGTTCTCTACACAACATACTAAACAAAACAGAATTAAGCTGCTACTTCACTATAATATTCTGTGAGAGCATCGTCATTCCATAGTTTAGGTGACTGTCCTGTTCTAAAATCATAATAAAGTTGCAGCGTCACGTATAAAAAAAAATTTATAATTTCATTAATAAATGAAATAAATCTATAGATTTCTTTCATAGATTTCTTTCATTTATTAATGAAAGAAATCTATAGAATATTATTGCCAAAATTTACTCACAGTGTTTGCTAGTTCAAGTAATATAATATCACTAAACAAGAAATCCAATCACAAATTTCAACCCGTACCCGTATCCGCTTTGCCAAGTCTTTGCTGAGAAACTAATTCCAAACTTATTAGAGTTTTAGCAAGGTCGCGAAATTATTTTATTATGTTGTAATTTGAAAAAATATTATTTGCGTCGTATTATACTAACATAACTGTTCTTTACATTTTTAAGTTTATAAGAACTATATATCACTTTAAATTACTCCTGATAAACTTATTAGTACAATCGTATTTAACTCATCCTCCAATAATATAATTTTTTATTCTCATGATAATTTATACGTAGCAGAGCTACGCTGCAGCTACATTATGATTGTCACACAAATAAGTCAGCTCGACCAGGGAAGGACCTCGTTCTAACAGAATAGTAGAGTGAAATAGCAACTTAACGCTACTGTACTTCGTATGGTGAGTGAAGAAAGCCAAAAATCCATTTTACTGGAAACAGGGAAATCCACCCTAGTCTCCAGGGGTTACAACGCATCTGCGTTTTGATTCTTAATCAAGGATAGATGTAGATGTCTATGGCACCACACCATTCACTAACCATCAGGACTGTGTGATCGTTATTCACACGTATGTATTCTATATTTAAAAAAAAACTAAAACTATGGATATTGTTGTGAATTTCGTCATTTAAATTTTTTCAAAAAAGGAAGAGAACTTTATATTGATGTGTCTTTTTTACATAATATGTTCACCTATTTCTCGGAAACGGATGTTTCTTCTCATTAAATAAGGTGTATTTCAGGAGTCCACCAATCAATCAATTTATTCTTTATTGTACAACAATACAAACGAGAACGATACAAAATGAAATAAATATTATACGAAGTACAATAGGCAGTCTTATCGCTCTGGAAGCGATCTCTTCCAGACAACCCTTATTTGGCAAAGAACTGTTGTTTACAGCGAATTGCAAATAAAGAAGGTGTACATAAATCTGACAATCAAGTTAAAAAAAATTATAAGTATATAAATACACACAAGATGATGACGGTTGAGGATGATAGATGCAATTAAAGACGTGAATTACGATGGAAAATATTAAAGTTCCAAGTAATAAGTTTTTAGTAGATTTATGAAGGAAAAAAGGGATTGAGCACTTCGAATATATACAGGCAAGGATTTCCACAAGCGTACGGCTGTAAGAAAAAAAGATTTATTGAAGAAGGAGAATGAATGAGCTGAAATACGAAACAAAAAATTGTTAGTGAAACATAGATGACGATCGTGAAAGGAAGAAACGAATTCAATGCGGTAGGTATTTCAGGTAACGTAGAGTAGAGGACTTGAACAGTATGTTGTTTAAAGCAGAAAGAATGTGAGTATTCCTGCGAAGGTGAATCGGCAGCCACTTGACACGTTTATGAAGTTCTGAAATGTGATCCCTTTTACGGAGTCCAAATATGAACCCTAAGAAAAAATTCATCACCAAGATTGTAGAATGGGGGATACATTTTTTAATAACGGTTTAAACGACATACATTTAAAACTGGAACTTATAATATAAAAGTGTAAAAATTAAAACCGGGTTTAAAAATATAATTAACAAAATATTCAAAAAATATCTTTAATAGTCATGGCTATTTTCCATAAACACCGAATTATTTGAAAATTTTGAGAATTTTCCCCTACCATCCAAATATCTGCTTGCATCTTACATGGGTAGAATAAGGCATAATGATGTCAACACATAGAGAATATTCTTCTATAGCAAAACTTTATTTTATTTAGTAACTTGTCTATCTCTTCTTCCAGCTCCACAATCTTCTCGTCAGTCCTCAGGGTGCGTGCGTTGTATGTTGCCAGGTCGAGTCGTCGTTGGTGGCAACCGAACCTCCACTGGAGATTCTTAGCACCCCCTGCCCCGCCGTTACCATGGTCGCCACCGTAGCCAGGAATAGCGGGGCCGCCGGGGACTGGGGGCCGTCTCTTAGTAACTTTATACGTTTGGTTTGTTTGCCATAGTTGCCACGCTTGGCGATTGGGTTGGCAACCACAGTTTTTTTATTGTATTTTTGCTGTTATCAGGAAAATGCTGCTGCCCATTTCCTGCCTGTTTCCCTTTGTCGCCTTTTACGACACCCACGGGAAGATATGGTGTAAGTGGATATTCTTAACCGCCACTGCACGGCATTGATATTTACGGCATTTGATATTTAACGTGACGAAAAGAGAGTCCGTGGAGTGTACATAAAAACATAATCTCATAAGTGCGTGCACACCTTATCGTAAATCATCATATATCAACAAAAATAGATAAAAGTGTAAAACCTTCAAATAATAAAATTATTTTAAATATTTTAGATATGCACTAGCATGCCAAAATATACCTACATCGATCGTCGATTGAGAATCAGAACGCAGAAGTGTTATATCTATTTAGGACTATGATGGGATTCCTTCTTACCATTTTAAAGGGACCATCCTTGAAGTATAACCTATTTAATAGAAACAGAACTAACAAAATTGGTTCACAATATGCGAAGATATCGCGTTACATTTATACAAAAAGAAAACATACGTCAGTGTCGTGGAACACTCGGTTGGAACGAAAATTTTTTTCGTAGTATATTATTATTGATAAATATTATAATAATAATAAGGCTTCTTTATTACTTATCCCTACATTTCTACATTTTACATTCCAATGTCGTTTAGTACTTATTGTTAGTATTATTAGCTTATTTGATATTAGTTATTGTTTGTACGGTTAATTATGTATATTTTTAGTATTTTTATATGCGATAGTATTTCTTCTTCTTCAACTTGTGGACAAGGCTCCGTGGTGCAGTAGCTTAGCAATCAGTTGTTGCGCTGGGGGCCGCGGGTTCGAATCCCGCACGGAACAAGTATTTGTATGGCCTACAAATAATTGTTCCGGGTCTGGATTTTTTTTTTTTTTTTATTGGAGAGGGGGCAAACGAGCATGCGGCTCACCTGATGGTAAGTGACTACCGCCGCCCATGAACAACCGCAACACCAGGGGAATTGCAGATGCGTTGCCGGCCTTTTAAAAAGGAGTAGGCTCTTTTCTTGAAGGTCCCTAAGTCATATCGGTCCGGAAAAATCGCTGATGGTAATCGATTCCACAAGGAAGTCGTGCGAGGAAGAAAACATCTTCTAAATCGCACAGTGGTGGACCGCCAATCATCCAGATGGTGTGGATGGTATCGGGAGTTCTGCCGCGATGTGCGTTCATGAAATTTGGCGGCTGGGATTAATCCGAACAATTCCTCAGAGCATTCCCCATGGTAGATGCGAAAGAAAATGCAAAGAGATGCAACATCTCTTCGCAGTGCCAATGAATCGAGCCGATCGGAAAGGGCTCGGTCGTCGACGATTCGAGCCGCTCTGCGCTGGATGCGGTCAAGTGGAAGGAGCTGGCACTGGGGAGCCCCTGCCCAGAGATGGGAACAGTATTCCATGTGAGGCCGAACCTGCGCCTTGTAAAGTTGCAGGCGGTGTGCCGGCATGAAATACTGTCCCGCTCTGCTGAGCACGCCAAGCTTTTTAGAGGCCAATTTGGCCTTCTCTTCCAAGTGACCACGAAACTGCACGTCACTCGATATGTCGACTCCGAGGATACCGATACTGGCTGAGGCAAGAAGGGGAGTGCCTTGAAACTGAGGAGATACGACAAAGGGGTTCTTTTTAGCGGTAAACGCGCAAACTTGTGTCTTCTGAGGATTAAACTGGACTAGATTTAGTCGCCCCCAATCCGAGACTTTGTCCAGCAAAGACTCGACTTCAGACACAAGTTTGTTCCGGTACTCGGCGACGTTTTCCCGAGAAATATTGGCCCGGCCGGTGTATAGAGCATCACCAGTGCTGTCATCCGCATAGCAATGAATGTTACCAGTTAGCAACATATCATTGATATGCAGAAGAAACAGCGTTGGTGATAGCACACAGCCTTGTGGAACACCAGCGTTAATAGGCTTGTAGTCAGAACATGCACCGTCTACAACGACCTTGATGCTCCGATCTGCAAGGAAGCTGGTGATCCAATTGCACAATTTCTCGGGAAGCCCATAGGAAGGGAGCTTCGAAAGAAGCGCTTTGTGCCAAACCCGATCGAAGGCCTTCGCAATGTCCAGACTAACGGCCAACGCCTCCCCCTTGGACTCTACTGCCTCCGTCCATCTATGGGTCAGGTAGACTAGAAGATCACCAGCTGATCGACCCCGACGAAAACCGTATTGGCGGTCACTGATCAGCTGGTGATCCTCAAGGTACCGGATGAGCTGGCAGTTAATAATGGATTCCATTATTTTGGAGAACAAGGAGGTGATCGCGATAGGCCTATAGTTGGACGGGTCTGAGCGGTCGCCTTTTTTAGGGATCGGGTGGACAAAAGCTGTCTTCCATGAGTTCGGGACAACGCCATGGGAGTAGGAGTACCGGAAAAGACGCGTTAGAACCGGTGCCAACTCCGGAGCACACGTCCTCAGCACAATTGGGGGGATTCCGTCAGGCCCACTCGACTTGTGGATGTCAAGGGAGAGGAGTGCTCTGCGAACCGAGCGCTGTGAGAATAGCACATCCGGCATAGAGCACTCACACCGCGGGATGGTCGGCGGTGTGTTCCCCCCGTCATCAACAGTCGAGTTGGACGCAAAAAGGGAGCCTAAAAGGTCGGCCTTCTCTTTTGCGTCGTGGGCCAGTGAGTCGTCCTCCCTGTGCAGAGATGGTAGTGATGGCTTACAGAAATTCCCTTGGACAGCCTTGGCGAGAGACCAGAATGCACGGGTTCCCGAAGGAAGGCGAACTAGTTTCTCGCCAATTCTGCCTATGTGCTCTGACTTTGCCTTGGCAATAACTCTTTTGAAGGACCTGGAGGCGAAGTTATACTTCTTTTTAAGTGTGCTGGTGTTTACATCCCGAGTCACCGAAGCCGCAGCCCAGGCTTGATAACACTCCTGCTTTCTGCGCAATGCAGTCTTACAGGAGCGACCAAACCAAGGCTGAGACCTGCCTCCGATGGGTACCACAGATGATGGAATAAATAGTTCCATTCCCTGTAGCACCACATCAGTGACAGAGTCAGCAACAGCGCTGGGATCATCCGGCGAGAAGCAAACCCGCCCCCATGGGTAGGATGCGAAGAAAGACCGCATTCCGTCCCAATCCGCTGACCTGTAATGCCAAACACGGCGGCAACCTGCAGAACGCAACCGCGAAGGGAGCGTGAGTGGCACCATACTCCGGATCAGACAATGGTCCGAAGAGCCGAGAGGGGCATCGACGGAAACCTGATATCCGTCCGGATGAGAGGTCAGCAGAAGGTCCAACAGGGAAGGTGTATGATCCTCCACATCTGGAATCCGCGTAGGCGAAGTAACCTTGTGCAATTTATGTTTCTAAACTGCCTCCACGACACAGGAGAAAATCCTAGTGTGAGGGTAACGTTTTTTAGACAAAAAATAAAATAAAGAACAAAAAATTAGTGTAACTGTATTTACTCTAGATTTATTGTCAATTTTTTTCCAATGCATTCTCGTCTTCCTTCTTTTTGTATAGTTGTTTATAAAATTTGGCGGCATTTTTTGTATCCATTTCTTTTGAAGAGTTAGTTCCTTGAAGGCTCTCTTAGTTTTTCTAAAGCTATTTATATTTTTGTTATTATCAGTCCTCTACGTTTAAAGTTGTCAAGTTTTATTGATTTATTAATATATATAATATAATATAATATAATATAATATAATATAATATAATATAATATAATATAATATAATATTCCACAACTATCACACAACGCCATCTAGTCCCAAGCTAAGCAGAGCTTGTGTTATGGGTACTAGACAACTGATAAACATACTTATATATTTCTAAATACATAAATATTATAGATAAATTACACCCAGACACAGAACAAATCATCGTGTTCATCACACAAACATTTGTCCTGGGTGGGAATCGAACCCACGACCTCCGGCATAGCAGTCAGGGTCACTAACCACTAGACCAACAGGCCTGTCTTGGTGTATTCCTGTATTGGTGATTTTAAAGACTTTGGTAAGTTCATTTTATTCTTTGTGTTTATTAATTATGTGCGTTTCTTAATTAGGTGTTTTGCATATTCGCTAATTATTGTATTTCGTTTATTTTGAATGACTTTATTATTTTTTAAGCTGGATATTATGTTATCTTCAAGTAAGTCATAGATGGTTTGAACATTCTCAGATGTGGTAGTTATATTGTCTTGATAATTGGATTTCAGGCTTTCAGTGTATTTTTTTAATTTCCTAATCTGTTGTATGGTTTTTCGTTGAAATTGGGAATGTTTTTTGCTTTTTTTTGGTTGTTAAATGAAACGTTGTTCGTAGTAATCTATGGTCCGAAGCAAATTTGACTTGGTTTAGAACTTCAGTGTTGCTTATCATGTTAGGTTTATTAGTTAAAATAAAGTCGATTTCATTTTTGATCTTCTCATAAGGTGACGTCCAGGTCCATCTTCTTTTGACTTTTTTCTTCAAGAATGTGTTCATGACTGACAACTTGTGTTCGAGAGCATAATTTATTTGTCTTTCGCTCTTTTCATTGTGTTCTCCGTCACTATAACTTCCCATACACAAGCATTCTTCTTTCTTGGGCCATCCCATTTCAGCGTCAAAGTCACTCATAACTATTATTATATTATCTGCTAAAGAGTGTGCTTTTACCAAATCTCTGTAAAAAATTGCGATATCTTCTTCTTGCGATACCTCTGTTGGTGCATATGCCTGGATTATAGATGTATTAAATTCCTCGGCTTCTAGTTGCAGTAGATCAACCCTTTCAGAGCTCCCTGTGAAATTAGATAACATATGTTTATGTTTTTTCTGTACCAGAAATCCTACCCCGTGCCTTTTGTTTGCCCAATGTAACATAGGATGTATTCTCGATATTCTTCAATGCTCCAGCTTGTTTTCTTTACTTCCGATAATCCCAGTATATCAAAATTGATTTCTTCTAGTGCATAAGTAAATTGTAAGTATCGTTCAATTGATGAAAGGGATCTTACATTAAATATATCTTTTTTCAAATTGGAATTTCAATATGTTTCTTTTTATTTTTATTACCAATTTTATTACAAATTTTACTATGACTCTTGGAATTCTTCAATAGAGTGTGGGGGTCTAATTCCCCACGAGAACCAGTCGGCTTGGGGAGTAGTAACAGTAATTATTATTGATAAACGTATTATATTATTAATAAACAAATACAAATAAATAAATTACTAGTGTCTATTAAAATGAAGCGTCATTTAAAATAAAATAATATTTCTTTCATGGAAAGGTAAGAAAAATTGCTATTACATTATGGATATTATTCCATATCGCTTCCTTATAGCCACCAAGGCCGTCTGCACTAAGTCAGAAGGGGTCGTAAAGGAAAAATCTTACACTTTTTCTCACCTAGCCCCCATCCGCTAAATTTGTACCGTGCGATAAGGAACTTCGTTCCAAAAACATTCTCAACACTCGAATTGAGAACTTTTTTTAAGCCAATTAAAAAGTAGAGAAATATGCACAGGAAAGTAATTGAATTTTTATATGATATAAAAGTCACAGCTAGGTAATGGACTAATTACTACGTTACGACGAAGGAACTTTATTGATTTGAATCCGTGAGGCGTTGTTACAAAATTACGTTATTTGTGATACTATTTCATAAGTTGAATATAAGTATCAAACTGGCTGACAGCTCTATAAATCAGCAAAAAAAAATTTATCAATAAGGAAAGAATAGAATATGTCGTAATCGCAAGCATACATTTTTGCCGTATTATGGGTACGCACGCCAACTCGCCTATTCCCCTTGTCCTCACCGTACTTAATGCTCTCCTGGACATAAATCCTGAGTGCGACCTGCTTGCGGATATATGGACGATAATATTGTCTGAATGCCTGTAGTTTTGTGAGAGAGAAGAATGAATATTTATATTTCAAATTTATACATGGTAGAGCCATGCTGCAGCTATATTAATAGTATAGTTGTAGCAATAATGGGTCGACGCGACCGGGGAAAAACCATGCTCTCACAGAATACCAGCGTAAAATAGCAGGTTAACACTGCTGTGTTCTGTATGGTGAGTGTAGGGAACCGGAGATCATTTTTACTGGATAAGAGGCATTCCATCTTAGTCCTCACGGCTAACAACGCTTCTACATTTTAATTCTCTATTGAGGATAGATGAGATGTCTATGGGTCACAGCAACACATTGGACTGTGTGCTTGTTTGTCATCTTATCCTATACAAAAATGTCGTCTTTAATTAATGTAATTGGTATAACCGTTTTGATTAAAGTATAAATAAAAAAAATATTTTGTAAATTATTTGTGTCCCTCCAAATCAGCAAAAAATTATTTTATATCAATAAAGGAATTGCATGCGCGCGTGCGTGCATACATGCGTGCCTGCGTGCGTGCATTCGTATTTATGTGAGTGTTTGTGTGTTTGTCTATTATCATCCCTACACTACAGTGGGTAAAACATGGGTCCTTTATAGCAGTCTTTAACAAGAACAAATTTTTAATAATCCCATGTTGTCTAAAACAGAAATACATGGTTTTACCGTTAACTTTACTCTCTTAACTCAACTTAACTCGCCTATGTACTGCCTCATACATTATCAATAAAACCTAAGAGAGATTTGCCTCTTAGGTTTTATTTTATTTTGTACTAGCGACCCTCTTCCGCTTTGCCTGGATAGGATCTATTAATTTGGCATTATTTAGATTGAAGATAATCATGAGAGACCGTTCACTTTATAAATTTTTCAATTTCTCATTAAAAAATCTCAAAGTTTTCGGCAAAAATATAGCTTAATCATTCCTGGCATTGCCCTCTGTTTGTTTGTCGTTATTTATTTCTTAAGAGCATCCTCAGCTTAATAAATTGCACATACACTTCAATTTTATTTATATACCTATATGTATAGATTTCGTTACGTTTTAAATTCAAAAATGTGTAGCATAACTCCATTTAATTCATACCAAACATAACAAAGATACAATAAAATGTTTGTTTTTTCGTATCATTTTATTCTACGGATAAAGGTCAAGAACTGATTGGCTTTATTTTAAACACATACTCGAACCTATTCGTTAAGCTCAGGTGGAGCGGGTTGTAAGGATTGAAGGAGAGAATTTAGTACCCTTAAGTTTAACATTATTAAAAGTATTTTGATTATTCCTTATAACACTCGTTCTATATTTATTTATTTTTATAATTTTCTTTTTGAAAATGCTTACAATATTATGCATAATAACAATAAGAGTAGGTAAGCGACGACCCCATCGCCCGGTTACTTAATGGTTAAATGACAAAACTGCTACGTCAACGCAATCAGTCAGCGCCTTGCCAAGAGATGTAAGCGTCATGCTTCAGCAGAATTGAAGGTGCAAAGGCCTGTATGTGTATATGGCCATACCATAAAACAGTGCGAGGTCTTGGCGTCTCCCGTTGATTGATGCGCATTTAATGGATGATGGGCAGTAAAAGAAAGGGCCGCCGCCTGGTAGTGACCATGGAGTTTCTGGAGCTGGCACAGGTGAGAACAAGGTGCTACAAACCAGCTAGCAGTTCTTCACATCCACCATCCCCAAAAAATGGCTTGGTGTTGGAGTACGTCGCATGCGTTGGACAAAATGACAACACAATCGTATTACAGGCGTATTTTAGTGCAAGAAAAGGAAAAATTCTCCAGGGGTTAGCGAATCGAGCTCGGATGCATCGCTTTTTTGCTGAGTTGGAGCTATCTTTTCTTGTCACGGAACCAAACCTGGCAGATCGAGTTTGGTTCCCTGCCTATGATACCGCCGTAGATCTTCCAGTTAAGACTGATTCAGACGATGATAGAATAGTCGCTCATAAACAAGAGCAAATAAGGAGCACATTGGAAAAGGTAATTACGGAAAAACACAGATCCTATATTGACCCCGGCTTCCACGCATACCTCTTAGCAAGCGGAAACACAGAAACGTGGTAGAGCCATGCTGCAGCTATATTAGTAGTATAGTTGTAGCATGAATGGGTCGGCTTGACCGGGGAAGGACCACGCTCTCACAGAATACCAGCGTAAAATAGCACCTTAACACTGCTGTGTTTCGTATGGTAAGTGTAGAGACCCGGAGACCCTTTTTACTGGAAAAGAGGCATTCCATCTTAATCCTCACGGGCGACAACGCATCTGCATTTTGATTCTTTATTGAGGATAGATGTGGATGTCATTAGGTCACAGCAACAACATACCATCAGGTGGCCTATGTGCTCGTTTGTCACCCTATCCTATAAAAAAAAGCAAAGGCAAAGGCCGTAATCACTACACTGATAAGCTACAGGTCAGGCAATAACAGGCCAGGAATAGTGCGCACCACCAGAATTGGGCTCGCTAGGATTAATGTCAGTTTATTGTAGCTGGACATAACGCAAAACCAGACGGAGCGTATAGACGACTTGAAGCAGAATATCACTGCTTGAGGAAAGCGAACCCTTATAATATATATATTATAAGTGCTTACTCGTCTATTCTTAGCCAATAAGCAATGGCAAGACCCAGCAGCACAAATTGTCACCGACCAATTGTCGATATGGAATGGAAAGAGCTCCACTGGAGGTTATATATGGCTCTACAAGTATTTCGTAAACATGGACGCCACCCTCTACTGGCTACGGTTCAGTGACTTTTTTGGGGAACTAGAAAAGGGAAACTGATGAAACTAACTAACAAGAATTTTCTGGTTAGTTCTTCCCCTTTTATACTATGACATAAAAGATGTGAAGGGTGACACATTTACTTATATTATATAATTGGATGCTCCGAATATTAATAAGAATCTAATACAAGACATGGGTCTGTTTGACGATCGCAGTACCTGGACGTTTCGTATCTTTGACGTTACCTCCATAGTGGAATTTTAAGGGGAGAACCGGAGTTCTCCCCTTAAATGTGATAATAATGAATTAAAATAGACAAATATTATCTATTTAGATAATAGCCGAAAAGAAAGCGAGTTATATGCAAGAGTATAACGCTACCTCTGGGCTTGAAGGTGCTAGTAAATTCTTTGATTAATCTAGTAAAACTAGGCTAAGTTGGGACTGCAGACGATATTTGCTCAGGAGTAAATGGAAGAGACTTGGACCTGATGAGAACAAGCTTGAATGTTTTCGAATTCTACAGGTTTCGTTTTCATATCACGTTATGGTCACTTCTTTGGCTCTAGCCAAGAAGGGAGATGTCCCTGCGGAGCAAGTTTCAGCCCGGGGAGCAGCATACGCAAGTGTTCGAAAACTTCGTTAGTAGTTGCGGTTGTAGTTAGTTCGGTCGTTAGTCTGCATAATTGTGGGGCGATAACGGGGTCGCCACAAACTTATTGTATCATTATGTTCAAGTAAAACAGCGTAAACATAAGAAATTATCTCGCTTATACATACTACTTGTATAAACAAGCACTTTCTTGAAACAGTTTGTATATATAAGTAAATTGAAAAGTCTCAAGAAGAATATGCCATTTCATGTATCTAAATTACGACATAATTCAATGCTTGGTACAATTCACTACTGTGCTGAAAAGTTTTGTGTTGTGAGCTGACGATATAATTCCTACATGAAACGAATAATTGTGTGGCCTAGAAATAATTGTCTTTATACTGTTTTATTTTACTATTTACGTATGCAAAACACTAACAGTAAAATATCCCACAATATCTTTGGAGTTTTTTGGAATTTATCGGAGTTTACTCCTTAAGAATCGTTTCATAGTGCACGGTATGAAAAATGAATGGGTAGTAAAATCAAGCGTTAACAAAAAGAATTAAGCCGTAATGTAACTTAATTTAAATCTTGTTTCGTTTAGTTAGTAACTCGTGTAACTTCTGACCACTGAACACAATAAATCTCTATTCTGACGTTCATGTATCTTATTTTAGTTTCCACAAACCTACTGTCATTGTATTTAATAATTACGTTGACTATTCACGAAATGAATGATGTAATATATGTAAGTCATATATTTTTATGTAAAATAATTTATGTAATATATTTTATCAAATCACTATAAATAAATATAATATATGGGTTCATTTACTTCCTTTGCCTATTGTATATTTATGTTAAGACAATCGTTTTCAGGATTAAATTCCAGTTACGCGTCGGAGCTAACACGCACAATTTTTTTCTCTTTTTAAATTTTTTTGCAGATTAGTATCCATAATGTATGTGTTTGAAGGAATAACCATTTTAACAACAATTTTATAACAGATAATAAATCGATAACTTGTTCTATAACTCTAATATTTATCATACGTTGTCGATATTTTGGTTGTCTGACCTTGTCAAATTGTCCCATGTAGGTAATGTTTATTGTAATATGACTAATAGTTATTGGTATCGCTTGATATTTAATTACGGAGAGTACCTAAAATTTATACAGAATAGAATAGAACAGAATAATCATTTATTTGCATTGAATGTAGGTAATAACAATAAGGTGTTGACAGAGTACATAGAAGATCCGTACATTCTACCATTTTGGCATTCAAATATTAAATTAAATTTATTTCTATATAATACTAGTAATTAATTATAAATAGATTTAAAATTATAATTATGAGTATAAATAGTTATTACATTATTATAATTCAAAGTATTGCATTATCATTATTACATAAATTTATATTGCTGAAATTTTATTGCAGTTAGCATAACACATAAATTATTAATACAAACAACATATTATAAACAATTAATTAACTGAAACGTTATTTAAATATTGGTATCATTTAAGAAGTCCGATACTGAGTAATAGCATTTTCCAATCACAAAGAAGTAAAACTCTTTTTAAATATTCTAATGGGTTGATTTTTTACAAAATTTGGGATTTTGTTATATATGACAGGTGCCATGCTAATAACACTTTTTTTTTAATAAAGCTATTTGAAATCTTCCTGTTTACAGTAAATATTTATATTGCGTTCTCATAGATACGGCTCGTACTCGAGTTTCATTTAAGGTAGGAAATAAATGATGATTAATTTTAACAAATATCGCTATTTCTAAAGTATACAGACACGGAAAAGTTAATAATTTATGGGCTTTGAAAATGGGACACAACTGTCTGTTATCTTTAAATTGAAGATTGCTCTTATGCAGCACTTTTGGGCATTTAAAAAGCTTTCTCTATCGCCACAGTTGCCCCAAAATATAATACCGTATCTTAAAATGGAAACTACCAGGCCATTGTAAGCTACTGGCACCATTTTGACACTGACTTTTTTTGCCAGGTTATAGAGTGCATATGCAGAAACACTTAGTTTCTTACAGACATCATCTGCTTGGGCCTACCATGTCAATTGGCTATCTATTGAAATATCTAAAAATTTTGCGACATCTACTCTTTCAATTATTTGACAATTGTAATTTATATTTAGATCTTCAGTGCGAATTTTTTTTTTTTTATTTATTTTGGCAACAAACAGTCATATTTCTTAATATATAGTTTACATTTTACATTAACACTTTAAAAAAGGACCAAGTAGTGCCAATAAATATACATTAATAAACCATATTATTTACAATTTTCTGATAAAAGTGCATTATTTTAGTTTTTTTAATATTGATCAGTAAATTATTATAATTCAGCCAGTTAATTATAGTTTTAATCGTAGTGTTTATATCATTTTCATAAGAATCTTTATTAAGGCATTTTATTAGAGCTGTACTGTCGTCGGCAAATAATAACATTGGATGATGGATTTGGCTTGGGAGGTCGTTTATATAAAGTAAAAATAACAGTGGCTCAAGGACACTCCCCTGTGGTACGCCGAATTTTATTTCTCTATATGAAGAAACATATTTGCATTCACGTTTAGATTTAATGCATATTCTAGCAATCTCTGTACATTGTTTGCGGCCTATCACATATGATTTTATTAGGTTAGAATGTTACCTCGAATGCCTTATGCGTTAAGTTTCTGTAATAGTATGTCATGGTTCACATAATCAAAGGCTTTGGACATGTCTGTATAAATAGCACATATGGGAGTTCTGGTGTCTACACTAGCCATTACCCTCTTTAATAAGTCGTAAAGAGCCATATTTACGTTTTTGTTTTTTCGGAATCCATTTTGTTCATCGCAGAGTATATTAAGTTTAGCCAAAAATGCGTAAATGGATTCGTAAATAACTTTTTTCATTACTTTAGAAAAAACTGAAGCAAAGCAATCGGTCAGTAGTTAGACATGTTTTCTTTATTGTCTTTTTTATAAAGTGGTTTTAGTATAACCGTTTTCAGTCTTTCGGGAATTATTCCCGCTAATCTGCTTACATTAATAATATGACTAAGAGGTCCAGATATGCTGTTGCAAACAGATTTAATAACTTGCGTTGAAATGCCATCATAACAAAAACTTTTTGTTTTTTAAAGATTTTATCATCCGTATTATGTCTTGTTATGTCTGTTGGTGTTATAAATATCGAGTGTGGATTATAATTAATTTTTTGATGTTATCTGATATGGTTTTTGGTATATCTGTGATCTGGTCGATAGAAAAATTGTTGAATGATTCAGCTATTTCTTTAGGGTTTGTTATTAACAAATCATCTTTTTTGTCTGAGAAATAGGTTCCGTAATATTTTTTTACTATTATTTATTATTTGCGAAGATGTCTTGGATTTATTCTTTGAGTTTTGGATGAGATGGTTATTTAATATAGTAAAGTAAAAAAATATAATAAAGGAATACGTATAGAAATTGTTTTTATTTTCATTTGTCGGTTTTAATCTCTTTTGCCACAATAAATGGCGCTGCCTTTTGCTACAAATCCGAATACCACGTGACACCCATTTAATTGATTTTTCACTACGTACTATAACCGATTTAAAAGGAAAACACAAGTTATATAATAAAAGAAATAAGTCTATAAAACTATCATAGGCATTATTAGGGTCGTCAGTGCTGTAAACGTCTGAAAATGATAACTGTTGGAGATATTTATTGAATTTGTTTATATTTTCGTTGGATCTATCTCTTATTGTTTTCCGCCAATATTTTATTTGTCTTAATTTGTTAACGTTTATTTTTAGAATCTGAGGTGTATGGTCTGATAAGGCTAAGTCTATTACTTCGCATTTGCACTTTTATTTCAAGTTATGAGCAAAATTGTCTAAACAGGTATTGCTGTCTAATCTAGTAGGGTGGTTAATTTCCAATTTAAGGTCGTAGCTTAAAAGAAAGTATTCAAATTCTATTGCTAATCTGTTCCTTTTTAAAACGTCTATATCAAAGTCACCACATATTATTATACTACTTTTTCGGTTATTACATACTTTCTTTAAAATAGAGTCTAAATTATCATAAAATTTATTTATGTTACATATTTTTGGGGCTTTATGAATACATAAAATTATCGTGTTTTGTTTTGGTAATTTTATAGCACAACATTCAATGATCCCTGTTATAGAGTATTTCATGATGTCTGGTAATTCTGTGTACTCATGACATTTTTTTATCAAGATGCAGGCTCCTCCGCGTTTTACATTTATTTATTTATTTATTTATTTATTTATTCAGCCAAACTTATCACTAACATTACAGGATCTAATGACCTAATGCGCTAGTGAAAATAGTAAACATTTTAATTATTGTAACATATTATAAATAATGCCGCCCTTGTGAATTCACTCATAGAACATACAAATATGTCAACTTCCTCGTGGATAAGGTTAAGTAGTCTGGTGGCGCGAGTGCGCGGCGCCTCCCGCAGCAAGTTGGTGCGAGCGCGCGGTACCGCCAGCAGCCGCGGCCGTCGCCTTCGCCACACGTATTTCTCCGGCACATTCAAATATATACCCTCCAAGAAATAAGGATTGTCTATCTTTCCTCTTATTACTTGGAGAATATATGATACTAATGCGAGGTTCCGCCTAACACGGAGTTCATTATATCCCACCATACCTAAAACGAATAAGGTTGGATATTTTAGTGGATAAAAAGGATATACGCCATAATATTTGAAATATAGAAATCTAACAAATTTGTTTTGAATTCTCTCCAGCATGAGACTATACTTCGTTTCATGTGGAGCCCAGATAACCGCGTTGCACTCAAGCTGGCTCCTAACTAAGGCGTTTTACAGTGCTACCATGGCTTTAATGTTAGTGAAACAACGAGCCCTGCGCAGTATAAAACCTAAGTTGCGATACGCTTTCTTACAGATATCCGCTATATGATTTTGGAAATTAAGTACTGAGGTAAAACGAACACCCAAATCCTTAACCTCGTTCACTCTTGGCATAGCTACTCCATCTAGTGCATACGTATAGCGCACGGGATTGCGTGCGCGAGTAAAAGTTAGCGTTACACACTTAGATGAATTAAACTGCAATTTATTATCCTCACACCACGCTAACACCCTGTCAATGTCGCGTTGTAACCTCTCACAGTCCTCCGGTTCCCTGATCGGTAGATACAACTTGAGGTCGTCAGCGAACAGCAAACATTTAGCGTCAATCACAACACTCGGCAGATCGTTTATCATTAATGTAAACTCGAGAGGACCGAGATTGCTGCCCTGACTCACTCCAGATCGAGTGTAATATGGTTTCGATACGAAACCAGCGTATTCCACATATTGTTGCCTGTCCCTCATGTAACTGGCAAACAATTGTAGTAAGTGTGGGGTAAAACCAAATATTGCTAACTTTTTAAGTAATACGTCGTTATCGACCAAGTCAAAAGCTTTTTTAAAATCAAAATAAGCAACGTCCACTTGTACTCCACTGTCCACTACCGGCACGATATCAACCATGTAGTTCAGAAGGTTGCTTGCGGTACTCCGTGCTGGTCGAAAGCCATGCTGAGCATCTGTCAGCTGGGTGTTTACCTGCGAGAGTACATTCTTATGTATAGCAGACTCCAACACTTTCGCCGGTGTTGACAGGACAGCTACAGGTCTATATCCTTCTACTTTAGTTGATAAACCTTTCTTGGGCACCGGCACGACTCGTGTTAATTTCCACCTCTCGGGAAACACCACCGACTCAATGCAAAGGTTATATATATGAACTAGAGGTTCAGCCAACACTTCCCTACAGTCCCTAAATACGTAGGGAGGTATGCCGTCCGGTCCTACGGCAGACTTAGGTTTTAACCGCTGTAGCGCAACTCTAACTTCTTCTAGTTTTAAGCGGTCTAGATGCACGCGCGCACCACCATTACCTCCACCAGCATTAATGATACTCGCGTTCACGTCTAAGTCTGCCTGTTTCGTGCTATACACCGATTTGAAATACCTCGCGAATTCTTCAACACTTTGTTGATTCGTTAACGCTTCCCCATCCTGTAATATTGACCGTGAGTGTCTACTACCCCTTTGAGATTTTATATAGTTCCAAAATGCCTTTGGTTCTTTATGTAGGTGATTTTGGACGCGGTGCTGATAAAGTGTCTTCTCAATACCTATCATCTTTTTTACTCTCGCTCTACACTGCGAGTATTTACCGTAATCTTCCGCTAACCCACTCGATTTATACCTTTTGTGCAGAATCGCTTTTAATTTTATGTTGCGAATTATTTCAGGTGTGAACCAATCGGGGTAATAATACCTCGAGCTCACAACGTTTCGCTTTTTCTTTGTAACGCAGTCATCTATAACTAAATAAATAATATCATAAAAATAATTTAAACTCATTTCTAAGTTAAGACCCCACATAGGACTCCAATCTACAGCTGCTATGGACGAATATAGTTTTAACAGATCTGCTTTATTAAAATTCCATCGCTCCGGTACGTAATATTTGTTATTGTTCGGAAAAGTATCACCAGCGTCGGCCAAGTCTGGCGTCAGCGAGCATGAGGGCGTCGGCGCGGGACACCGGACTGATACCGCGAGCGCGGGATGGTAAGGGTCGAGAGACACCAATGGAGGCGCCGCACTCACGCACACACAATCCCATGTACTTAACACTAAATCTAAGCAACGACCAATACAGTTCTCTATGCTGTTGCTCTGAGTGAATCCACAATAAGCCTGAAAATATACATAATAATCATTAACAGATGACGGACAAGAATGTAAATTAAAATCTCCTAATACTACCACAGCGCTATACAAATCACAAAATTTTTCTATTATCCTAAATAACATCATATAATCGGTCTCACTACTTTTTGGAGGTATATAAATAACGCAACATAAAAATAAAAATCTCTGATGTAAATAAACAGTTGCACTTGCGCATTCGAATACACAATTGTCTACGATGACGTCACCGGGAATCGCCACTGGTCGCAACTCGAACCGCGGCGTGGCCACTAAACATGCGCCGCCTTGCTTACGTCCGTCTGCTCGGTCACTTCTAATTATAGTATAACCAGATGGAATTATTTCAGCGTCCGTAATTGAATTATTACAACCAGTTTCGGTAATAGCGAACAAATCCGCTTCGTGTATAAATACACCTTCACAAAATTCATCCAATTTTGTCCTAAGGCCTCTTACGTTTTGGTAGTATACCTCGATACATTTATTGGTTCTTTGACTTATTGGCTGGCTTGCGAAACCACACCCATTCACAAAACTCTATATTCACCGCCCAATTTTCTGGTTGACATAGTAATTGATATTTGCTCTCTGGTACACCTATTATGAAGGATGCATAATCTCTTTCAGATTTATGTTTAATTTTTTCCACCTTGACAGCTATATCCTGCCCACAAATTTTTCTTACATGCGTTTCTACGCATTCTGTGGTAGTCTCCTTCTTGAGCCTCCAGACATGTAAATATTTCTTCCGCTCTGTGCCTTGAATTTCTAGACAGGCTGTGTTATCTCCTTTTTTGACTTCACTGTTCAGGTACCTATTTTTTTTTCCTATGAATGACTGTCCATTCTTCACTTTCTTTATTCTTCTCTGTCTCTTTCTTCTTAATTTCTTCTTCCGTATTGGGTTTCATACTGCTTATTTTCTCGGCTTGTACCTCTGTGGTAGCAGATGTCGTGGCCTGTTTCGTGGCCACAAATTCCTTTGCATTTTGATTTTGTTTGACAGTACTTGCAAATGACTTTGGTAGTACTGGTGATAATTGAGTTGCTTCTCTATTATTCTTAATATTAGTCCCCGGATGACGAGATTCCAGTCTTTCGTTTTTTTCTATTAATAATTTAATTTTGTTTTCTAACGAATCTACTTTACTCGCCTTTTCTTGAACTACCTTCAATATATTTTGTACTTTAATTAACTCTGTTTCTGTACGAATAAATTTTTGCTCGAGTTGTTTATATGCCTTTATTTGCTCGTCTAATTTATTTTTCATTTCTAATTGAAATTCTCTCATCATCTCAAAAAAGTTACATTCGTTTTCGACCATAGGTACATCGGTCTGTTTTGTTCGCCTTCGCTCAGTGTTAACGAAATTGGTTGGCGTAAATGTCCTATTCATTATTGTGTTCCCGCGAACAGGGGTATCAGAATTATCTCTCTTTGGGATATCCCGTATACATTCAGGGCATATCCAGTTTTCCTTATATTCCTGATTGAAAGCCTCAAATGTTTTCTCTGTAATTGCCAGACATTTTAAGTGAAATAACTTTTTACATGTTTCTTGCGAACACTTCATATATGATATTTCAAATATTCCAGAATCACACCCATTACATTTAGTCCCCATTTGACACTTTCTAGCGAAAAACTTTTGATTTGTTTTAAAATATATACTACACACACCGAACACGTCCGTACGCTCACGCTCTCTCGCGTTATTTCTTCTTGAATAGCATGTAGCTAGATTGTAATTGGATATTTGTATTAATTTTTCATGGCCAGACATTATGAAATGCTCGGTAATATACAATACATCTATATCTATTTGTATGTTTAACAATTCATGAATATGAACCGTTAGTACATCAGATTTATTAAGAAAGCCGGCAATATTCTGATGCATGATATACATATGATTAAAATAGAAAAAAATTTGAATTTGAGCAAGTGGGAATAGCTTCTTTATTGACTTTTATTTTAATATCTGGAGATGTTTTTAGATCTAAGTTAGGTTTACTTATCATTATTAGTATATTACTCATAATTTTCTTTAATTCATAGTTACGAGTGAAAATTTCGGGAATCAAGGAAGTGACACAACATTACTATTAAAAAATGTATTTCTTGCTTTTCGAAGTATTTTCCGCGAAATTCGACACATTTTTCCATACGATGGAACCAATCATTGAAGCAACCATTCCATTCGGAAGTTGGGGTCTCCAAAATGGCCGTTTTGTAGGCGTCCACAGCTTCTTCAGGTGATGAAAATCTCTGTCCACGCAATTTATTCTTTATTTTAGGGAAAGTATAGTATATAATATAAATTTGTGTTTGGCTTCACGAGGAGCCCAAATGACGGCGTTAAATTGTAGGCACTTTCAGAGTCCCGAGATTTGTGAAATTATTTGCAAGACCCATTATAAATCCAAGGTTGCCTTTAAACAAACATTATACATGTAATCTAAAATTTTAGTCTGCAAAGAAACGTACACCTAGATCTCTAACTTCTGGAACTCTTTATAGGAAACTAAGAGCCTTACTTGCTATTCAAAAATTTATACAAAACGCTACGGCCTATATACCTGTCATTAACATTTTTATATACTTAAGAGAGGGCAATCGAGCAGGTGGCTCACATGATATTAAATGACCACCACTGCCCATGAACAACTGCATTACGAGGGGAATTGCAGATGAGTTGCCGGCCTTATAAAATATATGGCTCTTTTCTTGAAGGTCCCTAAGTCATATCGGTCCGGAATAATCGAACGGATCGTATCGCGAGTTTCATAGCGATGTGCAATAGTGAAATTGACCAGCTGGAATTAGTTCGAACAATTCGTCTGAACGTGATAGATGCTTTCGAATACGAAAAGATATGCAACATATCTTTGCAGCGCCAGTGAATCAAGCCGATTAGAAATAGCTCGGTCGCCGACGATTTGAACCGCTTTTGGGGCCCTAGGTGCGGGGTGCCCTGACCCAGAGATGAGAACAGTATTCATGTGAGGCCAAACTTTCGCTTTGTATAGTTACGAGTGATGTGTACAAAGCACGCCAAATTTTTAGAGCGCAATTTGGATTTCTCTTACAAGTAACCGCAGAAATGAACGTCATTCGATATGTCGAATAAGTACGGATTAGGTAGTTACCGTCGATGATTTAAGACCTATATTCAGAACATTTACAAATTACAGATATCGATTAAAAAAAATTGTCAATACAAAAATAAAGAAATAATATAAAGATGATTACTCTGCATTATTCAGATATTGTAAATATCAGTAGGTACATAAATGATTGAGTTGAAACAAGTCGCTATGTTGTTTACATAAGAACAATGGCGAAAAAATTGTTGATAGAATTTTTAAGCGTCTACTTAAGTCGCCATTATAGATATCAATAAAGCAATTTATTACGTTTTATCTCATCAACCGAATAGCCTATCGAAGTCTGAAAAAATTATTGTATGTAAATTAAAACTAAATTGACTAGTTATTGCAGTTTTCACGATTCGTGTTCTGTGGGCCATAGACATCTACATTTATACTCGCTTAAGAATTAAAATATAGATGCGTTGTCAGCCCTGAGGATTAAGATGGAATGCTTCCAAAAGGGTCAAAAGGGTCTCCGGTTCTTTACAATCACCATACGAAACACAGCAGCATTGAGCTGCCATTGAATTCAAAATATATTAAAATAATAAATACAAGAAAACGAATTATCTCTCGTACAAGTATACATACCCACGGAAACAGTGAAAGAAGAAGAAATTGATTTTTTTTTATACATGCACTAATTATATTTAATTTTTACATTATACACTATTATTATATTTTCAATTTAAATAATTATTTAACTTTTATATTAATGAGCGACCTAAATGCAAAATTAGGACAACCCAGACAAGACAAATACTTAGTTACGAAATCAAACGGATATGGAGAAAGAAATCATAGTGGCCAGAATTAATAAACTTCTTGCTTGAAAATAAAATGACAATCCTAAACACCTTTTTCAAAAAACCGAACCAACTATGGACAGTGGAATATACAAAAATGAAATCGATTTTATCATGCCAAATTAACCAAAAATGTTTCAAAACATTGAAGTATTAAATGCCAATTTTTCTTCATATCGCAGAAGTAAGAACTACAATAATATTAACAAATCACAAAAAAAATTGGTCAAATTTTAGCAACAGCCAGCCATTAAGGAAAGAAGAGGAAACATTGAGATACAAAGAGAGTATTACATCCTATCAACCAGACTTGCAAGACTGCTCCATCACCTCTATACAAACCTACCATGATAAAATTATAAAAGCTATCTTCCAAAGCCTTCAGTGCCTATTCAGAAAATAAAAATGACAACGAAAGTAAAGGAATGCTATCAGAGCGCATCTTAACACTCATTAAAAGAAGAAAAGAGCTACAAAGAACTAAAAATAAAACTCGACCACTAAAAACTGAATATTCAGCACTGTATAAGTTAATTAGCAAACTCGTGAAATAAGACTATACAATATTTAGATATAACACCATCGAAAGACACCTGGTACAGGCAGGCGGCTGTAAAAAATCATTTAAGGAGTTACAAATATGCAAAATATGAATAGACGGACTAAATCGGCAAATAAAATACTTAATAGTCGAAATGACGTTATAAACTTTGCAACGGAATATTATAAAACCCTATACAAAGCTCATGACCAAATACTCACTAGACAGAGTAACACAAACTTCTCATACTCTTATAAAAAAGAAGCTAGAGCACATTTCGACGTAAAAAAAAAGGAGCGAAGCAATTAGACGTCTGAAATCAGATAAAAATCAAGGCTCAGACAACGTAACCAACGAAGCTATTAAAACAGCCTTCACTCAACCAGCTCTAACTCTTACTCTCCTATTCAACCGCATACTAAAAACTACCCCTACTCAATGTTCAAAGCAAAATATAATTTAAAAAAATATTAATTTAAAAAAGGAGACCCTCGCAATATAGGCAACTACAGGCCAATAAGTTTATTAACATGCTTTTACAAGCTTTTCTATTTTCTAATAAATCAAAGAATAAGCACTAAATTAGATGCGGAACAACCCATTGAGCAGCAGGATTAGGAAAGGGCTCCTCAACTATAGATCACACCTTGGAACTACTAATCGAAAAATATCAAGAACGAAGGAGAGCTCTCTATACCACTTTTATAGATTACAAAGAGCATTCGACACAGTGTCCCACTCAAGCATCTAGGTAACGCTGGAAGAACAGGGGTTAGAAAATGTATAAGCATACAAGTAATCAAAAACATGTATTTGAACAATAAATGTAGAGTGTAACTGGGAAAACTGGACCAAACTTTCCAATTGACAGAAAGGTAAGACAGGTCGACCCACTGTCTCCGCAATTATTTATTTCCATCCTAGAATCTACAATAAGAAACTGGACTGGAAAAAGTATGGAATAAATATCAACGGCAAATTCCTTAATCACCTCCGCTTCGCCGATGATCTGCTTCTGCTGTCAAGAACAGACACACAACTACAACGAAAAGCCAGCAAACGAGTCAGTTTAGAAAAATGAATCTGTCAAAAACAGTTGCTTTACTTAGAGCTTAAAGGAACTATTTAAAGACGATATATCAGTAAAGATAAAAACTAGACTGATGAACACTTGTCTCCTACTATGCTTAACCTATGCCTGTTAGACCTGGAATACTCTATCAAAGTAAAGAAGAAAATGATCAGCTGCCAACGCGGTATGGAACGCAGTATGCTAAATATCCAGTTTAGTATAAAGTAGTACAAAAGTACAAGTACAAGTTAGAATAAAAAAAAGTATAAATTGAAAATGGGCGGGGCATATAGCGTGATTGCAAGATGCGAGATGGATCAAAAAATTAACCAAAAATTTAAAAATTACTTCATGAAACGGTCCAACACGGAAACGCTACTGACGAAGACTCCATGCGAGATGGCTAGACGACATCACAAAGATAGCGGACCCAAATTGGTTACAAATAGCCAAAGACAGAGACCATTTGGATTCTTTGGAAGAGGCCTTCACCCGAGGATTTTTGCAAACCAAATTATCTAGACAAAAATTCGTTACTACAATCATAGATGAACACACAAAATAGATATAATCATAACCCATTAAACCCATGAGGATTTTAGTGGCATGTTATAGTGCATATATTAGTTCATATTTAATGATATGTATTTAATAATAAGTGAAAAAAATATTCATCAAAACCAATAAAAAAAGCATTTTCAATTACAATATTTTATTTCGAAGTAAATAAATAACTATGGTGTAAATTCACCAGAACAAAACTATGTTTGACTTTACTAAATAAGTTACTGAAACTCTGAAACTTTTAGGTGAAAACTCGAAAATGTGGTTTCGTCCTAAAATAATTATGTTTGTGAACAATTTACAAGCCCAGATACTTTTTGTGAACATCAAAACAGTAAGCAAAACTTTAATGTTAAATTATAAAGTATGATTATTAAATTAAGCGATTCTATTGAACAAATAAATAGAGTACGATTTTTTATATTTACGCGAATACTACACTATACATTAAATGACACAAATTTTACGGATTTTATCACGTTTAATTTTTAATTCCCAATATTTCGGGTGCTTTACAGCAAGACATGGTCACGGGGAGCCTGAGATGTTTGACTGGATTTAATTTTGTTAATTATAGGATCCCAAGCAGATGGCAGCACCCATCCATTTTCTCTATTGAAATTAGGATATTTTTTTAATTTCGAAAGACTTGCATATCTGTATCTAGACGGCTCCGTGGCGCAGTGGCTTAGCAATGAGTTTTTGCGCTGGGGGCTGCGGGTTCGAATCCCGCACGGAACAAGTATTTGTATGGCCTACAAATAATTGTTACGGGTCTGGATGTTTGTCCTTGTGCAATTTAGTTTGTAAACTGCCTCCACGATACAGGAAAAAACCCTATTGTGGTGGTAACGTTTTTTAAAATAACAAAAAAAAAATAATTTATCTGTGTTCTTTTGCGAGGATTTATGATCAATCAAATCTGATATAATGGCGGGGACGATTTTGAAGATATTCGTATACTGCAGACTTCCCGAAACGTCGGTGCTTCACGTCAGCTATATGAGAACAAATAGGTGACTTGAAGTGTGCTGGAGTGTTAAATATTCGAATAGTATTCTAAAATTGCCATAGCAGTTGAAAATTTCGTCTCTGAAAGTAATCAAAGATCTGTAAAAACGAGATGGAAAGTCTAACAAGTATGGTGGACGACGGCGAGTTTCCAATTGTAGCTTTTGTATTTTTCGACTGTTCTTTTTAACCTATGCGAGCAATTTATCCAAATAATAAGTCACGGTTTCTTGATGGTGATCACAGTTAGTAAACGAAAGATATCTGCATTAGTTGTTGGTATGTACATAATTTAAGAATATTATATAATTCAGTCAGTATGCGACAACGATTTACCCTGACTCCCTTAGGTACAATTATTGCACCGAATCATTAGGGGAGATGCGTGTAACACGATCCCTCGAGGTAAAATTATTCCCCACTGTATAAGAGTGACTACTAGCGACATATATCCAACTATGCAACTAACGTCATCCCCGCAACCCCGCCAGTTGTCTCTCCGAATGTCATGACGGTGTGAGCACTTAGCGTGATTTTATTTGAAAAAATTTAAAAAACGTGCTTCTAATCTATGGTAAGCCTAATTTTGAGTTTCATTGCTTTCTGCATGTTAAGATTTATTGCAATGTTATCTTATTGTTGCATTCCATTACAGTTCAGCTATATTTAAGCAATGTTGGAATACCGCACGTTGTATTTGAAGGTTATATTTTGATCAATGTCTTGAAATTTGGTTGGAGAGGTGAAATGACCCCTCTTCGTGGGTATAAAACGATCCCCGGAATTATATTATACCCCATTAGCATTTTTAAAAGTTTTTATTTGACTTGCAATGCATGTATGTATGTATGTCTGTATGTTTGTTAGGGTCAAATCTTGTATGTTAAATTTGACCCACTTTTCGGGGACAGATTGAGCCGAAATTTTGCAAACTTATGTAAGTCCGGTGACAATGAAATATTATGATACCATCGAGCTGATCTCATGATGGGGCCAGGGCATAGAGACAGGAACTTCTTGATGGCAAATGGTAGGACAGTAATACTTGGGTTAGTGTGTTTTGTTACAATGAGTAATTTCCATTACACATGATGAGGGTCTGAAGATGAAGCCAAAAGATTTCAACTGGAACTCGGCTTTTATATTATATTAATTGGGTAATGTAAATTGATGGGTTTTATTTAATTTAAAGTTTATTTTCTTTTTAAACCATTCACATTAAGTTTGTTTTTAATAATATTTTTACTTTAAAACTTTATTATTACAGATTATACTGCGAGCTTAAACGTTAAACCACTCGCCAAAATTGGTCTGAGGAACATAATATGCTAAAGAATCTAAATGTCGTCAAAGATGGTTTGCCTTATAAATCCGCAAGTACAGAGTTTTCTTTGTTGTAAAAATAAGAGAAAGGTAAAAATTAAATAGCTTTAGAATCTCTCAAATTTTAGGTGACAGATGAACAGTTTTTAGCCAAAAACAGGAAAGGGAACTTGTTGATCACATAATAAAACATGAAGTCTGGAATGTACAGGCTGACAACACAAGATGTTTTACGCTTAGCAGAAAAAAAAATATCGCATCCCTTTCCTCAAAGTAAAGAAAAAACTGGAATCGATTGGCTTAATGGATTTAGACGAAGAAATCCTGACATCACAATGCGTGCCCCAGAATCGACGTCCTCTGCTTTTTAAAATGTTATGTGTAAAGACGCTTACATATTTTTGTTGCTTTAAGCAATACATAGGATTAAAATAAACAGCTGTGTGTTTTAATTTGCTAATATTAAATATCGTAGGTATAAAATGATCATTTTATACATACATGTGTATAAAACGATCCCTTACTAAACTTTTAGAAAATATGACAAAAATTATTTACCACATACATATCGTGAGGCATAAGTATGCAATTACAAAGATAAATAAATTGACTATTCTTAACCATTTAAATCTTGTGCTTTCGTCTTAAACTTTGAGCGCAGTTAATTTTTCCCTTAGGGGGATCATATTGCATGCATCTCCCCTATATAGGAATTCCGATTCAGAATCATTTAATTTGTTCTGTTGTTCTTTTGTTTATGTATGATTGAATTTATTCTTGTCCTTTAGTTAGTTTATATGGTACCCATTTTTTTTATTGGATCGGGTGACAAACGAGCACACAGTCTACCTGATGGTAAGTGGTTACTGTGACCCATAGACATCTACATCTATCCTCAATAAAGACTCAAGATGCAGATGCGTTGTCACCCGTGAGGACTAAGATGGAATGCCTCTTTGCCAGTAAAAAGGGTCTCCGGTTCTCTACACTCACCATACGAAACACAGCAGCGTTAAGCTTCTATTTTACGCTGGTTTTCTGTGAGAGCTTGGTCCTTACCCGTTCGAGCCGACCTATTCATGCTACAACCATAATATAGCTGCAGCATGGCTCTACCACGTAGAGAACCCATTTTTCAAGTTTTATTTTCATTATTATTTTCACAATATTACAAAAGAATTAATACTGTTTTTTACTTAAGTTGAAGGATATTTATAACCATAACGTGAAAATAAATCTGGTTCCTTATGGTTTTTATTTCATCTTTAATCTAACGGTTGTTTTCAGAACAGAAGCAATCAAACTAATAACGCCCCGTACGTTCACTTGTGGTACCTGGTAGGTACTGGTGTACAGCATTAATGTCACAATGAAATTTTTCATTAAAACATTAATAAAATACAGTTTTTTCTATGGTAATGTAAAATTAACATCAAATAATAAAAAACGACAGGAAAAGAAATAATTAATTGATTCCTTAATATTTATTTATAAACTTAAATTAGAATTTATATTCAACTACGAACTGCAAGATCTTTGAACTACTCATTAACAACAATTTCATTGTCAAGGACCAAATATTACAATAAAGTATTTTAGGTATAAAGGCGGCTCTTCACGTTGGCCAACATAGTGGCGAATCAATTGGCAAAGATATTGGCCAAGAATTTGTGATCGCGTCCACACGTTGGAAGGTCGATCAGTTTGCCTCGGTTCAGGCCAATGTGCGGACGAATTTATTAAAATGTTTATTGAGGCACTAATGGCTGCTGCGGTTTGTTTATTCACAGCATACCACTACAACGTGAATGTGTATAAGAAAAGGGTGATCAAAAAGAAATGATCTTGAATGAAAATTTCGAGAACTAATGACGTTCTCTCAGAAAAATCGGACGTCATGCAGCGATGGAGCGAATTTTATAGAGAAATGTATGCGTGTGATGATCTTAGTGAGGGATCCGGGGGTGACGCCGTGACTGGCACGCCAGACCCGGACCTCGATGACACTGAAGTCATCAGTATGAAAGAGATTGAACGTGCGATTCGAAGTTTGAAATGTGGTAAGGCTGCGGGACTAGACAGAGTTACTGCTGAAATAGTCAAGTATGGTGGGCATCGCGTCTGGGACAGCTTTCATCTGCTGTGCAATTTGTGCTGGCGGACGGGGGATGTCCCGGATGATTGGCGATCCGCAGTCATTGTACCTTTATATAAAGGTAAAGGTTCACATTTTGACTGCGGGTGCTATCGGGCGATCAGCTTGACCAGTTTAGCAAGTAAAGTTTACTCGAAGGTTTTGACACGTAGGATGCAAGAGAAATCGGAAAGATTTCTATGGGAGGCACAATGCGGATTTAGACCTGGAAGAGGATGCACGGATCAAATGTTTTCTCTCCGCATGATCACGGAAAAGCTTCTGGCTACTAACCAGCAGATTTTCTGTGCTTTTGTGGATCTTGAGAAAGCATTTGATAAGGTTGTAAGAAAGAAAATGTGGGAACTGTTGCCGGGGTATGGTGTGGATGGTCAATTGCTAAGGGCTGTGCAGTCTCTTTACTGTGACTGTAAAGCCTGTGTGCGGGTAGGGCATGACCTGTCACCCATGTTTAACGTCCAAACGGGCGTAAAGCAGGGTTGTGTCATGTCTTCCTGGCTGTTCATACTGTATCTCGACAGCTGTTTACAGAAGCTGAAAGATAGTTGTTTGGGTGTGAAATTGGGTGACATAAAAGTAAATTGTCTGCTGTATGCTGATGATGCAGTGCTTATTGCACCATCAGAGGCAGAACTGCAGGCATTAGTCACGTGTATGAAAGAGGAATGTGAAATTAAATGTCTGCGTTTGAATGCTAATAAAACTAAGGTTCTGGTATTTGAAAGGGATGAAGAGAGAACGAAGTGTGAAATATGGGTAAATCAGGAATGTCTAGAACCGGTAAATGAAATTGTATACTTGGGGAGTGCTTTTAGCCGGGATGGAAGATGTGATTTAGATGTGGACAGGCGTGTCGCTGCCGGTAACAAAGTCAATGGTGCCGTGACTGCGTTAGTCAAAAGGCTAGGCGTAGTGAAGAGTGCACGCCTTACAATACATAACGCAGTGTTGGTACCGACTTTGTTATATGGCAGCGAAACCTGGGTATGCCAGAAGAAGCATAAAAGCAAGTTGAATGCAGTGGCGATGCGATCTCTTCGTAAAATGTGCGGCGTTACCATGGCCGACCGAAAGCGAAACGAAGAGATTCGCAATATGGCAGGTTTGAAAGATGACCTTATCACAAAAATTGATAAGGGCGTGCTTCGGTGGTTTGGGCACGTTGAGCGAATGAGTGAAGACCGAATGGTGAAGAAAATATATAGTGCGAAAGTTAATATTAAAAGGTGTCGAGGTGGACCGAGACTAACTTTCGAAGACCATGTGAGCAAATTGCTCGAAGAGGGTAGGGTCAAAAGTACTCGGATACTTAGACGTGCATGCATGAAGAAGATAATAAATCTGAAAGAAGCGAAAGAGGTTTGTAAGGATCGTGACACTTGGCGATCTGTTCTCTCTGGCTACCCCGTCAGGGATTGTGCGTGAAGATAAGTAAGTAAGTAAAAAGAAATGGAAAAAAAGAAATTTTATTTCTTGACGGCCCCGTGGCGCAGTGGCTTAGCAATGAGTTGCTGCGCTGGGGGTCGCGGGTTCGAATCCCGCACGGAACAAGTTTTTGTATGCCCTGAAAATAATTTCTCGGGTCTGGATGTTTGTCCTTATGCAATTTATGTTTGTAAACTACCTCCATGATACAGGAGAAAATCCTAGTGTGGAGGTAACGTTTTTTAAAAAAAGACTTGAAATTGAAATAATTTTCTGCTTGGTAGGGCTCTATAAAGCGAAGTTTTTTCATTGGTCATTTTTACTGCCATTATGTAGACACTAGTTACGATACGTGCATATAAAATTTAAATCAGGTGCGTGTGATCACTCTGGGAGCTCGTAGCAAACTTTCGGTATATAAAAAGTACTCTGTGTAGCAAACTGAACGTGCGCCCAACGTGTGGACGCGGCAGCCAATACTCTGCCATAACCCTTTGATCTTTTGTAAAAAACCGACACCACACGGATCTTGCGCTAACTTGTGCGCCAACATTCCAATACATACCAACGTAAGCATAAACACCCGCTCTACACGATGGCTATCGTTGTTGGTCAACACATTCGCCAGTGTGTTTGGCCAACGTGAATAGCCGCCTTAAAACTAGTCCGTTGATAATTTTATGTGAACCAATGCGTTCGCCTTAAAATAACTCGCCTTAAAATATTCAACACGTTCAAACGAGTGTAGTTAAGTTTACCTACAAACACAATCATATATACATATTTATATCTTTGGGCGCACATCTATGCGCTTGACGCTTGATAAACGTTGTTCAAGTTTAAAAAGTCAGAAAGACAAAAAGAAAAAAACTTTGTGCTGCTACTACAAGTTTAAACAGTTATGAGACGATTTTTAAGCTTACCAAAATCCTAAGTATTTTGTGAAAAATCAAATCGGAAAAGATTAAGAATGTAATACAATGTAAGACACGCACTAATTATGTGTTTTTGTGCAAATATTTACGCAGCTGGATTTATACACAGCTGTTGTTTAATATTGGAAATTAAAATAATGGAACAATAACGTTGCAGAAAAAAAACGCGATGATAACATTTTCATTACAATAAAGTTTTATTAGATCATTATATTCGCCGTGCGATTCGCTTTTACAAATAAAAAAAGAAAATAGCCTGATTGTCCGGTAACTGACTTGCGATTTGTTTCCAAACACGGAAACGCTAATTTAAAACGTGTTTGTATTTCTTTTGTTGGGAGACTTGGTCTTTGTCGCACTTTGCTGCAAGGTATATTTGCTTTATCTTTGACTACCTCATTGGTCTAGTGGTCGTAAGTACGAATGATTTTTATAAGGTCCTGGGTTTCAAATCGCATAGGGTCAGGTTAAACTCAGTTATGTATTCGGTTTTTCTGTCAATAAATTCTCGGTTCTGCGAGAAGGTGTTCCACACGCCGTGCTTCAGAAAGCACGTATGTATATCCGTTGGTCCGGCACTTAATCTCTTTCCGGTTGTGACACATTGTCCTCTCATTGGATTATGAGTGTGAGGGAATAGAGTGCACCTGTGCTTGCGCGTATACTCGGGCAATATAATCCTGAACTGTGCGGATGACCGAGACCGTAACTGGTTGTGGAGGAATATATTTGTCGTGTTTTTTTTTTTAAATCACGATACTTTTCAAGACAATTTGAAAAACTAGCGAATTATTAAATCCGCCATTCGATTAATAATAGATCTTAATTAGATATGGAAAGCTTTATAAATAATTTCACAACAAATTGTTTATGTGAATACATTTTTTATAAATTTAATCACATGAATTATATTTATAGGAATTAAATATAGAGATATATTTAGGAGGCAAATCATTTAAAAAATTAAAGTATCTAAATTGTTTTAAAAATAATTCTTTTATATTTTGTAGACAACTATTGTCATTGCATATTCATGTAAGGCGTCAATGTTTTCGCACGAATTCACATGAAAACATCAGGTCGAAGTAAGCCGTTAAGGAGAACGCACATTTATCAGCAACGTACGCGCCATACGCGCCGCTTTTTAGAATTCGTTGTATGAAATTATATGAACCTCGCACATTTCACCCGCACCGTACGCGCCGTATTTTATAAAATGCGTTAGGTATCCGAATATTGAAGGAGGCATGCTGATAAAGTCATATAATGCGACGCGTTCGGCGCGTGCTAGTAATCTGTGTTGCGTAATGTTGCCAACTTAATGGATTTTCCACTTAAAGTGGTGGTTGCGACTTTTTTTTATAGCAGAGGGGGCAAACGAGCATGCGGTTCACCTGATGGTAAGTGACTACCGCCGCCCATAAACAACTGCAACACCAGGGGAATCGCAGATGCGTTGCCGGCTTTTTAAAAAGGAGTAGGCTCTTTTCTTGAAGGTCCCTAAGTCGTATCGGTCCGGAAAAATCGCTGGTGGTAATCTATTCCACAAGGAAGTTGTGCGAGGGAGAAAACTTCTTCTGAATCGCACAATGGTGGACCGCCAATCATCCAGATGATATGGATGGTATCGCAAGTTTTGTCGCGATGTACGATAGTGAAATTGAGCGGCTGGAATTAGTTCGAACAATTCCTCAGAGCACTCCCCGTGGTAGATGCGATAAAATATGCAAAGAGACGTAACATCTCTACGCAGTGCCAGTGAGTCAAGCCGATCGGAAAGAACTCGGTCGTCAACGATTCGAACCGCTCTGCGCTGGATGCGGTCATGTGGAAGAAGCTGGCACTGGGGAGCCCCTGCCCAGAGATGGGAACAGGTATTCCATGTGAGGCCAAACATGCGCCTTGTAAAGTTGCAAGCGTTGCGCCCGCATGAAATACTGCCCCGCTCTGCTGAGCACGCCAAGCTTTTTAGAGGCCAATTTGGCCTTCTCTTCCAAGTGAACACGAAACTGCACGTCACTCGATATGCCGACACCGAGGATACCGATACTGGCTGAGGCAACAAGGGGAGTGCCTTGAAACTGAGGAGATACGACAAAGGGATTCTTTTTAGCGATAAACGCGCAAACTTGTGTCTTTTGGGGATTGAACTGGTCTAGATTTAGTCGCCCTCAGTCTGAGACTTTGTTCAACAAAGTTTCGACTTCAGACACAAGTTTGTTCCGGTACTCGGCGACGTTTTCCCAAAAAATATTGGCACGGCCGGTGAATAAAGTGTCATCAGTGCTGTCGTCTGCATAGCAATGAATGTTATGGCTTCACCGTCTCTAGATGGTAATGGACAGCGTTAAGGTTGGAATGAAGTCCCCTGATATTGCAAAAATTCACGGATAGCGTGAAAGGGGTCGCCTTGTTCTTATTGCTCCGCTTGTCCCGAGCAGTATCAGTCGCGAGCGGAATTTTGCCTCCCCCCCCCCCCCCCCCCTTGGTCGTGGATGCTCAGCGAGGGATTCTCCAAAGGTGCTGGTACCCTCCTGGGGTAGCCTTCTGTTCAATTCCACTACTATGTTGAATTGAACAGAATGGGGGGGGGGGGGGGGGGATTGAGCATCCGGCCACATGCACTTACCAATGACCATTAACTCACTTAGACGTTTTGAAAAATATTTCTACTTTTACTGTGTAGGTAACAATGAGTCGTTACACAAAACATGCATAAGACGATCCATCCATCAAATGTAAATATCTGAAAAATCGTTCGTCATTATCTAATAAGTCTTTATATAACGTATAATAATCTCGATACAACTGTCTTTTTAAATTAATATTGTGTATCCAGAATCTTCTTCTACTTCGAATTTTATTTTCTTCTTCCTCTGCCAATAAACAGGCTATTACAACAATTTTTTCCATAGCGATCCGATCAATGTCACTGTACCGTCTCACACCAATGGTTAGAAAAAACTGCAAAAGTTGTTGCAATACTAAAGATTTGCTTACGGCTCGTACATGCTAATATCCGAGACCATCAGTAAATGCGGCGCGTACGGTGCGTACGGTGCTGATAAATGTGCGATCACCTTTAAAGCCTACTTTAGGCAGCGTAAACTGTAGAATTTTAGAGTCCAATTAAGAAACTCGAGCAATATTTATGTTTTAGATTAATATAAATATAATTTGAATACAAATTGACTTCTAAAACGAAAAAAAGTTTATAAATTGCATTATTCTTATAAGCCTTTAATTTAATATCTAGGTTGAAAAATAGATTTGACTGATTGAACTTCATCGATAGAGTAGGCTACAACGGTCTAGTATACGTTTTACATAGATCTAATGATACTTAAAGTTTAATAAATTAGTAATGTTGAACTTGATTTAAAACTAAAACTAATTTATTATTGTAACTCACTAAAAATATTTAAAAAAAACTTACCGTATTCAGGACACGAGATGCAAATTACCACTGCCAGAAGAAAGCCAAACACCTCGCTGCCGAAAAATTTTCCGGCCATTTTTCCTCTTAATCCTCAACCTACGCTTGAATTTACAACCATTGTCATTTTCTATATCAAGTAGGTAAGTGTTCCAACTCTGATTAAATAGTAATATCTGGAGTGGAGCAGTTTAACAACATTTTAAGTGTTGTTTGGTTTTTCAGTTTTATTATGTCGAGTTGAGGATGTTACATCTGAAACAAAAAAAAAATGAATTATTATTGCTTTATGATAACATTATAAAAAATATGTGTACTTAGTTTTATGACATATTCACGTTTTTAAATAAATAAATATTACCAACTGAAATATTATTAATAATAATAAGTGAGTATTATACATTAAACCTTTCCGGTAATCATTAACAAAAACTGCCTTTTTCATTAATCCGAAGCTACGTTTATATCATTAAATACATAATTCGTAAAAATGGAATGATTTCACTGGTTTGCTACCCATGCAGTCTGTCAGTCAGTCTAAATGCCCCTTTTCGTGCAATCGGTGCTTGTTATTGTGAATTTAAAAAGCGACGGAAGCCTAATGGTATGGTTCAAACTGCAAACTCAAAAAGTCATTACTCCGAATCCACTATTCGGCTACTGTGGTGAAACAATCTTAACACAAGCTTTGAAGCTTACTTATAGTAGTTACCGGTAGTATGAGTAATATTAAGCATTACTAGTTTTGTATAAAAAAATCATCTGTTAATATAATATATGTCATATTCCTAGTAATAATTATGCGTAAAATATTTTCACCGAGGAATAAAAACACAAAAAAGTTAAAACACTAGAAATTAATTAACGTCATCATAGACATAAATAATCACCATCGAAAAGTTATGAGTGATTTCAAAAAAGTCATAACGGCCACTTTATTATCTCTAAGCTAAAGTACTTACTTTTTTATAATTTAAAAGTGACACATGAGCTGACAGTCCTGCCAAAAAAGAAGAGACTAAATGCTTTATCGCCGCTGAAAACAAAAATGAAATACTCACGTTATATAATTATACTGAAACTTGGCACCTTACTGTTTAAACTGTTACTATTTGATAGTGTAGAGAACCAGAAACCATTTTACTGGAAACGAAGCATTCTGTCTTAGTGATTAGGGGTGAGTACGCATCTGTAGTTTGATTCTTAACACTTTTATTGTCCGGTTTTCAGACACAATAGTAAGACAACAGCAATGACCTATATGTAGAGCTAGGGACAGCGAAAGGGTTAATTGAGTATATATGTACATCTTTGAGCCAGAGCATCCACTATCAGGTGGAATGTGTGCTTAGTTATCATCCTTATTCTGTAAAAAGGTGTCTCCAGATCAGAAGAATCATTAGTCAGAATTCTTCTGTCTGGAAGACCATCTTGGCACCTTTTGAAATTTGTTTAATAACGGAAAATAATTTATCGATTAATAATTTAAAATGATTGTGAAATACACTGAAACTAGTAATGGATCCCAAACAATAATAAACGTATTGTTTTCCTTTAGCAAGCAACCCGTGCGAGTAACGTATAATATCTGTTCAACATGTCGCTGCTGGAAATGACCTGAAAAGAACGACGTGTAATATACAAAGGCGTCCGAGACAGAAATCGTATTTGTATAACCGAGCTTTATGTTCACCGCGAGTGTTGCCCGTGTGTACCAGGTTCTATACACAACTCTCAAGTCATGTCCTAATTAATAGCGATTCTGGCACACACAGTTATTCTATGTCCTCTCTGTAGTGAAATGTAGCACATATAATCATATAAATAATTAACAATAGGTGTTATATTTCCGTCTTGACATGATATTTTAGTGGCTCTTACTAACATTGTTATACGTTATTATTCCATGCTTCAAATATAATATTATCGTTATAGCACAAATGGGTCGGCTACGCTCTCACAGAATACCAGCGTAAAATAGCAACTTAATGCTGCTGTGTTTCGTATGGTCATTTTTACTAAAAACGAAGTATCCCATCTTAGTCCTTAGTGGTGACAACGGATCTGCTATTTAATTTTTAATCGTTGATAGAGGGAGATGTCTATGGGCTACAACATGCACTTACGACCATGTGGACTGTGCGCTTATTTGTCACATTTAATCTTTAAAAAATAACATGAAATTGTTGGTTGTTTTTTGCGTTTACTTACCGCAGGATTTACGACAAAGAAAAACATCAAGGTTTTTGTCTTTCACTGAAATAAAAAAAAAGTTACTAGAAACTATGATATTCACTAACATATACTTTACTTAATGAGACAACCGAATTATCTTCCTACTGCATCCGAAGCTGGAAGCTTCAGAAAGCGGATACTAGGGACAAATATCATGCAAGGGTAGCCGAAAAGCTTGACACCATCGATGGCAGAAATGAATGTGTAGAAAGAACTTGGCAGAACCTTAGGGATGGAATGGTAAGTGCAGCGGAAGAAGTGTGTGGAACAATAAAAAGAGGCAGTAGTAAAAGAAGAGATGCATGGTAGAATGATGAAGTGAAAGAAGCTGTAAAGAAGAAGAAGAAAGCATGGTTAGACTACTTGGCCTCTGGTAATGATAAGGATATGAGAGAGAAGATGAAAGAAAGATATAGGCTGCAGAAAGTTCACACGAAAGCACTGATAGAGGAAGTGCGTGAAAGGTGTAGAATGGAAGCGGACGAAAGGTTGTCGCACAACTTTAAGGAGAACTCCAAACTCTTCTGGAAAGAGGTTGGAAGGATCCGAAGTGGTGCGACGGCCTTAAGAATGAACAAAGTGCTTTCGAGAACTAATGACGTCCTCTCAGAAAAATCGGACGTCATGCAGCGATGGAGCTAATTTTATAGAGAAATGTATGCGTGTGATTATCTTAGTGAGGGATCCGGGGATGACGCCGTGACTGGTACGCCAGACCCGGACCTCGATGAAACTGAGATCATCAGTATGAAAGAGATTGAACGTGCGATTCGAAGTTTGAAATGTGGTAAGGCTGCGGGACTAGACAGAGTTACTGCTGAAATGGTCAAGTATGATGGGCCTCGCGTCTGGGACAGCTTTCATCTGCTGTGCAATTTGTGCTGGCGGACGGGGGATGTCCCGGATGATTGGCGATCCGCAGTCATTGTGCCTTTATATAAAGGTAAAGGTTCACATTTTGACTGCGGGTGCTATCGGGCGATCAGCTTGACCAGTTTAGCAAGTAAAGTTTACTCGAAGGTTTTAACACGTAGGATGCAAGAGAAATCGGAAAGATTTCTATGGGAGGCACAATGCGGATTCAGACCTGGAAGAGGATGCACGGATCAAATATTTTCTCTCCGCATGATCACGGAAAAGTTTCTGGCTGCTAACCAGAAGATTTTCTGTGCTTTAGTGGATCTTGAGAAAGCATTTGATAAGGTTGTAAGGAAGAAAATGTGGGAACTGTTGCCGGGGTATGGTGTGGATGGTCGATTGCTAAGGGCTGTGCAGTCTCTTTACTGTGACTGTAAAGCCTGTGTGCGGGTAGGGCATGACCTGTCACCCATGTTTAACGTCCAAACGGGCGTAAAGCAGGGTTGTGTCATGTCTTCCTGGCTGTTCATACTGTATCTCGACAGCTGTTTACAGAAGCTGAAAGATAGCTGTTTGGGTGTGAAATTGGGTGACATAAAAGTAAATTGTCTGCTGTATGCTGATGATGCAGTGCTTATTGCACCATCAGAGGCAGAACTGCAGGCATTAGTCACGTGTATGAAAGAGGAATGTGAAATTAAAGGTCTCCGTTTGAATGCTAATAAAACTAAGGTTTTGGTATTTGAAAGGGACGAAGAGAGAACGAAGTGTGAAATATGGGTAAATCAGGAATGTCTAGAACAGGTAAATGAAATTGTATACTTGGGTAGTGCTTTTAGCCGGGATGGAAGATGTGATTTAGATGTGGACAGGCGTGTCGCTGCCGGGAACAAAGTCAATGGTGCCCTGACTGCGTTAGTCAAAAGGCAAGGCGTAGCGAAGAGTGCACGCCTTGCAATACATAACGCAGTGTTGGTACCGACTTTGTTATATGGCAGCGAAACCTGGGTATGCCAGAAGAAGCATAAAAGTAAGTTGAATGCAGTGGAGATGCGATCTCTTCGTAAAATGTGCGGCGTTACCTTGGCCGACCGAAAGCGAAACGAAGAGATTCGCAATATGGCAGGTTTGAAAGATGACCTTATCACAAAAATTAATAAGGGCGTGCTTCGGTGGTTTGGGCACGTTGAGCGAATGAGTGAAGACCGAATGGTGAAGAAAATATATAGCGCGAAAGTTAATATTAAAAGGTGTCGAGGTAGACCGAGACTAACTTTCGAAGACCATGTGAGCAAATTGCTCGAAGAGGGTAGGGTCAAGAGTACTCGGATACCTAGACGTGCATGCATGAAGAAGATAATGAATCTGAAAGAAGCGAAAGAGGTTTGTAAGGATCGTGACACTTGGCGATCTGTTCTCTCTGGCTACCCCGTCAGGGATTGTGCGTGAAGATAAGTTAAGTTAAGTTTTTATCTTCCTACTGCAATTCATGAGGCTCAGTTTCAGTGTTTAAGGCGCGGCTATACATGTATCCATATGTATTTAAGTATATATGTATGTATATGTATTTATTATCTTTATTTTATATTATGTATATTAGTATTATAATATTTAATATGAGAGCGCACAATAGATCTGCTTCACTTTAAATCTGTCCAGTAGCGGGTCTGCTGGAAGAAATTTCAACATTAAATAAGCAGTGCCTTCGTATAAAATATTTTTATTTTTATTTTTCACTGCAACACTAATTAACGTGTACTTTTAAATAAATAAATATAACATAACAGCTTGATGGAAGGACGCATTTTCAGATTATGAAATTGTGTGGATAATTCTTCTCTTGAGTTCCAGTTGAAAATAATTAAATCAGGCGTCACTTTGTGGAAATCAATTTATGATTAGAGGAGAAAATAATTTGCTTTAGTCTCAGTGCAAAACCAAAACTGGTCACACCAACTGTATAACAAATAACTCATTTTTAAACCGATATTAAAACGGTGAATTTTACAATCATCCTTCACAGTTAGCTACAGTGTGAAAACCTCTGTTCGCCAAGCTCGTTAAGCAAATATTGCACAACAACAAGCTGCGAGTCGCGCGGCTACGTCACAGTGATCGAATTAAACCGGCCATAATCGATCGAAAACCTGCTATATCATCATATGCCAGAGAAGTCACAAAAAAAGTGACTACATTTTAAAGTGGACTTCCATAAAAAATAATATAAGCCTCCGAAGAAGATTAGGCAGTTCTTACCATCTGTCAAGTGTAATATCTCTCTACAAGACGCAGGAGGGTACAAACTTGATTGTGAATGTGGTGTCTCCTATCTTACAAAAGAAGAACAAACATATATCCATAAAAACCCGCGTAAAAGTACATATAGCTGATGTAAAGCATTGATGCTCCGATGGTTTCAACCATTACATCAGCTTGAATAGAAAAGCACGCTGTAATAGAAAAGAACGAATAGATGGTTTACGACATCTATAGACTGTTGTGACCCATCACCATCAGATTAAATAATATAAAAGATTGCCTATTAAAGGCAGGGTTCATGATTTCAGACATAATACTCAAGAAGTTCAAAGAAAACTATTTCTGCTGAGCCATTGCGAGTATTGGTACCTGGACGACGGTACACTGGATGGTAAAGCAAATTGATTTTGAAGCAAACAGCAACTAATGTGAAATATTTATTTTCAATAATTTCTCGAATTCCCAACAGAGATGCCTTAATTCAAAATTTCAAACATATTTCTCCAGGAATAAACACTGTCAGTGCAGATTGATAGTATTAACCTGTTTTAAAAACTTTAATCAGTTCTTAAACCATGTTCATAAAGTGTGTTTCTTAAAACCCCCTTATCTTAAATTCCTCTATTTTAAAATACACACAGTCCTACACACACACACACACACACACACACACACACACATATGTATATATATATATGTATACAATATATACATTGTATATATGTACAATTGAATTAACTGACGATAGAATAACTAAATCTTGTATTGACCATGTGTACGCGAGATCACGCACGCAAGATGTTTACACCGCAGCGCTTGAAATTATGCTGGCGGACCACCGGGCGGTAGTCCTTGCCTGTGTGGGACAAACTCATGCGCGTACATAGGTTGAAACTACTTATAAAAGATATATAACAATGAAAGGTTAAAATATTCCTTAAATAATATTAACTGGAAGGAAGTTGATGACATGGTTGGTCTAGATAATATACTACAATATATATATATATATATATATATATATATATATATATATATATAAAAATATAAATGAATGCTACAACGATGCAAAAATTAATTTAAAAGTTAAAAACACCAATAAAAAACATACCGAAAATAAATGGATAAGTTTACGTATTATAAAAGCTTGTGAGTATAGAGATAAACTATTATTTCGATGGATCAAAGATAATAATAATAAAATATTAAAAACACAATATAATAAAGCGCGAAACTATGCAAATAAGTTAAGCAGATCCTTCAAACATAAATACATCTATTATGAAATTAATAAATATAAAGATAATTTAAAACAACTCTGGTTTATTCTAAATAGAATAACAGGTAGGGTACGTAAAACAGTAGATACAGTTCTCTTAAATGCGTTTGGAGGCAAAAACAAAAATGAAAGCATTATTGCAAATAACTTTGCGAATAAATTTCATAGTGGTGTTCAAAATATAATACCTCAATGTAAAAATAATATTTTAGATAAAATAGAATACAGACAACCTGTGAACGTAACAATTAATTTTCGAAAAGCAACACGAAAAGACATCCTTAAAATTATAAAAACATTAAACGTTAATAAAGCTCCGGGTTTCGACAAAGTACGGGCGATAGATATAAAGCAAATTTGCGAAGAAATTGCTCCGGCTATTGCAAAATTGGTCAACGCTTGTATAAAGACTAATAAATATCCAGACGAATTGAAAACTGGAATCGTGAGACCTGTATACAAAAAGGGAAGTAAACAGGACTACGATAATTACCGTCCTATAACTATATTGCCTATAATAGACAAGATTATAGAAAAATATATAGCAAGACAAATTTATAACTTTTATGGTCTGAATAATATTCTAAATGACACACAGTTTGGATTTCAACACAAAAAAAGCACTACTCAATTACTTTCCCTATTTACCGATAACATATATGAAAATCTTAATGTAAAAAAAAACATGTATTGCTGTTATTTATCGACTAAAGTAGGGCGTTCGATACTATACGTCATGATGTACTGCTAGAGCGACTAGACGACTGTGGAATTAGAGGGCCAATTCTTGACTGGTGTCGAGATTATCTCAAAAATCTTTCCTATTATGTCAAAGTATATAATACATTAAGTACATAAGTTTATAATACATTAAGTAATAAAGTTTTGGTAAGTGAAGGTACAGCACAGGGTTCAGTATTAGGACCGCTATACTACATCACTTACGTGAATAATATCAATAAATTGATTAAAAACTCAAAAATTTTCCAATTTGCCGACGATACATGTCTGGTGGTAGCCCACCACAATATGAATAAGGCGGTAAAACTGTTACAAGAAGACTTTACGAAGCTCATGCAGTGGTCACATGACGCAGGTCTAGTACTTAATTCGAATAAAACTAAAATGATGTACGTTAGCTCCAGTCAAAATAGATTAAAACATAACATTACTCTTATAGCTCATAATCACACATGTCTTCATAATATCCAAAATTCAGCCCATAATAACAACTGTGAATGTCCCCAAATTGAAATAGTAGAAAAATGTAGGTATTTAGGTTTAATAATTGATGATCGTATGAAATGGACTGATCACATTGAATCTGTATGCAATAAGCTACGAGCAATCCTTGCAAAATTGTATCTCATCAAGAGTAAAGTACCTTACCAGATGTTACTGTTACTATATAATGTACTCGGCGAATCAATAGTCTCGTACGGGTTGAGCAGTTACGGACGCACTTATAAAACTCACCTTGAAAAAATATACGAGCTACAGTTGCGCATCCTTAAATGTATCACCCCTCTCAAAATAAAAGATAAATATAAAAAAATCCTTATGGTCTTTTCCATCATTGCAAAATACTACCAGTACACGACAAAGTGAAATACCTATTGCTACTTGAAAATTATGGCAAGGAAGAATTAAAAATTAGCCGTATTTATACAAAACTCACTCGACAAGCCCTTAATCCATATATGATTATCCCAAAATATAAAAATATGTACGGAAAATTTAGATTACAATATCAAATTCCCGCTCTTTTGAACCAAATTCCCAAACCAATAAAAAATGAACTTACTGAAAAAAATATTAAATATATGCTTAAACAGTATTTTATCGACAAACTGTTAACGATACCTAATAATAACTTAAACTAAAATATAAAACTAAACATATAACACTAACACACATCATAATATAATATACATAAATAAAAAAAAATTACTAATTTACTAATTTTCATTTAGTACTAACCATATTTTGCTTTGGTACACACCTAGATAAAAAAAAAACATCTTGCTATTTTGTCACATCATTTATATACGTCATTAAATAAGTTGTCGCAACGCGAACCGATTGAACATGATCGAAGTTACGAATTGGCGGTACATGGAAAAACTTTTGTAAGTTTATTTGTACTGTCGGATGTTATTAAATAACTATACTTTGTAATAAATAAATAAATAACATATATGGGTATATATTATATGAAATGCTACTTGCGTAGACACTGGCAATCTTTTATCACTGGGGCGGCATCAGAGGCAGCTGAACTAAGTTAGTAGGGCAAATATGAGTCACTGATAGTTGTCTACATATTTGTGCCACTTGCTGTAAAGACTATTGGTCCGTGCGATCCACGAGCGGTGAAGTACCTAAAGAAATTTTGTGCGCGTCTTGTCGTCGCAACTGGTGATAATAGGGCTAATTTTTTTCTTGCTCAAAAGCTAAGTTTAGCCATTCAGAGAGAATTAGGGCTGTATGAAAATTTAAGTTTTGAGTTTTACTTGTTGTATATATTTACAGGTTATGTAAATAAATAATAAATGTTTAAAGGTCTATTTGTGCTACAATAAAATCATTCTGGTATGTGCCAAATTCTAAATTAAAACATTAAATACACTCGTAAGCAATGTCAACGTAAGTATGGGTTCTAAAAATCATAATATCTCTAAAAAGATATACGAATACTGGGGTAATGAAATCAAAACTGTGTAAACTCTTTAAAAGTGGTTCATAATGTTCAAAATTGTTTGTCTGCAAAATTAAAAAAAAAGTTCAAATATTTTCCATATTGCTTGGCAGACGGGTTGGTCACCTCATTTTTTTTTATCATTTTGAATTGTTATCAGGAAGAAACTACTACCCATATTCTGCTACATATCTCCCTACTTTGAAGCAATCTATGGGGGAGGCCTACGTTCAGCAGCGTACTTCAATGACGATGATGGTGATATAATCATTATTCTCACAATATCAAATTCATATTATAACAAACTTAATTTATTTCCAAAAGAAAATAATATACTTTCTCCTTCCTTAAAAGGTGTGTAATCGGCTTTAGCTTTTACAACTTCGCTAGCATTCAATTTAGGTAATCCAAATGAAGTAATCAAAATAATACCGAAAAAAGTAAAAATTCGGAGTTTGTGATTACTCAAAGAGACAGCAAAATCCTATCATTTCTTTGCCTTTCAGCCTTCTTCAATTTGTCTTAGATGTTAATGTAAAAGAAACAAGATTTATTTCATTTCATTTGACATCTTTGATTAACGTAAGATCTAATGAAATATGCAATTTACTAAAGGTACTCAATTTAAACTTTACTAAAATGAAACATGGTTTTGTGAAATACATTTTTATCTACGAAATATCGCTGAAGCTATTGAAATGTGGTCACTCAGATATTAAATTTGTTATAAATAACAACTGAAATATTGAGTAATAGCTTAGAAGATGTTACACTCTCGCTAAATTCCTAATATGCTATAAAGCTAAGTTCGTTGTTCGCCAGCACCGAAAATTATAATTATTAGTTACCGTTTCCAGAGAGAGAAGAAGTAATCAAATTATGTTAAGATACTACAGATAAATTAAAAAAAAATTACAGCAGCACCATAGTTAACGACATAGCTCAACAGATCAGTAATAGTTTTCTACGAATTCTATCACGTATATTTACTTATTTTATATTCCCAATGCTTGAAGAACTTTGCACCAACCATGGTCACGGGGTGACTGAGGTGTTCGACTTCCCGATTTCATAGTTAACCACGGCTACCTCCAGAATAAAATTATTAATTTTTATTCCAATCTATGCAATATGAACTTATAGTATCTTGAAGTCTTAATGATTTCTTATATTTACGCGAACACTACATTGAATAAAACTATTTTTACGGATTTTATCGCGTTTAATTAACTTATTTTATATTCCCGACGTTTCGGTTGCTTTCCAGCAACCGTGGTCACGGGGGACTGAGGTGATTGACGTCCCGATGTCAAAGTTAACCCGGAGTACCTTCAGCTTTTTAATTATTAATTTTGGTCCGATCTACGCAGAATGAACTAACTGTGTCTTGAAGTCTTGCAGTGGTATGCTTGGGTTTAGTTTTAATTTTATGAATTACAGCCTCTAACTCCATAGTAAATTGAATATTAGAGTTTATGGAATTAAGATGTTCTAAAATTTTTTAGAACATCTTAATTCCATAAACTCTAAAATTCAATTTAAATTTTTAAATTCAATTTTAATAAAGATGTTCTAAAATTTTTTAGAACATCTTAATTCCATAAACTCTAAAATTCAATTTACTATGGAGTTAGAGGCAAATAATTCTTTAGCTTTCCTAGATGTGTTAGTCATTCGAAATCCTAATAACACCGTAGGTCACACTGTGTATAGAAAAAAGACCCATACAAACCGATACTTAAACGGTGAATCCCACCATCACCCTTCACAGTTAGCTACCGTGGGCAAATCTTTGTTGCAGAGAGCACGAGGGATCTGTGACAGCAAACACCTGGCCGCCGAGCTTCAGCACGTCAAGCAGGTTCTGCACGACAAGCTTCGGGTTCCGCGCCTACGTTACAGTGACCGAGTGAAGCCGGCCACAGTCGAGCGTGTGCCTGCTGTACTACCATATGTCAGAGGTGTCACAGACAAGATTGGCTACATCTTGAAGCGAGCTTCTATTAGAACATTCTTTAAGCCGCCGAAGAAAATTAGTCAGTTCTTACCATCCGTCAAGTGCAATATTCCTCTACAAGATGCAGGAGTATACAAGCTTGATTGTGAGTGTGGTCTCTCATATATAGGGCAAACAAAACGATCAATAAAAACCCGCGTAAAAGAACACATAGCTGACGTGAAGCACCAACGTTCCGGGAAGTCTGCAGTTTGTGATCATATCCTAGACGGCCCCCGCCATTACATTAGATTTGATAAACCACAAGTCCTCGCGAAAGAACATCGATTCCTGCCAAGGATGATACGTGAGGCTATTGAAATTAAAAAACATCCTAATTTCAATAGAGAGGGAGGCTGGGTACTACCACCTGCTTGGGATCCTGTAATTCATAAAATTAAAACTAAACCCAAGCATACCACTGCAAGACTTCAAGACACAGTTAGTTCATTATGCGTAGATCGGACCAAAATTAATAATTAAAAAGCTGAAGGTACTCCGGGTTAACTTTGACATCGGGACGTCAATCACCTCAGTCCCCCGTGACCACGGTTGCTGGAAAGCAACCGAAACGTCGGGAATATAAAATAAGTTAATTAAACGCGATAAAATCCGTAAAAATAGTTTTATTCAATCTTGAAGTCTTATTTAAATGTGTAGTGTTCGCGTAAATATAAGAAATCATTATGTAGATCAGTAAGCTGTTACTGTGCTTTTAGTAAAAGATCAGTGAGCCGGCCATATAACTCCATGTAAGAAGTCTATTAGTTCAGGTCGCTCAAGACCGTGTTTTGTGACATTCATTGGGGAAGGCATATCAGCAGTGTACTTGTGAGATTATTGTTTTAATTAATTAAAAACAGGGTAACTAAAAATCGGACTATAATTACTATCTTATTGCATTAGTCGTAAAACAGGTCAAACAGTCATCCGTCAATAATACAGCTCAACCGTTGTATTCTTCATTCGGATATGTATTAAGCACATCGTAAAAGTAAGTTTTGTACTAAACATAAAATAGTTTATAGCTCCCGTACAGTTTTCTAACATGTGAAAACCGCTGCATATTTTCTTAAAGACGTATCTATAAGTTACGCCTTTAGATAACAGATTAAAATTAAATTCTTATAGATGAGTTTGAAAGTAGGAATGAAAATTAACAGTAAAACATTACTAAAAATACTTTTCAATATCTTCAGTAAACCTCTCTTAGATACTATATCACGAATGTAGGTAACATCCAAAGAGGAAGTATGTCACGTGTGTAGTGTATATCTCGTAACACCGTCTCGCGCGAAAGCGACGAGTCAATTCTTATCCTTGAATCAGGGTGCGAACTCATGTGGAATATCAAATAAAGCCTGCGTTCTCAAAAATTCTGCCGGCTTGGAAGATGTTAGTAAATAGTGTCTAGAAATAAGGTGTCGAAAACTTACTTTTATTTACAAAATCAAAAAGAGTATTTCAGTTGGAAAAGTTTAATGTTTTTTTTTGTAGGTTTGAGGACGTATGTACGTTCCAAGCGCTGATTAGCTCAAGACAGCAGTTTTTAAATTTGTTAATATCCATTAACCGCATCATCATCAACACAGCTGTTCACGAGCCTACTGCTCAACATAGGCCTCCCTCAAGGGATGCCACAAAGCACGGTCCTGAGCCACCTGCATCCATCGACTTCCTGCATGTCTTACCGTCATCCACTTATCTTACACAAACGTTAATTACTCATAACTTTAGGAAATGTTATAGTCTAAATAGATATAAAGATAGATAGTAGATTTTTTTATATTTAAACAGTATTTATGGAAACTAAACAGAGATTTTCTTAATTTTTCTTTTAGCGTCAATTTCAAAGCATAAAATATCTGAAATGACAAAATTTTAAAAAACAATAAAATATAATCAATTTGACACATTCCAAGTAAAATATATTTTAATTTAGGTTTTATATACATAAGAAATGAAAAAGCCAAACTAAGGGAAATTTTTATAAAAATGAAGTGGTTAAAACCACAGATTACTGTATATATACGATAAAACGATTGCTTTCACCAATTTATGTTACTTACCTATTTTAATAAAATAATAGCTCAATATGTTAGAAGAACCTTTTTAACCCTTACACTTTAAAATTAAAAATAAAATAGGTTTATTATTTTTCTATAAATATTTTTAAATTAGACATTAAAATTAAACAGCCGCTAGGCTTTCCGGGGAGAGGTCACGTCGCTCAGCGCACTGCCTGACGTTTTCCATACATACGATGATAGTGCACTATTATAGTTATGTTTTCAACAAGTCTTAGTCCTTTATAAAGTAAAATATTTTATTATTTTTGATAGCCGTCAGTATTTATTTTAAAGTGACAACTAATTATGATTCTATTTATGGAAAATAAAACCGAGGTGTTTTTATCAAATAAAATAAAACGAAAAAAATAATTAGCCAATTTGGTTAATAATTTGGTAAATTTATCTCATACTAGCTGGATGATTATTCATTATTACTGCACATAAATAACAAGTTTTGTGTGGTTATTAGTTTATGGTTTAACTTCAGTCAAATTAGGAAAATCCCAAGTGCTGATGAGATAAGAACGGAAAAAGTTAAAATAATGAGATTTTGTTTTTTTTATTTTACTTTAGGTATTAATGTTGTTTTTTTTTAACTACGGGAGCTAAAATGTGCAGTTAAAGAATCTAAGCCAAAAGAAGTAGTAGAACGATTGAAATTTCTTGAGCAGCAGTATTAATAAAGAAAAAGGAGAAGGCTTTCATTGAAGTCATAAACTTATGTGCAAAATTTGTGTTGAGAATTTGAACAGGCATTTTAGCAGGAACTATATCTACTAGTGCTGGAAATATCCAGCTTCATTTTGTTCGTGTGTATGGAGACATCCAACCGTACCCCTGTTATTGTATGAAGCAACGCGTAATTATGTTTGCCAACGGCGGGAACCAACGGCGGAGCTTTGTATGCTTAAGGCTAGAAAAGAAGAGTTGGAGTATGTAAAACAAATCGGAAATATGTCGTATCAAGGAATACCAGTGATAGCCGTAATTGCAGACGCATTTTGAGTAAACTTTCATACGACACGCGCTACGATGCTTCCTCTTACCCTGCGACAATTGGTAACCAGCACAAAAAAAAAGTCCTACTGTGGAGTGAAAAATTAATTAAAAAATAAAAGAAACATTCTGGGACATTTTCCTGATCAGAAGAAAAGGTAAAAGATCTTTGTCAGGCTACAGACCTTATATTACAGTTAGTGAAGTCCACAGAAGAACTTTATTAAAAGGAACTCTGTTTTACAGAGTTCGAACTCGTTTTTGAAAAGTGGAAGAACAGTTGACAGCTTCATGGTTTGCCAGATTTTTCAAGCGGCTTAAAAATACTAACTGTGCTCTCATTGCTAAGCAATGACTGTGTGGCTACGATTTAAGCAATGTGCCATCTATAAATAATAGCAAGTACAAAGAGCGTAAAGTGTCCCGAGAATAAGAAATGGCTTTAAATGTTAACATACATGACTGTTACTTATCTTCACGCACAATCCCTGACGGGGTAGCCAGAGAGAACAGATCGCCAAGTGTCACGATCCTTACATACCTCTTTCGCTTCTTTCAGATTCATTATCTTCTTCATACATGCACGTCTAAGTATCCGAGTACTCTTGACCCTACCCTCTTCGAGCAATTTGCTCACATGGTCTTCGAAAGTTAGTCTCGGTCTACCTCGACACCTTTTAATATTAACTTTCGCGCTATATATTTTCTTCACCATTCGGTCTTCACTCATTCGCTCAACGTGCCCAAACCACCGAAGCACGCCCTTATCAATTTTTGTGATAAGGTCATCTTTCAAACCTGCCATATTGCGAATCTCTTCGTTTCGCTTTCGGTCGGCCATAGTAACGCCGCACATTTTACGAAGATACATGACTGTCTTATAAATATACCACAAATATTCATTTCTGGGTGCTAATCCAGACGGCAAATATGCATTTAGTTCTTTAGAAGTGAAATGCCTATGATCCGATTATAATATGGAACCCGGGAAAGCAATCAAACAAAAGAAAATTGACAACTAACTTTACTTAATACTTGTAGCATTAATAATACTTCAAGTATCCTCGTACCAACAAAGAAACAAAAACGGAGCGCTGCGTACATTTCAAGGGATTCGAACCAAGCCAAAACCATGCTCACCTTATTGTAAGAACATGAACTCACGTACATGTATGCATCTAAAACCATTAACATTGTTTTAGGTGCATCCAAGAAAAAATAAAAAAGATATATGCGAGAGTCAACATCTCATTGTTTCAGCTTCACTTAAAATTACACAGTCCTCCGTCCGTGGTCTGAGAAATTATCAAGTTAAGTTAAGTATAATATGTAAAATATAGCGGAAACTGTTTCAATGTGGGCATGCATAAATCAGTTTGAGCATGTCAAAAATGTACCTACGTCTCAACAGATTAAAAATGATTTAAGTCTTGAGACTAGAACACTTTTTGAACACATATAGCCAAAGATTCATTGAAAATTTACTTATATACAGTTATGTATTCCAGTACGGAACACTGGTCCTCATAGATTGCCTCATAAAGGGAATATATGCCATAGTTTCGACGCTTAGCGGACGGGTTGGCAACCGCAGTATTTTTTTATGTTCTTGTGTTATAAGAAAGACGCTGCTGCCCATCTGCTGGTATATTCCCCTCTGTTGACTCTAACCACACCCACGGGCCAATATGGGATAATGATCACGCCACTACATTACCCTGTCCGGAAGAAGTTCTTATAATAAAATAAATGAAACAATAGGGCAAATATATGAAAATAATGGTTCATTCAATAACACATCACTAACATTCTTATTCATGACGTAACGTTACGCCTGTAATCCCCTAAGGGTAAATACAAATGTAAAGAGCAGTGAGCTACTCAGACCACGTTTTGCCAAAAAAATATGAGTATAGTTGATATGTGTATAAAGGTATGAAATAATAGGTAGGTAGCTAACCCATCGCCTACACAAACATAAGCCCAATATTTCATTAGTCGCAATTGACGACATGTTATGCAAGTATCACTGTGAACGCATTATTTTTTCATATAAGTCCCACATATACATGGGGTTTAGAAGTCATAGACCAACATGGGCCATTTATTCATGACTGGATAGTAATTGATAAATTTCATATAATCTCTTTTGTTTTTAAACTCGCAAATACAAAAACACCGATCAACCACGACATTTAAACCATTGTAGGAATCCATACAAGTGGTCGTAATGTGATGCTAATCGCTTAGACCTAAAGACAAGTTAGAAAGGTTTCAAGTGGTACTTATTATATGAACAAAATGCGGAATAAAAATCAATTTACTGGTCTATAAATTAATTTATGATATTTTTGTAAATACTTTACAAAGTAGTATTTTTTATTAATTTGCACATTTACATTTAAAATTACTAAAATATATTATTCTTACAAAATATTTCACTGTGATATCTCCTCTATTTATACTTTGAAAGATGTGTCATGATAACCTAATACCACAATACGGAACTGAACAGAGTTTTACGCCATTTTTCATGTCTATCGTAATTACCTGTATTATACGAGTATTTGGAACGGCAAAAACACGTCAACAAAATGGTGTTCATTAGTCTAGCGTATTATTTTTCTCAGAACATTACGTTTTACTTTTGTTCACAATATTTAAGTGGACGTAATTATTAAAATAATGAGAGAAATAAGATATTTATCACCTGTCGTAAGTTGTTTATGTAACCTTTTGTTTATTTAGTCTATTGTCATTATCCCTACAGCTCATGACAAGCTTACTGCTGTATATTGTCCTTACCAAAGGAAAGTGACGAAGGACGGTTCTGGGGCACCTGCAAACATCGACTTCTTACATGTTTTACTAGATCGTCACTACGTTAACTATGTAGTCATTGTGAATATTTATTGTTTTAATGTTTATAATAAGCTCTTCATAATAAACTTATATTATTAGTCGCAAAGGGCTGATCAAATGACCGGTATTTTCTACCAATTATTCAATTCTGATTGAATTGAGACACTGCAACATGTTCAAGCAGTTTACTAAATGATGTATGAAAATATGAAAAGCATGTTATTGAATTAGATCCTTTATCGGATACATTTTTATTTAGAACGTTTATTACCTGATAATAAGCAAAAACGTTTCAATAAAGTAACTTTTTCCACCGAATATGAAATAAAAATAAACCTGCAGCGGAAAAGGGAGGAAATCTTCGCGTTAACAATCTTACAGGATCTGTGCTGCAATAGATTATTAAGAAGATGTTTCCAAGAATAAATCTCCTGTCTCGTCAATTCGTAGTAGTTAAATTGCTGAGTGCACCATCGATGATACCAAGCGGTACCACTGATGACTAAGATATTGTAGATTATTCCAGGCAGAATAGTTGGGGCTTTGAAAATAAGAATGATTTTTAAAGAATTTATAGGCAGCCGAATAATTATGGAATACGAGCATAGATCGACTGTTAGAACTGTAATAAGCATTAGTGGTGAACGTATTAAAACAGTTAAAAACAACGCGGTTTATTTTGATTTAGTATCGCCTAGTTAACCCTGAAATCGGTCCCCGAGCAGTGACTAATAACAAAACTAACCTAAATTTTGAACTATTAATATAAATTACGTAGATTTATAAGGTCTTTTGGGAGCCGAATTGCTATTGTTTCCTTTGCACAATGTGAAAAGTCTATGCTGTAATGATTGCTTTGGACTTCCGGTGTATATCAGCATCACTTTTCATTAGATATTAACTTTGCAGCGAAATTATTTCATACTTTATAAAAGATGTTTATACATTGAGATTGATTATTTAATACTATTGTATTTAAAGATTAAATTTTATTGTAGACTAGCGACCAGATCTGGCATCATCTTTATTGTTAACATGATGTGTATTATTAATATTTATAATAAGTAGTTTCATTTCATAAATTTTTCGTTGTTTTTTTTAAATAAATCTCCTTGTTTTTCGGATAAAATATAGCCTAGATCACTCATGGCCTTGCTTTCTATCTGTTCGTGTCTATCAGTATGTTTCTATCAGTTTCAATGCAATTCGTTCAGCCATTCCAAAGAATAACTCGAAAAATTTTAAAAATGCTTTCACGTTTTAATGGCAACCAAATTACCCCTTAGCTCAATTCAGACAGTTATTCTATATTACAGACAGAAATTTCTGTTACCGTTACTGCCGATTAAAGTCCACTGCTCAACACAGGCCTCCCCCATAGATTGGCTCATAGGGGGGATATTTGTCATAGTTGCCACGCTTGACAAGCGGGTGGACAATCGCAGATTTTATTTTATTTTAGTCGTTATTAGAGTATTTTTAATAATGCCGCTATTCTTATGATTTGTTTCCCTCTGTCGCCTTTTACGACATCCACGGGATGTTATGGGATAACAGATATTCTTACACCGATACTACACTTTAACAGACACCTAATTTGTATGCATATGTAATATATTAAATATATATTTTCACAAGACAACATTATAAAAATAAGGACTGAGAAGCATATTTCTCACAAAAGACACCGATTATTTTATTTGCATAATTTATTTATTTTCACTATTAATCCGAACTATTGCAAATATATTTCTAGGTTTTTGGGTAGCAATTACTGAAAATGGTCTGTTTATTAAATAACTGTTGTCGGAATTATTGATATCTTAATCAAAATTAATTGGAGAATTATTTGAGATGTGTATCAACGACTGCTGTCGACATTATTGACATCTTAATTAACATTATCTTGAGATGTTTTAACGAGAGTAACAACCTAAAAAGAGATTATTGAATAGTATCTATACCTACAGAAAATCAAATAAACATCTACTCATAGAATCGGATACAGGCTCAAACGGAACGGCAATAATTGCAATGCACCCAGATCTAATTACCAATTTTTCTTCTTGTATATTGCTGTTGCAATTATAATAATAAAAAATAATCAGCATAAACGATGACCGTTTCAAAGTATGAAGATAAAATAATAAATCTTAGTCTGTGTGGTAAGAGAAATTGAAAATATAATACTGGCCATATTCTTCTTTTGTTAACGAATGTTATAATGTGAATATCCAAAAATCGTGAGTTAATTAATTAACCACATTATCAATCGTCTGAGTATAGCAATTGGAACGTGAAATTAATTTTGCGTTGCATTGCAAAGCAAAGATGCAAAGATTTACATCATTATCATTTCAGCCTATCATATTTCCACTGCCGAACATAGACTTCCCCCCCAAGAATGCCTCATGGGGATATTTATAGTGGTGGGTCGTTGTCGAATTTTCGACACTTATCCAACATGGAATAAAATAGCGTTTTCGTCGAGTGAAATAGTTGTAGGTTCTTACAACTATTAACGAGTTGTCAATGAAATATAATGTAATACATTAGCGACTGTATTTCATTCAAAAATTTCACTTTTTATTGTAAGGACTGTTTTGTCTCTGTCTACGTTTGTAAACGAACGCGAAACCAAAGAACACAATATAACGCGGAACGTTAAAGACGACAACGCGTCGAGTAAGATAGATATTTGAATAATTGCGTTCTCGACTCTATTTTCATAGGCGTAAAATAAAAATCACACAATAACGTAATTTGAAGACTGGTTTGTGCAACTAAGACTGTTTGTACCCAGGACGTAAAACGGTTTCATCGTCGCAGAACGCAAAACGTACCATAGTTGTTTGGCTAGCGGGTTAGCAACCAAAGTTTTATTTATTTATAATTTTTTACCGTCCCCTTTTTAATTTCCATCTGTCGCCTCTTACGATACCTTCAAGATAATACCAGTATGAGTTTGTGGATTCTAAGAGAATATTAAATATTTATTCCTAGTAATATAAATACCCTAAAAGCAATACAACAGTTTACTTTGTGTTTTTAAATGTTCATTGGTACATAAAGTTCATATGAACATGAGCCACTGAGCCATGAAAACATACCACACATATCAGCTTATATGCGTACAGTATACAAAGCTAATAACTTATAAATTATGAAGCTTATTAAACAAATGTTTACCGCGTATGGTCATAATATTCGATCACGTACCTTTTCAATAAAATGTCACTGCTCCGATGACCTACCATTGCAATACCAATGGGCTGGAAGCCAACGATAGGGTGATTTAGATTCATCCCGAATGGGAAATTCTGAAACATGTTATCCAACCGTTGCCCGAAATGTACCTATTTTTAGAATACGAAAGTGTACTGGGCAAAAATAAAAGCACAAAAAGAAATGTAATGTACGAATACATCGGAATATTTGTATATGCTATATTTTTTTTTAAAGCTTTACCTCCATACTAGGATTTTCTCCTGTATCGTGGGGGAATTTACATACATAAATTTCACAAGGAGAAACATCAAGACCCGAAACAATTATTTGTAGGCCATACAAATACTTGTTCCGTGCGGGATTCGAACCCGCGGCACTCAGCGCAGCAACTCATTGCTAAGCAACTGCGCCACGGGGCCGTCAAATTTATTGTAAGCAAACATTTCACTTTCGTTCTTTTTTATGAATGAAACATAAAAGAAAATGATGAAATTAGATAATTGATAATATTACTTCAAGTTTTGTAAAATAACATAATATTTACAATTATTCCGAAACTTGATATTGCAGTCCAAGATCTAAAAGCACTAATAATTGAACATAGTCTTAAACTTTTAGCAATTTCATCACAATGCAGTAGAGTATTTTTTTAAACTATTTACAATACTAAAACATCTAAAATCTTTTTCGTTATTATTATTAAAGTAACAACGTCAAATTTGTTTTATCCTAACAATATCGCCTACAAAAGTAAATAGTTCAGGAGGAATCGGCCCATGAGTACCGCAAACTATTTCACCTCAATTTTTTATGCCTTTCTCTTCAAATTGTCCTACTGATGATATAAATGCACTCCGTGCCATATCGTTTAAATCGATTTTTTTCAATTGCAAGGAATAGATTCCTCCTGAACTAAAATTATATTTCTAGTTTTACGATACATTGGAGAAATTTTACGAATGAAAATGACTCTTAGACGAGTACAAATTGATGTGAGAGAACGGACTTATACTTTGTTTGAATTTTTAAATCACAACGTTTTTATTATTTATATACTTTGTAGTATCATAGAAATATTGACGATTCTCCCTACAACTATTGCAGCTGCAAAGTTGAACGAGCTAATTAAAACAATGTCTAGGGTCTAAATATATAATAAAAGAAATAAATAAATAATGACGTGCAAAATATTTTAAGGTAATGTTTTATCAAAATTTATAGCAATTTCATTTTATAAGAATTCACGAAAATTTGTTTTACCAGAGCTTACTAACGCTGTAAGATAATCTATATAACTTTTCTGTGCCAAAATTCAAGGACTTGATGTTACACTCACGTTCGCTATCGAAGTAACAACCTATCAAATTTTCTCCTGTAAACGTCTTTACGTGCTCCTTTAGGTAACGGCAATTTTCTTAAGCGGAAGTTCATGAGATCATACAAGCCTCACAAATAATATCGTCTCCGTCTTTTAAGGTTAAAATATTAAGCCCACTATTCGCTTTCCCTGTTTCTAGAACTACAATAATCACATAAGTATTAAAAAATTGTTACAAAACATATTTTGTCTTTTAAGAAAATACGGCAACCGTTTCAGTGCGGAACATTTGTAACCAAAATCTCAAAAAAAAATGAATACATTTATGATAATGCCAAAAAGATTTCATTGTTTTTGATAAAATATTTTATTATCTCTGCCTCGCTTAACCCCATTGTTAGGCTGTCAAATATCCAGACCAACGACGGGAAGCAGAAGCAGAGAGCTGGAGCAGAGAGCAGGGAAGTTCTAGTGCGTAACGGGCCAAAAAAAAGAAAGAAATATAAAAATAAATTAAACGCCTGATTCTATTAATTATAATATAAAAATGTTTTGCAAGTGCTTTTGATTTACTTTTTAGTGTTTCAGAAAACAAAAGGAAAAACGTTACCTTTGTAATCCTATAAGGGTGATTTTTTTCTTTTGTTATCCATCCATCTGTCGTCTGTCAAAGTTCTTTTTCTCAGGAACGGATTTTTTTTAACGTAGCCTAAGATGGTGAAACGCGCTGACTTAACAAAAGCCACTCTTGCCTTGAAGACACCCACATTATAATCAGATTGAAAGACAAATGCTGGCAACTTATTCCGCTGTTTTGATGTTTGGTTTGAATGCGTGGTAAGTCAACAACGTAAGGGGTTGTCCGATGGTGGAATTAATTTATGTAATTCCTGCGCACACTCTCCAAAATGCATCATGCAAAAAACCGAAAGGCTGGCTACTTTGCGCCGTATTCGTGTTCGAGGCTGGTAAGATTAGGTTTAACCAAATTCAAGTCACAAATAAGTCTTGTACGCCTTTCCATTGAGTCTAAAGCTGCTAGGTGGCATTTTACAGCACCAGCCCATATATGTATGCAATACTCCATGCACGATCGGACTTGAGCTTTATACGAGTATAAAGTAAAGAGCTGTCCCAGTGTGAAGTATCGCCGCATCTTTTTAAGGACTCCCAGCTTCCTTGCAGCTGCTGTGGCTTTGGACTCAATGAACCACCCGAAGTTCAGATTTTAGGATATCTCAACCCCCAACAACTGAAGGCGGTCGGTGTATTCCAGTGATACATTTCGGAACGTAGGAGCCAAGGTGAGCTAGCTCCTTTTTGCAGTGAAGAGATACGCTTATGTTTTGAAGGCGTTGAATTTGACAAGATTCGCATCGCTCCGTTCGGCGACTGCCTGTAGGGTGAGATTAACACGCTCTAGCATAGTTTCTCTTTCGTACTGGATTTGATCCCGATTGGACTGAGGACATCGTTGGTACATGTAACAAGTTTGCAATTAATGGTGATTACCTTTTCTATAATGCCGGGATGAATGCAATATCTACACACAATAAAGTTTATTCGGAACCCGACATTTTGTACATAAAAGTTATTTTCCAAGAATCTATTGAAGTGAATATTTCTGACGATAAATAGGTATAGACAGGATTTACATAAATGACGTTTTCACTAAAATATTCGTCGCGGGCTATTTTTAGAATTGACTTTGTTTTCTAAAATTTGCTACAATTTTCTGTCTCCCTTCTAACTTCTTACCTACGATGGCTATCCGGGTACAGAACCAGAGTACGAAACCTATCCAAGTACGAAGAGGTGTAAGATATGATGACCTTATTTCCCAAAAACCCTTCACCGTTGCATTAGAAGACCTATTCAAGCTATTGGACTGGAAATGATACTGTAACCACATCAGCGACGAGTACATATTACTCTCACCTTCGGCTTACTGATGACATAATAATTATAGCAAAATCACTAGAGGACCTCATCACTACGCTCAACAACCTCAAAGGTGCCTCCCTAGGTCAAAGGACTGAATGTAGGAGGTAACAGTGGAAAACAAACCAAGAGATGGACTATAGCGTCGCCCTAATAATAGCTAAAAAATTAAAAACTGCCATTGTCAAAACGTCTGCTATCTCATGAGGCTATCTATGGAGGGCTGTTTATTATGACTTTGATCGGGTGTAATCAATTAATCGATGATAACAAACTTATAAGCTAACCAAAAACAACGCAGACATTAATAATAAAAAAAAATTATCATTATTCTGTGGTAGCCTACTGGTAAACATGGGATCTCCTAAAGGACGCAATTGGAATCGACTTTCGGCTACACGCATGAAGTTGCAATCAGGTTGAGGGGGCAAACGCCAGTTATCGGTCGGCTTTGTAGTGCTTATACGTGGAAGGATTTTCCCTAAAGAATAAAATAGTACATTTTTTATGATGGTCAGCTGTGGGTTACTGGGTTAGGCGCTCGTCTTCGAGATCAACCCAAATTTGATGTTACTAACTCTACAAAATAATTGTCGCCGGTTTTATGTACTAATTTACCGCGTTAAATAAAAATATACTTAAGAAACCTGTGTGAGAAGTTAATATTATTTCAATTTAACGTGAAATTAACTCGCATTTGCATAACACTGTTGTCCTCTCCTGCTTCAAAATCCTATCAAAAATTAGCAGAGAACTATTATTAGTACTGAGCCGCATGTAGACTGTTCAATATGTAATCTCTGTGTGCATGATGAACGTTCCTCTTTTTTTAATAATTTCAGATAATTTATTATTTATTTTTATTTATTTAAAAACTTTATTATACTAACCATAAAGGTTACAAAGGGCGGACTTAATTCCAGTTGGCATACTCTGTCAGTCAAGCCGGGGCGTGGTGAGGTATATTTAATGTATATATATATATATATATATATATATATATATATATATATATATGTACTGACGACATTGTTTATTGTTTTCGAAAGATGTTGAATGAAACAAATACAAGTGCTTAATCAAATCACAAAGATGAAGTTTCACCAAGTGACAACAGTCGCAATAGGTTTTTGATGAGTGAGTCAGTAAGTGATAGAATCGCACTATTCAGACCGTAATAATTCAAAAACTATATTAGGTTTATTTATGAAACAGATTCTGGGTGCTAAATGTACCCAGAATCAAATTAAAAACCTCATTAAATATGCAAAATTACATGTGTGTAGATTTTATGGTCAAAACCCATATGGCCAAAACCTTCGTAAATGTAAACACTGCCGTTGCATCGCCCTTTTCTTTTTCAAGCTTGGCTGCAGTCTTTCTATAATTACACACACGGTATAGAAAGATGGATTTCTTGCGATATATTTTGTACGACTAAATTATTGCTTTACAATTCTGTTCGTATTATAAGGGCATTAAATATAAAATAAATATTATCATTATGTTCGAGGGAAAAATGTAAAACGTACAAAATGTAAGTAAAACGTGGCGTCAGTGTTTCCGCCATAAAAATATACGGATTCGCCTTGAGCCAGTAGCAAGCTTCCATAAATGGCACTTAAACAAATGTGTCATTTTACGCGCTTCTATCGCTATTGCTAATGCTACTAAGAGCTTTTTTGTTTTGTTGCATATTTTATGCCGTGTTTAACAATATTTTACGTCCTTTTTACTGAATTTTCTAAACCATAGCCATTCATCACCTTTACTGGAAATTTTATGAATGCTTAAAAATAAACAAATAAGCTAAACGAAATGGGATCCGCTACTCTACTAAATAACTACATAGATCGTCTTAAAGGACATTCAACATTAATAACGTCTTAAATCTAGGCTGTTATTTACATAAGCAATGAAGTTATTTTTGGTTAACATAATTATATTGGCTTTAAAATAAAAACTACACACACACACACACACACACACACACACACACACACACACACACACACACACACACACACACACACACACACACACACACACACACACACACACACACACACACCTTTTATCTATAAATTAAATCACGTAAATTTTCATAGTACCATTAACATGTATATCACAATTTTAGGAATGGCTCGGTAGTTTACATAATACCTCTAGAAAACTATTCAACCGCGAAAGTCGAGTCAGATTAAGGTTCTATAGTATCGATATATACGAGTACTTTCCATGACGGCATACCATGCGCGATTATAGCGGTATTAAAATATTTACATTATAAATTATACTTAACAGCATATTATATTTGTCCCACTGCTAAGAGGACTTCCTCATTTCTGTGAGGATCATGAAGCAGTTGCTCTGCAGTGCTGCACCAAAAATATTTTTTTATTTCTTAGACATGCACGATTCTTCATAATGTTTTTTTTTTTCAACAACCAGTACACAGTAAATCATATTAACGATACCTTTAGCAGATAAAGATACATTCAGCATATTTTCATTTTAATTTCACTCACTGCGTATAAGTGACATGAGTAATAACAAACTGTTTGTAGAATTAAATTTTATATTCGATTTCTATACGAACGTTTCATATAATTACCAATTAACTGAAATAATATGCTTATTTATAGTTAATGTGATATACTGATCGGATAGTGTAATTTATTTTTGACGTAAATGTATAGAAGACAGTAATTATTTTAATGACTAGTCTTGGGCTAAATCATAGGAACGGTGACGAGCGAAGGGATGAGGAGCTTAAGGTTAAACGCGCAAGCCGAGCGAGCGCAACGAGCGTACCGTGGCAGCGCTCGGCAAAGCGCCAGAAGAACAATATTAAGGCATTCTTAGTGTACAGTTACTAGATGTTACAACTCCTAAATAGAAAGTCACGACAATCAATTCAATCACAATATCAGTATGTCTAGTAAGTTATATCTATACACATATTAATATAAATTAAAGTGGCCATCTCTAATATCTAAATAACTGCTTTATATTTATTTTTAAAATTTTTGCCTATCTGTCTGAATGTACAAGTTAATCTTTGGAAAGGCTGAACCGATTATGACGAAATATCACGAACAGCTAGATCATTGCTATGTAGCTGTTCATGATGTTCCAGAAGTGATGTAGTCTATATTTTATCAACAAAAACTAGGAAATTAAATAAAAAACAAAAATTGATATAACAAATGGTCTATAAGTATCTTATATTTAAGTATATAAAGAAATATTAATTGATACCACCTACCTAGGCGAGGCGAAAGTGGGTCAATAGTCTATTTATACTTAGCTATAATGTATATTTAGATATTTTGCCTCTGCCAACATTTTATTTAACACCCAGGGTTGACTAGCAGCTATGTAACGTTGGTTTTAGATGCTACATATAAGTTTTAAATAAATAAAAAATTAATTAATTTCACTTGTATCCCGGAGCATAACACATTTCATTTATATTAATTGAACGGTATTCTTCTGAAAATATGTGTTTTGAATTTCGATCCAACATTTATTAAATTATTTAATTTTGATAACAGAATAAAACTAACACATTATTATTTACTTTATAGAATACGTATTTTGTATATCCCGCATTTATTACTAACAATACCGGCAGGGATCGAGCTCGGGTTGCTCGTGTACCGTGAATATTACCGCAAGCATTTAGCCCCTTAGCTACGACGACACGACGCCCTATTATATTATTTTATAATATTTACATATTTAATTATAATATTTTTATTCACATTGCCTTTCACATATTAAGTTATGAATCTAAATTTCTCGATTCTTGCTAGGAGTGGATAATCTGCAGTTTATCTTGTTGGTATTAATTTATATATATATTTCTGTCGAAATAGACATATAATTATTATATTCGCCATGGGAAGGTGAAATAATATTATAGTTACTAGCTGTACCCGCGACTTCGTTCGCATATAATCTTTGTTAGTAATGTGTTTGTTTGGCATATTTGTAATACTTTTAAAATACACTACGGATTACATAAACACCCTCGGTGGCGTAGGATTCCGTTCAATATTATATTTAATCAAAAACTAAGTAACGTAGACATGCGCTAAGAAAATATGGAAAAAACATAAGATAAAGGTAAACAATTACTGCATTTTATAAATAGATAAGATTTTTTGCATTGCAAACTTCAATAATAAGGAGGGAAGGTTATTCGTTTGCCGTGTAGTGGCGGCTAAATGAACCCATCACACCGGTACGTCCTGGGATTTAGTAAGACGTGACTATAGAAAACGATAGAGAAATCTAATGGCTTTCGATATATGGCGGTATAAACATATCGGTTACGTCAGAGCAGACATAAAATACCCAGACCAGCTACGGGCAGCAACGTCAAAGGTGCGAGTAATCTTGTATTCTTTATAATTTTAAGTTGTTATCAGAAAGATGCTGCTGCCCTTCTCCTGTTCTAGTTTCCCTCTATCGTCTTCGTTACCAGTAAGATGGGTACCTGGTGTACACTCATCAGTATGACGCTTTTTCACGCCGTTATCTGTGAGGTTATTGTCCTCCCCAGTCGAGCTGACCCATATATACAGAAGCCATAATAATCATATAATATAATGTACATAAAATATACTAACGGTCTATAAAGTCAGTGTATTAACATTAGATGGACTGCGTGCTCGTTTGTTGAGTTAGTTTTTATTTTTTATATGTTTTTGTAAATGTCTTTTGTTGACACTTGATTGGACTTAGGAAATTGACAAGCTGAAATTAATATCTAGAATGTCGTCTAAATCATCATCATCATTAGTCGTCTAAATAGTAACATTGAAATCTTCCCTTATTTTTCCGTAGTTAGGTGTGGAATTTTTCTCAACATTTTAATAGTAGTCCTATATAAATTTTGAACTCTTGAAGGAAAACCTATTTGCCAAAATGAATCACTTAATTTGATTGACATTTTGACGAATATATCGCGTAACATACCAATATTTAAAGTCTATGGTAACTTACATAAAAAGTACAATAAAATCGAAATCATCCTTTTTATCTCGGCTTTAAGGTATAATTTATGGCAACTGAACATAGATAAAAACATCATATAAGGTCACGTGCACATAACTTTAGTCTAAAATTATTCCGATACCTCCCACGTAGGTTGTTGTATGCCACAAAAATGTCGTTTGGCGTTTACACTGAAAACTATCATTATTTACATTATATAATGCATTCGAAGTAGAAAAATAGCGTAAACACAATTTTTTCAAGGATTTGCTAGACGTAAATTGTTGTAACTTTAGACCGAGAACAGACTAAAACATTGTATAGATCGTTGCAATGGTTTACGCTGAATGCGGGGCGGGGAGAATCACGCGCTTGCGTCTCGTATTGGTCACATACAACAAACCACGTCGGACTCTCATCCGGTCGCGCTTATGTAGGAAGCATTTTAGTTCTCTAAAAATAAACTTACGTAATTAGCAGTAATTCAAATAAATAATTATGGAACTTTCTGTAATAATAAGTAGAGGGCGTAGACTTTGTGATTTGGTCAATAATTGGATTACAAAAAATAGTAAATCCGAAACACCAATTAAAAATAACAATGTTTCTTTAGATCAAATAGAACTTAACAGTTTTCATGATTTAAACCTTCAAAATATCAGAAGTGTGTTTCTTTTTGTATTATTTTATTGGCATTAATTTTGTTTGTTAAATTTTTTCTGGTGATATCCACCTTAAATGTTGTATGTATGTACTTACAATAGTTTACGTTGTTGAGCGTTCATTAAAAATGTTGTATGTGATACATTCAACCTTTTACGTTTACATTAAAATAAAAATTTTGTTGGATGTAATAAATACAACACTTTACTTCGGGATTTGTTATTCAAAACTTTGTTGTATAATTACATGCCATACTTTACGTAGCTATTACTTTTTTTTTACTTAAAATTAATGTTGTATGTCTAAAGTCTATTCTAAAATTGGGTCTTAGAAGCAATAGAATTAAAACTTTATAACTGTTTCAGAGTATTCATTAACAATAAGTTGTATTAATTCTAAACTAAATGAGTTGTTGAATATAATAAATGGAGACATCTCTAACAATAACTTAGAGGTAGCAACAGATTCTGGTACTGTAAATCTTGAGACACTACACCCTTCCCCTACTTGTAGTATCAATCACTTGGACAACGAATGCGATAATGATTTCTGCCCATATTGTAGTATGCAAAAGGAAAATTTATGAGCGTTCTATATTTCACCTCAACCCTCACTAGCATGTCTGTCTAGCTGCTTGCCGTATCCAACAATGAACAATACTCCACTGTCTGATATTTCAAATAATAGTCCCAGCACAAGCGGTCGCCGTCGATAATCAAGGAAAAATAAAAGGAATATTAGAAAAAGACGTTTTAATAGATGGATAGATAATAAATAAGAAAAATTGTTTACGTAATTTGGGAAATCAATATATATCGAGAAAAGATAAAACAGAAGCAAGTAAAAAATTTGGGCCTACAATGTTGCTGCCGCAAGAAGTGTTTTAGTAAATTAAGTGAAGAAGAAAGAAAGAAGGTTTTAGCCGAGCTGCAAGCTGCAGCTGTCTTTCTCATTTTATACAAAACATTCATAAATAGGGCGCAAAAGAATTTAGATTCTGGTCTGATAATTGTGCCGGTCAGAACCACAATCGCATTGTGTTTGCGTTTTATGCCTACATTGGGCATAAACTTAATATTACTGTAAAACATAGTTTTCTCGAAAAGGGACGTACCCAATCAGAGGGTGACAGCGATCACGCTTTAATAGAACGTTCGTCTAAAATAAACTTATTTATGTCCCTCTGGAATTGTTTAGCGTGGTAAGATGGGCGAAACAGGATGAAAAATCATATAACGTCATAGGAATGAAACATACGAATTTTTTTAATTATAAATAACTTTTGAACGGGTGTAATTGGACTAAAAATATACGAACAGACGTAGTTTAACTACGTCTGTTTGGAATAAAATAAATGAAGTGTGGGTATGTGCAGAAGATCCTTTTAAAATTGATTATCGGTACAATTGATTATTCAGTGACGATTGCCATTAAAACACATACCCGACGATGCTAAAGAAATAGTGTGACTGAGCTATGTCCTCTCTATTCCAACCATCTTTCCCTAACAAAAGCAAAATATGATGATTTAATGAGTCTCTGTCTCAGTGGAATTATTCCAGCTACATATCATGACTTTTTCAGGAGTCTATCTTTTATTGGAGACTCTCATAATGATGTTAATTTCTCTAATTCAGAGTAATACACAGTTAGTCTTTTCTGTTTTAACATACTTAAATTTATTTTAACTATGCACCTTTGTTTTTATAATTGATTCTCATAAAAACAATATTAGTAAGTCTAAGTTTTGATTTAGCTTTAAATCAGTAAAAACTGATTTAAAGCTAAATCAAAACTTAGGTTTCTTTAATTGAAATTAACTCAATTGCTTAATGTTTCAATAATAATTTTGAAAATTGTGTTTATTTTAAACTTCAAAAGAAACCAAGGATAGTAACAATGCCAATAATCATATAAATACTTACTGATTTCTAGTTATCTTGATTTTAATTTTATCTCATAGAAATTATCAAAGTATAAGTAATATTTTATAATTGAAATTCCATAATGTTGATTTTTTAATAAGTTCTTTAGAAGAATTTGTTAAATTACTAAAATATAGCTAAATTAAGTTAGTAAGCTATGTTTTGATTTTTTTAGATAAAAATTTAAGTACATACAAAAGCCTTTTTTATCTTTCTAAGTAAACTTACTATGATTGTTTTGTTTACATTTTATTTTCTAGTAATGGAAGACGTAATCTATTTCTGTAAGTGTAACTAATGTTTGCTTTTAATTTTTTTTAATGTTTTCTAAGATCTTAGTGCAAAATATATGAATTTAAATACTTTTATTGCAATGTTCATAAAAACGAAAATAAATAAATCTATAAGAGTCGTTCCTATTAAAAAAGTAAAGAAATTCATACTTGATAATATTTGTTTTTTATTTCTGAACCTTGTATTTGTGCACAGACAATAATACACACTTAATTTTTAATCAATATACATATAGTTATAACCACATACAGTGGAGTTAGACTTATATTTTTCAGTGAATATTGTTGTAACTATCATATACAAAAACTGACGAAATCTAAACTCCGCGGTGTAATGTTGTAAGTATGAGATACAACAACTGACGCAGCCTGTACTCCGCGGTAAAAAGTTGTATGAACGATATCTCAGAAAATATACATATTTTTTAAAATTATCTTTCAGTATTGTCTAAAATACTAAAAATTATATACACATACTGAATTTCATAAAGATAAAATAATAAATGCAGTTTTTAGACCAATTTGAATCTTTAAAATGCTCTACTGTAAAATTGCAGTTTTGGGGATACAACAACTTACGTGGGAGGTATCGATTCAATCATCCATTTTATCCAATTTATGAAAGTGGAAATGACAATTTATCACCTGCGTTGTCCAATACAGTCGTAAATATAAGTGGAAAAATATAAGAAATTTTGTACTAAGTCTGTAGCCATAAAGTGTGAAAAATATCTTTGTGCTGTTGCGAAGGATTGATCAATGTTTTCGCTAGGTTGGTGCAATGAACCGTTTAAGCGTTGCGTGTCACCCTCAATATTGTCTCCCCTTAAACAATAAGCCCGCGTCGTTCGTCATAATGCAGAATTTAAGCAATCTACTCGATTAACTTGTAACATTGGTGCTGTTATTTCATATGACACTTCTATTCTATTTCGTGTAGTTTTAACTACGCACACTGTGTATTACTTTGGAATAAGAATATTCAGTTATTTATCTACGTACTGCACAATAAGATTATAAAAAGTTATCGTTTGCTTGCCATTTGAAAAATACTTCATTAAATTGGAATTGTATAAGCAACAAAACCTATATACAATAATCTAAAAGTAAATTAAACCGAGGCTTAAATCCATTTAACATTATTTTACTGCGTCATGGGGACTAAAGTATAATAATTAAATACCTTTGTGATAACCAATATTTTTTCGAAATCAACAACTTCAAAAAACAAAATCTCTCATCTCTAGGATAATCTCCCTGAAATGTTAAAACAAAATAACATTTAAAAAAAATTATATTGCTCGGGTTCCGAAAATAGTTCATAATTACTTACTTTAGTCATCATTGTTACTTTCTCTAATTTTTGCATAATAAGTATATTATATACACAAATATATATATACCTCATTAAATACAAAACGTACACAAATCAAAAACTGCATTTTTTTACAACAACCAAAACAAAAATTATAACATGAATTTTTGAATCTTTTTTTTATATTGTTATATTGTTATGTAACATAACAATAACATACCTATTATCTTTTTACATGTTGCCATTTTGTAGCAAACACCGTGAGACCTTTATGTAAGAGACAAAATTTCTGCTAGATGCTGCTAGAATAAAATAAACGAAAGATTATTTTAATCTAGCAGCGCATCTGTAATCTGATTTGTTTACAACAGAAGCATAAATATTGTTTTTGTGTTATCTTATAAAAGTACGGCCACAAAAGGGAATTTATTGCACGAGAGATTGCTAAAGTTACTGTAACACGAATTAATGTCGGGAAGAAAGATAACGATCGGAACAGATTGGGAGCGATTCGATACAAAATGAATGGTTCATTATATGAACTAAAAACATGTTTTGTTTCAGTTGTTTTTAATTAGCACGATTTTAATAAATACCCTATTTATAAATTATTGAATACTTAATTGATATTGAACACCAATACGTTGCTTCTTTTGTTTATTGAAAGACATATTGTGGCCGTGGTAGGAAAAGGGGAGATCTCCCGCCGGGCAAGGTGTTCTGCTCGGGGAGCGGCCAACGCTCCGAGTGGTAGTTCTGAGCTATTCTATATATAGGTACCACTTTTTACTCGGAACTTCGATAGGATTCGATGTATTTCGCTTGTGGCGCGACGACAGCGCCGTCACATCACCCCCCTTCTCAGACCGGAGGTCGATAATGCAGTCCGATTGCCGGTGCGTCCTAAATGCCGGTGGAGAATGCATGCTATGTGCGTAAGGGCAAGTGATGCCGGTGTGAACGATATGCCGGTGTGTAATGCATGCCATACTACTCACTTGCAAGTGATGCCGGTGAGAACGATTTGTCGGAGCAAGTGCTAGAAGTCTGCCTCATAAATCTGCGATGAGTCGAGATGAAGGCAAGTTGGACTGGCTTGCAGGAGCTGAAGACTGTGAAAGACTATACTTGGGAGTGAATGATAGGGGTTCTTGAGGATAACGACGAAGGCTTGAAGTTGTAGTTTTCCGAAGGTTGTTGGTTGCGTGTTCACATCACATCGGTTGGTCACCAGTGTGGCCGTGGTAGGAAAAGGGGAGTTCTCCCGCCGGGCAAGGTGTTCTGCCCGGGGAACGGCCAACGCTCTAAGTGGTAATTCTGAGCTATTCTATATATACTGCTTTTTACTTCGGAACTTCTCATAGCGCGATGTAGGTTTCGATGTGTTTCGCTTGTGGTGCGACCACAGCGCCGCCACAATTTCATTAGATAAAAAAGAAGAAAAAAACATTGCAAAATGTAAATGTTTCAGTGGTAGAGAGTAGGGTATCTGTAGGGTATCAGGGCTACAGTACGAAAGATAGTCTCGCCCGAAGAAGCGTGGGATACCAGCGTAAAAACAGTACAATGCTGCTATTAACGAACAAACTTAATCTTATTTCTCATGTCACCTCTGCAACACACCTTTTTTAGAACTAGCTGGTACCCGGCGTATAAATGCCACAGAAGAAATAATTGTGGAATTATTGTTTTAAATTCAGAAGATATTATATAATTTAATTAGGAATGATAACACTTTCATTGAATTTGAAAGATTTATAACTTTCAAATCAATTTGTCGGTAAGATACGCGTGCTACATACTGTAAGTTAATTGCTATGCCTAGAACGATATGGCATCGCATTAAACACGAACAAAAAAACTTTATTTTTTTTTATAATAGATGAGGGTGACAATCGAGCATATATTTTTTTCTATTCTTTTCCTTTTCTTTTATTATTACAAGATAAAATATTAGCAATGCTAGTAACATTGCTAATATTAACTTCAACCACTCCTGGTAAGCTTAAAATGCTCGTGTTGGTATGGTTTACGAAAGTATTCGAATGGCGAATTTGTACACAAAACCTTTTAAGTTTGCGGTCCGCACCCCGCCATGAGGCTTTTGTCGCTACAAGTCCACCTGATGGTATGTGGATACTGTGGACCATAGACAACTTAATAGAAATAGAATGTCTCGTTACCATTATCTCCAGTTCCCTACACTCACCATACGAAACACAGCAGCATTAAACTGCTATCCACGGCGATATTTTGTGAAGACGTGATCCTTTCCTGGTTGAGCCGACCCATTCATGCTGCAACCATGATGGCTGCAGCTTGGCTCTGCGACGCAAAAAATCAGCAATAGAATACCAGCGTCAAATAGCAGTTTAACACTGCTGTGTTTCGTATGGTGAGTGTAGAGAACCGGAGACCCTTTTTACTGGAAAAGAGGCATTCCATCTTAGTCCTCACAGGTGACAACGCATCTGCGTTTTGACTCGCAAACGAAGATAAATGCAGATGTCTATGGGCCACAGCAACCACTTACTATCAGATGGACTGTTTGCTCGTCTGTCACTCGATCCTATAAAAAAAAATTTTGCTTCTTAATGAAGGATAGATGTAGTTGTGTATGGGTATTTGCATCCACTTTCTATCGAGAAGACTATAATGTGTGTTCGTTCTACTTCTATAAAATGTAAGACATTATTACTGCAAATACGCTTTGTTTTAAAATTAAATTTCAAATGCGACTATGTTTCGTGACGAAGCAACTCCGCAGTAACATTTCGCTTTCCAACTTCCTTGAAGTAATTTATTCATCAAGATGTTATCCTACTTCTACCGCGTGGTAATGTAGCTGATGTTATTTTTTGCAGCACTAATTTTTGTAGGTGTAATTTCATGTTATTCGCTGTAATATTTTGTGTTTATAATGATTACTCTGTGCTTCTTTTTGAGAATTTTGATGAATATTTTTTTAAATCGCTCAAGAAAAGTAATTTAATGAAATTAAATTTTACATTTAATACAGAAATTAAATGAAGTCTTATAAATACACGCAGAACACACTACACATTTAAAACTTATATTCCGGATTTTACCGTATTGTATATAAATTATATTTAGATATTTTGGGTGCTTTACACGGTTTATAGTCGCAAAGATATTAATTGTTTGACCTCCTGATGGTATAGTTAATCCAGGCTACCTTCAGCTTTTAAAATATTAATTTTTGGTCGGATTTACTCAGAACAAGCTTACAGTACAATGAAATCTTAGAAGGGATGTTTAAGTTTGGATTTAATTGTATTAATTATCGTCTTCTACATAGACGAAACTTGCGTGGTAGAGCCACGCTGCAGCTATAATTATGGTTTTAGCACCAATGGGCCGGTTCGACCAGGGAAGGACCACGCTCTCACAGAATAGAAGCTTAAATTAATAGCAGTTTAATGCTGCTGTGTTTCGTATGGTGAGTGTAGAGAACCGCAGACACTTTTTACTGGAAACGAAGCATTCTGTCGTAGTTGTCAGGGGTCACAACGCATCTGCATTTGGATTCCTAATGGAAGATAAATGTAAGTCTATGGACCACAGTATCGACTTACCATCAAGTGGGCTGCGTGTTCATTTGTCACCCCTATTCTATAAAAAAAGATGGTAGATTTCATCCATCTACTGTATTAAAATTAGATTTTTTTAAATTTTAATAGCCTCAAGAATAATGCTTGGTAGGAATTTTTCATTACCATTTATGCACAAAAAACAGGAAATTGAGAAAATTGTGTTTGTTCCGAATAATGCACAACGCCTGGAGAGATTTAGAAGTAATATGGTTAAAATCCTCCCATCGCTTCTTTACAAGAACAATTCAGACTATTTAAATGGAGTATTATTTACCCTTATAAGCAATGAATTCAATAAAACATTTACTTCTGAAACATTCTACGTGGTAGAGCCATGCTGCAGCTATATTATGGTTGTAGCACGAATGGGTCGGCTCGACCGGGGAAGGACCACGATCTCACAGAAAACCAGCGTAAAATAGCAGCTTAATGCTGCTGTGTTTCGTATGGCGAGTGTAGAGAACCGGAGACTCTTTTTACTGCCAAAAAGGCATTCCATCTTAGTCCTCACGGGTGACAACGCATCTGCATCTTGAGTCTTTATTGAGGATAGATGTAGATGTCTATGGGTCACATAAACCACTTACCATCAGGTGGACTGTGTGCTCGTTTGACACCCTATCCTATATAAAAAAAAATCTCCAGTAACAGTCGCAAGGCATTTAATGAGTGGGCGACAGTAGAAATTCATAAGAGCAGACGAAGATTATATGAATTTTACCATGAAAGATCATATAATCTTTCCGATACTTTTAGAGAATATGTGAAAAATTATTTTATAATGTTTAAAAGAGTGTGCTCAAATCTTTATATACTAGCAACAAAATTAGGAATGCTAAAATAAAATTAAAATAATGTGGAGTATAATTAACGCCATCAAAACATAACTTGTAAAAAAAAACAAGTCTCGTAACTAAGTTCTTCTACCGTAAAAATTAGTGAGATCCATGTAATACCAAGTTGGTTAATTTATTCAGTCCCTACTTAAGGGTCCTTCTATCTCAAGTTATTACGTAATTAGCTAACATTACAACATCTTATAGTGACCATATCAATATTAAACATCTTTTATGTTTTAAATAAATAGATTGACTTGGTAATCGCAAACATAGTAAAGTAATACCTTTATTTAAATCTGGTAGTACATTGGACTACTATTGGATACATTTCTGTACTACAAACTTTCAGTAAAAATTTTGAATAGATAATTTTAGATCAATTGGTTTTTTTTTTAATTAAAATAAATTATATCATTAAAATCAATTTGGTTTCACAAGGAGTCGCTCGACGACTGACACAGCTAATGAAATATATTTATAATGTCTGGGAGACTTCACAAGATGACTTAGGTATTTTTTGTGATCTTTCCAAGGCATTAGGAGATATTAATCAGGAAACTACAACATTACGGTGTCAAAAATATTGCGCTTGGACTTATTACTTCATTTTTATTTTTTAATTTATTTTCTTCCAATTATACAATAAACGTTTTTAACATTTTCATCTGCCAAACTGCATTACAGTTTGTCGACAGTAGTTCTCTTCTTACATGCTTATGTTTATACATATAATCTGAAGTATAATTCCTATACATATACTAATACCTCCTAACAACTATTTTATTATTTTATTTATATATATTTAGTACAAAGTTTGTTATGAGGTCCACATCAGCCAAATATCAAAATTGGTTCATTATTTTTTGAATTGTTTTTTATACACATACTATATATACACATATACACTAATTCAACACATACTCAAACAGCACATCGCATATAGACTGCTAATTTTAACAGTACGTTACTCGTGGCCTGTGGCATACCTTTATGGACACAATGCTAGATAATGTTTTCTTAGAATATTTTTTAAATTATTTTTTAAGATAATTTTACTAAGCAAGTCCGGCGGCAGCTCATTATGTAATAGCGGGATAACCCATCGTCTCGTGCGCATACCGAAGTAATTTTTAATTTTAGGTACTACATATTTTCCTTTTCTATTGGATTGACGAGTTAGGTAGCCATATTCTCTTTCTACTTTAAACTCATTTTTATTTTACTGTTCCATTATTAACTTTATTTTCACTTTTTGGTCTACAGGTACAATTTTACAAATGTTGAAAAGTTTACCATATTCTTTATTACACGCAATTTTCACTTTATTATCTACTAGTATCTTTAACAACCTTGTTTGTAGTTCTTTGATTTTATTTATATACACTAGGAATGTAAGTCCATAGCTGCCCAACCCGTAATCTATAGTTGTATCCGCAAGCGCATAGTACAGCATACATACTTCTGCTTAGCCTAAATTTCAGGTGATACAATTTACCCAACACATTACGTAATTTGTTACAGATTTGCTGACCATGTATACTGCATACAAAACTGGTATTTATAGTTAGTCCTAGGTATTTGTAGCATGTGACTTGTTCTAACTTCAGACATTTACAGTTATTTACATTGCTATTTCTGTGGAAACAATCGTAGGTATCTCCTTTAATTACAATGTCGTCATGTTTTTGTCGATTGTATGGCGAAGATATTAACATAAATTTAGTTTTGCTTATATTAATTATAATACCGTTATCATGCGACCATTTAACAATGTTGTCTAAGTCTTTTTGCATAACTATTTGTATCGTCTTTGGATCTTTGTACGAGTACATTAGGCAAGTGTCATCGGCATACATATACATTTCACATGATCGTACTACTTTGCTCATTCCATTTACATGAATAATGTACCCTACTGGACCGAATACTGAGCCGGTTGGGACTCCATATTTGATTTTACCAAGGTCACTAGTGGTTTCGCTAATGCGGACTTCTAAAGTTCTGTCCTTTAAATAGTTGTGGAACCATAACTTTGTGGGTCCTCGAATACCTCACTCTTCCATAGACTGCAACAAGCCATCGTGGTCCAGTGTATCAAAAGCTTTTTAAAATCGATAAAAATAACACCTACTAGGTTTTTGTCATTAAGAGCATTATTCACGTCGTCTGTAAATTTTGCTAAAGCCGTGTCTGTGCTTCGTTTCGGCCTAAATCCGTATTGTAAATCTGTAATAACATCATTATTTTCTATAAATTCTGAAATTTGTTTGACAACAATTTTTCAGTAATTTTATTGATTATTTTTATTAAAGCAAATTTATGTTTCAGAAGTGAACGGCAAAGTCGGGAAGGGACGCCCTAGACAGACGAAGATTTATCGACCAAATCGGCGATACATTGAAAATGGGCCAGATTAGGAGTACCCTTAACCGACGAGCGTGTATGCGTAAATATATGGATGTAAAGGAGGCGATAGAAGTGTGTCAGGATCGCGCCAAATGCAAGTCTGTAGTCTCTGCCTACCCCTCTTGGTGACAAGCGTGAGTGTTTGTATTGTATTTGTATTGTATTTATTGATTACATTAAGTATGGCGATGGGTCTATAGTTTGTGTATTCTTGATGCGATCCCTGCTTATAGATAGGTCTGATTATCGCTTTTTTTAGTTCTTCTGGGTAAACACTTTTTTTAATACACATATTAATAAAATTCGCTATCATAGGACTAATGACTTTTTTAATAAATTTTAAATCCTGAACTCTAATTCGATCTGACCCCGATGACTTGTTGCAGCTTAGTTTGTCTATAACTTTTGTCACATCATCAGCTGATACCATTTTATATCGAAAGCTCACGTTGCACTCGTCTATGTATTCTTTTAAAAATGTTTGGTTACACTTGTGTTTAATATTATCAATTTCGTCAGAAAACGTTTCGCAAAACTTATTACAGATTGTTTTCATAGATTTTTCATTTTTCATATATCTCTCAATAATGGTATCAACTGATGTTTTATTTTTCCCGAGCCAGTGGTTTATTTTTCCCCAAATTTTACACATATCCCCATTACACTTAATTATTTCTTTCATCCCCATTACAATTAATTATTTAAATAACAGAACATAACAACAAGTCGTTATCATTGGTAAAGGTTCCTCCGGATCAGTAATATCAATGGGCGTTTATTAAGGCTCGATTCTTGGCCCATTCCTGTTCTTAGTCTATATTAATAACTAACCTTATCTTGTAGGAGACAATCACAATATAGTATTATTTTCTGATGATACCTCATTAATTTGTAATCTCCAACGACAGCTAATTTCTTGATTATCTAAATAATGCTCTATCGAAATTAGTACATTGGTTTAACGCCAGCAACTTGTTCTTAAACAGCAATAAGGCAAAATGTATAATTATGTTATATAAATATAATAAATTTAAAATGCCTAATGCTAAACATTTAAATACCATTGTGCTTTTAAATGGGGAGGAGTTGAGTCTTTTGGATACCACTATTTTTCTTGGTATTACTATTGACGCGAAGCTTCAATGGGGCGCCCATTTATCTTAATTAGCAAGCAAACTTAGTTCTGCAACATATTATGGTGTAAGAAAGATTAGAAGTCTCACCAATGTTGAGACAGCTAGATTAGTTTATTTTAGTTACTTTCATAGCGTGATGTCAATCGTCAAAACAATCAAGATGCAGCCTTCAATATATAGGCACGTGAATAGTTACTGGGCATTAATACCGATTATAGTTTTATTACGGAACGGACAACGTGTATGTGTTTAAGGTGAGAAGTTATTAGTCTTTGCAAACGAATGTCATTTATCTTCAAAATGATTTGACCGATTTAGATACGGCTTTTTTAAAAGATTTGTGATTCATCGGCAATGAATCACAAATCGACCTTAGACAGGTGTTTGCCACCTTCTGTAAATCCGTTATCATTCAAAAAGAGGCTATTGAGCGGGATTGGGACCTCTCTCTCCCTCTCTCTTACCTTCAACCCACTCCTATTGCAATATTAACGGGTAGTTAATCTAAAGCCCTTGCCGGCTAGGTGAGTAGCATCTGTACATGAAACCAGGTGATGTTACATAAAAACATCGCGGAAACTATGTGGAGGCAATTAGTAAGCCATGTTTGGGCTCTCTATAATAGTGTTACTTAATTAGGATTTTAGAGTAATCACTACATATAGAGAGAGGTGTGTCAGGATCGTGCCAAATGGAAGTCCATAATCTCTGCCTACCCCTCTGGGTGACAGGCGTGAGTGTTTATGTTTTTTTTTTTCTACTACATATATGCCTTATTAACATATCTAAATCAAAGACAACTTTGTCGCCTATCTTTGATTTCCTTGATTTGCGACCCACAGGAGTACAATAATGTGTAATGTGTGCGGGAGTAAAATGTAGGAAGAAGTACGAATTTATAGACAGATATTTTAGACAGTATCATAGGGATTCTTTAAAAAATTAAAAACAGAAATTTAATTTGAAAATAAAAACCATGACGGATGTAAACGTTTACAAAATAGGATTTAATTAAATTTGTGAAAAATGCCAGACCGGAAAGAAGTAAATAACGAAAGGTAAAAATAAAAAACATTATACTTAGTCGGGTAAAAAGTTCTGTCAAAACCTTATTATTTAAAACTTTTGAATAATAATAACTTCGCCAATTTTAAAAATATAAGTGGTCGAAGAGAGAAGAAAGAGTAGCGGTTATCGCGTTGCATCGCTGTGGTTACGCGCCAAAAGAGATTTTCAATATAGTACAAAAATCGAAAATAACCCTAGGATTTATTTATCGCACTATCAAACTATTCACTGAAGATTCAAGCTTCGAAGATCGTAAGAGGACCGGTCGACCTCGTACAGTTAGTGTACTAACGCGATCATCAAATCAGTGAAAGCGCAAATTTAACGAAATCCTGTTCGTAAACAAAAAATCTTAGCTCTTCAGATGGACTTAAGCAAAGAGTGATAAAAAAGACCTAAGAATACGAGCTTATCATAAGAAGACCGGACATTTTTTAAACGAACGTTTGAAAAAAATTAGATTTTTAGGAATTTTTGTTTTTCGGATGAAAAAACTTTTAACTTTGAAGAAAGTTATAGTAAACAAAATAATAAAGTGTATGCCCACAGCAGTGAAGAAGCCAGCACGCGTATTGGGAGGGTTCAACGAGGACATTATCCTTCGTCATTCATGATTTGGCTTGGAGTCTCATATTCAGGCTTAACTGAGGTGCTTTTCTGTGAAAAAGGTCTAAAAACCAGTTCCGAGGTGTACCAAAATACCGTCTTAACAAACATTGTGGAACCTCTTTCTCAAACAATGTTCAAAAACAGACATTGGATATTCCAACAGGACTCTGCACCAGCTCATATGGCACGAAGCATGCAAAACTGGTTGACAGGCCGTGGAATTGACTTTATTGAACATAAAGACTGGCCCTCTTCTAGTCCAGATTTAAGCCCACTGGATTGCTAGATATGGCAACATTTAGAGAAGAAAGTCTGTGCTAATCTTCATCAGAATTTGGAATCTCTCAGAGCATCTTTGGTTAATGCAGCGACAGAAATAGATATGCATGTGGTGCGTGCTGCGATTGATAATTGGCCCCGTGGATTAAGGGCATGTATTCAAAATAGGGGAGGGCATTTTGAATAATGTAAATAATAAAATAAAATTGTATTTTAAATTAAATTACCTTTCATTTCATATATAACTTCTATATAATTATCAAAAAGTCTATCATTAATTTTATTGTTGAATTGCTGCGAGCCTTGTCATATAAGCAAGTAATTATAACTTTTCTTATTCCTTCCTACCTTTGAGTGTACCTAATTCTTTAAAAGACTTAGCAATAATATCAAATTCAGCTGCTACACATACAAACCCGTTAATGTAACAACAAAATCAAGTAAATCCTTCAGGGTTGCCATTGTTGCCAAGAGCACAGGTTGCCAAGAAAAAAAAGTGAAATTTTGAATTTTTCTAGGCATTAAATTGTAATTTACTGAAAAACAAAAAAATCGATCCCTGAAATAACGGTGTCGTTATAAGTGTAATTTGTCCCAACAAGAAACGAATAGTGGGGAAAAGTAGACGAAATCATTTTAAGAGTCCACTTTTTCCCACCAGTGAGACATTTGATGGGAGAAAGTGGAATATATCTAAATTTCTGCATCTCTACGAGACCTTTTTTACTGAAACCGATCAATTCCATAATAGTCCTCACGGATGACAACGTCTATGGGCCACAGCAACCACTTACCATCAGGTGGACTGTATGCTCGTTTGTCACCCTTATTCTATAAAAAAAAAACATAATATCTTTTCTACAGTGCTATATTTTAAGTGAAAGTGAGAACAGAATTGGCAAAATTGTTGTTATTATATTGATAGATAGGTGAACTCGTATATATAGTCGTAAATCTATATCTTTCATCTTTCATTACTTACTTAGTCGGGGGTTTTTAAAACATTTTAGGGGTTTTAATTTTTTAATTTTGCCATTTACTATCACCAAGATAGGCATTGTATTTTACCGACTAAAGGGTATGAATCCTATGAGTGAACACTTATGGACACGTACGTTAAAGCGGTGGAAGTAAGTTTGCTAAGTGTTGAGTCTATTTATAAGTTGATCAATCGATCTTCTTCACTACTGAACGTAATGATAGCGTTTGGTTCGAATAGTTAAGGTATTTCATCAAACTTCCGTAGTTTGGCATGTAGTAGTTAATTAAATAAATGTCCAGATTTAATTTTTTGGAGTATTTCTTAATTGATCGCTAGTTTTTCTTTTTGTTCATTAGTAGTTGAGTCGGCTTTGTTCTTCGTGTTATTTTTAAGCTAATGATACTGAGCTACGGTTACTTTTATTATAATTATGAAACGGTTGTAATGTTAAAAATAATCGGATACAACAAAATCTTGCACCAACCTTTTACAGTCGGTATAAAGAAATATTTACTATTATCATTTTCAAAAAGTGACAATTTACCACGTGTAATATTTATAAGTGATTGATTCTGCGATTGTGTTATTCACATTACAAGTTAATGCATCTCAGTCAGAAGTATAAGTTCCAATAATCTGTTTATATTCCTTAACTACTGAAATCTAAGGATTTCGAAAATTAATTGTTTATTTCATTAATTTAATTAATTGAATAAAAATATTTTAACGGATTTTAAAAACTACTATAATTCAATAATGAAGTGTTTTCGTAAACATAAGTAATCATATAAAGATAAATTATAACGATAAGTCATCGTGGGTGCAACTATTAAACATTAGTGTTGAGTAATGAAACAGGAATTGAAGTAGAAAGTCATAAACAAGCATTTATTTGATATGTGTTGGAACTCGGGTATTGTGTGAAAGTAATGGCACCCAAGGGTCACGTAGCAAGCCAAGCGATTTTTATTTTATGAACAATAGCCACCTGTACAACCAAAGTATTATAGACCGTGATAGAAGCAATGCTTATGATCGATGAAATTTTAATGTAGTTTTGTTGCTTCTATCTACCTGATTTATAAAAGATATACGAATAAAGCATCTTCTATGCATAAATAAATTATATTCCAATTTTGAAGCATGCGGAAAATGAGTACAATTTATTGAAAAAAATATATGTTTATTGAAAGTAAAAGATAGTTTCCGTTTTACAATGCTGCCTATTCGATTAGTTACCTTTCCAGAACGCAACTGCAAAACTGCATTAAGCTCTACATTATATTATAATAATCTATGCGCTAAGTCTTACGCTTTAGGAGCTGGAAGAATAGATGAGAAGTTGCGTTGGGATCGAGCAGAACCAAGGTATAACAAAGTTTGCTAGAAATCTATCCGCCAGACAGAGCCAACTATCGAAGCTTAAGACCGAATGTGTAAGCATCATTTCCGGCACACCTGAGATTTTGAGTGAGATTGAGTGAGGTTCTAGAGGTATTTATACACGTCATTGTTGGTGCCACACGCAAAATTGAGTAACCATCCAAGTGCATATCTTATCTAACACTATTTCGATAATATCCCGAACATTATTCTGAACGAGATTAGAATAACTCTTCAGTATCTTAAAAACGGCAAGGACCCGGGTGAGGATGAAATTACAGCGGAGTTTCTGAAAATGGGTGGAAAATCAATACTTGAAGTCCTTCATAAGCTTTTTAATTCCGTCCTCCATGGTGACATTACTCCGGAGGCGTGAAGCAAAATTGCAGTGGTCTTGTTCTTCAAAACAACGACAATGTTCTGTTAAAGTATTACCGACCGATTTCCGTTCTGAGTCGCGTCTACGTGCTGTTTCCGAGAGCCATTTATAAACATCTCGCATGCAGACTCGACAACTTCTGGCCTCCCGAACCAGCTGGTTTTCCAAAAGGCTTTAGAACCATAGACCACAAACATACCATTCGACAAATTGTACATAAGACTGAATAGTACATACTGCCACTCTGCCTTGCTTCTGTTGAAATTTGAGTGGTGCTACTGTCCCTTCAGCGGTGCCGAGCACAGGTTACCAGAGTACGAAATCTTACTCCATATAGGCGTAATACAGTGACGTTATATCACTGAAACTTTCCATCGCTACATTGAGAGATGTTTCAAGCTAATGGGCTGGAAAGGATACGGTATTAACATCAATGGCGAGTACATCACTCACCTTCGATTTGCCGACGATACAGTCAGAATTGCTGGAAGGCCTAAGAACTATGCTATACCTCAATAGTGTCACCCAACGGTTAGGTCTTAAGGTGAACATGGTCAAAACAAAGGTTATATGTGACGTCCATGTCACATCTTTGCTGGTAGTTGTTGAAATGAAGTTTTTGATGAGTATGTTTACCTTTGACTACTAGTCCGACTAGGTAAGTCCAAATTCGACGGGAAATGTCGGATCGACAGCGTTCGGGAGATTAGGACACATTTTCTAGTCAGACATACCTCAATACTTCAAACTTTTTTTTACTTACTTTTTTTACTTTTTTTTTTAAATAAACGTTACCCCCACACTAGGATTTTCTCATACAAACATAAATTGCACAAGGACAAACATCCACACCCGGAACAATTATTTGTAGGCCATACAAATACTTGTTCCGTGCGAGATTCGATCCTGCGACCCCCAGCGCAACAACTGATTGCTAAGCCACTGCGCCACGGAGCCGTCGCGCAGTGGCGCAGTGGCGCAAACTAGATTGTACAATTAGGACATGTTGTCAGTGATGACTTATGGATCTGAGACTAATGGCCATATGAAGAAGCTCAAAGTCACAACCAGTGAGCTATAGAGAGGGCTATGATTGTTTTTTTCTCTGTGTGGTAGACTTAAAAATGTGGACTTCCACAGTAGAACCAGAGTAACGGACATAGCCCAATCGATTAGTAAGCTGAAGTGCCAATGAGGCGGTCATATAAATCGAAGAAACCACAACCGAACCGAACCGAAAGAAATAATCTCAAGTGGTAGGCTCGTATCGGTAGATGTAGTGTAGGGCGTCCCCCCCCCCACCACTAGATGGAGTGATGACCTGATAAGATATGCAGAAAGTCAATGGAAGCAGCTGGCTCGGGACCGTACGTTGAGGCGTTATTTTGGGAGCCTGATAGTCATCTTTTCTGCCGACTTCCAAAAAGGAGCCGGTACTCAATTCGACTGTATGTTTTTTTTTTTTGTTTTTTTTTATGTGTGTTACCTCAGAACTTTTTTCTGGGTGAACCGATTTCGATGATTCTTTTTTTATTTGAAAGCTGGTACTTCTCGTGTGGTCCGATATGAATTTGATCAAGGTCAGACCAATAGTTTTTAAGTTATTCTTAAATAACTTATATTGAAGTCGGCTGTACAAAATTTTTAATTTTAAATTATTAGAGTATTATATCTTTCCATGGAGTTACTATCCTATAAAATTCCAGTTCTGAACATAGGCCTCCTCCATAGATTACCTCATAGGTGTGATTTGCTACACTTGGCAGGCGGGTTGACAACCACATTTTTTTCATTTGTTTAATAAACGATAGATTTCATTAAGGCATATCACAATATTCTAGTCGATATCACATATATACATTTTATAAACACGTGGAAATTTCTGTAAAATTTTAACTTGCTCGCATGGATTAATTTTACAATTTATGTTGGGTTGTTACGAGTATGTTTGTATGTCAAATGTGAACTTGTCCTTGCCCTTCAGAAGTCCACAGCTTCTTAGGCCTTAGGCCTCCCCCATAGAGTGACACATATAACGGTCCTGGGCCAACTGAATCCATCTACTATCCTGTCTGTTTAATCGGGTTACCAAGCACATCTGCGCTTAAAAGTACGAGGTTGTCACTGGAGAAGCTTTCTTCTCCATCTGTCGTTAGTCCTTAGAGCTATTATAGCTTGCAACTTCAGCCCACTGATCTAGCATAAGTCAGGATTTCTTATTCTTCTGCTGATATCCTCTTTAGCAGTGTCTTTTGGTAAATTCTTCTTCTGCTCTGAAATGGCGGAAGGAGAATTTACCACAAGACAAGATAAGAGAGAGATCTCTTATCTATTATATTTTTGCATAAGTAGTGTTTTTACTGTTGTGCTCCGGTTTGAAAGTTACAAGGAGTCCATATTATTTAGGCTTAGGTGTTCTATCTTAGCTTTCCGAGGTAACATTGCATCCATAGTGGTTTTATTTGAATTTGGTTTACTCACACGGATATCGGAAAAGAAGCTCTAATACTTAGGAACCTTAGTTCTTAAATTAAAAATAAACGTTACTAAATAGTTCAACGCTTTAGATGTTAGTACAAGGTAAGTTTACGTAACACATCTTAACCTTTAGCCTAAATTCTATTTTCGAATTTACTTCTCTATTGGTACGGTTGGAGCTTTTGAATCGAACGGCAGTTTGTCCCAGATTGCCAACCAATTTCACATTAGTTTTGTTTTCACATTTTTTACTTTTTTGCATTATGCTTCGGTTTTTGCCAATAAATTCTTACTACCAGTAGTACAATGGAACGCTTGTCGATATACATTAGCATTTTGTATTCCACGTGAATTTTTTAGCTTAGTCTCTTTATAGTATATTTTCTTTTGTAATTCTAAACGTGATTAATGAGCTTTCACATGAAACTTCTTTGGAATCGAATGTATTTAACCACACAATTTTGATTATAGTAAATTTTTTCTAGAGATAAAATTAACATATCCCTGGATAAAGTTTTGGCGCTTATTTTTTTTTTATAAGCAGCGTCTAGATCATATGCAACAAATTTAAATAATCTTAAAATAAACAATATTGGTCTTGACTTGAAAACGTTTTTGTAACATTTAGAAATATTATCCAATCATTTACCTTCTCACCTATTTTAGCCGATTTGACTTAAAAAAAGGAGGAGGTGCTCAATTCGACTGTATGTTTTTTACTATATATAACTATATAGTAAAAAAGATAAAATTATATTATAAAAAAAAAATTAAAAAAAATATATAAAATAAATTCGATGCCCAAGGGTCGTAAAATAGCGAATGAAGTTTTTATGTAATAATTTAGACGATATTGAGATTTAAATATTCCATAGTCCACTCAAAATTGTAAAAAATGACATTTAATAAACAAAATGAACATTCACATTTTGTCCATTTGATAGTAAAGAAACCTAGAGTTTATATACATAGATAATGTTATCATAAAATGAATACTGTTACTATAAAAAAATCTAGCAATTGGTAAAGAAAGAAAGAAATTAAATTCTCCAAAGAATTCATATTCCAGCTTATTACCGTGTGGCGACAGCGTAAGAGAATCTATCGTCCCATTTCGTGCCGTCGCGTCGATCCCGTAAGTGTTGTCTATATATAAAAAGCCAAAAAGATCTTATGGCTTCCAAAAGATGGCAATATGGCCACATTGTTTACACCAAAGTTAAAATACCAGACCAATATCAATTAATATCTAAGAACACACATATTGAGAGATAAATGCTAGTGTGATATTAAAATTATAGAAAGAACTATCCATTCAACCACTGCTTACTGGTAATTGATATATTGCCCGATGACGCCTGGGTTTTATTATGCAAACACTTGTAAACACTGCGCCATATCCTATGCAAAGAACACTCTTTTTGTAGGAACTATTATCCTTTAATAATTTCTGATATGAATGTTACTATATATATTATGTGCAATTTATTTTGTGATTGATAAATATGTTCTTGTAGAACATTCAAAAAAAAAAAAACAGAAGACATTCAAAGTGTTGGAGTAATGTTTTAAATGTAATATTATTTTGCCGTCACAATTATTCCATACATTATCATAGTAGCTCTTGTACGAGAATGTTAACACGCAAAATTAATTATCTTATGCATCGTAAATACCTAGTGTAAAATAAATGTACGCTGTCAAAACTGAAATCATGTGATTTAACGTTTGCTGTAAATATTGTTTCGGTTTAAGCAAATTGTTAGCTGATATAATCAAATGCTAATTTTATATTGAATATAGTAATATTTTTATGTTAATATGGAGATTTAATAGTAAGTAAGCCCTGATCTTGGACTTCACATTTCAAAACACTAGTTCGATTCCCGCTGGTACTAATCAAATTTGAAGGTGAGGAAAATATTGTAGGAAAAATATTTCACGGCTGTAATGAAGACCAAAAAAGAAAAAAAAAGAATGAGGCAAGTTACCTTATTTAACTTTTTTAGTCATAAGATTCATTCAACAGTTTTTCAATAATTTAGAAAAGAGGATGGCGAACTTGTTGATGTATTATATTTTTTACTGTTATACATTATCACTAATTTAATGTTATACACTATTTTTGTCATGTATTTTCGACGTAAAACCCATCACCCTAATTATTCCTGTTCATGACATAAAAGAAGACTAATGAGAAAAGTTTGTTAAATGTTTTGACGGTCGAATGAAAAAAATATCAATTTAAGTAAAAGTATAGGTTTACTTTAATTGATACTACTTTTTTTATAGGAGAGGGGGCAAACGAGCATCAGGTGATGGTAATTGACTACCGCCGCCCATGAACAACTGCAACACCAGGGGAATTGCAGATGCGTTGCCGGCCTTTTAAAATGGAATAGGCTCTTTTCTAGAAGGTCCTTAAGTCGTATCGGTCCGGAAAAATCGCTGATGGTAATCGATTCCACAAGGAAGTTGTGCGAGGAAGAAAACATCTTCTAAATTGCACAGTGATGGACCGCCAATCATCCGGGTGGTATGGATGGTATCGCAAGTTTTGTCGCGATGTGCGATGGTGAAATTGAGCAGCTGAAATTTGTCCGAACAAGTCCTCAGAGCACTCCCCACGGTAAATGCGATAAAATACACAAAGAGATGCAACATCCCTACGCAGTGCCAGTGAATCAAGCCGATCGGAAAGAACTCGGTCGTCGACGATTCGAACCGCTCTGCGCTGGATGCGGTCAAGTGGAAGGAGCTGGCACTGGGGAGCCCCCGCCCAGAGATGGGAACAGTTTTCCATGTGGGGTCGAACCCTGCACCTTGTAAAGTTGCAGGCGATGTGCGATGTACTTTTGTATACATTATAAGATTTATTTTTTTAAAGTATACTGTGTAAATAAAAACATTTTATATTGTAAATTCTAAAAGCGAGTGCCATGTGGGGTCGAACCCTGCACCTTGTAAAGTTGCAGGCGATGTGCGATGTACTTTTGTATACATTATAAGATTTATTTTTAAAGTATACTTTGTAAATAAAAACATTTTATATTGTAAATTCTAAAAGTGAGTGCCATGTGGGGTCGAACCCTGCACCTTGTAAAGTTGCAGGCGATGTGCGATGTACTTTTGTATACATTATAAGATTTTTTTTTTAAAGTATACTGTGTAAAGAAAAACATTTTATATTGTAAATTCTAAAAGTGAGTGCCATGTGGGGTCGAACCCTGCACCTTGTAAAGTTGCAGGCGATGTGCGATGTACTTTTGTATACATTATAAGATTTATTTTTTTAAAGTATACTGTGTAAAGAAAAACATTTTATATTGTAAATTCTAAAAGCGAGTGCCATGTGGGGTCGAACCCTGCGCCTTGTAAAGTTGCAGGCGATGTACGATGTACTTTTTTATACATTATAAGATTTTTTTTAAAAGTATACTGTGTAAATAAAAACATTTTATATTGTAAATTCTAAAAGCGAGTGCAGGGTAGTATCCTTTCCTTGTACAATTTGAATGCTTGAAAGTCTTCTATAGGAAATATTATTATATATGTTGTGCACTAGTAGACAATTAGAAATTGATGAAGAATAAAAGATGCAGTAGCCAGTGAAATGGTCAGTGAAATAAAAATATAGGTACACTTGAGAGTACTTACAGGGGTTCACGTTATATTTGTTTTAATTTTCAAAGTAAGGTAAAGTTACAGCCTTTATACGTCTCACAGCTGAGCACTCCTGCTCTTATTTCTCAGTTATGGGGCAATTAGTCCGCTGCATTGCTCCATTTGTGTTAGCGGCAAAACACGTAACGCTTCCTAGTTCATACTCAAATGATTACATTTGACTTGTAGTATACTGACCTATTATTTAGTTCATGGAAAATACATGATAGGTAACTTGTCACTGCAGTTAATTGTTTTCAATTATTGAGTCTCGCTTAAGCTATTACCTAATATTACATCAGTCTTCAAACCATTTTATTTTTCAACAAATCACTAATTAGCAAGCATTAATAATTTGAAATAGAATAAGTGTAACAAATGACCACATGCTTGATGGTAGTGAATGTGGTGGCTCATTGACACTACACAAATACTTGAATAAATATTCAAACGTGGGTGCGTTGTCACCCTAAAAAACTATGATAGAATGCTATTTAGCGCTGATATTCTATGAGAGCATGATCCTTGCCTGGTCAAGCCAATCCATTTGTGCTGCAAGCATAATATAGCTACAGCGTGGGTCTCTACCACGATAAGAATTTCACCCATAGTAGCCACAGTAGCCATGCGGGTTGATGAGCACAGAGTAAGTTCCTTTGCACTGGTAATGTTGCTGTTCATCATCAGCCTCGAAACTCTATTTCGAACATCAGCGGTTTTGGGTGGATTTTTCTTGTATCGCTTTTTACATAATTAGAAAGTTATGAAATATTTTTTCAATATCACTTAAATGCAAGTGTGCTAGTCTCTATAAAATTTAGCGACCGTGAAAAATAAAAATAATTTTGTGAATGTTGTTTCTGAATAAACTCAACAGCGCTCTGTATTCCAAACAACAGATTCCGGCGGAATATTATACTTTAGTCATGTTTAAAATCTAAAACCAAAGTAAAATCCTCTTCAATATTTTTAAACATATTTAGTTTTTTCTTTTCAAAACAACTTGCATTAAACAGTTTTAAAATATTTGGCCACGAAGACTGAAAAGAGCTCGTCGCTATATCCCGCGAGCTCAGTAATCCGATCAAAAGATTCAGGAATGATAATATTGTAGTCTTGTTTAAAATCTAAAAACTCGTTTATGTTTTAATGAAATGGATATTTGTGATTTTATGTCATTTCATTTGATAACTATTCAGTTATGCAGAAGTTTTAAAATATCAAAGCAGTTTCGTTTCAAAATTTACCTTTTAGAATAACACTGTGCCATATAGTTTTTCAATTATTTTTTCTAGATAATTTTAATATAAGATATTCTTGGTGCAGCGCATATAAAAAGGATAAAAAAAGGTTTTTAAAAAACAGCGATGTTTTCAAAATCGTACAGAATCAAAACAAATTTTAAGGATTTTATTTTATTTTTATAAGAGAGGCCGCAAGCATGCAGCTCACCTGATGGTAAGTGACTACCGCCACCCATGAACAATTGCATCACCTGGGGAAATGCAGACGCGTTGCTGGCCATTTAAAAAAGAGCAGTCTCTTTTCTTGAAGGTCCCTAAGTCGTATCGTTCCGGAAAAATCGCTGGTGGTAATCGATTCCACAAGGAAGTTGTACGAGGAAGAAAACTTCTCCTAAATGGCACAGTGGTGGACCGCCAGTACAGTTTTTCGCGATGTGCGATGGTGAAATTGAGCGGCTTGAATTAGTCTGAACATACCTCAGAATACTCCCCGTGGTAGATCTGATAAAATACGCAATGGGATGCAACATCTCTACGCAGTTCCCTCCAGTGAGTAAAGCCGATTGGAAAGCCATTAATGTATTTCATTGTTTTTAAGTTTTCGAAAATTAAAATATAAAAATTAAAAGCCTTACTAGTCACTGAGCTATCACATATCTGTCAATTTATCACACTTTTGCTGATAAAACTTCTTTAGAGCAGCAATATTCAAACCTTCTATAGGATTTTGGCTTTACACAACATTATGGATTTTATAAACTCCTTGGTTTATTTTTTCCTATTTTGTGCAATCTCTTATCGCGTTAAGAAATTTCTCCATAGTCGCCACAATGGACAAGTTATTTGGTAAGCGCAGAGTTGATACATGTATACATGCAACAAGTTTTTCAACGTTTTCGACAATGTCTAAGGAAGTTGCTTCAGTCTTCAATTAATTTTCATCCTTGCTTAAAAAGGATATGTCACCCACAAATCATCGTCTTTTCCTGGAAAAGAATCCCCGTATAAGGATTACGTCTCATCCATAACGATATGTGGCATTTCACTTGCTTATTGAGAAACTTAATCACGACACAAAACCCATTTAACCCATGGTTAGTGTGCACTTCCTGATTGACTTGTTTATCTTGTGATATCTCAATGGTTAATAAACCAATATGGCTGAAACTTAGTATTTATAGTTGTATTGAGTCACCAAGTAGTGACATTTAAAAAATTCACCCCATCCCTCTCTAACCACTCCATTCAAATCGCCAGCGTGTGAAATTGATATCAGCGGGCTTAGTAAGTTCTTCCATATCTCTCTATTTATATAATTAGAGAGTTTAATTATATTAAAGACTGGTCATTAATTAATGGTGCAAGCAACGTTAACGAAGCGGTGCTTAACATTCATAATCTGATAGAAACGTCAGTACGCGTACACACTCGTCGGATAAGGATTACTCGTTCAAAATTCAATCTCAGGCCTTGGATTACCCCAGGTCTAATCAGGTACATGCGTCATCGCGACAGGCTACATAGCCTAGTAAAAAAGAACACGTTTTAGAACTAACGTACAAACGGTATCGTAATTTCTGCAATGATTTACTACATAAAGTCAAAGCGAACTATGAAAATTCAGAACTATATAAACATAATAGGAACCCTAAGAAACTCTGGCAATGTATAAAAAACATTCGTGAGATACGCAAAAGTAATACGGATTCCATTAAACCCACAAAAATTATGGGAGACGCGCAAGACTCATTGAACGCATGTAATCGACACTTCTTCACAGTAGGTAAAAAGTTAGCTGATAAAATTCTAAATAGCTTACATATTACAGAGGAAAAGTTGGCCTCTGAATTTAATAATCAACTTTGTCATCAGAGTTCAATGTATCTCTTTCCAACGGATACAAACAAAGTTTCCACATTGATTGAGTCACTTAAGAATGATAGTGCTCCCAGTTTTGATAATATTACCCCTTTATTAATAAAACTATTAAAATGTTATTCTATAACCTTTGACGCACATTATTAATTTAAGTTTAGCAAGTGGGACCTTTCCTGAAAAATAGAAATTAGCTATTGTCAGTCCTTTTCACAAAACTAGTCCAAAAGACAACCCGGATAACTTTAGACCAATATCTCTTTTGTTTATTTTATCAAAAATACTATAAAAAGTAGTTAACAAACAAACAAACAAACGTCTTGTTAAATACATTGAAAAACACAATATTCTTTCTCAAAGACAGTTCGGATTTAGGCGAGGTAAATCTACGGAGGATGCGGTAGTTTTGCTAATAGAGCTGATCACGGATTATTTATATAAAGGTGAAGCATGTATCGGCGTCTTCTTGGATCTCGCCAAAGCCTTTGATACCATGTCTGTGCCTAACCTATTGAAAAAATTGGAGGTCATGGGGATAAGAGGTACGGTCTGGAATTGGTCCATAGTTACTTAGCGAACAGGAAACAGTGCGTCCAAGTACTAAACTTCAGAAGTGACGATCTTCCTGTTCTGTATGGCGTCCCACAAGGAAGTATTTTGAGACCGAGCCTTTTCGCTATCTACATGAATGATATCCTAAATTTAAATATTAATAATGCGGAGCTGATTTGTTACGCAGATGACACAGTGGTGGTTTTTCATGATCACAGGTGGAAAGAAGTGTATAAATTGGCTGAACACGGTCTTGCTCGTATAGCTCAATGGCTGGACAAGAACCTCCTCACCTTGAATATCGCTAAGTCCAACTACATAGCGTTTCATAAAACTCGGGCTTCTAGACCATCTTCTTTAGTCAATTAAAAGTTCACAGATGCACAACACCAAATTCTCCTTGTGGTGTCCTATCCTATACATTTCCAAGGTGCAATTGTCAAACGGTAGGTACGGAAACAATAAAATATTTAGGGGTAGTGGTTGACCATAACCTATCGTTCAGTCCCCATATCACCGATTTGGCTGCTCGAGTTCGAAAACTAATTTATGTTTTTAAACTTTTACGTAACAGTCCTAACATAAATATTCTCAAAATGTTATACTATGCAATGTGTCAGTTCATTGTTCAATACTGTATTACAGCATGGGGAGGTGCTGCAAATACTCATATGTTAAAAATAGAAAGATCGCAAAAAGCTTTACTTAAGGTCATGCTTAAAAAACCAGTGCGATTCCCCACCAGACCCAGAGAGGTCTTTAATTTGTCTCGCGTGCTATCTGTTCGCCAATTGTTCATCCTAAAAGTAATAAGCAGATGTCATAAAATCGCTCCAAACATGCCTAACTACCAACATCTTTAAAAAAAAGGGTATATAATACACGTCCCTAACATTAAAACGTCTTTTGCTAGTCACCTACCACGTTTTCTACATCCACACACTTATAACAAAATATGTCGATACCATAACATCAGAAACCTCAACACCTCACAGGTCTGTCATCATATTACAAATTGGCTAATGACGTTTACATATGAGGAAACTGAAGATATAGTCAAACGCCACTAGAAGCGCACACACAAACACACACACACACACACACACACACACACACACACACAGAGTAAAATTATACTGCACTATTGTATTTACACGTGTTATTCTTTTTCGTTAGACTATGTACAACTCTTTAGATAACTTGCGCTCCCGGACCCTATGATACAGGATTATCCTAGTTTGGGGTCCAATGGAAAATATTTGTTTATTTTATCTTGAACATTGTTTAGATGTTTAACTCACCGTTCTTACATTTGTTAAATCTATATGTCAATAAAAACATTTATTATTATTATTATTATTAACGTAATTACATTTATTAGCTACTTTTTTCAAAATCACTTGCATTAAACACCGTTTTAAAATATACCACCGAGAAGAATGAAAAGAATTTGAAGAATTCTTTCTGAACAAAATCAATAACGCTCTGCATCCTGATCATCGAATTCCGGCATACTATTACATACTAGCCTTGTTAAAATGTAAAAATCAATGAAAATTCCTTTTGAATATTTTAAATATTAGATTCTTACATACGAGTATGAAATTATTGATTGTAAGTATCTAATATTTTTAAGTTCTTTTTTAAAGTATTGTTTTAAATTATCATGCCGTGAAGACAATTCGTCGCTATTTTTTAACAAATAGCGCTCTACATCCGTATTAAGGTTATACAGGTTCCGGCATAGTACTATATTCTAGTCTTATTTAAAATGTAAAATCAAAGAAAAATTCGCTTAAACTTTTTTTTAGTTATCTTGCATTAATGCATTATATTATCTAGGCGCAATTATTTTATGAAATTATCTAGCCGCGGAGACTTAGAGAGCTGCTCGCTATTTATGAACAAAATCAATAGCGCGTCGCATCCTGATCAACACATTCTGGCATAATATTTTCTATTCTCGTTTAAATTCTTAGACCAAACAAAATCCTTAGTTTTTTTTTTTAACGAATTAGATGTTTGTGACATTATTTCATGTTATTAAAAGTTTTGCATTATTAAAAACCTACGCAAATCGTTTAATAAATACGATTCTGATATTATCTTCTTAAAAAAATATACTAAATAAATTCAAAGTAATATATTCTAGACAACTTTAAAATAGAAGATCCCTTAGTATCGGATTTCAAATGAAATGATATAACGATCGTTTTGGAAAACAAAGATAATTGAAAAATAATATTGAATGGCCACAAAATTCAGTAGCATGCTGAAAAATTTAAGATGTACACACTATAAAATACAGTTTGATCAAGGATAATTTGCAGTAGGTATTCAACTGTAGAGTAGTCTTTTCGAATATTCTAATCACATTGGTAATTTCGGTTATAATATTGAAAAGTATGTATATTATATTGTGGCTACTTCTGGCTCTCGAACATATTATAAGACCTTATTAAGATTTCAAGAAAATAAATCGATACTCACTTGTCTCAATATATATATATACCCAACGTAATGCATTATATGCGGTAGGGTCGAATACATTGTTTTAGAGACATGATGACACTAAATTTATATTTAGACTTCCAAGCTTTATTTATCAAAAAAAAATTACCTGCACTAGGAATAGCCAAGGAGCTATTATAATGTACGTAAAATGTCTTACTGATACCTGTATCGTCGTTAAGACATTTTACGTACATTAATTGCACATGGAATTAAATGTGTCTTACGCAAACAATTAATTAATCTGATTTTTTTTTTTACAAAATATTACTCAATATTAAAACCTCTTTAAAAGGGAAAATAATACGAAATACCTTATTTTTGTCTCAATGGATTCTTCATATTAATATTTCTTACTCTTATTTATATTTTAAATCAAAGAACCACTTATTTCGTCTCGCGAAACATGAAAATTTCTCAAGAGACTGCGTCCAAGAGGCAGTGGGCTTTAAGCTTTAATATTCCTTACTTTAAATAACGTCTTCACTTTGAAGAATATGGTATTACGGTATAATAAAATTCTATCTCTTCTTTGGAACTCCTCATAAATTAATGTATTGACATTTTATTTATAATACAAAACAGTTGATAGTAAAAAAATTAAGAAAACCTTATGTAAAAAAAAAACAAGATTATGCAAGATATCGGGGATATTATGTCGCCTTATTTTACAGCTTTCTGCATATCAATGGATGTCGCATTCTAGCTTAGAATTCGTACAGTGACCGTTATCTTGCTGTATAAATACTTCAGCATTTTGATAAACCGAGACTAATTCTTACATATTTTATTTATTTCTTGAACACAGAAATACAGAATACTAATAGAGCACAGTTTAAAATACGAGGGTGGATTGAAAAGTACTCGGCCTAACCAAGAAAATAAACAAATACTAAATCAGTTATATTTTTATTTTTCTACATAATCACCATCAAGTTCAATACACTGTTGCCACCTCCCCTTCCAAGCATTTAGACCGTTGAAAAAAAATGATTCTTCCTTAGAGTCAATATGCGTCTACAGCTGCTTTGACCTCGTCGTTTGTCGAAAATCTTTGACCTCCCAAGTGCTTTTTTAGGTTAGGGAACAGAAAGAAGTCTGATGGTGCCAGATCAGGTGAATACGGCGGATGCGGTAACAGTTCAAAGCTACAGTTGTGAATTTCAGCCATTGACTGTACTGACGTGTGAACACGGGCGTTATCTTGATGAAACAGGACTTTTCTTCTGAGCATTCCTCGACGTTTTTCTTTTATTTCCTCTCGTAAACGACGTAGTAAGGTGCAGTAGTAATCAGAGTTTATATTCTGACCCCTTTCAAGATAATCAATCATAATCACACCTTTCGAGTCCCAGAATACTGAAGCCATCACCTTATTTGCCGACAAAATCGACTTAGCCTTTTTAGGGGGTGGTGAACCAGGTCTTCTCCACTGTTTTGATTGTTGTTTTGTTTCCGGTGTACAGTAATGAACCCATGTTTCGTCCATAGTAACAAAACGATTCAAAAAATCATCTGCATCGGCTTCAAATAACTCCAAACAGTCGCGTGAAATAGTCAATCGCGTCCTTTTTTGTTCAACTGAAAGCAGTCGCGGAACCCACCTCGCAGACACCTTGTGGAAACCCAACTCGTTGACAATGATGTTTTGAGTTCGTTCATAAGAGATGCCTATAATCTCGGCTATCTCTCTAATTTTTAATCTGCGGTCTCCCATTATTAAATCAAGTACTTTTTTAATATTTTCGTCAGTAGTTGACGTCGAAGGCCTTCCAGAGCGGGGTTCATCTTTCACACTCTCTACCACGCTTAAATTCTGCTATCCATTTTTTGACGGATGAATATGACAGAGCACAATCGCCTAATGTACTGACCATGTCATCGTGGATGGCTTTTGATGATAGCCCCTTCTTATGGAGGTACTTAATGACGGCACGCTGCTCGATTTGCTCCATTCGCGGAAATTATGTCCGATTACTTTGTTAATAAATTTATAAAATCACAACTAATTATCGCACACGTTTCGAACTTCACACAATGAACTAGTCTGAACTGAACTAAATAATGTGTTTAGATTTGATTTTTAGAATTGAATGGATCTGTGTTAGGCCGAGTACTTTTCAATCCACCCTCGTATATGTCAACAGGCGGCCTTTTCACTCTGAAAGTGATCTACCCTATAAAAATGTTGCATAAGAAGACAGATGCAAAGTATGATAAGAATAGAGGCGGGTGTACGAAAATACAGATGGTATATTTAATTATATACTCATATAAATGAATATAAGTGTAACGCGTATTAGACGTCCGTTCTTAGACATAGGTTGCCTAAAAGTACTATATTACGCTTATGTTAGGAGCATCCTAGAATACTGTAGAATAGTTTGGAACCCTCAGTATATCACTTATACTCAAGATTTGGAGAAAATGCAAGAAAAATTCATAAAACACTTAAATTATCGGTCGTATTGCTTCTTTAAAAACTATGATGAAACCTGTCATTATCATAATCTCATGACTCTCAAAAATAGGCGTGTACTTGCTGACATGTCCTTTTTACACGGAATATGCAACGGATATATAGATAGCCCTGAACTATCAACTAAAATACTGAGTTTCTGCGTCCTGAAAATTAGAACGAGACACACAAAATTATTTGCTGTAACACGATCAAAATCAAATTACGCACAAAACGCATTGGTCAGTCAATTGCACAGAACTTTTAATAACCAATTTAATGTTACTGACATTTTTCATAGTAGTAGGCATGTGTTTAAGAGGGAAGTTCTTGAAGTACTTGAAGGAAATGGTTAATATGTATATTGAACACACACACACACACACACACACACACACACACACACACACACACACACACACAAACACACACACACACACACACACACACACACACACACAAGCGCGCGCGTACACGAACACACAGATCAGAGAGAAAGATAGACGCTCTGTTTTTAATTGTTAATTCTAAAATTGTATGTTTTTGTGGCTCAAACTTATTGATTGTCGGTCGATTAATTTAAGTTAAAAAATGTATAAAGTAGAGCCGTTATTGGCTGTAAGTTTATTTCTAAAGTTCATTTACATTGTAATCAGGGCTGTGGATCTTATAATAAATAAATAAATAAGTACAAATAATACCAGTCAAAATATAGAATGCAAAAAAAGTGCGTTTTAATACATTGGTTATTGGTAGCGTTCCAATTAATTCGTTTTTAAGCAATATAGGGTTGGAACAATAAACAGCACGCTGCGCCGTACAAAGCAGATAGAAGGATGAGTGAGTATTCATGAGAAAGCGAATCGGGAGCCCATTTTAGCTGATTGTAAAATTCAGAGATGTGATCATATTTGCGGATAACATAACATAAACATAAACATTCACGCCTGTCACCCAGAGTGGTAGGCAGAGACTATGGATTTCCATTTGGCACGATCCTGACACACCTCTCTCGCTTCCTCCACATCCATATACCTACGCATACACGCTCGTCGGTTAAAGGTACTCTTGATTTGGACCATTTTCAATATATCGCCAATTTGGTCGATAAACTTTCGCCTAGGGCGACCCTTCCCTACTCTTGCCGTTTCATTTGCGGATCTTAAATGTAAATATAATACATAAATTCTAATAGCGCTTATGCTTAATAAGTTGCTCCTCGAAAATATTAAGATAGCAAATATCAACATAGTCAAGCATGGGCAGTATTACAGACTGAGCAAACGTTACATTAGTCACTGTAGGAAGAAAACTAAGAAGTCTAAGTAAGGAACTTAACGTAATATTTTTAATAACCACATTAACGTGTGAGATCTAAGAGATGTAGGAATCGAGACACAACTCTAAGTTTTCAAACTTGTTTTAGTGCCACCAACTTATCAGTGAACTGACAGCTTGGCGCTTCTGCGCTGAAGTGTTGCCAGTTCGGGAATATTCCCATCTAAGGGTCTTATATTCCTACATAGAGTCCACATACTAGGGTAATAAATTAGTCACGGAATAAAAAGACTAGAACACAGATTTAACAGATATATGCCCAAGAACAAGAAGATACAAAAATATCAAAATTTAACAATTTAAACTTTAATTAACTGATATGCCTTTATGTCTTTTTTACCGTTGTAATTTGCGTTCCTGTGGTTTATACGGTTTCCGGTTCTATAACTATTTTGGAAATGAATCCTTGACTAACATTTGAAAAAGAAATGAATTGCATTAACCAATCCATTTATCGGAAATACGAAAGGAAGGAACAAAACATAGCAGCTGATACTCTTTTATAGACCTGATTGAAAGACATTATCGGTGCTTACCCTCGATCTTCTTGTTCACAAAATTTTAATACTTATAAAATAATGTTTCGGGCATCACTTTTAATGGTTCTCGGCATTTTTTATTTTTCTATAAACTCTAAAAACAATGACGTATCGAGTGACATTTGATTAAATGGCGGCTGTAGTTCACAATTTTTCCGCAGCTGTCAATTCACAGATAAGTTGGTGGGACTATACTGTAAAGGACCTTGTTCCATGGACGTCACATAAAATCTTTTTCTGATTTTGACATCGATGCAGACTGTATGCTCATAATGAATTATAAATTATCAAGAACATACAATGTGTCAGTGACAGATTATAAAAATATAAAAATATGTAATATGTGTAAAATTTTATTTCGATTTTTATTGAATATAGTTATATTAATTCAATCATAATTTAGCTTAAACAACGTGATTGCTAGCGTGGCAAAGCCCTCGCTATAAGGCAACTGATGAAAATGTATTTGTTTAGCACAGGCAATGGCAAATTCTTGCTATCCTTTCCCATTTGAAGTTTGCATGTAGAGTGGTTATCATCTTATCTTCGGGGTTCTTAACATTCTGTCCACGTGGACCAAATGACTTCACGGCGCTATACTTTCCCCGTTAATCTTCTATTTTTATTAACTCTATCGCATTCAATGTTGATAGTTCGTACCACCTTTATGCCGATGAACTACTAATTTATGTATAGTCTGACATTTATTATATTCATAATACTATTGATTAGTTGAATTATAATTTTAAGTCAGTCCATGATTGGTCCCTACGTAATGCTAAGCAATGTTTATAGGTAGCTCAAGGATGCTTGCAAAAATTCCGAAACTTCGAGAAGACGAGAAAAAAAACATTTTTTAAAACAAGATTTTATTTAAATGCACTAAAAAGAAGAAAATAAACTTTGAAGTGTATCACTCTCATTGTTTATTACATTATTTAATTAAATATTATGATATAAAAGCTTGTCGCGAGAATGTATCTTGACAAGTAAGAATGCCCAAAATAAATCTACTATAATAGTTTTTTTTAATACTTATATCATACTTCAAAATAGATGTCATCACAATATCATTCAATTAGTAGTATTATATAAAGGTAGAAGGTCCAAAGGCAAGCTATGTCGTCAATTTTATTCAAAAATGTTAGATACCTTGTTCAGAAAATCAACCAAATCGGGTGATTTGAAAACTCTCATAGCTGCCGCGATGGATCTAAATATTCTTATGTGTTTTATCATTCATGTAAAAGATATCGTATTTCCAAAATGAACAAATGCAAAAATTTAATGCCTTAAAAATATATTATGTAAATTAATGGTAAAAAAATATTTTTAAAACACACTTTTATTTAAATACTCTGATAAAAAGAAGGAAGTCAAAAATGAATACCTAACAGTGCAATAACCACTGGTCATCATTTCCGACATGTATATTTTTTAAATCTGTCTGCATTTATTTATGTAATTTTAATGTATATTTGCCTATTTAATCTTATGTATGCCTATGATGTTTTAATTTATATATTAGTGTATTAAATATTTTATTATTATGTATCGGTTTAGTTTATTTAGGTATCAGTATGTAAGTTTACTATAATATACACCACCTCCCACTGTCCAATAGTACAATTTTCTCCTAATTTTAAGATTGTCTGGAAGAAATCGCTTTTAAGCGATAAGACCGCCTTATTGTACCTCTTAAGTTTTACTCATTGCAATTAATTTTTTCTTCTATTGTTTTTGTGGTGTACGATAAAGTATAATAATAATCACATTTCAGATGATTCGTAAACGTCTCAAATCCCTGCCAATTCGCCTTCGCAGAAATATTCACATCCTTTCTGATTTATACAACATATTGGTCAATCCCTCTACTTCGCGTTACCTGCAAGACCACTTTGAATTCGTTTCCTCCTCTCACGATCGTCATCTACGTTCCACTAAAAGTTTTTTGCTTCGTATTCCAGCACATTCAACCTCTTTCTTCAATAAATCTTTTTTGATTACAGCTGTACGCTTGTGGTACTCCTTGCCTTTATATATGCGACGTACTCAGTCCCTTTTTCCTTCAAAATCTACTCAAAACTTGGAACTAATATTTCCCATCATAATTCCCGTCCTTAATTGTATCTATACTACCTATCCTTCACCTTCATCACCTTATGTTATATTTTTTTAACTTTTTTGTCAAATTTATGTACACCTTCCCTATTTGCAATTCGCTGTAAGCAACAGTTATTTGCCAAATAAGTGTTGTCTGAAAGAGATCGCTTCCAGAGCGATAAGACCGCATATTGTACCTTCTATATTTTTATTTAATTTTGTCTCGTTCTAATGTGTATTGTTGTACAATAAAGAATATATTGATTGATTGATAGCTGCAGGTTAGATCTACCACGTACTCAACACAACTCTCCTGTCTTGTTTATTTCGGATGGTGTAATATTATATAGATGTGTATTTCCACTTTTCGGGTAGAATCTATTAGTTATACAACGAGTACAAAAATGTTTTAGGACAGTTTGGTTGTAATTGTAAGTTTCTCTTGCCATTTTAACTTCGCTTTCTCTAACCTTCTCTTCCATTGTGTTGGTGATTCATTTTATCTTATTTTGTTTCCACGAGTACCGTAAAAAAAGAGTAAAGTAAGAAATATCTGTCGATCCTCCCAGAGCTTTGTTTAGAATAATAAGAGCTACTTGACAACAAAGTCCGACCCAGTTACCTGAGGTTAAATGTTTTTGATACCACTCAGTCTTTGCCAAGTTTCACATTTACTTATGCGCCACTTGATTACTTATTGAAGCTTACTTGTACCTAACGAATTTGGAGCTTTCTTTTTCCTAGACAAGTTGCAAACTAATGGCAATAATGCCCATTTTGCTAAATTACCCAAGTCATGATGTGAATCCAACCAAATTACACTATCCAAGTTATGTTAGACTTTAGAATGGCTATCATAATGTAATGAGTATACAAAAGTTTGTACTTAAACGTTGTGCAGTTCCCTCGTGTGAAGCCAACCGTAAATGCAGCAGTCACTTAGGAAGGGCTATCACTATTGAATGCGTGTACAAAATTTAGTTTTTGTGCTGTTATTCATTGAGGAGGGCAAGGAGGTTGAAAAGAAAATGTTATCTGCCATCTTGGTGCAGCAGCCATATTGAATTTAGTGTAATATCACTCACTTTATCGTTATGTATTTGATGTCCGTATTAATTTGATATCTATATTAAGGAAGTTGACAAAAAAATGTAATGCGCTATCTAGTGGACGCCGCCATTTTAAAATGAAGTTACTCATTTTCTAATCTACAAATTCTTTGATTTGATACCCATATTAATACGGTTGATTTACACTATACACCATCTTGCAACGGTGGCCATTTTAAATATATTACGACATTGGGTATTGCATATTCTATTGCCACTAGAACAAAATGCGTATACAAGTTTTAAGCAAAATCGGTTGGGAAGTACTGGTTATAATACAACTTGTAAGATTTGACCATTATAAGTTCATAAAGATAAAAAAAAATTTACAAAACTAAAGAGACTAAAATATTTTCTACATACTCGTAAATGTATATTTTCTTCAGTTTCTTAAACGTGGTAGAACCATGCTGCAGCTATATTATTTGTAAAGTTGTAGCAGGAATGGGTCGGCTCGACCGGGAAAGCACCAAGCTCTCACAGAATACCGGAATAAAATAGCAGCTTAATCCTGCTGTGTTTCGTATGGTGAGTGTAGGGAACCGGAGAACATTTTTACTGCAAAAGAGGCATCTTAGTCCTTACGACTGACAACGCATCTGCAATTTGATTTGCTAGCGAAGATAGTTGTAATTGCCTATGGACAACCACTTATCATTAGGTGGACTGTTTGCTCGCTTGTCACCCTTATCCTATACAAAAAGTTAGGGATTTAATTCTTCGATACACTTTATCATAGCACCGACCCCTGAAAGTATTGAATTATGTCGAGATCGTTTTCTTTTTAATTTTTGAAGTCGTTTTTATCTTTTTTGTTTATTCGAGCCCCTTTAACAACCTTAAAGTATATAAATGTCGTATAAAAAATTCATACCCTATTATCCACCTTACGTGTTGGATTATGTCTTCAAATTTAAATAGTCACCCATTGAATTTGAGGTATTAATTATTAAAAAAAAGCATTAAAAAGATTTGCATTTAGCGAAATTATCGCCAACATACGAGTAGTTACAAAACAACACAGTTGGTTTGAGAACCTACTTTGCTTTTTAAATCGGCTGAAATTTATTTAAAAGATGATTTTACTACTGCTATCAGTAGTAAAATAGAAATAATTTCTTCAATTGAATCATCAGTGTATATAGGCCTTTTTGTGTAGGTAGATAATTACATATTAGTGAACTTGGGATCTTTTGACTATGTTATTTTTGCAGTGGATAGAACCAGGTTTCAGTTTCTGAAAAGGTTTCTGTAAATAGTACAGTGAAAACTTTATTTAATGGAAAATAATTATAGTTTTTCGTAGATATTTTATTCACACTTTAGTGGACAAAATATTTAAAATTGCAAACTACATGCCCAAAGGTATTTTCTTCCACTCAACAATGAGATAACCATAGAAATATCTCACGGTGTAATTTGTGTGATCTGAAATGGTCTGATCATCGAAGTAAAGTTTCGTTGGTTTAATGAGTTTTCACATTCATTCGTAGCTATCACCTTATACACATTATCAAAGTCCACTGCTGAACACTGTCCTCCCCATAGATTTTCTCTTGTATTTTGCAACGTATTTGCCATGGGCGCCACGCTTGGCAAGCGAATTGGAAGCCGCAGTTTTTTTTGGTTGTTATTTGGAAGAAACAGCTACCCCCTCTACCGAGTGGAGCTTTGGTTTAAAAAAATATAAAATTTATTCAGTATGATTGTTAACCAGCATCATTTTTTACAAACTAAAAATGTATCAAACATAAATTCTTATTTTGCGAAATATAATATATAAATGATTTATGCTTCATTTTATTTCAAAAATGAGAAAGTCGAAGAATTAAGTCGACAATCAGTAAGATTTACTTCATATGAAGCATTCTGAAGCAAAATATCCTTAAAGTAGCTTCTCGTAATCGAATCAGTAAGTAAAATGGTTTTAAATATTTATTTTCTAATTGATTGTCAGTTGTGAAATCATTTTAATACAAATTATGTGAAAGGAATGATATAGTTAGTCTTAACTCATTACAAAATAGAAACTATTTTTACATTCCATACGAGCATAAAGTAAAATAAATTTTTCTACTTCTAACATTACTAAAATTCCATTTACCTCTCCTAGTAAGTTTAAAATGTGCACGTTGAACTTAGTTTACGACAGAGGTTGAATGGCGGATTCGAACTCACGACTTTCCTAATTTTCAGTCAGCACCATTAAAGCGGCAGCAGCCTAATAATTATTAGGCTAATGTCACATCTCGTTTTTTAAAATTAGATTCGACTAGCTTGTTTATTTATATAATCGACATATTATACATTCATATATTCAATATACCTAATTAAATTTTGTGACATTTATATATTCAATATACCTAATTGAATTTTGTTACCATATATTACTTCACTAGAAATCAAAGACCTTCGTTGAACATTATGATAAAAATTAATTGTGGCTTGAATTACATATACTTGCACCAACCAAATACGTAGAAGTTAAATGCATACATACACATTCACCTTACACATAACTAGAGAAGTAAGCGAAGGGTACCGCTATGGTAATTTTATTAAACAAAATAATAGGACTTACCGGAGGCAATTACTCAGATTGCACCACGAGAGTTAGTAACACGAACTTGCAATGAACTCACTCAGTTGCACGCAACCACTAACAATCACCAGTCACATACATGAGTCTATCACCATAAATTTGGAATGCATGTGCAGCAAGGTGCACTTTATCACGACACAGACACTATGTTGGGTCACAGTTTTTATGGGTATATATTTGAGCGACAAGCGTACACCGGTTCGTCGCAGCTTCAACTGGCTGGGGCGACGCTAACGCGCGTGTCTCTAACCCCCACCCTCAACTTACCCCGCTTACCTCACGGTACAGGCAAATAGAAATAAAGTATGCGCTGTTAGGACAGAACGTGAAAGAAAAACGTATCTGAAAGCCTCCAGGGTGAGTTAGTTAGATAGCAATGTTCCTGAAGCTTTCAGAAATTCTTAAAGTTAATGACGCTCACAGTGCTGAAATAAAAAATAGCTTATGTTTGAATACTCACGAAATAAATATCTAAAACTTTACTTATCTAACTTTACTGCCTTTTGATATTTAGTAAATTTCAGTTCGATACACAGATATGTAAATATTATTGTTAATGAAATGATGTTTCTAAATGAAAAAAATAAATATATCATTTGTCGAATTAGAATGAATCTAAACCTATAATACAAATGTAAAGTGCAGGTCTTTACATTTTCTATTTTTGTGACAAATATATTTGAGAGGGATTAAAAATAAGTAATTAAATACATTTCATTATTATTGGAATTGTCTATCAATCAAATCAAAAATGTTTAAGTTATCTATTACAAGTACAAAATGTAAGATGTTCTACTTCAATTAAAAAGTAACCTAATAGCCTTTATGCATCGCAATGCAGAGCACAGGCATCTCCATATTTCTGAGAGTTTTTTTTTTGTTGGAACAGGGAAGAACTCATCGTGTCGTCATACTACTGCGTGTTGACTAACTCATTTATTTACTTTAATTTTTTTAACTTGTGTGGTAAATCAAATTTAAGAAGTTTAGCATAATTTTTATTCAAGTATCATCTAGAAGATGCTGCTGTCCATCATCTGGCTCAGATTCCTTCTGTCACCTCTTACGACACCCACAGACTGACACGGGGTATTGGATATTCTTACAACGCCTATACATGGATAAATATTGTAACAATCACCTCCAAATTTTTATCTTTTGTTTTTAAGAACCGGTGATAGCACTATATCTCTTTGAATACATAATTATGTGACTTCTTCGTTTGATTTCCAATAATCTATATTTCATTACGAGTGAACAATTTTTTTTTATAAATGGTTCTGTTTTCGCATATGAAACGACTGAACTTGTCTTAACTCTTATTTTGAATGATACTTTTATATTACATAATATGAATAAATTACTTTAAAACTTTTGATATTTATTAGCTATAATATAACCAAAAAATATTTCCATTTGTATTATCCATCGAACATTGTATCATTTATAGGATATTGGTATGATTTTTTAATTTATTAATGTATGTTGTTATGTGCTAAAGGAAATCTTAATAGTAAACAAAAACTATTCCTTATTCGAAAATATTTTTTATAGGATAAGGGTGACAAACGAGCACACAGTCCACCCGACGGGAAGTGATTGCTGTGGCCCAGAGACATCTACATCTATCTTCGATTAATGCAGATGCGTTGTCACCCGCGAGGACTAAAGCGCGGCGCCCACCTAAGTAACGTAACGCGTGATCTGACGCGTGATTTGACGCGTAACTTGTCACTCGCCTCAACATTCAAAGGGATTGTATGTAGCAGCGCCCATTAGCGTGGCGTGACGCCGCATGACGTGACGTGCCATTCAGCTTGCTACTATAGTGACGCAGCGAAGTGGCGCGTAACACGTAACTTGCAGTGACTTGTCTATACAAAATGAAAGACGACCTAGCTTTTTTTCTTTTCATGAAAGGCCATGTATACAATATGATTGTTCTAGACCCCATTACATTAACAGGAATTCGCAAGATACTTCTTGCAACTTATAGTGACTTGCCACCAATTTTCAATTTTTTTCCTCAAAGCATATACCCGAAATCTTTTGCTGGCACTTGGAATGTTTGAAATCTGTAGCATAACAAGGGTATGTTTATTTTCTTCAGACGACATTTTGGCTCAAACTGAATTCTGCGATATGCTATTGTTGCACAGGTTGGCGCAAGCAGTGTCACCCGTGGTCACGTCAGAGTATCGTTAGAATCATGCTACAAGCCATGTCGAAATCATGTAGCTTAGGTGGGCGCCGCGGCTAAGATGGAATGCCTCTAGTGGAACGCTTTCCAGTAAAAAGGGGGGTTTTCTATACTCACCATACGAAATATAGCAGCGTTAAGCTGCTATTTTACGCTGATATTCTGTGAGAGCGTGGTCTTTTACCGGTCGATCCGACCCTATCGTTCTACAACTATACCAGTAATATAGGTGCAGCATGGCTCTATCACATATCGTATATGTGATAGAGTCATGCTGCACCTATATTTATTTTTAATTTCGTTTATAACGGACAGACTTAAATGTGTCAAGTATCGATAACTATTTATTAAACATTACCGTCGCTGCATTCGATTTAGTTAGGTGTAGATTAATGTAGTTTGTTTTAATTTTTTTAACACTTACGGACTTGTGTCACTGTTGAATTTTAATAAATATCCTCAAATTGTGTACAATGGTACTCGGCTTGAATTAGTTTTTTCTTCAAAGAACGTGGTAGACACAAACATTGACACCTCTTCTGATATTTATATTCGTCATACTACTGGGGACAGGCATACTATTATTTCCTATTGATATTTGGGGTAAAGAAACATGCCTTCCAAATATTTATTTTAATTTACTCAGACATGCAGGTTTCCTCATGATGTTTGCCTTCACCGCCGAGCACTTGGTAAATCAGTACTTAAAAGTCATTTAAGAATTTCATTGGTGCCCGCGGGAATCCAACCGCAAAGTACTTATTATATCCGGGACGTAAAAATACTAACACCTTTGTTATTCCCAAACATAGAACAATGGTATTTAGAGTGTCTTCACGTATGCAGCTTCTCGCTGCTGGAACGATCTGTCGCTACCACTGCATGCTCTGAAAAGTATGGGAATATTTAAGAATACAACTTACACATTAAACCTTTTCATTTTTATCATTTACCTTCTTTAATCTTTTATTTACGTGCACAATTTAGGGTTAGGAAGGATAAGATGCACTTTAATCTACTGTCCCTGATCATTGCAACATACATATAATATATATACCTACCATTTCATTGGTATCTCTTATTAAGTTATTTATTTCCTAAATTGAAAATATATCGGACGAATAAAAATATATTTAAATTATGCGATAATTATACGATATCTGATACGTATGAATAAACAATTCCATATAATTATTTCTCTGCCCAATAAGTAACGGGATTTAATAGGTTTTTATCACATTGCCTACTCATATTGGGCATTATTCATAATACTCAATTAGTCAGTTGGTGAATGAGCTCAATTTACAATTTAACACAAATTAATACTTTGTTATAAAGTGTCAATGTTACTTTGAGTTTGCAGTATCTACGACGATTTCGTCGATCTTGAGTATGTTAACAACTCGTCTGCATTTTGATTCTTAATCAATGATCTATCATTCGTTTTTTACACCTATGTAGATGTCAATAGGCCGCAACAATCATTTACTAACAGGTAAACTGAGTGTTCGTATGTTACTTTACTTGTATAATACAAAAAAAATGCGCGATAAGAAGTTATAACATGCAATCTGGTAATTACTAATGTCTGTTTAATTAGCGCTTCACTAATTTCATTGTTTCGTTTCGTTCTAGGCCATTAAGGACGCTTGACGTCGGCTCTGGAACGCCACATTACGTAGGTCAATTCTATCGGAGTCTTATTTGACCTATTTGACTAACGGAATAAATATTAAAACTGGGTAACCTGATTTTAAAGATTTCTATATGGTAGTTTGAGGTTTAATTAAACGATATTTTTACAGTACATTGTGTTCAATCACTTTATAAGAAAATTGAGATTTACTAATGCCTTGAACCTTGGTTTCCAGCTTTAATTTTAACAAACAGGTATTTATAAATCTTTGGTTAGTGAAATATTACATGTGATCATCAGTGATCATTTATTATTCAAGAAGTTAAATTTTATAACTATTCCATACACTTATTATAGTTTTGTGTATTTTTTTCTAAAGCTGAATTTAAATAAAATAAATTTAGTTATTTTATTTTCTTCTACCCTTATATGTAAAAACCATCATCATTATAGCTCATCACAAGTCCGCTGCTTAACATACATACATGCTGATATAGTGAAACTTTTTATTCCATCATGTGTAGTGCTAATCGAAAGCAGATCCCAGCCATGGCTTGTCGGTCCTGCAGAATTGTATCACGCTAACAGGCTAACAGCGCCAACATCTCGAAAGTAGAAACGCCCCGGAATGCAAACACCAGCGCTTGTAACAAAAGTATTATTCCGCCTTCGGCCCTTCAAAGGAGTCAATGCCAAGGCAAAGTCAAGATTGTGGTTGGAATCAAAAGGGTGGAAGGAGAAGGAAGGATATTCTGAGTGTTTTTGTTGTTTTGTATAGAATCAGACCAAAGTGACAACTATGTGAAGGAAGAATTACTCAGACTTGATCTGGAGATCATCACGACCTATACTCTCCCCCAGAGCCATTTGCCAGACTGCTAGCCAGACAGAAGAGCAGGATAAAGTGTTAACCTGGTCCTACTAATAAGGAAAAACAAATGAGTTAGGAGTAAATTAATTCCCGTTAAAAATCAAAGTACTTTTAATTTTCTTAAATGAGCTTTTGCCTGAATTTGAAAAATTCAGGCAATCATTACTTCTTAAATAATTTGTCCCATTTATTTTCTTGAACTTTTGCTTAAAATTACATCTTACTCTTAACTCTCATCCACGTTGTTTTTATATTTTAATTCAAAATTTATGTTCGTTCGTATATGTATGTTTGCTTCTACTACATAATATGTGTTACCTATGAAATTGCTGTTCTGTTATCTCAAATCAAAATATTCTTTGTTTCGTTAAGAATTATAATTTCAAATTAAAAGTTATATTTTCATCACATTTGAATCTTTATCATCATCATGGGTACCTTAAAAATTCGAATAATTATGGAGTATGATTAGAAAGCAACGCGGACCAAGCGGCACGCGACACGGAGACGTTTACGGAGAGAATACTACAAACAAACGGGTCACCTGTTATTGGTTTGCCCGCTTCCATTTTGGAAATTTCAACCTGAAAAATTAGCCCCGTGGTCGTTCGAAAACTTTGGTCGACAATGACGAATTAAAAATGATTGTGAAAATTGATGATACTACTGAATTAGTAGCATCTTTCGACGTTCGCATCATAAAAGGTCGGTCTAGTTGCGTCAAATCAGCAAGGTAAAAAAGCTTAAAAAATGGGTGCTCCTCGAACTCAATGATCACAAGAGTGAAGTACGCGTCAAGATATGTCTTGTACTGCTCCACAGGCACACAAAAGAATGAGTTCTAAACCGCATTGTTACCTGCAACAAAAATGTCTTTTCCGATACTTCTACTCCCTAGGCGAAGTCCCGAAATACACGATCCCTAAAAAAGGCGACCGCTCAGACCCGTCTAACTACAGGCATATCGCCATCACCTCCTTATTCTCCAAAATAATGGAATCCATTATAAACTACCAGCTCATGCCGTACCGTGCGGATCACCAGCTAATTAGTGACCACCAATACGCTTTCACGGGGAGTTCCTTGAAACTGGGGAGATACGACAAAGGGTTTGTTTATAGCGGTAAACGCGAAAACTTGTGTCTTCTGGAGATTAAACTGGCCTAGATTTATTTAATAAACACTTGATTTCAGACACACGTTTATTCCGGTACTCGGCGGAGTTTACCCGAGATATATCGGCATGGCCGGTGTATGAAGCATCACCAGTGCTGTCGTCTGCATAGCTATGAACGTTTATGCCTTGCAACATATCATTGATATGCCAAAGGAACAGCGTTGGTGATAGCACACAGCCTTGTGAAATACCAGAATTATTAGGTTTGTAATCGGAGCATGCACAATTTTTCGGGAAGTCCATAAGAAGTGAGCTTCGAAAGAAGCGTTTTGTGCCAATCCCAATCGAAGGCCTTTGCAATGTCCAAATTAACGACCAAGACGGCACCTCGGACTTTTTTTATATGATATGGATGACAAACAAACACACAGTCCACCTGATAGTAAGTGGTTGTGGATGTTCGTAAACCGTCACTACACAGTTATATTTGCTTACACTGTATAAAGTGTCAGTGTACAACTGGGGCTTAAATTGCAAATTTATTTTATCTCTTTATTATTCCGTGGGGGAAACTAAAATGTTTGCCGTGCATGAAGTAACTACAAACAACCTATTAAACAATAAAACCGGGTGCATAAATAACATTTCTGTTTATTGTAACAAGAAAGGGAAGGAGTTCAAAACAACTGGGGGAACGAATCTTTAAAGAATGCATATTACTCAGAAATAATAAAACAAGAACAATTTATCCCTCTTGTAATCTCAGCGTCAGATTACTTCATTATGAAAATCAAATTTAGTGGTTAATAATAACAAAATTAAACTACCTATTTTGAAATAAATTCTGCTAAGTGCTAGTGCAATTCCTTCTATTAGGGTTTCGTACTATACAATAGAGCGAGGTTATTCTGCGTTCAGTTTTATAGTTCCTAATGTAATTTTTTTTTAAACTCGATATTTAATTAGGTAAGAAACTGTTTGTTTCTTTAATCTCGCCTCATATTATACTGATATATGAATCATTGTTTTCATTATTTTTTGTTGAAACACACTATAAGGTAAATAGCATACCAAATTTTTAAATACTTTAATAGTTAAGATTTTGTGACATACCCTGTAAATAATTGAATTATATTAATTTGAACATTATATTATAGAAAATGTGAAAGCGTCCTAAACTCATAGTGTGTTCAAGAGTCTCGTAGAACATTGCAATCCTCTACAACAATCAATAAATTTGACTGGTGATGATTCGGTCACATCAAGGAAGAGAAAGCTTTACTATTATTAAAGAAATACATAAAAAATGTTACGTAAAATGCAAACATTAAATAAAAATAAAAAGAATCATAAATTTTATAAATATTATGTATGAGAAAAAGCAAGGGTTAATTAATAAACTTCAACTGTATTCAATTATTGTATAGAAGACATGAAAAACTGCGAGTGAAAAAAACTATTGGTAAATCCAATTGTGCATGCTCTAAGCGGAATAAAAAAATTACGTATAAGATGATTATAGGGATTTTTTTTAAAGTAGTTTAAATACACACAAGTTTTCACTAAGAAACTAATTGTATACTTCCAATTTTCCAATAATTTTATGTCAATCTTTAATTAAAAATAAAGTTCGGAAAATCCAAAAGTGCACGACTCATATGGTCACTCCACAAATAAAGTCCAAGACGTATTTAAGTATAAATATACTTAAATATATACATCCTACTTACTTTTAGTACGTACTACTATTATTAATTCTGTACTTTTAAAATATTGTAATAAAAATTTCTAGTTATTATAATAATCAAGTATGTATGAAATTTGGTTTTTGGAATATTTTGTATTTGTACAGCGATCTTTTTGAGCCGTTGCAAACAACCAATACAGTATCCACTCACGACGCAGGTTGACGCGAACTGAGTGAGTGAGGTAGTCAGACTGCCGCCGTCTATTTACAAAAAATAAATTAATACAAGGCTGCTAAAACACCGAAAATTTCGAAATTTCGTAGCCGAAAAAAATTAATTATAACTAAACCAAACAAAATTTAACTGCTATATACATTCCATGACTTCCCACATGATAGGTGAAGAGATTAAAAAATTGATTGATTTAAACAATTAATATTTTCAAAATTTATCGTGCTTACCACTCCAAGATAAATCTATATCATAAGCCACTAAAACAATTTTTTTTTTGTAAAAATAACAATTAATCGATTTAAAAACATATTAATAAATTCAACAATCATTTATCTTTCCGACTATTTGCTTTTTGTATAATTTATGTGTTTAATATGATTGTTTGATTTTATGCGACAAAACGTTGGAATCTTGATTTTTAGGCGCTAGTAGAACATCACTACGCGCTTTGCGCTAAGCATGCAGTAGAGCGGATTAATTCAGAAATTTTATCACTTCAAGCCTTACTACAAATAATGTCGAATAACTGTAAATAAGCAGATAATGAGATGAAAGAATACGTGTAGGCCATGGATAATCTGGAAAAGTAATGTAAATACAAAGAAGAGCGTTTGGAATGCCGATTAAAACATTTAAGTGAGCGTCAGTGCTCAATACCAGATTATTTAGAACAATGTGTGTTAATAATTACTCTCTAACACTATAACAGTGACAGACAAAAAAAATGAAAAAGAAGATTATTGTATAAGTATTACTAAAAATAATGCATATGATTAAATAACAATTTAAAAGGACAAAGTAATTATTGCAAGCCTGTTTTTTGAAACGAAGTTCCTTATCGTATGGTACGAATTTGACAAATGGGGGCTAGGCGAGAAAAAGTGTAAGATTTTTCCGTCACGACTCCCTTTCTACAGTACAAGCGAGATGGAATAATATCCAACTCCCTCGCACTTTTTCTTATCTTGCCATAAAAAAAAACATTATTTAAATGACGCTTCATTTTAATAGACGCTAGTAATTCATTTATTTGTATTTTTTAATCAATAATATATATTTTTTAATATTCTACTATGCCAGCGCTTATCTACGATCCTACCTGATGGTAAGTGGTGATGTAGCCTAAGATGGTGAAGCGTACTGACTTAACAAAAGCCTATTCACTATTGCCTTGAAGACACCCACACTGCAATCGGATGGAAAGACAGATGCTGGCATCTTATTCCACCACTTTGCTGTACGCATGATGTACGACGTGGCGAACTGTTTGGTTCGAATGCGTGGTAAGTCAACAACGAAAGGGTGTAGACTGGCTGAACGTCTGGTTGTCTGATGGTGGAAGGGAGAGGGAGGAATTAAATTATGCAATTCCTGCGTACACTCTCCGAAATGCATCCTGTAGAAAACCGAAAGGCTAGCTACTTAGCGTCTGTTTTCGAGGCTGGTAAGATTGTTTTTAACCAAATTCGGGTTACCAATAAGCCTCTTAGCACGCTTTTCCATTGAGTCCATTGCTGCTAGGCGGCATTTTGCAACACCAGCCCATGTATGGCAGCAATACTCCATGCACGACCGGACTTGCGCTTTATATAAAGTAAGCAGCTGTCCCGGCGTGAACTATCACCACACCTTTGCAAGGACTCCCAGCTTCCTCCGCAGCTGCTTTGGCCTTGGACTAAATGAACCACCCGAAGTTCAGATTTGAGGATATCTCAAACCCTAACAACTGAAGGCTGTCGGTATATTCCAGTGATACATTTCGGAAAGAAGGAGCCAAGGTAAGTTGCATCGCCCCATTCGGTGACTGCCTGTAGTGTGAGATTCACACGCTCTACCATAGCTTCTCTTTCAGACTGGATTTGATCCCGACTGGCCCGCGGACTTTGTTGGTATCTCTTCACAACTGTGCTATCGTCTGTATACCCATTGATACCGGTCATAAGCAGATCAATAATATGCAGCAGGAAGAGAGTTGTGGAGATAACGGACTCCTGAGGAACACCGGCGTTAGTCGCCATAGGATCGGATGAGCAGCCATCGACGACGACCTGAAGAGACCGTTCACTCAGAAAGTCCTTTACCCATTCAATCAGACCAGGGGATAAGCCGTACGCTGGAAGCTTACCCAAAAGGCTAGTGTGCCCAACTCTGTCGAAGGCCTTCGAGACATCAAGGGAAACAGCAAGTGCTTCCCCACTGTTCTCGAAAGACTCGCCCCAAACGTGTATAATGCGTTTATCAATAATTATATAATACGAAGGAACTTCATTGCAACCTAGTGTTCCGCGACACTCACGCATGTTTTTATTTTTGCCCTAATGGTATATAATTTTATATAATTTTAGAGACAGAATAAACAAAAATAAATTATTTAAATTAAATATATTATATTAGATTCATCATCATCATCATCATTACAGCCCTTCACAAGTCCACTGCTGAACATAGGCCTCCCCCAAAGAATGCCACAAAACACGGTCCTGAGCCACCTGCATCCATCGACTTCCTGCATGTCTTACCAGGTCGTCTCTCCATCTCGTGGGGGGACGCCCTTCACTTCGCCTACCGGTACGAGGCTGCCACTCGAGAACCTTTCTTCCCCATCGGTTGTCGGTTCTTCGAGCTATATGGCCGGCCCACTGCCACTTCAGCTTACTAATCCGTTGGGCTATGTCGGTCACTCTGGTTCTACTGCGGATACCCTCATTCCTAAGTTTATCACGCAGAGAAACTCCGAGCATAGCCCTCTCCATAGCTCGCTGAGCGACCTTGAGCTTCCTCATACGGCCAGCAGTGAAGGATATTCATATTAGATTATAATTTTAAAATACAAGAACTTTTGTCGGATATATACATTTAGTGACCCTGAAAGAAGCACTCCGAAAAATTAAATCTGGACATAAAATTAATAATAACTACGTGTGCCAAACTACTAAAATTGTTTGGGTTTTCAAAAATCATATATCCAAATCTCCAGTATGTTCAAGTTATGTTCAAGTGAGTCCAATCGTTTCACCAACTTACAGATTGGCTCAACACTTATCGAAAATAATTTCACCGCTCAAAGAGCACATAAGAGCACAAACCAAGGCTTCCTATAATTTTATTGGCGAGACGTACATCTGGCAGACAAAAAAACTATGGTCAGTTTTGTTGTGCAATCACTGTTCACATGCTTACCATGTAGAAGACTGCATCTCAGTTGTAACTAGAAAACTATAAGAAAACAATATGCCCGTAGAATATGTAGTATTACTTAGACACTGCCTTACGTTTGGCTGTTTATTGTGGAAAGACGAGCTTTACAAGCATATAGATGCAAATGCGTTGTCAGCCGTGAAGACTAAGATGGAATGCCTCTTCTCCAGTAAAAATGATCTACGACAGTTAACAACTGGCCGCTGAGCTCCAACACGTCAAGCAAGTTTGGCACAACAAAAAGCTTCGGGTCCCGCACCTACGTCACAGTGAACGTGTGAAACTGGTCATATTCGCGCGTATGCCTGCTGTTCTGCAATATTTCAGAGGTGAAACTGACAAGGTTGGCTACATATTGAAGCATACATCCATTAAAACATACTTCAAGCTGCCGAAAAAGATTAGTCAGTTTTTACCATCAGTCAAGTTTAATATCCCTCTACAAGATGCAGGAGTGTATAAGCTTGATCGTAAATTTGTTTCTCTTACACATAACAAACAATTTACGCGGGTTTTACTTTTAGTTCGTTCTATATAAGAGAGGCCGCATTCACAATCAAGCTTTAAGGCTCAAAAAAGTGTATAAATGAACACAGCTGATGTGAAGAATTAACGCTCCGGGAAGTTTATCCCCATCACTACATCAAATTTAGTAGACCGTAAATTCAAAGGACAAGATGGCTAGCATCTGCTTGAGATACTATAACTAATAAAATTAGATTCCAATCCAATCATACAACTGCTAGACTCAAGATCTCAAGATTTTCTACGTGGTAGAGCCATGCTGCAGCTATATTATGGTTGTAGCACGAATGGGTTGGCTCGACCGGGGAAGGACAACGCTCTCACATAAAACCAGCGTAAAATATCAGTTTAACGCTGCTGTGTTTCGTATGGTGAGTGTAGAGAACCGGAGACCCTTTTTTACTGGCAAAGAGGCATTCCATCTTAGTCCTCACGGGTTACAACGCATCTGCATCTTGAGTCTTTATTGAGGATAGATGTAGATGTCTATGGGTCACAGTGACCACTTACCATCAGGTGGACTGTGTGCTCGTTTGTCACCCGATCCTATAAAAAAAAAAGGTACTATGAGTTCATACTGCGTTCATACAGCTGACTAAAAATTAATAATTTTAATCTGACGGTACTTTAATAACGACACTGGGACGTTGAGCACCCCAGTCTTCGTGACCTGGGTGCTGTAAAGTACTTGAAACGTTGAAACTATAAAATAAATTAATATACGCGATAAAATCCGTAAAATCTAGTTTCAATTGAACGTGACATGTATTATTATACAATTTAAATTTGAAATACGAGTATATTGTAACGATTATAATAACATATTTCACTTATTTGACATAAATAACTTAATTAACCCTAGATTCTTAAACATTTGTCTTACAGACCACGCAAAACACGTCAACTCTAAAAACATTTAAAATGAATAAATCGAAAGTTCAATTCGTCAGTATCTTCCTAGATGTTTGTCGATAATTTTAGAAGTTAAGTATTATTTTGCCTACTCTACAATATATAAACCTACTGATATTATGAACGTGAAAATTTGTGAGGATGTACTGAGACTTCTGTTACTAACGTTGATTTTATTTAATATAAGAAAATCATCATGTATACTGAACTTTTCCAGCTTTGTTATAAAAATATTATGATTAGTATTGTCAAATGCTTTAAAAAAGTCGTTATACACGGTATCAACCTGATACCCAGCATCTAATGCATTTAAAATAAAATCAGTATACGTCACACGATTTGTTAACAGTTAGAATAGAAATTGCGCGGATTGAACTCCGTTTTTGTAGTCGCGACACTTCTACTTGAAATAAAAATAAAGAGAATTGCTACGTAATTTACCTACAGTGAGAGAAAATTAGTCTGGCCCACCAGGAATGGTAAATGAAATAGGTAAACTCACGGTTAGCAGCAGCGGCAGTCAACTTCAACTTGGCTTCAACAATATCTTCGGATGTGGAAGGCTTCAGTCTTCCTTGACCACACTCCTACGTGATTATGTAGTCTATGCACACAGCTGGGTCGACCCGCCACACTCACTAACGCTTAATTACATTGATTTTAATTTGGAAGGTTTAGAAAGAACAGCCATTACCGATGCAGTTCGTCTTGAGTCTTGATTATATGTGGGTATCGATCGCGTCGACTTCTTTTGCAGACGCTTTTGTTGTAGGCCAATAGATGGCGCCATAAGTTTTGTTTTGCATATAATTGGAAGAAAGGATTTGATAGAAAAGTAAGGAAGGCAAGCCAGTACATAATTCCCCCCACTTGAAATCGTTTCAGATTTCATGAGTAATAATAGCAGTTCTCCGTATAAAACTAAATACTTCATGAAATAGAAACTGACTTAGAATAATATCTACCTAGCTATAATATTAATACTTGAATTTGAGTTGCATACCTATTAGAAAGGTATGTAAGGCAACAAAATTTAATAACTAACTATACCTTCATGCTAAATAGCAAAAAAACTATAATATTAATTATGAGAAAAAATTGACTTTTTTGTTATAAGTATAGCTATATATTATTGATTTAAAGGTAGAGGACACAGTTTATTTACCGGTCTCTTAAGGAGTCCATTAGTAGTCCGTAGGGTGACCACGCGCACTACACCGTCTTTGCCGGGATGCACTTCTTGAACTCTACCTGAACGCCACTCTAGTGGTGGTAAATTGCTATCGACAATTAGTACAATATCTCCGACATGAGTATTTGGTTGTTCTCGAAACCATTTCGCGCATTGCTGTAAGGTATGGAGATAATCGCGTTGCCAAATATGCCAAAAAGACTGTGTAAGATTTTGCAACATCTGCCAGCGGGCCCGAGGTGGAACATATTCATTAGAGAGTTCAGGTTCTGCTAACAATATTAGAGAACCATGGACCAAAAAATGACCAGGTGTAAGAATATCGACCTCATTAGGATCCGGGGATAGACAGCACAACGGTCGCGAGTTAAGTACGGCCTCGACTTTAGTAAGAATTGTTATGAGCTCATCCAATGTCAATACTTGTGACCCTATAACGCGTTTTAAGTGAAATTGCATTGATCTTAAACCGCTCTCAAATATGCTACCAAAATTACTCCCGGTAGGAGGGTTCAGTCACCAGACAATGCTTCGTTTCGCAAGACTAGACTCAAGCGAATCCTTATTCTTACAAACCATTTGTTATGGTTCGTTAAGGTAACGGCAGGCACCAATAAAGTTAGTGCCGCAGTCGGTCACTATGAGGTGCAAAGGCCACGATGTGATACGAAGCGATCTAATGCCGCAAGAAAAGCAGAAGTCGATAGCTCGGTTACTGCCTCAAGATGGATAGCCTTTACCGCGAGGCAAACGAATACACACACGTAGGCCTTGTAAGTACGAGCGTTTCGTCTTCGACTTTCCTTCACCATGAATGGACCAGCAAAGTCGATTCCCACATTTTGGAAACACCGCGTCGGTTGTACTCTTGGTGAAGGAAGATTTCCCACTAAAGGCTGACAAGCAACCGGCTTTACTTTAAAAAAATGCTATGCATTTAGATAAATGCGACTGAATTAAGTTACGGATGCTAAGTATCCAATATCTACGCTGAATAATCGATTGAAGAGTACGAGGACCACTGTGTAAGTAATTGACATGAAAGTGATCTATGATCAACAAGGATAAGCGTGAAGCCTTTGGCAACAATACGGGATGTTTTACTGTTGCCGGTAGATGAGAGTGCTTTAGACGGCCCCCCACTTGCAGCAATCCCGCATCATTAATAAATGGACTCAGTTTTTAACGGATTTGGTGGTGTTGACTTCATCTGTAAGATGAAGTTTTTGTTCATGTCGAACCATATAGACGATAGACTGCTCCAGCTCTGATACACTCAGGAAGTTCTTAGTTTTATAGTTTCGTTTGAACGCTGCTACAGCACGCAGACACCAAGCTAGCACACGCTGGACGCGGGATAGTGTAGAGTAGCGGTCTAACAGTCCACTAATAAAGTCAAACTCAGCAGAGCTAGTATTCGTTTGAGATACATGAGCAGTAGAGCGCAACTCGGGTACGGAATCTTGTGATTCCCACTTGCAATTTACTGACCAAGTGGAAGACTCGTTAGCCAGCCAATTTGGACCTGACCACCACGTACAACATGTCGCTAGCTGTGAACCACTAAGACCTCGACTGCAATGATCGGCAGGATTATCATATGTCGATACGTGTTGCCAGCTATCAACTGATACATCGTCGATGATTTTCGCAACGCGATGTGAAACAAAAGTCTTCAGTTTATGAGGTTCCATGTGTAACCATGCTTGAACCGTGTTACTATCAGTAAAGGCAATCACTTTACTGAGAGGGATTTTATCTCGCATCAAGTTTTGCATGTGCTTAAGAACTCGCCCTAGAAGGACAGCACCGCAAAGCTCTAGACGGTTAACCGTTAATGGTTTTAGGGGTGCAACTTTTGATTATGCAATCAAAAGATGCGTGTTAAAATGGTTGCCACGAACTGTCCTCAAGTACACACAACATCTTTTTCGGCGGTAGGTGTAGAAAAAGTCGACATTGTGCTTCTAAGTTTAATCTAAATTAAAGTTATATTTAATTACATTTATTTCACTGTTCTACGTATAACTTAAATTACTTACAGTTCAGTTTAATGAAATATAAGGTGCACAGTTTAATGTTGTAATTTTGCGTTTGTACCAACCTACCGGCTAACCTACAAACTATCTGCTTATTCACTTCACAAAATTTCTTATTGACTTCACTGCACACTAAAATGGCATCATACGACATGGTATTGTAAAATCAGCTAACCATTGAAGCTAACCTGTTGAAGAAATTATCCGATTTTGAATCCCTACTCAAGCCATCAACAACACAGGCAAGCACCTCCGCTTCACGTCTTCAGCAGGAATTTCAGGAGTTCAAAGCTCAAGTCTGGAGCATAATGAGTTTACTTCGACAACAAATATCCGAGTGTGCAATGTCGATCGAAATAATTGAGATGAGACACGTAGGAAATATCTCTTGTTTCATGGAGTACCAGAGGATACTGCTGGAAGCCTCTCTGATTATTTTGTTGAAATATTCTCAAATAAGTTTGGGCTTCAAAATGTTACTAGTGATGCTCTGAAAGTATGTCATCGTCTCGGCAAAATCACTGAAGGCAAGTGTCGACCCATATTAGTACGCTTCTCTAAACCTTTACTTAGATCGACTATTTGGAGAAAAAGGTGTGTTTTAAGGGTACATCTGTTGTTGTAACAGAGTTCTTAACTCGCCAACGACAGTCTCTCTTCCTACTTGCTCGCAAACGCTTGGGCATACGCAACTGCTGGACCACAGATGGCAATATTTTTATTATGACACAGGACGGTACGCGTCATCGTATTTGTCGTGAGGAGGATCTTGCTATTTTCGCTGATACTACGAAAAAGCAACCAGCCTCTGCAGAGAAAAGTCCGAACTATCAGGCAACTCCCCTTGTGACCACGGCTTCCTCAGAGCAACATTTGAGAGCGAAGAGATCTGCCCGTGTTAAGAAGTGATAAGTAGTATTTGTTACTTTATACTGGTTATAATAAAATGGTGTTGTTTTCTGATTATATACTTCAAAGATTATACATTGTTTTTTGCCCTGTCTTTTGCACTTATTATGAATTTGTGTATTGTTCTAGGTCCAGTTCTTATTGTTAGGGTTAGTTTTTATTGTTTACAATTGTTTATAGCTTGCTTTTTATTTATTTGTATATGTTTATAATGTGCTAGAGTAAGTGAATGTCATAGATAAATATATATGTAGCAAGCTGGTGAATGTTTACAATTTAACATAACTCATAGCTACAAACCACAAGATATTTGTAATCTATGACTTTTTTAGTCTTAACTCATTATTGTCTTGCGCTGGACTCTTAGCTTTTTGCCAGTCCAATTCTTTCGCTTCAATTTTGTATTTTTTTTCTTTTTAAGGCGTTGTTCTATTAGTTGTTTTTAGTACTATTTTTATTTAGGGTTGCTATTTTTAATTATGATTGATATGTATACAATACAAATAACTGCAAATTATTGTCTTATGTTACATTTAACTAATGTATATTTTAAATTGTGTAACTTTTGTTGATAAACTGTTGTTATTATAATTTATTAGCTGATAACCGACGCGTTGCTGCCTTAGAAAATAATTGTCGAAATATCGTTTTTAAATTTGGAAGTTATATTGTTTAATCAGGTCTTTCAAATAAATTTGTTGGTATGATACGTGCACCACCTATTGTAAGTTAGTAGTAGTATGCCTATAACCTTAAGTGTAAGCAATAAGTAGACAAAATTTTAGTGAAATCTGATTAACGATATGGCAGTACATAAAACACGAACAAGCAAAAATTAATTTTTATATATTAGATGTACATTCTATTGAGTTTGATAATATGTTTTCTGCTGGGTTAGCCGTAGGGATTGATATTTTTTTAGTGCTCGTATTATTATTTTTCTGGTATTTACTCATTAGTATTTTGTATTTAAATATATATATATATATATATATATATATATATATATATATATTGTATATATCTTATATATCGTAATACAGTATTTTTAAGTAGGTACATATCTTATGCTGTTCTAATTTATATTACGGTATGTTGTCTGATTCATTCTATTCTGCTTGCGATTCTTCTGCATACTTGGATTCTTTTGATGAACCTGAAACTCTGCGTGATTTGCTAAATAACTCTTTTGTTAACTTTATCTCTTCGTTCAACGTTTGCCATATTAATGCACAGAGTATTCCCTCACATTATGCTGATCTTTTAGAGACTTTCTCCTCTTCTTTTTCAACTGTGCAGGCCATTCCTATTTCGGAAAGTTGGCTTAAGCCTTCACTTTCAACTTTATACTTCAGCTTACTCGGATTTATCTTAATCAGGAATGACAGAATTGGCAAGGGTGGAGGTGGCGTCGCCATTTACCTTCATTCTAACCTTTCTTTTTCGATTATTGCTTCGTCACCTTCACAATATTCTGCCTCTGCCGAATATTTATTCCTGGAAATTCAGGTGGGACGTTCCCGGCTTGATCTGGGTGTCGTTTACTGTCCCCCTTCTCTAGGATATTTCTCTAGCTTAGAAACCGTCATGGAATCTCTCAGTGCGGACTACTTACATCACATTATCATGGGCAATTTTAATACTGACCTTCTCAAAACTTCTACCCAAAGGACTAAACTCCTTAATATCCTGTCCTCAGTTAACCTTTCCATTCTTCCTTGCTCTCCGACACACCACAATCCTGATTCTCCAGAGACTTGGCTTGATTTAATCATAATCTCCTCTCCTCAATTAGTAGTTAACTATGGTCAGTTGTCTGCTTCCGAATTTTCGCGCCATGATTTACTTTACCTTGCATATAAACTAAAACCACCTAAATCTAAACCGAACACCATCTTAATACGAAATTTTGCCAGAATGAACCCTGCTAGTTTAGAAAATGATGCGTCGAATATAGATTTTTCTCCGGTGTATGGTGCGTCTTCAGTGGACGACAAAGTCTCAACTTTCACTGATTTAACTCTGAAACTCTTTGATGTCCATGCACCGGTGAGAGCTATTAGAGTTAAGCGACCCCCAGCTCCGTGGATTACGAGGGGAGTACGCATGGCAATGATTCGACGTGATAGGGCTTTGAGAAAATTCAAGCGTGACAGGTGTGATGACAACTGCCGTTTGTATAAAGTGGCTCGCAATCGCTGTAACCACATGGTAAGGGCAGCGAAGCGTTGCTATTTTCATGAAAATATTTCTAACTCTTCTTCGGCCGATGTATGGAAGTTTCTCAAATCTCTTGGTATTGGTAATCACTCTGAAAAAAGTCATAACATTTCTTTTCCTCTTAATGATCTTAATTCTCATTTTTCATCTGGCTCTACATTGTCTCCTATCATTAAGTCCACTACAATTTCAGAAATTACTTCTTTGGCCACATCTCAACATGAACCATTTTTATTCTCGTTTGTCTCTGTCGACCAAGTTCGTAAAACTTTTGTATCTATTAAATCCAAAGCAGTAAGCTGTGATAATGTAAGTCGCCTTATGATCTCTTCTGTTCTAGAAATTTTTTATCGCAGTCATAACTCACATAATCAATTTTTCTTTGTTGTCCGGGGTCTTTCCTGCCCCTTGGCGTAAAGCTTATATTATCCCTCTTCCCAAAATTGCAAACCCCACTCAACTCAACAACTATAGACCTATTTCTATCTTACCCTTCCTATCAAAACTTCTTGAATCTATAGTTCACCAACAATTGTATGCTTTTATTTGTAGAAATAACTTACTATCTCAGTTCCAATCTGGCTTTCGGCCTGGACACAGCATGACCAGCGCACTTCTCAAAGTCACAGAGGACATTAGGGAGGGCATGGAGAATAGAAAGGTCACAGTACTTGTATTGATTGATTTTACAAATGCGTTCAACATGGTTGACCATGATATTCTCCTTGCCATGCTTCAAAATCTCAAATTTTCGACTACTGTTGTAGACTGGTTTTCTTCCTACCTTTGTGGCCGTCAGAAAACTGTCATTAATGGTCGTGACATTTCTGACTGGTGTCAGCTCTCCACTGGCGTGCCACAAGGTGGAATATTATCTCCACTTCTGTTCTCCATTTTTATTAACTTTCTCTCTTCTCAACTTAGCTGCTCTCACGCCATTGCCAGACTCAATATGGATTTAACAAATCTCCACAGTTGGTCTCGTAAGTTTGGTATTGGTGTGAACCCCAATAAATGCCAAGCTATAATAATCGGCAGTGCTCAACAACTATGTAAGCTTGACGTCCAGTGCGTTCCACCTGTCACGTTTGATAGTTCTATCATACCTTATTCTGACAGCGTTAAAAATCTGGGTATCTACTTTGACACAACCTTAAGTTGGTCCACCCAAATTCAGAATATTAGTGGTTCTGTTTTAGCTAAGCTCTGTGCTTTGAACCGTCTTAGGAACTTTCTTCCGGTCAAGGTAAAGATAACTCTGGTGCAATCTCTTATTTTGCCTATTATTGACTATGCTGATGTTTGTTTTCCTGATCTCAATAACTGTATCCGTTTTATTTTTCGTCTTCGCAAGTTTGATCATGTATCCTCATTTCGCACACAGCTTAAATGGCTTCCAATTCGTCAGCGAAGACACATTAGGATACTTAACACAGTTTTCTCTATTTTATTCGATAACCACTATCCAAATTATCTAAAACATAAGTTTCAGTTTCTGCGGGACACTCATGACAGACAGCTTCGTTCATCGGAGACTCTTGCTCTCTCTATTCCCCTTTACCGTTCGAGTTTCACATCTTCATCGTTCGCTGTCCAAGCCGCACGCCTATGGAATGACCTGCCTGAAAAAATAAGACAACGTACCTGCAAACAAACATTTAAAAAGAACATTCGAGATCATTTTCTAAAACTGCTTTACAACTGCTAAGTCCCATCATCATTAGTATATTACGTATCTTTATGTATCTTGTATTTATATTATATTTTATTATAGTATATAAATTTATATACTTGTGTATATGTATGTATCTATGTATATGTATGTATATATGTATATGTATGTATAATATGTATATGTATGTGTGTATGCATATTTCTTTATAACCGCCTTCGTAGTTATATCACTGTCTTAAGGTTGACTGGCAGAGAATGCTTTTAGTATTAAGTCCGCCTTTTCTTCCTTTACTTAATGTCTAAGGTTCAATAAAGTTTAAATAAAAATAAAATAAAAATCCATGTCATGTCAATACATAAAATTATTAGCTCACAAATATATTTTATTTAAAACGTAAATATTATAAATTCTGTTTGCTTCTTAACTAAATGTATAAATAATTCTACCTACCTGTGAGTGTTTTAAACCTAATCTTATAACAATTACAACAACTTTATATCCTCACTTCACTACATTATGGATGCATCAATCAAAAACATTATGTCCAACTTCATGGAAGTGTTTCACAAAAGGATGAATGCTTTTGAGGAAGAGTTACGGAAGGCGCCCAGTTCAACTCCTAGTACTATTTCCCTTGCTGCTGATTATGCATCTTTTAAAACATTTGTTGGACCAGCACTAAATAGTCTTCAGCAGCAGATGGAGTTGCTTGCCCGTAATGCTAACAACATGGAAATGCGGAGCCGTAGGAAGATATTGCTGCTCCATGGGGTTCCAGAGGTAACCGGTTCCGCCTTAGCTGTTGTCAAGGTTCTACACAATCATTTGAAGTTAAGTGACTGTTCTATTAATGATATAAAGCGGTGTCACAGAATGGGTCGACCTACAGCTCCTTACAAGCTTCAACCTATCTTGGTGAAATTCCTGGACGTAGCGTTGCGAGATAAAATCTGGTACGCAAAATCACAACTTAAAGGCTCTGGTATCACAGTGTCTGAATTTTTGACAAAGTTTCGACATCATGTTTTTGTAGCCACTTGTGAAAAATTTGGTGTCTCCAATTGCTGGACGAAAGACGGTTGTGTTTATGTGTTAACGCCAAGTGGTTCTCGACATCGCATATTTTGTCTGAATGACTTAAATAAAATAGTCGACCAGGCCAGTCCAAAACCAGTGTCTGTTCCTAAAACTGCAACGGCGAAGCCCAAGCGAGGTCAGATAGCTAAAAAGTGATCCCATTGGGATATTTGTATACAATACGTAGGCCTTTTATTTTTAACTTCATTTTTGTCTAATTTTAACTATTCTAAAACTTCATTTAATTATAATTAAGATTCTATATATTATGCTATCAACCGTGACATAAAGTAGTAAAGTGTTTTTTTTCCTTTTATTATTTTCTATTTTTCTCAAGACATTTAAATTATTAACTTATGTGAAATTTATTTACGTTAAATGTTAAACCTAACTGATATAGCACAGATTATACATTATACAGCTTAAGGATTATGATAACGTTTTGTTCCGGTTCGTTATAGCACTTTATTCCTTTCAAATTATATGTATTTTTTCCACTTTTGTATTTACTGTTTAAATTATTGCTTTATTTGTATATAAATTCATGTTACTAGAGATAAAGTGTTGTAAGAAAATTTATATAAATTAGTATTAAACACTCAACTGGCAGGTGGTCAGGATTGCTTAGTTTTTTTTCTTTAGTTGTTAGATTTGTAGGTAATTCAATTTTAATTTATTTTTATATATACATACATTTTATTTACTTATTTATTCATATATAAATACGTACATATATTATTAATTGCAATGTCTTATTTAGATAACAGTAGTGATCTTGAAGGTTATTTAACTGCAGAGAGTGGTGATGGCAGTTTCACTAATTCTCTGTCTCTCTCTGAAATTCTCGTCTCGCATTTTTCTGATGTATCGAAAAATTTCAATGTGGTTCATATAAATACACAAAACATTCCAGCTCATTTCCCAGATATGCTAGCAATCTTTGACTGTGAAGACATTCACGCTATTCTTGTGTCCGAATCATGGCTCAAACCGTACCTTCCTTCAACTTCTTATTCACTACCGGGCTTCCAGCTCATAAGAAATGATCGTGCTGTAGGCGGTGGTGGAGGAGTTGCTATATATCTTCGTGCATATATCCCTTTTTCTGTGATTGATATGCCAACACAGCCGCCTCCGTCTAATGCAGGCGAACGCCTTTTTGTAGAGGTAGAGCTGAATTATACCAAAGTCCTGCTCGGGGTATACTATTGTCCCTCTTCACGTATAAACTACTTTACTTCTTTCGAAAATATTCTTGAAAATATTCTTCCTTGTATTCTCACACAATTATTATGGGTTATTTTAATACATGTCTCTTGAAACAAGATCCCCGTTCCACCTCCCTTCAATCGATTGCAGATTCCACTAATCTCTTTATTCTGCCTCTAAAGGCAACACATCATTTTTCTAATTGTAGTCCATCACTTCTTGACCTAATTTTTGTATCTTCCACTGAACTAGTCTCTTAACATGGTCAATGCTCAGCCGATGCGTTCTCTTATCATGATCTAATATTTATTTTTTATAAAATACGTCCTCCTAAAATTAAGTCAAAATTCCTTCTGCGACGCAATTTTGGTGGTATGAATATTAATAGTCTTCCCGAAGATGCTTCAAATATTGGTTGGTCGCCACTTTACAATGCAGAATCGGTAGATGACAAGGTAGTATTGTTTACGAATAAACAATACTACCTTGTGTCGTGAACGTCAAAATGAAACACCTTCCTTCGCCGTGGTTAACGGAAGAAATTAAAATCTTATTAAATAAAAAAGCTGCAGCTAAGTCAAAATATAAATGCAAACCTACAGACATAAACTGGGAAAAATATGTTACTATCCGAAATCACTGTAATAGGTTGTGTAGGAATGCTCATCGCCATTATTTCCATGAATCAATTCAGAATGATGATCCAGCTAAAGTCTGGAAATTTCTCAGAGCAATGGGGATTGGAAAATCACGTAGGGATACATTACCTAAAGATTTAAATATTGATTTACTGAATCGACAATTCTCATCTTCACCTGACGTTAATGGGGCACTTAAATTAAATACATTAAATCACCTTTTAACACTTCCAACTCCTAATCATTCACGTTTTGTCTTCAATCAATTCACTGTTTGTGATGTTAAGAAGAGCATTTTGTCCATTACTTTCAACGCTATTGGCGACGATTGTATCAGCCGTAATATGATCCTTCCAATTCTTGATATAATCATTCTAATCCTATGTCATATCCTTAATTCCTCAATTTCTTGTAGTGTTTTCCCTTCAACCTGGAAAGATGCTCAAATTATACCATAAACATAAACATAAACATAAACACTCACGCCTGTCACCCAGAGGGGTAGGCAGAGATTATGGACTTCCATTTGGCACGATCCTGACACACCTCTCTCGCTTCCTCCACATCCATATACCTACGCATACACGCTCGTCGGTTAAAGGTACTCTTGATTTGGCCCATTTTTAATATATCGCCAATTTGGTCGATAAACTTTCGCCTAGGGCGACCCTTCCCGACTATGCCGTTCACCTCTGCAACATATTAAATTAATATCAAATTATACCAATACCTAAAAAATTAAATCCTGCATCATTCTTTGATTTTCGCCCTATATCCATATTACCATTCCTGTCCAAAGTCCTTGAAAGGCTTGTGTCTATTCAGTTTAACGCTTTCCTTTGTAATAATCACCTTTTAAATCGTCTACAATCTGGTTTTCGTCGGGGGCATAGCACTACCACAGCATTAGTCAATATTACGGAAGATATCAGATATGGCATGGAGAACGGTAAGTTAACTGTACTTACTTTACTAGATTTTAGTAATGCATTTAATTCTGTCCATTACGACATTTTACTGGGCATATTAAGCTCTCTTAATATATCTCCAACGGTAGTTGAATGGTTTCGAAGTTACCTGTTTGGGCGCCGGCAACGCTTACGTATTAATGATACATTCTCATCATGGTGTAGCACCATTGCTGGTGTCCCACAGGGTGGCGTTTTATCACCTTTGCTTTTTTCAGTTTTTATTAACTCAATATCCACTAAAATAAATTCTTCCTATCACTTATATGCAGATGATTTTCAGATATATTCACAAGCTACTCCTAGTGACTTAGCTGTAGCTATTAACACAATAAATAGTGACCTAGCAATCATTTTGGAATGGAGCAGAAATTATGGTTTCAAAATTAACCAACTAAAGACACAACTAATTATTATACGTTCTCCGCATATGCTTACAAAATGCAATTTACCACAAGAAACCAAAGTTGTATTTGATGGTAATATAATCCCAACCAGTGACACTGTCAAAAACTTGGGTGTATTCATCGATAAAACTTTATCTTGGGGTCCTCAGTTACAGGACGTAAAATTTTTGCAGCTGCTCATTCTTTGAGAAGACTACGAAACTTTTTACCAACTGCCACTAAGATTGCGCTTGCGCAAACTCTTCTGCTTCCAATACTCGATTATGCAGATGTCAGCTATCTTGATCTCACTGAAATGCAACTTGATAAACTTGAGCGACTTCAAAATTTTTGTATAAGATTCATATTTGGTTTGCGTAAATATGATCATGTGTCAGATTTTCGTAACGCAAGTGGTTGCCAATTTGCCTTTGCCGGAATGCTCATATTCTCTCACTTCTTTATAATATTCTTTTTAATCCTTTCTATCCTTCTTACCTAAAAAATCGGTTTGAATTCCTCAATGAATCACATTTGAGACATTTGAGATCATCAGAAAATTTGATATTAAAATTGCCAGCCCACACTACCAAATTTTTGGACAGGTCGTTCACAATACAAGCTGTTCGATTATGGAATGACTTGCCGTTATCATCAAGACGCGTTCAATCCCTACCGGTTTTTAAGAAACATGTACATGATTACTTTTCTCAACTTTGATTCTATCTAATTCATTTGTATATAATTATTCTCCTTTATTTAGTTACAATATTTGTTAAACTTGGCACTTTTATGTTATATGTAATAGTTTTAAAGTATATATTTGTACTTTTATATATTTATATTTATAAAAATATATATTTATTTGTATATTTATACATATATATTAATAAGTATATATGTATTTATCTTATCTATGTAGTTACTTGTCTAACATTACATATTTTTATTTTATGGCTTTAATAAAAATAATGTTATTTTGTCAGCAAACCACACACGTTTTTATTGTTTTCTTGCAATGTCAATCCAAAGGTTGTCTGAAAGAGATCGCTCTTAGCGATAAGACCGCCTATTGTACCACATTTCTTTTTCTCATTTTTTAGTAATATTTTTTTTAGTTTTTGGCGTACAATAAAGTGTTATCTATCTATCTATCTATCCATATGCCTTTGAAAAGCCATCACAAAACCCAATCAATTGATAACACTTGGCGTCATCATATGTAACTCTACGAGTCAGTTTAATCTGTTTAACATGTTGCATTTCAGAGACAAAGTTGTGCCATTGGTGAGCAACCTCAGGCGGAACGGGTTCGTCCCAAATTAGCTGAAGGCGCCACATGTCTTGAAGCAATAGTTTGGCTATTAGAACAACAGGAGTGAGCCAACCAATTGGGTCATATTTGCGAGTGATATTTGATAATATTGCACGCTTTGTTAAATTGGATCGAACCCGGACACTGAATAATTAAAGAAGTCTTCTACGGGGTCCCACTACATACAAAGAATTTTAAGAATATGGTCGTGACTTTCGTCACAAAAAGCCCTAGGTACTTGACAATGTTCAGTCGGTAGAGCTGCAATAAACTCGACCGAATTACTACTCCATTTACGCAGCTCAAATTGCGCACAGCTCAGTAGTTTAATAAGTTCATCTTTGAGCTTAATTGCCTGTTTAAGAGATGGCGCTCCGGTTGTTATGTCGTCCATAAAAGTGTCATGACGTATAACGTCAGCCGCTTGAGGATACTCGACCGCTAATTGATGCAGAGTACCAATGGCTAAGTATGGTGAACTGGTCACACCTATGTCACGGTATTTAATTCTAACTCACGCACGGGATCAGCTGGAGAGTTTCTCCACAACACGTGTTGCCACCTTCGATCATCCGGACGCAAATCTATATTGTGATACATTTTCGAAATATCGGATGTGAACACTATTGCGTGAAGACGAAATTTTGTCAGTACATCAACAATGTCATTTTAAAACTTAGGCCCAGTTTACACGATATCATTTAAAGATTTTCCGTTCGTCGTTCTGGCACTTGCAACAAAAACGACACGTAGTTTTGTCGTAGTACTCTCTGGGCAGAGTACACAATGATGCGGAATTACAAATTTGCCTGATCCAACGTCTGCGGGTTGCATATGGCCCAGATCTAAATATTCAGTCATAAAATCAGAATAGTCCCATTTTAACTCTACATTGCGCTCAAGTCGCTTTTCGAGTTTGAATAAGCGTGATTTTGCCATCTCGAAAGATTCACCCTGATCATCACAAGTCTTCTTCAGTAACAAAGGAACGACGTAACGACCGTCAGGTTTACGTGGCACAAGAGTAGAGTAGAGTTCTTCGCATTTAACATCTTCAGGGTTCGATGTAAATATTTTCGGTGGTTCTTCGACCTCCCAAAAACGCTTGACCACGTCATTCAAAAGCCGGGTGGAAGTAACGAGGGAAGAAACCATAGGTGGAGGGTGACAGCTGTGATCAATTTTGCCAGTGAGCACCCACCTAAAGACACTATGTAGCGCGACTGGTAAACCAGGACCTATCTCTAGGCGTTGGCCATCATAAATTTTATGGAATCGCTCTGCGCCCAGCAGCATGTCTATTTTAGAGGGTTTGTCGAACTGTTTGTCTGCTAAAACTAGATGTTTAAAATTTTCACGAACCTCAGAAGGTACTTCTACAACAGGCATTTTACTTGTTATTGTATTCATTATTATGGCATTAATAGTGAAGTTTGGACTATCAGAATCTGTTGACATTACCACGCATGAAGTTTCACCCTTTATTTGATGAACTACATTTTTTCCTAAACCTGCTAGAGCTAAATTGCAGCGGCGAATGGGCAACCCTAAGCGTTAAGCGAGTGATAACGTCATAAAACTATCCTGAGGTCCACTATCAATAAGTGCGCGGGCGGTAGTACACTGAGCGGGAGCACTGCAACCACGCACGCGCACTACACATGTGCCGAGCAAAACGAGAGCACGACTATGACCAACGTGAGCGCTGGTAGTCACGGAGCTCGCAGTCGCGGTCAAGTCGTCAACCGTAACTACTGTTTTGTCGCTAGTCTTGTCAGTGGAGTAACACGGAACAGCTACAATGGTAGTCTTATCGTGGAGCAACGAATGATGATGCTCACCACAAGTTGAGCATATAATTTTTGAAAAACGTTTATCTGCATTATGATTTAAACGTAAACAATTCATGCAAACATTTTTATTAGATAATAAGCCGTATCTTTCAGAAATATCAAGTTCTTGAAACTTAGGACATTTGAAAAGCGCATGTGCCGCCCCGCAACATAAACAATCGGCTGTTTTATTTGCAGCATTTGAAGCTATAGCAGTGTTCGACGGCAACGATGTGGATTTAGGATACTGTTTATTATTGAGACTATATCGTGTCCCGGTGGCACGTTAATTATTTTTATATAACTGTCCCGATTTAAAAACAGACAGTAAGGAACAGTTACCCGATTAACTAACCACTAGAACTTTGACATAACTTTGTAAAAAAATCAACAAATCAGAAAAGGTAGGAATTTGTTCCCCATTTTACAGCTCAAAACGTTTACGTGTATCAGAATTTAAAATACGCGCAGCTAAATAAAATAAAATAAACTCATCTAATTTCTTAATTTTCATAGCTTTAAGATCATTTACGGTTTCATTCAACACGTTGGTTAAATTACGTAAATCGGCATAATTACTGGACTTCAAAGGAAGGAAGCAACAAATTTTATCCAAGTACGTTGCGGCCAAAATTCGTTTGTTTTGGAACCGCTCGATAAGTGCGTCAAAAACAATTTGGTAGTTATCAGAGATAACAGGCACTCCTATTGCAATTGACAACGCTGAACCCGAGAGACACGTCAACAAATAATGAAACTTTTCGATTGACTTTATATTATTTTTTTCATGTACAAGTGTGGAAAAGGTATCGAAGAAAGTTTGCCAATGTTCAATGTTTTCATCAAATTTCGGTAGCTCGAGTTTCGGTAAGCGTGTTTGCGCGTATGGTTTCGTAAAATTCGGAAGTCAAACTCGGATCCGGGTCGCATTGCGGGTCGGCTCGAGTGCAACCCTCGCTTAGAGCAGCCCTGGTGGCATCGACGGTGTAGAACATGTCGTCAAACGCAATTACGGGCTTCATATCGATAATATCGTCCGGCTTTAATTTTAACTTTAAATCATTTATTTGATTCGTATAATCCAAGAACTCTTTACGCACTAACTCAATACGCTTAAACCTAGACTCAAATTGAGACGCAAAAGTAGTGTACGTTTAGATATTCTTCGATAAATCACATAGTATTTGAATTTCTCGAAATGCATATTCTCTTTGAATAGTAAGCAACTTGAGTTGTCTCTCAATTTAACTAGCGTTCGACTTTGTTTTATCTGTCATTATGTTTGAAATTATATACAATAAAACCGTAAATTTAGAAACAAACCTAATTTTTTTACTAAGCACTAATGACGCTATTAATAGGTATATATTATACTAAACCTATTGAAACAACGTATCAGTATTGAATATGTGGAATATAATTATTCACCTACTACCTCCGAGTTTAAGTTCAACGAATGGCACATAATGTATAATTGTAATTTATGCAATCGACAGAGAATAATTCTCCCTAATTATAAAATTATATATCAAATAAATTAAATAAATTATTTCATATTACCTATATCGTTAAAATTAAGGCAATTAAAGAAGTACCTCATCAAATTTTACTTGATTTTTTTAAATCTTAAGCTGAGTTGCTATGAACTGTAATTTTGGAGTTTTCGAATGAATTGAACCCAAAATACCATAGGAAATTCGCACTCGTACGGACCACTTATGTTAACAGTTAGAATAGAAATTGCGCGGATTGAACTCCGTTTTTGTAGTAATCGCGACACTTCTACTTGAAATAAAAATAAAGAGAATTGCTACTTAATTTACCTACAGTAAGAGAAAATTAGTCTGGCCCACCAGGAAGGGTAAATGAAATAGGTAAACTCACGGTTAGCAGCAGCGGCGGTCAACTTCAACTTGGCTTCAACAATATCTTCGGATGTGGGAGGCGTCAGTCTTCCTTGACCACACTCCTACGTGATTATATAGTCTATGCACACAGCTGGGTCGACCCGGCATACTCACTAACGCTTAATTACATTGATTTTAATTTGGAAGGTTTAGAAAAGAACAGCCATTACCGATGTAGTTCGTCTTGAGTCTTGATTACATGTGGGTATCGATCGCGTCGACTTCTTTTGCAGACGCTTTTGTTGTAGGCCAACAGATGGCGCCATAAGTTTTGTTTTGCATATAATTGGAAGAAAGGATGTGATAGAAAAGTAAGGAAGGCAAGCCAGTACACGATTAGTATCTACGCTACGACCCCTAGTAAAACCATATTGAAGTTATAAATTTTGATTTTGTCTTTTCATGGTATTTATATAGTATCCTCTTGAACTTGTCAGATCCAATAGTCTTTATTTTACTAATATATTACGCCAAGAATCACTACACTAATTACGTGACCCACAGCCTATTGAAGTAAAATGTAGAATATAGGTTTACTCCCATAGACCCTTTTTACTGAATACGAGTCATTCCTTCTTAGTCCTTAGGGGTAGTAACGTATCTGCATTGTCCTTATTAATCGAAGATACATGTAGCTGTCTATGGGCCACAGCTTACCATCAGGTGGATTGTGACCTGTGCTTGCTTGTCACCCTAATTCAATAAAAATGAAATTGCAACATAGATAGAGATATTAATGGAATCCATTATTAACTGCCAGCTCATGCGGTACCTTGAGGATCACCAGCTGATTAGTGACCGCCAATACGGTTTTCGTCGGGGTCGATCAGCTGGTGATCTTCTGGTCTACCTGACCCATAGATGGGCGGAGTTAGTAGAGTCCAAGGGGGGGCGTTGGTCGTTAGTTTGGACATTGCGAAGGCCTTCGATCGGGTTTGGCACAAAGCGCTTCTTTCGAAGCTCCCTTCCTATGGGCTTCCCGAGAAATTGTACAATTGGATCACCAGCTTCCTTGCAGATCATAGCATCAAGGTCGTTGTAGACTGTGCATGCTCCGGCTACAAGCCCATTTACGCTGGTGTTCCACAAGGCTGTGTGCTATCACCAACGCTGTTTCTTCTGCATATCAATGATATATTGCTAACTGGTAACATCCATTGCTATGCGAATGACAGCACTGGTGATGCTCTATACACCGGCCGTGCCTATATTTCTCAGGACAACTTCAGCGAGTACCGGAACAAACTTGTGTCTGAAGTCGAGTCTTTTTTGAACAAAGTCTCGGATTGGGGACGACTAAATCTAGTCCAGTTTAATCCTCAGAAGACACAAGTTTGCGCGTTTACCGCTAAAAAGAACCCCTTTGTCATATCTCCTCAGTTTCAAGGCACTCCCCTTCTTGCTTCAGCCAGTATCGGAATCCTCGGAGTCGACATATCGAGTGACGTGCAGTTTCGTGGTCACTTGGAAGAGAAGGCCGAATTGGCCTCTAAGAAGCTTGGCGTGCTCAGCACAGCGGGACAATATTTCATGCCGGCACACCGCCTGCAACTTTACATGGCGCAGGTTCGGCCTCACATGGAATACAGTTCCCATCTCTGGGCAGGTGCTCCCCAGTGCCAGCTCCTTCCACTTGACCGCATCCAGCGCAGAGCGGCTCGAATCGTCGACGACCGAGTCTTATCCGATCGATTTGACTCACTGGCACTGCATAGAGATGTTGCATCCCTTTGCATTTTCTTTCGCATCTATCACGGGGAGTGCTCTGAGGGATTGTTTGGATTAATCCCAGCAGCCAAATTTCACGAACGCACATCGGAGCAGAACTCTTAATACCATCCACACCATCTGGATGATTGGCGGTCCACCACTGTGCGATTTAGAAGATGTTTTCTTCTTCGCACGACTTCCTTGTGGAATCGATTACCATCAGCGATTTTTCCGGACCGATTCCGACCGAAAAGAGCCTACTCCTTTTTAAAAGGCCGGCAACGCATCTGCAATTCCCTCCCTGGTGTTGCGGTTGTTCATGGGCGGCGGTAGTCATTTACCATCAAGTGAGCCGCGTGCTCGTTTGCCCGCTCTGCTATAAAAAAATATAATTACCATAGTTGTCATGTTTGGCAAGTATGTTGACAGCCGTAGTTTTTTTAAGTTGTTTTTAGGGAGATGCTGCTACTTTACTTTCTATTTGTTGCCAAGGAGTCGTCACGGGGTGATATGATATAATGAATATGACATATTCACAATATTTTAATAGTTTTTATTATATTTAAATAGCATTTAATTCAATTGGTGAATCTATCATATAATATTTAATCATTTTAATGGTGGATTGATGAATGAAAATATTATTTAACATAAAGTGTTTCCACCATTTTAAGGTTTAGTACTAAAATTCAACATTATTTTATAAAAATATTTTTTAAATAAATTGAAAGAGTAAAAAGTACAATTTACACTTTATAGGAATACATCGACAGACATGCCCGTTAAAAAAGTGGTAGATGATAGACGTATAATATACACTCTAAAGGTGAATTCTACTAACGTAAAACTGCATATTAATGCAATGCTGAAAAACTCACTTCTGTATTCCGGTAGCATATTATAGCCAAGGCAATTTCTAATCATCTACATCATGTAGTCTCTGAGAAAATTCCTATCACAGACAAATATAGAGACACATAAACCGAGGTGACTTTACAAATAATCCATTTCGCCAATTTTAGCACGAAGCGGTGATGTTGCTAAAATGAAGCCCACTAAAATGGTAACAAGCTAATCATCGATATTTTTACGCCATCTTGCTACAAACCACAAAATGGTTCACCATTGACACATGTCTACATAGTTTTACACACAAACGTACATAAACTCTCCTGATAAGTTTTATAGGCATAAAAGGTAATGAAGGAAAACCTATTTCTATATTACTAACTTTCTATAAAAATCATATTTTCATAATATATAGATGGAGTGATGGCTAAACTAAGAAGAAGCATTTTAGAATACGAGTAATATACCTATTTTCATACTACAGTACTACTACCAACTACACACGGACTCACGATATATATTATGTCGCTTTTCATACTACAATGGAATTTTCCGAATGATTCCTTTTTAATTTATTGTCCTTCTATGTCGTATTTAGAGTTTGTGTAACAAAATAAACTAGCTTTAAGATAATTCCCACTAAATTCATCGCTTTCTTATTCCGAAAAATAATCCTACCGTTATATTATAAAATACTGCGGGGAAGCTCATATCTATCAGTAAACTGTTATGGGCTAGAGAAAAATAGTAAGAGAAAAAATTTAATTTTAGAAAATAATAATAGAAGAGGAATCTAAGTCTAGTAAAAACAGTTCTACAGACCTTTGATATGTTTGAAATAAATACCTGACTGATATTTATCTGTATAATTATGATTATCTATACTAATATAATAAAGCGGAAGAGTTTTTATTGTTTTTTTATGTTTGCTTAAGCACGATAATATCTGGAACTATCAGCCCGATTTAAAAAAAACATCTTGTAGTATATCATAGCCAGAGTCATGAGGAATAGCATTAAGCTACACCTCTCAGTCGTCTTAAATGTTAGGCTAGTGAGAAGAAAAAGCGCTCCGTTATTAATACGTAAATACAATGTTCTACAAAAATGTAGATCTTTATTTTACCTTATATGAATTTTTTATATATGAATTTATAGATGGAAAGTCTCTTTTCCAGTAAAAAGGGTCTCCAGTTCTCTACACTCACCAAAGGCATCACAGCAGCATTAAGTTGCTATTTTACGCTGGTATTCTGTGAGAGCGTGGTCCTACCCTGGTCGAGCCGACCCATTTGTGCTACAACTATACTATTAATATTGTAGTGCAGCAAGGCTCTACCGCGTTATAAAATAATTTTTTTTTTATTATAGTTAAACATTCAATCGTATGCCTGTTTCTTATACATAAAAGTAGAATGAGTTCATATTATAAAATTATATATATATATCAAGGATGTAATAATTTCCTCAATATCTAACTAGTTTGGCCTATAAAATGTCGAAATCTAAACATTTTTTTACGTAAGAACAGCGGTAAGCGATTTAATTGTTTATAAATAATAATTATTACAGACCTTTCGCCTAGTATCTATTATGAACTTTAAAAATCAAACAATGACAGATGCTAAAATAATATATCAAATTAAATAAAAATAGACCTGAATTTAATGCATTTCGACAATAATTATTAATAAAAGATATTTCAACAATAATATAAAGATTTAACTTATTATCACTGAGGCAGAAGATGGGCAGCAGCATGTTTTAAAACAACAATAAAAAAAACTGCTGTTACATACCCGGTCGCCAAGCGTGGCAACTATGGTAATATACCCCCCAATGAATAAAGTTACGAAGAGACCCTAGTCCCCGGCAGCCCAGCTATTCCTGGCTACGGTAGCGACATGGTAAGGGTAGGGCAGGGGTGCTCAGAATCTCCGGTGCTGGTTCGGTTGCCACGTACGAAGATTCGATATGGCAACATTTATCGCACGCTCCCTGAGGACTGATGAGAAGATCCTGGAGCTGGAAAAAGAGATAGATAAGTTGCTCTGTAATATTATAGGAATATTTAAAGAGAGGGGGGGACATGGTAATCCTCGAATCCGGCAACTTGTTCTATAACCGGGACCATAATACCACCATCATCCTTGGGACCATCTGTCCCAAGGATGTGTCGAATTTATCGTCCACAAGTCAACGTTGTTAACGTTGTAAAGACTGAGAGTGAGTCGACGAGTGTTACGTACCTTATACTCAGAATCACCAAACGATATTCGCTGAAGGTCATACAGGTTTACGTACCAACCTCGACACAACCCGATGAGGAGGTGGAGGAAATGTATGAGGATATATCTAGAGCCATGCATTCCTCCAAAACCCACTATACCGTGTTAATGGGAGACACCAACGCAAAACTAAGCACAAGGGAGAAAGGTGAGCTGAGGGTGAAAATGAGATTGACTTCATTATGACTACTAGAGAACTGTTCGATGATGTCTCAGTGATCGCGAGGGTGAAAACTGGTAGCCATAAGCGAATAGTTAGAGTCACACTAAACCTAAACAATAAGTTGGAGAGGTGTCGTCTATTGAAGTCAACGCTCCTTCCCCCTCGTGCTCTAATCCAAAGTCGTTACTGTTAGACGAGAAATGAAGCATTAGTCTTCAGCAGATTTGACAGCATATAGGTAACGTAACAGACATATCTCCAAATGCATGCAGCGAGACTTACGAAAATTCAATACAGCTCCTATTTAAGAAGCGATCGAAGAACCAGTGCTCCAAAGTCTATGCTAGAGATCTGTCTGCCAGAAAGAGCCAACTGTCGAAGCTGAAGACCGAATGTAGCAGCATCGTTTCCGGGACACCTGAGATTTTGAGTTAGGTTGAGAGGTTCTATGGGCAGCTGTACACAAAATCGTTGAAGCCACACGCAAGTGTGAGCAACGATCCAAGAGCAAATATTATCCGACACTATTCCGATGATATTCCGGACATCAGTCAGAGCGAGGTTATAATAGCTCTCCAGCACCTTAAAAATGGTAAGGCCCTAGGCGAGTATGGAATTACAGTGGAGCTTCTGAAAGCGGGTGGAAAACGGGTACTTGATGTACTTCAGAAGCTCTTTATTTCCGTCCTCCATGCTGGCACTACACCAGAGGCGTATAGCAGAAGTGCGGTGGTTTGTTCTTCAAAAAAGGCGACAACGCTCTCTTGAAGAACTACAGTCCGATTTCCCTTCTGAGCCGCGTCTACGTTCTGTTTTCGAGAGTCATTATAAATCGTCTCACATGCAGAATCGACGACTTCCAGCCTCGCGAACAAGCCGGTTTCCTAAAAGGCTTTAGCACCATAGACCACATACATACCCTTCGGAAAATTGTACAGAAGTCTGAGAAGTACAATTTGCCACTATGTCTGGCGTAGGTGGACTATGAGAAAGCCTTTGATGCCGTCGTAATCTGGGCTTAGCTGCAGTCCCTTCAGCGGTGCCAAGTTGACTATAGGTATATCAAAGTTTTAAAGTGTTTGTACTGTGATATAGGAAATGTGTCAATGAGAAGAGGCGTGTTGATGCTTCTATAACTTTAATTATACTGTTCTCTATTCTTAACTCTAGTATATATTGGAGGTGTAGTGTGGTATAGCCCCAACGACTATATACGACACTACACCTCCCACCGACAAAAAAATAAAAATAAATGAATACAATTGTTTTTCTTTAAACTTATAAAATAAATATAAAATATGTTTATTATTAATATAAATTACAAAAATACAATGTAATTATATATTAAATGACCTAAATATAAATTACAAAAATAAAATATAGGTATAGTAATTTCAAGGTCACAATAGAATTGGTATGATGTATCATGCATGCATACAACATACTTATTTGACATACTTAATTAGGTAATTCGCGAAGTTCTAGTATAGTTGTACATTCATTTATATTTTAAAATACTCTTGTCTTATTTATTTATTCATACTTTTTCATCTCATTCCTTATTTTCGAGTTAGGCCTTTTTATTATCTTTTTTTTTCTTAATTCTTGTACGTACTTTTTTTTCTTGATATTTTTGACCTTTAGCTGGCTTTATTTCTCTCTATTCAATTGTTTATTTATTTATTATTTAGATACCGGGAATCGGAGTATTAATTCATTTCATTTATATTTTATTTCGTGATATTTATCACGCGGGTACTTTACACATATGGGCCCCCCATTTACTTGTGTATTATATTACTTTTTCATAATATTTATTTCATTTTATTGGTACATAAGCTTTTATTTTATCATACTATATCAAGGTAAAACTGTACCTTGGGTTGTGCGCACAATCTTGAGGTCTACGTTTAAGTCATTTTAAAAGGACTACAACAATTGTCACGGAGGAAAACTAAGCTCACACTATGATCCAATGAAGGATGTGACCTCTATGTTCTATTATTAAGGGTAACAAATTTAAGACTTCTCTGGTCCCCAACAGTACTAATATGAGTAAACTCGTTCACATCACTTGTACTGAAGGTATTGTTCCCTAGTACCCGTTACTTCCGATTTTATCATCCAATCATGGAAACATACCCTGCTCGAGGACTATATGATTTACCAGTGATGGACGTTCCCGTATATTTCCATTACCTACATATTTATGCAGGTCAACTTTTGTTTTCTTTCTATTTATTCCTTTACATTTATAGTATTTATTGACCATTATTTAATTGAACCATAATTTTCACGTACACGGCTCGCGTACATACATAATATTATGGATAATATTCTTATACAATTCATAATAAATTGTAATTTCCCTCACTAACAACACATTAAAACTTATTCCGCATTTAATCGTGTTTTTCCAAACTCTCAGCTGATCGAGCTGATTGTATGTGGATATGCTAACCTCCGATAATATTTCTTTACCTTACTCTCAAACTTACACACTATTAATATTTTTCATTTACAATTACGTATTCCGTAACTTAGCCAAACATTTACTCACGTCCTTTACAAATTTATATCATAAAATAGTCTAATATAATATTTAGTTATATCGTTGTCGGTCAGGGATTGAGGCTCACAATATGGGCACAATAAAATTTAAATTAATTAATTGTATACATAATATAATGAGTTTCAAAATCGAATTAAACGAAGTAATTATTTTCATAATCCACACAAATAGGTTAGATATTCAATCTATTATCCCAAAAATAATGAATTATAATAATTAAAACCTTATGATATGAAAGTTTAATCAATATTAAATCAAAAATAAATTATTGCATTTGTTATTAAGATACAGAACAAAGAAGTCAAAGCAACGTAATCATTTTCAATAACAATAACATAATCACATAACAACTGTAAGGGTATCTCAAAAGTGAATCATAGAATTCTAAATAAAAGGAATTAATCAATACAATAACAATACCGGGTGTCCGGTGGCTATTTTCACATTTCAAAGGATGATATAAAAATAAATACAAAAGGTTTCTAAATTATTTTTATTCTCATAGAAAGAACATTATTGCGAGTTTCGTTTTTTAAAAATAACGTTTTCTAAATGTCGACCTTCTTGGCGCAAACACTCTTCCCATCTCACACGCATATTTTTGAAAACACGTTTACAGAAATCGCTAGAAATATTCAAAACTTCGGTCCGGATATTTTCTTTTAGTTGAGCAGTGGTGGTTGGTTGGTTTTGGTAAACGATGCTCTTTAGGTAGCCCCATAAAAAAAAGTCACATGGACTCAGGTCGGGCGATCGTGCTGGCCAGGGGATGTCACCATACCGAGAGATGATTTTTCCTGGGAACAATTCCCTTACAACATTCATGGAGATGTGTGCGGTATGAGCGGTGGCGCCATCTTGTTGAAACCAGCTGTTTCTGTTAGCAATAGAACTGTTGCGTAGTTCGTCTCTCAAAAAACCGTTGACCATCTCACAATATCTTTCTGAATTAACGGATATTGCCCGACCACGACTGTCTTCAAAAAAATAAGCACCAAGAATTCCTTTCCCTGATATAGCGCACCAAACTGTTACCTTATCTGTATGCAATGGTTCTTGATGCAATTCTTTTGGATTCTCAGAACTCCAGTAACGGTAATTTTGTTTGTTTACATAACCGCCTAATGAAAATGGGCTTCGTCACTGTAAAAAACGTTCAGTGTGCCTAGTGCGAGTTCCACAAAATAATTCGAATGACTTCACCATCGCGTTAACCGAGTTAACGCCATACCTATCGACAAGTGAAGACAAGCGAGTGTGTGTTACAATCGAAGCTAACCTTTCGATTCGCGTTTACTCACCGTGAATCGCGTTCGTTCCTTCTCTTATGTTGGTAACACGTTAGCGTCGTGAAATAAACTAACCAAGTTTAGGATGACATAGTTACTTAGTCGTCTTAATATTAGAAGCTGTCTATCAAAGTTGTGGTTATTATAGCATCTTTCATATACTTTGACAGTTTGTTTGTTGTGAACTTACGATTATTGAAAATATTAAATTATAATTATAAGTAAAAAAATATGAAGACTAGTTCGTCCCAATTCGATTTCATGGTGACAATTATGGAGCAGTAAGTTGAATTTAATTTATTTAGTGTTTAGGGAACATATTAATATGTTGTTGTATATTTTGTAACTAAGTTTATTGGTTTTAGGCATGGAGATCTCAGCAAACCATCCAATAATGCAAGAGGTAGGATGGCTTGTATAAAAAACTGGGAGGAATTAGCTCAATTTTTGAATAGTGATGGTAGTGGTGATACAAAAAGTACTGAGAAATGGAAGAAGGTACGTCTAAATGATTATTTATTTTTATATATTTTGGTTTAAACTGGGTTTTGTTTCTCTAATTCTATGAAACATTGAAGTCCGTAGTCTCTGCCTACCCCTCTGGGTGACAGGCGTGAGTGTTTATGTATGTATTTGCTTCAAAAAAAAGCCAACTTGTTTGTCTTTTTGGTTCTTGTACACAACTACTAGGTATATTGATTTTGTTGAAAGTTTCATTTATATTTTTCATATTTAAGGTTCTCAATCTTGGAACGACCCAGGGCAATCAACACAACCTCATGTTGCCAAGAAAGTCAACCAGGGCCTGCTTTGTCGGGGCAAACTACACCTTGCCGTGCAAGACCAATTCATACTCGAGGATCACCTCGAAGACGAGTGAGGCCAGCACACACAGGGCAGGCAGCACAAGGGACTCCGGTTCTCTACACTCACCATATGAAACACAGCAGTGTTAGGCTGCTATTTTACGCTGGTATTCTGTGAGAGCGTGGTCCTTCCCCAGTCGAGCCGACCTATTCGTGCTACAACTATACTACTATTATAGCTGTAGCATGGCTCTACAAAATAATTTAGATTACTTTTCTGTTCTGTTTCAATGTTCTTGTAATTATTAAATTATTGTATTAAGTTGTAATTGTAATTGTTTAATTAAATTTGTGATAAAATTTAAGGCTGGTTATAAATAAAAGAAAGATTTAAGCTTATTCAAATTTATTTATTTAATCCCTATAGTAACCTTCTTGCTAATTGATCTCTTAATATTCTACCTTGAATTAAATCAGAGGTAGGTTCTCTTTCTGTGTAACTTATTTGATCAGATTCCACCATTCTTTCAAATTGCAGACCTAAAAATAAATCATAATTAATAAGTTTACTGTTTATAAGTTAGCTTAATATATTATAGTAATTCAATTTAAAATTAAGATACCTACCTATATTTTCCTCTGTATCCTCAACACCAAAATTAATAATTTTATTATGTAACACAGAGCATGCTAAAATAATGTGTGCACATTTTACGGGCTTGTAGTGCAAAACTCTATCCTTGTGCAGACATCGTCATCGATTTTTCGTCAGCCTTGAAAATGTGTTCTCAATAACAACTTGAGCTCTCATGTGTTTTTCATTATAATTATTGGACTCAGTGTCTAAAAATGGTGTCATAAGCCATGGGCGTTGGGGATATCCAGAATCTCCTAGAGTTAAAATATACATGTTATTGTCAATAATATAGATAGAAATTATTTAGTAATGTTTTACTTAAAAATACTTCATATAACTCAAAACATCCCAATAAGTTATACTGTGGATATATTACCTAAAAGCCAGACAATTTCTCCATTTTGGTGCAAAGATTGCATGTATGTGTTTAAATTACTGTTTTCCCATATAAAGGAATCATGATTAGCACCTCCAAACTTGGAATTCACATTTAAAATTCTATATTCATCATCACATACCTGAAAAGAAGACATTTTGTTTATTTTCTACCCCTTTTTAACCAAGGAAAAATAAAAAAACTTAATATTTACCATTTGAACATTAAGTGAATGGTAGTGCTTACAACTATAATACAAATGTTCCTCTTCTTTTGGTGGGGCAACTATTTTAAAATGACTTCCATCAATACAACCTACCACTCCAGGGATTTCATATTTTCTGTAAAAACTGAATTTTAAAATAAATATTAACTGAATCTAATGATTAATTTGCATTAGGTTGTTTAAAAATAAGCATATATTTATTATCGTTGACTAACTGCTTGTCTAGCAGCTGGAGTATCAGGGAACCGAATATATTTATTTATTATATTTTTGTGTGTCAGCGCTGGGTAACTTCTTCTATGTACACACTACACATTATTTGAGACGTGTGCTTTGTAACCCCAACTGGCATTTGGTAGGATCCAGTTGCAAAAAAGAATAGAGCAGTGAGCACCTGCAATTAAAAAGAGAACAAACTTATATTTAAACTTGCACTTGTTTTAAACTTGAGTTGCAAAAATGTGAATACTTTAATGATCGATACATACTTTATGTTCCAAGGAAACGCGTTGAGAGGACCTAAGATTTGTCAAACTCCTTAGCTATTTACACAAAAACTTGAAGACTTTCTTGGAAATGCGATATCTATCTTTAAAGTGCCTCCCCGTGAGGTGTAACAAAGGGTTCAAAGATGCACGAGTTCTTCTTTCAACATTGGCTTTATAATTGCGCTCATCTTGTGCCTTAGCGGCTGTAAACATCCTCCATGCGAAAAAAAACGTCCTGCCATAATTAAATATTGTTCACACAAACCGAAATAAAATAAAACCTTCAACAAGCGTTCTCACTATGCTTTCTCACTGTCAAAATTTAGGTGAAAACTTTTTCGATATCGACCGCGTAAACTTTATTTATGTTAGATCAAAATTGGAACTCGCACTCGCAAAATTCTTGAAACAACCAATCACGTGCGTTTACGTTCTCGCTGTCGAATGCGAGTGAATGCTCGATGGTCGATATCGACGACGTAATAAACTCGCACTCATGAACTGTGATTCCGATTATTGCCACTAGTTGGCGCTGATTTTATTCCATACAAATTGTAGTTAACTTTCTCGCTATCGAGCGCGTTAAAAAACTCGCACTAGGCACACTGCAGTCGTGTTTCCGTACAAAAAGTTGTAAACATTCGTTCGGCATAAGATAACATTGCTTGGTAATTATTTTCGTTAAGTTTTTGGGTTATTTGAATTTTATACGGATGAAACTTGAGCTTTTTTTGATTATTTCGTGCAATGTTGATCTAGCAATACCTAAAGCTGCTGAACGTGCTCTTAGTGACATCCGTAGATTTTGCAAAACTGAATCACTCACACGTTGGTTGGTTTCTGCAGTCCATACAGATGCAACTGGACCTTGGCGACGCATGTTTACAGCTGAGCCTGAAGCACGAAATCTTGCTACCCAATAACGAATTGAAGTTTTTGAAGGAACATCACTTATTCGTGGAAGATTAAAATGATTACGGCATTTCCGCTGCGCCGCAATCAGCGAAAAATTGCTTGTTAAATATGCATCGATCACGAAAGCGCGCTCCTCTCCCGACCAAGGCCGCATGGCGATTAAAAAACTCACGACTCTGACAAATCTAACCCCGCACGCCACGCTCCTCCAGCTGCTTGCGTTCTTAAGTTACAACACTTTAAAATGTGAAAATAGCCACCGGACACCCTGTATTTATTTCTAGTAAGCTAAATCAAAGCTAAAGTATAACAAAATAACATAATATATCATCACAAACCTTCTTGTCACTCCTGCGGCTCGTCTCTGAATGATCCCGACTGTTACGAGCTAACTTTTAATCCACAGACAATATTTTTGACGTCACTTTAACACAATCGAGTCGAAACGTAATCGATTATTCTCACAGGTATAATACGACTTGACCATAGACTCTTTAGTATTAATGGAGTGATGTAAACAACTACTCTAATGGGCAATGCTTGTTACACAACAGATAGATCAAAATACAAATTGTCTTAGCAGCGCAAGCGATTTGAGACACCTTTGTTTAACAAAATACGTATATGGCAACGTTTTCGATTACAACGTGTTATGATCACTTGATTTAAACGTAACTTATACAATGTTATTATTACATACATAATATGTGGATACAAGTAAAATTATAGTTTTGAATTCCTTATTTACACAGAATTTTAGACACATTACTTTTGCTTAGATCGAAAAAGATTGCTAGAAGTATGGTATTTACTATATCGTTTACATAAAATAATTGAATAATTACTGTAACACATATCAACTTTACACAAAAATACATTAATTACTTACTTAACTTTTGACATTCTAAAGAACAATTTTAATTTTTAAGTGGGTTATTATATAGCTTTAAAGTCACTGCCTTTATAAAAGAAAAGAAAACCTAACACTTATTAATACCGAATTATTTTTAACCCTTTTCAAATTGAATTCATTTAAAACATTTAAATAAAATTTACTACAGAAAAAAAAAATTACAGAAAAATTAATTTATGTAAAACCATGGTAGATTTAAAAATGTAATCTACTACTATATTATTTCATTCGTTTTTGTATTGTATCCTGCACAGTTATAAAAATAATATGAAACAATAAACAATAAGTAAATAAAATTTAATATAAAATTGTCTTGTGCCTTAATACAAATGCCATAAGTGCCTAAAATGTAATGTGCTTTTTTGATATTGTATTATGATTACATTTTTTATTATTGTAATAGTGAAAAAAAAATTTTTATATTGAAATAGTGATAAAAATATTGAAAAATTAATTGTATCGTAAGTTATATGATAAATAAGGTCAATTTATCATACGTGTATTAAATATAGAATATTTAATACTTAACTTCAACAAATATTATAGCAAAAAGAATATAAAAACAATCTCAAATTTATAAATAAAGTTTTAAATGGAATTAAAATCACACAGGTGCGAAGTTACCTCTTAATTTTCTTCTTTGTTCTTCTGGACGAAGCTTGCAAGAGTATAACTTCTGCTTTCCTTTTCAAATAAACCTGCCGTTTCTTGAATTTTGTTCTTTGGTAATTATATTTAAAAAGAATCACTTTTTATTTTCTTCCTTCTTTCTTAGTTGCTTTTATAGTAGGTACTATTATACATTTAAATTATATTACTTCATGTTCATTATACTTTTTATATTTCAGTCAGCTTCTGTACAATTATTATTGTGGCCTCTTCTTTTATTCATATTCACTTATTTTTCATCACATCCGGTATTGCGTCCATTCTGTTATATTATAATTATCTTTTTTAAATGGTGAATCCATGATGATTTCCATTTTTTTTTTGTGAATTTTTGTTTTACCTTTATGCAGGCCTGGCAGTGCGCGTGCAATGTAGCAGCGCACCGCCTGGCAGGGTCGCCATGTGATATAGGAAGTGTGTCAACGAGAAGAGGCGTGTTGATGCTTCTATAACTTTAATTATACTGTTCTCTATTCTTAACTCTAATATATACAGGGTATTTTTGGAACGCTCCCGAAAACTAAGACAGGCGACAGCACCAAGTATACCTTTGATCATGGGTCACAAATAAATTCGATCCTGATGAAAAAAAAATCATCTTTAAACAACGTTTTATTAGCTTTATTCACGCGCCATCATGTTAGTACAGCTAAATGAAACGATAATTTCATAAAAAATATCATGAAAATACTGAAACATAAAACCAGCAGTGGAATGACTGAATTGTATCACCTGACTAAAGGTCAATGTACTCGCGAACGCAAATTCGCGCGGCCCGCAACTAGCGGGCCATACCACTACATACGCTAATGAAAAAATACTTAAATGAAATGTAACCAAGGTTGGAGTCATGCGTTTTTATTCATCGTGTAGGTATGTTTATTATTCTCGTGTATTCAGTTATGTACCTATTCAGATTAGTTCAGTACTAAGTTATTTAAAAAAATAGTTATGAAACAGCTTACCGCTCTAAATCCTCCGTGGTCTTATGAGATGCAGCTCAAATTGTGCTCCATTCATTTCAAGGTAGATTTGGGTGCAGGCACATCATCGTGTGGTCTTCGACACAGTCCGTACATAGTTTCTCGAAAGCGTCCACGATCCTTTGGCGCATTTTGTCAGCACTATCACACTCACGATTAAAAACCCTTTCTTTCACATACCAAAAAGAAGTCTAACGGGGTCAGATCTGGTGAGCGAGGTGGCCAAGCGTGTGGTCCTAGTCTGCCGATCCAGCGATCATCAAATAGCTCATTGAGGCGCTCACGGACGAACCTCACGACATGGTATCGCTGTCTGTTCAGTCGCTGTGGCAGAAACACTGGTCCCAGTATGCGATCCTTAAATAAACCTGCCCATACGTTAACCGACCATCGGGTTTGGTGCCCGGTTTGTCGAACAGCGTGCGGGTTAACCTCTGAATACACGTGTGTATTTCTTCGGTTCCACAGGCCGTTTCTGGTAAATGTCGACTCATCCGTCCAGATAATGTGCTCAATGGAACCAGGAACACGTTGTCGCTGGTATAATAACCAACGGCAGAAAACTCGTCAGCGGTCGTGATCGCTGGGAACTAAAGCTTGCACTTTGTGCAATTTGTATGGGCGCATTCGGTTACGCTTCAACACTTTGTGCACTGCACAGTATGACACACTTGTTCCATCCCGACGTCTTAACAATTTATTTGGCGATACTTCGTGTTCCTGGGTTCGGATAACATGTTGCTGTATTCACAATCACTATAAAAGTACGCGTTAAGCATTATTAAAACAAAAAACGTAACAACAAGAATAATACCAACACGTAATCACAAGTAATAACAATACGATTGAGCTGTCGCTCGCACATGCGTGTACAAAATCAACACGGAACTGTTTCAAAAACTACAATTAATAACGAACCCCAACAAAACTGAAACCTACTGCTAGGACAGTTATAATACTCTTTGTCTACTGCGTCACAGCGTGAGGCGACACGAGCCGGCCGGGTTACATTCTGCCGTCGTCGGTTTACATAAAGAAGGACGCAACTAACAAAAACGTAAAATGGAAATAAAAAATAAATTGATGAATTTTTCTTTCAGACCCTGTGTCTAAAGTATATTAAAAGGTATCTATATGGAAATTGAAGTATATACGTAGAGACATGAAGATTTTAAGGACGAACAAATTTTTTGATAATTTGTTTATTTAATTAAATAAAACGAATTTTCCTTTTCATCTTAGCTTAAAAAATACACCTGGCAACACAAAAACATCGAAGGAAAGACGCATATAACTATTTGCGTCTTTCCAACCTAATAAATTAAAAAAAAAACTGCCATTCATTTAACAATTTTACATATTTTGGAAAGGTCATTTGAAGTTGAAAGGACGCTAATAGTAATTTACTACTTTTTTTTTAATAAATATTAGAAAAGCATTGGTAGTGAGACACAAAAAATAACAACCCGCAACTCTTGAGTAATGATTTTAAAGGGGATATCATACAAGACTTACTACGATAATAATTAAAAATTAAAAATTTTGTACGACCGACTTTAATATAAATAATTAAGGATAACTCAAAAACTATTGGTCTGACCTCGATCAAATTTATATGGGACCACATGTGAAACACCAGCTCTTAACAATAAGATATAAGCTCTTAATAATAAGATACAGAATAATAAGACAAGACCAAGAATAATTGAAATTTAAGTAATCGATGCAAATATTGTTAAAGAAGACGTAGCAACTGGTTAAATAAGTCTTTTCTTTTATGTTGAATTTGTATAAGTCTTTTCTACTAAAAAAAGTCATCTGTGATCAACAGTTACGTCTAAAATTCTTACGATAATTTCTAAAATATTAATATTTGTGAATATTAAAAAAATTTAGTAGATGCGCCTTCTTATCATGAATCGAATGGTATATTTAACTCATTTATTCATAAATTGTTAGATGCGCCCTTTTTTCTTACGACCGCAGCATTGTTTCGTACCGAGCTAGATACAGGTCGATAGCGGAGGGGGTGTGGGTACAGTCGCGTTCTAAAGTACTACATGGTATTGGGCTATTGTTTTATAATATTATAGTAATTAATTGTTTTAATGTAGAATCATAATAGGTGTTTTACTAGCTACTTAGAACTTTGGAAGAGGTGGGAATTAAAAATGGATAATGTTTACATGAGCATTATTTGTTATTTCTATCGTAAAATATAAAGTAGTTTGTAACAAGAAAACTTTAGCTAAGGGTAACACGCCGTCCATTATGACGTCTTGGGTCACATGGAAGCCAGATGTTAATGGTGTGTTGGTGTTACTGGATGCTACTTCATCATCACTTTCATCTTCGCTTGAGGTTCCGTCATCAGGTCGATCACATGGTAATTTTTTCGGTATTCTTCCTCCACACTTTTAACTTTACTGCACAATTTTCCCCATTCACCTTCTCCTATCATATTTACCTTTTCGATCACTAGTTTAGTCATAAAACAATAGATATAAATAATTTTTCTTTCCTTCCTTTTTAAAACATCGTCGCGTGTCGCAAAGTAAGCTGTGTATGCGACTGTATTTTTGGAGCGAACAAAGCGCGGGAACCAATTGCATGCAGGCACACTAATACTGGCGGATTGTTCCCCCGTCGCGCGCCTTTCGTACCAATATGTGATAAATCGCTCAGTGCCCAAGTTCAAGGCCAGCGTTTGTTTTTCACCGTTCGCGCGTACATTAACCTCCATTAGTCAGGTGATATCAATTCAGTTTCCACTGCTGGCTTTATGTTTCAGTATTTTCATGATATTTTTTATGAAATTATCGTTTCATTTAGCTGTACTAACATGATGGCGCGTGAATAAAGCTAATAAAACGTTGTTAAAAGATTTTTTTTTTCATCAGGATCGACTTTATTTGTAACCCATGATCAAAGGTATACTTGGTGCTGTCGCCTGTCTTAGTTTTCGGGAGCGTTCCAAAAATACCCTGTATATAGTCGTGGGGGCTATACCACACTACAGTACAGTAGGGCTACGATGGCTATCCGAGTACAGAACCAGAGTACGAAACCGATCCAACTGCAGTGAGATGTAAGACATGGTGACGTTATATTCCCGAAACTCTTCAGTGCTGCATTGGAAGCAATTTTTAAGCTACTGGACTGGAAAGGATACGGTATTAACATCAATGGCGAGTACATCACACACCTTCGATTTGCCGACGATATAGTTCTTATGGCAGAATCGTTTGAGGACCTTAGCACTTTGCTTAATGACCTCAATAGTGCTTCCCAATGGTTAGGTCTTAGATGAACATGGACAAAACGCAGATCATGTATAACTACCTGTGAAGTTGCGGCACATTTTGTCGTCAGGTATACCTCAAAACTTGAAAACTAGACTGTAAAACCAGTGCGTGTTGCCACTGTTGACCTATGAAACTGAGACGTGGTCCTTCATTGCTGGCCGTATGAGGAAGCTCAAGGTCGCTCAGCGAGCTATGGAGAGGGCTATGCTCGGGAATCCTCTTCGTGATAAACTTAGAAATGAGGATATCCGTAGCAAAACCAGAGTGACCGACATAGCTCGACTGTTTAGTATGCTGAATTGGCAATAGGCCGGCCATATAGCTAGAAGAACCGACAACCGATGGCGAAAAAAGATTCTCGAGTGGCGGCCTCGTACCGGCTGACGAAGTCATGGGCGTCTCTACAATAGATGGAGTGCCGACCTGATAACACATCCAGGAAGTCGATAGATACAGGTGGTTCAGGACTGTGCTTCGTGGCATTCCTTGGAGGCGGCCTATATTCAACAGTGGACTTGTGACGGGCTGTTATGATGATGATGAATTTGTAAAATCCTTAAATTATTAAAATTTGTGAGGTACATAACATAACAGCTTCTTTTTTAAAATTCTGACCTAATTTGTACAAGTAGTTAGAAATTAAGCCTTTGGTCACTGATAAAAAGTGTTTAACCATAACAACGTCGTATCCGATAACAATGTACTCGTAGGTGTATTTAAGAGTGATCTAGCGCAAAATGCGAACCAAAAACATGAACTCGACCATTTTCAATCGCATACAGTGCAAGTAAATAATGGATTCCTAGTGTGTTTTTTCTATTGCTTCCGAATTATTAACTCAGACACTTCACTTACATAAATAAGTTAGGTATAGGTATTAGGAAAACGGTTAATAAAATGTCTGGAGCGTCTCTTCGTTGATTGATCTATAGGCTTTTGTTAAGTTCGTTTTAACACTTCTAGGGTTATATTACCTCTTTACAAAATCGTGATTGATTGTGAATTAATTGTAATCGGAAAATAATCAGAAGCATTACCAGTGATAGTGCATTGGCTATTTGTTGACATGGCGCCTGCTCAGGGTGATGGATATAGGAACTATGATTTCGTTTAGTGATGCCTCTATCCAGCAGTGCATTTATAAAACAGTAGAAGTAATATTTATTTTATTTTCATTAGTACCTATTTATTATGGGTGCTGTAGATGCACCTTTATATCGCAAAACTACTGGCAAGATGTAATAATACCGCCTCTGCTTCGCTCAGCGGATACAACCTAACGGAAATTAACAGCTTTTAGCTCGCAGTCTAACCGAGTGAAGCAGTAGCGAGCGCAGCAGCGGAATCGCAAGTCGATTTATCTTTAACTGTAGTTGCACGTTCACAATAATAGAGAAGTAACATGGTATTGGTCAATGTAGTATGTAGAGTCACGTTAAAAGGTCAGTAAATATTATAATATTTGCTTTCTTTTTTCAACTTTCTTTACTGATGTAAAAAAATTATGACACAATTATAGTTAATGAAACTAAAGGGCAGTGATGACCTATCTATATGAGAGGTTAACATTATTTATTTTACCTCTCATATAGATAGGTCATAGGTTATACTCATATTCTGTTAGCCTTTGTGAGAAAGTTTAAAGTCGATCAGCAAGCTATGTAGATGATCGAAGTTCCTCTGCATGATAGAATCTACTTACAATTCACTTTTAGAGTACTTTCATGTATCTTCAAATCATATTTGCAAATACATAAATATAACAAGCATATTATCTTATAGTCACGTCATGAAATTACATAACTTGGTATTGTACTGGAGTGACACCATCCCGAGCTCTTTTGTCACTAAAATATTCATTTAACCTACGGTAAGCTTTGGAGCAAGAAAACTTTTTAATATATCTTTTTAATTTCCTTTCGAAAAAGCTTACTATATAAATTGGAACTTTATTATAAATTCGTTTAAATTGTCCTATCAATGACATATTTAACTTTGCCAATGTATATTTTATTTTACACAATTAAATACGGATTCAACCAAACTATAATAAGTCTTATCATGCGAATAAAATCAGTAACTATTCTAGATTTAGAGCACTTCTGGTTTAACGAAATCTTAGTCCAAGAACAACTATTCGAGAGTAAATCGCTCTACTCCAAAATTGATGGTGTAAACAAGTTATCCCAGATTATTTTAATGGCGGCCGCTACATTTTAATAGATGTTTTCGTATGCTTTGTTGAAAAAGTAAGTGTATTTTAAAGGTGTGCATTTATAATTTCTTGTATGTTTGGGCTACATGTTCATTCATTATTTAATCACCAACTCTAGAGTAACAATGCCCAATATTGGCTATTATTCGTTTGTGTTGGAACACGCAAACGAAGTTATCTGAGAGTAGGACCAAAGAGCAAAATTATTCGAGGGTTAGTTACTCTGCTGTAACATGGTATTTGTTTGAATTCATTCTAAGGATGACAAACAAGCAGTTCAAGCATATGGTTTTAATTAAAAATTTTAAATTTAATTTCTTTTTATTCCTGAAATAGATGCAACCACGGAGAAAATATTTGCTCCGTAGATGCAACGCTACAATTATATGTAGCTTTCATTATACTGCCCTGATACGGAAGAAGGCGGCTAAGCCACAAAAGTATGTTTCGAGAAAAATTGAAAAAAGTGGGAAACTGGTTTTCTTGATATCTGTGACCGAGAAAAAAGTTTCAACTATTGGAATGCATGTAAAAAAAAGTTACGTAACTTTTGTAAATATTTTTTCTTAAAATTAATGGTATACTGTTCAGTAAAATCTAAAAATGTAGTTAACGTAAGTATCATAACATTATATTTGAATATTTATCATAATATAAAAGGCAGCTAAGTATACCATAACCGCTTTTTAGTGTAGTACTAATAATAATCATACGCTAAAATGCGGCCAACCTACTTTAGCTTTTTTTTGATTTCTGACGCATGGTTTAAATAATATTCGTAGATTACGCTTTATTGCAGTTTAGTGATTTAACTGCCTTTAAGTTTAGTTTGTTTATCAAATAATTAAATTAAATAGTATTATAACTAACCTAAAAGGCAGTTAAATGCACATCAATCCCATGTAACTGCTTTTTTAGTTAGCATTAGCATAGGTACATTATTGTTATGTAAGTCTGAAAAGTTGCTAAGCGTTACATAAAAATCTGCTTTAGAGAACATTAAACCTTTAGAACTTTAGGAAAAACAAGAAAATTATGAAAAGAAAAATTTAATAACAAAATCTTTATTTTTTAAACCTTAATTAGTATATCAGGTAATCAGACTTTTCAATCACATTTTCATTTTATAATTAATAGGCAATCAAGCTTACAATATTTATTAATTTAAAAAATAAAAACAAAACAAAGATATTTAAAAAATTAACAATCAAAAGTTACATTCTAAAACCTTAATTAGTACGAGTATATTCAGACTTTTAATGCTCTTGATAAAAGATACTTTTTATACTTATAAATATTATTTGTCGTCACAAAGTGACTCTACACTGCAATCAGCAATCATTATTTTTAAATAATACCCCATATTATTGATAAATTTATCATAATCCTCATAATCATTATTCCTCATCAGAATCAGCATTTTCGTTGTCATTCGTAGGTAAATTTTTCCAAAATATTTGCTTGTAAGGAAGCATAAATTTGCTAAGTTTTTTCAGTATATTCTCTTTTCTTGTAGTTTTTATGCCTCTTGGATTTGTTCTCGACGTAATTACAGAAATCGTTCCTTTTTTAGATTTTAAATAGGTATCTTTCAAAAAAGTTAATTCATGTATTTCACCATCAAAATCAGTTTTGTAAAATAAATTAAATGATCCTCGTTTGAATATTACTTGCACCATGTTTCGTATATACGCACGTGGGTTTGATGTTTGGATTCTTCGCGGTGATGTATAGTCATTAATGTTAATAAAGTCGATGGTTTTCATTTCCTTAACAGTCACTTTTGCGGAATTGGCTGCAGAAACTGCTTCAATAAAGTCTTGAAAATCGTGGAGTTTCTTCTTTCTTTTCATTGCAAGCTCTACCTGGTGATGGAAGTGGTCACAGCTCATATGGGTATGTCCAGGTTCAAAATAATTAAGGTTAAGTTGCTTCGCATTGATTTCACTGGAGTTTATAATGTGGACTAAGTAAAAATACAATAGCCAGTTTTTGTTTTGAGCCGCGCAATTGTCAAGCCACAAATCAATTAAATCATAATCGCGACAATACATAAGAAAAACATTAAAGGCACTAATAATGTCTTCTTGTTTGCGGCCAGCTATGGCTTCATGCCATAAAACAGCGTATGGATTTGTATCAGATTTTCCTACCGGAGCAAACGTTTGATTAAACGCTATAAGCCTTTGACAAAAAATTACTTCCTTAAAAGTTTCCAATCTTGGTAACATGATGACTTTTTCCAAATCTGTGCTATAGTAAATGTGGTTGGGTTCATTGTCCTTCTCTTCTTTGTGTTTTTGGTAAAGATTTCTAGCTTTTAGTGCTCGTGATTTGTGATTCCTATAATCTGAACATTTTTCACAGTCTTCAGAAATACTGTTTTTATCGTGGTTTTCAGATTTACAATGTATATTATGAGCTTCACATATCTCACATTCTTCGTGGCCAAGTGGTGTGAAGGAGATATTTAAAGATTTCACGACTTTTCTATAAAAATCGTAGGATATTTTGAAATCTGGGTGTTTTTCTATGAAGTCGGCATACATCGACTTCACAGTTAAGTCACTAGGCAAATATTTTCGTTTCGGAGCATGCTCTCTTCGATAGTGTGAATTTGTTGGATGAAATGATTGTATATGTTGAATGACACTCTCCCTATTATGATATTTAGTTTTTGCATGCTTTCCTCTCATGTCATACTTTGCGATTTCTTCGCTTAAAGCATTGTATAAAACTTTATCATTAGAGCTTTTATAGCCCAAGGTAGTAAGTAAAAAATGTTTGCAAACCTCAATGTGTTGTCCGTTTTTTTTTAAAAGAAATGTGCGTCTAGCATGCCTTCTCGGGGGTGTTGTGACTTTTCGCTTAGGTGTAGCAAGGCGAGCACTCTGCTTTAAAAATATGCGCTGTTCTCTCCACTTCAAACTCCAGTAGTAATTGTTTATATTTTTTCTGTCTTCTTCACTAAAAATTGTATTACATTTTTTCATGCAACTGTTTTTGCACCCTTCTTTCACAGCATGTTTTTCTATGTATTTTGTTTTTTTAGCGAGCTGTCTCTCCTTTAAAGTCGTTTGAAATATTTTTCTTTTACGTAATTTTCCAGATTTAGTATACAGTTGTTCCATGTTATTTTTTTTCTTTCTCTATGTTTTCCTCGGATCTGTGTGCTGAATTACTATGTATTATTATATTATCTTCTGGACTAGTAGTCGTTTCTTGTTCAACAATGATGTACACAGTTACTTTTTCTTGTCCACTACATTCACAGGTATCGTCATTACACGTCTGCACAAATGGTCGATTTTCTTGCTTTTGATAAAGAGTTTTATTAATAGCTTTTTTACATAACGATAACAATGTATCTATTTGATTAGTTGCATTTCTAAACGCTTTGGTTTCTAGATTTTGGGTTGAGATCGTTTTTTCAGATGAATTTTTTTGCGCAATCAAACTTTTTTCAAAAAAAACCTCTTCATTTTCTGCTAAATTTGATTTTTGTTTATTGATTTTTTTATCATGGTGAATAGTATGCGGCATTAAGTATTAAATAGACTGAGTGTCGCCTTCTTCTGAATCAGAACTGTTTTGCATCTCCGCTGACGGTACGTAGTCTTTATCTTTTACTGAGTCGTCAGAGTCGAAATCTTCACCAGTTGATTCCAAATAATGGCACTCCTCTACTGATTCTGGAAGACGTAAAGTAGACGGCAAAGAGTAGCTAATAGACAGATTGTGTACTTCTTCGGATTCGAAGCTATTTAATGCTAAGTTTACTGGCGGCGTATAATTTTTATCTTGCAAAGAATAATTGGAGTTAAAATCTTTATCGACTAATACAATCTGATCGTGCTCTTTGACAGATTCTGGAAAACGTACTGTGAGCGGCAAAGAGTAAGTAATAAATCGATTGTTATCTTCTTCGGATTTGGAGTTACTTTGGGGCATATTCACTGGTGGTACATAGCTTTTATCTATATCCCTCAATTCATTAAAATCAAACACATCGTTAAGAGATGGTACCATTTCTTCATAACAAAAAATATTCACAGAATTTTGTTCGTTATCAGTTAAGTCAATTTGAGGTGTTTCTTCACTTTCCTGTTGCGAAATATGAAGTTTGAACATTCGATCCCACGCATCTTTTGGAGTTGCTAAAATTTTATCAATTAATTCAGAATCACTTAACAGATATTCGTTAAACTTAATATCCATTGAGTATGGTTGAGACCAAAGTGAATCAATTGTCAAAGAATGGGGAGCCAATCGTGTTGAATGTGCCCTCTGATTAAGTTCAAATGGATAACGGTCTTCCGCTGAGTCTTTTATCGCCATGCTTACTAACTTCTTTCCTCTGTTAAATCGAGACATTATTCAATCTGTAAAATAATATAAGTAAATAATAAAAGTACGCAAGTAATGTAAAATAAAGGAAGTAAACTATGTTATATTCGGAAAATATTTAATATCAAATAAAAAAAAATAGTTTGTGAAACTGGTGTATAACAAGGATGATTTGGGATACAAGACTTCATCTATACTCATGCACAAGAAATGCTATTGTCTAACCTTTTTGCTTAGCATCAAAGTAAATAATAACGTCAATTATGGTGCCCGAACAGTAGGGCAACTTGGCCGCAGCGTATTTTAATATTGTTTTATTATGAATATAAAATATACAAAGATCTTTTTTGCATATTAGAGTCGTAGTGAATAAAGTATGTCATTATTGATTACCTTATAAGTATTAAATCAAGGGCTTACAATATAAGAGCAGCTTAATTTTTTAATATTTATTGGGCTTAATTATCAAGCTGTATGTGCCAATCTTAATTGAGGTGCCAGTTGAGAAAAATATGGACTTAAGTTTAAAATCAGTGCATACCTAAGTTGATGGATTAAATGCAAGCTTTTAAGTATTATTATTTGATAATAATATAATATGTAACTAAAACATTATTAAGTTTGTACCTAGTTACCTTATAATTAACGTGTTGGCGCCAAAAATTCGACGTGCTGAGCGCGCAGCCTATCCCCGCGACGTCTCGGAACGCAATGATCCAAATACAAAGTCCAAAACCAAGGAATATACCTGTCTCAGGCACTCACACAACGATTACTAAACTTACACTTAAACGCTTTTAAGCGTAGCATATTCATTTTGCCGCTCTTTTAATATTACTTCAAATATTATTCAAAGATTTATCATAAGCTAAAAAGCAGTAACTGCTTTTATGTGAAGTATGCAGTTTTAATGTATTTTTTAAATTCTATGCTTAAAAGCAATTAAGTGTTTTTAGCTGTGTTTAGCTTCTACTAATAGTTTTACCGCTTTTTAGCGTAATATTAAGACTTACTCTAAAAAATAGTTGCTAAGTAAAAAAGCAGCTACAAACGTTTAACTGCCTCTTAGCTAAGGAATTGTAATTAACTACATTTTTTCTTAGTTTTACTAAATTTAATATTAAATTTCTACTAAGAAAAAAAAATGTTAAAATCACTTAACGGTTTTATAGCGTAACGTTGTATCGTAACTAATTTCTAGCGTATGACGGCTAAGAAAATGTTGCACTTAACCGCCAATGTGCTTAATCTATCTCTGGAACTATCAAACGTATAAATATAATTCCAATATTGGCCGATAGAGAATTTCTTGCTTAGTTTAGTGGTGTTGAAAGCTCAAAATCGGCAAAATGCACTTAGCCGCCTTCTTTCTTATCAGGGCAGTATATAAATCGAAACCAAACAAATATTTTTAAAATTATCGTGATACCCAAAAATTAGTAAACAAATATTTTATGTATATTTTAATTACAATTCTACTATCTTAGCGAGTTAATTATCGACCGAATCAATCACTGCAGCGTAGGTAGATATCGAAGATATTGTGCAATGAATATCTGGTACGCAACAGTGAATTTCATCTATAATTTCCCAGTGCCATGTCGTACGTTCAGAACTTCATTATCGCTAGGCAATTACAGAGAGGCGACGTACACGTTAACACGGTATATAGTAAGTAGTGCGATAGTGTGATCTTTTCTATTTGAATGTCTTAAAATTAGTTTCCTTGGAGTTTATTTTCTCTAAGTATATGTTAATTTATACAGATTTATTATTACCATTATACATTTATGTATATTATCTATAATATAAAAATGAATCGCTGAATGTGTTGCTAAGCGCAAATCTCGAGAGCAGATGAACCGATTTCGCTAAGTCTTTTTTTATAATATTCCTTGAAGTAAGAAGATGGTTCTTATGGAGAGAAAAATTTAAAAAATTCCCTGCAAAAGTCTAAAATCAACACTTTTCTAATTTCCCATACAAAAGATTCGTAATAATAATTAAAAGTCAATTTGAACTTTAATACCATACCATAAAGTTTAAGTGTTACTGGAGGGGTTTCGGGAAGGCAAAACAATTGAGTGACGTTAGTATCGTATAAATATTATATCGTATCGTATCGTAACGTATCGTCGGTAATCGGTATCGGTCGTATAAATATTTGTCAATATTTATACGATGGAGGGGGTGCTAAGAATCTCCGGTGGAGGTTCGGTTGCCACCTACGACAACTCGACCTGGCAACATACAACGCACGCACCCTGAGGACTGACGAGAAGATTGTGGAGCTGGAAGAAGAGATAGACAAGTTACGCTGGCATATTATAGGATTATCCGAAGTCCGAAGAGAGGGGGTACACGGTAATCTTCGAATCCAGCAACTTGCTCTATTACCGGGAGGGCGACCATCTGTCCCAAGGAGGTGTCGGATTTATCGTCCACAAGTCTCTCGTTAACAACGTTGTAAAGATTGAGAGTGTGTCGACGAGGGTTGCGTACCTTATACTCAGAATCACCAAACGGTATTCGCTGAAGGTCATACAGGTTTACGTACCAACCTCGGCACACCCCGATCAGGAGATGGAGGAAATGTATGAGGATATCTCAAGAGCCATGCATTCCTCCAAAACCCAATATACGGTGTTAATGGGAGACTTCAATGCAAAACTAGGCACAAGAGAGAACGGTGAGCTGAAAGTGGGAAAATTTGGAATAGGGCAACGGAACCCAAGGGGCCAGCAGCTGGCCGACTTCATGGAGAAAGAGGGACTCTTTATGATGAACTCTTTCTTCCAGAAGCGGCCCCACAGGAAGTGGACCTGGTCGAGCCCCGACGGTTCGACAAAAAATGAGATTGACTTCCAGACGACAACTGTTCAGTGATGTCTCAGTGATCGCAAGGGTGAAAACCGGCAGCGATCACCGAATGGTTAGAGGCACACTGAACCTAAACGTTAAGTTGGACAGGTCACGTCTAATGAAGTCAACGCTCCGTCCCCCTCGTGCTCTAATCCAAAGTCCCGAAACCTTTCAGCTCGAGTTACAAAACCGATTTCAGTGCCTAGAAGACTGCAATGAAGTGGACGATTTGAATGACAAGCTCGTGGAAACTGTCCATGCGGTCGGAGCTAAAATCTGCAAGACCCGCCGCAGAAGAACACAAAAACTCTCCGATCACACTCTTAATCTCATGGCTGTTAGACGGGAGATGAAGCTACATTCTTCAACAGATTTGACAGCATACAGGCAACTGAACAGACAGATCTCCAAGTGCATGCGGCGGGACTTACGCAACTTCAATACAGGTCGTATTGAAGAAGCGATCGAGCGGAACCAAGGCTCCAAAGTCTTTGCCAGAGATCTGTCTGCCAGAAAGAGCCAACTGTCAAAGCTGAAGACCGAATGTGGCAGCATCGTTTCCGGGTCACCTGAGATTTTGAGTGAGATTGAGAGGTTCTATGGGCAGCTGTACACGTCATCGTTGGAGCCGCACGCAAGTGTGAGTAACGATCCAAGAGCGAGTCTTATCCGACATTATTCCGATGATATCCCGGACGTCAGTCTGAGCGAGATTAGAATGGCTCTCCAGCACCTTAAAAACGGTGAGGCCCCAGGCGAGGATGGAATTACAGCGGAGCTTCTGAAAGCGGGTGGAAAACCGGTTCTTGAAGTCCTTCAGAAGCTCTTTAATACCGTCCTCCATGGTGGCATTACACCGGAGGCGTGGAGCAGAAGTGTGGTGGTCTTGTTTTTCAAGCAAGGCGACAATACTCTCTTGAAGAACTACAGACCGATTTACCTTCTGAGCCGCGTCTACGTGCTGTTTTCGAGAGTCATAACGAATCGTCTCGCGCGCAGACTTGACGACTTCCAGCCTCCCGAACAAGCCGGTTTCCGAAAAGGCTTTAGCACCATAGACCACATACATACCCTTCGGCAAATTGTACAGAAGTCCGAGGAGTACAATTTGCCACTATGTCTGGCGTATGTGGACTATGAGAAGAGGTTTTCAAGCTAATGGACTGGAAAGGATACGTTATTTACATCAATGGCGAGTACATCACTCACCTTCGATTTGTCGACGATATAGTCCTTATGGCAGAATCGCTGGAGGACCTAAGCACTATGTTCAATGACCTCAATAGTGCCTCCCAACGGATAGGTCTTAAGATGAACATGGACAACACAAAGATCATGTTTAACGCCCATGTCTCACCTATGCCGTTAGTTGTTGGGAGCACTAAGCTCGAAGTTGTTGACGAGTATGTTTACCTGGCACAAATAGTCCGACTAGGTAAGTCCAACTTCGACCGACAGGTCAATCTACGGATTATCTCGGCTGGGTAGCATTCGGGAAATTACGGCACATCTCCTGATCAGGTATACCTGAAACCTTGAAAACGAGACTTTACAACCAGTGCGTGTTGCCAGTGATGACCTATGGACTGACTGAACTGGTCTTTTATTGCTGTCCGTATGAGGAAGCTCAAAGTCGTACAGCTAGCTATGGAGAGGGCTACGTTCGAAGTTTCTCTGCATGATAAACTTAGAAATAGGATATCTGCAGTAGAACTAGAGTGACCGACATAGCCCAACGTATTATTAGCTGAAGAGGCAATGGGCTGGCTTAATAGCTCGAAGAAACGACAACCAATGAGGATAAATGTTCTCGAGTGGCGGCCTCGTACCGTCGGACGAAGTGCAAGACGGGGGGACTAGATGGAGTGACGAACTGGTAAGACATGCAGGAATTCGTTGGATGCAGGTGGCTCAGGACCATGCTTTGCGGCATTCCTTGAGCGAGGCCTATGTTCAGCAGTGGACTTGTGAAGGGCTGCTAAGATGATGATGATGAACTTTTTACTTTTTGTAGGGTATACGCTAATTGTAATACTAGGTAAGCTGCCTCGTTGGTCTAATGATCCTAAACGGTACTGCTGATCATATGGTCCTGGATTAAAATGCCGGGTCGGGTGAAAGTCCGTCATTAAGTTTTTCTTTCATGAAAATTTTAGTACTAGCCACCTCAAAGAGGATAAAGTTAAAGGATAAAACACATTTCTTTTTTAAATAAAATAAATGAAAATGTTTATTTAAGTATAGTAACTGTAGCCCATCTACTAAATATTAAAAAAGCGTGTTTTTTATTTTTTACAATTCCACCCTTAAAGTGTTGAAATTAAGGATGGAAAAGCGTGAAATTCTGCTATGTTTTAATTTTAACCTTGATAACATAATATAAGTTTTCAATTTAAAACTAAGTAGTACGTGCTTAAGGATATTTATTTACTCCACCACTAATGAAATACTCGTATTAGAGGATGAATGCTATTATTAACTAATTAAGCTATATAATATGTTCTTACATGGTTTATTTTCATTTACTCTATTTTATTACACCATTCTATTCTATTTATATGAGTATTCTACTATTACAATATTAAAAAATTAGGTTAATGGTAGCATAACCCAACTATACCATATTTTTTAGTTATTGGCACGGCGTTTATTTCTAGCAAAAAAACCTCTTCATTCCCAACGTTAAAAGCAGCCTGCCCATCCTATTTTTGTCCATCAATTTCATCAATCTATACAGCAACTATTGGCACACGCTTAAAAAATAAATTTCAGTAGTAAATTCGAATGCTAATAATAATGCGACGGGGGAGACGAAAAGAAAATAATATCATTAAAGTAACATTGGCTCAACTTTTCTTTCCTCACATGATAAGTGTTTTTTTTAGATACTATTAACTTTATTAATCATACATAGCTTACATAACCCGAGTTTATTTTGTAAGTTTAAAACATGGAACTAATTGCAGAAATTTTCTCATGACAGAAGCTGGAGTGAATCTTTGATGCAGAATTTATAATTTTAATCTACAGTGGCTGATAATTTTTTAATGTTTGTTTTAATTTTCTTTTTAGTATTTTTGGAAAAAAATATTAGAGGTTCAAAAGCCTTTTAAACATTTAAATATTTTAATGTTCCTTGTTTAAAATCACTGTCTGTCTATCATGGGCGTTTTGTTTAAAGCTCAGGTTTAATGTGTGTTGACTTAGGTTTAGACGCAAGTTATCGAAATTTAATTCCATTGTAATTATTACTAATACTAAATTGGAACATTAAAATTGTTCTAAGTCATTGCATATGATATTAAATGGAAGATTATCAAATTAGCACCATGCTTAAACCAAATAACATTCAGAAAGAAATATGATGGTATCTTTATATCGGATTGCTATATTTGCGATAGCATAGAGAGATATTTTAAGAATAACAAACATCGAAATATAGGTCAAAAACTTTTCTTCCCCGGCCTATTTGTTTTTTATAATATATTTATTATTAAATTTTTACTCACGGCGTCGATCGCGTGGGCCTCAATTTAAGATAATCTTACTCGTGATACCATCCGATATACAACTGTAAAATTTACCAGAAGTTTTCTTTCTCGCACAACTTCTTTGTGACTATCAGCAGCAATTCTTCCGGACCGATATGATTTGGGTACCTTCAACATTGGCGATCGGATTGATTCACTGGCCTTGCGAATAAAAGTTGCATATCTTTGCATCTTATGCCGCATTTACCACGGGGAGTGTTCAGAAGAATTGTTCGGATTAATTCCAGCTGCTGAATTCCACTATCGTACACAGCGACAGAACTCGAAATTCCATTCTCATTATCTCAATTGTTGGCAGTCAGTACCGTGCGATTTACATGGAATTTTCTACCTGACACTACCACATTGTCGAACTTACTGTCACCAGCGCTTTTTCCGGACCAATACGATTTAGGGACCTTCAAGAAAAGAGCATTTTCCTTTCTAAAAGGCTTTATATATCATACCTATACTTATAGATATATATACTATCATGCACTTATCTTTTCATTTACCATGGCAGTTATATAAAATTTACTTATTTACGAGTATACGCATAATTTTTAAATCTTAAAGACATCCCGTTAGCATAGTATTCTAAAGAACAATAAACAATTTAGCAAAGTTGATTTCAACATCTGTTCAAACTTTGAGGATTATTTCACTTGATATCACTCCACATTGTTGTCTTGTATTTAATACCCTTTATAACTCAGATAATGTTATTACGATAACTCTAGAGTCAAATATTGTGACAAGAATATCTCGTACAAACAAGCAATTTATTCAATGCCTGTAAATTTGGTCCCTGCATTAAATAAATTGCCTCGTTTAAGAAAAAAAAACCGTTTTTAATATGTATATTTGATTTTTAGGTATTACTCAAAGTTAAAGGTAGTCTCCTCCTATCTCGGAAAAGGTTTTACTACAGGATAGAAACCCCGTCATTTCCCAGTGCATGTTGAAGTGTGTGTGCGCTTCTTAAATCCTCGAAATATATTTATACTTAATACATGCAGCTTTCCTTACGACGTGTAACTTCACTGCTTCATTTCTATTGCTTCAAAACGCTTATTTGATTAGAAAAATAATCTCTTTCTAATGATACTGAGGTGTTGTGGGCTTATAAAACACATTCATTCATATTCATAACATCGTACCAAAAGTCCACTACTGAACATAGGCCTCCTAGGATTGTTTGCCGCATTGGGGAAATTTTGCAAAAGTATCCAGGCTTTTCTGGCGTCTTGCAGTTTTTTTTTTAATTCAGTACAACAAACCATTACATAATAATGCTTAAACCAAATAACAGTTTATAAATAATATTAGTAATTATGTAACCAGTACCATTAAGTATCCAAAAAGTAATATTAAATTGGTAACAATAAATGCGCAATAAACAAAGTTTTAGTGAAAAAGAGTAAACAAATAAAGTTATCAATACTCAGCAACATGAAGATGTCAAAATAAGACAAAAGGGAAAAAATTGTTAACAATAACCAATTTATCTTGTGAAATATTTTGAATGTCTAACAATCTTCTTAGAACGTTTTTGCGAAATCGTAGATGTCAGTATTTGAAAAATACGTGTTTTATACTTTCACTAGCGATCTGCTCCGGCATCGCACGGGTGATTTTTAGATTTCGACATCAGCGCCACCTACCGGGTCCAATTCTAAATCGTTTAGACCATCTAGAGACCCACTCAAAAACACATAAAAAATTTCATCAAAATCGAGCCAGCTGTTTTAACGAGACTAAAAGAGCTAAAGATTAAAACCCTTTGTGGATGGAATTTCATAAAATCCGTTCTTGGTAATTTGCTGCAGCTGCAGCGCGGCTCTACCACGTAAAACATTATAAATACTTCGTAATAGAAACTATATGTCAAGCAATTAAAAAAAATGATATAACATCAATTTATCTTCAAACAAATTATTATTATTATTCAACGTCCAGATAATGCGTCCGTTCTCCTTACTGTGGTGACTGTTTAAAAAGATCTATTACTTTTCTAGCGGAGGTATGTATGTGGTGTTACATTTTAAGCGTTTAAGTTAGGCCTCAATTTATTGCAAGTCTTTCCCTAAGCTGCCTCCGCCTGTAAGTAATACCACTCTTACTCTATATTAAACCGTATTTATATATTGTATTTAAATATCTAGTATTGAATTTATATATTCAAATCTAAAAGGTTGATATTTAGGTGATTCTGTAACTCGTAAGTAAGTCATTATTCGGTACAATACGGTAATACGCGATTTTTGATTGATTTATAGATATAATATAATATCTAAGTATTGATTTATATCTTTATAGCTAGTCTGCAAGAAGTATATATTAATACGAAAGAGTATATATTATAAAGAGAAGATTAAAGTAGTATGATGTAGTTTACTCAAATACAATATTTCGCATTCAGTGCATCGAACGTACCACAGATTTTTTACGATAATATTATTTCTTCGAGTTCGAAGTTACGCTATAGTTAGTGTGTAGAGTCATCCGATATATAAATATTGGATATTGTACCGATATATGGATCATGCATGTGAGTCATATCCTGCGATTCCAATATTTCTTTCAAATGTCGTAGCCTTCTTCAGCATTCAAAAGGTGTCTTTGATTAAATATACTTCTTAATGTATGCTTAAAAATAAAACTCAGAGTTATTTCGGTAATGTATAAATATGTTATTATAAAAATTTCGTTACAATAAACTAATATTAACGAATTTGTCGTAAGAGACAGGCAGCAGCGTCTTAGTAATAAAAACTTTACAAAAAACCGCAGTTGCCAACCATGAGGCAATCTATGGGAGAGGCCTACTTTTGGTACTTTGATACTTTTGACAGGATGAAACGGTAACGGTAACTATGGTTCCTTAAATATATTGTTTTAGAGATAAAATATCTAGCGTCAGTTAATTAAAACGGACTATAATTGCTTTTGCTCTCAAACATCAGACAGTTTCTATGAATACCTGCCTAAACACGAGGAAAAGGTTTAAATTAAATCTGTAACAACGAAGCTTATTATAGTATTTTCGAAATACGATTTAAGTTATTCATAAAAATGTTTGAAGTATAAAGTTAAAACGCTTTCATTTTCTAGTGACTGAAGCTTATTCAGCAATGTGAAATAACTAAAGATTTAAACTATACCTATGAGTTGTCTAGATCATATGGACTCATTATAAACCACATAACCTTATTCCTTAAAATTCCCTCAAAGTTTTCTGCCTTTATCAACGAGGATTTCTCTTGTCCAAACGCTTATTTTCCCGATTCTTGATTATGTTGATGTCTGTTATTTGGATACGACTGAGGAGCAATTAAACAAACGTGAGCACTTGCAAAACTTATATATTCGTTATATTTTTGGGCTAAAAAAGTATGACCACGTCTCCGTCTCACGTCTCTATCATAAACAGCTCAAGTGGCTCCGAATCCGACTTCACAGGAATACCCTGATTCTATGCCTCCTCTTTAACATACTATATAATCCAACATCACTACCGTATCTACGTGATCGATTCCGCTTCGCTCATTACCTCGATGCAGTTTGCAGATCACATTTAAAAACCCTCCTAAATTTCCCTTCCTCGAGAACTAAGTTCTACTCTCACTCTTTTACAATACACTATCTTTTTTTTTGTTGTCCCAATGATCTAATGTATGACTTGTGTATCTATATGTATTTTATTATATATATATATATATATATATATATATATATATATATGTATATAGTATAGCATTCAGGCATATGTATGTTTGTATGTATAGATGTATGTGTATGTTTTTATTATCTTTATTTTCTATTAAGTATAGTAATATTAAAAAATTTACTATGAGAGTGCACACTAAATACACTTCCCTTTGAATCTGTACGGTATCAAGTCTGCTGGAAGAAATTTCAATATGAAATAAGCAGTGTTTTTGTACAAAATATCTTTCTTTTATTTTTCATTATAACATTACCTTGTGTGTACATAAATTGTTAAATTAATAAATATTGCTTAAACTTAACAATAGATTCAGACAGATTTCTACCATGGCTATTCTAGGTCAAGATTGTTAAATTATAACTCTTTTAGGTGATAGAACCATACTGGAGCTATATTGTAGTTGTTGCGTGAATGGGTCAGCTCTACCAGGTAAAGACCATGCTCTCACAGAATACCATCTTAAAATAGCAGTTTAATGCTGCTGCTTTCATGGTGAGTAGATCACCAGAGCCAGGTGTGCCGAGTTTGGATTCATTTTTTTTATTAAAGAACTTTCCAAATTGGACATATTTAAAAACACATTACTTTCGTGGCATTTATGCGCAAATCAAAGTCTGTTATCCGTAGCCGGGGTGAATAATGAGTTAAAAGAAATTACAATCAAATAAACGAAGCAGGGTCGCAGGGTTGCAAAAATATTAATTAACACAAAAGAAAACACGCGAAATCACATCAAAAATTGAAATAATCTGAAATAAATAACATATCCATTTAAATATATCCGCCCTTGATTGCGTAGACACTTGACATTTAATATATAATAAGCGCTTCCTCTAGTGAGATAAAGATAAGTCTAGCCTGTAGACATGTGGTCTATAGGCTAGAGGACTCATTTTTATCTCGAGAAGTGTTTTTGTGGTGAGAGAAAAAAAGAGAAATTGAGAAAAACCTGGCCTATACCGTGTCGGGCCACGCAAAATGAAGACATAAAGGTTCCGTAGTTGCCCGTCACAATACGTGGGCTTTCTTGATAATAAGCATAATAAGTAAGTTCGCAGTTTGACCACTATAATGACTAAAAATGTGCCCAAATAAGAAGATCGTAACTGAAGGACCTATATTCAAATCAGCTTCAAAAAAGTTTTTTTTTTAGATTTTGATAATAACACCCTATCTATCCTGCAAAAAAAAAGTAAAGCTAATAGTAGAAGTAGTGCTTGTAAGTCGTATTCTTCATAAAATATTTATTAAAAAATTTAACATTACAAAGTTAGCATTACAGCTTTACGTCATTTTTTATGGAGTTGTAACAAAATATTTACTAATCCAAGTGCATTTTATAAGTTGGTCACTAACCTCTTATTTCTACTTAGCTGTGACAGTTTTTTTCTTTTAAATTCATTATATATACTACTATTTTGTATACTTTTCACATTTCCGAAAATTATGGATAATTTTGGATTTGAGCACCTTATGAATGGGATAGTTCCAGTAGTACGATTTCCGATTCTGTACTGATACTGTAGTGGTTTGAGAAATATCTTCAACCAGGTAAGTGCCTGTGTCTAGCAGTTCTTATTTATAAGCTAATGAAGAGAAGGAAACAGCAGACTTAGGAATGAGTAATTTCAATAATGTAAAAATGTTGATTTAAATTTGGATCGAAATATATATTTTCATAGTGACTACAAATCGAAGATGGCGCACTTGTGTCTCCAACAATGTAGCGAATGTTCATTGGTGACTGCAGTCGCTTATTATCAAATAAGCCCTCGTTTGCCCCTCTTCTATGAAAAAAATGCAGTTATGACCTCGTGTTTCGTTACAATGTAAAATTATACACGAGCGACAAATAAATTAATAGCCCATCTGAAGTTAATTGTATTGAGGTTTAATTTAAATCCTTCAAAATTCTGCATGTATTAAAACTTTCATAATTTTCGAAACGAAATAACACAGTGGATATATTGATGGGTAGCAAAAATATGTAAGAGGATGATACCACGTAACAAAGCTAAGAGAAGGGATTTTTTTTTCAGTAAAATTAATCTACCATCGTGTTCGCTTGTATTAAAAAAAAACTGTTATTAATTTGTCTTCTCTAACGTGTCTTTGCATACTAATCCGAAAAGCAATTACAAAAGGGATGTTTGTGAATTTCTTCTATTCGTTTTGTGAAATCGTTTAAAAACATTATAACGGTCTATGTAGATATAACAATGTTATTAAAAATACTTCACGTACATAGAGAGGTTTTTAATATTTCTATTTATATTGATTTACTCTTCTTAAATAAAATGAAATAAACAAAAATAAAGTGGTTTTAAAATATCACACTCACAATATTTTTAAATGTATTCATGATGGGTTGAAATAAAAATTATACAGTGGACAACAGAAACAACTTTTATTTTCTGCAAATGTGTACTTAGTTACTCGGTTGGATAAATTACACACACAGTTATTCACATATGAAATGTACTATTTCATAGGTGAAAACTTGATATGTCATATATTATGTTGTTGATTACTACGAAAACTTTAAAAACATTCTTACATTATCTGAAAATACCCACAAAATTGATTCGATAGCATAAAACAAAGTTTAAATTGGATTTACCAATAAAATATAAACTTTAAAATGGCTACACTGAAAAGCATCCATTTGCGACTTGTCAACGTTTTCACGCCTAGGACATAAATAATAAATCTGTAGAAAAGTCGTGTTTGTAATTCTAATATTACCTGATGAAAGCAAACGCCTAAAAAACTAAATGAAGGATACTAAGATCAAATAACTGGTTTTAAGGGTTCTGTAGTTACACAACAAGGAAATCTTATAGTTTCGCCATGACCGTCCGTCCGTCCGCGGTTTTGCTCAGAGACCTTAGGTGTCACAAATCTGTAATTGGGCATAGTTATAGATGTTAACCACGCCTAAAAAATTGTCAAATAAAAATCTTAAAAAAAAACATTTTTATTTTAGGTAAGGTGCTTTGGGGTTATTACGAAAATGGGGAAATTCCGATATTTACAAATTACGACTTAACGAGGCAATATTTTTTGCTCTGTTAACATTATTCTAGACGACATTAAATTTGTCTCCCTCCCTTTAGTCGTTTCAGATAGCTAGTCTCAATAGTACGCGTGCAAAGTTAACTTTTCGATGGAAACAGCTTTTTTCAACTCTTTTCGTTTTTTCGGAATTACACCGCGTTCATTATTTTAGGAACTTGTTAAGTAATCTTAATAATTGTTTGATTTTATGATAGATAATCGTTTTCAAAGCTTTATTTTATAGGTTATGATTAGCTATTGTTTTTGTTTTTTTCGGAAGTACCCCACAGGGTTAATTATGAATTAGTGGACTATCGGACTACTTTTCCACTGTAGTTTCCAGTAGCTGTCAATCTTTCGTCATCATAAATTGTTATTTTGGATAAGTTTAATACGTTCGCGAATTTCACCAACGGGAGTGGGCAAGGCGCACCTACCGCAATGCCAAATATATAGACATAGTCCGGGAGGAATAGACGCATGAGTACCGAATACTATTCCAGATAAATTTTTTATGCGTTTCCATTCAATTGTATAATAATCTACTGATGATATAAATGCATGTTGCCATGGGGCAACTCGGTGCCGTAGGTATTGTTTAAACTTGAATGGTTATTTTCAAACGGGACTTTTTACGATAATATTAATATATTCGAAGCTATGAATTGTTAAAGGCTTGAAAAATCATAATTTCGGATACTTTTGACTTACTTGAGAATAAGGTATAGACAATTTTTGATCACCGAATGGTTAGAGACACACTGAACCTAAACGTTAAGTTGGAGAGGTCTCGTCTGATGAAGTCAACGCTCCGTCCCCCTCGTACTCTGTTCAAAAGTCCTGAAACCTTTCAGCTCCGATTACAAAACCATTTTCAGTGCCTAGAAAACTGCAATGAAGTTGACGATATGAATGACAAGCTCGTGGAAACTGTCCATGCGGTCGGAGCTAAGTTCTGCAAGACCCGCCGCAGAAGAACACAAAAACTCTCCGATCACACTCTTAATCTCATGGCTGTTAGACGGGAGATGAAGCTACATTCTTCAACAGACTTGACAGCATACAGGCAACTGAACAGACAGATCTCCAAATGCATGCGGCGGGACTTACGCAACTAAAATACAGCTTGTATTGAAGAAGCGATCGAGCGGAACCAAGGCTCCAAAGTCTTTGCCAGAGATCTGTCTGCCAGAAAGAGCCAACTGTCTGACTGAGTGTGGCAGCATCGTTTCCGGGGCACCTGAGATTTTGAGTGAGATTGAGAGGTTCTATGGGCAGCTCTACACGTTATCGTTGTAGCCACACGCAAGTGTGAGTAACGATCCAAGAGCGAGTCTTATCCGACACTATTCCGAAGATATCCCGGACGTCAGTCTGAGCGAGATTAGAATGGCTCTCCAGCACTTTAAAAACGGCAAGGCCCCAGGCGAGGATGGAATTACAGCGGAGCTTCTGAAAGCGAGTTGAAAACCGGTACTTGAAGTCCTTCAGAAGCTCTTTAATTCCGTCCTCGATGGTGGCACTACTCCGGAAGCGTGGAGCAGAAGTGCGGTAGTCTTGTTCTTCAAGAAAGGCAACAACGCTCTCTTGAAGAACAACAGACCGATTTCCCTTCTGAGCGGCGTCTACGTGCTGTTTTCGAGAGTCATTACGAATCGTCTCGCACGCAGACTTGACGACTTCCAGCCTCCCAAACAAGCCGGTTTCCGAAAAGGCTTTAGTACCATAGACCACATACATACCCTGCGGCAGATTGTACAGAAGACAGAGGAGTATAATCTGCCATTTTGCCTTGCGTATGTGGACTATGAGAAAGCCTTTGATTCCGTCGAAACTTGGGCTGCAGTCCCTTCAGCGGTGCCATGTTGACTGTCGGTATATCGAAGTGCTGAAGTGTTTGTACAGTAGAGCTACGATGGCGATCCGAGTACAGAATTAGAATCAGAAACCTATCCAACTGCAGAGAGGTGTAAGACAGGGTGACGTTATATACCCGAAACTCTTCATTGCTGCATTGGAAGACGTTTTCTGGCCGTATGAGGACGCTCAAGGCCGCTCAGCGAGCTATGGAGAGGGCTATGCTCGGGGAGTCTCTGCGTGATAAACTTAGAAATGAGTATATCCGCTTTAGAACCAGAGTAACCAACATAGCCCAACGGATTAGTAAGCTGAACTGGCACAACCGTTGGGGAAGGAAGGTTCTCGAGTGGCAGCCTCGTACCGGTACGCGAAGTGTAGGGCAACCCCCTACTAGATGGACTGACGACCTAGTAATACATGCAGGAAGTCAATGGATGCAGGTGGCTCAGGACCGTGCTTTGTGGCATTCCTTAGGGAAGGCTATAGGCCTTCAGCAGTGGACATATGAAAGGCTGTAATGATGATGATTACCCCAAAGCACCTTACTTCGCATACAAGTAAATAAAGAATGATTTTTTATACTAATTTAAGTTTTAATGTATAAAATGCTTAAGATATTCTGACTTTAAATATTTAGTGTAATTTTTTGTTATTTCGTTTCAATAGTGTATTAATTTATATAGATAATTGTGATATCTGTCAATAGATCGAATACATCGTGGTGAAACCTAGACGTCTGAAATGTTAACAAAATCGTGAACATATAAAAACGCAAACTGCAAACACGCATTGGAGCATCGCGACGAACTCTTTTTGGTCCACAAAACACTCCAAATAATTAAGAGACCTGTGTACAGTCGTGGAATATATGTAGGCTGCTACTTTGCTTATCATGTCTTAAATATTCTTTTGAAGAATATAAGTACTTTAGGCGTGATACGTTCATAAACCATTACATTATAATTACTAATTTTCACAAAAATACACAATGTACAGACATGACATGAGAATGTTCGCTAATATGTAAATAGTTACTCAAAGTTAATATTGAATGTTATACTTTCTCGTTTTCAGGGTTAGGTTGAAGGCATCTATGGCCTATAGTAGCTTATAATTAAGCAATCTAATATAAAAAAGAGAAAAAGTCGTGGTTAAAATATTAAATCTTTTAAATTTTGCTATATTTACTTAACTCAAAATATTGAACAGCTAAAAGCAATTAGCGAGTAATGCTTGTGAATTTAGCGTTCTTTTTATGAATTCATGCGAACGACGATGTTTTAATTAATTGCTAGCTTTATTAAACGACCACGCAAACGGTAATATAAATAAGTCACGTGAAAGTCACAAAAATGTGACGGGTAGTATCATAGCGTTGGTGGTGGTGGTAGCAAATGTGATATTGGAACAATTTTGATGAAAAACCAATCGACGTATAAATTAAAGGTGTTCGAAATTAAAAATTAATTTGCTTAGATCTGCTTAGTAAAATAAAATGATGTGTTTTACCAAGTTTGAAGAAGACCTCCTGCCCTTTCTCAAATGCGTGTATTCTCCCCGTTACCACTAATCCCAGCACCATAACTCCCAACACCACTACACTACGTGGTAGACCCATGCTGAAGCTATATTAATAGTATAGTTGTAACACGAATGTGTCGGCTCGACCGGAGAAGGACCACGCTCTCACAGAATACCTGCGTAAAATAGTAGCTTAATGCTGCTGTGTTTTGTATGGTGAGTGTAGAGAACCGGAGACCCTTTTAACTGGGAAAGGGGCATTCTATCTTAGTCCTCACGACTGACAACGCATCTGCATTTTAATTCGCAAACGAAGATAGATGTAGATGTCTATGGGCCACAGCAACCACTTACCAGCAGGTGGACTGTGTGCTCGTTTGTCACCCTTATTCTATAAAAAAAAAACTAGGAATGACAGCCTACCTCAGAACCTGGCTCAGTTTGCAGTATCAGGTCCATTAGAACCATCACATTACACCCGTATCCGCAAATCAATAACTTGATCAAATGTTGGATTCGGCTAGGTTTTGAAATATTATTTCGGTCTTATAGCCAGGTACTCTAACCATTTGGTACCTGGTGTGACTTATACAGATTTAAAAACAATTTTTACCTCATACGACTAAGATAAAGTAATATATTACTTTTATCATTATCATTAATTATAACAGCTTCATCATTCATCATCATCCCTTTCACTAATCCACTGCTGATCATAGGTCTCCCCCCGGAATGTCACAAAGGACGGTCCTCAGCCACCTGCATCCATCGGCTTACTCCATATTTTACCAGTTCCTCACTCATTTCTTCTTTTTGTGCATGGGAAAATACCTACGTATAGCTGTCTCGCGGTGGCAAGGACGGGTTACGTCGCACTCGAACCGACTAAAACCCCATGGTGTACCACCTCGGGCTAGCCCTACATCACAAGCCAGCCAAGGGGTTCGCGGTGGGGGGGGGGGCACCCTAAACCTCGCCTACCGGTACGAGGTTAACACTCGAGAACCTATCTTCCTCATTGGTTGTTCTCTGAGCTATATGGCAGGCACATTACCACTTCAGCTCACTAATCTGTTGGACTATGTCGTTTACTCTGGTTCTACTGTGGATGTCCTCATTTTTAAATCTATCACTTAGAGAAACCTTGAGTATAGCCCTCTCCATATCTCGCTGCTTATGACCTTGAGCTTCTTCATACGGTCAGCAGTCTCAGATCGATAAGTCATTACTGGCAACACGCACTGGTTGTACAAACTTGTTTTGAAATTTTGAGGTTTGCCTGACGAGAAGATGTATCGTAGTGTCCCGAACACTGCCCAGCCGAGTTGAATCCGTTGATAGACCTCTCGGTTGAATTTGCACGTACCTAGTCGGGCTATTTGTCAAAGGTAAACGTACTTGTCAATAACTTCGAGCTTAGCGTGTGATACAGTGTGAGATGATCTTTGATTTGGACATGTTCATTTTAAAACCTATATGTAGAGAGATACTATTGAGGTCATTGAGCAAAGTACTTAGATCCGCTAGAGATTCTGCCATAAGGAGTACTATATCTTCAAACAATCGAAGGTGAGCGATGTGCTCCTTTGAAATCCAGTAGCTTGAGAACGTCTTCCAATGCAGCGGTGACAAGTTTCGTAAGATTTCAGTTGGATAGGTGTTGTACTCTATTTCTATACTCGGATAGCCATTGTAGCCCTTCTGTACAATTACTTTATCACTTTAATATACTGACGATTAACTTTTCATCGCTGAAGGGACTGCAGCACCGACCAAATTCCGACCGAATAAAAGGTTTTCCCATAGTCGACATACGTAAGACAAAGTGGCAGATTGTACTCTTCAATCTTATGTACAATTTGCGGAAAGGTATGTATGTGGTTTATGGTAGGTGCTTTTCGAAAATCGGCTTGTTGGAGAGGCTGGAATAAGTCAAATGATCGTGCACGACGATTCGTAATGATTCTCGAAAACAGCACTTAGACTTATCATTTAGATGTATAATCAACCTATAAAATGTTTCGTGCTGAACGTAGGCCTCCTTCACATGTTGTCTTATAGGGCAGCTATAACCATAGCTGCGATAAATGAAGTATGTAAACCAACAGGAACACCGCCCATCACGATGCGACATGAGCTAGCATCACTGCAACATCACCTTATTTGCTGGTACTAAATGATTTACCACGACAAACAGAATGATTTGAATTGAGATTCGTTGTATGACTTAAACTAGATCTCTGCGCAGTACTTTATATTGCTTGAACGAGTGGGAGAGCTTAAACACTTAAACATATAAGTTATCTACCCTCACTCATAAAAGATGTTAAAAATTAATTTGCCAAAATCCGCGTAAAAAGATAAAGTGATGTGCCTAAACTATTTGGAAGTGCACCTCTCGCCGACTTTTTCTGTCACCACTAATCCTAGCACCAATACCCAGAATAACACTACACTAGGAAAGACACACCAAAGTTGATAATAGGACATGTGTTTAGCCTTTAAACCAGACATCTTCAAGCGAGTCAAAACTAACGATTCGAGACAGCTGCTCTCTATACAACTTCCTGGCGCAGCCAGTTCCCACTTAAATAGATAGTATAAAACATGCGAATAATCACTCTCTGACGTACGCAAACATTCGTTATAAAAATAACAAACCGCTGCGATGTACGAGATCGAACCCTATAACCACGCAACCAATCGATAACTATCGTCATGGTCTCAAACGACCATATTGTGAAGCTGTAACCTATGCTATTAAAGAGGATTTTTAATACAGATGAGTAAAGAACATGTGTTTGTTCATTCAGCAGTGCAAAGTTACTCTTTTGTTTTATAGTAAAGGGGGCAAACGAGCATGCGGCTCACCTGATGGTAAGTGACTACCGCCGCCCATGAACAACTGCAACACCAGGGTGCTTGTAAAGTTGCAGGCGATGTGCCGGCATGAAATACTGTCCCGTTTTGCTGAGCACGCCAAGTTTTTAGAGGTTAATTTGGCCTTCTCTTCCGAATGACCACGAAACTACACGTCACTCGATATGTCGACGGCGAGGATTCCGATAATGGCTGAGGCAACAAGGGGAGTGCCTTAAAACTGAGGAGATACAACAAAAGGTTTCCTTTATCGGTAAACGTGCAAACTTGTGTTTTCTGAAGATTAAACTGGACTAGATTTAGTCGCCCCCAATCCGAGTCTTTGTTCAGCAAAGACTCGACTTCCGACACAAGTTTGTTCCGGTACTTGGTGACGTTTTCCCGAGAAATATTAGCACGGCTGGTGTATAGAGCATCACCAGTGCTGTCATCTGCATAGTAATGTATGTTACCGGTTTGCAACATATCATTGATATGCAGATGAAACAGCGTTAGTGATAGCACACAGCCTTGTGGAACACCAGCATTGGCTTGTAGTCGGAGCATGCAATGTCTACAACGACCTTGATGCTCCGGTCTGCATGGAAGCTGGTGACCCAATTACACAATTTCTTGGGAAGCGCATAGATAGGCAGCTTCGAAAAAAGCGCTTTGTGCCAAACTAGATCGAAGGCCTTCGCAATGTCCAAACTAACGGCCAACGCCTCCACCTTGGTCTCTACTACCTCCGCCACTCTTTTTATTTTTTAATATATCTACCTGTTCCAGCATACACAGTCTCAGTCCCTTATTACAAGTGGTAAAACTTTAAAGAAGTTTCCAAGAGATGTTAAACAAAATGGGATTAATCAGGATTGCAAATCCTGCACGCGGTTAAGTGCTCTTTATATTATGTATTTGCGACCAGTCAGACCCACGTAAATGGCGTGGCATTCGTCACAAACAAGTTTGTAAACACAAGCCTCGACAAATATCCAACTTATCTTTATCATAACATATACTCCTAAGAGAAGTATTTATTTTGATAGTCACGTAAACGCCGCTCTGACGGAGAGTACTAAAATTGTTTTTCAGTTAAGGAACATAAGTAGGTAAAATTGTCCATAAACGAAGACTAAGCTTGAACCGTGTACAGAAAATTGCGAACGATATGCTTTAGTTTCTTTTTTAATTAGATAGTTAATTTTGAAAAACCGTTAGCCTGAAATTTTTAACACAGTAAATAAACGATTAATATACCAATAAAAGAGGCAAATATACATTACCGTGATGGTGTAAGTTGGCTTTCGATAAATTTGGAATTCATGCAACGATTCTTGTTATTGTTAAGTCAAGGAAGTTAAGTAAACAATCTTGCTCCGATTCAAGCTTGCATATCATTTCGTCGTGGATTCTATTTATTTTATGAAGGAAAACATCCAGTTGCTTCATTGTGCTATTACAGCAAATAATTAAGAAAATTGCAAACAATAATACGTGATCAATATACCATTTCATTCGTAATAGGTAGCACGAATAGGTCGGCTCGAACAGGGTAGGACCACGCTCTCACAGAATACCAGCGTAAAATAGCAAGTCAATGCTGCTATGTTTCGTATGGTGAGAACCGGAGACCCTTTTTACTGAATTCCATCTTAGCCCTCAGGGGTGACAACGAATCTGCATTTGGATTTTTAATTGAGGATAGATGTAGATGTCTATGGGCCACAGTATTCACTTTACATCAGGTAGACTGCTTGTTTGTCACCCTTATTCTATAAAAAATCATTTTGTACTACTTATCTCTAAACATGAAAATCAATTGCTGTCCGCTAGTGACGATAAAACTCGAAACTCGATCAGTTCTGATGAATTTTTATGTGTGCTTGACTGGGTCCCTGTGTGGCTTAGATCCACAATCGGACTCTGTAGGTCGCACTGTTGCCAAGATTCATAAATCATCCCTGCGAAGCCGGAGCGGATCGCTTGTGTAAAATAAAAATTACTTGTGCGATGTTTATGATAACACCGCTCAAGTAATTTTGGGGCGTGGCAGGTGACATAAAGACGTAGACGACAATTAACACACATCACATCTTTAGTTTAACGATTTTCAGAAAACTATGTCTGATTTTATTAATATTGTGAAAAAAAATGTTATATTTTTAAATTAAATTTGGAAAAAATTGTGTTGAAAAAATTTTGGCAAATTAACTTTTTCCAACTTTAATAGAAAGGATTTTTGCAAAGTAACGACTGATTCCATTAATTGTTATTTTATGTAACAATGATTGTTCCAGTCAAAGGCCGTAATTAATCAAACCAGTTCACTTCACTAAGCTTGATATTATTAGAAAAGACAATATATATTTAGTAGTTGCAGGAAACTATATCTACTTCTTATTATTTTAGAAGCACAGTAAAACCTTGATAATATATTCTAAGAAGTTATCCCATTCTTGATGTTAGAATTTAGTCTCAAAATTAAAAAAAAAACAATATAACTCGGTTACAACAAATGGAACATAAATATGTAACACAATACGCAGTTGGAAGTAAATACAGAATGACATTCAAATATATAAATTATGCAAACCAACAGCAACATTGCCTGCCTATTATGATGTGATACACGACAGCGTCTCCACAATATAACTGTAGAATTACTGATTACTTCTGAACGTCTGATCTCTGAATGACATTGCCTTATATTTAGCTACCTATTGTGGACGAAAGGAGTTCTTCAAGCATGAATGGTGTGACGAAGGGCTCACCTGTATCTGCCATTATCGCTGACATATTCATCAAGGACTCTGATGATAAATCTCATCATTATCCATCAGTGTTAGCTACCGTGGGTAAATCTTTATTGCAAAAAGTACAATCAATCTGTGACAGCAAACACATGGCCGCCTAGCTTCAGCACGTCAAGCAGGTGTTTCACGACAACAAGCTTCGGGTCCCGTGTCTACCCGTGAACGAGTGAAGCCAGTGACAGTCAAGTGTGTGCCTGCTTATGTTAGAGGTGTCACAGACAATATTGGCTGCATTTTGAAGCGAGCTTTTATTAGAACATTCTACAAGCCGCAGAAGAAGATTAGTTAGTTGTAGATTAGTCAAGTGTAATATTCCTCTACAACAGTGATTCCCAAACAGTGGTCCGCAAGTGCGTAAATATGGTCCGCGAAAGATTTAAATATTTTACCTACCTAATCCTTTTAAACAACACTTTTATTATTTTCTCGTCACGCGGGCAGTGCACCACCGTGCCTGTGAGTTAGACTGTGACCGTGCGTCGCGTCGCAGTCAAAATCGCAATTTTATTACCAAACATTTATGATTTATTTTACAATAAATACACAAATAATACTGTAAATGAATGCTTCTTTTAGTTTATTTCATAATAATGTTAAAAGTTGTGATTAAAATTTATTGTTAGATTAACATAGCTTTTCGCTCACCTCAAAAAGGTCAAAAAAAGGTTGAGAAACCATGCTCTACAAGATATAGAAGTGTACCAGTTTAATTGTAAATTTGGTCTCTCTTATATAGGGCAAATAATGATACGTGAGGCTATTGAAATTAAAAACATCCTAATTTCAATAGAGAATGAGAATGGGTACTACCACTTGCTTGGGATCCTGCAATTAATAAGATTAAAACTAAACCGCACTATACCAATGCAAGACTTTAAAACACAGTGAAATCATTCTGCGTTGATCAGACTAAAAGTAATAATTAAAAAGCTGAAGGTACTTCGCGTTAACTTTGACAGGGGGACATCAGTCACTTCAGTCCCTTCACCCTTGACCAGAGGTGCTGAAAAGCATCCAAAACACTAAAAATTAAAAATATGTCAATAAAACGCAATAAAAGCCGTAAAATGGTTTTATTCAATGTGTAGTGTCCGCGTGTGTGTGCGTGTGAGGAACCATTACGAAATGTGTATGAGAAATCATTACGAACATGGTAGTAAAATATATTTATTTAACTATTAATTAACATGTCGACGCATTTATAAAATACGGGACGGATCGAGAGTGAGCGAGAGGTTGCATTACTCTCGCGGAGTGTCTATAGTGACGGCATAAAATTGAGGGTATATCGAGAAACCTTCACTTATTTCTGCAGTATAGAGCGCCGTACGCGAGAAATTCTATCATTTGAAGAGTGCTAAGATTCGTAGAATAACAGTATCGTGGTTCTGTCCGTTGTAGTAATTATTTTAATGCAGGCAAGAAAAATGGTGTTGCTGAATAACTGATCTGTGTTACAATGAGATGGGTAGGTAATGTTGCTGTTGATTTTCATACTTTGGTGTTATTATGTAATTACGTGCCTCATATTACACTACTGTGTAATTGTGACAGAGACATTTTACGGTATGGGCGAACTATAATTGGTCTATATTGAATGTATATTGCAGTATGTTTTTTTTAATGATAATAATTAATTGCGTAAGCAGGAGAGCAAGTTGAACATCGCTCTCATACATTTATTATTATAATGTATTAACAATTAACCTCTTGATGTATTTCCGCCCAATATGTTTTATATATAGGAAAATATAAATATAATGTTATAAAAATGAAAATATAGAGAGCCGTGGTATCTCAGATTGTTAGCGCTCGCTGTAAATTTAATAGTACGCGACGCGAGCAACCCGGGTTCGATCCCCGCCTGCACCAATAAAATTCTTAATTGCTATTTTAAGTGCTGATTTACCACGTGCTTGGCGGCGAAGGAAAACATTTTGAGGAAACCTGCATGTCTGAGAAATAAGAAAAAAAATTCAAAGATATTTGGAGTTGGCCAACACGCATTGGGGCAGCGCGGCGGACAATTCTTTACCTCGAGGGCTAATCTCTCAGATATGAGGGGTGGCCTATGCCCAGCATGTTAGATGTATATGTATAGGCTGTAACTTTAACTTTAAATGTTAAAGTTACATTGGATTTAAACGTTAAAGTTAATTAACACAAACAATAAAATAAAATTACTAACTTTAACATTTAAAGTTAATTTAAACCTTAAATGTTAAAGTTACATTTGGATCAGTGTTGTCTGTATCAAATAAATTATTATTATTATATTACTATTATTAAAAATCAAAATTGAATGTAATACATTACATTGTGTATTTTTGTGAAAAAAAAAATTATTGAGGGTAGTGATCTCAATAAAAAATAAGTAATTAAATTCATTTCTATAATTCTGAATTGTCAGTCTGTCTGTCTGTCTGTTTGTTAAACGTTTGAAGTACTAATATTTTTCAAAAAAATCTTTAAGAATATCGTATCTTCCAGTAACATTTATTCTTCATTTTATGAAAGTCGGTTAATTTGATCGAAAGTTATGATTATTAATTTGAAGTTTATGAATGAAAATTGTTCAATGGTGGAGTTGAGTCATTAATAGCTTTTTAATATTATCTTAGAAACCGTAATTAAATTATGTAGAATTTGGTTCTATGTTGATATTCTTATACCTAAAACACAGTAAACAAAAATATTATTTTCTAATAAAGAGTAAGTAATACTTAACATTTTAAATAGTTAACCAGTGTCACCGATAGATGGTGTTGTGCAAATGTAATGCAAAAAGGCGGGTTATGTTTTTCTATGTCCTCGTAATTACTGCTAATCTTCATATTACTAATATGAGGAATAACCAATATACATGAAAACAAATGTAGACTTTATTATCTAATAATATATTAACCATAAATACATTGTGGTGTAGACCTAGGATGTAAATCAAATCTATGATTTCAGTTAAAAGTTTTTTTTTAAAGCGCCTATCTTATTACAAAGGCAAAATGTAAGTTGTCGTAATTAAATTAAAAAGTGAAATAAACAGCTTGTGTGCTTCCCACTACTGGGCACAGAAAACTTAATATTTCTAAGAGGTTTTTTATTTTTACGGAACATGAAATAACTCGTCTCGTCGCTGTACTACTGCGTGTTAACGAATTTGTCATCTATTTACTTTCCATATTGTTACGAGCTTGAGGTTCGTGACAATTAAAAACTGCCGATTAAATTACCAAAATTGACACTTTAATTACGGATACTAATTACACCTTAAAACACACTAATAATAAAACACAGTTCGCCGTTATTTCGCTTCGAAGTATTCTCTTGTATCGCCAATTCAATACTGCCCCGGTCGTGGTCTATACCGGTCTTATATAGGGCCTCAGATAGTTTCCAGAACCTTCTACTGTAGCGACATCTAGAATGTTCGAGTACATATCGGTCCCGAAATTTCTGGAAGGATCTCGACTCTCCTAGTTCTGCTACTCGACACTAGAGGGCGCTAGTGTGACTAGTGTTGCCATGTACAAGACATTAATAGTGGCGCGCAATAATTTCATTTACTCGACACTAGGGGGCGCTAGTGTAACTAGTGTTGCCATGTACAAGACATTAATAGTGGCGCGTAACACTGCTCCCTCCTAAGATATGCTCGTCCCGAGCATTATTGGCCCCATAATAACGCGCCAGTCGATCCACATGGACAATCTTAGGAGTACCTCTGGCACCTTTCTGTATCCGGTAGGTTACATCATTGATCCTTGTCACAATCCGGTACGGTCCGTCCCATTTAGCTTGAAGCTTAGGAGATTTCCCTTTGCTGCGAACTGGATTGTGTAACCACACTAGTGAACCTTCATCAAAGCCCTTGTTGTTCATTTTGCGGTCATACCGTGTTTTCATCTTCTCAGACGTTTGCTGGCCCGTCTGTCTGACGTGCTCATAAATGTCATTCATTTTGTTCCGCAAGTCATTTGCATAATTGGTTATACTGCGTGGGGCATCAGGTGGTATTCCGGTGATCAGGTCTGCAGGCAGCCGCAATTCTCTCCCAAAGTTTGCGAAAGCTGGTGTCACTGATGTACTTTCGTGAACAGCGCTTCGATATGACAACAAAAACGGTTGTATGTGCCTGTCCCAGTCTCGTTGCCGTTTTTCCACAACTTTTGCTAGGTACCTCTCCAATGTCTGATTAAATCTTTCTACCATTCCATCAGATTGTGGGTGGTAAGAAGTTGTTCGTGTTTTCTGAGTACCCATAACTCGGCAAGTTTCCTGGAATATTTGAGACTCAAAATTCCTTCCTTGATCGCTGTGAATCTCTAAAGGTACTCCAAAACGACAGAAGACTTCATGAACTAGTTTATCTGCAACTGTTGAAGCTTCTTGATTTGGAATGGCGAAGACTTCTGGCCACTTAGTGAAGTAATCCATCACTACCATGAAATACTTGTTACCACTTTCAGTTTCTGGAAACGGCCCCGCAACGTCAATGGCTATCCTCTCCCATGGTGCACCAACATTGTACAATTTCAATGCGCCTCTACTACGAATTTGAGGTCCCTTTACAGCCGCACAACTTGTACATTTGCGGCACCAGTCCTCGACATCTTCACGACAGTGGACCCAGTAAAACCGTTCTCGGATCTTCAGGAGAGTTCGTTTAACTCCCAGGTGGCCTCCTGAACAACCACTATGGTACAGCTGTAGAATATCCGGCACTTTAGCCTTAGGGACAACCATTTGCAAATGACACCTGTCTCCCCGACCATTTTCCCATTTACGGCACAGGACTCCATCCTGAATCAGCAAGCTGTCCCATTGGGCCCAATAGCTTTTCGTGGTCGAACTCATTGCTGAGACGTCGCTCCACTTGGGCTTAGGAGCACTGGCCTTCATCCATTCCAGAATCGGCTTAATGTCCGAATCTTCCTGCTGTGCATGTTGTAGGCTGTCCTTCCACTCATTGCTGAGCTGGTCTGTCCTGAGCATTCTCACAGATACCACTTCCTTACCCTCTTGCCTAGTACAATGCTTGCAATCTTCAGGGCAAGGTCTTCTTGACAATGCATCTGCATTGCCATGAGATTTACCGCTGCGATGTTCGATCACAAAGTCGTATTCCTGCAGTAGTTCTATCCATCTCGCAACTTGTCCTTCCGGATTTTTGAACTGCAATAGCCATTTCAGTGCAGCATGGTCAGTTCGTAAGTGGAATTTCCGCCCTAGAAGATATTTGCTAAAATGCTGCAAGGACTTTACCACAGCAAGCAATTCCCGTCTTGTGACACAATAGTTCCTTTCCGGCTTTGACAACGACTTGCTGAAGTACGCTATCACAATCTCTTGATCACCATTCCGTTGAGACAACACACCGCCAAGTCCTATATCACTTGCGTCTGTGTCAACTATGAATTCCTTGCCCGCATCAGGGTACCCCAAAATAGGTGTTTTGCACAGGCGGTTCTTGAGCTCCTGGAATGCAATATCGCAACTTTCATCCCAGCAGAATTGTCGCTTCTGCTCGGTTAGCTTGTGCAGAGGTTTGGCTATATCTGCAAAGTTCTTCACAAATCGCCGATAATAAGAGCACAAACCCAAAAATGCTCTAACCTGTGTCTTGTCTTTTGGGACCGGCCACTCCTTGACAGCAGCAATTTTCTCTGGATCCGTGCGGATACCTTCTTCCGACACTACATACCCCAAAAAACTAACTCGCCGTTTGAATAGTGAGCACTTCTTTGGACTCAACTTGAGGTTGGCACACTGGATCTTCATGAGCACGCGTTCCAGGTTTTGAAGGTGTTCCTCAAACGTACGGCCTACGATGATGATGTCATCCAAATAGACCAGACAAGCATCTCCAATTAGCCCGGTAAGTACAAGCTCCATCAACCTTTCAAACGTTGCTGGAGCATTGCACAATCCAAACGGCATGACTTTGAATTGCCACAGACCCTTTCCTGTGGAGAATGCAGTTTTCTCCTTGTCCTTAGGGTCAATTTCAACCTGCCAGTAGCCACTTTTCAGATCTAGCGTACTAAACCACTTTACGCCTGTAAGCATATCCAGCGTGTCATCAATTCTTGGCAAGGGATAGCTGTCCTTCTTTGTAATGTCGTTCAGGCGGCGATAGTCAACACAAAACCGCATGCTGCCGTCCTTCTTCTTTACCAGCACCACAGGTGAACACCATGGACTAGATGAAGGTTCAATAACACCATCCTTCACCATTCCCTCAATCATGGTTTCCACTTCCTTTTCACGTGCTACAGGCAATCTTCTTGGCCGCTGACGAATAGGCAATTCTTGTCCTGTGTTTATTTTGTGTTGAACTAAGCCAGTCTTTCCTATGTCAGCTTCGTTTGACGAGAAAACATTGGCGTACTTGAGTAACAACTTCTTCGCCTTGACCATTTCATTCGGGGAAAGAACGCTGCGACAGTCTTCCAAAAGTGTGGTCACTATCGTTTGTCCATCCTTGCTGGGGGTCCCGGTCGATAGATATTCGCATCGACGCAACCAATCCACTTCCTCACTAGTACCAACCAATGTGCCTTTTTCTATAATCTGTTCCTGATCACAATGGTTCAACACACGTACTCCTGAGATGTCGGTGGTTCTGACCAAGGTTCGAGCCACTTTCCATGGAAGGTCATTGTCTACCCTTTCCACGAGTACACAACGATGGGCTTGCCCAGGACTCCGAGGAAGACTAACCGGCACAATCGTTTCCGATCTCGGCGGAAGAACAATCTTCTTAAGGCTGTACACATTCCCTGGTAACGCCCCTTCCACGAAAAGTTCTTCTTGTCCACATTTCAAAACACCTTGCTTAACGTCGATCTCACAACAATTATTCCTCATAAAGTCTAGGCCCAGGATGCAGTCGTCCATTATATCAGCCACGATGACATTATGCAGGTAGATCATGTTGCCTAGCTTCAACTCCATCTCCTTCTCTCCACGGACGGGTATGCGCTGACCGGTGGCTGTCACCAAATTAATGCGTTCTCGGTTGTATGCGGAGTCCCCAAGGAACCGACTTATAAGTTGGGAACTGACAACCGTGCGAGAGGCTCCAGTGTCTATGGTCAGTTTACACGGCGTTCCGTTGACTTCGCCCTTGATGATTAGGCTGTTCCCATCATGGGTTTGTGAGATCGAAATCCTTGGGGCTCTTTTAACATCAGCCAGCACCCGCCCCGCAGTCCTGGCTTTTACTCGTTTCCCTGCTGCTGCTGGGCGGTGCTATTATCCGCACTACCCTCTCGAGATCGATCACCTTCCCTTTCTACAGTTCGTTTAGGGCAGCTGGATCGAAGATGGCCCCTTTCCCCACAGCCGTAGCACCTAGGGTTATAGCCCTTATTGCGGTCCTGAACTGTAGCTGCTGCAACCTCCCTGACGCGGTGGGAACGATGATCCTGCCGCACGGCTTCCACCTCCAGTGCATGGGTCAGGGCGTCCTTAAGCGTCTGGTGGTGCCCGAGCCTCACAGCAGCTCTGACTTCAAGGTCGCGGATGCCGTCGATGAAAGTCTGCACCAGGTTCCCTACAATGAGCACAGGTACAGACTGGTACGCTTTTCGAACCAGCTTCTCCACCTCAAGGGCCCACTGCTGCAGGTTTTCGTTACTGCGTTGCACGCGATCTTTGAGCTGCGCACGAAAGACGTGTTCCAGGTGAGCATCGCCATATCTCGCCTCCAATGCCTCAAGGAGCTGCTCGTAAGTCACTTCCTTACCGAGCGCTTCCAAAACAGTTAAGGCCTGGTCGCGTAGGCCTAGGGTGAGAGCAGTCATGGCCTGACTTTTATTCCAGCCGTTCGCTTTCATGACAGCCTCGAACTGGATTTTGTAAGCCGACCAGGAAGAACTCCCGTCGAACGGCGGCACTTTGAATCCACGTAGCGAAGGTGTTGTAGCTACCACGGGAGCTGTGATTCCATCCCCAAGTTTGAGGTCGTCCAGCGTTTTCTTCACATCAGCCATCACGTTGTCAACCCGATTGTTCACTTGGTCGATTCGGGTTTCAGCTTCCGACAGGCGGTTGTCATGTTGAGCAACCCTATCCTTCACCTCCTTTATCTCTTTCCCGAAGGTAGCGTGAAGGTCCTTCCTGAGGAGCATCTGTTCTTCCATACCGCGCTGCAGCTGCTCTTCCAGCCGACGGGTCTGTTCCTCCTGTCGGCGGGCCTGTTCCTCCTGTCGGCGGGCCTGTTCCTCCTGTCGGCGAGCCTGATCCTGCAGCATCATCATCAGAGCACCCAAGTCAGGTGCTGCAGATGCAGGAGCTGCTGACGGGCCAGCCTCCGTGGTTAGCAACTGGCCCTCCGACGTTTGCGGCGTTGCATTACCAAATCGTCTCTGGTCCGTCTCCTGTTGGCGTTGACTTCGGGTACGGATACCCTCCGTGTCGTCTTTAGGTAAAATCGGCATATTTGATCCCACTTCTGACACCAATTGTTACGAGCTTGAGGTTCGTGACAATTAAAAACTGCCGATTAAATTACCAAAATTGACACTTTAATTACGGATACTAATTACACCTTAAAACACACTAATAATAAAACACAGTTCGCCGTTATTTCGCTTCGAAGTATTCTCTTGTATCGCCAATTCAATACTGCCCCGGTCGTGGTCTATACCGGTCTTATATAGGGCCTCAGATAGTTTCCAGAACCTTCTACTGTAGCGACATCTAGAATGTTCGAGTACATATCGGTCCCGAAATTTCTGGAAGGATCTCGACTCTCCTAGTTCTGCTACTCGACACTAGAGGGCGCTAGTGTGACTAGTGTTGCCATGTACAAGACATTAATAGTGGCGCGCAATAATTTCATTTACTCGACACTAGGGGGCGCTAGTGTAACTAGTGTTGCCATGTACAAGACATTAATAGTGGCGCGTAACAATATTTTAAATTTTGGTTTGCTTGTAATTTTTTTCGTCACCAGAAAATGTCGTAAATTAAATTATAGAAGTACAGTTTGTTTATAATGTTTTTATTTCCCAACGAGTATGTGGTAAAACGAATATTAAACGTGCTATTCCGTTAGTTTCGGCGAGATTCCGACTTAGGTTTTTCTGCCTATGCGGGCACTTATTTACTGAGTAAACACGGCATTCTTCCGCTATAATCGCGCTCGATAATTGAAAATCTGTCATTATTCTCCTGTTGTAAGGATCTTTTATATAATCATTACAGCCTGTTAAAATTTAATTGCTGAACAAAGGCTTCCCCCATAGATTGCCTCAGGGTATTTGCAACTGTTGCCATGCCTATCAAGCGGTTTGGCAACCGCAAAGTTTTTTATTCCGCTATTATCATGAAGATGCTATTGCCCATGTCCTGGCTCAGATTCGTTTCATATCCCCTTATGACAGCAACAGTCAGGGTAGTACATATGCTTATATACACCAATAAACAATCTATCAATCGGGTCAAAAATTTAATAGACGTCATATTTTTTTAAGTACCTATGTATTTATGGCGGAAAATTTTTGTGAGGTTCCGATTTCATTCATATAAAAATAATTTTGTTTTCGAAAATGGTTGGTCGTTATTTTATTCTTTGCGATCGTTTTGAGTCAGAATTAAGTGGAAACGTGACCGCATAGCCAGCCTCGAGAGATAATGACGTCATTAAGAGTACGAGGCGGTAAATTATGAATGCCTTTGTCCCTTGTAGGTAAAAATACTCAACAAGTTCAGTTCGATATTGTTTTATTATACTCCTTATTAGTATTAAAAGTTCAGTACTAAACAAAGGCCTCCCCGATATATTGCCTGATAAGGAGAATTATTATCATAGTTGCCATGCCAGGCGACTTGGCAACCGTGGTTTTACTTCTAAGGATGGGAAAATAGGCGATGATGTTTATAGTGTAAATGTTAAGACGATAATGTCAAGACATTCCAGTTTTAGCCTTAAAATTGTAATAAATTATAATATATAACGTGGTGACATTCACATATTTAAATTTAGGTTCGCGTGGAGTTCAATTTAGGAACATATCATTATACATCATTATACTGTTTCGTGGCCAAAATCAGCGAAATTAGATTACTTGTAGAGTCACATCGATGTCCGTTTCTCTATGTCTGTTTGTCACAGGATTTTTTTGGAAATTCTCACAGACAATTGAAAATAGGTCATAGAAATTTGGCATTAATATAATTTGCTACAGAACCCCATATTTAAGTGAGTTTTAGAAATGCATTAATATCGCACGTCTAGCAACACCTAACATTTTTTCTTATGGGCATGTCTTCCGATGCATTTTTATGAAGGATAAATTGTCTTGAAACCAACATTACGTCATTTACATTTAACTCTATACATTAATTACTAAATAAAACTAATTTAGTTTTGACAAAATAATCAGGAATTTCATAGTCTTCTATTAATTTATGGCATAATGTTTATTTGCTATATTTGATTTATATCATAGGCCCCAATTTATACTGATAGGCACCATAAAACAAATGCTGATATTACTATTAAATAAGAAAATCGAAAAATGGTTTTTAATTTTATCATTAATCTATAAATAAACTGATTACAACTGGTTTGCCTACGATTATTGCAAAACTCTTATTATCCTTAAACTATAAAAATTGGGATTTTCCAGTAGCACCTCAATTTCGTTTATCAAAATATCTGATGTAAGTAATTGAAAATTAAGTAAACTGTGAGATTTTTATCTCAATTTGATGGACAATTTCATGGAATCGTCGGATGACTAATTACAAGGTAGGCGTGGTCCATAATCGTGCAGAAGCTTCTTTTCAGTTGTATTGAATTTTATTTAAACAAATGCGAGAGCCGTGTAAGATCACCGTAAGATTTCATGGCACGGGAGCAAAACATGTACGCTTCTCGCGAGGATCAATCAAACTGGTATAGGAAATTTTATGTATTGATTTACCTCGTGTTTGGAAACCTAGATGTTATTGAATAAAACTATTTTTACGGAGTTTATCGCGTTTAATTAACCCACTTTATATTCCCGACGTTTCGGTTGCTTTCCAGCAACCGTGATCACGGGGGACTTAGGTGATTGACGTCCTGATGTCAGTGTTAAACCGGAGTACCTTCAGCTTTTTTAATTAATAATTTTGGTCCGATCTACGCAGAATGAATTAACTGTGTCTTGAAGTCTTGCAGTGGTATGCTTGGGTTTAGTTTTAATTTTATGAATTACAGGATCCCAAGCAGGTGGTAGTACCCAGCCTCTCTCTCTATTGAAATTAGGATGTTTTTTTAATTTCAATAGCCTCACGTATCATCCTTGGCAGGAATCGATGTTCTTTCGCGAGAATTTGTGGTTTATCAAATCTAATGTAATGGCGGGGGCCGTCTAGGATATGATCACAAACTGCAGACTTCCCGGAATGTTGGTGCTTCACGTCAGCTATGTGTTCTTTTACGTGGGTTTTTATACATCGTTTTGTTTGCCCTATATATGAGAGACCTCACTCACAATCAAGCTTGTACACTCTTGTACCTTGTAGAGGAATATTGCACTTGACGGGTGGTAAGAACTGACTAATCTTCTTCGGCGGCTTGAAGAATGTTCCAATAGAAGCTCGCTTCAAGATGTAGCCAATCTTGTCTGTGTGTAGATGTTATTATTTAACACTAAAGTTGTTAAAAAATTCGTAGACATGTGAAAATCGTTAACACGCATTGAAGCTCGGCGAACTCTTTTCTGTCCAAACACTCTAGATATTGTGGAACCCTATGTACAGTCGTGAGAAGTATGTAAGCTGCTTCTTTACTTTTTTACATTTAATAAGACTTATAAGTGGGAAAGTGGAAAGTGTGAGAGTGATATCGAAAGAAGAGTGAATGCAGGAAACATGGTGAATGGAGCTTTGCACTCCTTTATGAGCAGTCGGAAGGTGTCTAACAAGGCTCGTTTGGCTGTGCATGAGGGGGTGTTGGTTCCGACACTCATGTACGGAAGTGAAACTTGGGTATGGCAGAAGAAACATGAAAGCAGAATAAATGCAGTTGAGATGAGAGCATTAAGAAGTATGATAGGAGTTAAACTGAGTGACAGGCTAAGAAATAGTGAGGTAAGGAAACGTTGTGGTCTGAAAGAAGATGTAGTGACAAAAATTGAGAAAGGTATGCTGAGATGGTTTGGCCATGTCGAGAGAATGAATGAAGAACGATTGACGAAAAAAGTGTATAAGGCGAGTGTGAATGAAAGTGTTGGAAGGGGTAGACCTAGGCGGACATTTCTAGACCAAATCAGGGACGTCTTGAAAAAAGGCCAGGTCAAGAGTACCCTAAACCGTAGAGCATGTATGAAGGGAATAATGAAAGTGGACGAAGCAAAACAAGTATGTAAGGATCGTAGCAAGTGGAAAGAACTGGTCTCTGCCTACCCCTACGGGAAAGAGGCGTGATTATATGTATGTATGTAAAACAGATTCTTATTTAAGGTAGCGTTCATAGTTCCAGACATATTAAGATTTTGTGACAGTGCCTGGTTTTTAAATAAAGTAAATCTAAATGAACGGAGGCTAGCGAAAAAGTACTATAAATATCTAAGAAGCTAGCAGATATTTGACAACAGAAAAAAAATGAATCACATTTACACAAAATGATAAAAATACAAAATAAATGTCAAAATAAATGTATATATATATATATATATTACATTATTTTTTATACCCACAGGGAGTGGTCTTTTAAGTTTTTTGTTGTTAAGACTTCTTGTGTTACGAATAATATTATGTAAATCTGTAATAAATGACGATTTTCTATGGGGTATAAACTTTGTGTCCAAGTATACCCTAATATATATTTATAAACAAGTGGGTCATTTGGTAAGTTATAAAAACATCCTTAAACTATATTTTAAATAAAACTGCTACAAGAGAAAATATTAAGTTTTTTTTTGTTTGGACCTGAACATCAATAAAATTTAATCCTTTTGAAAGGACCTTTGGGTTGTAATTAAAACTAAACAAAAATTTTCCTGGACTTTACAAGGATATAACTGTTAAAACATATAAATTAGATCGTTTGCTTATTTTCAAATTATTACACAATGGTTAAAGCTTACCTTCATATTTATAATATTTATTAAAAAAAACTACGTTATCACGCATTTAGCTAACAAAATAATTGAAAATAGAAATTAACATTAAAAAAAAAAGAAAATACTTAACCCTCCTTTTACTTAGTTCCGCAATTGGATAGAAAGTAGCATATAAGTTGCTTCGCATCCCTACCTACCTCAACATTTCCATCAGGAAATACGTCCAGTAGTTTTTGTGTGAATCGTGAATACACAGACTGAAAAAAATTCTCAAAACCATTAATTTGGCTACAGTTCACTTTATTTAGTCTCCTGGCCTTTTTTCCAGAATATATTATAATTACAGACACGACTTTTCCACAGATTTTAAACCATCTTTAGAAATATAATATATCAAAACAACCTCATAGAGCGTAAAATAGCAGCATAATCTTGTTGTGCTTCGAATAGCGAGTTTAGGCAATTGGAGAATCATTTTAGTGATAATGACATCTTAGTTTGTAGAGGTGACAACCTATCTGCATTTTAGTCTAATCGATGAAAGGTGTGTCTATGAGCTACAGCATTTACTTAGTCTCAGGTGGACCTTGTGCTCGTTTATCTCTTCACTGTTATAAATGACTCGATTTCGGGACGGAATATCAGTCACAATATGAAAACCACGATATTAATATTTGGCTTAAATAAATGTTGTTATTTCTTTAGTACAATTATATTTCTTTATACAACCACGACTTGGGTTATATGTAGTCACATTCTCAGACCATTAGGGCGCGTGGTTATCTATTCTACAATTTCAAGATTTTATAGTAATATTATGAAAATATCTCTTCTAATACAGCAAATTTAACACACGTGACGGTAACCGTAAATTTACCGCACTAGATAAAATCCGCATTGTCCCAAATCATTTGTCACATACCTCTCGGCGTTGTCACTGCGTCACTGTCAGAACTAAGGAGACGTGTGACCTCACAGCGATTTATATCATCATTTGGTGGAACACGCAAAATAAAATATAGTATTCCTTTCTGAATCTAAACAGTGTTCTACTGCTCTATTGTTTTATTAAATACTAGCTGTGCTAGCGACTTCGTTCGCATATAATCTGTGTTAGTAATGTATGTGTTTTGAATATGTGTTATGTTTTTAAACGGCACTACGATTTACTTAAACATCCTATGATGGCGTATCCTTTCAATAGTAGGATACTAGTAGGAGTAGGTAAGTATAATACAGAATAGGATGCATATAACCACAATAAAATGAACTTTGTGTAATTGCATTTAAAATAAAAATGTGGTCTTACCTTAATATATAACAATTACCGGGCTGTGATAAGGTCTTGACCCTTGTCACGGACATCTGAGGATAGTTTAATTGCCATTTATTGCTGTATCCGAGACTTACATCAACTATTTTGTGCGTAACCTGCTATGTAAATATTTTTATAATTTCCAAAGTAATCCAGAGAATTCTTTTTAATCCTATATCTTTAAATTATGGTCGATTCTATTGACAGCTATTTTCTTTAGTTTCTTTTGCCTTATTACTTTAGTATTAAATTAAATTATACTGACTTAAATGACTACTGCAGACTCTATCCAACAAGTTTCCATGGTCTTCAAACAAAGAAAGCATGGAGTATAGAGATAAGGAGAACCATCTCATACGGGGTGAAAGTTGAAAAAGTGTCCAACAGTATACTGAAAATAGAGGTTCCAAAACCTACCACAATAGCGCTGGCGTCTAAAAAACTACGATATGAACATAGCTGTTGTAGACGGAGTGAAGTGTGTTGAGTTCAATTATTTAAAAATATTCATGACTAGAGTAGTTAGTAAAATGCCAATATACAAAAACTCAACTATTTATGTAGTCCAAAATAATTAAACGTGATTTTATTAGTGTGACTTCTTTTAAATAAATATTCGTGAATTTTATATATATATATATATATATATTTCTATTGTGGTGATAGCTATAAAACTTTATAAAATAATTGAACAATAAAGGGAAAAACTAAAAACTATATACAATGGTTCGTCTCAGCTTTTGTCTTTTTTCCGACCTATGTATGTTGAGTAATTTATTTTCAATTATTTATTTAATTTACAACAACCTGATTGAGAAATCGAATATAAAATAATTCAATCCATTCAAAGTAAATATTCATATAGTATTTAACTTCTTGCTTTTTTCTCCATCTTATTCTAATTACTTTTCGCTCTTTTTTTTATTTATCCTATGCTGCCGCAGCGCTAACCTTATTGGACGCGTTTATACGGACACTTATTCATACATAGAGATGGTTCTCCTAACCTCTACACTCCATAAAAGAAAGCTACATATACTTTGTCACCTCTAAAGAATATGATGGAATACCTCACTGTATGTGATTATATTGGCTCCTAATACCCTTCCGCGAGGAACACAACAAGTTGGGGGGCTATGTTGACACATTCTGACTTACCACAAAGAACGGCACGCATGGAAATTCAAATTGCTGTGTTTGTCTCTACCTTAATGTTCCATCCCGGGCTCCATTCCCGAGCGCCTGCAGCCCTACAGGCTCCGTTTCTAGTAGAAGACCACCATCTTTAAGAAGAGGACCATAAATAAAGTCTTGGCGACATCATTTACAAGCGGTATCTATCATCCTCTCCCGACACCGTCCAGCAGCCTTCTTCTTGACTATTTTACTTAAGCCATAGCCAGCTCCTGTGAACTTAACAGATTCACAGGAGGCGGCTATGGCGGATGCGGTGTGCTGGTCTTGCTCATTGCAGTGGAAGCCATAGATAATACACGAATTCTTCCCGCCATTTAACTCCCTCGGACGCCGCATCTGGTCCACTCTAACCGCTACGGCGGAAAATGCAGATACGGTCACACATCCTCGCATCCATGTCCATCAGTATGTCCAAAGGTAGTATGAGCCAAGTATGAGCCAAGAATGTCACCGCCTCAAAAGATACTGTGCGATATCATTACACGATCCGTATGACCATCCTCTGTTGCACATTGTAGAGTTTGGATGTTCAACAGTTAGATGGCCAGCCTTTTCGACCATACAGGCTCCTCGTACAAGTCTACGGCTACTATCACTTACAAATTACTATCACTTACACATAGAGTCTTATTTATTATGTTACAGTTTTTTTTTTATCCTTTGGTATCTATATATTGTGATTGATTACCGTTTTGATTTTTATTTGTTTTATTATAAGATTTTACAAATTTAATCCCAACAATAATGAAGTTAATATATATATACAGTTTTACAATATGAAGAAAGTGGGTCACAAAAGATAGCTTTATCTGACGCGAACTTGCGAATGTTTGGAGCTGTCAAGTCTCATATATTTCCCCTACTTTGCGTGTTCCTACATAGTTTAGTGAAATTGTGTTGTTTTCCTGATAGCGGAAAAGAAAATGCATTCATATTATCCATTATTCTATTTCTTGGACAACTTTTATTTTTATTGTGGAAAACCTCATTTATTTTACGCAAATAAAATGGCAAAATGTTCACGTTTGAGATAGTTTTTCGACGTTAATGTTTCATTTATGATCAAAATATTTATTCAACTGTGAAAAACACTTAACATGATAATTTTTTTTCTCAAATGTACGAGTACAATGAAATTGAGATTTACTCAACTAATGGCGTCTCGACTCGGTTGCGACTAGCGGAAATAGAGCGAAATAGAGTTCGGTGACAAAATTAGGATTTCAAATTTAAATAACAATAAAACTAAAAATCGTATCACCATCATCATCATCATTACAGCCCTTCACAAGTTAGGCCTCCCCTAAGGAATGCCACAAAGCACGGTCCTAAGCCACCTGCATCCATCGACTTCCCGCATGTCTTACCAAGTCGTCACTCCATCTAGTGGGGGGACGCCCAACACTTCATCCGCCGGTACGAGGCTGCCACTCGAGAACCTTTTATCAAAATTAAAAAAGAAGAGAAAATATTAAAAAATGCAATTATTTTTATATCTAGATTAAGGGTCGCAATAGTCCTTCTGACGGTAATTAGATACAATGACATCTAGACACCTACATCTATTATCGGTAAGACATAACTATTATTTAATATTTTTGGGATATTAAAAAGACAGCCCTTACTTACTATCGCCTATTCTCTTAACGATGTCATTAACTTACAAGTCATTTCACGTGGTCACGTCTTGACTTAATTCTAGCTCTCAAGCAGTGTCAGTGTCGATGATAAATGAGATGGAATGACGTATACATCTTGTAGCTGTTAGGTAAAAATCTCAAAAGTATTTTCGTTTTATGGCTTAAACATAACCTGAAAATCTTTATAGTCGTCTATGCGGTCACATGTCTTTATTTGTTACAGCTTGAAAAGTCTAATATTCCACAGTGAATTCTTAGAAAATGGTAAAGAAGAAGATAACATTATGTTAAATCTGATCAGAGAAGCCCAAAATCCATATATGCAATACCGCCTGTAAAAGTTCACTGCTGAACATATGCCTCTCACAAAGATTTTCTTTTGGGGGCAATTTTTTTTAGTTGCCGCGCTTCGGCAACCGCAATGTTTTATAATTTTGGGTTGCTATCATGCTGCTGCCAATCTCTGTTACCATCTGTGGCCTCTTAAATTGTCTACGGAACGATATGGGATAAGATCAAAGTAACCGATAAACGAAGATTGTAGTATAACTGAGCTTCTAGTTCTTCTATAGAAACTCCGACTCGTCTGTAAAACTGGGTGCATACTCGAGTCTCAGTCTCAGAGTCGGGAGTCTCAAAAAGAGCATCCATGGAAACAAAGTATCTTAGTTTTTGTTCTTAATTTTGTAGGTGTCCTGTCACGTTGGTAATTCTTGTTCATAATAAAACAATGGAGATTTTAAGTCTCTTATAACTATTACAAGTATATTTCCGATACAATTAAAGTAGGTACGATTTGTCGTAACGAACTGACAGTATTTATGTATATTTGAATTAAAGCGGAAGTATAGATTATATACAATTATTATAAACTAATTATCTGTGGCATAAAAGGTTATATATTATTTCTTATCTCAACGAACTATGGAAAGACTATGCTGGGAGTTTCTCTGCATGATAAATTATTAACGAGGATATCCATTGCTAAATAAGAGTAAATGATCTAGACCAGCCGGTCAGTTGGCTGAAGTGGTAAGAGTAACACAGGGTAAAAGTGGTGGTTTTTATACGTTATGAATTGGTCGGCCCGAACGGGGTAGGATCACGCTCTCACAGAATACCAGCATAAAATAGCAGCTTAACGCTGCTGTGTTTCGTATAGTCAGTATAGAAAGCTGGAGACCCGTTTTAATGGGACAAGAGGGATTCTATCTTAGTCTTCAGGTAGGTAAACGTATAAAGTACAATAATATTTTTTAATCCTCTAATTTAAGGTTATATTAAAGAAAACAATGTTCTATAAATTATAACAGTTTGTTGCGTTTAGGGTAAATAAGTTAATTAAACAACATGTTAGGAACATTACAGAACATTTACTTTATTCAGATCTGTGGGGGCGTATCTAAATGTAATTAAACAACTTTGTTACTGCGGAATCGCTTCGCCTAAAGTAACCATTCTTAATTAAAATACTTCTCATACGTTTTTGTGTTTTAATTATGCTTTTAAACTTTTTTTGATTTTATATTTTTGAAAGGGATATAAAAATTAAAACATTTTTCGTGACATCACATTGCCACTATCAATCCAGTCCATTACAAATCAACACGCTGAACATAATATACTTTGTCTCAATATAAGATTGACACAAAGTACGGTACTCTGTCACCAACCATCGACCATCTGCGTGTTTCATTAGGTCGTCATTTCATCTTGTGAGGAGTAGTCTTTACTGCAATTGCCAGTACAAGGCTGCCACTCGAGAACCTTTCTTCTCTATCGATTGTCGGGTTATCCTAGCATACCTTTAATGATCTAGTTTTAGATTAAAAAAAGAAATAATACTTTTAAAAAAGCTTATTATCAAAATGAACACTGTGGGATATATGTCTTTCCATCGATACGTTATAAACACTAATAACCGTAACGCCGTAAATACCTTAGATACTATTAATTTCTTAAATATCTTCCATACTCACCGAGCTACGTAGTATAGAACTGTCAATATGTGCATCAAAATGTCGATAAATAGAGATTAGTAACGCCATCTATCGTTTCAGTATGGAAAATATTCAATGAATAAAGACCAGACTGTTGTGAACGTTTCACGTGTTTTAATAGGTTATGGGCCTTTCTCAATTTTTCAGTTATATTATTGTGTAAAATAGATAAATTTTGGACGTCCTTTCGCGGAAACATGACAAAGAACTATATTGCTAGTGTGCCGAATTTAAAGGCAGAATTACGATGAGTGGTGTTTCACGACTGAAAACTAGTTGGTGCAGGAAGAGATGGACATGCATCTGAGAATTAAAAAATCAGCGCTTATTTCTAAAAAAAAAAATATAAGAAATTAATACACATTTTAAAAATTTCATTATATTTAAATTATGGTTCCTCTGGCCAGGACTTTGCAGGCATTTACTGTAATTTTGATAAGGGACAAATTACAATTAAAGGTATTTAATATAAAAAGAAAAACTAAAGGTCCATTGTAAAGTAAATTATGCTAGATAGTCTGTGATTAAAACAAGCGTAAAAAACTAATGTGAATTTAATATATCAAGCTGACGTGTCTCGTTTTGTAGTTTGACGTTTAATTTTGGTGCATTGTGTAAATTTTCTATGTATGAGTCAATGTATTTTTAAATATATTAATTTTATTTTAGGTTAAAATATATTATCATAATAAAATGCATAACGCAATTCGCAAAGCGATTCCTGGGATTCGCGAATTCTGGGAGGAGTTGTTAGTGGCTTACAAATCCTCCCAGAGTTACTTAATCGCACAGTAGACTTGAGCCAGTAATAGATTTCATTGACTTCAATCATCCACTATATGAAATATATCAACATTATGTGATATATATTATGTGAATATGTTAATGTTTCGAAAGCGGTTTTAACGAGATGTGGCTTAAAATCTCAGAATAATTACTAGCATAGAGTAAGATACTAAGGATCTGTTTCAAAAACATGAGGCCGCCGAGTTTCAGCATCTCAACACAACAAGGTTCATGTTCCGCACCTACCTCACAATGATCGAGCTGGCCACAATTGAACGTGTATCTTCTGTATACCATATGCCAGAGGAGTCACGGACAAAATTGGTTACATTTTGAAGCGAGATTTCATTAAAAACTACTACAAGCTTCCGAAGAAAATTAATCAATTTTTACCATACGTCAAGCAAAGACGTATTAAAAAAGATAGACAGGTTACACACTAACATTATTGTATTTTAAAGTGGCGCAGGTAGTACTATATCTACGTACAGTTATTTATTATGACACGTTGCGCTAACAAAAAGAGACAAATGATACGGCATACCTATCGTTAGAAAAAGATGAATATACATCATTAGTTGCGTATTGATTGCTGCTGGGCGCTCATTGGTGCAAGCGCGTGACATTCCGATATGGAAATATACACACTAGCTAGCGTCATAGTTCACTAGCGGTTAATAAAATAAAAAATAAAAAAAAATAAAAAAGCCTTTATTCCCACTTTTAACAAATTTAACTGTGTGTGTGTGTGTGTGTGTGTGTGTGTGTGTGTGTGTGTGTGTGTGTGTGTGTGTGTGTGTGTGTGTATGCGCGTGTATGTGTGTGTTTTGTGTGAATATGCTAGTATTTGCGTGTTGGTTCAATATGTGGTGACCATCTTCTATTCAGGGATCATCCATTGTTGGATGAAGGCCTCCTCCATCTCGTGCCATTTGTCTCTTTCTTTTGCAGTACGTGTCCACAGGTTTCCCGCTACTGCCTCTATATCATCCTTCCATCTTCTAAGAGGTCGACCACGGTCTCTCTTACCATCACGAGGGAACCAATGTAGGATGCGCTCGCTCCACCTACCGTCACTGGATCTTATGACATGTCCCGCCCATTTCCATTTAAGCCTCGCTATTGTCGTTAGGGCATCTGTAATTTTTGTTCTCCTTCTAATTTTGCTGCTATTGATTCGATCTTGTAGTTTGATTTTTAACATACTTCTTTCTGTAGCTCTTTGAAATGATCTTATTTTTCTTTTTATTTCTGCATTGCAGACCCAAGTTTGACATCCGTAAGTAAGAGTTGGTAGAACGTTTGAGTCCATAATTTTCTTTTTTATTTGTAATGGGAAGTTTCCTTTGAATATTTCTTTTAAGGACCAGTACTTTTTCCATGCCAATGCTATTCTTCTTTCTACTTCTTTTGTTGTCCTGTTCACGAAACAGATATTTTGACCTAAATATATATATTCATCCACATATTCGATGGTTTTGTTGTCTAGAAGGACTGGTATTTTTTCCCCATTAGTCATGATTTTTGTTTTATCTAGATTAATTATCAAGCCACATTTAGAACTTTCGGCATTTAGATCATAAATCATTTTTTGTAACTGTTCTTGACTTTCAGAGATGATTACAATATCGTCCGCAAAACGAAGGTTTGATAGGTACTCTCCGTTTATATTTATACCTTCTTTGCTCCACTTCAGTTTTCTGAAAATATGCTCAAGTACAGCTATAAACAGTTTTGGTGAGATTGTGTCTCCTTGGCGGACACCTTTCTGTATGGAAAATTCTTCTCCTGGCTTTTCTAATTTCACTTTCGCTTTGCAGTTAGTATATATATTTTCTAGCAATTCTATGTATGTTGTTTGAATTCCTTGCTCGACCAAGGCTTCCCACAATTTATTATGTTTCACGGAATCAAATGCCTTGCTATAATCTATAAATAGTAGGTATATTGTTTTTTTAAATTCTATAAATCTTTCTATTATCTGTGTAATTGTATTTATGTGATCGATAGTTGAGAAGTTTTTCCTGAAACCAGCCTGTTCTTTAGCTTGGTTCTCTTCTATATTTCTAGATATTCTATTTAAAAGTATGGATGTAAAAAGTTTGTATATGACCGAAAGCAAACTTATTGGTCTATAGTTGCTTATACTTTTTGGATCTCCTTTTTTATACAGAAGAGTGATTATGCAGCTTTTCCATTTATCGGGGACTTTCCTCTGAAACAATACTTGGTTAAATAAGGCAGTTAATAAAGGAATAATCGAATCATCAAATGCTTTAATTACGTCACATGTTATGCCATCTTCACCAGGGCTTTTATTTATCTTCATCTTGGAAATACCATTTCTAATTTCTGATTGTAGGAATGGGAGAACTTCCTCACTTTGATTTTGAGTAATTGTATTATTTAGACTATTTTGTATATTGTATTTATGTTCTTTGTATAATTCTTTAAAAAAATCGGTTGCTATTTGTAACATATCTCTTCTGGATGATACTATTTTGTTATTTTTTGCTTTTAATTTCATTATCCAATTTCTCGTATTACTAATTTTATTGTAAGCTCTTTTACTAGACCCTGATAGCTCTAATTCTTCTTGTATGATCTTAAGCCTATGAGTTTTTTGTTTATCTTTAATTTTTTGTCTTATCTTTTTATGTAGTATTCTTAGTCGTTTCCTTTGCTTAAATGTTCTATGTTGTATTTTTTTTAGTTGTTCCCTTTCCTTTATAAGTTCCATAATAGCTTGTTCTTTACTGATATCTACATGCTTCTTTTCAATTTTATATGAATTTGGTAGTTTTTTTACGCATTTTTCGATTGTGTTAATAATATTTTCATATGTAATATCTGCTGTTCCACCTATTACATTGTCTTCATCTCTTAGTGACGTTTTTAATAAGTCTTGTTCAATTGGCGTGAAGTTTTTTCTCTTGTTGTCGAATTTTTTCCTACTTTGTTTAAAATTTCCATTTAGCTTTATAGTACACCTTACAGCCCTATGGTCAGATGAAAATGGTATGTTCAGTACTTCAGTATCGCTAACTATTTTTATATTTTTAGCTAATATGTAGTCAATTTCATTTCTTGTGTTTCCGTCGGGAGATTGCCAGGTCCATTTATTTTTTGTGTTCTTTCTAAATTTTGTGTTTGTTATTGTCAATTTATTCTCGTAGCAGAATTCTATTAATCGTTGTCCTCTACTGTTTCTACTCCCATATCCGAACTTTCCTGTCACTAGGTTTTCTTCTTCTCTTGGCAAACCAATCTTAGCGTTAAAATCGCCTACGATAAAAGTATCCTTTTTGATGTCTTTCATCGCTTTTCTTAAGTCATTATAGAAGTTTTCTATTTCTGATTCTGGTGCTTTTTCTGTCGGTGCATATATTTGTATGAAGGTTATATAATTATTGTTAAAGTTCATGTCTAGACGGACTATTCTGTCTGTATAAAAACTAAAGTTGTCAATATATTTTTTCAAGTGATTTTGTATTAAGAAACCGACACCATTTCTTCCGCTTTGTTCGCCACAGTAGAGGAGTACAAAGTTTCCATGTTCCTCTATCTGTTGACCGGCTTTTTTTATCTCTGACAGTCCTATAACATCCCATTTTATATTTCTTAAACTGTGTTCTAGTTGTGGTAGTCTTGTAGCTAACTAGCGGTTAGTGTTGTAATAATAAAACCAATTATGAACAAAACATCTAAATTCAAAATATTAATGAGACGTTTTTCTTGTCTCTAACATTTGCCGTGTAATTTGTGCATCACCTAAAAACACAGGAAGGCATTCTTACCACGAATAACTAGAAGATTACGCGCTGTAGCGAAGGTATAGCCGCGACGCGTGAGCGTGCCCGACTGAATGCGAGTCGGGCAATTACCTGACTTTCGTATTGCCATTTTAGAGCGAGTATGACGTATCTATAGTTTAAAAACATCTTAGAAGTCAAGTGTAATATCCTTCTACAAGATGCAGGAGTGTACAAGCTTGATTTATAATGTGTTTCTTTTACAAGGAACAAACAAGAAGACCTATAGATACCGTGTAATAAAACATATAGCTGATGTGAAACACCGACGCTGCAGAAGTCTGCAGTCTGTGAACGTATTTGAGATCATCCCCGCCATTACATCAGATTTAATAGACCACAAATTTTCGCAAAAGAACACTGATTCGTACTAAGGATCATTCAAGTATTGAAGGTAGCCGCGCTTTCGTTGAAATCGGGACGTCAAACACCTCAGTGACCGTCTCAGTGACCCCATGACGGTCAGAACTGTAAAGCACCCGAAACACCGGGATTTAAAAAAGTTAAATTAAACGTGATAAATTCGTATAATTACTTTCATTTAATAATCATAATCACTTAATTTCGAAAACAATTCACTTGATCGCTTTAATAATACGATTAATAATAAGTCTAGTCCTATTTTCTTTATATTTGTAAACATATATAAGTAATAAAAAAATAAACAAAAAGGGATATCGATGTCGATTATTGCTAACATTGACAACAAAATCACTATAGATTAAAGACGTCATGTCTTGTGAAATAACGTCACACATAATACCACTAAAATATAATATAATATACAACGCGTTCTCACTCGTGAGGATTAAAATGGAATGCCTCGTTACCAGTAAAAAGGGTCTCCAGTTCTCTACACTCTCCATATGAAACACAGCAGCATTAAGCTGCTATTTTACGCTGGTATTCTGTGAGAGCGTGGCCCTTCCCCGGTCTAGCCGACTCATTTGTGCTACAACTATACTACTAATATAGCTGCAGCATGGCTCTACCACGTAAATACGAGTGTACTTTCTCTTATATTTGGCATATTATAAAAAGACCAAGGACGACCACTTCTCATAGAAACAGAAACAGAAACAGAAACTTTTTTATTCAATATAGATTATAAATAATACTTATTGAAAGTCACTCTTTTGTTTGATTACCACTGGTTCGGAAAAAACCTCAGTCCTGGGAAGAACCAGCAAGAAACCCAGCGGGACTTTTTTTTTTTAAAATAACAGCTTACAATCATGATGTTACACAAATTAACAACACAACAAATTAGAAATAGCTTGGTAGCGATCACCTCATTTCCAGGGGTTATTATCATCCATAAATTCCTTAATATTATAATAACCCTTTTTATACAAACTTAGTTTAATAAAGTTTTTGAACTTTGAACTGGTCAAACTTTGTATATTTTCTGGAATTTTGTTGTAAAAGCGTATACATCGCCCCAAGAATGAATTACTGACTCGATGGAGTCGAGTAACTGGTACTACTAGCTTGTTTCTGTTCCTAGTATTTACAGAATGAATATCACTTATTTTTGTAAAACTACTTTACATACAAGTTCGTATAAAGTACACGCAACATCTTTCAAGAGGTTTTTCTTTTTACCTTATTTGAAATTTAAATCAGAAAAAAGGAGACAAGTATATTGACTCAATTCATGTAGAATTGTAGGTAAGGTTCGGTTAGGTTAGGTTAGTCGATCGTGGATGAAGAGGTTCCGGGCAACAAGTTTGGCAGGAAACAACCTGCATCAGCCGGCATCAAGAGCAGAACAAAACATTGAACTCGTCACAAGCACTGCGAGATAATCCGTGTCAGTCTATGTGCTCAACATATTAAAAATAATATTTTGAGAATAATATAAAATACCCATGAAATTATAATTGTGCAATCGCTTAATTCTAATGATAATAATTGTCATAAATACTACTGCGGGGTCATGTTATCGAGATTGCGTATGGTCAACTCTATCTATTAAAATGGTGTAGCCCACTTCCATTTAAATGGATGTGTAAAATGCAGCAATTGCCAGTGTTGATCACCTAAAGGTTCGTTTAAAACAGTTTACGTGGTAGAGCTATGCTACAGTTATACTATTTTTTGTAGCACGAATGCGTGGGCTCGACCGAGGTGGGATCACGCTATTATAGAATACCAGCATAAAATAGCAGCTTAATGCTGCTGTGTTTCGTATGGGGAGTGTAGAGACCGGAGACCTTTTTAACTAAAAACGAGGCACTCCATCGTAGTCCTCAGGGGTGACAACGCATCAGCATTTTGATACTTAATTGATGATAAATGTAGATGTCTATGGGCCACACAGCATCCACTTACCATCAGATGGACTGTGTGCTCGTTTCTCACTTTTATTCTATAAAAAAAGATTAGTTATATATGCAGGTAGCTCGCAAGAGCAAAGTTTTCGAAACAAATCGAGCGACCATCTCAACAATAGATGAAAATATCGTTCATGAAGTATCGTTAATGTTATCCCACCGTCATTTTTCCGACACAATAGTAAGCAATAGCAATGACTTATATGTAGTGCATGTATCAGCGAAAGGGTGAAGACTTATTTTTAGACTGATTTTATAACATTTTATTTATGTCCGACGTGATACTACTTCAAAATAATTTAAAAAATCTTCCAATGTCTCTTTTGTAGAACTTATTTAACCTTCCAACGGTCGCGCGCGGTCTCTGAGTCCGCAACGAACTTATTTTAGTCAATTTACTAAAACTATATACAATAGACGCTTGCGCTTCCGTGATATCCTTTAGGAAGGTGAGGTAACACCCCTATGTAGCCCTGTGACATTCGTCGCAAGCACACGTGCTTTCCTATTTGTGTTTGCGGTCTCAGATTCAGCGCGCGACCGATTGTGTTCCAGAACAATCCAGTGCAATTAAAGTGAAACCGGGGTTTTTTGTATCTTATTATTACTTTTTATGTTTTATATTATAATATTAAAAAAGTGTAATTTTAAAAAATGTACTTTTAATTATAGACAATGAATTACGAAGACTTAGAACGTCGAATACCTCGCATGAAGATGAGGTCTTTAATGACGTTTCGGACCAAGAAGACAACCCAGTAGAAATTTTGCCAACACACGATGAGTATGTTCAATCGGATGCTGAGCTTAGTGACAGCGATGACGATAACGTCACGTCGTTGTTACTATTGCGATAGGAAAAAGAACCGCAGAACAAAGCATGTTATAAGCCGAGAATGTTCATCTCAAGTAGATATTATGGATAATAACAACCAATAGTTTATTATAGTTTTCTTAATATTATGTATTTCATTATAATAATAATTAGTAGCTTTTAGGTATGTTTCCTTTATTTTATTTTATTATAATTTAGATCATAACTAGAATTACACATAGAATGATCTAAAAATAAATGCAATTTTAGAGTTCCTATTACGCAGTGCCCTTGACAATGAATGTGATTTATTTTTAAGATAATTATACTCAATTTTATAAGTTGTAAGTAGTGAAAAAGACAATTTCATTTTGTTTTGTTTTTGTTGATTTATAACGTTGATTTTCAACCAGAGATAATAATTCTGAGTTTTTATAGACCTTTGTTCTATTAAGTACAAATAAAAAAATTACGGATAAATAATATGTTTTCTATTTTATTTTACATGTATAAGACCTCTTTTTAATCTTCTGTTATACAGTAAGTCGAAATATTCATTTTTTTTCCCAAACAAGACACTTAAAGTTGCGGAATCACAGACCGCGCGCGACTGCTTAAGTTCGGCGTAAGGGTGCGACCGCTGAAAGGTTAAATAAATGTAGTGTTTTTGAGTGACCGATATACAGGGTATTTTTGAAACGCTCCCGAAAACGAAGACAGACGACAGTACCAACTATACCTTTGATGATGGGTGAAATATAAAATCGATCCTGATGAAAAAAAAAATTCTTTACAAAACGCTTTATTAGCTTTATTCATTCTCTATCATGTTAGTAAAGCTAAGTGAAACGATAATTTCATAAAAGAAATCATGAAAATAGTTAAACATAAAACCAGCAGTGGAATTACTGAATTATAATCATCTGACTAGGGGTCAATGTACGCGCGAACGCCGAATTTGGGCGGCCCGCAGCTAGCGGGCCATACCACAATACCTAATAATTTACAACACTTGTCTAAATGCCTAACCTATCTACTTATCCTACTATTTTGCCACTGTGCTTGTCTCCACGTAGCCATTTTAATTCGAATTCACAGATTAAATAACCCAAATAACTGGTTCGATTCCCCGCTAGTGAAAAAAATACTTAAATGAAATGTAACCAAGGTTAGAGTCATGTGTTTTTATTTATGGTGTAGGTATGTTTATTACTCTGATGTATTCAGTTATGTACCTATTCAGATCAGTTCAGTACTAAGTTATTTAAAAAAATTAGGTATGAAACAGCTTACCGATCTAAATCCTTCGTGGTCTTATGAGATGCGGCTCAAATTGTGCTCCATTGATTTCGAGGCAGATTTGAGCTCGGTATTGCGTCTCCTCATGCAGGCGGGGCATCATCGTGTGGTCTTCGACACAGTCCGTACGTAGTATGTCGAAAACATCCAAGATCCCTTGCCGCATTTCGTTAGCACTATCACACTCACGAATAAAAACCCTTTCTTTCACATACTCGTACCCCCACAGAAAGAAGTCTAATGGGTTCAGATCTGGTGAGCGAGGTGGCCAAGCGTGTGGTCCTAGTCTGCCGATCCAGCGATCATCAAATAGCTCGTTGAGGCGCTCACGGGCGAATCTCACGACATGTAGAGGGAGGGGTACCATCATGCTGGAACCATGTGCGGCGATATTCAGCCAACTATAGGTCGTTTAAAATGTCAACCAACTGTTCATATATGAAGATCAGGTATCGCTGTTCGTTAAGTCGCTGTAGCAGAAACACTGGTCCTAGTATGCGATCCTTAAATAAACCTGCCCATACGTTAACCGACCATCGGATTTGGTGCCCAGTTTGTCGAACAGCGTGCGGGTTAACTTCGGAATACATGTGTGTATTTTTTCGGTTCCACAGACCATTTCTGGCAAATTTCGACTCGTCCGTCCAGATGACGTGCTCAACCAGGCACACGTTGTTGCTGGTCTAGTAACCAACGGCATAAAACTTGCTGGCGCTTGTGATCGCCGGTAACTAAAACTTGCACTTTGTACACTTTGTATGGGCGCATTCGGTTACGGTTTAACACTTTGTGAACTGTACAGTATTTCATCCCGACGCCTTAACAATTTAGTGATACTTCGTGTACCTAGGTTCATATTCCGGCAAACGACATCTAAAATGCGCTCCTCTGAGTGAACAGCCACTTGACTTCCACCTCCTGCCGCTACCAGAGCAATGGGCAGATTTTCCAACACTAGCTGAAATGCTGCTGTTATGAGACGAGAGTCAGCTGGATGTCGAGCGGTCGGGAATTTCTTTCGGTAAATTCGTAATGCACGCAAAGCATTCCCGCGAGCTTCTCCAAGACACATTAACATGTTGCCGTATTCACGAGCACTATTAACGTACGCGTTAGGCATTATACAAACAAAACAAGAAACTTAAAACGTAACAGCAACAATTATATCATTAAAATTAATAGAATCAGGCGTTACTTTGCGGAAATCCAGTATATAAAAGCTTTTAGAAAAATTTACTTCGCAAATATCCGCGTTATAAAATAAAATGATGTGTCTTACCTAGTACGAAGAGCACCTCCCGCCCTTCCTCAATTGCGTGCACTATCCCCGTCATCACTAATCCCAGCACCGCTACTCCCAACACCACTACACTGGGCAAGACACGCTACTGACGATAATACGACACGTGTTTCGCTTCTACACGAGGCATCCTCAGGTGATATAGACTCTACGGTTGACGCACGAGGCATCCTCAGGTGCCTCTACACGAGGCATCCTCAGGTGCCTGTGTAGTGTAGTGGTGTTGGGAGTAGCGGTACTGATTAGTGGTGACGGGGATAATGCACGCAATTGAGGGAGGGCAGGAGGTGCTCTTCATACTAGGTAAGACACATCATTTTATTTTATAACGCGGATATTTGCGAAGTAAATTTTTCTAAAAGCTTTTAAATAATATCATTAAGCAATAAATAACAAGTAATAACGACAATAATTTAATAAACAAAACAGTTGAACTGTCTCTCATGATAGTCAATACGGAACTGTCTCAAAAACTAAAATTAATCAGTCCCACCAAAACACATGCGCACAAGGTAAAGTCCTTGAAGCACTGGAACCTTCCACATACCGTTAAAGCGTTATGTATGTTAAGAAATCGCCAACGTTTTAATTTTAAAAGTTAGTTATCCCTACGACTAGTCTTCATATGGAATTTAAAAGTTATGGTTGTCATTTTTAATACAATTACACAATTGAGAACATTTGAGAAAAAAATTTGTCGCAAACTCAAAGTTTTTGCCTTAAATTTATATGTATTACAAAAATTATGTGTTACTCTATGTTTTTGCAGGTTTTAACGTCTTTATTGATATATTATGTTATTTTTTATATATACTTACATTTTAAATCAATTGCATTGTTTGCTTTATTTTATTATTGATTTTTCAATTATCATTTGCAACTATTCGGTATTTAATTAAATAGATTTTAATCGTGTTTTGCTTGTCCCATCTATTTACGAATTAGTTACACACATTTTCGCCCCTTGTTCTATCGCAAGAGCCGTAAAGTGTTTCTGTCATTTGTCCGCTATCTATTTAATAATTTATTGTGTTGCAAGTTACTTATCTTGCTCATAATTATGTGAAGGTTTGTTAATAGACAAAGTCAATTGCCAAATAATATTTCAAGTGTAAGTCGTGAACAAATTTTAATATATTGTTAGAAAATTAACATCCAAACCCCCAATTCATCGCTTGTTTAGCGACAGTACCACTTTTTAAATGTTATATCTTATTTAGTATTGTCGTGTTTATTTTTTCTTGAAAACGTAAGAGTAAGGAAAAATAAAATAGGTAATGTATACTATTAATAAATGCGGGCAGTTTTGTTGCAAACTAATGCTTTTCCTGGTTTTAAGGTCCTACGTAATCATCATAATGTATGTTTGTTATTGAAATCAATAATTTTTCTAATAAGTATCTTTAAGACCACTGTTCGTAGAAATCACAGAAAACCAGCGTAAAATAGCAACTTAACGCTGCTGTAATGATTTCTTATATTTACGCGAACACTACACATTTAAATAAAACTAATTTTACGGATTTTATCGCGTATATTAACTTATTTTACTTTCCCGACATTTCAAGCACTTTACAGCACCCATGGTCACGGGGGGGACTGAGGTGTATGACGTCCCAATGTCATAGTTAACCACGGCTACCTCCAGATTAAAAATTATTAATTTTTGTTCCGATCTACGCAGTATGAACTTACAGTATCATGAAGTCTTGCAGTTGTATGCTTGGGTTGGGATTTAATTTTATTAATTATGGGATCCCAAGCAGATGGTAGCACCCAGCCATCTTCTCTATTGAAATTAGGATGTTTTTTGATTTCAATAGCCTCGCGAATCATCCTTGGAAGGAATCGGTGTTCTTTAGCAAGGATTTGTGGTCTATCAAATCTAATGTAGTGACGGGGGCGATCCTGTACGTGTTCACATGACCCGTGACCATGGGTGCTGTAAAGTGCTTGAAACGTCGGGAAAGTAAAATAAGTTAATATACGCGATACACCTCTCTGCAATTGGATAGGTTTCGTACTCTGGTTCTGTACTCGGATAGCCTCGGATAGATAGAGGTGTAAGACAGGGTGACGTCATATCCCCGAAACTCTTCACCGCTGCATTGGAAGACGTTTTCAAGCTTCTGGACTGGAAAGGATACGGTATCAACATCAATGGCGAGTACATCACTCACCTTCGATTTGCCGACGATATAGTCCTTATGGCAGAATCGCTGGAGGACCTAAGCACTATGCTCAATGACCTCGATAGTGTTTCCCAACGGATAGGTCTTAAGATGAACATGGACAAAACAAAGATCATGTTCAATGTCCATGTCACACCTATGCCGGTAGTTGTTGGGAGCACTAAGCTCGAAGTTGTTGACGAGTATGTTTACCTGGGATAAATAGTCCGACTAGGTAAGTCCAACTTCGACCGAGAGGTCAATCGACGGATTCAACTCGGCTGGGCAGCGTTCGGGAAGCTACGACACATCTTCTCGTCAGACATACCTCAAAACCTGAAAACGAAATTGTACAACCAGTGCGTGTTGCCAGTGATGACTTATGGAACTGAGACGTGGTCCTTCACTGCTGGCCGTATGAGGAAGCTCAAGGTCGCTCAGCGAGCTATGGAGAGGGCTATGCTCGGAGTTTCTCTGCGTGATAAACTTAGGAATGAGGATATCCGCAGTAGAATCAGAGTAACCGACATAGCCCAACGGATTAGTAAGCTGAAGTGGCAGTGGGCCGGCCATATAGCTCGAAGAACCGACAACCGATGGGGAAGAAAGGTTCTCGAGTGGCAGCCTCGTACCGGTAGGCGAAGTGTAGGGCGTCCCCCCACGAGATGGAGTGACGACCTGGTAAGACATGCAGGAAGTCGATGGATGCAGGTGGCTCAGGACCGTGCTTTGTGGCATTCTTTGGGGGAGGCCTATGTTCAGCAGTGGACTTGTGAAGGGCTGTAATGATGATGATGATGATACGCGATAAAATCCGTAAAATTAGTTTTATTTAAATTAACGCTGCTGTGTTTCATATGGTGAGTGTAGAGAACCGGAGACCTTATTTACTGGCAAAGAGCTATTCTTAGTCCTCACGGGTGACAACGCATCTGCATCTTGAGTCTTTATTGAGGATAGATGTAGATGTCTATGGGTCACAGTAACCACTTACCATCAGATGGACTGTGTGCTCGTTTGTCACCCTATCCTATAAAAAAATATATATTCTCATATAATATATTTATTTTTGGCTACAAACAAAAACATATTCATCATTATCATAGCCATTCACTTTTTATTAAGCTCGCGGCCTATATAAAAAAGGAAGTCCGATGACGATGACAAGGCTACGACACAGTCCTGCGGCAACCGTTAAGGTAACAAGAGCTTATGGAAAAAAATCCAGAAGCTTATGTGATAATTTAAAAATATTGTTTTGTTATTTATGTATTAATTTCAACTTAATAACTCTACCCGCGTTTCTTGGGTAAAGGGTCTTGACTCACGAACAGACTAACGATCGAATAGACGGACAACAAAGTGAACAAATAGGGATTTCGTTTTTTATAATCAGGTATATATTTAGATTAATAAAGGGATATAACTACTCAATGATTATGTTAGTATCCCACCAAAAACATAAATGTGTAAAAGGAGCCAAGCTTGGTTCAAAATACGTTCAAAATAAATAATGGCGGATAAAAGAGTTGGGATCAGAGTGTAAAATTCAAAGGCAGTTTTTTAAATCATAGCTCTTAGTTTGTAAAGCGTCTTCAATAGATTTAAAAGAAATTACGTCACAAGTTACCTTCTTACGTTATTTCATATTAAAATTCTAATTTCTCATTCTAAATTGTTATTAGCATAAAATATAACAACTATTTTTTATTTTAATATCATCACGTTAAACGTATAATTTATTGAGGGTTAAAACTATATTTGAAGTCAAACTCAATATTACTGTGATAGGTACGTCCCACAGCTGGAACATCGGTCTCCTCTCAGTTTCTAAGAGCTATTAGTTCGCTGCGCTGCTCAAGTGTTTTCCTTTATCGCCAAGCACCTGTTAAATCAGCACTTAAAATTGCTATTAACAACATTTAGCCCCGATGGGGATCGAATTATCGTGATAAAAATTCTTAAATAGAAACAAGCTTAATTAAAAAACGATATTATACAAATTACTTATTTTTCACTAAGTTAGATTTTTTTTATTTCAATTTAAATTTCTATGAAAATAATGATAAAGAGCCCGTGATGAATTCGTGTATTGTTTAGTCTCAAAACAATTTTAACCGCTGACATATTTCAAGTACGTTCATACTTGTAACAAGGGCTACGATATAAGGAAAACCCTGAATACTTTATAAGCATGTGCCTATTGTTGATTCATGTGCGCGCTTTAGCAGTAAATTATTTAATAATTTCAGTATACTTATGATGGTTTTTATGAGCAGTTTCGCGAATAGGCTGCCAAAGTCCATGATTATGTAATTTTATCGTTATTTTTTATTAAAAAATACTAAATATGATTTTAGATCTTACATTTGATATTATGTTACACTAGCAATCCGCGCGGCTTCGCACGTTTGATTTCTGGATCTCGACAACAACGTCGCCTACCGGGTCCAATTGTGAATCTAAACCATTCTCTAATCAACTTAATCACACACGCAAAATTTCATCATAATCGGTTCACCGTTTAGGAGTTCAGTCACATGCACACGTACAGAAGAATTATATAATATATAATATGCATGTACGAGTATTATAAATAGAAACGTTTCTTATGAATCATTCTGTCTATTGATGAGAACCGCATCAAAATCTGTTTCATAGTTTAAAAGACCTAAGCATACAGACGGCGGGAAGGGGCTTTGTTTTATACTATGTAGAGGTGCGTTCTTATTGAGGATTTGATAGGAGGGCTAGTTTCTTTCTCGCTCAAAAGCTAAGTATAGCCATTCAGCAGGGAAACGCAGCCATCGTTTTTGGCGCGATACCGCGGGAAATAGAACTATATGATAATTAAGTTATTTGAATATTAGTCTCAGACTGTCAGTTTAATTAATTATATATTAAAAGTTAATCAAATATAGAAACTATCTCTTTACATAAAAATCAATAGCTGTTCGTTAGTCTCGCAAAAACTCGATCGATTTTCATGAATTTTTGTGTGTATTTGAGTGGGTCCCTGGATGGTTTAAATTCACAATTGGACCCGGTAGGTGGAGCTGTTGTCAAAATCCAGAAATCAAGAGTATGAAGCGGGGGCGGATAGCTAGTATGAATATAAAAATAATAAAAATGTAATTATATCTGAGAGGACGCCTGTAGCTATTAGTAGAATGTCTAAAAGTAATATAAAATAATTAAACTATGTCTCCAAACTATACAACGTAAACGTGCAATGAATGAAATACAGTTAATTATGCAATACAAGTGAACACAAAGTCCAATACCGCCTACATAAAACATTCCAAAAATAAGTCAGTTAAGATAGCATGCTACATTACCTTGAAGGTACTGTTGAAGGTTCGGTTTACTCTCATTTAAAAATATATTATACAGAAACTTACTATTGAAATTATTGAAGTAAAACATTCTATAGACGTGATCTTTCTGAATAGTGGACGAAAGTGAACCTTCTCGCTCGGCTCGGTGACGCTAAATCGAGTTTACTTAGCCCCACTCGACATAAAGCGCGTTCGGGTTGGTAACACCCTGTATCGTATTTACACGGCTTCAGTCGTCATCAGCCACGTTTAATATCTGAAATGGAGTGCATACTTTCAATAATTACGTATTTATTATTTTAGTAAATAAATAGCGATTCGCTTCGGCTCTGCCTGGGTAGGATCTATTAAGGTAAAAATTTAGAATCACTTGAGAAGGGGAGGAGAGTGTGGAGAGAGGGGAGTGTTACCCTATACTCAGCACCATTCCCATGAAATGGTATTACACCGTTCATAAGAAAAATTAAAAAGAAAATCCTATAGACCTAACCTCAAAAGGATAACATTTATCTCTCCCCAGCAGGAGGAGGGACGGAAGGAGGGGTTCGTGGTGTCCCCTATCATAACTGTAAGGATTTCTGAGTGCTTAAATATTTCTGGGCGGTGAAAAAATACCACGAAGGTTGTACTTGAGTACCCAGAAATCCTTTCATTTGAGATAGATTAGAAGGCTGTAGCGGAAGCGAAGCGCAGCGCATACCCCGCTCCCCCTCCCCGTTCCCCATCCTGCCGGATATTTACACTTTGAACCCAAATCTTTCATAGGCAATTATTTATTTTGAACGTATTTTGAACTTGGCTCCTTTTTCACATTTATGTTTTTGGTGCGATACTAATATAATTGTTGAGTAGTTATATCCTTTTATTAATTTAAATAAATACCTGATTTGAAAAAACGAAATCCTTATATGATCACTTTGTTGTCCGTCTGTCCGATCACTTATTGTATGTCCGTCAATCAAGACCCTTTACCTAAGAAACGGGTACAGTTATTAAGCTGAAATTAATACCAAAATAACAAAACACAATTTTTAAATTTTCACATAAGCTTCTGTTTTTTTTTTTCTTTTAGATATTGTTACCTTGACGGTTGCCGCAGTACTGTGTCGTAGCCTTATCATCATTGTACTTCCTTTTTATATAGGCCGCGAGCTTAGTAAAAAGTGAAGGGCTATGATGATAATTATGAACAGGTTTTGGTTTGTAGCTAATCAACGGGTCCCCTGAGCGGGTTTTTTAAGCTATCTAACAGCCATCCGAGTAGTAGTGTCCCGACCCCCGTCTCTGAGTGGTTAACTCATATCGGCCGATATTCTGGACAGTACACACGCTTGCCTGAATGGTTCTTCAGGCAAGCGGGTGTACTGTGTGTACGCGGCGTTAGCGGGATTGCGTCATGACGCCTACGGGCCCCACTCACCAAGTTACTTAGTAGAAAAATGATTGTTTTTAATAACAAATAAACATCACGAAGATTACATACGTAACTTATCCTCGAAACCGGGTTAAGCATTATTTCGCAACAAAACTACCTGAAATTATTAAAAGTATTAATTACCTTTATTATTTTTCGTTACTCTTATGTTTTCAATAAAAAATAAACACAACAGTACTAAATACGAGATAACATTTAAAAAGAGGTACTGTCGCTGAACATGTGCTGAATTGGGCGATTAGATGTTGATTTTCTGACAATATATTAAATATGTTAACGACTTACAGTTGAAATATTATTTGGTAACTGGCTTTGTCTATTAAGAAACCTTTACATTAATATGAGCAAGATAAATAACGTGCAACGCAGTAAATTATTAAACAGGTAGCGGAAAAATGACAGAAATACTTTACGGCTCTTGCGATAAAACAAGGGACGAAAATATATGTAACTAATTCGTAAGTAGATGGGACAAGCAAAACACGATTAATATCCATTTAAATAAATAATGAATAGTCCCTAATGATAATTGATAAATCAATAATAAAAAAAAAACAAATGATTTAAAATGTACGTATATCCATAAAATAATATAAACATATCAATAAATATGTTGAAAATTGCAAAAACATAGACCGCGAAACCTAGGTAGTTTGCCATTTTTGGAAGGACTTAAAAGTTTAGGACCAATTATCCAACAAAAAATGCACTGTCATAGTGGGCGTCATTGTTAAATGTGACGTTATATTCTTCATAGATTTTAGAGTTTTTGCGAGACTAACGAACAGCTATTGATTTTTATGTAAAGAGATAGAGATATGGTTTCTATATTTGATAAACTTTTATTAAACCTTAATATATAATTAATTAAACTGAACGTCTGAAAGTAATATTCAAATCACATAATATTTAATATTTTATTATATAGGTACAATACTAAAAACTATAATTAAAAAAAAAAAACTAAAATAGTAACTTAATTATCATACAGTCCTACTTCCCGCGGTATCGTGCCAAAAACGATGGCTGCGTTTCCCTGCTGAATGGCTATACTTAGCTTTTGAGCGAGAAAGAAACTAGCCCTCCTATCAAATCCTCAATAAGAACGCACCTCTACATAGTATAAAACAAAGCCACTTTCCGCCGTCTGTATGCTTAGGTCTTTTAAACTATGAAACAGATTTTGATGCGGTTCTCATCAATAGACAGAATTATTCATGAGAAACGTTTATATTTTTAATACCCGTACATGCATATTATATACTAGCTGTTACCCGCGACTTCGTTCGCGTGTTAGGGTTTTTATGTTTCTGCGCGGAACCCTGATTTTTTCTAAAATAAAAGTAGCCTATGTTACTCCTTATGAAATCAGCTATCTGCCAGTGAAAGTCCCGTCAAAATCGGCCCAGCCGTTTCGGAGATTACCCGGAACAAACAGACAGACAGACAGACAGACAGACAGACAGACAAAAATTTTTAAAATTGTATTTTATTTATAGGTATCGTATTTACTTTCATATGCATTTAGTAAAAAACTGTAATTTTGACATTACAAACAGACACTTCAATTTTATTTATTTGTATAGATTATTTATAGGTATCGTATTTACTTTCATATGCATTTAGTAAAAAACTGTAATTTTGACATTACAAACAGACACTTCAATTTTATTTATTTGTATAGATTATATAATTCTTTTGTACGTGTGCATCTGAACTCCTCCTAAACGGTGGACCAATTATGATGAAATTTTGCGTGTGTGATTAAATTGATTAGAGAATGGTTTAGATTCCCAATAGGACCCGGTAGATGGCGTTGTTGTCGAGATCCAGAAATCAAACGTGCGAAGCCGTGCGGATTGCTAGTGTAACATAATATCAAATGTAAGATCTAAAAATCATATTTAGTATTTTTTAATAAAAAATAACGATAAAATTACATAATCATGGATTTTGGCAGCCTATTCGCGAAACTGCTCATAAAAACCATCATAAGAATACTGAAATTATTAAATAATTTACTGCTAAAGCGCACACATGAATCTACAATAGGCACATGCTTATAAAATATTCAGGGTTTTCCTTATATCGTAGCCCCTGTTACGAGTATGAACGTACTTGAAATATGTCAGCGGTTAAAATTGTTTTGAAACTAAACAATACACGAATTCATCACGGGCTCTTTATCATTATTTTCAAAGAAATTTTAATTGAAATAAGAAAAATCTATGTTAGTGAAAGTTAAGTAATTTGTGTAGTATCGTTTTTTAATTAAACTAAGCTTGTTTCTACTTAAGAATTTTTATCACGATAATTCGATTCCCATCGGGGCTAAATGTTGTTAATAGCAATTTTAAGTGCTGATTTAACAGGTGCTCGGCGATAAAGGAAAACACTCGAGCAGCGCACCGAACTAATGGCTCTTAGAAACTGAGAGGAGGCCGATGTTCCAGCTGTGGGACGTATATAGGCTGTACCTATCACAGTAATATTGAGTTTGACTTCAAATAAAGTTTTAACAGTCAATAAATTATTACGTTTAACGTGATGATATTTAAAGAAAAAAATAGTTGTTATATTTTATGCTAATAACAATTTAGAATGAGAAATTAGAATTTTAATATGAAATGACGTAAGAAGGTAATTTGTGACGTTATTTTTTTTAAATCTATTGAAGACGCTTTACATACTAAGAGCTATGATTTAAAAAAAACTGCTTTTGAAGTTTACACTCTGATTCCAACTCTTTTATCGGCCATTATTTATCTTGAACGTATTTTGAACCGAACTTCATTTGAACCCAACAACATCGATACATAAGTGTTTAACATAATATGAATACTATCATTCAGGTTAGCCAATGTACGCATGGTAAAATTGCCAATAACATTCGAAATTGGAAAATGAAATCTAATGAGTTTAGTTACTTAATATAAGAGTATGTATGTAATACAAAAGTTTACTTTTACGCCCATAATTTAGGAAAATCTAAATAAGATCTATAATTTATGATGATTTACCTAAAACAATTACAAACACTGGTCTTAGACCCTTGTTAAAAGTGACAAAGTATTAAAGTTTTATGTTATTAGTAAAATCTTAATTAAATAATAGATAGAATAAATACATGAAAGAAGTTTTTGTCTATGTTAAAAGAAAATTAGAATCTTTGGGTCGAGGGATTTAAGGAAGCTTCTCTATTTGATGTAGCTTCACCGGCTTTGAAGAGCGATTCATTTAACTGCATTTAGGTATAAATACCTTATGTATTCAGCAAGTTGCTCCATAAACCTGACAATACCAAATGACATCAAACATGGATCCTTCATTTATGCCAGCCACAGTAGATAGACAGTATAGATGGTACAAATATTTATGAATAAATAAGTAGTTATTACTTGTACTAGAAGCAAGTATACAGTTTGCATAAGTATTGTAACTTCGTTAAGCCATTTTTACTCGTGTAATGGTTATATCCTTGTTGATCAGATGCTTCTATTATCCTTTGACTGATGTGTTGTTAACTCTGCAAATAGGAATATTATTTTGTAATCTACAATCATATAATTAATATGATAAATAATATCCTTTCACCCTACATGAAACCAGTGAAAATAAGAAGTCAGACAACTTTTACATAGTCAAATATTGTTGATATAAATCTATAATTACTACTTGTTTATTTGGTCATCTGGAGCTGATTAATGATGTATATTTTATAATAATTTCTTATTTATTTAACATACAGGCAGAGAATAATATACTGACAGGTATATGAAAATGTAGTTTATTGACATTGAAGTATAGTATATACATAGTCTTACCTCATATCTCTTATTATTGAAAAGGTCCTGATTCCTAACAATATCATATGTGGACGTGTTTTTTTTTTTTGCTTTATAGTGTTCGAAATGTAAATCAATACAAACATAAACATAGACCTCACATGCTATTAAATTGAAATAAATAAAAAATAAATAATATATACAATATTCATTAAAATTTTCAGGTGGATCGCTTAGAATAAATGTGTAGCCTAAAATCTTGCAGAGCTGCTCGCAGGCAGAGACAAAAAAGTATATGGATATTGAATAAAAAGTTTTATATCATATCTCATAAAATTTAAAATATCCTTGTTATGTTATTATCAAGTTATTTTGAAATGATAATGACTGACAATAATAACATTATAATGTACAATCAAATTAAAATTAAATATTACAATTAAATTATATAATATTTTTGTTATCCTTACACAACCAGTTTAAAACATCTTACTGAATATTTATCAGTGTGTAATAACATAAATGAGCATGATATTACCTTATAATTTTGACTTTAATAGTATTTGGGGTATGATAACTAATATATTTTAAAACAAAGTTTACACACTGCACCTTTACTAATTCAACCAAAACACATTAGTCTTGACCTGTCTGTCTGTTCCACTATTAATAAACTGCTTTGGAAATAATAACAACAATAAATGCAGTGGCATTTTACTTTGTGTTTTAGCCTTATACAACCAGTTTAAAAAATCTTTCTTACTATATAGCATGTAAAGGTTATATTATAAATGGAAATATTATCCGTTATACATCTTGTCTTTGAACATATTTATTTAATTACTGTAATGGTGTTCGTGATGTGTATTCACTAATCAATTAATACCTGTAAAAAATAGTCTCCACACTACGTTTGTATTTCTGTGCACTACGTTTTGCCGGAAGTGCTAAAAGGATTTTCCGTCAATCTTAAAATACCTATAATTGCTGTATATACCTACAACTTTGTTTAATACTATTAATTGTTAAGCTATTCTATTCTATATACACTATTCTAACTCATAATATCTGTGAAAACTACTAGGAAATCGCTTTTAGTTTGTTTTAAGGTAATTTTGATATTCATATTTCAATTGGTAATTTCTCAGAATTCCCATAAGATGCAATAAAACTAATATTAATTTTTAATTTAAAGATTATAAGGAATAAATCGATATACATTTCATTAAAATTCCCTAAAATTCGAGGCGGGCCCATTCTCCATACAAAAAGAAATTGTCTCCTTTACTCTTGTGGCAAAGTTGCCCTCCCATTTTTCAATATTTCATACAAACTTGAAAATATGTGTCAGATTTGTCAAAAATCATTGATTACGTACTCAACTTAATTTTTTTATTTAAATCTTATCACAATAATTTCTTAAGCATAAATCTAAAATATTTTATGAAACAAAAATACTCTCGCTTAAAATTAAAAATCAAATTGGTGCATTAATAAAGCTTAACTCAATTATAGTATAGATAAAAAAGCATGTCACAATCATTTTTAACAAGTATTTGTTGTTTTATTAGTCATCATCATCATTTTATTACGGGTTGTAATAAAATTATGTCAAATCATAATTATTGTAATCAATCTAAATATTGTTTTCCCACAACTGCAAAACATTAAAAATCATTAAAATGACAAGTAATGTTCTGCTTAATATCAATACACTAAGTTGAAATTATGAAAAAATACTAAGTAGTAATAATATTATTAACGCTTAACAACGCAACAGTAATAACTAATATAGATTTCTACTTTCTTTTCCTTCACTTTTCATAAAGATGAATTAGTTGACGACTCATTTGGTAAAATCGGTCTAATGGGCTGCTACGGTGAAACATCGATACAAACATACATAGATAGATAGAATGTCAAGTACATAACAGTTTTTTTTAAATAGTTGTAATCGGTTAAAACTATAGGTTAAAAGTGACAACCCTTAGTTGAAGCAAAATATGGCAAAGTAACCGTCTCATCGTGGTATCACTAGTACGGTAACTTTACCAAGTTAGTTTTATAGATAAATATTAAGACCAACACGTTAAAAACGATATATTACATTTGATAACCATTAATATTACATTACTACAAAGATATAGACACCTACATTCAGTTTTTCAAACAAAAAACACGAAAGTTCTGGAGCAATGAACAAAGAGGTTATTTCACCGGCACAATTCGGCGTTAAAATACAATGTCAAAATTAGCCCTCATGTTTCTATATCGAAAGCCATGCTGTCAATTAGTATTTGTAATTTCATCTAAAAAATTAAAAAAAAATGTTCCATGTTGATCGTTATTATGTAGCAGTACACCTCTGATGGCAAAGTTAACTTCCATAAGTACAGTTGCCAGACTTGACTGTAACACATAATTTAACTTCCAAGCTTGGTTAATCCCGCACTGTGTTATTTAATTAAGAAGAATAGAGCTACTCTTACGATATTCACGCTCAAATAATAGATATTTTCTCTGCTTACATTTAATAAAATATTTCACAAATTAATAAGAAAATATAATTACTTAATTAAATTAGAGTTTGCGAAATTTTTTTTCTCTAATGTACGAGTACAATGAAATTGAGATATACTCGTACTCAAACACTGAAGTCGTCTTGACTTGGTTGCGGCTAGCAGAAATAGAGCTCATATAAAACAATTTCGCATGGATATTTTTTTATAGGATAGGGTTACAAATGAGCACATAGTCCACCTGATGGTAAGTGGTTGCTGTGGCCCACACATACATAGATGTGTCCATATACATCTACATCTATCCTCGATTACGAATCAAAATGCAAATGCGTTGTCACCCGTGAGGACTAAGTGGAATGCCCCGTTTCCAGTAAAAAGGGTCTCTGGTTCTCTACACTCACCATACGAAACACAGCAGCATTCAGCTACTATTTTATGCTGGTATTCTGTGAGAGCGTGGTCCTCCCCTGTCGAGCCGACCCATTCGTGCTACAATTATACCAGGTGTGCGGTGACAAAATTAGTATTTGGAAGGAGAATGGGATTTTTAGGCCTGAAGTTAACTAATTGGTTTATACTTTAAAAAATAGGCCATATTGTACTTAAGTAAAATACAAAAAAAAAGCTCTTTTTACAATCTAAATTTCGAAAAAACAGTAAAATAAGAAATAAGTTAGAAAATCGATTGTAGTGTATTATTTATGGCAATAAATCGATTACCATAAAGGAAAAACTAATGAAATTCTCGTTTCTGAACATTATCTTCCAATAGAGGACTTCTTATTTTGTAACTCGACTTTACATTTCAATTTTCAAACTATTTGTTTAAAAGAAAAAGACAGATTTTCGATTTTATTTGAAGCGAGCATTTTAATATCTATTTTCGATTATTTTTCTGTGTTCACTAGAGAAATAATAAAATTGCATGCATATCTACAAAATAATAATAAAAATACAAAATATTGAAATTTAAGTAACAGTTACAACAACAATAAATTCAATTAATCGATGTCAGATCGATATCCCCCATATTCACATCACTTAGTTGTTGTTGTTTTAACTTTCGTTAATCGTTTCACCATTTCGTTTCATCATTAACCACAGCTTTTTTGGTGATTTTATACTGATCCTGCTTTTATAACTTTAACTAAATATAGTGAAAAATAGCCTGTTACAGTGTAATAACAGTGAAAAATCACCTGTTATAGTGTAGGTAATAGATAATCTCACTTTTACTTATTCTACAATAATTCAGCTCCTAGATTGACTAATCTTGCCAGATTTTCAGCTATGAATTGTTTATATATACGCTTTCAAATGGTTCTACTTTCATCTTGTTAACACATGGGCCCAAGAATGTATGGAGACGTCTCCTTCTCCTTTGGAAAACAATAAAACTACAAATGCTATAGGTTATATACTTTTACATAAGTTTTACAAAAGAGATATTGGGAAATATTTAAAATATATCGAAGAAACGTCACGTCAGGCATACATAAAATGTTATCTCAATCTCGATAACAACACGATTCCGCAGAAGTTTTTAAGCAAATTGTAATCATTAACATTCAGTGATTGCACAATTTTAATTTTAAGAGTACGATGAAAATGACTATATCCTTTTTGAATATTGCGCAATTGTTTTGGATGCCATAAGTCAGCTTGCTCTCTAGCGCACGGACAGACACGGATTATGTCGCAAAGTGTTTGAGAATGGTATGAGACGAGTTCAGTGTTTTATTCTGCTCTTGATGTTCGGCTGTCACGGGTTGTTTGCTGTCAAACTTGTTGCCTAGAACCTCCTCATCCACGATCCAATCAAATCTTTAATTGGGAAGTCACGTAACGTGGGTTCGGTTAATTAGTTTAGAAGTAACACGATCATTATTAGATATCCCAACGATTTTATGTAAAAAGATAAAATTATTATATTAAATATTTTGCTCGATTAATAGATTTTTAACTTCACAATAGTGAAATAGAAAAACTCAGATGTGGCTCTAAATAGAATATCGTACTCTACTATGATCTTAGAGTAATTACATTCATATGTATGCATATAGGGAACCTACAATTCTACAGTAATTGATTCTCTCTCTTTTACTTATTTCGTTTTCAAATAAGACAGAAAGAAAAACCTATTGAAAAATGTTGCGTGTAATTTATGCGTAGAGCTTTTACGCGGTCTCTTATAGATATTTTTGCTTGTCATACGTAAGAGTAGTTACTGGAAGGATTTCGGGGTGGTAGACTATTTTCGGGCGGTAAAAAAAAATAAAGGCGAAGGCTGTGGCGGGAGTGAAGCGCAGCTCCAGCCTTCTCACTTGCCTCAACTGTAAGGATTTCTGGGTTTTAAGCATGTAATAATCATTTCTCTATTATATTTAAACATTATTTATGACAAGAGATAGACCACAGAAGAATAAAAATCCCGTAGAAGTATAATAATGTGACACTAGTCTTTGACATGGTCTTACTTACACATAATTATGTATGCTTTCCAGCTTTCATAGTAATATTGTATTAGTTTTTCCATATTTAAACCCATTTTTAGGGTAAAATATTTTTCTTTATTTTCTCTAAAACAGTCCATTACCTTTTTATGCGAGTTGTATTGTTATAATCGGGGACCAAACTTCTACCAAATACAACACCTTGCACTTTCGAATTCCTGCCAAACGATTCTAAATCCAGCCCTTTGTTAATGTTAACTTATTTACCTTTAATTTCCTCATAAGGCCAGCAGTGAAAGGCCACGTCTCAGAGTCAAAAGTCATTGCAAAGGCATTGCAATTTCCTGTAAAAACTAAAAATTATCGGTATTTGGTGTTGACAAAGTTATTGGATGCGGTTAATTTCATGGAATGTACTTGAAACTAACCGCACCATTAACTTATTTGACATTTAATTCTTATTATTTAAATTAAAAAACGGAAATATCTAGAGAAATGTAAGCTCAAGGAAAACTTCGGCCAAGTATTTATATAAATTAATGAAAGTATTTTTTTTATTTTTGTAATGACATTGTAATAACGAAAGTACAGTCTTACGTCATAGTCTATATTAATTGTACAATTATAAAAAATCGACTGACATAAAATGATTTTATCAGTTACGGGCGGACATAGAAACATACACAAACAGCCGCCGCGTTTAAGTATTTTAATTAAAATTATTACCAAAATCCAAAGATTTCAAATTGCAATAGCAGAACAACATTACAACAATCAATGAACAACTAAAACAAATGCGAATCTAAAAGTAAGAAAGATCGAACACCTAAATCTGATAAATAAATTCAGAAAAGGAAAGTAAAATGCTATTATTCTGATATTCGTTCATCTTAGAACTAACATGACAAAGTGCACATATGAAAGAAGAATGTAATAAAATGTATTTCAGTTAATATTCTTCTTCATCACCGACCCGTAAAATTTCACTCCTGAACATGAGCCTCTCCCATTATATAAAGGGTTTGCCGTAATTGTCACGCTTGGCAGTTTTGCGGAAGTCAATAAAAGCAATAAATTAGTTTGAAATTATCATTATCTAACTCTATATTCACTTATGGCCACTGTCTAGCGATGCTTTGCCCTATTTGCTACTATAATTGTCAAAAACATAAAAGTGGTTTTTCTTCTTATTTACTTTATGGCTTACAAGAGAGATAATGATCTTTCCAAAACACATCATAGAGCAATACTAGTCACCGGCGTACCGGAGGGAGTAGCCACAGCGTTTTCCCCCGATAAAGAACAATCTGTCATTTTTTGCGGAGGGAAATCTGCGCACACAAAGACTTACTTATTAATATTATGACGTAATTAGCATAAATTTGTATGTTATGTTATGACATATCGCCAAGCTTATACAATCGAGAAAAACAGTATAACGACAGCATTTACAATAATTACATTAAAAATTGACAAAAAATTGATTTTTCAGCGGCCAAAAGTGAAATTTTGTATACGGTTTTCGTAAAAAAAATTTCATCAGAATGCCTATGGAGCTTAAATTATATTGAGGAACCGTTTTTTAATGACTGCCCTCTATCACATATATACAGTGAATTCTAAAACACAACAACCATTGTTAGACTACATAGCCTGTGTTCGTCTTCTAGCAATGTTCTTTTTAATTATTTCTTTTATATTTTAAAGAGTTTATATATAAGGCATTTGTGCCAGACTCCATCGAATGCCTTTGATATGTCAAAAAAGACCACGATGGTCTTATGACGACGAGGATAAAAACCACTGAGGATATATTCCACAATACGGTAAACTTGTTGGGGACAAGAGTGTTTCGCTCGAAAACCAAATTGGTGGGATTCTAGCGCGAATTCGGGAGTGCCCTTTAAATACTACTATTTAGATGCGCCCTAGCTTGCGCACGCGACTGTCCTTAGTGGAGCGTCGGTGCGTACAACACGAATTTGAATATTATCTTATACTGTGGCTTAATTATTCAAAAAAAACCTTTTTTATTTTTTAATAAAACACAAGAAAATATAACACTTTGTTAACACAATTATTTATGCGTCTTTATGCGGATTTTTACTATTTTAGATACGTAACATCTTTATCTACACCACCTTACGTCAGGGGTCGACAACCTTATCCAAGCGCATTCTTTAATAATTTACCCCTGAAGAGCGCATGAATGATTAACGCAAATAAAATGTTACACAAAGACAAAACAAGATGTTTATTACATGAGGCATACATACAGTTAACAACAAGTCACTAGTTATTACAACAATTAGTCAGTAATTATTAGTGTAATCCTTGGCTTTGCATTTCTTCCGACAACTTGAATAAATCCAGCTCATAATTTGAAGTACATGTTCTCGTATAATGGTCCAAATTTAAATTTGTCATTCTGCGTCTTTATTTTGGTTTTAAGTGCTTCATTGTTGCAAATATTATATTGTTACGTTGATGCACTATACGCGTGTATTTTAAGAGAAAATACCTTTAAAGTTACATATTTATTTTCATCAACAAAATTACGTCGTTCTTCATGGTCATTATTTCCAGCCATAGTTTCCAGCTATAATTCATCGTAATTTTCTAAGCCAAAATGGTTTTTGATCTTTTCCGAAACATCACCATCTGAAATGAAATGAAATATTTATTTGGGTTTGGTTAAGGTACATTGAAGCAGGTTATAGTAATTAAACATACCCTTCATCATCATCATCATTACAGCCTTTCACAAGTCCACTGCTGAACAAAGGCCTTCCCCAAGGAATGCCACAAAGCACGGTCCTGAGCCACCTGCATCCATCGACTTCCTGCATGTCTTACCAGGTCGTCACTCCATCTCGTGGGGAGTCACCCTACACTTCGCCTACCGGTACAAGGCTGCCACTCAAGAACCTTTCTTCCCCATCGGTTGTCGCTTCTTCGAGCTACATGGCCGGCCCACTGCCACTTCAGCTTACTAATCCGTTGGGTTATGTCAGTTACTCTGGTTCTACTGCGGATATCCTCATTTACTCTAAGTTTATCACGCAGAGAAACCCCGAGCATAGCCCTCTCCATAGCTCGCTGAGCGACCTTGAGCTTCCTCGTACGGCCAGCAGTGAAGGGCCACATCTCAGATCTGTAAGTCATCACTGGCAACACGCCCTGGTTGTACAATTTCGTTTTAAGGTTTTGAGGTATGTCTGACGAGAAGATGTGTTGTAGTTTCCCGAACGCTGCCCAGCCAAGTTGAATCCGTCGATTGACCTCTTGGTCGAAGTTGGACTTACCAAGTCGGACTATTTATCCCAGGTAAACATACTCATCAACAACTGCGAGCTTAGTGCTCCCAACAACTACAAGCATAGGTGTGACACGGACATTAAACATGATCTTTGTTTTGTCCATGTTCATCCTAAGACCTATTCGTTTGGAGACACTATTGAGGTCATTGAGCATGGTGCTTAAGTCCTCCAGCGATTCTGCCATAAGGACTATATCGTCGGCAAATCGAAGGTGAGTAATGTACTCGCCATTGATGTTAATACCGTATCCTTTCCAGTCCAGAAGCTTGAAAACGTCTTCCAATGCAGCGGTGAAGAGTTTCGGGGATATAAAATCACCCTGCCTTACACCTCTCTGCAATTGGATATGTTTCGTACTCTGGTTCTGTACTCGGATAGCCATCGCAGCCGTACTGTACAAGCACTTCAACACTTCGATATACCGACAGTCAACTTGGCACCGCTGAAGGGACTGCAGCACCGCCCAAATTTCAACTGAATCAAAGGCTTTCTCATAGTCCACATATGCCAGACATAGTTGCAAATTGTACTCCTCAGACTTCTGTACAATTTGCCGAAGGGTATGTATGTGGTCTATGGTACTAAAGCCCTTTCGGAAACCGGCTTGTTCGGGAGGCTGGAAGTCGTCAAGTCTGCGCGCGAGACGATTCGTTATGACTCTCGAAAACAGCAGATACAAGAGAACGTTGTCGCCTTTCTTGAAGAACAAGACCACCGCACTTCTGCTCCACGGCTCCAGAGTAGTGCTACCATGGAGGACGGAATTAAGGAGCTTCTGAAGGAATTCAAGTACCGGTTTTCCACCCGCTTTCAGAAGCTCCGCTGTAATTCCATCCTCGCCTGGGGCCTTGCCGTTTTTAAGGTGCTGGAGAGTCCTTCTAATCTCGCTCAGTCTGACGTCCGGGATATCTTCGGAATAGTGTCAGATAAGACTCGCTCTTGGATCGTTAATCAGACTTGCACGTGGCTCCAACGATGACGTGTACAGCTGCCCATAGAACCTCTCAATCTCACTTAAAAATCTCAGGTGCCCCGGAAACGATGCTGCCACACTCGGTCTTCAGCTTTGACAGTTGACTCTTTATGGCAGATAGATCTCTGGAAAAGACTTTGGTGCCTTGGTTCCGCTCGGTCGCTTCTTCAATACAAGATGTATTGAAGTTGCGTAAGGCCCGTCGCATGCATTTGGAGATCTCTCTGTTCAGTTGCCTGTATGCTGACAAATTTGTTGAAGAATGTAGGTAGGATGAAGCCGTAAGAATCTCCCATCTAACGGGAGATGTCCCGTCTAACGGCCATGAGATTGAGAGTGTGATCGAAGAGTTTTTGTGTTCTTCTGCGGCGGGTCTTGCAGAACTTAGCTTCGACCGCATGGACAGATTCCACGAGCTTGTCATTCATATCGTCCACTTCTTTGCAGTCTTCCAGGCACTGAAAAAGGTTTTTAACTCGAGCTGAAATATTTCGGGACTTTGGAAAGGAGCACGAGGGGAACGGAGCGTTGACTTCATTAGACGAGACCTCTTCAACGTTTAATTCAGTGTGCCTCTAACCATTCGGTGATCGCTACCAGTTTTCACTCTCGCGATTACGTAGACATCACTGAACATTTGTCGTCTGGTCGTCGTAATGAAGTTAATCTCATTTTTTGTGGAACCATCGGGGCTCGACCCGGTCCACTTCCTGTCGGGCCGCTTCTGGATTAAAGAGTTCTCAGGACTCATAAAGAGTCCATCTTTCTCCATGAAGTCGGCCAGCTGCTGGCCTTTTGGGTTCCGTTGCCCTATTCCAAATTTCTCTACTTTAAGCTCACCGTTCTCTCTTGTGCCTAGTTTTGCATTGAAGTCTACCATTAACACCGTATATTGGGTGAGTTTTCGAGGAATGCATGGCTCTACATTTCCTCCACCTCCTCATCGGGGTTTGCCGATATTGGTGCGTAAGCCTGTATGACCTTCAGCGAATACCGTTTGCTGATTCTGAGTATAAGGTACAACCCTCGTCGACACACTCTCAATCTATACACCGTTGTTAATGAGAGTCTTGTGAACGATAAATCCGACACCTTGGGACAGATAGTCGTCCTCCAGGTGATAGAGCAAGTTGCCGGATTCGAGAATTGCCGTGTCCTCCCCCTCTCTTCGGACTACGGATAATTCCATAATATGCCAGCGTAACTTGTCTATCTCTTCTTCCAGCACCACGATCTTCTCGTCAGTCCTCAGGATGCGTGCCTTGTATGTTGCCAGATCGAGTCGTCTTAGGTGGCAACCGAACCTCCACCGGAGAATCTTAGCACCCCCTGCCCCGCCTTTACCATGGTCGCCACCGTAGCCAGGTAGCGGGGCCACCGGGGACTGGGGGCCGTCTCTTTGTTACTATCATCATAGGGGGTATTTGCCATAGTTGCCACGCTTGGCGAGCGGGTTGGCAACCGCAGTATTTTTATTGTAAGTTTGTTGTTATCAGGAAGATGCTGCTGCCCATCTCCTGCCTGTTTCCTTTGTCGCCTTTTACGACACCCACGGGAAGATACGGGGTAGTGGATATTCTTAACCGCCAGTACACGGCAAACATCCACTTATTCAGTTATTATTACCGCGCGTACCAGACGCGCGGGTCAAGCCAATTTGTCTCACTCTCAGCACCCTGCCTCCAAACCTGCACGATTCTTGGTGACCACACCGTCGCCTCAGACCATCACCAAGCCCGCTTCCGTTGCGGGGATCTCCGTGCAAGGTGCAAGCCTAACCGCACCCCACGCGCCGATACCCAACGCTTGGGTTAAAAGCCGTACCAGACGCGCGGGTCAAGCTAGATTGTCTCGCTCTCAGCAGCCTGCCTCCAAACCTGCACCATTATCGGTGATCACACCGTCGCTTCAGACTGTCACTAAGACCGCCTCCGTTGCCAGGATATCCGTGCAAGGTGTAAGCATAATCGCGCCTTCCGCGCCGAAACCCAACGCTTGTTTAAAACCGTCTGCACTTGATTCCTCACGGTCAATGCCGTCCTTAAAAGCTCCTAAACACAAAGGTACACGGTAGTCTGAGCGAGGCACTTTTTGTAGATCGAACGGGATGTGCATTTTATTGTATTGTCTATTTTATTGTATTGTTGTTCGTATTTAATCTAATAAATGGTAATAATATAAATCTAATAAATGGTAATTTGTATTTGTGTAATTGTATTTAACTTGATTTGATAGGAACGGTATTTTGTTACTCGTTAATTCTTTTTGTATTTGTTATTGGTTAATTTGTAATTTGAATTTGAGCCGCGTAGTAATTTGTATTTAGAAGTAATGCCATCGCGCGGCTAGGGCTATCGCCATGCCGTTTTGTGTCAGGGTGCGAACAGCGTTTCCTCTCAGGGCTCTCCGGGCCCTCGACTCCCACGGGCGGGGGCACTCAGCCGCGCCCCCTGTCGGGGGGTTGTTCCCCCAGGGGCGGTCGTCACCCCTCCCCCCTCAGTATGTTGAGAGGGACTTCACTGCCACTCAGCGGTCAGCTAGACACTTCTCGCCTTCGTCAGCTGAGTGGCCGCGGCTCAGGGTACTACCATTGCCCCTTTGATGTAGGCAGCCTAGCTAGGTAGCTGCCGCCCTAGCTCCCACCACGGCCGTCTTCACTAATTCTGTGGGCCGTCAACAGCTCACATGTCAATCTGTTCTCTTGTCGACGGCCTCAGTGAGGGCGTACCGCCCGAGCGTCGAGTGTTTGACGGTACGCGCTCTATTGTTCCGGGTTCACACCCCGGTTTGCCTCTGCTTAGTTGTTGGGAGGACTGGGGCTCCATGGGAGCGTTGAATTGCGCTGTTAGGGATTGTTAGATTTGGTTTTGGTCGAGCACTTAATAAACGATGCTTTGAATTAAAATTAAAACTGGTTTGTGCCTTCCGCGAAATGTTCATATTTGTGGCAGTTGTGATTAAAGGGGTTGAATTTAATATACTCCTTGAAGGCTTGTGCACATGTTTGTAATTGTAGTTGATCACTGTGTTTGTTTGTCGCAAGGAAAATTGTGTTATAATCACTCGCTAATAGTTTCGCACAGTATCGAGGTCACATTCTCCCCGCCCGAAATTGAAATTGAATGATGTGCCCTTTGAATGCTTGTGCATATGTTCTGTAAATGTGTTTGATCACTGTGTTTGTTTTGTTGCACAGAAAATTGAAATTGAATTGTGTGACCTTTAAGTGGTTGTGCATATATTTGTAATTGTAGTTGATTACTGTGTTTGTTTTTGCGCGGAAAATTGAAATTGAATTGTGTGCCTTTTTGAATGCTTGTGCATATGTTTTGTAATGTATTTGATTATTGCGTTTGTTTTGCTGAAAGGGAAGTTTGAGTTCATTTGAAATTGAATGACGCGTTATTTGAATATTTGTGTGTATGTTTTGTGGATGTGTTTATCGTGTTGTTTTGTTGAAAAGAGAATTGAAATTGGATAACCCTATTTGTCACGAAAGGAATGGGTTTCGTTCCTCTTTTGGGTTTCACATTTTGTTGGCACTGTCTGAGATATTTGTTTGAAATGAGAAGTGGGGCTGTCTCTTACGTTTATCGTTTTGTTTAATTTGTCAGTGTGACCTATGTGCAGCGGTGATTAATTTGTTTGAATTAATTCTGTAGTTAAACATTGATACATTTGAAAAATTAGTTGAAATATGAGCTTAGGACTACTTGTCTAACAGGCTAGCTAGTTTTGGAGATTATCAGATTGAAATCAGCTGCCGTACTATTTAGTAAATGATTATATGGTGGATGGCTTGGTTAGGACTATTTGTTGAAAATTCATACTAGAGACTATCTGTGCGTTCCGTTCGGCTCCCCACAGACGACGTTCATGTGGAATTTGTGGGTGCGCTCAGTACTGAAGCTTAGGAGGCCACTCTGGGCCGCTTCGTGTAGCGTCGCTGTTTGCAGACCTGATCCGGTCAGATTGCGGAACTAATCGTAGGGGCACAGATAGGTGTTTGAAAGAGGTCGTCGGACTTCTGTCCAGTACAGGACTTATTAAAGTGCTGCGATGCCCAGGAGGTGCATCCAGTGGAGGCGGACCCTCCGGCTTGCCCACATTGGGGCTGTATTTTGAGGCGGTGGCTAGGGTTGCAAGATCTGATGATGTGTCTAAGGTGGCCTAGTTTTGGTTGCAGATTCGGTCTTGCAAACGTGCCGTCGCGACCCTGTCCCGCATGTCGGTTTGCTCGCGGACCTAAGTACTTATGTCCGGGACGAGGGTTTGTTTATGCCCAAATTTGGTCCTGTTTTAACGCCAACCAATTGTGTTCAAGCTGGCGCCTCACCCGATGGTATATAGGTGAGATAAGCGCCGAGATGGGGTCGGTCGCTCGACGCGTGGGCAGTCGGTCACTCGACGCGTGGGCAGTCGGTAGCTCGACGCGTGGGCAAAACGTCGGTGCCCCGCCAGCCACGAGGCGGAGAGACCGTCAGGCTCAACATTCACGGCCCGTCATTGATCTATATAGCTAGATGAAGTACGTGCTTCTTTGTCACGTAGATATGTGAATTGTGCGATATTTAACTCGGGCAAGAGTGCGGAATAGTGTACGCGCATCTAGTAGATATACGGTCTAGGATTCGAGCCGCGCATTCCTAGTTTCAGAGCTTCTCCCGGTTAATTGTCAAGATATCATTATAATTGTGTCGTCCCGTTTAGTGCCCCTTTTGTGTTTTGGTTGGCTAGTTAGATTAATTCGCGTGTCAACGAGGCGTACTTTGAATCTTGCGCGACGTGTTGTTCTGGTGTCGAATGAAGGAACTTAGTTGTGTTTAACGCTGAATCTGTCGGGTATCACGTGTTCGATTCTACGATGAATGTGGAATTAGGCGAATTTAAGTTAGTTAAATGTACAATGTAACTAATAAACTGAATTAGTGACAATGAAGAAAGAAATGGTCCAGCGATCGAGCCTGCTGGAGCGATGCAGCATTTTGGGGTAGCCTGAAACTCGGCCGCTGGTGGTCGCCTGAGCTTGCTCAGGTTGCGGACATTTACACCTCACTGTACACTACACGTCATCCACTATTACACACACACAAGGCCTGCCCACGCCTTGGTGCGAAGTTAGCTTCGGATAATGGTAAGAACTATGTGTTTCTAGCTTTCCCCCATATAGTTTATTGTGATAGAACATATTCCACGTGGCCATATTGAGGCCCGACCTACGTCTGCTCGTGAAGTCTCCGCTGATGGGCCCCGGATGATTGAAACTTTGCTGGAGCAGTGGTAGGCCGTAACAACTACATTGGTATGTATACAACTTAAATACTCCCTTACTTATTTGCAGATCGTCCAAAAATGTTCCAATCACAAGTCCTAGCAGTAAAACCATTCGATTGTGAAGGCGATCCAACCTCCATAAGTTTCCGGTGAGACAAATGGAAACGTGCCCTAGAAATATACTTCGTAGCAACAAATACCAATGCTCAAATTATAAAACGCGCCATGCTATTACATTCCGGATGCATGGCATTACAAGACATGTATTTCAATATACCTGGTGCCCACGTGACTAATCCTGATGCGACTGGCGTGTATGACACCGCAATTAAAAAGTTGAACGAGGATTTTCCCCCCAAACAAAGTTATTTATTTGAAAGGCACATTTTTTGGTTGATGAAACAAGAACCAAATGAGAAGTTTGAAAAATTCTTGGTTCGTCTGAGACGTCAATGTTCTAAATGCAATTTCGCTGATGCAGATAAAAATATTATTGACCAAATAATAGAAAAGTGTAGCTCGACCAAATTAAGGAAGAACATTTTAGTACTTTGTGACACGGCAACCATTGAAAAAACCGTGGAGAGGCAAATTCCCTAGAAACCGTAGAACGGCGGCTAAACGAGTTTCACGATAGACAGAGCGCAACAACTACCACCGTAAATAAAATTGACACTAAAGCAATGAAACTATATTCTAAAAAAGAGGTTAATTTCGGTAGCCGATGTGGCAGTAAAAGTCACAAATATGACAATAGTTCCTGTCCTGCAATAAATGTAAATTGTGTGAAATGTGGTTTCAAAGATCATTTTCAGAAACACTGTAGAGTAAGGGCCATTAAAAGAAAAAGTACTAACTTGTCATCAAATGAAAACCATAAAGTTAAGAAACCCAAAACAGAAACCACAAAAAATAAAGAGTCTGCATCTGTAGACTATATTTTCCATATCGACGATGACGCAACAATAGATTGTCAGGTAGGTGGGGTAAACAAAACATGGTAGTAGATGAAATATTATTAATGATAAAACTTGGGTATACATGAAACAATCTTCCTTCCTTCCATACGTAACGTGCCAAACATCCCTATAAAGTGTTAGGCTTATTTGACGCACAAATAAAAGTGGGTCCTAAATCATTATTAACAAAATTTTATGTTATGGAACATGGTTCAAGGAATCTTTTGGATAAAGAATCCGCCATTTCCCTTGATGTGCTAAAACTAGGCTTTGTCGTGAATTTCCCAATAAAAAACAATTTCCCGAGTTCAAAGATGTTCAATTAAACATCACTATTGACAAAACTGTTCCTCCAGTTTGTCAACCTTATAGACGAGTCCCAATTCTTTTGGAATTAAGGATAAATAAGAAAATAGACGAACTGGTTAAAATGGACATCATTGAACCTGTAAATAAGCCACCTTCTTGGGTTTCTCCGATGGTACCGATTCTAAAATCTGATGATGATATTCGAATTTGTTTGTATATGCGTGCTGCGTGAGAAAATCATCTCTTGCCTACCACGGAACAACTTATTCCCAAATTTTGCAAAGCAACATATTTTTCAAAGTTGGATATTAAGAACGCTTTTCATTAGGTTGAGCTAGATAAAAATAGCAGAAGTACCACAACTTTCATCACTAGTAAAGGACTTTACCGATACAAAAGATTAATAATGTTGGGGATATCTAGCGCACCTGAACATTTCAGAAAAAATTATGGAGTAAATGCTATTGCCATGCGAAGGGGTGGTAAACTTCATAGATGATATTGCTGTCTTTGGACGTGATAAAAAAGAACAAACAAAGACAATAATGTTTTACTGAATAAAAATAAATGTATTTTTAATGCAAAATCTATTTAGCTTCTGGGCCACGAGCTCGTGGCACTTGACAAATATATAAAGGCAATCGAGACGTTTAGACCACCGCAAACCATCGAAGAAATTCAAAGTTTTCTGGGCTTAATCAACTTTGTAGGAAAGCGGATCCCCAATTTGTCAACCTTAACGTAACCCATTGGGCAACTGCTTCGAAAAAAATGCACAAAATTGCTACTATCATAAGTTTTTGGCAAAAAAAAACATTCAATGGCTTTTGACGAATTAAAAAATTGTCTATCCAAGATTCCTACTCTTGGCTACTATGATCCAAATGATCGTACCCAAGTAACCGCCGATGAAAGTCCGGTAGGTTTAGGCGCTGTACTGATTCAGTACGATAACAAAGGAACCCGCATCATTGCCTTCGGAATCAAGAGCCTGACAGACATTGAGAAACGATACTGTCAGACCGAAAAGGAGGCATTGGCTTTAGTGTGGGCAATTGAACACTTCCACATGTGGGATATGGGAAAAAATTTGAGCTTGTCACAGACCATAAACGTCTGGAGGTTATATTTGGTACGCGATCAAAGCCTTGTGTGCGAATCGAGTGCTAGGTCCTTCGGTTACAAGCATTTGATTAGGAAGTTATTTATAAGCCCGGAAAATCCAATATAGCAGATCCATTATCACGTTTATACACGACCAGCATTCAAAACAGTTCTTTTGAAGCCGAACATCATGTTAACCAGATTGTTAAATACGTGCGACCCATAGCATTATCTCTTAAATCAATTATTGGAGCATCAAATGACGATGATGACTTAAAATTAGTAAAAGATGCTTCTTCACTCACCTTCAATTTGCCGACGATATAGTGCTTATGGCAGAATTGCTGGAGGACCTAAACTTTATGTCGAGGATCTCAATAGTGTCTCTCAACGGATAGGTCCTAATATGAACATGGACAAAACAAAAGTCATGTGTAACATACGCACTTAGCTCAAAGTTGTTGAAGAGTATATTTACCTGGAACAGATAGTCTGACTAGGTAAGTGCAACTTCGACCGAGAGGATAATCAACCTATTTAGCTCGTCTGGGCAGCGTTCGGGAGATTACGACATATCTTCTCGTCAGGTATACCTCAAAACCTCAAAACTAGATTTTACAACCAATGCGTGTTGCCAGTGATGACCTATGGATCTGGCTTGATCTTTCCTTCACTGTGGGCCGTAGGAGGCAGCTCAAAGACACTCAGCGAGCTATGGATAGGGCTATGCTCGGGGTTTCTCTGCATGATAGATGTAAAAACGAGGATATCCGCAGTAGAGCTAGAGTAACTGACATAGCCCAACGGATTAGTAAGCTGAAGTGGCAACGGGCCGGCCATTTATCTCGATGAACCGACAACCGATGGGGAAGTAAGGTTCTCGAGTGGCAGCCTCGTACCGGTTGGCAAAGTGTAAGGCGCCCCCCCCCCACAAGATGGAGGATGGAAGTCTATGGATGCAGGTGGCTCGGGACCGTGCTTTGTGGCGTTATTTGTGGGAGTCCTATGTTCAGCAGTGGACTTGTGAAGGGCTGTAATGATGATAATGATTATGATGTTTGTTTGTCTGTTTGGTTATGAACGTATCACGTCTACAGTACTAATATTTATCAAAGGATTTGTAATGACGATCACACTGTGTACATTTAAATAACATATAAGTATTAATATTAATTTCAATAATCGCAATATTTGCAATAAGGTGTAAAATAATGTTCTTTAATGATATATTGTCAAAAGAAAATAATACTTTTCTCAAATAGAAAGATTGACGTAAATCTTATTTAAAATTACAATAGTCAATAAGTAGTATCATACAGGGATGATGTGCAAATGTAATCGTATTTCCTGTAGATGTGTCTTCATAATTGCAACCTATTTTTATATAACATACAGGTGGAATAACTAAAACAAATAAAATCAAATGTAAACTTTTTAATATTGTAGTGTTAATACATTGTACTTTTTATGTAATATATCAACTGTAAAAACGTTGTGATGTACACAGTGGCAGAACCACTCGGTAGCTTCTGCTGTTGCATGGATGGGCTGGCTCAAATTTAAAAATAAAAGACTGCCGCAGGAGGGTACTAGCACACCTGGTAAAGGAGAATCCCTCACTGAGCATTCACGCCCAAGCTATCCTCCTATTCAGGCTTTGCTCAGGCTGCCCTCATTCTCATTCGGACAGATATCAGGTCTCCGCCGACGCCCCTCATAGCTCTTTGGACCATTGTCTAATCCGGAGTGTGGCGGAGGAATTGTTCGGACTAATTCAAGCCGCTAAATTTCACCATTGTACATCGCGTCAAATTCTCCATACCATCCATAATATTTGGGTGATTGGCGGTTCACCACTGTGTGATTAAATATAATTTTTCTTCCTCATACGACTTCCTTGTGGAAGCGACTATTACTAGCGATTTTTTCCGGATCAATACAACTCAGGGACCTTAAAAAAAAAGAGCCTACTCTTTTTTAAAAGACCGGTAATGCATCTGCGAATCCCTTGGTGTTGCAGTTGTACTTGGGCGGTGGCTGTTGCCATTAGGTGAGCCGCATGCATATTTACGCCCTCTGATATAAAAAGCTAGGACGTCAATCAAATCAAAGATTTAAATTTTAAACACTATTTGAAGTAGCGCCCATCTTAAACAACAGCAAAAAGAATGATACTCTACTTCTATTAAAAATAAACCATACAACATTTATCTATCCCATTACTCAGTATAGATATCTACATATTTTTGAGAGAGATTTTTTTGAACAGGGAAGTACTTATGACGTTACCATACTACTAACGAACTAACTAACAATTAACGAACGCATTTATTTACCTTCAATTTTTAAAATTTAGGTTAACAAGGTTTTTATTTAATACCGTGCACGTACTCAGCACTGTTCCGTTGGTTTCGACGTGGATTGAAATTAGGTTTTTTGCGTTTTATGCTGGTACTTATTCCCTTAGCTTCCAGAGCTTTCATTTCGTTATTAATCGATAAATTTATTAATGTACGTATAATTCATCTTTAATTATAATATTGCTCTCCATTATTTGAAATCTCTCATCCTACTGATTTTAACGTTCTAATATGTAATGTATCATTACAGTCTGTTAAAACTTCACTGCTGAACCTGATCCTAACCCATTACCTCCCCCACACATAGCCTCTTACTAGAGATATTCATATAGTTGCAACGACTGACAGTCGCAATTTTTTTAAATCTGCTGTTATCAAGCAGATGCTGCTGCACATCTCTGGGTTCAGATAACGTCTATCGTCGTTACGAAACGCACAGGATGAAATGAGGTAGTGAATAATCTTACACCTCCACTATACAGTTATATATATTATAAAAATCGTTTTATCTATCACCGATTAAGAATTAAAATACAAGTGGCGTGTCACCACTAACGTCTTAGATGTGGGAAATCAACGATAACAACAAAAAGAGTATAGTAGTAATAATTGATATTCATTGAAAACTTGGTCTATTCCCGATTGAGATGTATGTATATATCTATTGAAGGCATGAATCTACTACGTACAATACGTATTATAATATGAATAAGTTTGTTATATAGGTTATTCCAACGCTTTTGCTATTTTTACAGTCATAGTAACTCAAGTCTTGTTTGCTCTTATTTAATTTTATAGTACGCGAGTAGCGAGTAGCCTGCCGCCGAAATTTTAACTGCAATTTTATTGCAATGTTGATTTACTACGTATTCGTTGGTAAAGGCAAATCGTGAGGAAAATATTTCATAGCGACGTGAAGTCCGTTTAAATAAATATATAAATAGTTTTACCTATAATAAATAAATTAATATTTTATTGTTTCGTCAGAAATATTTCATTTATTTGTTATTTTTGTTATTTTAAATATTTTCAAAATTTTTGGAGAATTTTCTGGGTTGCAAATTAAATATAACAGCATAATTATTTCTCTTAATCTATACCAGTGGAAAACATTGCACACAAAAATATGTATTGCAGTGCACACATAAAGCGGTGAAAATTTTAAAAGATTTGATCATACAATACTGGTCTAGTTGGTGTGCCATAGAAGATGGATTCACAATTCATTTTATATGGCATCTATATATAGCGGTGCTTTTACCATTTCCTCTCTCTCAAAGCCACGTGTGTTAGGTACTTTATGTGTAGGGGACATCGTAAACAAGATGGGAAATCATTTAGAAAAAAAATTCCTTGTCGCACTAATAATACAATGAATTTTTTAACTGAGACATTATGGGGAGATGCAATACCATAAGAGATACAGTGAGACTTTCTTGGAAAAAAAAATCAATTATTAATAAGTAAAAAATGAAGATATCTCGGTTTAACTACGACCTGTCAAACAACTCAGTCGGAAACGTGCAGAAATGTTAGAAATCGAAATAAGACGCCATATAATTGAAAAACTCGTTTTATTAAATTTGTAGTATTCGCATAAATATAAGAAATAAAAAAAGTACGCCACACCACTCACGCAAGGCTTCTTAGTCTATAATATGTATAACATAATAGTCACCTCGTGAAGAAAACTTATGCAACTTTATGTGAAATGGGTTTACGTGCTTGAAAATACACCTCTAGATTACACTACCTTCGATAATTACTGATAAACAGGATTTGTAATGAGCGGTAACGCAGACATCACAGTTTTACTGTTTTTCTTTAATTATGGCTGTAACTTAAATATGTACTCATTGAAATTCGGCAATTAACAAATGGTAACGATTATAATACTCTGCAGATGTTCTTCTCTTATGATTTCTATTTTCACGGATTAATCGTTCAATTGTAGTCGTGAATTGACGTGCTGAATCACACGAATTTTAACCTTCCGGCGAAAAATAAGATTTTTACAGCATCCCAACTTATATCAGCTCTCACTGGCGATACTATGCGTCTCATGTCATTATGAATTTATATGCTCTAGGATTAGGATATAATGAGGGCATCCACGACTATATTTTTGCCACCAGGATGGCGCCATTTAAAATTAGGTGTAATATTTGACATATATAATAACGGGGAAGTTAATTTATTGCAAGAATGTAAATGTTTATTTCTGTACTATTAGTTATATTTTCTATTAATGTGATTAAAAATAAATAAACCAAACCACAGATATTCAAAACAGTAGAAAAATTAAAAACAGAATTATAAACGTGTAAAAATCCAAAGAATAAAACACTAAGGCATTCTTTTTTTATATTTATTTTTGAATTCCTTAAAAGTAAATCCCCCCCAAAGATGAGAGTAACAAAGAGATGGCCCTCAGTCCCCGGCGGCCCCGCTATTCCTGGCTACGGTGACGACCATGGTAACGGCGGGACAGGGGGTGCTAAGAATCTCCGGTGGAGGTTCGAATGCCACCTACGACGACTCAACCTGGCAACTTATAACGCACGCACCCTGAGGACTGACGAGAAGATCCTGGAGCTGGAAGAAGAGATAGACAAGTTGCACTGGAATATCATAGGATTATCCGAGGTCCGAAGAGTTGGGGAGGACACGGTAATCCTCGAATCCAGCAACTTGTTCCTTCACCGGGAGGGCGACCATCTGTCCCAAGGAAGTGTCGGATTTATCGTCCATAACTCTCTCGTTAACAACGTTGTAAAGATCGTGAGTGTGTCGACGAGGGTTGCGTACCTTATACTCAGAAACACTAAACGGTATTCGCAGAAGGTCATACAGGTTAACGCACCAACCTCGGCACACCCCGATGAGGAGGTGTCAGAAATGTATGAGGATATCTCTAGAGTCATGCATTCCTCCAAAACCCACTATACGGTGTTAATGGGAGACTTCAATGCAAAACTCGGCACAAGAGAGAACGGTGAGCTGAAAGTGGGGAAATTCGGAATAGGGCAACGGAACCCAGGGGGCCAGCAGCTGGCCAACTTCATGGAGAAAGAGGGACTCTTTATGATGAACTCTTTCTTCCAGAATCGGCCCCACAGGAAGTGGACCTGGTCAAGCCCCGACGGTTCGACAAAAATGAGATTGACTTCATTATGAAGACCAGACGACAACTGTTCAATGATGTCTCAGTGATCTCGAGGGTGAAAACCGGCAGCGATCACCGAGTGGTGAGAGGCACACTAAACCAAAACGTTAAGTTGGAGAGGTCACGTCTAATGAAGTCAACGCTCCGTCCCCCTCGTGCTCTAATCCAAAGTCCCGAAACCTTTCAGCTCGAGTTACAAAACCGTTTTCAGTGCCTAGAAGACTGCAGTGAAGTGGACGATATGAATGACAAGCTCGTAGAAACTGTCCATGCGGTCGGAGCTAAGTTATGCAAGACCCGCCGCAGAAGAACACAACAACTCTCCGATCACACTCTTAATCTAATGGCTGTTAGACGGTATATAAAGCTGCAGTCTTCAGTAGATCTGACAGCATACAGGCAACTGAACAGGCAGATCTCCAAATGCATTTTTTTATAGGATAAGGTTGACAAACGAGCACACAGTCCACCTGATGGTAAGTGGCTGCTGCGGCCCATAGACATCTACATCTGTTCTCTATTACAAATCAAAATGTAGATGCGTTGTCACCCGTGAGGACTTAGATGGAATGCCTCATTTCCAGTAAAAAAAGGCGTCCGGCCACCTGCACTCACCAAGCGAAACGCAGAGGTAAACCTCTACTTCAAGCTGGTTTTCTGTGAAGTCGTGGTACCACCCCGGTTCGAGCCGGTCCATCCGTGCGACAGCAAAAGCCGCCGCGTGGCTCTACCACTACATGCGGCGGGACTTACGCAACTTTAATACTGCTCGTATTGAAGAAGCGATCGAGCGGAACCAGGGCTCCAAAGTCTTTGCTAGAGATCTGTCTGCCCGAAAAAGCCAACTGTCGAAGCTGAAGACCGAGTGTGGCAGCGTCATTTCCGGGACACCTGAGATTTTGAAAGAGATTGAGAGGTTTTATGGGCAGCTGTACATATCATAGTTGGAGCCACACGCAAGTGTGGGTAGCGATCCAAGAGCGAGTCTTATCCGACATTATTCCGATGATATCCCGCACGTCAGTCTGAGCGAGATAAGAATGGCTCTCCAGCACCTTAAAAACGGCAAGGCCCCAGGCGAGGATGGAATTACAGCGGAGCTTCTGAAAGCGGGTGGAAAACCGGTACTTGGAGTCCTTCAGAAGCTCTTTAATTTCGTCCTCCATGGTGGCATTACACCGGAGGCGTAGAGCGGAAGTAGATAAGAACTACAGACCGATTTCTCTTCTGAGCCGCGTCTACGTGCTGTGATCGAGAGTCATTACGAATCGTCTCGCGCGCAGACTTGACGACTTCCAGCCTCCCGAACAAGCCGTTTTCCGAAAAGGCTTTAGCACCATAGACCACATACATACCCTTCAGCAAATTGTACAGAAGTCCGAGGAGTACAATTTGCCACTATGTCTGGCATATGTGGACTATGAGAAAGCCTTTGATTCCGTCGAAATTTGGGCGGTGCTGCAGTCCCTTCAGCGGTGCCAAGTTGACTGTCGGTATATCGAAGTGTTGAAGTTCTTGTGGAGTAGGGCTACGATGGCTATCCGAATACAGAACCATAGTACGAAACCTATCCAATTGCAGAGAGGTGTAAGACAGGGTGATGTCATATCCCCGAAACTCTTCACCGCTGCATTAGAAGACATTTTCAAGCTTCTGGACTGGAATGGATACGGTATCAACATCAATGGCGAGTACATCACTCACCTTCGATTTGCCGACGATATAGTCCTTATGGCAGAATTACTGGAGGACCTTAGAATGCTCAATGACCTCAATAGTGTTTTCCAACGGATAGGTCTTAAGATGAACATGGACAAAACAAAGATCATGTTTATTGTCAATGTCACACCTATGCCGGTAGTTGTTGGGAGCACTAAGCTCGAAGTTACCTGGGATAGAGTATGTTTACCTGGGACAAATATTCCGACTAGGTAAGATATAGTCTTTATGGCGGAATAGCTTGAGAACCTAAGCACTATTCTGAATGACCTCAATACTCTCTTCACTCAGTCCAACGCTACCAGGTGGCATTTTGAGGCACCAGCCCATATGTGACAGCAGTATTCCATGCACGGCTGGACTTGCGCTTTATATATTGACGGCTCCGTGGCGCAGTGGCTTAGCAATCAGTTGTTGCGCTGGGGGCCGCAGGTTCGAATCCCGCACGGAAGAAGTATTTGTATGGCCTACAAATAATTGTTCCGGGTCTGGATGTTTGTCCTTGTGCAATTTATGTTTGTAAACTGCCTCCACGACACAGGAGAAAATCCTAGTGTAGGTGTAACGTTTTTAAAAAAATATATATATAAGGTAAGAAACTGCTCCGACGCGAAGTACTACCGCACCCTTGCAAGGACACAAAGTTTTCTTGCGGCTGCTTTGGAATGGACTCAATGAACCGCCCACAGTTTAGGTTCAGAGAAAATTCAACCCCTAACAACTGAAGGCGGTCAGTATACTCCAAGGATACATTTCGGAAAGTAGGAGCCACGGTGAGCGGGCTCCTTTTAGCAGTAAAAAGCCATTTATGTCTTTTGTTGGCATTAAATCTCACGAGATTCGCATTGCTCTATTCGAAGACTGCTTGTAGTGTGAGATTCACACGCTCAACCATGGCCCCTCTTTCGGACTAGATTTGATCCCAACTGGCCTGGGCACTTGGTTGGTATCTGTCCATAACTGTGCTGTCGTTTGCATAGCCACAGGTACCGGGAGCTCATTCCCGGTACCTGTGGCTCATTTATATGCAGCAGGAAGAGAGTTGCGGTGAGAACGGGACCCCTGAAGAACACCGGCATTAATCGCCACAGAATCGGATGAGCTGCCATCGTCGACGAACCGGAGAGACCGTTCACTCAGAAAGTCCTTCACCTTGCCAATCAGGAAAGGAGATAAGCCGAACGCTGAAAGCTTGCCCAAAAGACTAGCGTACCAAACCCTGTCAAAGACCTTCTAAACGTCGAAGAAAACAGCAAGTGCTTCACCACTATTCTCGAGGGATTTGCCCCATATGTGAGTGGCATACGCTAGAAAGTCCTCAGTTGATCGATTTCAATGAAACCCGTACTAGCAGTTACTGAGAAAATCATTCTGCTCTATGTATGTCATGAGGTGGGCGATCAATATACGTTCCATAATCTTGCAGAGTATGGATGTAATTGAAATTGGCCGATAGTTAGCAGGGTCAGTAAGAGTACTTTTTTAGGCGCACGCTGCATATTGGCCAGCTTCCAAGATTTGAGCACTATTTCAGTCCTGAATGAGAGGCGGAACAAGCGCGTCAACACAGGAGACAACTCAGGTGCACAGACCTTTAGAACTCTCTGCATCCCTTTGCATTTTCTATCGAATCTACCACGGGGTTTGCTCTAAGGAATTATTCGGATTAATTCCAGCCGCCAAATTTCAAGAACGCTCATCACGTCAAAATTCACGATACCATCGTCACCATCTGGAAGCTTGACGGTCCACGACTGTGCGTTTTACTGGGAGTTTTCTTTATCTTACAACTTCTCTGTGGAATTGTTTACCACCGGCGATCGCCGCTGACTTATAGACCCTCAAGAAAAGAGCTTACACCTGTCTAAAAGGCCGGCAACGCATCTGCAATTTCCCTGGTGTTGCGGTTGTCCATGGGCGGCGCTAGTCACTTACCATCAGGTGAGCTGCATGCTTGTTTGCCCCCTCTTCTATAAAAAAAACAATAGCTGGTATACCATCAGATCCACTAGCTTTGTTCACATTTAGACTTCGCAAGGTTTTAAGAACCTCCTTGGTGATACAAACCTCTGACATAGAGCTACTGTAGTAAGATAATTGAGATGGTACGCTATTACTACAGTCCAGACGCGAATTGAAAGCAAAATGAGAAGCAAATGAGTCCTCTTTCTTCTTAGGCGCATGCGTCAGTGAGCCATCTTGTTTTACCAGCGGAGGCAGTGTATACCGACAGAAGTTTGTCTCGACCGCTTTGACGAGTGACCAGAAAGCTCTGCTGCCAGATGGTTTGACAGAGAGCTTTGTACCGATGCGTTTGATGCGATTGAAACTGCCTTGTCATTATGAATTTTTCCAGGACTTGCCGGCTTGGTTAAAGGCTCTCTTCTTAAGGCTAACATCAAGAGCTCTGCAGTTTCGAGCATCGACCCAGGATAAATAAGCCATATGATTTGCGGTCCAGCATGAGTGCACTCAGCAGCAAAGGAGATGAAATACTGCATCGCTTAACGTATCACATCGGTTATGGCGTTCGCGCAGTTCGACAAATTTTCAGACGAAAAGCAGACCTGCCGCCAAGAATATGATTTAAAGAAGTGCCGCATCTCATCCCAATCTGTTGACTTGTATCGCCACACTCGCTGCACACCATGGAAATCGTTGTTAGGTGGGGACTATAGTGACACAGATTTTACCTGACAGTGGTCAGAAGTTCCCAAAGACCGGAACTTGAAAATCGTACCTGTCTGGATCGGTCGTCACCAGAAGGTCGAGGCAGTTGGCTGTGTGCCCATTCACATCAGGTACTCTAGTCGCTTGTTGTACCAGCTGGGAGACACCCAGCGAGAAGGCAAAATTTCACGCCGCTCTCCCAGCGTGGTCGGTCTTCTGGTATGGGATTATAGTGTGGGCCTCGGATGTTTGTGAGGTGCACTATTGATTGATCTTGATGAAGAGGGAATGCAACTGCTGTAGAAACTTACTCTTCTTTTTCCTTTTTTTTATAAGTGGTGGAGTGAATAGGTTGACAGAATGGCAGTTGGACGAGGCATCACACATAAAACCTAGGGACGCAAACAGATTTACAACAAATATGGTACCTAGCTTGAAGATCGCGGAGACGCCCGAATCCCCTGGAAATTGCTACCAATCCCTCTCCTCCGGTCGCCAACTGGCATAGTGGAGCCCTCCCAGGATTTTTCGTAAGATGGCGAGGCAGCCTTTCATGAGTGGCTGGCTCATTAATTGGGCCCCCAACGATCTACGGTCGGCCAGTGGTGCAACCGTGCTTCGGGTCCTGCTAACATCCATAACCAGGCATCTGACACTAAGAAACGGCCGCATCGCAACTGGTTCTCGTGCGCATTCTTATGACCCATTCTCCTTAAGAAATGGGTTTCACCTAACATCATAACGGAACACGACTTGCATCATTTGGCAGTATGTCTTTGCCAGGTGGGTGGTAACTAACCTTCGGCTGGGCCTCTCACTAGTAGAGGATCAACCTACTACCAGTATGTAGTGCTGCTCGTTTAGCACTACCCAGGGGATACGTGTAGGGAATCTGGATTTTATTATAGGATAAGGGTGACAAAGGAGCACACAGTTCACCTGATGGTAAGTTTTTGCTGTAGCCCGTAGACATCCTTCATTACGAAAAAAATGCGTTGATACCTATGAGAACTAAGATGGAAACGAGGCATCCACTAAAAAATGTCTCCGGTTCACTACACTCACCATACAAAACACAGCAGCGCTAAGCTGCTACTTTACGTTGGTATTCTGTGAGAGCGTGGTCCTTCTCCGGTCTAGCCGACCCATTCGTGCTACAAATATAACAGATATATAGCTGCAGCATGGCTCTACGATTCAAGTAATTCCTACGGACGCGAGCAGCTTCAATCCCCCAAAGTCTTCCAATGCAGCGGTGAATAGTTTCAGTGATATAACGTCATCCTGTTTTATACTTTTCGGCAGTTATATAGGTTTCTTGCTCTGGTTCTGTACTCGGAGGGACAACGAAGCGTTATTTTACGAGCACTTCACCACCTCGATATAAAGTTGCAGCCTATATACGGCCCTCTGCTGCTCACAAACCACCCTCTATTTCTGAAAGCGTTTTTGGGCAAGGAAATGTCCGCCGCGCTGCCCCGATGCGTGTTGGCGGACTTCGTATAACTTCGAAATATATATTTTTTTGTTATTTCTCAGATATGCAGGTTTAATCACGATATTTTCCTTTACCTTACCTTACCACCAAACACGTGGTTATCAGCACTTAAAATTGCAATTAACAGTTTCATTGGTGCCGGCGTGGATCACCCCCGGGTCTCTCGCATAGTGTGAAACTTACAGCGAGCACTTAGCCCCTGAGCTACTACGGCTCTTCGGCACATATACTGACTTTTAACAACCTGCCATGCTTAAAGTCCGTCGTCCGAATTTCAAATAAATCGAAGGCCAGCTCACAGTCCTAAGATTCTACTGCAATAGGCTTATCCCAATTTAGCGAGAAGTATCCCCATATAACACGCTTAGCAAGTAGGCAGATAGACCATCGCAGTAACGGAGGCCTCTCGCATTGCCGATTTTCTAGCTGTACTGCGCACATCGTAGAAGGCTGATTTGATAAATGTTAAAAAAGTTTTAATGCTAAAATATTTCTGTTTTAACATTCATATTGGTTATTTTGCCCTTTAGTTCAGTTGTTAAATCATGGATATCAACATGAATTTCATATATATTTATAAAATACTGATATTATAACATATTTTATATAATTCCTTGTAGTAGTTGTTACGTGAATCGTGGATAGACAGACAAACAGATAGACAAAAATTGTAATTATCATTAATATGGCTTCAGCATCCTTTATTTTAACCACGTCGACTTTTTTCCAGTAAATATTAGAATTATAGTAATAACTTTTCTATTGTTTTATTAGATGTAAAGAAAATATTTGCATACAAGTTGTACGATAGTGAAGTATATTTAATAAAATTATCCTAATAATATGAATATCTTGATGCATTTTGCATCCTATAAATGTCACATATATTATGGCAAAGAAATAAAGACTTTGTTTGTACATGATATGCATAATCGCAAATTTAAAAAAAATGCCTTTTATCAGTCATCTCAATACCTAAATACCACCCTAATATTGCACTCATAAGATGCTTAGTTACTAAAATATTCAAAATAAATACATATTATATTTTACCACGTTAATTAACATATATAGGTCAGGAACACTTAAAACGATGTGAGAGCTAAGTTGACAGGAGACATATTTCTTGCGCATAACAAAAATATCAATAAAGTAAATTGTCTTGTCTTATTTTATAACAACACCCTTGTCAACAATGCCATTAAGACCCGGAATGTGGGGAGGGTTAACGTCAGTTTCATTAATGTTAACCCAATTACTTTCTCATCGTTTGTGAGGCCAATAAAATTAATTATTACATTGAGAAATTGTCCCCCATTTGCTAATTCATTTCATCTTTTACCAACATCTTGATTTTCTTATATTACGTTAAAAGAAAACCAAAGTTATCTATGCGAAAGAGATTGTATAAAAGTATTTTAATATATAATAAAGGATTTTAAAGTCAAATTATTACAATTGGGCCCAAAAAGCCCCGTCTCATTTATTACTGAAAAATATTAACAGTGGTAGAGCCACGCGGCAGCTTTTGCTGTCACACGGATGGGCCGGCTCGAACCGGGGTAGTACCACGACCTCACAGAAAACCAGCGTGAAGTAGAGGTTTACCTCTGCGTTTCGCTTGGTGAGTGCAGGTGGCCGGAGGCCCTTTTTACTGGAAATGAGGCATTCCATCTTAGTCCTCACGGGTGACAACGCATCTGCATTTTGATTCGTAATCGAGGATAGATGCAGATGTCTATGGGCCACAGCAACCACTTACCATCAGGTGGACTGTGTGCTCGTTTGTCAACCTTATCTTATAAAAAAAATAATAAATTTCTGACTGGCGGTTTCTGTGTTCAGGATTCACGTACAAACTACATTTTTGTGTGAATTTATCAAGTCACTTTCTAAATATTTTTAATTTTGCTCAGTATTTGAACATTTTTGCTAATTCTCAACAACAAAATAAACCCACCAATAAAATATACACATCATATCAATATTATTTCCAACACTAACTTTTCAATATCATTTGAAAATGGTAAAATATAGGTCACACGTTCGGCAGAAAAGTTGTGCAACAATATAATCGTCTGCTAATTTGTATCAATGGAGCAAAGGCTTTTTTCAGTAATAAATAAGACGGGGCTTTTTGGACCCAATTGTAATAAGTTGAAATATGGTTTAAAAAAAGCGTTATATTTTTCTATTTCAAAACTTAAAAAATTGCCCAATTCACAATCTGGAAAACGAGAAATCTGAATATAAGTTTATGTCACAAATAAAATAGGAAATCGATGACTTTGATCGACTAATGCGAATGAGTTTTAACAATTAAACATACAAAAACTTACTGATACTTACAGAGACTTACAGATGCTTGATTCAATCAAAGTAAATAGATACATTACAGTATATTAACATTGTCAACAGTTCAAAAATAAAATATCAACATAATAAAAATAAACCTTAAAATCAATTCACGTTTTACAGTTCGATTTATTACTTGTGTTTGTTAACTGTATTTTTAATCTGTGCTAATAGCGACAGCTCCTGCCTGACTCAACTCAATCTATGATCACACAATACATGTGTGGTTTAAGTGTTTCCCGTTATTTTATTGATTTACTCGTATATTGCTCGACCAATGCTTTCTTTGTACGGACTTCTGATATTACTTAACTTGTACGACTCTTGCGAACATACCAAACACCGATAACACCGATATCTCAGTAAAGTTCCCACCTTTGAATGATTGAAGGCAACTTGTTGGTGGGTGAGACAAACATGATCGAAAAATGCATATACTCAGTCAGTGACACAAACCCTTTCTGATTGCGAATTATTACTATTATCTTATAACTGCCTATTGGCTATATCTGCCAACGTATTGGTTGGTGGAGCATATGTGTCGACCCCATGCGGGTGGTAGCTGGAGGGAGAATCTGAGGAGGCGCTCAAGACTGCGGCCGAAAGTCGCACAACGTGGGACCCCATTCCTTTGAAGTGAAGGGTAGACTCATGACACGCTCTGCGGCAAATTGGCCGTGCTAATCATGCAATTGGTGGAGATGCCTTACACTTACATCATGTCTGCAGGAACTGCGGTCTGGCAGGTGGTGGCGCTCACGGAGGGCTTTTATGGCCAGTGTGCCTATTGTTACCTCACCCGTGTGACGTACATTCACTGTGGCTGGATTTGATCGTATTCTGCATAGCGTTTACACGCATTGTCATGCGCGACTTCGGTCGATGTTTGTGCTTACGTACTACCAAAGGGCCAAATCATCTTTTACTGATTCGTCAGTTATTTTGCTGTGGACTACGGTCCAATTCCAACAAGATTCTAGGTCTTCTATTTCCAGCTGGGCAATGTTGTCCAACATCTTCTGATTTATGTTCTCTGCACGTAGGTGCCAGGCTTCTATGTCAGCCATCTCCCATAGTGCCTCTGTGGATATTCTTTTCGGTAGTTGGGCAGCACTCTTGAGTGCCATTCTGTATTGACTTTCGATTTTACTCAGGTTTTTCGCGTTGTACTTCGATAGCAGTTGGACTACTCCGTAGTCCAGCAGTGGCAGAATGCAGGCCTGTATTATGGCCAATTTGGTTTCTAGATCTGTTTTTGCGTAGTATCCAATTATCAGGCCAAGGGCTCCTCTGACCCTTTTCAGTTTCTTCACTACCTTTTCGGAGTGTTGATTCATTTTCATGCGTTTATCGAAGACCACGCTGAGGTATTTGATCTATTTGTCCGCATATCGGACTCCAGGTCTGACTGTCGCACGTCTGATTCTCTCTTCTTGTTTAGTCTGTTTGGATTTCGCTTGTTCCATTTGTTTGGACATCATTTTTTGAAATATCGGGCAGATAGCGTTGTTCGCGCTGTGTCCTTCTTTCTTACAGTTTTTGCAGACCATTGTCGTAGTGCCCTCGGGTGTATTGATTTTTATCTGTGATTCTTCTTGTCTGCCGTAGCAAGACTGTTTCGAGTGGTCAAATATATAGCATTTCTTGCATTGCACTATGTGTCTCAGGTTTTCTCTGAATGGTTCTATCTTTATGGCAGGAGCGCAGAAGAACTTCCTGTCAGCGGTTTTGAATGCTTCCAGGACACTCTTTTGTTTATATTTATTTTCAAAAATCAAGAGGTGTATTTTATCTGCTTTTCCTAGCGGTTTTATTAATATAGGTTTGATGTCAATGCATTCCGCTATCTCTTCTGTGATTGTGTCGGTGTCCTCACCGTATGTTTCATTTTTAGCACCACTTTTGTGGCCGGTTGTCTGTCAGCTTTCGGTTTTGGTGCTATTATTCTTGATGATTCGCACACTTGGATTTTCGTGAGAATGTCTTCCCGAGCTGCTGAGCTCCCTGGGTTGATTTTTATTTGTCCGTTCGTCACTCTAAGCGTTGAATTATTTGTTGATGTCGCTTCTCTTATAAATCTGAGGGCGCGTTGGTCTTTCATTATTTTTTTATCCCTAGTTATTATATCAGGGATATGTGTGTTTTTCTGTGCGGGCGTCACGAATTTATCTGTTCCGGTGCGTTGTCCTTTTATTCCTCTATTTTCGTTTTGTAGCGTTTCAAATCTGTTAGCTAACGGTATATTATAGATTGTTTCCGCGTTGGCCTCTGTTTGTCTATCCGCGCGCTGGGTGTTACATGTGGTGGCCAAACTCTGGGTTGTTTCGGTCGCGCAGGTACGCGCCGTGGCCGTGTGGCTTTGGGCGACGGTGTTGTTTCTTTCGTTCATTAGCGTAGACGCTCGCACGCTGTCTCGTGCCCCTGAGGTGAGGCGGGGGACGGTCCGAGCGGCGAGAGGCTTACATGTGCCGTTCGTCGGCTCTAACCTCGTTCGTTGCACGTGCACCGGCTCTTGCGAGCCAACGCCCTGGTATGTATTTAATGCGCAAAGTTCGAAGGTATTATTTGTCGTTCTGACCTTACGATTTATTTTTTTCTTGCTCCTTTGGGTGGTTAGGGACGGGCTTGAGTTCTCTGCCGTGGTTTTTATAAGTGCGCATTGATTTCTACCGCACTTACAGATGAACCATTCCTCCGATGTAAATGCGTCTATCGGTAGGGTGATCAATTTTCTCTTTGTTTTACAGTCCACGGACGCACGATAGTTGCTTACTCCGGTTTTTAGCGGGGCTGTGTATATTGTTATGATAGTTTCGATTTTTAGTGTTTCTTTTTCGAATTTGGGCACTATACTAGTGGCCGCCTTTATGAGAAAGTTTTCCATGCATACCTTACATTGGACTTTCCTCGTGTTCATTTGATTGGTACCCCACAGGGGGGCGTCCGTTTTTTTTTTCTCTTAAAAAAGTAAAAAAGTTTGGAAGTATTGTTCGCATTCCCAGCACTGTATTATATTTTTATTGAACTCATTAAGGTCCATTTTCACTTTTTTCACTTTGTCTTTCACTTGTTTACTGTCAGTGTCTAGACTAAGTAGATCCGTGTCCATATCATTAGAGTTGTGTGAACTTTCACTGTTGTTTGTCGAGAGCATGTTTCCTATTACTCTTGATTCACTAATTCTGTTTGGAGTTACCTCTCTCACTTCTTCTGGCGAATCCAAGGGGGTGCTCCCCCCGGGGTCCTCACAGTTCATGATTTTTCACTTCCTATTCACTTTAAGTCTCGTCCCAATGTGTATTGTTTTAAGAACCGCACACAATTTCAAGATACCACACGCAGTGCGTGGGTCGTGCGCGGGTCGGCTCTCGGGAGCTTTCCGCTGCGCGCGTCCGTTCGCTACGGCGGTCCACGCGAGTCGCCTACTTACTGATAGTATGTGATCCCAGTGTCTTTCTTATTTCTTGTAGTATTATTTTAAGACAGTTTCACTACGTAAACTGGTATTTTACTTCAGATTATGATCAAAATTTTATAAAACATTCGGTACGCCCACCTCACACATTGCCTGTAACGTGACTGGCTCGGGTACGCCGATTTCGGCATAGTATTTGTTGCCGCATTTTACAAGAGCGCCGGCGGTATCTATCTATCTTATTAATAATCTGAGAATTAAATAGATATCACTACAAAGGAGTGTGTTTAAATAATATATTTTTCTGTTTATCAGAATGCAAAAACCATAAATTTTCATTAAAATTTGTAAAATTTAAACGCCATTGAATATCATCTTTATATAAAAAAATTACGTGACACGTTGTTTGTCCGCGATGTACTACTAAACTACTGAACTGATTTCAATGAAATTTTGCACACTGTGTCCATTTTGGTCCAACTTGAGAGATAGGATAGTTTTTATCCTGATAAGTGACACTAAATATTTTTTTATACGAATTTATGGATTTTTTATATGAAGGGTCGTCGGAAAGGGCAGAACAACGTCTGCCTGGCCAGCTAGTTATATTATAAAACACAAATATTTTTTGCAGATATGTACACTTTTTTTTGATACTTTTTTTGAGAAACAAATAAATACGAACTCACACCAACTCCCTGCATAAAGAAATCAATATCGTAAAAAAGAATAAAACTTATTACAACATAATATGTAAATATAAAATATCAAATAATATAAAACTAAGTGCGAGAGAATGAAATAACGCTGAGGCATCATAAACTGCATTTTCCGGTGATATTAGTAGCATGGACCGTTGCCTCAAAATGGCAAACCGGCTATTATGTGGCTTATGTCACAGCTTTCCCGTTGCCCGAGTAATTTGTATTACCACTGCCCGTTGAATTTTCGAAAGTTATGAAAAACGTACAGTTATGTTTAGAAAATGTAATATAAAATTGATGCACAATATCTATACATATAATAAATATGTAGAAAAGTCTTTTATGCAAATCTAGTGTTTTATGGGAAAAGCAAGTCCACGGGAATAAAGAAAGGGTTACCACAGCCTGTTAAAGTCCACTGCTGAACATAGGCCTTCACAATAGAAATTGCCTTATAGGTTGAAAAGTTGCCATAGTTGTCACGCTTGTTAATCTGGTTGGCAATCGCAGTTTCTTTATGGTTGTTATTAGGAAGACGCTACTACCGATCTCCTGATTTGTTTACCTCTGTGTCTGCCTCTTACGATACACAAATTATTTTAGTTATAAGCGGGTTAACGTAGTACTTTATAAGATCAAACGAACTTCTCAAGTGAAGTTCGATCATTATTTTATGAATCGCTTCATTTGAAGATATAATTCATTATCACCCACCCAACCCAAGCTACGCTCTACACCTACAACTGACTAAACTAAACCTACAGGTGACTTTGCACGCTTTAAGAGACAGTCAATTGACTCAAAAACAAAAAACAAAAAGTGACGGCATACTTCCACTACTGTCTTGTCTTGCCAAGCGGAGCCGTGCCGCTCAGAGCCCATTCCTTTTTCGTGCATGGTGACGACCACACGCATTTTACTGGAAGTTGTGATAGTTTCCTAAAAAATATATAACTACATTTATACGTAACAAAGTTCGGTTTTAGCAATGCCGAAACGAAGTACTGACGAAAAATCGATCTTTATCTAAAGAAAATTCAAAGACTAACGGCCGAAAAAAGTATTGTACAACGACGACGGCGAGTGCGTGTTATTTCGAGTGATTCTTCCGAAGCAAATGAAGGTTAGTGTTCGCGCAAAACTCTGTTGTCGGAATCGACACCAGATGTCACTCGGCTCGGCGCGATTCCGGTCTGAAGTTCTTCCGAGCGTCACAGTGGCGCGCGGGTCGCAAGCGAGTCAGTCATCTGCCAGATGTGCTAATGTTTGCACGCTTTTAATTTGTGCGGGAACCGCGGAATAGTTAGGGCGTCTAGTAAATATCCTGTCTAGGAATTATAACGCGCATTCCCTGTTTGGATAGCCTTTCCCGGGACTTATTGGGTCCGACTCAGAATCTGTATAAGTGCATTCGGCAATATAAGCTAGTGCGGCCTCGGTATTTAGAACTGTTGCCACGCGAAACGGTAGTGACCTTTGACCTAGAAACTCCGGGCGTGTTTTGTGCGGTAACCTTATACCCCGCGATAGTTAGTGGCTTCTGTAAGCTAGTTAATCGTACGATAGAGTTAAGTGACTGTCATCGTGGTGAACCAAGAAAGTGACTGTGGATAACCTCGAAAGGCCCCCTCAAGTTGGAGCGGTGTCGACGCTCGGGCTGCTGCCGACGGCTAAGGTCTAGGTTCAATCACCATCAGTCACACCCAGATACACACCACATCACCATTCTTTCCCTTGCACTACACAACCACATGCGACCTGACCGACTCCGGAGGGACCAGTCGCCTTGGATAGAGGTAAGTGAACTCCGCCAAATTCCTTCCGGTCGACTGGCCGTAGTATAACGCTCCCCCATATATTTTAGTGTAATTAGAGAGATTCCACGTGGCCTTAGGAGGCCCGACCTACGTTTGCTCGGGAAGTCTTCTGCTGATGGGCCCCAGGGGATTGGATCCTTTAAGGGAGCAACCGTAGGCCGTAACAAACTGGTAGCAGAGCGTGGTTCCGGGTTCGATTCCCGGTCGATCCCGACTATAGTGTTTGATAAACATTAAACAATTTTGGTGGCAGGGAGCGTTGGTGTGATTGGTTTAATTGGCATCTACAATCACGCCCGTCCGTAATACGTAAAAATATTTTTTTTGTACGTAATAATAGAATTATTTTCCTTTGTTGCTTTGTTGCTTGCCTTTTTTTTGGTTAGAGGGTAATTTGAAAAGCCGCGCCCTAGGTTGTGCAAGCGGGAGATTTTCTAGAGATATACGTCATGTAGGTAGATGGTTATTTTTACGTAATCGGTTAATTATCGTTGTCGGAGAGTTGTAGTGGATTACTTATCGAAGGTTCGATTTCCGAGCTAGGCATTTTTTGTTGATCGACCGTGATGTGTATCTTCGTTTATACTGTAAGTTGTATTTGAACTAAATAGTAGTAATTTGTATTTGCGCAATTTGAATTTAACTTGATTCGATCGCACTAGTATTTGTTATTTGTTAATTTGATTTGTGTCTTTTTTGTGCTAACTTGTATTTGGTTGATACGTAGCAAGTAGTTCGTATTTGTGTAATTTCTATTCAACGCGATTTGATAGGAACTGCATTTATTAACTGTTAATTTTTTGTTGTATTTTTTATTTGTTATCTTTGTAAACTGTGCTCAAGCCGCGTCGTAATTTGTCTTTAATAGTGATGACATCGCCCAAGCTACTGATCCGTTGTTTGCGGACTGAGCTACGCTGGGCCACAAGCGCCCATGCTTTGATAGGTCGACCGGATAGGGTCCATAACTTGATGAAGCGGTTCGAGCAGGTGGATGCTCGAAGGGCCGCAGTGGAGGAGGCTTACGCTGAGCTCGAGGATTCGGATGTGGAGAAGGGAGTCCTGGACTCCTGCTTCGCGGACTATGAGCAGTTCTTGTGGCTCACGGACGAGTTGATCGAGGCTGAAGGCAGGTATGCCGAGGAGGCGCGTGAAGCTCGGATGAGTAACCTGTCCGAGTCCTCTCTGAAGCAGCTTCAGCCGGAGCTGTTGGGACGACTCCCAACTCTGGACCTGCCAAAGTTCTCCGGGGTCCTTTCCGAATGGCTGACCTTCGTTGGTCTTTTCGACAGCCTAGTGGACGCCCGGAGTGACTTGACCCCGAGCCAAAAGATGGCGTACCTCCTGGCCTCACTGGAGGGGGAGGCCCTGGGCGTCGTCGGCCACTTGAAATTGTCGGACGACGCCTACCAGACTGCTCGGGACCTCCTAGCCAGAAGATACGCCAACGTCCGGCGAATTGCAGACGAGCATGTTAAGCAGCTTCTAAGCCTCCCGCTGCTTAGTGACCGGGCCAGACTGCGTCCGGACCTGTTGGATCCAGTCTTGGTGGCCTGTAATACTTTGAGGCGGCTGGGTTTACCAGTGGGCGAATGGGCTTTTTTGTTGCTCCGCATCGTGCTGTCCCGTCTACCTCTCGACCTGCGAATCCATTTTGAGGAGAGGTACGGCGGGGACGAGGCCTCCTATATTCCGCCCTTCTATGACCTGCTGCGGTTTTTGGAGGAGCAGTGCCGGCAGATCGAGAACGCGGCGGGCACCGTTGACGACTTGCGAGACGTGCCCAGTGAGAGGCTGAACCCGCCAGGCAAGTCGTGGTCAACCCCCCCCTGCTCCTATTGTCGAGCATCTGATCACCGGGTAACGTCGTGCCCGAAATTATTAGGTAAGCCGGTTCCAGCGAGGCGAACTATCGCCAAGGAGCGCCGCTGGTGCTGGTCATGTCTGGGAGGGCACCTCCAGCGAGACTGTCCGCATCGACGGCCCTGTCTGCATTGCCAGGGCAATCACCATGCCGTTTTGTGCCTGGGTGCGAACGGCATCTCCTCTCGGGGCTCTGCCAGGCCCTCGACCCCCACGGGCGGGGGCGCTCAGCCACGCCCTCTGCAGGGTGACTGTCGGCGCCCGCCGTCCAGCCACCAGGCCCCTAAGTTTGAAAGGAGTCCCTCCCCCGACCAGTCGGGGGGTAATTCCCCCAGGGGCGGGGGTGTCATCACCCCCCCTCAGCGTGTGGAGAGGAACTTCACGGCCACTCATCGGTCCGCTGGACCCTTCTCACTTCCGTTAGCTGAGTGGCCGCGACTGGTGTACCACTGTTCCCCATTTGATGGAGGCGGCCCTGTCTAGCTGCTGCCTTAGTTCCCACCACGGCCGCCTCCACTGAGCCTTAAGCCGTCAACGGTCCACTTGTCAAAATGTTCTGTTGCCGACGGCCTCAGTGAAGGCGTACAACCCGAGTGGCAACTGTTAAAGGTTGTGCTCTATTTATCTCGGGTTCACGCCATGTGGCCTCCCCTTGGTGGTGGGAAGATTAGGGTCCCCCTGTAGCGTTGAATCACGCTGTCAAGGGGTATTAGATTTGGTTTGGTCGAGCACTTAGTCAAAAAAAATACTTGAATTAAAATTAAAAATTGCTTTGGGCTTTCCGCGAAATTCTCCTATTTGTAGCGGTTTAAATTAAAAGAATTGAATTTAATCTACTCCTTTAAATGCTACTGCATGTGTTTTGTACATATATTTAATCACTGTATTTGATTGTTGCGTTTGTTTGCTGAAAGGAAAATTTGAATTCATCTGAAATGGAATGGCGCACTATTTGAAAAATTATGTTTATGTTTATGATAGTGTTTAATCATTTTTGTTTTCTAAGAAGTAGGGCTGTCCCTTACGTTATTGTTTTGTTTAATTTTCAAGTTGACCTATGCGCATCGGTGATTAATTTGGTTGAATTAATTCTGTAGTTGAACATTGATGCTTTTGAAAAATTAGTTGAAATATGAGCATAGGACTACTTGTCTAACAGGCTAGCTAGTTTTGGAGATTATCAGATTGAAATCAGCTGCCGCACTATTTTAGTAAATGATAATATGGTGGGTGGCCTGGCTAGGCCTACTTGTTGAAAATTCATACTAGGGACTATCTGTGCGTTTCGTTCGGCTCTCCACAGACAACGTTCATGTGGAATTTGTGGGTGCTCTGAAGCTTAGGAGGCCGCTCGAGGCCGCTTCGTGTCGCGTCACTGTTTGCAGAGCTGATCCGGTCGGATTGCGGAACTAATCATAGGGGCACAGATGGTGTTTGAAAGAGGTCGTCGGACTTCTGTCCAGTACAGGACTTATTAAAGTGCTGCGATGCCCAGGAGGGGCATCCAGTGGAGGCTGACCCTCCGGCTTGCCACATTAGGGATATCTTTGAGGCGTTGATTAGGGTTGCAAGACCTAATAGATTGCCTAAGGTGGCCTAGTTTGGTTGTAGATTCGGTCTTGCAACTTGCAGTCTCGACCTTGTCCCGCTGACCGGTTTGCTCGCGGACCTAAATCCTTATGTCCGGGACGGGGGTTTGTTCGCGCAAAACTCTGTTGTCGGAATCGACACCAGATGTCACTCGGCTCGGCGCGATTCCGGTCTGAAGTTCTTCCGAGCGTCACAGTGGCGCGCGGGTCGCAAGCGAGTCAGTCATCTGCCAGATGTGCTAATGTTTGCACGCCTTTAATTTGTGCGGGAACCGCGGAATAGTTAGGGCGTCTAGTAAATATCCTGTCTAGGAATTATAACGCGCATTCCCTGTTTGGATAGCCTTTCCCGGGACTTATTGGGTCCGACTCAGAATCTGTATAAGTGCATTCGGCAATATAAGCTAGTGCGGCCTCGGTATTTAGAACTGTTGCCACGCGAAACGGTAGTGACCTTTGACCTAGAAACTCCGGGCGTGTTTTGTGCGGTAACCTTATACCCCGCGATAGTTAGTGGCTTCTGTAAGCTAGTTAATCGTACGATAGAGTTAAGTGACTGTCATCGTGGTGAACCAAGAAAGTGACTGTGGATAACCTCGAAAGGCCCCCTCAAGTTGGAGCGGTGTCGACGCTCGGGCTGCTGCCGACGGCTAAGGTCTAGGTTCAATCACCATCAGTCACACCCAGATACACACCACATCACCATTCTTTCCCTTGCACTACACAACCACATGCGACCTGACCGACTCCGGAGGGACCAGTCGCCTTGGATAGAGGTAAGTGAACTCCGCCAAATTCCTTCCGGTCGACTGGCCGTAGTATAACGCTCCCCCATATATTTTAGTGTAATTAGAGAGATTCCACGTGGCCTTAGGAGGCCCGACCTACGTTTGCTCGGGAAGTCTTCTGCTGATGGGCCCCAGGGGATTGGATCCTTTAAGGGAGCAACCGTAGGCCGTAACAGTTAGTTTTACTATTTTCTTTTTTATAATTTGCCTCTGTTTCGCCAATTATGGGGACTGACTGCGAGTCATACCCACATAACTTGTTTACTCCACAAGGAGTTGACATTAAATAATAACATTGTATAAGTCCTATCGGGGTGGACTGCGAGTTTACAACGATAAGTGATGACAACGTCTAATTAACACTAGTGTTCATTCTTGGCTTAATTAACCCTAAACCTATGTTTTAGGTTGTGACGAAACAACGCAGCGTATAGCAACCGCCGAGGTCCGCCGACCGCCTTCGGAAGAAATAGATCCCTCATGGAACGATGCTGCGGGTGCCTCCCACGAGGCAGAAATACCACGAGATATTGAGGCAGAAACACCACGTGATAATGAGGCAGCATCACCTTTGATAATGCAGAACTCATGGCAGAAATTCCTATTTCTATGCCAGAGCATCCACTGTCAATGCCAGCTGCCTAGCCAAATGAGGCCGAACAGTCTTTAGAGGCGTTATCGTCTGAATTGGAGTTAGACCCTGATTTATTGGAGGCTCTTGGTGAATCCACGGATGCCGCTCCTGAATTTGGACCTAAAATTCATGATATTTTGGCAAAAATATGGCTCCCTTTACTGACAAAAGGCATGACTAAAGAGAATAAAGATAAGAGTTTGAAACAATACCTGAAACCAGATACTTGCCGGTTGTTACAAGCCCCGAAAATAAATGGAGAAATTTTCTCGGCCATTGCGGAAGTAGTCCGTAACAGAGAAAAATGACTTTCATTTCATCAACAACAACTCGGTTGTGGCATTACGGCCATAAATAGAGCATTGGATTTGCTTTTAAGGGGGGACAATAAAAAGGAAGCCATCCAACATTTCAGCAATGGCTGTCGTATATTGTCTGACCTGCATGCAACATCGACTCAGACTCGTATAAAACTTATTACTCCGAGTCTTGACAAGAATTTCCATCACGTGATCCAGGATACAGAAAGGGACGAAACCTTGTTTGGTAATAAACTTTTAATAAACTTTAAGGCAGCAAAAGCAATAGAAAAACAAGGTCTACAAATTAAAAAGACGAATATTTCAAAGGCTTTTAATTCGTCGCAAGTCGTCGGGAACTCGTCCATACAGGGAAACTGGAAACAAATTCGGGAAACTGGACAGCCCCTCCTCGTCGCGGGTGAGGAGGGTCGAAACGAGGCAGTGGCAGCCGTCGCTACCAGAGCACAGTGACGCCGCCGCGCCCTCCCGCACAACTAGCAGCGACCACATAATAACTCAGGTATACGCTGGCAAAATTCATTACTTTTATAACTGTTGGCTAGGCATTACTTCTAATAAGGAAGTGTTAGACTGGGTACTTAACGGTGTTTCTATACCATTTTGTAAGGAATCCATTCAGCACTTGGTTCCTCGTTGTTTCTTTTCACGATCGGAGAAACTTGATATGACTGTTGCTATTAATAAATTGTTAGAGCTAGGGGCTAATATTGTATGTTCTCCGAGCAAGGGCCAATCTATATCAAAGATATTTCTTGCACCAAAACCAAACGGAGGTAAACGCTTCATATTAAATTTAAAATCATTAAATAAATTTATTTCAAAGCCCCATTTTAAAATGGAAGACTACCGAACAGCTTCTAAATTAATACCAAAAGATGGATATTTAGCTACGATCGACTTAAAAGAAGCATACCTACTTGTGCCAATCCATCCCCGGCATAGGAAGTATTTACGATTTCAATTCGAAACTCTTGAAAATAAGTTGATCACTTATGAATTTACAGCTATGCCCTATGGACTTTCTGTGGCACCTAGGGTTTTTACAAAAATTATGAGAGAAGTAATTTCCTGTTTGAGAAGTCGTGGTTATGATTCAGTTATCTATTTAGACGACACTCTTTGTATAGGTAGTAATTACCACATGTGTTCTAGCAATGTAAATGACACATTAAAATTAATGAAGTCTTTAGGATTTGTTATAAATGTCGACAAAAATTATTGACAACCTAATCAAACGTGTAAATTTCTAGGTTTTATTTTAAACCCAACAAATTTGACAATATCTCTTCCGGAAGAGAAACGTACTAGTATTATTCAATTGTTTCAAAAGTTTTTGCGAATATCTCATTGCACTAGTACTTATTGCTGTTTGTCCAGCAGTTAAGTATGGTTTGCTTTACACTAAGATGTTAGAAAGACAAAAGTATCTTGCAATATTGAAAAAGAACGATTATAAAATAGAAATGGAAATTCCAAAAACTATTTCTCCAGATTTAAACTGGTGGAGTTCAAGTGCACTCACTACATCAAACCATATGCGAAATGCGGGTTTTAATATGGAGATTTACACTGACGCATCCCAAACAGGCTGGGACGCAGTTTGCAGCGAAAATCGCGCATTCTACGTGGTAGAGCCATGCTGCAGCTATATTATGGTTGTAACACGAATGGGTCGGCTCGACCGGGGAAGGACCACGCTTTCACAGAAAACCAGCGTAAAATAGCAGCTTAACGCTGCTGTGTTTCGTATGGTGAGTATAGAGAACCGGAGACCCTTTTTACTGGCAAAGAGGCATTCCATCTTAGTCCTCACGGGTGACAACGCATCTGCATCTTGAGTCTTTATTGAGGATAGATGTAGATGTCTATGGGTCACAGTAACCACTTATCATCAGGTGGACTGTGTGCTCGTTTGTCACCCGATTCTATAAAAAAAAAACATGGTTGGTGGTCAGGGAGTGAACATTTATTTCTTATTTATTCCACATTAATTATTTAGAATTTGAAGCAATTTTTCTAGGTCTAAAGAGCTTATCACACAATGAATCCAACTGTTCAATTCTATTACGTGTCGATAATACCACAGCTTTAAGCTATGTGAACCGAATGGGAGGGATTCAGTTCCCTCATTTAAATGATATTACACGTCGAATTTGGCGATGGTGTGAAGAGCGCAACATAGTTATTTATGCATCATACGTCAATACAAAAGATAACCGCGCTGACGCTGAATCAAGGATTGTAAACCCAGATACCGAAGGGGAGTTGTCAGACTGCGCGTTTCACTCCATCATGTCGCATTTTGGCCAACCGGAAGTTGATTTATTTGCCTCTCGTACCAACTCCAAATGTCCAAGTTTTGTGTCCTGGACAGCAGATCCAGAAGCAATGGCTGTAGATGCGTTTATTATTAATTGGAATAATTGCTACTTTTATGCTTTTCCGCCTTTTACAATTATTTTAAAGTGATTGAGAAAAATTGTAGATGACAAGGCAGACGGTATTTTTGTTTTTCCATTTTGGCTTTCACAGCCCTGGTTCCCGTTATTAGAGAGATTAATGGTATCTGATATTTTGTACCTCAATCCTCATAAATTTCTATTGCAATCTAATTTCAGAGAAGATCACCCCCTGCACGCATACCTTACCCTAGGTGTCGCGAGGCTCTCCAACAAGCCTTCGCTCTACGAGGATGCCCTCCAGAAGCTTTAGTTTTAATGCTGGCTTCGCTCTCCGAAAGTATGGTAAAACAATACAATGTATCTTACAAACTATGGTGGCAGTTTTGTAACCAACACATAGAGAAAACGTTTATAATACATTATAAACGTTTATTATAAACGTTTTCTCACAATCTTTATCATTTATAATGTTATTTTTGACTGAACAGTTTAATACAGGTTGCTCGTACGGTAGTCTAAACTCGCATCGATCTGCGTTGTCATTGCTCGTTGGTAGCAATCTTACTGCCGATGATAGCGTAAAACGATTGCTTAAAGGGGCATATAAATTGAAACCAAGTGTTCCCAAATATATCCAAATATGGGACCCCCAAATCGTTTTAAATTACCTAAACGAATGGTTTCCTAACATAAATTTAAGGCTGGAAAAAATTACAAAGAAGCTTGTGACCTTGTTAGCTATTTGTACTGGTCACAGAGTCCAAACTCTGTCTCTTATAAAATTGGAAAATATTTCATTCACAAGCAGTGGTGCAAAAATAGTAAGTTCCGATTTAATTAAGACGCCCGCGCCGGGCCGTGATCAACCTGTATTAGTATTACCATTTTTTACACATAATTTAAATATATGCCCTGCAACTACATTAAAAGATTACATTTCTGTTACAGATAATAAGAGATTGCAAAACAATGGTAATCTTTTATTAACTTTTAAACATCCACACAAACCAGCCACGACCCAAACAATAAGTCGTTAAAAATATAAAATATAAAAATATAAAACAAGTACTTTCTGAGAGCGGAATAGACGTGTCGGTGTTCGGTGCCCACAGCACACGACACGCATCTACTCGTACTTTTGCAGCTTTCAGCGCAGGCGCCAGCGTTGACACTATACGTAAGGCTGCTGGGTGGACATCCTCGTCTAGGCTTTTGCCCGTTTTTATAACCGCGTATTGATCGATGATGGGAACTTTGCGAAGTCTGTCTGTTTATCATCAAGACAATAATTTATGATTGTCGCATGAATTATAAATTAAATTATTATTCTAGAATAAAACAATATACTAAATGCAAATAGTTTTATTTAAACCACAGCACAACTTTCGGATGAACTCCTCTAAAAATCTATGTGGTAACTATTATATCTGAAAAATGAAGCGATGAAATATAATATAAGATCAAACGAACTTCTCAAATGAAGTTCGATCATTATGATATGAATCGCTTCATTTGAAGATATAATTCATTATCACCCACCCAACCCAAGCTACGCTCTACCCAGGAAAGTTTTGCTTTTAATCTCTAAAGAAAATGAGCTCTGAGCGGTATGGCTCCGCTTGGCAAGACAAGACAGTAGCGGAAGTATGCCGCCACTTCTGTTTTTGAGTCAATTGACTGTCTCTTATTAAAGCGTGCAAAGTCACCTGTAGGTTTAAGTTACTACGTGGTAAATATTATATCTGAAAAAATGAAGCGATGAAACATAATTTTAAAATAAATACCATATTTTATAAAGCCTAAAATTATTTTTAAGCGTTATGTGAATAATCTGAAAATATGCTGACGTTTCACTTTTTCAAAACACATTTTTCGTGAAATAGAAAAGGTTATATATATATATATATATATATATATATATATATATATATATATATATATATATATATATATTTCAGATATTAATAAATATTTAAAATAATATAAGAAAATTCTCTAAATTTAATTAATGATTTCTTATATTTACGCGAACACTACACATTGAATAAAACTATTTTTACGGATTTTATCGCGTTTAATTAACTTATTTTATATTCCCGACGTTTCGGTTGCTTTCCAGCAACCGTGGTCACGGGGACTGAGGTGATTGATGTCCCGATGTCAAAGTTAACCCGGAGTACCTTCAGCTTTTTAATTATTAATTTTGGTCCGATCTACGCAGAATGAACTAACTGTGTCTTGAAGTCTTACAGTGGTATGCTTGGGTTTAGTTTTAATTTTATGAATTACAGGATCCCAAGCAGGTGGTAGTACCCAGCCTCCCTCTCTATTGAAATTAGGATGTTTTTTAATTTCAATAGCCTCACGTATCATCCTTGGCAGGAATCGATGTTCTTTCGCGAGTTCTTGTGGTTTATCAAATCTAATGTAATGACGGGGGCCGTCTAGGATATGATCATAAACTGCAGACTTCCCGGAACGTTGGTGCTTCACGTCAGCTATGTGTTCTTTTACGCGGGTTTTTATTGATCGTTTTGTTTGCCCTATATATAAGAGACCACACTCACAATCAAGCTTGTATACTCCTGCATCTTGTAGAGGAATATTGCACTTGACGGATGGTAAGAACTGACTAATCTTCTTCGGCGGCTTGAAGAATGTTCTAATAGAAGCTCGCTTCAAGATGTAGCCAATCTTGTCTGTGACACCTCTGACATATGGTAGTACAGCAGGCACACGCTCGACTGTGGCCGGCTTCACTCGGTCACTGTGACGTAGGCGCGGAACCCAAAGCTTGTTGTCGTGCAGAACCTGCTTGACGTGCTGAAGCTCGGCGGCCAGGTGTTTGCTGTCACAGATCCCTCGTGCTCTCTGCAACAAAGATTTGCCCACGATAGCTAACTGTGAAGGGTGATGGTGGGATTCACCGTTTAAATATCGGTTTGTATGGGTCTTTTTTCTATACACAGTGTGACCTACGGTGTTATTAGGATTTCGAATGACTAACACATCTAGCCGCCGCAGAAGATTAGTCAGTTCTTACCATCCGTCAAGTGCAATATTCCTCTACAAGATGCAGGAGTATACAAGCTTGATTGTGAGTGTGGTCTCTCATATATAGGGCAAACAAAACGATCAATAAAAACCCGCGTAAAAGAACACATAGCTGACGTGAAGCACCAACGTTCCGGGAAGTCTGCAGTTTATGATCATATCCTAGACGGCCCCCGTCATTACATTGAATTTGATAAACCACAAGTCCTCGCGAAAGAACATCGATTCCTACCAAGGATGATACGTGAGGCTATTGAAATTAAAAAACATCCTAATTTCAATAGAGAGGGAGGCTGGGTACTACCACCTGCTTGGGATCCTGTAATTCATAAAATTAAAACTAAACCCAAGCATACCACTGTAAGACTTCAAGACAAAGTTAGTTCATTCTGCGTAGATCGGACCAAAATTAATAATTAAAAAGCTGAAGGTACTCCGGGTTAACTTTGACACCGGGACGTCAATCACCTCAGTCCCCGTGACCACGGTTGCTGGAAAGCAACCGAAACGTCGGGAATATAAAATAAGTAATTAAACGCGATAAAATCCGTAAAAATAGTTTTATTCAATCTCTCTCTTGTCTCTTTTAACAAGTTACGAAATCGTTTACATACTTTATATTTTTAATACATTCGTAAATAGAAACGGTTTCGGTTACCTCTTGTTTGTGTTTAATAATTTTTATTTAGGGGCTTGTCTTTTTTATTCTGTGTTACCTTCTTATTTGATTTTATAGTATACTCCTATAATATGTTTATTAAACAAATATAAAATATGAAAAAAGAACCTACAGGTGTAACCACAAACCTTCTAATATTGTTTAAAAAAATTAATTCAGACCTTGTTGGACTAAGGAAATAGGGGAATAGGAGATGATGATTTTATATAAGCGTAATCCATCCGAGCTGGCAGATGTCTTCCTCCGTGGTCTAGCTCAGTCATTTTGGTACAGCGCTGCTTATTACTCGCGTATGTTGTCAATGGTTGCGTTCCGTTCTTACGCTGACATTGGTGTTGGACATTTGATTTGGTTGTTAGTTTTTGGTATTTATCTATATGTGTATTTTTGCATTCATTGTATTTAGTTGTTTCACGTTTATCTAAAGTTTCCATGCATTTCTTATAATCAAATGTCGATAAAACTGTCTTTAGATCACTAGACGATTTGTCTAGAAATCCTGATAATACCATAGGTCACACTGTGTATAGAAAAAAGACCCATACAAACCGATATGTAAACGGTGAATCCCACCATCACCCTTCACAGTTAGCTACCGTGGGCAAATCTTTGTTACAGAGAGCACGAGGGATCTGTGACAGCAAACACCTGGCCGCCGAGCTTCAGCACGTCAAGCAGGTTCTGCACGACAACAAGCTTCGGGTTCCGCGCCTACGTCACAGTGACCGAGTGAAGCCGGCCACAGTCGAGCGTGTGCCTGCTGTACTACCGTATGTCAGAGGTGTCACAGACAAGATTGGCTACATCTTGAAGCGAGCTTCTATTAGAACATTCTTCAAGCCGCCGAAGAAGATTAGTCAGTTCTTACCATCCGTCAAGTGCAATATTCCTCTACAAGATGCAGGAGTGTACAAGCTTGATTGTGAGTGTGGTCTCTCATATATAGGGCAAACAAAACGATCTATAAAAACCCGCGTAAAAGAACACATAGCTGATGTGAAGCACCAACGTTCCGGGAAGTCTGCAGTTTGTGATCATATCCTAGACGGCCCCCGCCATTACATTCGATTTGATAAACCACAAATTCTCGCGAAAGAACATCGATTCCTACCAAGGATGATACGTGAGGCTATTGAAATTAAAAAACATCCTAATTTCAATAGAGAGGGAGGCTGGGTACTACCACCTGCTTGGGATCCTGTAATTCATAAAATTAAAACTAAACCCAAGCATACCACTGCAAGACTTCAAGACACAGTTAGTTCGTTCTGCGTAGATCGGACCAAAAATATTAATTAAAAAAACTGAAGGTACTCCGGTTTAACACTGACATCGGGACGTTAATCACCTCAGTCCCCCGTGACCACGGTTGCTGGAAAGCAACCGAAACGTCGGGAATATAAAATGGGTTAATTAAACGCGATAAAATTCGTAAAAGTGGTTTTATTCAATGTGTAGTTTTCGCGTAAATATAAGAAATCATCAAGAGAGAGATTTTATGAGATGAAAATAGTGACATGGTTTGGACTTTTGTATTTGGATTGGATTAGTATAAAATTCCATATTAAGTATGAAAATTATAAAATTGATTCTTTACTCGTATGATCATCCATGGATTCGGTATAATCGTCGCGATTGGAGCTGACTGGCTACACATGAGTAAGGAAACCGAAAACAAGAGTAAAGCTAAAATACATTAAAACATATCTTTCTTATCTTAAAACTGATGTTCTGTAAATGCACGTTCCATTGATACATGAATATACAGAACGTCAACATAGCATTGGTTTCTTTAATTTTTGCTCCATATTACAGGCATACTTCTTTTGCATGGCCTGACCGTTGATTTAAGAAAGCCGCAGAATTAGTATACATTTGAAAACTAGATTCGCGATATTATATTGAGGAAAACTATCCTGATTATATTAACTTACATGACTGTAAGACATGACTGAATTCCATTGACCAAATGAGATAAAATCAATCTCAAAACGTTTTAAATTGACTTAATTAATGTATATACAAGCCGTAAATATTTCCAAATTAATAATAAAACATGCTATAATCGTCATTTATATAATTTATGGAAAGTTAAAAATAATGGTTTCGGTAACTGAAATTACGCTTAGTTCAAATAAAATACCACTTTCATTTGAAATAATGTTAATATTTGATATTTCTCATTTCTTTTTTTAAATGGACCATGCTCCACTGAAGAATTTCATCTAATTATTCTACTAAATATAATGCATGAAGAAACAAGCATTTAAGAAGCACTTAAAACTGGCGCTAGTAAGAGTTACTTCGTAGTTAGGAGGTAGGTACCTCGAACAACAAACTTATGCAGCTTAATGTAAAATGGATTCGCGCGCTTGAAAATATACGAGTAGCACCAGAGTGCACCGCTCCAGATAATTACTGTTAAACTCGTCAAGTAATGAGGGTGAACGTAAATGTCGCAGGTATTTAGCACGTAGATTAGGCCGATTTTTTTTCCCGTATTTCGACATTTAAAGTTCTAATAATATACAATATAAAAAACAATAATAATAATAAAAAAATAAAACTATAAAATTAATAGACTCAGGCGTTACTTTGCGGAAATCCATTATAAAAAAGCTTTTAGAAAAATTTACTTCACAAATATCCGCGTTATAAAATAAAATGATATGTCTTACCTAGTATGAAGAGCATCTCCCGCCCTCCCTCAATTTCGTGTTAGTGGTGACGGGGATAGTGCACGCATTTAAGGGAGGGCGGGAGGTGCTTTTCATACTAGGTAAGACACATCATTTTATTTTATAACGCAGATATTTGCGAAGTAAATTTTTCTAAAAGCTTTTATAAAACTATAAACTTAATTATCATATAGTCCTACTCCCCGCGGTATCGTGCCAAGAACACTGGCCGCGTTTCCCCGCTGAATGACTATAGTTAGCCTTTCAGCGAGAAAAGAACCAGCCCGGATGGAGTTCCTTTAAAAAGTTCACCGCACGTGGACCCCACGGACCGATAGTCTATACAGCAAATGGCACAAATATGTAGTCATCTCTCAGAGACTCATATTTACGCCACTTACTCATTTCAGCTGCCTCTAAACCGCCCCGGCTCTAAACGAGGTACGCCTGAGATGAGAGGCCGCCAGAGTGTCTACGCAAGTAGCATCCCACACTAGGGCTTTACCTCTCTCCCAAGGGACCAATGTCATACCGTCGGGTCTCCTGCCATTGTCTCTAAATATTCCACAAGGCTCTAAAACTGAGGGAACATTTATAGAGACAAGAGCCCTTCGGATGACATCATTTAAAGAACTGTGTCGTGAAAACCTACCAGCGCTTTTCTTACATGAAAGTCAGTGGAGCCCAAACTTGTCGACGCTGCTACCACAGGGGCACTCATGGGGTTGACAAAGCGTCGCTCCTAGTCGGATTCCTACGGCAATACGCAAGCTTTCCCCATCAAGTAATGTACCGAGATTACTTGATGGTAAAGCGTGTAACCAGTGACTAGATTCTTTAGTCGAAACAGCTAGAAAGCGTGCCTTATCTTGGTCACTATGGAAATTATGAAATAAATCTTCCTGCGCGCCCCGTACCAATGGAATATCCCACTATTTTTGTTGGTTAACTTCCAGTGGAACATTTTCACCGGGACAGAGCGTTTGCCATGTCTGCCCTGCATCCGTAGCAAAGCATAGGTCTACTTTATTATTTAAAATTATGTTACATAAGTCACTGACATAGTGTCAGTGACTTATGTGCACGGAAGCAAGGAAAGCAGGCAATGCAATGCTAGAAAGATTTCGCAAACCAATGCCAACAAAATTTTATAGGTAAAGTAGCTTGAGTCCAGGCTGTTGTATTTAAAGTTAAATTTAGAATCTTTTACTATAGCTATTTTAAGATTATTATCAATATCTTTATAATATCCGAACATTTCCAGACTGGACTCGAGCGAAGTAAGTATGTAAATCTGGGTACAAGGAGACAATATTTCAAAATAATAAGAGCTATGTGGGGGTTTAATTTATATAATTTATCAACGTGGTGTATATATATATATATTCTTGCCGAAAGTTATGTATTTAAATACAGAATTACAAGAGGTGAACGGCATAGTCGGGAAGGGTCGCCCTAGGCGAAAGTTTATCGACCAAATTGGCGATATATTAAAAATGGGCCAAATCAAGAGTACCTTTAACCGACGAGCGTGTATGCGTAGGTATATGGATGTGGAGGAAGCGAGAGAGGTGTGTCAGGATCGTGCCAAATGGAAGTCCATAATCTATGCCTACCCCACTGGGTGACAGGCGTGAGTGTTTATGTATGTAGAATTACAAAATGCTGACAGTCAATAAATGCTTTCTTATTTGTCAGTGATCGGATTCTACAAACAGGACCTCAGGGTCACAAATTATCTGCGTTAATAATGTCCCAGATGGGCTGAATTAATATAGCATAGCGGTGAAGTGGCGACAGTCGCACTTCGTACGAAGATTTCGTAACTTTCCGTCGAGACGACCGCCATGTAGTTTTTTTCGGTGTCAGCCATGTGTTTTTAATCTCTAGTACAAAAAAAAATGGAAATCTGATTCTGACAAGTAATTTATTATTAAATCTAATATTTGATATGTATTTGAGCGGATTTCAAATAAAATGACGCGTTACGTAAGCGGAACCTAATATTTTTCATAAATCGAAATGGACTTAAATGTGGATATTTCGGTGGTAAATTTAATAAATTGTCCGATAATGTAAAAAATATTAAGAATGTTTTAATAATATTAATAAAAATTCATATTAAGAGACCGCATACCGCAATATTTATTCAGTTTCGTAACTTTTTTTAATTACCGTTTTAATAAAATAAAACTATTATTATTTATATAAATCTTAGTGTTTGAATTAAATAAAAGAAAAATCTTTTTAAAAACTAAGCTTATTACAAAATTCTTCGTAGAAATTCAGATAATCTACTGTGTAAAGCTCCATTACGTAACTTTTCAGATATTTCGGGGAAAATAATATTATTTACCACAATATTTGAAACACGTTCAATATCAAACTCTATGAACGAAATAAGAAAATAAAAAAATAAACATTATTAAACTTTCAAAAGCACTCAAATCAACAATATTTGTAAGATAAACGTAGAAATTAAAACTAATAACTGTGGGACAGTTACGTTAATGGAATAATGTGTTACGAAAAGGACCTGTTTAGGGTGTATATACACCATTTTTCCATAAGTACTAATTAATACTTAATTACTATAATTTTAAAAGTTTTAATCTACAATTCAGTCTTCATTAGAATACTTATGGTTATCTAAAAATGCTCTTAAGATTAGTGACTAATAAAATAAAAAAAATATTCAAGAGTCAGTCTGTAAAAATAATTCACACGCTGAAATATTTTTAGCTATTTGGCCATCAAAACTAAAAATATTTCAGGGTATGAAATATATATAAAAAAACAAAACAATAAAGAAACAATACATAAAGTTCTTTTAATATTAATAATATTTTTAAGAGTTGGTGTAATACTAAAGTAATACTTTTATAAAATATAGGAACTAAAAAAATCGTAGTAAAAGTAAATGTAAAGTTGCAGCCTATTTACGTCCCACTCTATTTACCTCTTCTCATTTCTGAGAGGGTTTTAGGGCAAGGAAATGTCCGCCGCGCTGCCTCGTTCTACTAGTAAGTAAAATCTTTCTTCTTCTTTTTCGATTTAATTAAAGCATTATTTAAAAAACGTATTATCTTCTTCAAAAGATATTTTCTTTTCTTTTTTTGCTGTTTTGATTTCTATTTTGATTTCTCCACTGTCTTCTTTTTTCTGTTTTTCTTCATAGCTGAGCTCATTTATTCTTTTTTGACATTTTTTACTCGTTCTAATTCTTTTTTCTTGTAAACTTCATACTTTCCTTTATCTTTTTTTTATATTTTCTCGGAATTGTTTTGCCCGTTCGGCCCCTGTGAGAGGCATTCTGTTTGGTAGGTAGTTTTGAAAAGATAACTTTTAAAACTATCTGAAAGATGACAAAAAAACATATTTTTATAGCTGCAGATAGATAGAGAGCGTCTAAGATACGCTCGGGGGCTTCTATTTTGGAGATTCCGGTCTACATGGACCACATCTGTACGGGCGCCTCCACCGTCGAGGAGGCTCTTGTATTACGAGACGAATTAATTGCCATCCTGAAGTCCGGAGGTTATGAGTTGCGCAAATGGTTGTCGAAATCCCCTCATATTTTGAAGAACCTCCCAGTAGAGGATTAGCAAGACCCTCATCTATTCGAGCACCCTAAAAATCCTAATTTATTGACTGTGCTGGGCCTTCAATATCAGCCAGTTCAGGATACTTTCACGTATCGAGTCAAACTCGATTCCCCTCCTAAAGTATGGACCAAGCACTCCGTGCTGTCTACAGTAGCCCGCACCTTCGATCCTAATGGATGGATCACTCCGGTCATATTTTTGGCTAAGTGCTTTCTTCAAAAGCTTTGAAGAAAGCACTTTTAATTAAATGGTTTAATTAAATGTACAATAAAGTTAATAGACTGACATAGTGTATTGAAGAAAGAAATTGTCCATTTGTGCCGCCGCTGGAGAATACCGCACCTGGAGGGGGGGTGGGTGCCGAAGTCAGGGTTGCTGCCGACTTCAACGGTCCGATCAAGTCAACCATAATACACACCACGAAACACTACTTTACATGCACCTACACACTTACGGCCTGACCAAGTCTTGGGACAGTCTTCGCATCAGCATCAGTTAAGTCGCATTAAGTACCTGGTCCATATATATTAAATATCCATAAGCATTTGAGCCCCATACTTAGATGTCCGTCGAATCTAACAGCTGTATGGGCCCCTGTATGGTAGACCTTAGTCTGGGCAACTAGGTGCGTGTACACTTAGAAAATGGTGGAGGTCGTGTTGGGGCAAGGTAAACTTACGTGGTAGAACCATGCTGCATCTATATAGGTTGTAGGTATAGTTGTAGCACGAATGGGTCGGCTCGACCGGGGAAGGACCACGCTCCCACAGAATACCATTGTAAAATAGCAGCTTAACGCTGCTGTGTTTCGTATGGTGAGTGTAGATACCGGATACCCTTTTTACTGGAAAAGACGCATACATCTTAGTCCTAACGGGTGACAACGCATCTGCATTTTGATTGTTTATCGAGGATAGATTTAGATGTCGCAGCAACCACTTACCATCAGGTGGACTGTGTGCTGGTTTGTCACACTTATCCTATAAAAAATGGAGAATATAGAGGTTGAGAAAAGGCCTTCGTAGACTTAGCACTACAAATTTTTCGAACGTTACTATAATGTAGCCGAGCATTGTTTATAAGAAACAACTCCAACGTTATTCGCAATTCTGGAACTAAAAACTTTAATTGTTATACCAAATTGCAGGAAACTAATGTGAATAATACTAAAAGCAGATCACCAAACTCTAACCATGTGCTTCTTCTGGGCAATGCTTCTTCTTTTTAACCTGAAACTAATCACTGTTATGCATGCTTCCAATTTTCTTACAACACCCACTTCATATCGCAGCTAATAATCTGACTTAAAATTGGTCCTTGTTCCTAAAGTACCTATTTTTGTGAAGATTTTTTATTTACCGATTTGCCGCAAGTTATGTTATAGTTTTAACACTTACATTAAAAGCCGATGCTAGCTCAGTCGTAGTTTGAGACGGATCTGCTTCTATATCACATTTTAATAATAATTAACCTTCTCCTCTAAGCAGCCACGAGGATCATTTGTGATGTCAACATTTTCCGAATGAAAGCGATTGAACCAATAACGTACAGGTATTTCATTATTAGTGCTAGGACCGTATATATCATTGATATTTTGTGCCGTTTGAGACACAAAATTTCCGTATGTAACATTGGAACTCATATACGCGTTTTCCAAAAGTAACTCAAATTTTCTAAGATTCTATGCTTATAAATAAAGCGAAATTCTATAAGAAGTAACGTTTAAAAAAACAAACGTAACTAAGAACAACGCTCAAAAAAAAAAAACAAACGTGTAACTAAGAACAAGCCTTAAATATAAAAATGATTAGAATTTCAAGCTTAACCATAGCTATAAGTGGCAGTTCAACAAAATGGCAATTTTATAGGTAATGACCTTATATTAAGCTAGTTAATTTAGTAACGGTAGTACTTTCTACAAAAGAAAGGCAGGCAGGCAGGTGAACTAACAATTGCAGTACAAGATATTGTATCTTTGATGCCTTACCATCGCTCTGGATATCTTGAGACTAATATAAAGAAATAGTTTTGCTCTCATCTATCAGTAGCCTTCAATTCTTTTTAGAATTACCCACACTAGCCACTTAGGCACCCAAAGGGTGAAATAAGAGATTAGAATTGATTAAACTAAATTATAAAACATGTACCTACATTAATAAAATGTTGATTTGTTGATCCAGTAAAGAATTCACTATAGCATTTATTAGGTTCAACAGTAGTTAGTATCACACTTCTTAAATACAGGCTAATTTTACTACGACAAGATTCGCGTATAAGGGTCAAATATCCATTTCAAAATTAAAAATAAAAATTTACACACTACAAAAACTAAAAAAAAAATTGCACATAATTAATGCTTCTGAAGTCAGTGTTAAGAGAAAGTTTATCGAACAATTGAAACCTCAATTTTTTTTGGGTTAGGGTGACAACCGAGCACACAGTCCACCTGATGGTAAGTGGTTGCTGTAACCCATAGACATCTACATCTATCTTCGATTACGAATCAAAATGCAGTTGCGTGGTTACCCGTGAGGACTAAGATGGTATGCCTCATTTCCAGTAAAAAGGGGTCTCCGGTTTTCTACACTCTCCATACGAAACACGGCAGTGTTAAGCTGCTATTTTACGCTGGTATTCTGTGAGAGCGTGGTCCTTCCTCGGTCGAGACGACCCATTCGTACTACAACCATACCAGTAATATAGCTGCACCATGGCTCTACCACTGTGAAACTTCAGAAGCTATGGGCAAATTGTTGTATTCTTTGTACGATCCAAATACCGTACATTTATTTTATGCTGACGTGTAATAAACTGCTAAAGTAACAAAACGTGTGCTTACTTTATACGCCACTTATACTGACGTACTATCGTCATTAACTAACTATAAACTACATACCTACGAGTATAAACTAAGTTAACTAACAAAGAAGCTGTACGAGTGGCAAAAATAGGACCGTACATTCTTTTTGGTCTTCTACGCCTACTTATAGTCCTTTGAAAGCTTTAGTGTTGTTTAACATAAACGTGGTTGGCTTCCCACAACTGAATCTCACATATCCAACGTTGCTTCCAAATATCAAGTGACTAGTAACCAACCACTGTAAGGAAAGCGAGCCGAGGAAGACATTGGGCTATCTGTCGACGCATCTTGAGGTTCGGGAAGCTCACTTGGGATAAGATTCAAAACAACCACAAAGTGACGATAAGTTATTAAAAGAAAAAAATTATGAGCGTACGAAAACTATGTACGACTCTCCAAACACAACATCCAAACTTCACAGCTTAAACAATCGATGAAGTTCGTACTATGCTCAGAACATCAAAAACTATTGCGGCAACAAATGTTTAATATTAACGCGTTTGAGCAAGTAATAATCAAGATTACTGGACAACATGACTGAAAATTTTGAACTCAAAGATAATCTGAATGCAAAAAAAATAACTGGGAAGCTATGGACAACATTCTTTGGGAGTTAGGCTTTGAACTAAACTTTAGGTTTTGAAGTGGGTTGTAATTTTTATATAAGTTTGTTTTTATCCCTTTGAGTGAACTAAGAATTATCACAAGCTTAACGTAAAAACTAAAATATTGTTATTATGTTGCTCTGTTAAGAAATTTTCAGTAGTAGCCCGGAGTCAGGAAGTTAACGATTCAGTGCGACAGCGGACAGTTTCTGTCATGTTGGCTAATCTCCGCTGAGGCAACCGTAAACGAATACGGTCTGATATTATGTATGTTTAAATTTTTGCATGTATGATGATAATATGAATGGATGTTTGTTTATATGTATGATATTTACACACAAACAAACTTCTTAACTTCAAATCAGTTGTCGGATTTTGATAAATAATACGAAAATTTAACAAAAGTAGGTAAATGAGCGGATATCAAATAAAATGACCATAGAAAAACTGCGCGGTCCTCTAACTTTTTCAATAGTTTATTCATAAGGAAATCAAGTTTTTTGTTTTTGTCGGTCACAATATAGATAGGAAACACATAAAGATTATTTTTAAATTAAAAAAAAAAAAACTAAATACATCTGCAAAATATTGCCACAAAATAAACATTTATGTGGACGAAACCATTAATTTTAACATGTCCACCCTATACCTTGCCAACAAAAAGATCTGATTTAGACAAATTTTTGTTCATACAGTTAATATATTTGACAGTTATATTGAAAAGTTTATTCAGGAGCACAAAACTAATGCATGTTTTAGAATTTTGTTAAAGAAATAAAATAGATAATTCATTTTAATTGTTGTCCTCAAAGACAATGTTGGCGGAAATTTCTTTTACGTAACGCATGTAACAGGTACTACAAAGTGAATTTATATTAAATTTGTAGATTTTTTGCACTTCTGGTAACATTTCAAAGTAAACGTCAAACAAAGTTTGAACGCCTTATCTGCCAATTTGACGTAGTTCGTTACGAAACACGGTGGTGATTGTGTGTTATAAAATTTTGTTCCATTACGAATTCGTGTTTTCTCAGGTAAGAAGGTTCCTATGTTTTGTTTTTTCCTTAATTTTCTCTCAAAACAGTATAATATTGATAATTTGTAACATGAAAGCCTTTATATTCATTAATTTTTACTTAAAAATGATTGATTTCAATTTCAAGCTCACTTTTCGTAACATCAATTACGTAACGTTATGTATTAACGGAACTAATTTGGTTCCGTAACGGAATTATAAGGGCATGTCTAGTCTAGGTCCCGAGAGCAGCATTCCGACGGCATCTCGATGACCCGCGGTTGGAATTCACCGAACGGGCCGAAATGGGGAGGTTCGAGGAATCTTGGCCCCGAGGCCCGGGACAGATACGAGGTCTCAGGAACTCGGTAGTACCAGCACCGATCAAAGGGGGGAGGGCGACGTTCTAGTCGCGGCCACTCAGCTAACGGGGGGGGAGGTGGGTCTAGCGGACCGCTGAGTGGCCGTGAGATTCCTATCGATTCGCTGAGGGGGTAACGACCCCCCCCCCTCGGGGGAACGGCCCCCGACTGGTCCGGGGAGGGGCCCCTTTCAAACCCAGGGGCACGGAGGCCGGTAGGCGAGCGACGAGCATCGCCCAACAGAGGGCGTGGCTGGGCGCCCCCGCCCGTGGGAGCCGATGACCCGGCAGAGCCCCTATAATGATTCTTCCTCAGCCCTTCATCTAAAAGAAAGGTTCTAATTAAGAATTGACACTCATTCTCTCAATCTCTGTTTTTCACACTGTTTATTACTGTCTACTGCTTTTCACTATTCTGCGTTTATGTCAAATTCTTTCACAGTTACTTCCATCTCATAAAACTATCTTCAAGAAAAGAGCTTACACCTTTCTAAAAGGCCGGCAACGCATTCGCTATTCCCCTGGTGTTGCGGTTGTTCATGGGAGATGGTAGTCACTTACCATCAGGTGAGCCGCATGCTCGTTTGCCCCCTCTTCTATAAACAAAAAAACTATACGAGCATATCCGTAGCCTGCAAAGTTGAATCAACTTAAATTATATGCTTATAGGTATTTATATATATATATATATATATATATATATATATATATATATATTGTCACGAGCTTGGGGTTCGATATAAATAAAAACTGCCAAGTGAATTACCAAAATTGACACTATAATTACAGAACACTAATTACAACTTAAAACCACACCTATAACAAACATAATTGTACTACTGAGCACTTTAGTTCGCAGTTGTATTGCCACAGATTACTAAATAGTTTACTAAACAGATACATCACTCCCATACAACAGCGAAAATACCTACGCTATAATAGCCTACAAAAGTTTAATAATAATATTTGCTGTTCGCATCGAGACGAAAATGTACCATAAGGATGCGCATAAAAAGTTGAGATTGTGTTGACCGCCGTGCGATGCGTTATCGCACGTGAGTCGCGCACCGTTATCGCACGAATGCGCTAGGGTTATATCTATGATGATTATTGTAATAAATTTAACAGTGGTAGAGTCACGCGGCAGCTTTTTCTGTCGCACGGATGGGCCGGCTCAAACCGGGGTGGTACCACGACCTCACAGAATACCAGCGTGAAGTAGAGGTTTACCTCTGCGTTTCGCTTGGTGAGTGCAGGTGGCCGGAGGCCCTTTTTACTGGAAATGAGGCGTTCCATCTTAGTCCTCACGGGTGACAACGCATCTACATTTTGATTCGTAACAGAGGATAGATGTAGATGTCTATGGGCCGCAGCAACCACTTACCATCAGGTGGACTGTGTGCTCGTTTGTCACCCTTATCCTATAAAATAAAATAAAACGAATCTTGCGAAATAACCATATTTTTTATTTGTCAATCAAATGTCTTGCTGCATTTTTTCCTTCTCTGAATTCTCGGTTTTTAAATCTTATCGTTAAAAATATCCTAAATCGCGTAAATAATTTTAATAAATAATCGTGAGGAAAACAGGAGCAAAGCGGAGAAAAATCAATGGTTTGTAATATTTGTAAGACGCTGCTGCCAGGCTGATTCATTATGGCGTTGTCAAAATTATTTAAGAATGCTTTTTAGACTCTGAAACCCATCCACTGCACAATTATTACGTGGTTTCGGCATTTTGATGAGTAAGCGCGGGAAACGTGCGCGGTGCAAGCGCTCAGGCGGGCGTGCGGCAGCCCAATATCAGTTGTATCGTTGGCGATACGCAGAACGGTAGGCATCTAACGCAGGGCCTTGAGCGAGTGGCGGAGGCCTGGTATTGCATCGAAATATTCGCTTTATCGCCAAAACAATACTGCCTCGGTCCCGGTCAATACCGGCCTTATATAAGCCTCAGGTAGTTTCCAGAACCTTCTACTATAGAAACTTCTAGAATGTTCGAGTACATATCGGTCCCGAATGACTAGGTGTCGATAGTTCTAGAAAGTTCTTCCATAGATATTTCTAGAATGTTCCTGACTCTCCTAGTTCTGCCACTCGATACTAGAGAGCGCTAGTGGTAACTAGTGTCGCCATGTACCATGTTTTAATCGTGGCGCACAACAATATCCCCTCATAAGACATGCTCGTTCCGAGAATTATTTAGAATAGAATAGAATATTTTTTATTCAATATACATTACATGTGTAATTCTTATTGAAAGTCATTTTTTACTTTACCACTGGTTCGAAAAAACCCTCTGTCCTGGGAAGAACCAGCAAGAAACCCAGCGGGACTTTTTTTTTTAAAATAAATTTTACAATATAAATGAATAGGAACTATTTACAAAATTTATTTTAGAAACTGCTTGGAAGCGATCACCTCATTCCCAGGGGTTATTATCAACCATGTATTCATTTATACTATAATAACCCTTTTTATACAGTTTCAGCTTAATAAAACATTTAAACTTGGTAATAGAGAGAACCTGTACACTTTCCGGGACCTTGTTGTAATAGCGTATACATTGCCCCAAAAATGAATTACTGACTCTGTGGAGTCGAGAAACTGGTATCACTAGCTTGTTTTTGTTCCTAGTGTTTACAGAATGTATATCACTTCTTTTACTAAAACTATCTTTGTTTTTGTCAACATACATTAAATTTTCGTAAATATACTGACAGGCCAAAGTTAATATATTAATTTCTTTAAATTTATCTCTAAGGGACTCTCTCGGTTTTAGATTGTAAATAGCTCTAATGGCCCTCTTCTGTAAAACAAAAATAGTTTCTGAATCAGCCGCATTTCCCCATAGCAAAATCCCATAAGACATTATGCTATGAAAATAACTAAAATAAACTAATCTAGCTGTCTCGACACTAGTGAGACCTCTAATCTTTTTTACAGCATAGGCTGCAGAACTTAGTCTGCTTGCTAATTTGGATATATGGGGGTCCCACTGTAGCTTTGCGTCAAGAGTGATGCCAAGAAAAACAGTGGATACAACAGGGCTCAATTTCTCCAGGGCCAAATCCCATTTAAAAACACATTGGTATTAAGATTTTTAACATTCGTTGTTGTAAATTTAACACAATTAGTTTTATTTCCGTTCAAATGCAGATTATTAACGTTAAACCAATGCACTAATTTTGATATAGCATTATTCACTTCGTCACATTTAAATGATTGACGTTTAAGTTTAAAAATCAAGGAAGTATCATCAGCAAATAATACTATATCATGACTATCCCCTACAAGATGAGGTAAGTCATTAATATACACCAGAAACAGGAATGGGCTGAGAATCGAGCCCTGAGGAACACCCATTAGTACAGGTGACCCGGAAGAACTTTTACCATTGATAATAACCTTCTGTTTTCTATTACTTAAATATGAAATAATAAGTTTAAGTGCTGTGTTCTTGACACCATAGTACTGTAGCTTCCTGATTAATATCTCATGGTGAACACAGTCGAAGGCCTTGGAAAGGTCACAAAATATACCCAAAGCATCCTCTGAATTCTCCCATGCACAAAAAATATGTTTAATAAGCTCAACTCCAGCGTCAGTTGTCGAGCGACCTCTTGTAAAACCGAATTGATTTTTATGTAGTAATTTATTAATATTGAAGAAACTTAACATCTGATCTAAAATAATTTTTTCAAAAATTTTACTTAATGTTGGTAGTACAGAAATTGGTCTAAAATTGGCGGGGTCTAACGTACTACCAGATTTAAATATAGGTATGACTTTACTATGTTTCATTAAATCAGGAAACACACCAGATTCGACGCTTGTATTAAATATAGTGGCTAGATAAGGTGCTAATGTATCTATTATAGATAAAATAACTTTAACGGAAATCCCCCATAAGTCTGCTGTTTTCTTAACATCAATAGTTTTAAAATATTTAACGATATCTTTTGGCAGTACCCTATGGAATTTAAAAGTATTTGAACAAGCCTTTACATTTTGTTTGAGCAATGATTCGGCGACAGTAGGAGAAGAATTTAATGATTTTGTTGTCAAAAAAGGAACATCAGTAAAATGTTTCTCAAAAGCCATAGCAACTTCTTGATCAGATCGCGTTAAATTATTGTTAATATTTAATTGAAAATCCGAGTTGCGCGGTTTGACCTTGCCCGTTTCACTATTCCAGGTCATTTTAATTTTGTCGGATGCAGTTTTAATTTTGTTGCTTAAATGTAAAGCCTTAGCAGTGGAGCACACTTTTTTAAATATTTTAGAATATGTTTTTACATAATCTCTAAATATAACACTACTATTATATGATCTTTCATCATAAAGCTCGTATAACCTTCGCCTACTTTTATAAATTCCTACTGTCGCCCATTCATTAAATGATTTGCGACTGTCTATTAGTACTATTGGCCCCTTTCCCCACAGCCGTAGCACCTAGGACTGTGTCTTTTATTGCGGTCGCAAATTGTAGCTGCTGCAACCTCCCACCGCGATGAGAATGATGATCCTGTCGCACGGCTTTCAACTCCTGTGCATTGGCTATCGCATCCTTAAGCGTCTCGCGGTGCCAGAGCCTCTCAGCAGCTCTGACTTCAAGGTCGTGGATGGCGTCAATGAATGTCTGCACGCGGTTCCCTATAATGATACACGTGATAGGGCCATGCTGCAGCTATATTAGTAGTATAGTTGTAGCATAAATGGATCGGCTCGACCGGGGAAGGACCATGCTCTCATAGAATACCAGCGTAAAATAGCGGCTTGACACTTCTGTGTTTCGTATGGTGAGTGTAGACCGGAGATCCTTTTTACTGTAAATGAGGTATTCCATCTTAGTCTTCACGGGTGACAACGCATCTGCATTTTGATTCACAAACGAGGATAGATGTAGATGTCTAAGGGCCACAGCAACCACTTACCATTAGGTAAGCTGAGTGCTCGTTTGTCACTCTATCCTAGAAAAAATGAAAAAGCGCAGGTTCAGACTGGTATGCTTTTCGAACCAGCTTCTCCACCTCAAGCGCCCACTGCTGTAGCTTTTCGTTGCTGCGTTGCACGCAATCTTTGAGCTGCGTATGAAAGACGTAATCCAGGTGAGCGTCGCCATATCTCGCCTCCAATGCCTCAAGGAGCTGCTTGTAAGTCACTTCCTTACCGAGAGCTTCTAGAACAGTTAAGGCCTGCTCGCGTAGGCCTAAGGTGAGAGCAGTCAAGGCCTGACTTTTATTCTAGCCGTTCGTCTTCATAACAGCCTCAAACTGGATTTTGTAGGCCGACCAGAAAGAAGTCCCGTCGAACGGCGGCACTTTGAATCCAAGAAGCGAAGGTATTATAGCTACCTCGGGAGCTGTAATTCCATCCCCAGGTTGGAGGTCATCCAGCGTTTTCTTCACGCCAGCCATCACGTTGTTAACCCGATTGTTCACTTGGTTGATTCGGGTTTCAGCTTCCGACAGGCTTACCTTATCCTTTACCTCACTTATCTCTTTCCCGAAGGTAGCGTGAAGGTCCTTCATGAAGAGCATCTTTTCTTCCATACCACGCTTCAGCTGCTTTTCCAACCGACGGGCCTGTTGCTCATATTGTCGGGCCTGTCCCTCCTGTTGGCGAACCTGTTCCTCCTCTCGGCGGGCCTGTTCCTCTTGTTGGCGGGCCTGCTCCCGCAGCATCATCTTCAGAGCACCTAAGTCAGGTGCTGCAATGCAGGAGCTGCTGACGAGCTCCGGCCAGCTGCCGACCACAGAGTCCGCTCTGTAGTCGGCAGCTGGCCCTCTGCGACGTTGCACCCCCAAAACGTCTCTGTTCCGGCTCCTGTTGGCGTTGACTTCGGCTGCGGATACCCTCCGTGTCGCGTTTAGGTAAAATCGGCATGATTTGATCCCACTCATGACACCAATTGTTACGAGCTTGGAGTTCGAGACAATTAAAAACTGAATTCCCAAAATAGACACTTTAATTACAGAACACTAATTACAACTTAAAACCAAACTAATAATAAAACACAATTGTACTACTGATCACTTTAGTTTGCAGGTGTATTGCTTTGTATCGCCAATTCAATACTGCCTTGGTCGCGATCTATACCGGCCTTATGTAGTTTCCAGAACCTTTCACTATAGAAACATCTAAAGTGTTCGAGTACAAATCGGTCTCGATTGACTAGGTTTCGATAGTTATAGAAAGTTCTTCCATGGAAATTTCTAGAATGTTCTTGACTCTCCTAGTTCTGCCACTCGATACTTAATGTTGCCATGTACCATGTATTAATCGTGACGCGCAACAATATGTATAAATGTGTGTATTTATTTATACAGTAGAATGCTGATTATCCGAACATCGACTGTCCGAACATCCGATTATGCGAATTCATTCGTCACGGCTTTAATTGCCGATTTAAAAATATTTTGACGTCGATGAGACATCCTGTCTCCGACCGTGTCTCCCGCTCTCATTTGTTTGCGCGATAGTGTTGGTAATTGTTTCATTTTCTTTGATAGCGTTCAACTGATAGGTTGTCTTTTATTTTTGTTTACGTTTTGCGTTGAAATCCTAAAATGTCCACGCGAAAAAGAGTAGTGTTGTCTCTTAGAGACAAAGTGAATATAATTGAGAGTATAAAAACGGTGAATTTGTCAGTAAGATGACGCAAATATATGGTGTAGCAACTTCTAAGATATCAAATATTAAAAAAATTCACCTCCGTGCTTGAGGAAGAAGATGGAAGCTCGCTACGTAAAGTAATGAAAAAATCGTAAAATGTGATTCTCTTCAGTTTTTGCTTGGTTCCTACAAAAGAGAGCATGCGGTTAGCCCATATCTGGACCTCTTTTATGTGAATAAGCATTAGATTTTAATCAAAATCTTTCAAGGTGAGCTGCGGATATTTAGCAAGATTCAAATCTAGACATGGTATTCGAGAACTAGAGATTCAATGAGAAAATCTGTCTGAAAAACTTTTTAAGAAAATTAATTTAAAAGATTGTTGTTATATGCTGGTAAAATCGTAGAACTCTGTGGAATCTCAAACATTAAAAAGGGCATGGAACAAGTTATTGAAATTAACTCCATCTAATCGTTCAATTACACCGCACGACGATTTCAAAGAAATAACAAAAGCAATGAAAATTCTTAGCGTTGGTGAAGGGTGCGGTGAAGAGAATATCAAAAAGTGGCTGAAGAGCGACAGTGAAAACCTTGGATTCCAAATTACTTATAAGAACTCATTGACAATTTTAATAGTAACGAGAGAGAAGATGAAGAAGAGACTGAAACTAGAGATGTTTATCAAGTAACATCTCATGCAGAAGCTTTTGAAACTACATGTTGCTTTTAAGTAGTTTGAAAGACAGGACGAATCGGATCCCATACAGTTGCTACAACGGAAGCGCATCAGGGACTTGGCTGCAATGAAAAGATGTGATTCATTACGTCAAAGATCAATAACAAGTAATTTCCAATCAGAATATTAAATTACTTTTAATTCCGAAAAATGCGCTAATTATTATTCTTTTTAAAATAAATACCTAATATTTGAAGCACTTAAAATACTTACGTAAGCAATCTTAAAGTAGCAAAGACTTTACCTGGTCGTTAAAACTTTATGGAAAATGAATTTACGCGCTTGAAAATATAACCCTAGAGTGCACTGCTTTAGATAATTGCTGTTAAATTTCACTTGTAATGAGCAAGAACGTAAATTATAAACGTTCCTAGTTGCTTAATTTTACGGCACCATTTGAATTAAAATGCTTCATAGCGAGAGCAATTCTTTTTATGCGGTTAACACAATTATTGTATTTTTTTGTAACGGAATTTGCTTAAAACATTTTCTATTTTGTAAGTGTGAATACGCCACGTTTTCCATAATATGATAAAATATTTTATTTCTTTAAAAAGGGCCGAGGTCACGAGGGAAAAGAAATTTCAAATTTTTGTTCATAATTTTAACAAGAGTTAAGATATAACGAAGAAAATTTGGGAGTACATGCCGTCAGCATTTTACTTATTGACAATATTATATAAGATAAATTTCTTTACTATCCATTAATATGATTGATGTTCTCTAAAAAAATTTATCCCAGAATATTTAAGTGAATAACTTGGAATTTTAAACATTCAGTATGTAAACTTCATACTACATAATTGAAAGGGGTACAGTGGCTCCGGTGACCTGCCCTACAGTAGAGATCAATCAGTCAGTGACCTTTTATCCTCAGAAACTAATACCACACCACGTTGGGTTCGGGAACAACGAGACGGGCGTAGCTCCTGAGTAGGTGTGCTACTCAAAGCCCGTATGTCCTCTTTCAAAAGAAAGTTTAGACGACTAAGATTACGGGGCGAAATTGAAAATTTCACTAGTTTTTCCTATCACTTTCCCTACTATATTCTATCTTGATTTAAACTGGAGAGCTGGTACCTGGTCCCGAACGAATTTCCAAATTACCAGCCTCCTATCCTAGTACGTGAGCTATACGCGAAAGAGAACTGCACCCTGCGCGCCTTTTCGACATATTCTGACACTAATTTTTATTATCGCTCCCTTGTATTTAACCACATATCTTTATTTCTTAAAAACAAATGGTTACATAATTTCTCTTATGAAAGACACATACAAAGTCTTATTATTATTTAACATATACTTATTATTATTTTATATATATATAAAATAATAATAAGTATATATAAAATAATTTTTGCATTTTGCAGTTTTTATAAACTCAATATCCAATAATTTGACTTCTTCCTACCACCCTTATGCAGATGATCTACAAATATTTACAAAAGCTTGTCCCAACGATCTCCCCAATGCTATCAATGTCGTTAATGCAGATCTCTATCGAATTCTTGAGTGGAGTAATGCATACGGCCTTCACGTTAACCCAGCAAAATCGCAAGCCATTATCATGGGCAGCGCGCAAATGTTGGCGAAGTCGAGCCTAGATTACCTGCCTCTAGTATTTGGTAAAACTATTATTCCTTACGCAGATTCAGTAAAGAACTTAGGTATCCACATAGATAAGAATCTGTCGTGGGGACTGCACATCAAAGAAATTAATCGCAAAGTTTATGCCTCGGCAGCCTCCTTGCGTAGATTACGTAACTTTCTTCCCATTTCCACCAAAACTATGCTTGCCAAGTCCCTTCTCTTCCCTATTTTTGACTACGCAGACGTCAGCTATCTAGATCTCACTGAAGCTCACCTCGATAAACTTGAGCGAATTCAGAATTTTTGCATAAGGTTTATATTTGGATTGCGCAAATATGACCATGTATCTCTTTTTCGTACTATGCTCAAGTGGTTGCCTATACGACTTCATCGGAATGCTCACATACCTCGTCTTTTCTATAGTGTTGTCTTTAATCCTTCTTACCCTTCTTACCTAAAAAATCGTTTTGAGTTTCTTCATGATTCCCATTCGCGTAACTTGAGATCAGCAGAGAGTTTGGAGTTGAATTTGCCACTATACACTAGATAATTTATGAATAAGTCTTTTACTGTACAGACCGTTCATTTATGGAATGAACTCCCATTGTCAGTAAAACGCGCACCATCCTTACCGGTATTTAAAAACTAGTTAAAAATCAATACCTCGCACTTTAAATTCTAACTTCACTTCCACACTAGCCATTAAATAATATATCATATGTATCATATCAAATTCATTTAATTCATTCATTCATTCATTACAGCCTTTCGCAAGGCAACTGCTGAACATAGGCCTCCCCCAAAGAATGCCATAAAGCACGGTCCTGAGCCTCCTGCATCCATCGACTTCCTGCATGTCTTACCAGGTCGTCACTCCATCTCGTGGGGGGACGCCCTACACTTCGCCTACCGGTACGAGGCTGCCACTCGAGAACCTTTCTTCTCCATCGGTTGTCGGTTCTTCGAGCTATATGGCCGGCCCACTGCCACTTCAGCTTACTAATCCGTTGGGCTATGTCGGTTACTCTGGTTCTACTGCGGATATCCTCATTCCTAAGTTTATCACGCAGAGAAACTCCGAGCATAGCCCTCTCCATACCTCGATGAGCGACCTTGAGCTTCCTCATACGGCCAGCAGTGAAGGACCACGTCTCAGTTCCGTAAGTCATCACTGGCAACACGCACTGGTTGTACAATTTCGTTTTAAGGTTTTGAGGTATGGCTGACGAGAAGATGTGTCGTAGCTTCCCGAACGCTGCCCAGCCGAGTTGAATCCGTCGATTGACCTCTCGGTCGAAGTTGGACTTACCTAGTCAGACTATTTGTCCCAGGTAAACATACTCGTCAACAACTTCGAGCTTAGTGCTCCCAACAACTACCGGCATAGGTCTGACATGGACATTAAACATGATCTTTGTTTTGTCCATGTTCATCTTAAGACCTATCCGTTGGGAAACACTATTGAGGTCATTGGGCATAGTGCTTAGGTCCTCCAGCGATTCTGCTATAAGGACTATATCGTCGGCAAATCGAAGGTGAGTGATGTACTCGCCATTGATGTTGATACCGTATCCTTTCCAGTCCAGAAGCTTGAAAACGTCTTCCAATGCAGCGGTGAAGAGTCTCGGGGATATGACGTCACCCTGTCTTACACCTCCCTGCAATTGGATAGGTATCGTACTCTGGTTCTGTACTCAGATAGCCATCGTAGCCCTACTGTACAAGCACTTCAATACTTCGATATACCGACAGTCAACTTGGCACCGCTGAAGGGACTGCAGCACCGCCCAAATTTCGACGGAATTAAAGGCTTTTTCATAGTCCACATACGCCAGACATAGTGGCAAATTGTACTCTTCGGACTTCTGTATAATTTGCCGAAGGGTATGTATGTGGTCTATGGTGCTAAAGCCCTTTCGGAAACCAGCTTGTTCGGGAGGCTGGAAGTCGTCAAGTCTGCGCGCGAGACGATTCGTAATGACTCTCGAAAACAGCAAGTAGACGCGGCTCAGAAGGGAAATCGGTCTGTAGATCTTCAAGAGAGCGTTGTCACCTTTCTTGAAGAACAAGACCACCGCACTTCTGCTCCACGCCTCCGGTGTAATGCCACCATGGAGGACCGAATTAAAGAGCTTCTGAAGGACTTTAAGTACCGGTCTTCCACCCGCTTTCAGAAGCTCCGCTGTAATTCCATCCTCGCCTGGGACCTTACCGTTTTTAAGGTGCTGGAGAGCCATTCTAATTTCGCTCAGACTGACGTGCGGGATATCTTCGGAATAGTGTCGGACTATTCCGAAGAAGAATAATGAGACTCGCTCTTGGATCGTTACTCACACTTGCGTGTGGCTCCAACGATGATGCTGCCCATAGAACAGCTATGTACAGCTGCCCATAGAACCTCTCAATCTCACTCAAAATCTCAGGTGTCCCGGAAACGATGCTGCCACATTCTGTCTTCAGCTTTGACAGTTGGCTCGCCGTTCTCGTTAATTAATTAATTAAATATTTTTTTGTATGTATATATGTTTGTAGTATGTGTATGTATAATATGTATTTATGTTTATTCTTTTCTATCTCTTTTTTTCTCTTACACACCAATTTGCCCTACCCTTGTCATATTCGTGCAATCCTGTGCATTCATTGGTTATCTGGAAGACATTGTTATCAGCAATAAGACCGCCCATTGCATACTTCTTTTATATATATATATATATTACATCGCTATCACATAAAAACATATTAAGATATTCAACAAAATACACCGATTTTATAGAACATTTTTAAAGTTATAAATCTTATTGCATAATTGTAAAAATTGTAAATTGGATCTATTGTTGTTGTGAGATTACTTGGTAAGTTACATTGTTTACCAAAAATTAACTCGTACGGTGTAAATTTTGTACTTGAATGTACTGAAGTGTTACACGGAAAACACCTATAAGGAACTCATGAACTCCATTCCTGACAGTGACGGTTAACTTGCAATCCCAAATAAAATGTTTGTGGCTACTTTCTAGCGATCCTGATAATTGATGATGGAAAGCTGTTGACTGTAATTGACTTGTATTTAACATTGTAGAATTAATAAATTCTATTCCTCTATCGGTCACGATCTGCCGAGAGATGCCGTATTTAAGTATAAAATTATTCACTAGAGTTGTAGCTACTGTGCATGCATCCTTACCTGCTCTCAGATGTGCCCCGACATATTTGGTGAGATTGCATTGGAGCTTTACAATGTAATTATAAGTATTATATCTTGTTAATAGACCTACGAATTATAATAATAAATTATAATAAATTTTATCAAAAGCCGAATTTCCACCATCCGTTATTTTCATAAATTATTTTATAGTATTTAATTATTTATAACGTTGTAGTTTACTGCATTTTTACATAAAGTTTCACATCAAGATTACCATCAGGGTTAGCCCTGACCAAAAATATTTTTTACGACTTTTGTTCTACATACGTCTTAGTCCTGTGTGTCCGATAGTGGACAGGTAATCGTTTAAAATAACTCTTTTCATATCGTCCTCTATAATCTTTGTAACGCCTTTAATTATGCATAATAGGAGTCCGGACCACTTACGCATTTTATTTATAAAGTGATTTTATTTAATTTTATCTTTTATTATACATAATAAAAGAATATCCACTGTCCCATATCTTCCCGTGGGTGACGTAAAAGGCGACAAAGGGAGGCAGGCAGGAGATGGGCAGCAGCATCTTTCTGATAACAACAAACTTACTGTTCACGCCCTTAGTTGCCTCGACAAAGGTCGACCGTAACAGGGCCCATGAGTGGTATTCGCGACGGGCAACCAAGAGATGGGCCCAAATAGCCTATGGATAATTCTAAATTAATTGCACATAAGCAAGCACAACTTAACGATTTCCGGAGGTACGGTTGACCACAGGGTACCAGTCAAGTGGTAAGTGATGTGCATGTAAGTAGTGTGTAGTAGTGTGTACATGTGTAACCTGACATACCCAATGAAGTCGGGCCGCAGATCCCTAGGCGCTGCTTCTCTCCAAATGTGAGATCCCTCCAGGGAGGCGTTCACCAATTGAAAACTTCTGCTTTCACTTCACTGTATTAGTTTATCAACATTATTGTACATTTAATTAACTTCAAAGTCAAACAACTCAACGTTCATCGAAATTAAAACAAGTGACACACGACACAAGTAACAAACCGTCGTTCAAAGTTCAATATTCAAAGTTCCGGGTTCACTTAGCACAAAATTACAAAAACGAGAACGAACGCGGCCTCTTCTCGAGTCTCAAAGTTCAGCGTTCCACACAACAAGGCAAAATTCCCTCGCACGATATCAAAATGCCACGAAGTAACTAGTCGAATCAAATTAATGTCAATGAAGGTTAAGTCAAACTCAATACAAGCCGTCCGTCACGCAACAATTATTGGCAATCAGTTAATTTAATCACTCAAAACTCAAATTAGGCCTCTTGTCACGTAACACTCAAAACAGACACTCAATTCGAGGCGGTCCCAAGCAGACCCAAATATTCGATAGCAAATTCAAACGACGCGTAAAATTATGGACACCAGTCGCGCCTGGTCCACTATCGGTCGCAAGCAACAATAGTCGACAATGCCGCGGCGTTCAATACACTGCTGCTAGCCCACGCAGCCGAAAGACGGGAAGCGGAACACGAGGGTGGCGTTTACCTCACCTCAATACCATCGGGTGATGCGCCGCGCCCGCATCTTGATGTAAGTTTTTAAAATATTACGATTTTGGCCAAAATACTTACAATAAAAAACTAAGGTTGCCAACCCGCTCGCCAAGCGTGGCAACTATGGCAAATACCCCTCTCTGAAATGACAGTAACAAAGAAATAGCCCCCAGTCCCCAGCGGCCCCGCTATTCCTGCCTACGTTGGCGACCATGGTAACGGCGGGGCAGGGGGTGCTAAGAATCTCCGGTGGAGGTTCGGTTGCCACCTAAGACGACTCAACCTGGCAACATACAACGCACGCACCCTGAGGACTGACGAGAAGATCGTGGAGCTGGAAGAAGAGATAGACAAGTTACGCTGGCATATTATAGGATTATCCGAAGTCCTAAGAGAGGGGGAGGGCACGGTAATCCTTGAATCCGGCAACTTGCTCTGTGACCGGGAGGGCGACCATATGTCCCAAGGAGGTGTCGGATTTATCGTCCACAAGTCTCTCGTTAACAACGTTGTAACGATTGAGAGTGTGTCGACGAGGGTTGCGTAACTTATACTCAGAATCACCAAACGGTATTCGCTGAAGATCATAGAGGTTTCCGCACCAGCCTCGGAAAACCCCGATCAGGATGTGGAGGAAATGTATGAGGATATCTCTAGAGCCATGCATTCCTCCAAAACCCAATATACGGTGTTAATGGGAGACTTCAACGCAAAACTAGGCACAAGAGAGAACGGTGAGCTGAAAGTAGGGAAATTTGGAATAGGGCAACGGAACCCAAGGGGCCAGCAGCTGGCCAACTTCATGGTGAAAGAAGGACTCTTTACGATGAACTCTTTCTTCCAGAAGCGGTCCCACAGGAAGTGGACCTGGTCAAGCCCTGACGGTTAGACAAAATATGAGATTGACTTCATTATGACGACTAGACGACAACTGTTCAGTGATGTCTCCGTGATCGCGAGGGTGAAAATTGGTAGCAATCACCGAATGGTTAGAGGTACACTGAACGAGCCCTCTCCAACTTAACGTTTAGGTTAAGTTGGAGAGGGCTCGTCTAATGAAGTCAAAGCTCCGTCCCCCTCGTACTCTGTTCCAAAGTCAAGAAACCTTTCAGCTCGAGATACAAAACCGTTTTCAGTGCCTAGAAGACTGCAATGAAGTGGACGATATGTATGAAAAGCTCGTGGAAACTGTCCATGCGGTCGGAGATAAGTTCTGCCGCAGAAGAACACAAAAACTCTCCGATCACTCTCTTAATCTCATGGCTGTTAGACGGGAGATGAAGCTACATTCTTCAACAGATTTGACAGCATAAGGCAACTGAACAGAGAGATCTCCAAATGCATGCGGCGGGACTTACGCAACTTCAATACAGCTTCTATTGAAGAAGCGATCGAGCGGAACCAAGGCTCCAAAGTCTTTGCCAGAGATCTGTCTGCCAGAAAGAGCCAACTGTCGAAGCTAAAGACCGAGTGTGGCAGCATCGTTTTCGGGGAACCTTAGATTTTGAGTGAGATTGAAAGGTTCTATGGGCAGCTGTACACGTTATCGTTGGAGCCACACGCAAGTGTGAGTAACGATCCAAGAGCGAGTATTATCCGACACTATTCCGAATATATCCCGGACGTAAGTTTGAGCGAGATTAGAATGGTTCTCCAGCACATTAAAAACGGCAAGGCCCCAGGTGAGGATGGAATTACAGCGGAGCTTCTGAAAGCGGGTGGAAAACCGGTACTGGAAGTCCTTCAAAGGCTCTTTAATTCTGTCCTCCGTATTGGCATTACACCGGAGACGTGGAGAAGAAGTGCGGTGGTCTTGTTCTTCAAGAAAGAACAAGACCACCGCAAGATCTAAGCACAATGCTCTCTTGAAAAACTACAGACTGATTTCCCTTCTGAGCCGCGTCTACGTACTGTTTTCGAAAATCATTACGAATCGTCTCGTACACAAACTAGACTACAGCCTTTCATAAGTCCACTGCTGAACATAGGCCTCCCCCAAGGAATGCCTCAAAGCACGGTCCTGAGGCACCTGCATCCATCGACTTCCTGCATGTCTAACCAGGTCGTCACTCCATCTCGTAGGGGGTCGCCCTACACTTCGACTACCGGTACGAGGCTGCCACTCAAGAACCTTTCTTCCCCATCGGTTGTCGGTTCTTCGAGCGATATGGCCGGCCTACTGCCACTTCAGCTTACTAATCCGTTGGGCTATGTCGGTCACTCTGGTTCTACTGCGGATATCCTCATTTCTAAGTTCATCACGCAGAGAAACTCCGAGCATAGCCCTCTCTTTAGCTCGCTAAGCGACCTAGAGCTTCCTCATACGGCCAGCAGTGAAGGACCAGGTCTCAGATCCGTAAGTCATTACTGGCAACACGCACTGGTTGTGCAATTTCGTTTTAAGGTTTTGAGGGCTGTCTGACGAGAAGATATGTCGAATTTTCCCGAACGCCGAGTTGAATCCATCGATTGATCCCTCGGTCGAAGTTTGACTTACATAGTCGGACTATTTGTTCCAGGTAAACATACACGTCAACAACTTCGAGCTTAGTGCTCCCAACAACTACCGGCATAGGTGTGACATAGATATTAAACATGATCTTTGTTTTGTCCATGTGCATCTTAAGACCTATCCGTTTGGAGACACTATTGAGGTCATTGAGCATGGTGCTTAGATCCCCCAGCGATTCTGCCATAAGGATTATATCGTGGTAAATCGAAGGTGAGTGATGTACTTGCCAATGATGTTAATACCGTATCCTTTCCAGTACAGAAGCTTGAAAACCTCTTCCAATACAGCGCTGAAGAGTTTCGGGGATATAACTTCACCCTGTCTTACACCTCTCTGCAATTGGATAGGTTTCATACTCTAGTTGTGTACACGGATAGCCATCGTAGGTCTACTGTACAAGCACTTCAGCACTTCGATATACCGACAGTCAACTTGGCACCGCTGAAGGGATTGCAGTACCACCCAAATTTCGACGAAATCAAAGGCTTCCTCATAGTCCACATACGCCAGGCATAGTGGCAAATTGTACTCCTCGGACTTCTGTACAACTTACCGAAGTGTATGTATGTGGTCTATGGTGCTAAAGCCCTTTCGGAAAGAGGCTTATTCGAGGCTGGAAGTCGTCAAGTCTGCGCATGAAACGATTCGTAATGACTCTCGAAAACAGCACGTTGACGAGGCTCAAAAGGATAATCGGTCTGTAGATCTTCAAGAGAGCCTTGTCACCTTTCTTGAAGAACAAGACCACCGCACTTCTGCTCCACGCCTCCGGTGTAATGCCACCATGGAGGACGGAATTAAAGAGCCTCTGAAGGACTTCAAGTACCGGTTTTTCACCCGCTTTCAGAAGCTCCGCTGTAATTCCATCCTCGCCTGGGGCCTTGCCATTTTTAAGATGCTGGAGAGCCGTTCTAATCTCGCTCAGACTGACGTCCGGGATATCTTCGGAATAGTGTCGGATAAGACTTGCTCTTTTATCGTTACTCACACTTGCGTGTGGTTTCAACGATGACGTGTACAGCTGCCAACAGAACCCCTCATTCTCACTCAAAATCTCAGATTCCCCGGAAACGATGCTGCCACACTCGGTCCTCAGCTTTGACAGTTGGCTCTTCCTGGCAGACAGATCTCTGGCAAAGACTTTGGAGCCTTGGTTCCGCTCGAACCCTTCTTCAATACAAGCTGTATTGAAGTTGCGTAAGTCCCGCCGCATGCATTTGGAGATCTGTGTGTTCAGTTGCCTGTATGCTGTCAAATCTGTTGAAGAATGAAACTTCATCTCCCGTCTAACAGCAATAAGATTAAAAGTGTGACCGGAGAGTTTTTATGTTCTTCTGCGGCGGGTCTTGCAGAACTTAGCTCCGACCACATGGACAGTTTCCACGTGCTTCTCATTCATATCGTCCACTTGATTGCAGTTTTCTAGGCACTGAAAACGGTTTCTTAGCTCGAGCTGAAATGTTTCAGAACTTTGCAATAGAGCACGAGGGGGACGGAGCGTTGACTTCATTAGACGAGACCTCTCTAACTTAACGTTTAGGTTCAGTGTGCCTCTAACCATTCGGTGATCGCTACCAGTTTTCACCCTCGCGATCTCGGAGACATCACTGAACAGTTGTCGTCTGGTCGTCATAATGAAGTCAATCTCATTTATTGTCGAACCGTCAGGACTCGACCAGGTCCACTTCCTATAGGGCCGCTTCTGGAAGAAAGAGTTCATCATAAAGAGTCCCTCTTTCTCCATGAAGTCATCCAGCTGCTGGCCCCTTGGGTTCCGTTGCCCTATTCCAAATTTCCCTACTTTCAGCTCACTGTTCTCGCTTGTGCCTAGTTTTGCATTGAAGTCTCCCATTAACACCGTATATTAGGTTTAGGAGGAATGCATGGCTCTAGAGATATCCTCATACATTTCCTACACCTCCTCATCGGGGTGTGCCGAGGTTGGTGCGGAAACCTGTATGACCTTCAGCGAATACCGTTTGGTAATTCTGAGTATAAGGTAAGCAACCCTCGTCGACACACTCTCGATCTTTACAACGTTGTTAACGAGAGACTTGTGGACGATAAATCCGACACCTCCTTGGGACATATGGTCGCCCTCCCGGTCACAGAGCAAGTTGCCGGATTCAAGGATTACCGTGCCCTCCCCCTCTCTTAGGACTTCGGATAATCCTATAATATGCCAGCGTAACTTGTCTATCTCTTCTTCCAGCTCCAAGATCTTCTCGTCAGTCCTCAGGGTGCGTGCGTTGTACGTTGATAGGTCGCGTCGTCTAAGGTGGCAACCGAACCTCCACCGGAGATTCTTAGCACCCCCTTCACCACCATTACCATGGTCGCCACCGTAGCCTGGAATAGCGGGGCCTCTGGGGACTGGGGTCCGTCTCTATGTTACTGTCATCATCAACTATGGCAAATACCCCCTGTATTTGCCATAGTTGCCACGCTTTGCGAGCGAGTTGGCAACCGCAGTTTTTTTTATTGTAATTTCGTCTACTATCAGGAAGATGCTGCTGCCCATCTCCTGCCTGTTTCCCTTTGTAGCCTTTTACGACACCCACGGGAAGATATGGGGTAGTGGATTTTCTTGACCGCCACTACACAGCTATATATATAAAGTATCTGTTTTTAAATCGATACATAATGACTTATTTCTCTCACAGAGACAGCTCGCGTACGTTTCGATTGGGTAAACAGTTTCACAAAAATTGTACAAATTGATGACGATTATGCGTAACGACCACGCTTTAATTGCATCATAAGAAAATACAGATAAAAATAATTAAGAATCACTGAATGATAAACAAAAAGAAGTTTACAAGCAAATTAACACAAAATTGAATCAAATGAGGGTGGAATATACTTTTTAGATGCTCCCGTTGGAACAGGCAAACATTCCTTATAAATTTGCTATTGGAAAAAGTTAGAAATACTCGCGGAATTGCTTTGGCTGTGGCCTCTTCTGGGATTGCAGCTGCACTGCTTGAGGGTGGACGAACTCCTCATGCTACCTTCAAGTTACCACTCAATTTAACAACAGCTGATACTGCCATTTGTAATATATCGAAACAAAGTAATTTTGCTGAAGTATTAAAACATACTAAAATGATAGTGTGGGATGAAATAATCATTGCTCATATGGGTGACATAGAGGCTTTAAACAGAACTCTACAAGATATAAGAGGAAATAAAAAGTTAATGGATTGTGTAACGGTTTTGCTGGCTGGAGATTTTAGACGGACTCTAACAGTAATGCCAAAAGGAACTAGAGCAGATGAAGTTAAGGCGTGTCTTAAGAGATCCACTTTATGGCATCTAATTAAAATCCTCAAGCTCTCGAAATATATGCGGGTACACTTAGGATAAAAAGACTCTGCTGGTGGATTTGTGAATCTCCTACTTGAAATCGGCAAAAGTGATTACCCGATAAATGACGGAATGATAACCATCTCTGATAATTAGTGCACAGTTGTATTTACGTTACAGGAGTTAATATCCAAAATTTACGTAAATATTGTTCATATCCACGATAATCCAATGGAATGATTGTGTGAACGTGCCATACTAACCCCGAAAAACGACCAAGCAACGGCAATTAACTATATACTCTTAACGTATTTTGAGGATATATTGTACACGTCAATAGACTCTGTGGTCAACACAGATGACATAATTAACTACCCTCTCGAATATCTTAATTCACTGAAACCAATGGGTATTCCACATCATAAGCTTATTCTGCGCGTGGGTACTTCTGTTATGTTGTTGCGAAATTTAAAACTTCCTCAACTGTGCAACGGAACCAGACTAAAAGTAAAAGCGTTACATCGCAATGTAGTGAAAGCCACAATTATAACTGGATGTGCGCAAGGGGAAACTGTATTTGTACCAAGAATTCCATTGATCCCAAATGATCTTCCCTTTGAATTCAAACGAATACAGTTTCCCCTCAAACTCTGCTTTGCAATGACCATAAACAAATCACAAGGGTAGACATTAAAATTTGCGTGTATAGACTTGAGTGAAAATTGTTTTTCACACGGGCAATTCTATGTAGCTTGCTCACGAGTAAGCTCGCCCAGTAGTCTGATAATTTTGGCACACAGTAATAGATTAGCAAAAATGTGGTGTATAAAGAAATTTTGTAGTTTACTAGCTTTTACCTGCGACATTCAATTATAATTGTGGCTTTTACCAGGCAGACTATTTTTCACACATGGGCGCGATATAACCGAACTCCACGCGGGCGAAGTATATATTTACGACACAGACTATTCAATGGCATGCATATCCCAGCCAAATTCGATATAAATTTTCAATAATAGTTTGAAAAGGCTACAAATCCACGTTTTTGAGACCGAATAATTCATAAATGGTTTAATTTTTTCTGGGTCCGGCTTAATACCTCTAGCAGATACCACATGCCCTAAGTATAAAATATCTTTACGCAGAAAATCGCACATGTCAGGTATTAATTTTAAATTTACTTTTCTGAGTATTGCCGAAATGGCTCAAATTTTTATTATGACTATCTAAATTTCTCTTGAAACAAATTAAATTATTTAGATATTCAAAACATTTACCGTAATTAATCCCGGACATTGTTACTGTCATTAAACGTAAAATTGAACCAAGCCTGGTATTTAAGCCCATAGGCATACGGGTCATTTGAATCTGGCCGGATAGTGATTTGAATGCAGTATATTTTCTACTGTCAGCATTTAAATTCGACTGATAATATCCTTGCGTTAAATCTAATTGACAAAAGTCGAATTTATCACTTATATTTGGAAGGGGAAGTTATCATGTATTGTACAATTATTTAATTTCCAAAAATCTATCACTAAGCGCCAGTTTTTATTATTATCTTCTGGTTTTTGGGTACTAATAGCACTGAGCTAGACCATTCGCTGTTTGTTGGTACGATAATATCATTAGCTAACATTTTTGGACTTTCTCTTTTTTTTAATTACGCTGCGAAAATAGTTATCTGTATTGTTTAGTGTAGACTAGATTCGAATTAGGTTTTAATTGGATATTTTGTTCATAAATAGTACATGTACCTAGCTTGTCCCGGGCAACAAAAACACGTCAGCATATTTTAGACAAATACTTTGAATATCTACTAATGCTTTTCTTTGTTCAAATGATTTAATTTTATTAATGATAATAATTTTCGAACTCGTTCTCCGTTCAAATTTTCTTTCTCGAATGAAGAAGTATTGTAGTTAGATAAAATATCAATAACAGGCCAAAAATAACTGAAGTTAACTTCTGTCTTGCGAGTATTTAAGTTATTAATCAATATTTTCCCTCTTTCGCTTGACAGATAGTTCCATCAATAAATATAATCACACAATTCTCTTGGAAATATAACACACGACTCATTCGAATACGAAGTAACTTGAAATTGTTTTCACACCTAGGAGATACCGTAATAAATGTATTTTTGCCTAACATTCCTAATCCTAACGACAGATTAATAGCCTGTCTAAGCTATTTAGTGAAAGTGTTATTTTCGTAATTAAATACACAAATATTTCTTGTACGATTAAACCATCGTGAATACAAGTAAAATTTTTTAAAATGTAAAACTTGTGTTTGAATTTTATTCCACACAAGGTAAACGGTATGTAAATATAGCTTTCTGTGTACGATGTGCCACTAATACCATTTATGGTTACGCGTTCTTGATGTATTGGAATATTCTTATCTCTTATTACATCGTATTTAATAACCGACATCGAGGCGCCCGTGTTAACTAACATTCTATACTTGGTACCTAATATTGTAAATTATACGAAATTGTTGTATGTGTTGCACGCTAGAATAAAGTTACCATCGAAAAAAATTCAAAATGTTGCTTATTTGGTACGCTCGCTTGCTCTCGATTACAAAAAAACCGTCGAAATTTGCTCATGAAATTTGACATTATACACTCGGCGTGGCCGCCATCATTTTGACTTGATTTACAATCGATCCTAGTAGCATAACGTAATTTTGTTTACAGTTTTTTATAGACGATAAGATAAAGAACAATGAAACGTTCGATATTTTGATAAAAGTTGTGTGTGTGACATTTTATATGCGACTAAATTTAATATCAAGCATATTTTGGCGGTTTCAGACAAACAATTTGAAATTGTGCAAAAAATTTCGCAATAGCTATATAGTTTTTCATCATTTTTATAAAATAAATTAGTTATTTTGGTCTATTGAACAATAAATAAACAATAACAAGTGTAGGAGAAAATTTGATCAAGGTCTGGCCAATAGTTTTTGAGTTATTCTTAATAGTTTATATTTTAGTCGGTTGTACAAATTTTTTATTATAATTTATTGTAGCTAAAACGGCTAAAAATTAATAGATTTATATTAAATTATAAACTGATACTTACGATGACTTTCAGTCTAAAAACTCGCTTGCGCCTGACCAAATAATTTATTTTACACACCGGGTTAGAATAAAACCTAAAAAAATATTACGTAATTTAAATTTACTCTTGTAGAGCTCAGCAATTATTAATTATTGTTTATAAATTTAATAGAATAGAAAAGAATATTTTTTATTCAATATAGATTATTTTTTATTCAATACTTATTGAAAGTAATTTTGTTATTCACGACTGGTTCGGAAAAATACCTCTGTACTGAACCAGCAAGAAACCCAGCGGGACTGTTTTTCTAAGCATATTTCACTTTACAATAGCTTTGTTAGTACAATTTTGAAATAAATTTTAATAGAACCAGAATGGTGGCGATCACCTCATTCCAAGGGATTATCTTCATTTAGGTATTCTTTGATATTATAATAACCCCTTATGTACAAGTTTTCTTTAATAAAACATTTAAACTTGTTTATTGGCAAATTTTCCTAATTCCCCTCCCTCTCTAACTCTTGGCCCCCTCCCTCTACAAGCTAGACCACCACTTCCACCACATACTTGTTCGCTACTGTAAAAAAGGAGATAATATATAAAGAAAAACCACCGTAGAATTTAATATGAAAATAAAATACAATTTATAATACAATATGCAGTAAATAGATTTTTTTTAAATTAAATTCATATTGCTAGTTCTCTCACAAAATAAAATTAAAAGAACTTTGTTCCAAAAAATATGAATAATAAAAAATAATAATGATTAAATAAACAAACGTGAAAAAGCCGCACGTTATTTGTGCCAATCCTTTGTGGTGAAACTTACTTTGCTTTCTGGAAACGATTGTTTCCGGAGCAATATTTCGTGACAACGTAAGTACTGGTTGCCAATATTCATATATTCCAGGCACATCTTAAATATTTTATATTATGACCATTTTACCTTTTATGATTTAAATTATGTCTAACAATATTATTTCACAAATAGTTTTCCGCAGTTGTAAGTAATTACGATAAATTACCACTTTAAAATACGTAAACACACGTCAACGAAGACGCGTTCGATTCTTTCGATTTTAGCACATTTTACTTAGTGTATCATAAATAAATTATTAAAATATTGTAGAATAGGTTTTCTATATTAATTTGGTACCTTAAGTTTAGTAAAAACCAATAAATTTGAATATTTACGGCATTTTTTCAGCACAAATAATCATAAAACGGCGACTTCAAACTTCACTTCATAATTGTACAAGAAACTCCTTGTATGATATTGCAACCTTGCACCCAGATGTTAGATAATCTATTATACTATGAGTGACAAACGTTTTGAAAGGAATTTACAGTCTTTAAAATAGAGTTTAGCGTCGTTTAATAATAAATATTTTTTGGAAACGATCGTTGCCAAGATCAAAGTTCGAGTTTGTGTATTGGAAACGATCATTGCCAAAAGCAAGAGAGCGGGTATACCGTTTTCAGATTTATTTAAAACATGCTTTTACTGCTGCACGTCCAAAACTACGTCCACGTTCTTGAATATTATTTGCGAATTCTCAATTATTTCCTTGGTGGGACGACCTAGGTACTTGATTCGGCATCGGTTTAAAGATGCAGTTTGGCTATATATACGTTGTTTTCAACTCGACCTCTGCTATTCCTCCTATAAGATGGTCGGTATTTACTCCGATTTTGACTTGTGAAAATTGTATCTGAGCTAGAGCTTTGCGAAAGTTCTTCATCTTTGTCTGCTCTTATAACTTTTTAACTCTGTATATTTACTGTTTCTTAAGCCTTTGGTGAATCGCTGTATTGCTAATTTTCCATTTACAGGTCTAAATATTTTAAATGCGTTATGTAATATGTTAAGTAATATAAATTATCATATACCTACGTCATAAAGTGTATTTTGGTTTTATCATTTAGCCATAATTTAATCATCCCAAGCTTTCAAATAATTTACATGCGTAATATTTTCTAATATAATTTTTAATTAAGCCTTAAATCTAAAAGTGAAAACTGTATGTGAAAATATGATAAATAACTATAATATTGTTATAGTGCCATACAAATAAGCTTATCCGTTTGATAAACTTAATATGTTACCAGTTTAAAAATCGTATATGGTTATAATATTAAAGTTGATAAATGAGCACACCAACCACCAGCTTTACAATAAAAACGCAGTTGTGTTGTCAACCTAAACGACTAACGTTAAATCTCTCGTTATCTATACATATACATAAATAAAATTATACGCATGCCATTAAGACATGAATAACTATATTTAAATTTGTCTGTCTTTCCGTATGTTTATATGTATGTCAGTTCGTATGTCAGTCTTTCTGTCTGTCCAGGCTAATCTTCAGAATGGTTAAATCGATTGTAATTAATCTTCACGAACATGTAAAGAGCAATGTCAGAAATGATTTAAACTATATTTCATCCAAAAAACTTAAAGATTTTTTTGACTTTGATCCCAACCAAGCTAAGCCAGGGCGGGACTCTTGTCAGCAATAAGGGTTTTCAGTTCTCATCATTCACACATAAAAACTAAGTATAAGAAGCAATATACTGCTATTTTACACTTGTAGTCTGTGCGTGCATGGGTTTTCATCGCTCGAGCCAAACCAATTGTACCTCAATCATAATAAGCCCGTTACTATACATAGGCTTCTCGTCTTAATTATATCTGCTTCAATGTAATACCCGTTCTCTTCCTTTCTCTAAAGGGGCCTTCCAAAATTTTATGGTTTCATAGAGATCCTGGTTAACCATCACGTTAACACCAGGCGAAAAATCAGCCAAAGAACAACTTCAAAGATGCGAACTGTCTGTGATAGTGGTCGGCCTCCCAAAGGTCAAGATTAAGACAAATCTTTAACATTGGAAAAGTCCATAACCAGCGATAAACTTTAATGGACTGATGAAGAAGAAGAATAAATATTGCTTAGTTCACCAATAACGTAGTTGCGTTTTAGCGCCTTTCACAACAACAACTTAGATATTATTAAACACTAAGTAGTTTTCGTGCCCACACAGAGGCTGAAAGAAGTAATTTTGTGAAATATATATATATATATATTACATATACATCTTTAATTGTATAGTTTGGTTTGTATCTATGTAACGGAATTTCCGAATGTGATTTTCATCCCCTTCAAAACGTCGTATTCATTTGAAACTTCGCACACTTATCAAAGACCGATGATAATGCAATAATTTAAATAGTTTGTCTCATTATCCTTGCCAGGATCCTCAGGATTTGCGAAAAATTCATAAAACAACTACGATTTCTGCCAGTTCAATATACTGTACGACACGTTAAAGAACTTTGTTCCAAAAAAAATGCTTTTGAAATTAGCAGTACTAAAAATTTTAAATAAATAATCGTAAAAATAGTGATAAACATAAAAATCATTTTATTGTAAAAAAAAACTTCTGTACTAACATTCAGTAAAATTATTTTTTCAAAAATTTTTGAAAAAATAATTTTACTAAAGGTTTATAGTACAGAAATTGGTCTCAAATTTGCGGAGTTTAATGTATTTCCTGATTTAAATAAAGGCACGACTTTACAATGTTTCATTAAATCAGGCAACACCTATTATAGATGCAATAACTTTAACGGAAATCCCCCACAATTCTGCCGTTTTGTTAACATCAATAATTTAAAATATAGCAATACTCTATGGAATTTAAAAATATTTGAACAATGCTTTACATTTTGTTTAAGCAATGATTCGGCAACAGTAGGAGAAGAGTTTAATGATTTTGTTGTCAAAAAAGGAACATCAGTAAAAAACTTCTCAAAAACCATACCATTTATTTGATCAAATTGTGTTAAATTGTTGTTAATGTTAAATTGAAAATCCGAGTTGCGCGGTTTGACCTTGTCCGTTTCACTTAGAATTATTCCCCACGTCATTTGAATTTTATTGGATGCAGTTTTAATTTCGTTGCTTAAATTTAATTTTGTCTTAGCTGTGAAGCACACTTTTTTAAATATTTTAGAATATATTTTACATACTCTCTAAATATAACATAATTATATATGATCTTTCATTACAAAGCTTGTATAACCTTTGTCTATTTTTATAAATTCCTATCTTCGTGATTCCTACTGAAGTGATTTGCGGCTGTTAAAAGAGAAAGCTTTAGAGGTAAATATTCTACTAAATTCTAAACTTATAATTTTAAATAACGCACTATACATATAATCAGTACTATTTTAAATGAAAGTGATGGAAGCCTTTTTACTATATTTTCCACCGACTTCAAAAAGGAGTTGGTACTCAATTAGACTGTATGTTTTTTATATGTGCTACCTCATAAATTCTTTTTTTGTTTGAAAGATGGTGATTCACATGTGGTCCCATATAAATTTTACCAAGGTCTGATTAATAGTTTTTGAGTTATTCTTAATATATTATATTGAAGTCGGTTGTACAAAATTTTTAATTTTAAATTATTTCTAAACTTCTCCAAGCTATTTTCATTTATTGGAATAAACACAACTTTCTTATTTTGCTGTTTTTATTGTACGTAAGTCAAGGAGACCAACTCTCCACAGTGATCTGAACTTAAATTTTTAACAGTTGATTTATGCAAGAGCTTAACATCTGTGAAAATTTTATCTATACAGGTCACACTAGGCCCAGCAACACTTGTTGGTTCTAAGAATAAATTAACAAGATTATACGATTTGACCAATGAGCTAAACTTAATACTAATGGAAGAAATCGTAAGAAGATTGATGTTAAAGTCTCCACATATTAAAACAGACTTGTTCAGTTTACTAAGTTTGAGCAAAAATTCTTCTCTAAATAGTCGTAAGTAGTACATGGGGGTCTGTAAACACTTACAACAATGAGGTGCTAGGTGTCGAGCTCGACACAAGCCATTTCTATAGTTCGCTCAGCAGAGAAGCACACAATATCCTTATGTTCTTTATATAATTATGATTTATCTGCTAATATTAAGGAGCTACCATGTAAATTTTTTTCTCTGTTGAAGGAACTGACCACCTGGTTATTTCTGAAATTAAACATGAAATTATAATATTTTAGCCAATATTCAGTAATGTGAATATGTATGTTGTTACTAATTAAAAATAATTAACTTCCATTTCTTTGGCCATCATGCCTTGTATATTTTGATGCACCAGGTGTAAACAACTTATTACTTATTTATGGGCTCAATTCTAAATTAATTAAACTCTTATTATTGGTAGATTATCTCTATTATCGCATTCACTAATTTAAATTAGTTGAAACTGATTCCAAATTAAATGTCAAATGATTATGCTGCTCAATAGACGCAGTCTTGTTAGCTAGAAACTTGGCCGACTTAAAAAGTAAATAATAAGATAGCACTTTCGCCATTTGCCACCAGTCTGAAATTATATTTGGATAAGTAATACCTAGCTTCTGTCCAAAACTTTTTTATTAAATTATTTATGTCAATTAAATGAAAATTGTCATTATTATTGTTAAAAATTGTGTTGCGGGGAATACGAGTGAAACGCTCTGCGGCTGGTGACACACTGATCTATTTCCAATAGCGGTAGCACCTCACATACATAACATTCCTCCCCTAATATTTAAGACCAATAAAGTATTTTATAATTAATTTAAGGTCGCTGACGAGTCACCCTGCGATGTGCCGGAACCTTGTCTTGGTTACTCTCTTCGGCCTCATAAAACACACCATTGTCGTCGGAAGAAACGGGTCTTCGGACTCCTCTTGTTATCGTCACCTTTGACGGCGTCTGGTCATACTCGGAGTCAGTAGAATTGTGTGATGGCGCAGATTGTTCATTGCCCCCATCTCTCCCCAGGACGTCGTGGAGCATTCTCTCAGATGGCACAGGTGATGGCAAGTGTGGCGCTGACGTCTGCGCATACGGCTTCGACACAGGTGATTGCGGAAGAGACCGTGGAGGTGGTGGCAATGGTGTTGCGCCATTTCTTTCTATTTTGACTGGGTCTTTTATATCGCAAGGGTGATCCCAACGTTGCTTATTGTAATTGTTATTGTAATTTGTTTTAAGGTTGTTTTAATAATTTAATCTACGTGTTTTCGAACTAGGTTCAAAGTTGTAACTTTGAACCTAGTTCGAAAGATGATGTATCATCTTGTACAATAAACAACATGCTACCAATGTTTTTTTCACAATTGTTCCTTTAGCCCATAAAAACTTATTATTATTACAATATTTTTATATAATATAGACTCTCCTGTTGAAAACGATTTTTTTATTTTACCATCATAAGGTTTTACCTGCGAACACTGTTTAGAATTTACGTTATTGGCAAATTCTGCAAACGAGGGGGTCGGCTGTATCTGATGATTGAAAAGATATTGTAGAATACTTATTTTACATTCTCTTGAATTTCTACTTGTTACGAGACTAGATTTAATACGCTTTTTGAGAATTTTCTCATAGCTCTCGGCTTGACCATTACTAGCCGGATGATATGCAGGCGACTTCACATGTTTTATACCATTTAAATTACAAAATCTATTGAATTCTTTGGAACAATACGATGTGCCATTATTAGAAACAGGTATAACTCATTAATCTTTTATTGGTAGCCGACAATGGTACGTCGTTAAAATGAGTTTTGTAGGTTTTTTCAGAAATTACCGTTACTGCTGACCCACTATCTATTTCGAACTTTAAATTGACACCATTAACAGATACAGTTTCTACAATAGGTTCACCTTTAAGTGATCGAATATTAAATAATACACCGTCGTCCTCCTCGCCTACAGGCAGGCGGCCAACACATAATTCACTTTTTTGCACATCCTACGTAAATGCCCTTTAACTTACACTTTTTACAGGTATAGTCGGTATAGCGATAGTCGGCCGTTTTATGATTTAAGTATCCACACACTGCACATTTCACATTTTCACCTTCTCTCTTCTTAATTTTGAAGAGCTGTTGCTCGGCGGCGACGCTGTCGCCGGCGGCACCGACGCCAGCGCTGCTCGCGGCGTCGCGCGCATTGCACATACTTTCAGCCATATCAACCGCATTCACTAAGGTCAATGTCGTGAAATCTTGTGGATATACGCGTTCCTTTTCTACTCCCGGCAGCAACCCCATAATGAAACTATCACGTAGCGCCTCCTCCACGTTCGAAAACTGACAGTTAGTGGTAAGTCCACGTAATCTCGCGGCCCACTGCGACGGTGTTTCGCCTATTTATGAGCCCTCGGTGATCGGTGGAAGATCGCTCGCCTCTTGATTCCTGCTGGATCATTAACTATATCAATTTCGTTCACGATGAACCACTGTGTAAGTCTGTTCTTATACGTTTTCCAAGACTGTAAATTATGATCGAAAAAAGACAAAATACCTAAATTTCCGATCGACATTTTTTTAATACAAGGGTAAGCTCGTCGCCACTATTAAATATTGTGTTGCGGGGAATACGAGTGAAACGCTCTGTGGCTGGTGACACACTGATCTATTTCCAATAGCGGTCGCATTTTACATACATAATAATTATCAATCACTTATATGTCGAATTGAGATTATTATTGCATATTAAATTATTTATTTGCGAATTTAAATTATGCTGCAACAATCCCTGTATATAAGTTATCCCTGAACGAGACAATTTTGTGTACATTTAAGTTATTAAGTTGTTCAGTATATCTTAATAACTGTTTGTTGTTTACATTGCCTCTTATACCAATAAAAATTATTATTGGTTGTATGTATATATAAATCGTAGCGTTCTTTATTTGCCCCTTTTGGATTAATATATTATAACTTGAATACATGCTCAAACATACGATCAAATAGAACGATCCTATTCGATTTTTATTTAATATTTTAACAAACAAATGAAGAGCTTAACGAAACTTTTGAAAAATGCCAATTCAATCTACTGTTATATTCTATGCATTCTTCAGGTAAAAAGCAAGTTCATTGTTCGTTTTCAAATAGGTAGACGAAGTTAATGGCACGCAATTTAAACTTGGTAAATAGGTTCCCAGTTAATCGTAGCCATTTAAGAGAGTACCTTCATAATATGGCAAAGTTCTTAACTCGTCCATTTTATTTCAGTCATTTGTGGAAATTAATTTTAGTCTTTTCGAGATTCAATCTAAACTATAAAAATTTCAGTTTTATCGGAAATTGTTAGAAAATATTTATTACGAAAGTATTACACTAATATGTTGGTTTTTAGCACTATTATTATTTTCTACAAAAATAATATATTATTATTTACATTTGAACAAATTTTACATTTGAAAAAGGATCAGCTATCACCAAATGGTTGTAAAGCTAAAGAGGGAAATAAAACAGGAGATGGACTTCAGCATTTTCCTGATATCAACTTAAAACAATAAAAACTGTCCTTGCCAACCCGTTCCACAAGCTTAGCAACTGTTAATTAAACGCAGCGGTCCTATGGATCAATTAGAATCTAGTATAATAACGCGGTCCGGGTGCTGATAGGGCTATCCCTTAGCTCCAGCGCATCAGCGATATTTGCTCAAGATCACGTAGATTGTTTTTACGCAACTATGTGTAATAGAGCTGCATCTCTAGTGCATAGGGTTAGCGCCAGCCCCAACGGCATTCTTAAAATATATATGATAGGTACAGTGAGCTGTCCCTATCAGTAAAACTGTTGTAAAATGCATATGTCCAGTAGCTAACTGACTGCTGGACATATTCATTACATAGCATTATGTAAAAATTTATAACTTAAATGCATGTATCCAATTTTAAAATAACAATAGGATATTTTATTAAAATATTTATAATAGTTATAATTAAAAAAATGTTATGTAATAATATGTCCCAGCTACGGATAGGACTATGTTAGGAGTTTCTCTGAAATAGATAGAAATGGGGATATCCGATAGTAGAACCAGAGGGACCGACATAGTCCAACAGATTAGTAAGCTGAAGTGGCAATGGGCCGCCCATTTAGTTCGAATAACCGACAACCGATGGAGAAAATATGTTCTTGAATGGCAGCCGGTAAGCGAAGTGTAGGGTTGACCCCAACTAGATGGAGTGATGATCCGGTAAGACAAGCCGAAAGTCGATGGATGCAGGTGGCTCAGGACCGTGCGTGCTTTTGAATGCTATGGCATTCCTTGGGGGATTCCTATGTCCAGCAGTGGACTTGTGAAGGGCTGTAATGATAATGATAATAATGAATGAGTCCTAAATACTTGAAATAAAATAGATATAAAAAAAATATTCAAACATTAAACGTAAGTATCATTTACGGAGGAGACCTATGTCCAGCAGTGGATTTTTCATAGGCTATTATGAAAAGATGCATAATGATTTACTTATTAGATTGTTGTCCTTTTCGGCCTAGGAGGAGTCCATCTACATAGGTAGGTACCACATTCTTACTAATTTCTGCCGCCAAGCAACAGTGTGTGCATTATTATGTTCTGATTTGAAAGTCAGCGCGGATTATTTATAATTTGTACTATGATTATAATATAAAATATAAATATTTATTAATAATAATGATAATGATTCGTCACAATAGAAAGGCAGGATGTGATAAGGAATCTCAACTGGTGATGCAAGAAACAAGCGCTTCGAGGGAGCTTGGAAACACGTGCAGTGAAGTACCACAAACTAGGCGTACGGTTGAAAGCATTAATATTAGATAATTGTTACGATAATTTGTTTGATGATTATAGAAGGATGGTCGCGTGGTTACTGGTTGTTCAACTTTTAGCGTTAGCGCAGGTCCCTTTTTCTGTACAGTGAATGCAATCCCCATTGTTGTCATTTGCTAGCCGCTCAAAGTTAGTAAGCAACTTTTAGTTTAAGTAATTATCAACCTTACGAACGAACATTACGAACTAACGTAATGGAATATTTTGTTAGTGGTGTTGTATTTTATATTTTTTGTTTTATAACACAGGTGCATATGAACAACTTTTGATGCATTTTATGTTTTATGTTTTCTGATAGTTTTATGACCAAAGTGATTTAATATCTATCTTATTATTTTTTTTAATTATATTATTTTTTTAATCTCGTTTTGTAAACAGTCTAACAGCAGGTTTGGTAGCAGTAATTTTAATTACAATACAGCATATACGTAATATATTATAGATATTTATTTTTATTTACTAAATATCTATAATAAGTAATACATTTATGTACAGTGAAATAAGTATTATATTTGTTTAAATTAGTTATTATCTTAATTTATTTTTATATAATGTTATATACTGGTTTTTAGCGCCATGATAGATTCCGATAACGATTCATTCGCCTCTGCTAATTCTGATTCCTTTAATTCATTTTCTGACTCTGACTTGGAATTACCTAAATATATTCATTCTCTCCTAACCCAAAAATTCGATAATTATATTAAAAAATTCAATGTTTGAGCCATCTGCGCCCAGAGTATTTCACAGCATTACGATGAACTATTACAGTCTTTTAATATTCGAAGAATCCACGCGATACTTATCTCAAAAACCTGGTTTAACCCAACTCTGTCTTCTACTTCTTACGGAATACCAGGTTTTGTCATACTTCGTAACGATCGCTTTGATAAAACTGCGAAGTGGTATTGCTTACAAAACTTTATCATCCTCACCTTCACAATATACTGGTTCACTTTTAGACATAGTTGTTATTGAAAATAAAGTTGTGATTGATGTAATTTATTGTCCACCAAATTCCAGTTATTTATGTGAATTTGAAGAGGCACTTCTTTCAATTGTCTCTGATTGGAAACATCACATTTTGATGGGTGACTTTAATACGAATCTTCTCAGTGATACTCCCAGATCGCGTGGACTGCGTTTATTTATTGAGTCGGCAAATTTTTCAATACTTCCACTTGATACCACCTATCACAATGTTACTGTTGATGATACATTGTTAGATTTGATATTAGTCTCCTCAGAAGAACATGTTGCCTGCCACGGACATCTCCCTGCTCCAGGTTTCCCGCGACATGACTTTCTGTTCATTTCCTGTAAAATTAAACCTCCCAAAGTAAAGCCATTAATAGTGCATATGCGTAATTTAACTAGGCTAAATGTGGAACGGCTCCAACATGATGTTTTACTTTTGGACTGGAGCGATATATTTAACGCTGTATTGCGTTAATTAATTTAATAAGTTAATTAGTTTATTCTAATATTCGCCGTGTAGTGGCGGTCAAGAATATCCACTACCCCATATCCTCTCGTGGGTGTCGTAAAAGGCGACAAAGGGAAACAGCCAGGAGATGGGCAGCAGCATCTTCCTGATAATAGCCAAATGACAATAAAAAAACTGCGGTTGCCAACCCGCTCGCCAAGCGTGGCAACTATGGCAAATACCCCCCAATGATGAGAGCAACAAAAAAACGGCCCCCAGTCCCCGGCGGCCCCGCTATTCCTGGCTACGGTGGCGACCATGGTAACGGCGGGGCAGGGGGTGCTAAGAATCTCCGGTGGAGGTTCGGTTGCCACCTTAGACGACTCGACCTGGCAACGTACAACGCACGCACCCTGAGGACTGACGAGAAGATCGTGGAGCTGGAAGAAGAGATAGACAAGTTGCGCTGGCATATTATAGGATTATCTGAAGTCCGAAGAGAGGGGGAGGACACGGTAATCCTCGAATCCGGCAACTTGCTCTATCACCGGGAGGGCGACCATCTGTCCCAAGGAGGTGTCGGATTTATCGTCCACAAGTCTCTCGTTAACAACGTTGTAAAAATCGGGAGTGTGTCGACGAGGGTTGCGTACCTTATACTCAGAATCACCAAACGGTATTCGCTGAAGGTCATACAGGTTTACGCACCAACCTCAGCACACCCCGATGAGGAGGTGGAGGAAATGTATGAGGATATCTCTAGAGCCATGCATTCCTCCAAAACCCAATATACGGTGTTAATGGGAGACTTCAATGCAAAACTAGGCACAAGAGAGAACGGTGAGCTGAAAGTAGGGAAATTTGGAATAGGGCAACGGAACCCAAGGGGCCAGCAGCTGGCCGACTTCATGGAGAAAGAGGGACTCTTTATGATGAACTCTTTCTTCCAGAAGCGGCCCCACAGGAAGTGGACCTGGTCGAGCCCCGACGGTTCCACAAAAAATGAGATTGACTTCATTATGACGACCAGACGACAACTGTTCAGTGATGTCTCCGTGATCGCGAGGGTGAAAACTGGTAGCGATCACCGAATGGTTAGAGGCACACTAAACCTAAACGTTAAGTTGGAGAGGTCTCGTCTAATGAAGTCAACGCTCCGTCCCCCTCGTGCTCTGTTTCAAAGTCCCTAAACCTTTCAGCTCGAGTTACAAAACCGTTTTCAGTGCCTAGAAGACTGCAATGAAGTGGACGATATGAATGACAAGCTCGTGGAAACTGTCCATGCGGTCGGAGCTAAGTTCTGCAAGACCCGCCGCAGAAGAACACAAAAAGTCTCCGATCACACTCTTAATCTCATGGCTGTTAGACGGGAGATGAAGCTACATTCTCCAACAGACTTGACAGCATACAGGCATCTGAACAGACAGATCTCCAAATGCATGCGGCGGGACTTACGCAACTTCAATACAGCTCGTATTGAAGAAGCGATCGAGCGGAACCAAGGCTCCAAAGTCTTTGCCAGAGATCTGTCTGCCAGAAAGAGCCAACTGTCAAAGCTGAAGACAGAATGTGGCAGCATCGTTTCCGGGACACCTGAGATTTTGAGTGAGATTGAGAGGTTCTATGGGCAGCTGTACACATCATCGTTGGAGCCACACGCAAGTGTGAGTAACGATCCAAGAGCGAGTCTCATCCGACACTATTCCGAAGATATCCCGGATGTCAGTCTGAGCGAGATTAGGATGGCTCTCCAGCACCTTAAAAACGGTAAGGCCCCAGGCGAGGATGGAATTACAGCGGAGCTTCTGAAAGCGGGTGGAAGACCGGTACTTGAAGTCCTTCAGAAGCTCTTTAATTCCGTCCTCCATGGTGGCATTACACCGGAGGCGTGGAGCAGAAGTGCGGTGGTCTTGTTCTTCAAGAAAGGTGACAACGCTCTCTTGAAGAACTACAGACCGATTTCCCTTCTGAGCCGCGTCTACGTGCTGTTTTCGAGAGTCATTACGAATCGTCTCGCGCGCAGACTTGACGACTTCCAGCCTCCCGAACAAGCCGGTTTCCGAAAGGGCTTTAGCACCATAGACCACATACATACCCTTCGGCAAGTTGTACAGAAGTCCGAAGAGTACAATTTGCCACTATGTCTGGCGTATGTGGACTATGAGAAAGCCTTTGATTCCGTCGAAATTTGGGCGGTGCTGCAGTCCCTTCAGCGGTGCCAAGTTGACTGTCGGTATATCGAAGTGTTGAAGTGCTTGTACAGTAGGGCTACGATGGCTATCCGAGTACAGAACCAGAGTACGAAACCTATCCAATTGCAGAGAGGTGTAAGACAGGGTGACGTCATATCCCCGAAACTCTTCACCGCTGCATTGGAAGACGTTTTCAAGCTTCTGGACTGGAAAGGATACGGTATCAACATCAATGGCGAGTACATCACTCACCTTCGATTTGCCGACGATATAGTCCTTATGGCAGAATCGCTGGAGGACCTAAGCACTATGCTCAATGACCTCAATAGTGTTTCCCAACGGATAGGTCTTAAGATGAACATGGACAAAACTAAGATCATGTTTAATGTCCATGTCATACCTATGCCGATAGTTGTTGGGAACACTAAGCTCGAAGTTGTTGACGAGTATGTTTACCTGGGACAAATAGTCCGACTGGGTAAGTCCAACTTCGACCGAGAGGTCAATCGACGGATTCAACTCGGCTGGGCAGCGTTCGGGAAGCTACGACACATCTTCTCGTCAGACATACCTCAAAACCTTAAAACGAAATTGTACAACCAGTGCGTGTTGCCAGTGATGACTTACGGAACTGAGACGTGGTCCTTCACTGCTGGCCGTATGAGGAAGCTCAAGGTCGCTCAGCGAGCTATGGAGAGGGCTATGCTCGGAGTTTCTCTGCGTGATAAACTTAGGAATGAGGATATCCGCAGTAGAACCAGAGTGACCGACATAGCCCAACGGATTAGTAAGCTGAAGTGGCAGTGGGCCGGCCATATAGCTCGAAGAACCGACAACCGATGGGGAAGAAAGGTTCTCGAGTGGCAGCCTCGTACCGGTAGGCGAAGTGTAGGGCGTCCCCCCACGAGATGGAGTGACGACCTGGTAAGACATGCAGGAAGTCGATGGATGCAGGTGGCTCAGGACCGTGTTTTGTGGCATTCTTTGGGGGAGGCCTATGTTCAGCAGTGGACTTGTGAAGGGCTGTAATGATGATGATGATGATGAATATTCATAAGCTGTTTGACAAACACGCACCTATTCATAACGTTAGGTTAAACGTTAGCCTGCGCCATTAATTACTGTAAATATCGTAAGGCCATGTCTAAGTGCGATCAGATGTTTAGGAAATTCAAGCAGAACCGTTGAACTCAACTGTACAAAATTCAAGACTGCGAGAAATCGATGTAATCAGATGGTACAAGCCGCTAAACGCCGCTATATTCACGATAGTAGCATGAACTCTTCTATGACTGATACATGAAAATTTCTCCGGACGATCGGGGTCGGTAAACTTACATGTTACGTGGATCCTGCAATCATTTATATAAGTGATCTTAATTTACATTTTTCTTCAACTACCCAATTGCAGCATTCTGTTAAATTAAGTACCATTTCTTATTTGCATTCCATGCCACAATCTCATAACTGAATTAAATCATTAACCTTTCTTCCAGTGCTGATGAGGATGTAAAAAAGACCATTTATTGCATTAAGTCTATGGCAGTTGGCTTCGATGATGTGAATAGACTTATAATCATCTTAATTATAGCCTATGTTACTCCTATTATTACTCACATAATTAATCACTCTCTATTAACTGGCAGTTTTCTTACACTTAGGAGAAAAGCATTTGTCATTCCGCTGCCCAAATTAAATAGCTCCAGTTCTTTTACTCACTTTAGCCCAATATTCATTCTCCCTTTTTTATAAACGTTCGTTTTAGTAAATTTCTTGAAGCTATTACCCACAAACAAAGGAGACGGGGATTTCTGGGCCCAATTTCAATACGTTGAAATATGGTTTAAAATAAGCGTTATATTTTTCTATTTCAAAATATAAAAATATTTGTCCAATTCACAATCTGACAGACGAGGAATCTTGAAAATAAGTTTATGCCACGAATTAAATAGGAAATCGATTACTTTAATCGATTAGTGTGAATGAGTTTTAACAATTAAACATAAAAACAACTTACGTCAGATGATTGATTCAATCAAAGTAAATAGATACATTACAGTATATTAACACAGTGTCAACAGTTTACAAAATAAAAAATCAACATTATAAAAATAAATCTTAAAATCGATTCACGTTAAAAGTTCGATTTATTACTTGTTTTTGTCAACCGTATTTTTAATCTGTGCTGATAGTTACAGCTCCTGCCTGACTCAACTCAATATATGATCACTCGTCTCGTATCGTTTAGTACGTGTGTGTTTTAAGTGTTTCCCGTTGTTAAATGATTTATATTGCTCGACCAATGCTTTCTTTCTACGGACTTCTGATCTTACTTAATTTGTACGACGCTTGCTAACATACCGAACACCGATAATCTTGTTTACTCGTTTGACTTTAGCTCGTTATTCTGGATTGTACGGCCTGGATTTTATCTATTAGATAGTAACTCAATGGATCGCTGTGTGAATTGTGGCATAGCGACTATTCGCTGTAATACACTAAGCCCACGATCCTTCCAAAATAGCAAACGCACTTCAAAAATCAGCTATTTAGTATAGGTTTTTGCCAACTTGTTGCCTTACCTCATTTTTACTAAATTTCTTATAATTCTGCTCTCAGATTGCCAAAGGCCGCAAAATTTTTAGTGATGTTTTGATAATATATAAGCTATTACTTGACTGACACCACTTTCATGTTTTACAATTTGGGCCCAAGAATGTATGAAAGCGTATCAGTCTCCTTTCCAGTTCATCATCATCATCATTATTACAGCCTTTGATAAGTCCACTGCTGAACATATTCCGTGGGGGAATGCAACAAAGCACGGTCCTGAGACACCTGTATCCATCGACTTCCTGCATGTCTTACCAGGTCGTCACTCCATCTCGTGGGGGGTCACCCTACACTTCGCCTACTGGTACGAGGCTGCCACTCTAGAACCATTCTTCCCCATCGGTTGTCCGTTCTTCGAGCTATATGGCCGGCCCACTGCCACTTCAGCTTACAAATCCGCTGGGTTATGTCGGTTACTCTGGTTCTACTGCGGATATCCTCATTTCTAAGTTTATCACGCAGAGAAACCCCGAGCATAGCCCTTTCCATAGCACGCTGAGCGACCTTGAGCTTCCTCATACGGCCAGCAGTGAAGGACCACGTCTCAGATACGACTATGTAGCCAGAAAGAAAGAAGATATCCCAGAGCTTAACAAGATATCAATGTTCTTAAAGCGGACAAATGCAGCGCTTATGCCTTACCGGAGTTCATAGTAGAGGACAGCGAGACGAGAGAGCGAAGACCGAGAAAAATAGAGCGTGCCTTCGCCACAAGCAAGAAACAATATGAAGAACGCTGCCCTCAATGCAAACAAGAACACAAACTGCCCGATTGCAAGTCATACGCCGCTCTGTCCACAAATGACAGATGGGAAGTAGCAAAGAAGAATAATATATGCTACCGCTGTCTGCGAGGCAAACATCGCCGATTGCTGTGTAAAGCTCCACCGTGCGGAAAAGGCGGATGCATGATGAAACACCATAAATTGCTGCATCACGACAGAACAGCAGAAAGTGAAAAGGAACCCGCTATGGAAACAATCGGACAAACACCGCCGCGCTTATCTAAAGATTGCGCCCGTAACAATTAGGGGGCCGCTAAGCTGCGTCGAAACATACGCATTATTGGATGAAGGAAGCACGGTCACCTTAGTCCATGCCTCGATCGCCGACGTCATCGGTGCCGACGGCCCAGCCCACGCAATATGGATACAAGGGGTCGGCTCGGAGGTGAAACATGAGAAGAGCAAGATCGTCAGCCTTAAAATAAGAGGAAAGTACGCGCAAGAGGAACACAACATAGAAGCAGCGCGTACGGTAGAACGGTTGGACTTCGCGCCAGAATCCGTGAATGCAAATCACTTAGAGAATTTCCAACATCTGTGGGATATCAAAGTAGATATCACCTACGAACGCGCCTCACCGAAAATACTAATCGGACAAGATAACTGGCACCTCATAGTGTCTAGAAAACTGCGCGTCGGTCGTCGAAAACAACCAGTCGCCTCACACACCAACCTGGGCTGGGTTCTGCATGGGTGTCATAGCTCATTGACGTCGACGGTCACCTTCTGCGGCAGACTACATCAGAGGGAAGATACACAGCCGTTAGAAGAGGAAATAAAAAATTATTTAAAATTAGAATCGCTGTGCATCGCAAATATTGAGGGAAACCAGCCAGAGGTCGGCGGACGGCAGATTCGAGACAGGGTTGTTGTGGAAACAAAAGGATTTCCAAATACCAAATAATTACAAGGACGTGGAAAGGCGCCTGCACACCTTAGAGAAGAGGCTCGACCGAGACAGCAATCTCAAGCTACAGTACGAAGAACGCATACAGAACCTTTTCAACTCGGGTTACGCAGAGCGCGCGCCCATGCCACCGCCACAAGGAAGGACATAGTATCTGCCACACTTCCCAGTCATCAACCCTGCGAAACCAGACAAGCCGCCGAGATTGGTGCACGACGCCGCAGCGAAGACAGCCGGAATATGTCTCAACGATATGCTTCACTCGGGGCCCGACTTGTTACAATCATTGCCCGGAGTAATCATGAGGTTCCGACAGTATCCGTATGCAGTGAGCGCCGACATAAAAGAAATGTTCATGCAGATCAAAGTGCGCAAAGAAGATAGAGATGTTTTACGTTTCTTATGGAGAGGCAAGCGGCGGGAGGACCAACCGGAAGAATATAGGATGACATCAATCATCTTTGGAGCGACATCATCACCGTGCACAGCATTATACATCAAAAATAAAAATGCTGAAGAACACGCAGAAGCATACCCAGAAGCTGCGGTCGCCATAAAAAGAAATAACCATTTGGACGACTACTTGCAGAGCTTCCACTCTGTCACGGAAGCTCAGCAAACGGTAAAAGCAGTCGATCACGTCCACAAACAAGCGGGATTCGTACTCAGCGGGTAGACATCGAACGAAGAGAAAACAATAGAAGAAATAACGACAGAACATAAATAACACGAAGCGACCGTGAGCCTGGGCGGAAAAGAAACTGAGAAGACGCTCGGCCTGCTCTGGCATGTACAAAGCGATCATATTGGATTTAATACTCACAATATGAAGATGCTTGCCGACGTAAAAGGAAAACAACGCTTGCCAACTAAACGCGAAGCGTTGAGCATCATAATGGCATTATTTGTTCCGCTGGGATTAATATCACCAGTGACCACCCCAGCGAAGAGAATATTCCAAGACACATGGCGTTACAAGGCGGACTGGGACGACCCTCTGCCCACAGAATTAAAAGAAAAATGGGAAGACTGGATTACTTCACTTAACGCCATAGAACAACTGAGAATACCGCGATGCTACGATTACAACCCGGTGTCGACGCGCCAACTACACACATTCGTCGACGCAAGCGAGGAGGCCTACGCAGCAGCCGTGTATTGGAGAACGGAGCGAGCAGACGGCAGCGTTAACGTATCATTGGCTGCCGCCAAGAGCCGCGTAACACCACTGAAACCAGTCTCCATACCACGGCTCGAGTTACAAGCGGCACTGCTGGGAGCTCGTCTCGCGCAGACCGTGGTCGATGAGCACGATGGTGATATAGCGGGCAAGACATACTGGTGCGACTCTCGTACTGCACTGGTGTGGATAAGGTCGGAGCCTCGCGCATACAAAGCTTTCGTCGCTCATCGCCTGGCGGAGATAGAAGATACGACCAAGAAGAACGAATGGCGTTGGCTACCGTCTAAAGAAAACGTGGCAGACGACGCGACCCGATCCACGCCAGAATGATTCGACGAGTCGCACCGGTGGTTCCGAGGGCCCCCGTTTCTGCAACGTCCACCAGCAGAATGGCCGCAGGAAGAGAAAACGACGCAATACGACACCAGGGAAGAACGAGAAGTATGTAACATCGCAGTTAAAAGGGTAGACTCGCCAACAACACATCTGCCACAAATAGAAAGATTTTCAAAATAGATTCGCCTCATAAGGGCGACAGCGAGAGTCCTCCTATTCATCGACATGTGCAGACCAAACAAGCACGTGGTGAAGGCTGGGCGTAAACGCAACCGAGCAAGACAAGATAGCGACCCTGGCTGGCGAAGAACAAACAAACGCAACATCCGCGCCAAGGAGAAAAAGGCAACTCCTACTGTCTCATCGCTTGTAGGAATACCGGCCGCTTATCACGTAAGAGCCGAAAAACTGTGGGTGCAAGCCAGTCAGCGGGAAAGCTTCACGATGGAGCTCAAGAGGATCGCCAACGGAAGTGTTCCGGGAGGTGACGACAAATTAAGCCACCTGAGCACATACGTCGATGAAGAGGGGACCCTACGCCTCAGAGGTCGAATAAAAGCAGCATCAGAAATGGAAGAGGACATGTACGACCCTCCCATACTAGACGGGAAGCACGCATACACTCGTCTATACATAACACACGTACACGAGAGGTTGCATCACGGAGGCGTGGAAACAGTCGTGAAAGAATTAAGACAGAGACTGTACATAAGAAAAATACGTCCAGTGGTGAAAACTGTCGTCAAAAGCTGCCTACCGTGCTGTCTAAGAAAAGCCAAGCCTGCACCACCATCTACAGGAAACCTGCCGTCCGCACGCCTCGCTCATCACGCACGTCCGTTCACATACACCGGACTGGACTACTTCGGCCCAATAGAAGTCACAGTGGGACGACATCGTGAAAAGCGCTATGGCGCGTTATTCACCTGCATGACATCACGAGCAATACACATAGAGGTAGCCCACTCTTTAAGCGCCGACTCAGCCGTGTCGGCGCTCAGGCGTTTTATGAGCAGAAGAGGATGCCCAAAGGCAATATGGAGTGACAACGCTGCGTGCTTCAAGGCAGCAGACAAGGAGCTGGCCGAAGCAGCACTCGCAGCCCTCGAGCACGAAACCACATGTCAACAAATTATGTGGAAGTACATACCACCATCAGCACCGTTCATGGGCGGCGCATGGGAGCGAATGGTTCGCTCCGTGAAAGAAGCTCTACGCGTCACCCTCAACGATCGCTATCCCAGTGACGAGACATTGGTGACCCTGCTCGCCGAGGTCGAAAACACGGTCAACTCAAGACCTCTCACACACGTCTCAGTCGACCCAGGAGACCCAGAAGCCATTACGCCGAATCACATCATCATCGGTCCCAACTCGCACGTACCTGCGCCGGGACACTTCAGCGAGAGCGACGTGACGGCCCGCCAGCAGTGGAAACGAGCTCAAGCCCTGGCCGACGTGTTTTGGAGAAGGTGGGTAAAGGAATAACTGCCCCTACTCCAACACCGGCGGGAGCCCAGCGGCGTAGGCGTATCACCGAAGATTGGAGACCTAGTCATCATTTGTGACTCCAATCTACCACGCAACATCTGGCCCAGGGGAAAAATCAGCAACGTATATCCTGGCGTCGACGGAGAGGTAGGAGTAGTGGACGTAACCACAAGCATGGGGCATGTACTACGAAGACCGACAAAGAAGATCGTCGTGCTACCAGAGGGATCGCAGCGTGGCGACGGCGGGAGAATGTGCACGACGCAAACATAGTAATACGTCGAACGAAATGACTTACGGATTGCTTGTGGTAACCATCGCTAGTTGAACAACCTAGGGGCGGTGGGCGGGGCCAGGAGGATGTTATGATCGTCAGGCCGCGCTCACGGTTCCACAACTAGCGGTGGTTGCCCACAGCAACGCGGGAAAAGCCGTAGCAATAATATTGTGAAATATAGCTTTTATTTTTAAATAAATAGTATTGTAACTATGTAATAACTCTCGCAATAAAGGCACCGAACAAATGGCGAGAGTTAACATAGATTTAGAATGTAGAAATTAATTAATGCCAAATTGTAGAATAAGTATTGTATGTATATTATATTCCCTTGTATAGTGCAATTTAATTCCTTATGTATTAAGCCTTTAGGCACGATAAATAATAAACAGGGCATGTTACCGTGACGCGGCGGCGGAGCAAATGAGGCTACGCGCGCCGCGCCACGACGTTTTATATTTATAGTACTGAGGCGGGGGGCAGGGTCTTCAGCTTAAAATTGCTAGAAAGACAACATTGTAACCTTTAGTATATAGAAAAATTGTTATGTAAGTATTAGTTTAATAAATAGTTGTAAGAATGTTATATATTTAAGTCTGTGCATTAGTTTATAAGAAATCTACCTAATAAAGAAAGGCGCGGGGTTGAGGCAAGGGTCCGCTGGCCAGCAACGGCCAAATATTATATAAGACGGGCTGGCCGGAACGGTCGGCAGTCGCTCTCCAGCCACCGAAAGAAGACAACAGCAAGAAAAGAAAAAGTTCCTCCTCACCGCCGCTTACCTCCAGTTTAAGCAAGACCAACGCGTTTCATTCATTTTTCGAAAGGCGTTACGGCGATCCGTAACAGTGATGTACTCGCCATTGATGTTAATACCGTATCCTTACCAGTCCAGAAACTTGAAAACGTCTTCCAATGCAGCGTTGAAGAGTTTCGGGGATATAACATCACCCTGTCTTACACCTCTCTGCAATTGGATAGGTTTCGTACTCTGGTTCTGTACTCGGATAGTTATCGTAGCCATAGGGCTACGATAACTATCCGAGTACAGAACCTGAGTACTACTGTACAAGTACTTCAGCATTTCGATATACCGACAGTCAACTTGGCACTGCTGAAGGAATTGCAGCACCGCCCAAATTTCGACGGAATAAAAGGCTTTCTCATAGTACACATACGCCAGAAATAGTGGCAAATTGTACTCCTCGGACTTCTATACAACTTGCCGAAGGGTATATATGTGGTCTATGGTGCTAAAGCCCTTTCGGAAACCGGCTTGTTCGGGAGGCTGGAAGTCGTCAAGTCTGCGCGCGAGACAAACATCAACATCAAACATCAGTTTCAAACATCAGTTTATTGTTGTATTAAGCAACAAAATAACCCATAAAAATACTTGCTCCGTGCGGGCTTCAATCCCGCGACCCTTAGCCCTACAACTCATTGCTAAGTCACTTGTCCACGGATCCGTCATTGTATAGAGCGTAGCTGTACTTTACTTTTATTAAAAACGTACCTTTCTTTTGGTGAGATCTATTAATGTGGAGTTATTTAGATTAAAGTTAATCATCAAAGCCCATTTATTTCATTGCATAAGTTGTTTGATTTAAAAAATAATCTGAATGAATGAATGAATGAATGAATATACTTTATTGTACACCACAAACAAATAAACAAATTAAATAACAAAAGACAGGTTAAATGTACAATTTGGCGGCCTTATCGTTACATAGCGATCTCTTCCAGGCAACCGAGGGTGTAAAGGAATAAACAATGAATACTAGGTAGGTGGTGCAATATAATTATACAAAATATAATATCAATACATGCGATATATAGACGCGGCTCAGAAGGGAAATCGGTCTGTAGTTCAGAAAGCGTTGTCACCTTTCTTAGAGAACAAGACCACCACACTTCTGCTCCACGCCTCCGGTGTAATGCCACCATGGAGGACGGAATTAAAGACCTTCTGAAGGATTTCAAGTACCGGTTTTCCACCCGCTTTCAGAAGCTCCGCTGTAATTCCATCCTTGCGTGGGGCCTTGCCGTTTTAAAGGTGCTGGAGAGCCATTCTAATCTCACTCAGACTGACGTCCGGGATATCTTCGGAATAGTGTCGGATAAGACTCGCTCTTGGATCGTTACTCACACATGCGAGTGACTCCATCGATGACGTGTACAGCTGCCCATAGAACCTCTCAATCTCACTCAAAATCTCAGGTGTACTGAAAACGATGCTGCCACACTCGGTCTTCAGCTTTGACAGTTGGCTCTTTCTGGCAGACAGATCTCTGTCAAAGACTTTAGAGCCTTGGTTCCGCTCGATCGCTTCTTCAATACAAGCTGTTTTGAAGTTGCGTAAATCCCGCCGCATGCATTTGGAGATCTGTCTGTTCAGTTGCCTGTATGCTGTCAAATCTGATAAGGAATGTAGCTTCATCTCCCGTCTAACAGCCATGAGATTGAGAGTGTGATCGGAGAGTTTTTGTGTTCTTCTGCGGCAGGTCTTGCAGAACTTAGCGCCGACCGCATGGACAGTTTACACGAGCTTGTCATTCATATCGTCCACTTCATTGCAGTCTTCTAGGCACTGAAAACGGTTTTGTAACTCGAGCTGAAAGGTTTCTCTCCAGTTACATTTTCAAAAATAACTTTCTTAGCACATTTGAAACTAGTTTTAGGCCTGGGCCTAGTACTACCAAAGCTTTTTGAAAGTAACGGAAGATATGCCTACTGCAATGGAAAACTCAAAACTGACTGTGTTAGTCCTAACAGATTTCTCTAACGCTTTTAACGCTGTCGATCATAATATTCTCCTAGCTATACTATGTCCCCTGGGTTTATATTCGTCAGTTCTGCTCATATGTTCAATGTAGTCAGAAGGCAATTTGAGTATGTCACATCACCTCTGATTGGTGCTCGTTGTCTGCTGGCGTTCCTTAAGGCAGGATTCTCTCTTCTCTCCTGTTCTTAGTCTTTATAAAGCTCATTACATACCACATTCGCTGTTCGTATCATCTGTATGCTGATGACTTACAAATTTACGATAAAGCTGGATTGGCATGTATTGATGATGTGATTGAGAAGCTCAATTGTATTTATAATTGGTCATATAGATTTGGTATTAGGGTTAATCCATCAAAATTTCCGGCTTTTGTGGTTGCTTTTTTCTTAGACTGACTAAAAGTGATATGAAGGCGCTACCTTCCATAATCTTTAATAATGTTATTGTTCCTTACTCAACAACTGTTGGCTCTTGACTTGATTATAGACAACACCCTCAGTTTGCGACCGCATATATATGAAGTGAAGAAAAATGTCACTAAAACTTTGCATTGTCTGTATCGTCTCAAGATTTTTTTACCGTTAGGGACTAAGGAAATGCTAATACAGACTCTAGTATTGCCTATTATAGATTATGCAGATGTTTGCTATGCTTGTGCCTCGCAAGAACTTCTAAACAAACTGGATCGACTTTTTAATAATTGTTGATACAACCACATTTCCTCTTATCGTTCTCAGCTTATGTGGCTACCTCTTCGTTATCACAGATATTTTCGAATACTACGCACATTATTTTCAGTTTTACACGATCCATTTGTGCCTGAATATATGAAATGCAAATTTTAAAATCAGGTTGATTCCCACAATCATTCTCTCCATTCTACAGAAAAATCTAACCTCCCTGTTCCCCTCTGTCACACTAGCTTTTTACACAAATCTTGCACTCCACATGTGGTAACATTATAGAACGAGTTTCCGAACAGTGTACGCGCAGCCACGAGCAAGGCATTGTTAAAACGCTTGCTCTGGAATCACTATTTAACGTTGCAGGTGTGGTGTGGATATCAATTTCATTTCATTTTTATATACTTAAATTCTAAATTTTCCCTTTTCCTGTTTTTATTTTACATGTTTTATAGGAAATTGAATCATAAAGTTTTATATTTAATTATTTATATATATTTGTGTAATTAAGTTTATAATAAGTATCTTAGTTGTTGTAGTAGTTATGGTAATATTATGTAGGCATATATATTTATTACTTAGCTGTTTGCACTAGGTGTGCAAATAAAGCATAAATAAATAAATAAATAACATTATGGAGTGGTCTCCTTTTCCTTTTTTGCTTTGCACAAAAGTGGATTGCGTCTTCAGTCAATTTTGAGACGCTACAAACTCTAATCATCCAACGTATGTTGGTGTTATGTATCGCCGTTGAGTTATATATACTACATAATAGAGAAGCTATTCCAAACAAGAATTGTGCGCTACTCTATGCCTTCGCGCATGCGCGGGAGATATTAGAGTCGCACATGCGCGTAGATTTTAATTGAATATAAAATAAATATAAGAATTTAATATAAAATATATATAAGAATTTAATATAAAATACTCTTATTTTAATCTAAACAAACATATTTCTAAAAAAAATGTAATAATAATTATCTTATGGAGTTCACAAATCTTCAATTTACTCAATATTTATTTTAGTGTGCGGATTGCAGTACAGTTCAGTTGAACATAGTCAATGTTCGGAATGCGAAATCTAGTGCGTGCTACATATAATATATCGATGTGTGTCGCTCTATTGACATATGCAACTCTTCTTTAGAAGACCATACAAGATCAGCACTTGGCTTCTTTTTGCTTTACTAAGTTTATCTGCGATCGTGGAGTTGAAGGAAAAGAATATACTGATATACAATAATTGTCTTATATTGACTACTATAATTGTCTTATATTATACGTACGAAATTACAAACAATTTTCTATAAAATTCATAAACAATATTTTCTATTTTTAATAAAGCAAAATAAAATAGCTATTCCTTTAACCCACCGCTTAGCAGGATTTAAAAATATTTATTTCTAGGTTACTCACCGTATTATCTTTAATGGGCTAAGATTTCATGTTTAATACGCGTTGATATTTTTGTTAAATAAACTTTAACATCTCATTGTTGTTTAAAGTATGGAACTTTAAAAACCTTTTTCATCATAATCATCTCCATCAACTCTTAAAAGTTCACGTTTAACGCAGGTCTGCGTCACCATTCGTGGTACTTTACTTTACGTCTGGCGTAAACGAGATGCTCATACCGACATCTATCGGGTATAGTCGCCCCGTGTTCCACCCACGGAAACAAATAGGTTGATGAATTTTCTTACAATACAGTTACATGCATGAAAATGGAAAAAACAGTTAATGTCATTAGTGAGTGTCCAAAAACATATATAAACGTCCAATAGTTTTAGATTTCCTTTAATTGAATTTGGAACATAAAATACCTGTATAAAATGGCTTAAACTGTGGTTTTAGTAAAGCACACATATGTATATATGTTCTTAAAAATTAAATTAAATATTAATTTAAAATTTGCTATTCACCATCATCATTATTAGTCCGTAAAAGTTGATTATTGTATATAGGCCTTTCATGAAAAGGCCATAAGCCAAAAATCTTGAAATTCTTATTGGTAAATGAAAATCTTTTGTATTTCTCATGCCGTAGCTTATCGGAGTTCAACAGTATTTATGATCTGGAACAAGAGTGAAGAGGGTTACATAGGGCATTAGCGGTAAGCCATTTCGACATTATCTATTCCATATTTCACAAATTTCTTCGTTTCAATACAGAAGCAATTGATTTATTACTTACTAGAGCTTTGAGGTGATGAACGAATACAGAAGCATGTTTTCTTTGTTAACTAAGCAATATTTTAATTTCGTAAAACAGATTTTAAAAGTAGGGAAAATCTCCAGCGAACGGTTGTAATTTTGTACTTAATAAGCTTATCGATAAAAACCCTACAAGTTTTATGTTTAACGTAGATTCTTATACTTGAAGACAAAACTAAACAAAAAAAAGCGAATTAAATTTAGACTACGTACTTTATTAATCGTTTAATCATTTAAAGTATGAAGATAATTTAAAATTAGAATTAAATTTCGACAAAGAAAAAAAATATTTTGTTACACTTCTATTAAATAAGTATTTAAAATGGGCGTTCCGCGACTTTGTATTATAATAATGCAATAAAATTTTAAGTCATGTATAAATGGACACTCCCTTGTCCTTAAATACTCTTGTAGTCTAGAACTATAACTACAAGCGTAGTTATTGACTACACGAAGAATACAAAATAATTGTAGCGCATAAACAACGATTAGTTGATCGCGTGCTATAATAGTATTATAGAAATAACTATGCAAGACTATCGCTGCTTCTCTGTTTTTAAAAGTCTGCCAACTATTATATAATTGTTTTTCTTTTTTATCGCATAAAGGCTCTAAGCTGTATGTTAATATAAGTTATATGATACTATTTGTAATTAAGATTTATATTTTAAATTTTTACAAATTTCTGTTTAATAAAAATTAAAAATAGCATAATTATCAGGGTGGATAATTTACAAAATGGTACAATTGTATACACCTAACACTTTTAAATCACGGGATATACTGTATAATGACACTTACTCACTTTTGACATGGTCATACACTTGACATGGTGCTTACCACAAATGTATTAAAGAAATTGTTTTGTTTTTTGTAAAGACTTACTAAGCAAAGGGTAAATACTAAATAGAAAAGTCAAGTATGTAAAGTAACATCTAATATACATCACAAAACTGAACGCAGGCCCCCCATGATTCTTGAGAGCGTTTTAGGTCAGAGGAAATTCCGCAGCGTTTGGTCAAAATGTGTCGGTTGTCTTCACATGTCCTATACAGCAGACGTTCTTCACAATGTTTCGCAGCAACTATGACATTATCCCTGTAATAATACTGGTTCTCTATACCCTTTAAAAAAAACACAGCAGTGCAAGCACAGTTATTTCGCGTCAGAAATAGGTTTTTTTTTTATAGAATAGGGGGCAAACGAGCATGCGGCCCACCTGATGATAAGTGACTACCGCCGCCCATGAACAACCACAACACCAGGGGAATTGCAGATGCGTTGCCGGCCTTTTAGAAAGGTATAAGCTCTTTTCTTGAAGGTTCCTAAGTCGTATCGGTTCGGAAAATTCGCTGGTGGTAATTGATTCCACAAAGAAGTTGTGCGAGGGAGAAAACTTCTTCTAAATCGCACAGTGGTGGACCGCCAATCATCCAGATGGTATGGATGGTAACGCGAGTTTTGTCGCGACGTGCGATGGTGAAATTGAGCGGCTGGAATTAGTCCGAACAATTCCTCAGAGCACTCCCCGTGATAGATGCGATAAAATACCCAAAGAGATGCAACATCTCTACGCTACAACAGGTCCCATCCGCATGATCGGTTAAACGAGAACCAAGCCATTCAGTGTGGTGGGCGTTGAAATCACCGAGTATCACGATCTCTGCGGATGGGACCTGTTGTAGCACGGAGTCTGCAGCCATTTGGACGTGGTCGATGTAAGTGGTCGTGGTCGAGGTAAGAGGGCAAGCAGCCAATGGCAGAAAAGGAGTCCTACATTCAAGTAAAAGAATCTAATATATATTACTTATATTATTATTATTTATTTTCTATGAAAGAAAAATCCAAACGCTAATATCATGTTTATACTACAACTATATCTTTTTTCTATGTATATTACTGTACATTTACATATTATGTAGATTACATTTTTATGACAAAATCATTCAGAGGTATTAATAAAGCAATTAAATAAATTTCTATCATTTTCAAAATTGTTTGTGTGTGTGTTTAATATTTTTATGTTTTTTTAAAAGAATCGTCAAGTAAATCATAAAGTATAAGTACAAGTATATTCGAGTTACGTTTAGTCTTTGTTTTATTAAAATCGGTTTATTCTGTCAAAAGTTATGATTAATATCCTAAAGTATGGGTACAAAATAGAGGTACGAATTTGTTTAATGCTGGCGATGAGTCATAAAATACATTTAATCTTATTTCAGAAATCGTAATTAAATGAAATAATGGGATGTTCAATAATTACATACTCATAACTAAACACAGTAAACAAAAAACAGGATAAATATTTACGTTAATTCATCCCTACCGTCGTAGAAAGAAGAAAATAGTCAAGCACAGTGTATATTTTGTTAGGCAAAAATGTAATGCAAAAAGTTTGGTTGTGTTTTTCTTTCCTGATTTATGTTACTCATAGCTGTAATATCTCATATACAAATGTATTTTTTTACTTTACCATTTAAGAACTACATACGAATGGTAAAGGATCTTGTGATGTAGAGATATGATACCAATTAAGCCCCCGAACGGGTTCCCGCCTTGTAGGGACGGGGGGGCTTAGTAACCGTGGCTTGGTCACCCGCGGTGAACAAAGAGGAACCCACTTGGCTAGCCCGTGGCCCGTAGGGCCGGCTCGAGGTGGCCAATCCTAGTGGGCTAGGCGAGCCCACTTCGGATGTATGTTGGTGGGCTGCAGTGAGAGGGGTGTCCTCTCCTCCTAACGCTTTAGCCGAGGTGTAGTCGCGGGGGAAGGGGAGTGTTGCTATATCAATGCGCCACTCGCCCTATGCTTCGCGACTCTGGCGGGGCAGCACCGTTGATGCGGTGGTGGTGAAACCGCGGAGGGAGAGGAGCATCGGTATTGCGATGCGCCGCTCTCCCTATCCTCCGCGGTCACCGCTGTCGGGAAAAGTAGTGCTTCCGAGTGCTCGTTTTCCCTGGCCCCATGGCCTCTGTGTATTGGATTCGTGAGGATCCGTTACGCAGGTAGAGTTAGAGGCTGCGGAGTAAGGCGCACCAGGAATATAACGTGCACCTTACCTGGGAAGAAAAAGGGGGAGGAGAAACCGTCCCCGAGAAGGGGGGCTACCATGGGGCGGCCGGTGCTGGTGGGGCCGCGGATGTGTGCAAAAGCGTTCCCGTGGCCCTGCCAATTTGCGGCGAAGGTGAAACACCATGGGGTTTTAGTCGGAGCGAGTCCGACATAATCCGTCCTTGCCCAATCAAGGTGGGTATGCGTAGGCATTTCCCTATAATAAAAGGGGATACCAATCAAATCAAATATTTAAGTTGTATCTTTTTAAATAGCGCATATTTATAACATTGGCAAAAAGTACGATGTTCTACGTCAACTAAAGAGAAAGAACCTAACAGCCTTTATACGTCCCACAGCTGGTCACAGGCACCTAAATATTTTGAGTGGTTTTTTTTTTGGGAAAGAGTAATAGTTAATCGCACTGCCCTACTACGTGTAGACGAATTCACTTATTTTCTTACAATTTTTAAAATTTAGGTTTGATCACAGTGTTTTCCTTTACCACCGAAAAAGTTTTAAATCAAATTTTAAAAGTGTTATTAACGATTTCATTGGTTTCGCCAAGGATCAAACTTAGATTTTTGACGTACTATGCGCGGATACTTATTTTCTAAGCTACCACACCTTCTTTTATTAATCTACACATATAATAAATCTGTAGAAAAGTCGTGTCTGTAATTGTAATATTTTCTGGAAAAAACAAGGCCGAAAGACCTACCAAGATACGAGTACATAATCCAAATTATTGTTTTTTAGAACTTTTGTCAGTCTGTCTATCTGTCGCACTGTCGATTACTCGGAAGCGCCAGCTTTCCTGACGCCAGCGACGAATCTGGTCTATGGCTCCACCGCCAACTAAGTTTCGGCCGCGGGGGGTAGGGAGAGTGTCTAATCATAATACTAACACGCCTTTCCCTCAACAGTGTCACTACACGATAGGACGAGTGTTGATTCGCCACTGCCATAAGATTTTATGGCACGGTATCTAAACGTGTACGATTACCGTGAGGATAAATGAATCTGTTATGTGATGATTTACCACGAGTTCGTGCATTGAAGTATTACAGTGTATTCTTTCCTGCCCAGAAAACATGGGTAAGAGGAGCCCTGTACACAGTCATGGGACTTATATAAGCTGCTGCTTTAGTTTTTTTTTACTTTTATTATGAATTATAAAACTGTTTATCATATATTAAGATGGCTTTCATATTTTTAGACATATCAATAATTTTATGATAGTGCCGGTTTCATATCCCATATCTTTATTTATAAAAATTATGTCTCACGTTATTTGTCCGCGATAAACTCTTAAACCACTGAAATGATTTCAATGAAATTTGTGCACACTGTGTGCAGTTTGGTCCAACTTGAGAGATAGGATAGTTTTTATCCCGATAAGTGACCCTCAGTATTTTTTATTGCAAATTTAAGTATTTTTATAGTACAGAGGTTCGCCGCTAAGGGCAGTACAACGTCTGCCTGGCCAGCTAGTAACATATAAAAACCAATTGCTGTCCGTTAGCCTCGCTAAAATTCAAAAACTGCTTGACCGATTTTGATGAAATGTTTGTGTTTGAATGGCTCCCTAGATAGTTCACATATAGACCCGATAGGTGGCGCTGTTGTCGATATCCAGAAATCACCCGTGCGAAGCCGGGGCGGTAGTCGCTAGTAAGTATATATAAATGAACTGGCTTTTGCGAATACCAGTTCATTTATATATACTTACCTTACTAGGTTTCATTGAAAACACATTTTACCTAAAGAAAGGTTTATTCTAATTAAAAATACGAGTAGAAACGCATTGATAGAATTTTGAATATCACTTGTCAAAGCCGTTAATTAAAACGATCCAAACGTAAATTTCGTAGTACGTTAGCAACACAAATTCGATCCACGCTGACACCACTCATATTTTAATTGCAATTACGAAGTGTCGATTTACCACGTTCTCGGCGATTAATGTAAACATCTAGTTACTATATTAGAAGTTAATATAATTGGAAATAAGTCAGTCATCCCGCATTGGGGTTAGCGCAGCGAACTCTTTTTTATCCCAAAGCTTACTGCGGCCTGCACCAACTAGTGGAATGTATTTAGGCTGCTACTTTTTTACTTTTTGACATAAATTAATTTTTTCAACTATATTGCACTGGAAACAATTTCCTCTTACTTCTTATAAAATGTACAAGTCAGTGCCTCTCTCAATTAAACTTTCAATCTTTATTCATAAATAGTTTTATTGTGCCGCAACTTAAATAATAATGTCTAAAACATGGTGCTTAAACTTTCAGTATAATAATCTTATTTAAGTGATTTTTTTTTCGGCTGAATTGTCGAATTTTTCACTAGCAATCCGCAACGCGCTAGCCGGCGTCTTAAGTTGAGGCATCTCACGAGCGATAACATTTCAATAAAACTTACAATTTGCACCAGCGGAAAACAATCAATTAATATACTTTAAATTAAATTAGTAAAGCTGTTGTAAAGCGAAATGTCCGAACTTGAGTAAAAAAGATTAATTGTAGCACGTGGTCAGTGCAAAGCTTCCTTCACGAGATTAGAAAATTATTTTGTTACCGCAAGTGAAACCGGATTATTATCATTAGATTAGTGAGAAAATGCAATTTAATCCAAAATTTCAAGAAATATCAATAAATATATCTCTCAAATTCAATTACTAAACTATCAATCCGAAAATGAAGATAACACGAAAAATAGATATTTATCACTGCTAGCAAAATTAAACCGTCATATAAAATTGTAAAGCCCAAATCAAGAAGCCCATAACACAACAAACAATGCCGTAAAATTGCCTACATTGGAGATTCCTGTCTGTGTCGGAAAAATACAGCGCCATACAAGCCCTTTATGGAGATGTTTATAGCAATGGTACATCAAGACACTCGACTTTCATAAAACAAAAAATATGCTTTATAAAAAGCCTTTTGAAGGGGGAGCCTTTACATTTGATTGATAGATTGCCGGTTAGTGGTAAATCATATGAAACTGCATTGGAGCTGTTAGTTAACAGCCATGTAACAAGCCTGCTAGAGAATCAAAGCTCAAGCACGGACAATACTTTATTACATAATGTTAGTCAAATCCGAAGGCAACTGAAAGCGAGCTTACACATTCACAGGTAAATTTACATTATCTTTGACCCTCTGCTAAAACCGTTCTCCTTCCCACTGCCAAGATCATGGTAATGAGTGCCAATTTCAAAAGACATATTGTAAGAACCCTTTTGGACTGCAGCAGTCAGACGTCATTCTGCACCACAGCTAAGCAGCCAGGTTTTCCACTAATTTGATTACATAAAAATATTAGTACTTTAGAAAGTACTTGTACCACTACTCTTGATAAAATAATCAATTTGTGTATTTATTCATTATTGAATAATTTTAAATTAAATATTACATGTTCCATTATTGATAAAATTATATCCAAGCTCCCACAAAGTCCCAATAACAGTAAGTAATTTCATAATTTCAATATATGTCTCATTTTCTGATGCAGAATTTTACATTCCAGGTGAAGTATCACTGCTGCTTGCTAGTGATATATTTTAAAGTCATACAATAATATTAATCAATAAAAAATTGTATACGTAAAATAAATATTAAAAATATATATTAAAATTCATAAAACATTGTTACTTACCTTATGTACTTGTTGTTTATAATAAATAAGTACGCGTGCATACGGAAACGGTGGCACTTACCGCGATTTTATAGTAGGGTGAAGGTATATTTGTAACATCAGTGTTGCACCGCTGAGTACATGATCCTGCGCTTAGAGTTTAGTTGAAGGTGACGCCTGTCTCCCTTCCCGCGGATGAACACCCGTTCACCAAATTTTTAGCATATTTTTCTCCTAGACGACACCAGCGACCTACATCATCAAAATAGTGGTCCCTTGAGCCGGATCCTTACGTCTTCAACAAAAATATAATATTAATCAGTACCAGTTTTGTTCCTCATGCCGACTACGCCGCACAAAAGGCGACGGCCACGTGGCACCGCTGCAGAATCGGAGTGTAAGAACAAGCGAGATGTGTTACCATCGTTCAGCTTAAAGGACGAAGTGCTGGAAAAACCTGGAAATGTGCAAAGTGCCTGTAATAAGAGTAAAAAGTCATCAAAGATCTCAGGCACGTTGTCAAGTAAGGTATGCAAGCTTTAATTTTAATACGAAACCACTAAAGCCACGGCTCTCGTGGAAATACAAGCAGTGGGAGCGCAAGCAGAAGCTGCCAAGGTTTAGGCAAATATTTAGTTGGAGCTGCTAAAGAAAAAGCTTGGTCCTGAGATGGCAGAATTAGAATCTCGATCACGCTCTTCCCACAAGTCGGCTGTCAAACCTTCGACCAGCAAAGTTGAAAATTGGCTGAATGCGTCCAGGAAACCAGAATGAGGAGAACCGAGAAGATTACTCTCGTGAAACAATCGGCCTAGAAAAGCTGACACACGCCTTAAATGAGGCAGTGGCTGCCTCATGATATAAAATACAGAACTAGTAGCTCTTAAAAAGATTAGCAACGTCTAAAAACCTGCCTTTATTTTTTGGAGATCCAATGGAGTGGTTGCAGTTTAAGCAGAGAATTTATGGCGACTACGTAAGTGTCTTCGTAGCGATGCTAAAGAAGCGGTGACTTCACTCTTGATTGGTGGAACTACACCCGACTTAATAATTGACACTTTAGAACATCGATTTGGCAAACCAGAAACAATTATGAATAAAATAGATCTACAGCTAAAAAAGCTATGTCCGTTGCCGCTAACTTATCATAACGATATTATTAATTTTGCAATAAAAATAAATAACTATGTGACTGCTGCCAAAGCAATGCATCAAAGTGATTATCTTTGCAGCCCAGAATTGGTATCAGTTTTCGTATCCAAGCTTCCAACTTTTCTTGTCGCAAAATGGACCAACTACATTTATGAACGGCGAGATTGTCATTTACCGAAACCAGAATAGCTTAGTAAGTTTTTATACGAGGTAGCCACTAAAACAGCTGCATCAGGAGTAAGTCATATTCACGCTCAATATGATTTAAAGAAGCTCGATGAACGTAAAAAGGTAATCAATAAGAAAGCGCAGAAAAGCGTAAACTTTGCTTCAAATGTCTTGCCTTCCGCCATACGAATGGTATGTCTTGTAATGACAGTAATTGCAACATTGACGGCTGCAATCAACCGCATCATCGTTTCCTGCACTGGATCAGGCCATTGGAAGTAAGCTTAAAATTGTGGAGCAAGATGAGTATGAGCATCCCAGCACACATGAAACGGTGACTAATACGGTGGCATCTCACTGTCACAAGGTGCTTTAGTAAGTGGTGCCGCTCACTTTTCACGGACCGAATGACAGTTTGCATGCGTATACACTACTGGAGGATTGAGCTACCGTGACGGTGATATTCTGTGATATCGCAGATGAGCTAGGATTATACGGTGAAAACGTGGATGTGAACGCGCTTGGATGGCGTGTGCACGGATATATGGTAAGTGATGTTAATTGCACTGATCGCTTTGTCTCTTTCATTAATAGTTGTACCGAAAAGGCGGGACCGTCGCAGTCTGTATTTCACTTACACACGGTAAAAACGATTCTCGTACGAGCGATCTCGCTCTCTCGATAGTGATAGCAATGAATGCAACTGCGCGCAGTTGCACGATGCTGTTCATAGATCGTTCGCGTTAGAATCTATTGGTGTAGGTTCGAAGTCGCGCCGCAAACCAGATGAAATACGCGCTTTACAAATTTTTGATGACACTGCAAAATTAGTAAATGGTCAATGGACTCCCGGCTTACCGTAGAAATACAATGAATTACATTTACCCGACTCTTGCCCTAACGCTTTAAATTGGTTAAAGTCATTAAAAAGAAAATGTTTGCTCAAGAAAGAGTATGCAACTCGTTATTGTGAAATAATGAGATACTTATTTTCTAATGGTTATGCTAGAGAACTTAATGAGACCGATGAAAACTCTAATAAACGTATAATATGGTATTTGCCGCACTTTGGTGTATATAATCCAAATGAGAAAAAATGCGTTTAGTTCATAAACTATTTGTTGTTTTTAGACGTTGCGTTAATTCATAAACTAAACGCATTTTTTTCTCATTCGGATTATCTACACCAAAGAGCGGCAAATACCATATTGTACGTTTATTAGAGTTTTCATAACGCAGCATTACAATTAGAGTTTTCATAACGTCATAACGCAGCAGCAAAGTCGAACGGTTATTCTTTAAATGATTTTCTTTTACAAGGCCCTGATTTGTTAGAATCGTTATAAAGAATAATGTTAATATTTAGAGAAAACCGCGTAGGTATCATAGGGGACATAAAAGACATGTGCCGCCCATAAACAACCGCAACACCAGGGGAATTGCGGATGCGTTATCGGCCTTTTAGAAAGGTGTAAGCTCTTTTCTAGAAGGTCCCTAAGTCGTATCAGTCCGGGAAAATCGCCGATGGTAAACAATTCTATAGAGCAGTTGTACGACGAAGAAAACTCCTAGTAAAACGCACAGTCGTGGACCGCAAAGCATCCATATGGTGAGTGTTCGCGACGGCCTAAAGACTTTAAGCAAAAAGTGATGAAAGAACATTATTTTGTATAAAAAGTGAAATTACTAACGAAATCAAGTAAACAGTTTGTTAATATAGTTTTACAGTGTGTTTACAACTCTTAATATATTTGTATAGAATGTCGTTTTTATAATAGTTGATATAAACCACTTTAAGCATAAAAGATTTAATGTACACATTTGTTATGAAAATTTGGTACATTTCGTTTAATAACTTTTTTAAATATTAATGTATTGAAACCTTTATCACATACTGATAAAGGACCAAAATGCCTATTTAATGATGTATAGCGTGTTAATGTAAAAATTAGCCTTGTATAGAAAATATTGCGATTTGTGCTAATCACATAATGAAAATGTTTAAAAATAAAGAGGCAAAACGTAAAATGGCAAGCGGCTCTCTATACAGTATAGCCGAAATCTACCTTATGGGGGCAAATCCCAGTAACGTTGTAGTAGGAAGAACTACCAGTAACAAGCAGTAGTATCCGGTAGTAGCTGAAGTGACTAAGTAGTAGAACATAGTGAACAGTTATAGTGAAATAAAAAAAGTTTAGCTAGCCGAAAGAGGTCGTAACTGAAAATCGCAGTTAGACATAGCCGAAAAAAGTGGCAACTGAAAATTCGCAGTTGCATATAGTAAAATAGTGTTAGCTAGCCGAAAAAGGTGGTAACTGAAAATTCGCAGTTACATATAGTGAAAAAGTGTTAGCTAGCCGATAAAAGTGGTAACGAAAAATTCGCCGTTACATATAGTGAAAAGTGTTAGCTAGACGAAAAAGGTGGTAACTGATATTCGCAGTTACACAAGTGTTAAAATCAACTAGTTTTAGTTGATCAATAGCTGCTAGTCAGTAGTGTTAGAAAACCAGCTACTACCAATAGATATTTTGATACTACCCATAGATATTTGTTAGTACCAATAGATATTTGAATTTACCATTAGATATTTTGATACTACCAATAGATATTTGTTAATACCAATAGAAATTTTAATATTACCGCACATTTTAATTGAATCTTTTGAAATATATAGTACTTACTTACTTATCTTCACGCACAATCCCTGACGGGGTAGCCAGAGAGAACAGATCGCCAAGTGTCACGATCCTTACAAACCTCTTTCGCTTCTTTCAGATTCATTATCTTCTTCATGCATGCACGTCTAGGTATCCGAGTACTTTTGACCCTACCCTCTTCGAGCAATTTGCTCACATGGTCTTCGAAAGTTAGTCTCGGTCTACCTCGACACCTTTTAATATAAACTTTCGCGCTATATATTTTCTTCACCATTCGGTCTTCACTCATTCGCTCAACGTGCCCAAACCACCGAAGCACGCCCTTATCAATTTTTGTGATAAGGTCATCTTTCAAACCTGCCATATTGCGAATCTCTTCGTTTCGCTTTCGGTCAGCCATGGTAACGCCGCACATTTTACGAAGAGATCGCATCTCCACTGCATTCAACTTACTTTTATGCTTCTTCTGGCATACCCAGGTTTCGCTGCCATATAACAAGGTCGGTACCAACACTGCGTTATGTATTGCAAGGCGTGCACTCTTCGCTACGCCTTGCCTTTTGACTAACGCAGTCAGGGCACCATTGACTTTGTTCCCGGCAGCGACACGCCTGTCCACATCTAAATCACATCTTCCATCCCGGCTAAAAGCACTCCCAGAAAAAGCACTCATCAGAAATATATAGTGACCAACCAATAGTGAACAACCGTAGTTGAACAACCGTGTTCAACAACCGTGGTCAATAAATAAATAGTTATAAAATTTCGCGACTAATTAATCAGTCGAACCGCTGGCCACTCCCTTGCTATTTTAATTTATAAATCGTGCATTTTAATTTTGAACCTCAGTCCACAGTTCTCCAGCAGCATACACAGAGACGGCAGTGAAAGTATCCTCCGGAACCTATAGGTGTAGGACGTGAGCGACTTGCGGAGTATCTTCGACAACATTTACTTCGGAGAGTTACGCCCGTCCGGCACAGTGAGGATGTTATCGTGAATTTTGGTGGCTGGAATTAATCAGAACAATTCCTCAGAGCACTCCCCGTGGTAGATTCGATAGTAAATGCAAAGGGATGCAACATCTCTACGTAGCGCCAGTGTATCGAGCCAATCAGAAAGAACTCAGTCGTCGACGATTCGAACCGCTCTGCGCTGGATACGGTCAAGTGGAAGGAGCTGGCACTGGTGTGCTCCGGCCCAGAGATGAGAACGATATTCCATGTGTGCAACTTGTGCTTTGTAAAGTTGCAAGCGATGTGTTAGCATGAAATACTGTCTTGCACTGCTAAGTACGCCATGTTTTCCGAAGCCAGTTTGGCCTTCCCTTCCAAGTGACCACGAAACTGTACACTAGCTGAAGCAGCAAGGAGAGTGGCTTGAAACTGAGATGATACGACAAAGGGGTTCTTTTTAGGGATTGAACTGGAATAAATTTAATCGCCCCCAATCCAAAACTTTGTTCAGTTAAGACTCGACTTCAGTCACAAGTTTGTCCCGGTACTCGATAACGTTTTTCCGAGAAATATTCGCACAGCCGGTGTATAAGGTATCACCGGTGCTGTCGTCTGCATAGCAATGAATGTTATCAGCTTGCAACATATCATTTATATGCAAAAGAAAAATCCTTGGTGATAGCACGCAGTCTTGTGGAACACCAGCGTTAGTAGGTTTATAATCAGAGCATGCACCGTCTACTACGACCTTGATGCTCCTATCAGCAAGGAAACTGGTGATCCAATTGCATAAATTCACGGCAAGCCCATAGGAAAGGTGCTTCGAAAGAAGCGCTTTGTGCCAGACTAGAACAAAGGGCGTCGCTATGTCCAAACTAACGCCCAATTCCTCCCCCTTGGACTCTATTGCCTCCACCCGTCTATGAGTCAGGTAGATCAGAATATCACCAGCTATCGGTGGCTCTTTTGAAAGACCTTGGGGGCGGAATTATACTTCCTTTTAAGAGGGCTGGTATTTTGATGCGTCAACCCTGGCCCAGTAGCGCTCCTGCTTATAGCGACATGCTATTTTACAGGAGCGACTAAGATTTGGCTCCCAGCCATGGTTTGGTCGCTCCTCCGATAGACACCACAGACAATGGAATAAAAAGTTCCATACTCTGAAGTACCACATCAGCAACAGAATTAGAAACAACGCTGGTATCTTCCGGCGAGAAGCAAATCCGCTCCCAAGGGTAGGATGCAAAAAAGATTGCATCCTATCCCAATCGGACGACTTATAGTGCCAAACACGTCGGCAGCCTGTAGAAAGCAACCGCGACATTAGTGTGAGTGGCACCACATTCCGAACAAGACAATGGTCCGACGAGCCTAAATGAGCGTCGACGGAAACCTGATATCCGTCCGGATAAAGATCAACAGAAGGTCTAACAGGGAAGGCGCATGATCCTCAACATCTGGAATCCACGTAGGCAAAGTAACCAGCTGTGTTGGACCATATGCCAAGGCAAAGTCATAAACAAACCAAACATTTAGCGTGGTGGGCGTTAAAATCGCCAAGTTTCACGATCTCTGCGGATGAGACATGCTGTAACAAGGAACGGAAAGTTCTAGAATATCAGAGGCCGCACTAGCTAATATTGCCTAATGCACTTATGCAGATTCTGAGTCAAACACAATGAGTCCCTGGGAAGCTCTCCAGCAGGAATGCGCGTCACAATGATAGACCGTATATTTACTCGCCGCGCCGAATTATTCCGAGTTCCCGACAAAATGACAGAGTGCCAATCGTGAGCACTGCCTAAGGACGACTGCCTGCCCTTGTGCGCTTTTCGCACGACCGAAAGTCAAACCGGTATGAATGCACCGCGCCGAGCGCCCTCTCGCGTCAATCCTTGAAAGTGTTTCGCGCGAACAGTAGCCATTTGGACGTAGTCGATGAGTCGGTCTGTTTCGGCATTACCGCTATAGGACCTATAGAGACACCCGTAGACGCGGGGATGGTCGTCGCTGTCATAGGATGGACAGGTCCGTACCTTCAATACTGCCGAGGTGTCGAAAACAGATGTCCTTTCTGACGTATACGCAAACTCCAGCCCGGGGCATAAAATAGTGTTCTAATTTGTACCCCGGGTAGGAGAGATACGAAGTATCAGCCAGAGAGGACACCTGAGTCTCGGTCAAAAAGAGCAAGGCCGGCTTTGCCGTCTCTAGATGGTAATGGACAGCGTTAAGGTTGGAATGAAGTCCCTTGATGTTGCAAAAATGCACGGATAGCGTCACAGGGGTCGCCTTGGTCTTATTGCTCGGAACGGAACCCCCCCCCCCTCCAGAATACGCGGGGCAGCCTGAGCACCCACGCTCATGAGTGGAGTAGCTTGGGATGCTCCAGGGCTGCTGGTACCCTCCTGGGGTAGTCTTTCATTTAATTCCGCTACCATGTTGATGGGGCCGGGGGGAATTGGGCCTCCGGCCCCTGCACTCACCAAGCAAAATGCAGAGGAACTTGTACTTCACGCTGGTATTCTGTGAGGTCGTTATACCACCCCGGTTCGAGCGGGCCCATCCGTGCGACAGTAAAACTGCTGCGTGGCTCTACCACTGTTAAAAAAGATGTTAATTCTTGGCATTTTTTGTGGAAAGATATTAATTTAAGTGATGAAAATGAACAATTAGGCTTCGGAAGTAATAACAAAGTGTCAAAATCACTTATACTATATTATATTAAGAAATATGTTATGACGTCATTAACTTTTGGCGCTGCTCCCCATTTATAGCGCAATATATAAATAAAAATGAAAACACATTGCACTTTCAGAATAAAATTCTGAATGCAGTAATTGCAATTAGGAAAAATCAATACATGGACGATTTTATCGATAGTTTACTAGACGTCGCTACTACTACAAAATGATAAAAGACGTTTCATATATCAATCAGCAAGGTGGTTTCGTGATGCGTAACTGGTTAAGTAACAAGTTAGATGTTATTAATGATACTCGTATGACAAAAGCGACTTTAATTGTCACGGCGATAAGGTTTTATGTCGAATCTCGGCCGGAACGAATGCTTGGGATTTTGTAGTTTCCCGCGAGTCACATGTTCGGGTTCGATCTTTCGTTAAAGCGTATACCGAACCGAGTGATATTTTACAACTATTACGAAAACCAACTAAGCGTGAAGTTCTTCGTGTTATGTCTGTATATGATATTCATAGTTTTTAGCACCTTTTACGATTAAATACAGAAATTTTAATGCACGAGATATGGAATATAGGTATAAAGTGGGATCAGGAAATAACAGATAGTCTATTTATTTTATTTAAAGATTGGATTTCGCAGTTACAAGAAATGAGTTACGTTCGAATCCAGAGCTGGTATTTCTATGGCGACGATTCCGTCGCTGTGAATGGAAAGAGCGGTCGCGCCATAAACAAAAATGAGACGTCGTTGCAGTTGCATATTTTTGTGATGCATCTCTATAAGCATACGCATGTGTTGCTTATTGCAATATAGCAACGGCGTACAGGTGTCATTCATTGCGAGTGAAAGTCGCGTTTCACCGGTAAGGCCGTTTACTGTGCCTAAACTCGAAATTCAAGTCGTGTTAGTAGCATGTCGCTTGGCAGAGACAATTAAAAAGAAGCATAGAATTAAACCGTCGCGTGTTTTTATTGAACTGATTCAATGATTGTTATTTATTGGATTCGTAACGAGCATAGAAATTACAAAGTTTTTATTGCAAATACGTTAGGCGAAATTGAAGAGTTATGTAAAATTGATGAGTGGCATTATGTGCCGACAAATTTAAATATAGCGGATTTAGATACAAAAAATTATAATTACAACTTCAACAAGAACTCCTCTTGGTTAAAGGGCCCATCTTTTCTGTACACGGAAGAAAAGTATTGGCCCCGAGAACCTGAAAATAACGAAAATAGCAACAATAAGCTGTTAGATAAAATATATGTGGTAATAAAATCACCAAAGGAGAATCGTAATAGTATTTATGATTTACCTATTCCGGATCCAAGTCGTTTCTCCGTGTCGCTGCGCTTGCTTCGCAGCACCCCATCAGTGCTATTATTTATAGAAAAATGTAGAAAAATCGTTACTCGGTGTTTTAATAATTTGTTAATGAATACAGCCGAAGTACTTTTGTTACGCTATTCACATCATCATCATCATTACAGCCCTTCACAAGTCCACTGCTGAACATAACCCTCCCCCAAGGAATGCAACAAAGCAGACGCTATTCACAATCATAATCATTTCAGACTGAAATTAATTTGCTAAAACAAAATAAAGGAATTAATCGTGATAGTCGTTTACAATTAGCCAGTTTTTTTTTTCAAAATTGATACGTGTGCATGCAATATCTCTAGAAATTTTGTACAATAAAAAAGGTAAATAAATACACAACTCGCAAAAATATTTCTTAAAAAAAATATAGGTACCTACATAATATGGAAGCATTTTCAGTGTTTCAATTTCGTTATTTTTTACATTTTTAAATATTTCAAATTAAGCCAGGATTTAGTATGAAACACCGTTAAATTAATAGTAAATTCATTAATCGTTAGATTCAGAAAGACTTTCTTTTACATTAAAGACTTTTTTTCAATTATTTAGGCTAGATACTACATCTTAACCAACATTTTTTTGTTAATTCATTAGCAGTCATTTATATTTATTTTTAAAATCGTTAAGTGTTGTAAGACTCCGTAAGGGAGGCGGCAGGTTCGAGCGTTCGACGAATAAATATATATCATTGATGCATCTGCTATAGAAATTATGACGATCGAATCGATGAATTATTTATAGAAGCCTTGTACTGTTCCATTCCAGAGTTAAAAGTTCTTTTTCACCTTAAAAGTTATTCAAATCAGTGGGAGAAGACAAGTACTGATCTACTTGAATACTTGTACTTGATTACTTTCAAAGCTCTTTTTTTCACAGTGTATAGACTAGTATTGTTAATTATAGTAAAGCTTGTCGTCAATAATTTGAGATCAAATATCCCTGTGGTAATTGTTGTGCCAACTCTTAAGAAGCTGTGATGAAAAATAGCTGTAGATCCTATATCCCATATATAATCACAAGTAACAGTAGAAACAAACTGCAACGTAGTAAGGCAGCAGCATGAATGGGTCAGTGCGTCCCAAAAAGGATAACGCTCTCTCTGAATACCAGTGTACCATTTGTCGCCTTTGTTCGACTTAAAATATATCGTTTTGAACTTCAGGATATAATTTCATAGCCTCTCCTGGTTCAAAGTTGTAACCATTGCAGCGAAATTTTCGATTGACATACAGAATTACAAGTGTAAATCTTATTCAGCATATCCGCGTTTCTATTTTCTTTCATCCGTTTATGCATAACCTGCACAATGAGTTGAATGAGTAATTTTCACATAATATGTTATAAAGAAAATAATGCATGTAAATGAAGTAGTAGTATAATATACTATTTTATAAATCAAGCATATTATTTTTCAAGATAATAATACTGTAGTATATTATATGTAAGTATTAGTAGAAACGTGAGAAAAAGTGGTTGCTTCACAGACCTTTTGGAAAAATAAAGGAAATAAAATATGTGCCTTTTTATAAAAAATATATCATATTCAATATTTTCTCTCTCATTCATATTCATACAAGTCGGTCAACAATCCTAAATTATATGGAGACACGATCCTTGACCTCTCAACCTTACTAATAAATGATCCAGAAGATATAATTTCCTTCCGCTTCAAGTGGTAAATATAAAACTTGAATATTTTATAACTCGCGTTCAGGCCCTTAATAAATCTCAACAGGCTTACAAAGGAAAGGACCAAATAGACGGCTGTTTTGCAAGTAATATCATAAAAATGCTTAACAAAATATTTAATTAAAAATAATTTATTGAATTTTCTACTATCTAATTCAATATAGCCAATTAATATCCACTACTAAACATACCTTTACTACTATTCAATTCAATATAGCCAATTAAAATCCACTACTAAACATATCTTTACTACTATTCAATTAAATATAGCCAATTAAAATCCACTACTAAAAATAGACTAAAAATTCATTAATTACAGGCCTTCACACGCCCACTGCTGAACATAGCCTTCCCCCAATGAATGCCAAAAAGCACGGTTCCGAGTCATCTGCATTCATTGACTTCCTGCATGTCTTACCAGGTCACCACTCCGTCTAGTAGAGGGACGCCCTAAACTTAAGGCTGCCACTCGAGAACCTTTCATCCCCGTCGGTTGTTGAGTCTTTGAGCTATATGGTCGGCCCATTGACACTTCAGCGTACTAATCTTTTTAAGTCTATCACGCAGAAAAAACCCAAGCATATACCTCTCCATAGCTCGCTGAGCAACCTTGAGCTTCCTCATACGGCCAGCAATGAAGAACTACGTCTCAGATCCATAGGTCATCACCGGAAATACGCACTGGTTGTATAATCTTCTTTTGAGGTTTTCAGGTATGCCTGATGAGAAGATGTGTTGTAATCTCCCGAACGCTGCTCTTGAGTTGAGACCGTCGATTGACCTCTTGGTCAAGGTGGACTTATCTAGTCGGACTATTTGCCCCAGGTAAACATACTCGTCAACAACTTCGAGCTCAGTGATCCCAACAATTACCGGCATTGGTGTGACATATATTTTATTTTGTCGATATTCATCTTAAGACTTATCCGTTGGGAGACACTATTGAGGTCATTGAGCATAGTGCATATCGTCGGCAAATCGAAGATGAGTCATGTACTCGCCATTGACGTTAATACCGTATACTTTTCAGTCCAATAACTTGAAAACGTCTTACAATGCAGAGGTGAAGAGTTTCGGGAATATTACGTCATCCTGTTCTTACACCTTTCTGCAGTTGGATAGTTTTCGTACTCTGGTTATGTACTCGGATAGTCGTCGTAGCCCTACTGTACAAACATTTCAGCACTTCGATATACCTACAGTTTACTTGGCATCGCTGAAGGGACTGCAGCACTCCCCAAATTTCGACGGAGTCAAAGGCTTTCTCATAGTCCACACACCCGAGACCATTGGCAGATTGTACTCTTCGGTATTCTGTACAATTTGCCGAAGGGTTCGAATGTGCTTTATGATACTAAATATTTTTTTGAAATCAGCTTGTTCGGGAGGCTGAAATTCGTCGAGTTCGCGCGCTGGACGATTCGTAATGACTCTCGAAGACAGCACCTAGACGCGCCTCAGAAGGAAATCAGTCTATAGTTTTTCAAGAGAACATTGTCGCATTTCTGAACTAGGAACTGAATTAGGAACTAATGAAAATTTAATTTGAGTGGTTTAATTAAACGCGGTTGTTATTTTATTTGTAATTCTGACGTTTCCCTAATTGATATTGAGTTAGTTTCGTATTATGAAATAATATTGTATACAGCTCTTTTATTTTGCTACCATAAAATACATATGAATTTAAAGAGCTCAGCGAACTATAGAGGTGGCTACACTCAGGGATGCTTTTCGTGATTATATATAGAATAAGGACGCAACAGACCCAGAGTAGATAACTGATAAAATCCAATGCATCATTAAGCTAAAGTGAACCACGAAACGATAAAAAAAATTCTGATGAAAAATTTTATATTGCGGCCGTGTTTATCCGTAAGGCAGCCTTATACCTGCAAGCGTCAAATTAGGTAACCCTGCTTAAAATATAGTGACGGCCTCACGAGGCCTGCAGGTATACTTTATGCGAATCTACGAGGGGTTCATGTTAAGCAGTGGGCTTGTAACGGGCTACATTTATTTTAACGATGAAAATATTATTCAAACGTATAAAGGTTCTAATATAATCATACACGGGTAAATTAGAGCAAGTGAGAGTATCTTGGTATGAGTACTTTACAAGATTTTTAGGCTAATTTTTACCAGAGCTGTGCGAGGTAGCTAAACGGTGCGTGAAGAAAAAATCTAGAGAATTATTTTATATTCCAAGCCTTGCTCAATGCAGCTTTAGTTGAAAAGAGCTTAGTAGGTAGAGCGAGATCTTCGTACATGTAAAATAAGGGAGAGATGTGTGCATGGGACGTGAACGAGAGACCGTGTTGCTCAGCAAGCTACTAAACTTAGTGAAAAGGATCCTTAATGCCCTCGCACATCTCTTGTGGAAAAATAGCCATAACCATTGTTGCTTATTGTATTTGTATTTAAAATTGACGAGTAAAATATTATGTATATTTTTTATTAGTTTATTTAGTAATGTTGAATTACATTTTCACGTATTCGTTATCAACATAGTGATATGACGGTAGAACTATTTCGTTTACGGCAGATATCAAGTACCCGGAGGGTAACGGGGAGCAGAGTGATTTGTGTTAAACGTCTGGTTACAATGATCGCCAATCTGACTGACAAACGTGTTGATTGGGATAAATTAACCTTGGTAAGTCTACAGTCTGCCCAGTAGATTGCTAGTTAAACAGAAGACAGTAGATTGTGCAGACAGTAAAAGCACTACCAACTAACAATGTAACAAACAACAACAAAACGACAGTGGAATTGTGTTCCGAGTGAGTGTATAGGGTGACAAACGAGCACACGGTCCACCTGATGATAAGTGGTTGCTGTGGCCCATAAACATCTACATTTATCCTCGTTTGCAAATCAAAATGCAGATGCGTTGTCACCCGTGAGGACTAAGATGGAATGCCTCTTTTCCAGTAAAAGGGATCTCCGGTTCTCTACACTCACCATACGAAACACAACAGTGTTAAGCTGCTATTTTACGCTAGTATTCTGCGAGAACGTGGTCCTTCCCCGGTCGAGCCGACCCATTCGTTCTACAACTATACTACTAATATAGCTGCAGCATGGTTCTACCACGTATAACGGGCTTAAGAGATTTCATCTTAGTTATCGGAGGTAATAACGAACCTGTAGCCTTCTTTGTTTAAAGTTTTATGCAGGTGTCCATGGACTGCAGTAGACACTTACCTACATCAGTTGGACTGTAAGTTCGTTTGTCACTTCTATTTTATAAAAAAAATTAATCAAATAAATTTAATTAATTAGAAATATTATTAGTATGAAATTAAAATGCCCGTGCACCACTGTAAACATTTTTTGTATAAAAAAATAACAAAGCTAAAAACCCAGTGAGACTCGACAACCTCACGGAACGTGAGAAACTGTCGCAGTGTTTGCATTTAACAGTTATGTAATAAGTTGCATTTAATTTTACACTGCATTTTTTTTATAACAACTATGTATTTTTGGTAATATTACTAAATCACAAGACTATGATAGTTTTTATTTTTTAATATATAACATAATTTGTTACTAAAAAGATACAGAGACTTAAATAAAAATATAAAAAATTTGTCGGCCGGCAAGTTCCATACACTTTATTAAAAATATTGTATAAAAAGTGTTATTATCATAATATTAGTGAACTTATAGAAAATAATAACCCCTGCGAATAAATTATTCACTACTAAGCTATTTCGTATAGTTAATTGTGCTCCATAATACAAAAAATACAGCTGGGTTTCTTGCTAGTTCTTCCCAGGCCAGTGGAAATTTATTTTTTAATACATATAATAATGACTTTGTTTTTGCTTGAATCTATATCTATTTCAAATTATTAGTGTATTTAACAACTAAGTACTGAGTGATTCAAAAACTCGTTTTATAATAGAACTAGCTGATACTCGCGACTTCGTCCGCGTTGCTTGATATATTAAGAAAACACACATCACTAAACACGTAGTGCTTATAAAAATCGTTGTTTCTTAAAACTTTAATAACTTTATAGTAAATGAAGATATCGCAATTTTTTTTTTTAGATAAGGGCCAAGTGTCTATGAAATAAATCTTCGAAATCTAACCAGTAGTTTTGTCGTGATGCGCGCACAAATGCAAACCTTTATATTTTTTTTTAAATTAATGATCAAAGTAACTTACCCGTAAGTAAATTTTGATCAAAGTATATAATATAATTATACAATGTTAACGCCTCGTCCGAAATGACTATGTACTTTATACACTAAACGTATCCTTGAACACGGCTTTAAAGAAAAAAATATTTTAAATATAATTTTGCAACACATATACTAGTACTAGTACGAGTATAGTAGACAGTAGGCAGATGCCTACGTCATTAAGTTTAAAGTTATAAGTTCGGTCAGTGGCCACATAATATCTGACACCACTTAGTGAAGATTGTGAATAGTTCGCAAGGTGAGGTCAGACAAAGTAGGGCACCGAATTCACTACCCACAAAGCAAGTTATCTACCAATTACAGTGTATGTGTTACAGCATATATGCACTAGATAGATACCAAGTAAAATATTCCATCTTTTCATTTTGGGCAGGGTGTGGAAACTTAAATGGTAAACTCACACGAGGCGTTAACAATGTACAGAATGGGTGAGAATAAAGTTCACTTTTTAAAGGCGCCTTTGCCAGGCGGTGCGCTGCGATAAAAAATAAATATTATTAAAATAAATAATAAAGTGAAAGGATTGACAAAAATATTATAACGGAATGGACGCAATACCGAATGTGACGAAAAATAAATAAATAGAATACAAGAAGAGGCCACAATAATAATTTTATAGAAGCTGTCTGAAAATTAAAAAACAATATGTAATATTATTAAGATCACGCGTAGAACGTTTAGTAGTTATGATGCAGTTTTTAAATAAAAATCTTCGTCTTCATAATATATAAATTATAATATCGTACTTTGGATAATAAAATTAAATGCAGTGATACAAGATACAATTCAAGAGAAAACGCCATGTTATTAACATTCACAAAAAAAATCTCTTTTTTCTCGTGACATCTGTCTTTCATCATCATCATTCTTTACAATTATTTAAAAAACTAAAATAAAACAAAACATATAAAAACTCCACCAACATACTCCGCCCCCCTGGAAGCTTCAGCTTTCAGTCTACGTATTGGGGATCCAGTAGAGGACACAGGTATTTAATACCACGTTTGAGGACTCCGGTGGACGTCAGAACGTCTGCCACACGGTTTATTTCGTCTGGTCCGGGGTAATACTGTATGATACGTCCGAGTTTCCACTGTAGTGAAGGACCGTTGTCATCCTTGAGTAAAAACAATTCTCCAATCCGTAATTTTCGAGCTGGTACTCGCCATTTATGTCGCTGTTGCAATTCAGATATATAATCCAGCTTCCATTTATTCCAAAAATGCTGACGGTATTTTTCCAGGTGTTTAAATCTGTTAAGCCGGTTGAAACTCGTTGAAGTATGATCAGGTGATGGTATCGTATCCAGATCACGTCTGATGAGGAAATGACCGGGAGTGAATGAATGGAAATCATTAGGAGAGAACGACATAGGATATAGAGGGCTACTGTTCAGGATAGATTCAACTTGACTAAATAAAGTTGCCAGTTCTTCAAAAGTTAAATTTGTAGAACAAATGGTTCGTTTAATATGAATTTTAGCGGATTTTACCCATAGGCCGCCAAAGTGCGGCGCATAAGCCGGGGAAAAATTAAATTGTATGCCTTCGTTCGAAACAAAATCTGAAATGGAACACGAATTCGTGTTTAAAAAATTGCCTAGTTCTTTCGAGACTGCCACAAAATTCGTGCCGTTGTCACAATAGATATCTGACGGCTTTCCTTAGCGAGATGTAAGCCGTTGAAAAGCTAGCACAAACTCATCTTTGCTGCGATCACTCACCGCTTCTAAGTGAAGGCATTTATATTTCATACAAATAAATAAACATAAGTAGCATTTAATTACGATTTTACAGCTTCTACCTTTACGATTAACCATAGAAAATGCTCCCGCAAAGTCTACGCCAGTACTAATAAAAGGAAATCCAGCGTCTACTCGAACGGAAGGTAAGTTTCCCATTTTAGGGGTTACTGGTTTAGCAGCAAGGATTCATCGAGGCGGCCCTCCATCATCATCATCATCATTACAGCCCTTCACAAGTCCACTGCTGAACATAGGCCTCCCCCAAAGAATGCCACAAAGCACGGTCCTGAGCCACCTGCATCCATCGACTTCCTGCATGTCTTACCAGGTCGTCACTCCATCTCGTGGGGGGACGCCCTACACTTCGCCTACCGGTACGAGGCTGCCACTCGAGAACCTTTCTTCCCCATCGGTTGTCGGTTCATCGAGCTATATGGCCGGCCCACTGCCACTTCAGCTTACTAATCCGTTGGGCTACGTCGGTTACTCTGGTTCTACTGCGGATATCCTCATTCCTAAGTTTATCACGCAGCCCCCCACATGGATTAAACTATCGCGTAGAAACGGACTTAATGGTAAAATACTATTTTTAGAGTGTAACGGCTTTTTATTTTATAATACGAGTATTTTAATACGTCAGGAAAATATTCACACTGAGAGAGTTATTCTAGTTTTTCAAATGATCGAGTAAGTTTCTCAGGCTGCAGCAAATCGGTAAGTTTAATTTTATTTTTACAACAGGTTATGAAACGTAAGAGAGATGAGTAACAATCGAAATCTATTAAATGTTGTTTTCTCTGTCTATCATGGTTTAAAGTAGTAACATTGACTTTTCAATTCGGGAATATCGTCGCACGGATCTGTGCGGAATGTTGGCCTATCACAGGTCGGCAGCATAAGGAAGTCTGGGCCGCGCCACCACAAGGACAGGTGCTGCAGGCGGTCGGCACATACTCCGCGCGAGGGCAAGTTGGCGGGATTCAACGCGCCACTCACATGATGCCACGAACTCGAGCCACATAAGAAACTGATGGCACCGACTCTGTTGGCTACAAAAGTTTGTAATTTGCTAGGCTTGGTGTGAAGCCAGGCCAGGACTATGGATGAGTCTATCCAGTAATAGTGTCGAGATATAGGCACACGCATAGCATTAGTGACGGCGGATGCGAGCTGAACACCCAGAAGGGCGGCGCGGAGCTCCAAGCGCGGTATAGTGTTGGGTTTAGTAGGCGCGACTCGGGCCTTAGCGCATAGCAGCTGAACTTTGACATCTCCGTCACCGTTTGTAGATTTAATATAAATGCACGTGGCTTATGCGATCTGCGATGCGTCGCAAAAACAATGAAGCTCGACAGACGTAGTAAAATTACCCATGACATGCCTGGGAATTCGCAAGGTAAGTAAGCTAGGTAATTTTTGAATGAAGTAGACTGTTTGATAGTATCAGGCACAGGGTCGAACACCTTACATGAATCATCTTTAAGTTGGAATTTTATTTTGAATATTAGTTAGGGGAGAAATTTATAAAATATTCGTTAGGATTCCAACCGACACCTAAAATGTGAGAAGAACAGCTTGTCACTAAATCTTTCTGAATGTCAGCTTCATGGGGCTTAAATAAAACAGATGGAGAGTTACTTTGGTACTTTTGCAAAGGTAAACCCACCACTAGATAAAACGGACTCTACGGTTTCCTTACTATAACGTAATTCTTGAGGAGAATCGGAACCGGTCGGTAAATCATTGACTAAGAAGTCGTTTTGAATTATAGTTTTAATTTTATCATCCTGACATTTCTCTCTTACCTGCCATAGGCAGCGGATACTTAGAAAGCTTGCGCTCGCGAAACCATTGATCACTGTATTAAGACGTAATATTCGTATAGGCTCTGTCATTTTAGCGGCATATAATTAACTGTAAATTACGATCTTTGGGGTCAATTAAACTTGTCGGTATATTTTTTCTGTCTCCGGAGAATATATATTTATAAAGACGAAATCTGAGTATAATATTAAATAAGGAATCCTGAATAGGAGACCCCACCATTTGGAAGTCATTAATAGAGAAGCGCTGCCGTCGAAGACAACGCGAAGTTTTGTCGGCTCACTGTCTGGTTTGATCACCGCATGGAGCGGGAGGAAGTAAGCTGGAGATGAAATAACCTCAGTAGCTTCTGAAAGATGTCCAAGATCTGAATATTGACGTATAGCTGCCATCAAAATGGGCAATTGTAATTTGTGGTAAGTGAAACTCTGGCTGAACCTTAAGCTTAGGCGGGCCTGAGTCTGAAGAATGATGTCTATCTTTTTTAAAGGATAATAATAAATCCTTAGCCAATGTCATATAAAAGCTACGTTCCATTTCCTCCTTTACTTCAAACTGGGAGGTATCACGAACCTCAATCTCCGTCTGCAAGTCATTAAAATATTCAAATAAACCTTCAAATTTTCTAACCGTACAGAGAGCTCAGTAATTTTACTTTGTGTAGGATTCTTAACTTTCATTAAATCATTTACAAAATTTCTAAATAACTTTACTCTTTGCTCAACGATAGCCCGTTTAGTCATGAGCTCATCCATATTTGGAACCTTTTTAGGCATTGTGAAGAGAAATGAAGAAAACAAATTAAAATCATAATAGGTAAATGCTTATTTCGTAAAATTATTTGAATATTAGTAAGTTAGTATGAAAAATTGAAATTCCTAAGAATTTGTTACGATGACAATTGAAATCAAAGGCATAAAGTAAACGCAACTTGCGACTTAAGCATCTACGTCGCAAGGACGTTAATTGAACTGGATAATCACGTCGGGGTCACCACAATGATCAAGCGCAGAACGTTTGGTGAGCCGACGTGAAAATTTGAATATTTATATGAATATTTAATGACTGTTGGAATAAATGGAAGCTGGATTATATATCTGAATTGCAACAGCGACATAAATGGCGAGTACCAGCTCGAGAATTACAGATTGGAGAATTGGTTTTACTCAAGGATGACAACGTTCGTTTGTGCCGTGTAGTGGCGGTTAAGAATAATAAATATCCACTACCCCATATCTTCCCGTGGGTGTCGTATAAGGCGACAAAGGGAAACAGGCAGGAGATGGGCAGCAGTATCTTCCTGATAATAGCCAAAATTACAATAAAAAAACTGCGGTTGCCAACCTGCTCGCCAAGCGTGGCAACTATGGCGAATACCCTCCTATGAAGAGAGTAACAGGGAGACGGCCCCCAGTCCCCGGCGGCCCCGCTATTCCTGGCTACGGTGGCGACCATGGTAATGGCGGGGCAGGGGGTGCTAAGAATCTCCGGTGGAGGTTCGGTTGCCACCTAAGACGACTCGACCTGGCAACGTACAACGCACGCACCCTGAGGACTGACGAGAAGATCGTGGAGCTGGAAGAAGAGATAGACAAGTTACGCTGGCATATTATAGGATTATCCGAAGTCCGAAGAGAGGGGGAGGACACGGTAATCCTCGAATCTGGCAACTTGCTCTATCACCGGGAGGGCGACCATCTGTTCCGAGGAGGTGTTGGATTTATTGTCCACAAGTCTCTCGTTAACAACGTTGTAAAGATTGAGAGTGCGTCGATGAGGGTTGCGTATCTTATACTCAGAATCACCAAACGGTATTCGCTGAAGGTCATACAGGTTTACGCACCAACCTCGGCACACCCCAATGAGGAGGTGGAAGAAATATATGAGGATATCTCTAGAGCCATGCATTCCTCCAAAACCCAATATACGGTGTTAATGGAAGACGTCAATGCAAAACTAGGCACAAGAGAGAACGGTAAGCTGAAAGTAGGGAAATTTGGAATAGGGCAACGGAACCCAAGGGGCCAGCAGCTGGCCGACTTCATGTTGAAAGAGGGAATCTTTATGATGAATTCTTTCTTCCAGAAGCGGCCCCACAGGAAGTGGACCTGCTCGAGCCCCGACGGTTCCACAAAAAATGAAATTGACTTCATTATGACGACCAGACGACAACTGTTCAGTGATGTCTCCGTGATCGCGAGGGTGAAAACTGGTAGCGATCAACGAATACTTAGAGGCACACTGAACCTAAACGTTAAGTTGGAAAATAGTTGTATGAAATATAAATGCCTTCACTTAGAAGCGGTGAATGATCTCTGAAAAGATGTGTTTGTACTAGCTTTACGTCGGTTTAATCTCGCAGAGGGAAGCCGTTAGATATCTATTGTGACAACGGCACGAATTTTGTGGCAGCCTCGAAAGAACTAGGCAATTTTTTAAACACGAATTCGCGTTCCATTTCCTATTTTGCTTCGAACGAAGGCATTAAATTTCATTTTTCCTCGGCTTATGCGCCGCACTTTGGCGGTCTATACGCCGCACTTTGGCGGGCGTAAAATCTGCAAAATTTCATATTAAACGAACCCTTAGTTCTACGGCTGCTGCTGTCGTCCGTCCTTCGCACTGTATGGCCCGTCGCTGGCAGAGATGTCGCTCGTTCTGTCTATCATCAGTGTTTCAGATGTCGTAGGTTTGCTGCTAAAACCAGAAAACCCTAAAATGTGAGACGAACAGCTTATCACTAAATCTTTCTGAGTGTCAGCTTCATCGGACTTAAATAAAACAGGTGGATAGTTATATCGGTAGTTTCGCAAGTTAAACCCACTACTAGATAAAACGGACTCTACGGTTTCCTTACTATAACGTAATTATTGTTCATCTCTCTTAACAGCTTGTGTCACGTGAATTTTTATATGCAATATAGGAGCAATTGTAAGGCAGTCTTTTATTTTAGGAATATTTTTAATAAATAAATCCTTGGTGTTCTTCCTTTTTTCCAGTATATATTCCCAAATATTTTTTATATCAGTATGCAGTGTGAATGTATTTTCACTATATTGTACATGTCCTATTTTCTACAACACACTGGGTGCAATTATATTATTTTGTGTAGGAGTATGAATATTCTCTTCATCGCTGTTATCACTAATAAGAATTTGTTGACATGAAAATTCATAATGACGTGGGCAGATCAGTACTGTCACTATTCTAAATATGTTCCAATTAAGAGAGACCGCAGATTTACAATTATAAGTTGGCCGACTAAATCGCAGAGTATACCAATAGGTATAGTGACATATGCTAGCCCACACATCTTGTCTAACTAAATCGTCCAACTAATTAATTGGACACCGATCGTATCAGAATCAAGATTCCCTTCCGATTACGCACAATTAAATAGTTGTCCAACTATCGACCAACTGCTATTATTATCCAATTATATTTAAAATATATATAATTTTCTATAAAGCCGTGTTCAAGGATACGTTTAATGCATAAACTACTTAGTCATATCAGACGAGGCGTTAATGAGTATAATCGAAAACAAATGTTCTTCGTTTAATTTTAGTTAAATGTATATATAGGGAAAACTAAATATTTAAGTATTTTTTTGATAAATAGTATACAACTGTGTAATTTAAGTAACATAAAATAAGAACCAACCAAAACATTTTCTATCGTCTCATTCAGCTACTAAGTTTGTTTATTTTCTAGTGTTGTTTTGTGAGTGTACAGAGACAAATAAACGTCTCTGAGAATCATATAATTTCAAAGCAAGACAAAGAAATATTTCACAGCAGCAAGTTTATTTAGCAACACAATATTTTTGTGAAGCCATGTTTATTTTACAAAAATCATTATAAATCTACAATGTATTTGATAACATACAAAAATGGCTAAAGATTCCTTGCTACAACATGTCTCATTCGCAGCGGTCGTTATCCTTGGTAAATTTAACGCTCACGACGCCAAAAGGCTTATTTAACGTTTAACCGATCATGCGCGGATATCTGTTTATGACTTTGCCTTGGCATATGGTCTGACACAACTGGTTACTTCGGCTCCGCGAATTCCATATGTTGAGCATCATGCACCTTCCTTGTTGGACCTTCTGCTGACCTCTCATTCGTATGGATCAGGTGTCCGTCGGCGCCCCACTTGGCTCCTCTGGAAGTATTTTGCGTACGTTTGCGTTCTAGTGGAAGCCGGTATAACGTAATCTCAATCGAGTACTATAGATCTACCTGTTGGGATAGGATGCGATATATTTTTTGCGTCCTACCCTTGGAGTGTGTGGGCGGGTTTGGTTCTCGCCGAATGATATCAATTTTGTTGCTGATTCTGTCGCTGGTGTGGTACTTCAGGAATGGAACTTTGAATTCATTAATCTGTTGTGCCCATCGTAGGCAGATCCCAGCCATGTTTTGGTCACTCCTGTAAAATTGCATCAAACAGGAGTGCTACCGGGCTTGTGCTGATGCATCGACGTCCCGGGACCTAAGCACCAGTGCTCTTAAAAAGAAGTATAATTCCGCCTTCAAGTCCTTCAAAAGAGTCACTGTAAAGGCAAAATCAGAGCACATCGTTTGAATTAGCGAGAAACTAGTTACACCTTCCTTTTTGCTCTTGCCAAGGCTGTCCAAGGGAACTTCTGTAAGCAATCTCTTACATCTCTGTACAGGGAGGACGACTTACTTGCCCATGCCGCAAAGGAGAAAGCCGAATTTTTAGGCATTCTTTTGCATCTAACTTGACTGTTGATGACGGGAGAAACACACCGCCAACCATCACACGGTGTGTTGACCATGCTGACTCACAGCACTCGGTGCGCAAAGCACTCATCTCCCTGGACGTAAACCAGTCAAGCCCTCCTATTGTGCTACAGAGATGACGCCAGTTTTAATGCGTCTTATACGGTACTCCTACTCCCTAAGCGTAGTCTTGAACTCATGGAAGACGGCTTTAGTGCACTTCATCCCTAAAAAAGCGACTGCCCAGACTCATGCAACTACATTGCCTTATTGTATTCCAAAAATAAAGGAAACCATTGCAAACTGACAGCCCCTTGAGAATCACTGCCAATACGGTTTCCGTCGTGGTACCTCAGATGGTGATCTTCTGGTTAACTTAACTGTTAGTTTGCTCATAGCAAGTGCCTTAGATCGGGTTTGGAACAAAGCGCTTCTTTCGTAACTTTCTTTCTATGATCTTCGCGAGAAATTGTGCAGCAGAGCGGAACAGTGTTTCATACCGGCACACCGCGTGCAACTTATAAAGTTAAAAAACTGGTCGAATCTGTGCCTTTATAAGGCGCAAATTTATGGACGCTGCAAAGAGATGTTCTAACTCAGTTACCACGGGGAGTGCCTTGAGAAATTATTTGGTTTAATTCCACCCACCAAATTTCACTTTGCCGCGTCTCAACAAAGGGTATCCCACCATAACATCTAAATTATTCATCTGGAGGAATCATTTACTACCGGAGATATTTTTGGACGGATACGACTAACAGACCTTCAAGAAACGAGCTTACTTTTATTCAATTGTTTATAGGCAGCAGTCGAAACTAACCATCAGGTAAGCCGCATGTCGTTTGGTCCCTCTTATATAAAAATAATACAACCAATAGATATCTAAGAACATAAATATGCGTTTCAGAAGGATATATCTTGTAATTTTGTGTAAAATAGAAGCATAATACTATTATGTATCTTATCTTTTAACTGAAAACGAAGCATATCATCGAAGTACTCAGGAACGACAATGCATCTGCATTTTGATTGTTCATCATCATCATCATCATCATTACAGCCTTTCATAAGTCCACTGCTGAACAAAGGCCTCCCCCAAGGAATGCCTAAAAGCACAGTCCTGAGCTACATGCATCCATCGACTTCCTGCATGTCTTACCAGGTCGTCACTCCATCTCGTGGGGGGTCGCCCTATACTTCGCCTACCGGTACGAGGCTGCCACTCAAGAAACTTTCTTAACCATCGGTTGTCGGTTCTTCGAGCTATATGGCCGGCCCACTGCCACTTCACCTTCTATTCCGTAGGGCTATGTCGGTTACTCTGGTTCTACTGCGGATATACTCATTTATAAGTTTATCACGCAGAGAAACCCCGAGCATAGCCTTCTCCATAGCTCACTAAGCGACCTTGAGCTTCCTCATACGGCCAGCAGTGGAGGACCACGTCTCAGATCCATAAGTCATCACTGGCAACGCGCACTGGTTGTACAATTTCGTTTTAAGGTTTTGAGATATGTCTGACGAGAAGATGTGTCGTAGTTTCCCGAACGCTGCCCAGCCGATTTGAATCCGTCGATTAACCTCTCGGTCAAAGTTGGACTTACCTAGTCGGACTATTTGTCCCCGGTATACATACTCGTCAACAACTTCGAGCTTAGTGCTCCCAACAACTACCGGCATAGGTGTGACATGGACATAAAACATGATCTTTGTTTTATCCATGTTCATCCTAAGACCTATTCGTTGGGAGACACTATTGAGGTCATTGAGCATGGTGCTTAGGTCCTCCAGCGATTCGGCCATAAGGACTATATCGTCGGCAAATCGAAGGTGAATGACTTACTCGCCATTGATGTTAATACCGTATCCTATCTAGTCCAGAAGCTTGAAAACGTCTTCCAATGCAGCGGTGAAAAGTTTCGGGGATATAACAATACCCTGTCTTACACCTCTCTGCAATTGGATAGGTTTCGTACTCTGGTTCTGTACTCAGATAGCCATCGTAGCTCTACTGTACAAACACTTCAACACTTCGACATACCAACAGTCAACTTGGCACCGCTGAAGGGACTGCAGCACCGCCCAAATTTAGACGGAATCAAAGGCTCTCTCATAGTCCACATACGCCAGATATAGTGGCAAATTTTACTCCTCGGACTTCTGTACAATTTGCCGAAGTGTATATATGTGGTCAATGGTGCTAAAGCCCTTTCGGAAACCGACTTGATCGGGAGGCTGGAAGTCTTCAAGTCTGCGCGCGAGACGATTCCTAATGACTTTCAAAAACAGCACGTAGACGCGGCTCAGACGGAAAATGGGTCTGTAGTTTTATCAAGAGAGCGTTGTTACCTTTCTTGAAGAACAAGACCACTGCAGTTCTGCTCCACGCCTTCGGTGTAACGCCACCATGGAGGACGGAATTAAAGAGTTTCTGAAGGATTTCAAGTACCGGTCTTCCACCTGCTTTCAGAAGCTCCGCTGTAATTCCATCCTCGCCTGGGGCCTTGCCGTTTTTAAGGTGCTGGAGAGCCATTCTAATCTCGCTCAGACTGACGTCCGGGATATCTTCGGAATAGTGTCAGATAAAACTCGCTCTTGGATCGTTACTCACACTTGCGTGTGGCTCCAACGATGACGTGTACAGCTGCCTATGGAAACTCTCAATCTCACTCAAAATCTCAAGTGCCCCGGAAACGATGCTGCCACATTCGGTCTTCAGCTTTGACAGTTGGCTCTTTCTGGCAGACAGATCTCTGGTAAAGACTTTGGAGCCTTAGTTTCGCTCGATCGCTTCTTCAATACAAGCTGTATTGAAGTTGCGTAAGTCCCGCCGCATGCATTTGGAGATCTGTCTGTTCCGTTGCCTGTATGCTTCATTAGACGAGACCACTCCAATTTAACGTTTAGGTTCAGTGTGCCTCTAACCATTCGGTGATCGCTACCAGTTTTCACCCTCGCGATCACGGAGACATCACTGAACAGTTGTCGTCTGGTAGTCATAATGAAGTCAATCTCATTTTTTGTGGAATCGTCGGGGCTCGTGCAGGTCCACTTCCTGTGGGGCCGCTTCTGGAAGGAAGAGTTCATCATAAAGAGTCCCCCTTTCTCCAAGAAGTCGGCCAGCTGCTGGCCCCTTGGGTTCCGTTGTCCTATTTCGAATTTCCCTACTTTTAACTCACCGTTCTCTCTTGTACCTGGTTTTGCATTGAAGTCTCAAATTAACATTGTATAGTGGGTTTTAGAGGAATGCATGGCTCTAGAGATATCCTCATATATTTCCTCCACCTCCTCATCGGGGTGTGTCGAGGTTGGTGCGTAAACCTGTATGACCTGCAGCGAATATTGTGTGGTGATTCTGAGTATAAGGTACGCAACCCTCGTCGACATACTCTCAATCTTTACAACGTTGTTAACGAGAGACTTGTGGACGATAAATCCGACACCTCTTTGGAAAAGATGGTCGCCCCCCCGGTAATAGAGCAAGTTGCCGGATTCGAGGATTACCGTGTTCTCCCCCTCTCTTCAGATTTCGGATAATCCTATAATATGCCAGTGTAACTTGTCTATCTCTTCTTCCAGCTCCACGATCTTCCTGTCAGTCCTCAGGCTGCGTGCGTTGTATGTTGCCAGGTCGAGTCGTCTTAAGTGGCAACCGAACCTCCACTGGAGATTCTTAGCACCCTCTGCCTTTACCATGGTCGCCACCGTAGCCAGGAATAGCTGGGCCGCCGGGGACTGGGAGCCGTTTCTTTGTTACTCTCATCATACTATCCCCCGTATTTGCCATAGTTGCCACGCTTGGCGAGCGGGTTGGCAACCGCATTTTTTTAATTGTAAGTTTGTTGTTATCAGGAAGATGCTGCTGCCCATCTCCTGCCTGTTTCCCTTTGTCGCCTTTTACGACACCCACGGGAAGATATGGGGTAGTGGTTTTTCTTAACCCTTACTACACGGCTTGTTGATTTTGATATTGATTATTTTGATTGTTAATCAAGGATAAATATATATCGGCCACAGCTTCCATTTACCATAATGTAGAATATGAACTTGTTTGACATCGGTGTACCGTTATGTAAAAAAAATTCCTATTATCTATATATCCTTCCGTTATGTAAAAAAAAAAGTATCTGGGCAGGCATGGGAAGAACCCGTATCGACTCTGCCACCATTCGAACCTCGGAATCCCTCTGGCGTGTCGTGGATCACGTCTCGCGGCGCCTAAGGGGCCGAGGGCTCTTGGCTTAACCGCCTGGAGTCGCGAGGATGATAACCTCTTAAAAAATCACCCGAAGCTCAAGCGTGGCACGCCGTGAGGAGCTGCATGGCTGATGGGTAAATGTTCAGTCGTTAGCGTTGCCCCCGTCGGGGTACCGGCCGACACCCTTGACGGGTTACGCATAGGCTTATCCGGGCATAGGAGGCGCTGCTCGGATGGACTGCTTTTTCCTCCACACTCGTGGGATAAAACATGGAAAAATATAAAAACATTAAAAACGTAGAGATTGAAAAGGAGGCAGTATCAGATACTGGAAGCGGTGTAAATCGGTCGCGTGGGACGTCTTCCGCTAGGAGACGTCCAGTGTGCCGGTCTTCAGAAGAGGAAGGCCTGCCAACTCCCAAGTTGCCGACTTCGGGGAGGGGTCGGCAGGCATCGAGAGGGGCGAGTGCTTCGCAGCCGCGGAGGGATAAGCACGGACGGTTCGTGTGCTCCAATACCTCGGCGACTAGTGAAGCAGAGAGCGAAATGGGGTTCACTACGGAGGACCCTGGCGATGGCGGTGAAAGCTGTGCCTCGCTGGGGAGCTCAAAGGCGGAGCTCATCGCCGCCAAGAGGGAGCAGCGTAAAGCCGTCGCGGCCGACGAAGTGTCGGAAATGGCCCGACTTGCTCGCGAGCGACGAGCTGCTCTTGCGTCGGAAGGGGGAGAGCCATCTGCGGTGGCCTTAAGCCAGCTGGCTCTGGATGGGGTGGACTTAGTTCTGAAGGTTGCCACCAAGTCTGGCAGCCTGAAGGGCACGTTCACCTGTGGCTTAAAGGAGGCTGCCGCGGATATTAGGGAGGCGGTTGGCATCCTCCTCAACAGGACGGCCTCTGACGAGGTCGCAAAGTTACAGGAGGAAAACAGCCGCCTCAGAAATGACTTGGAGGACCTCCGACGGCAAGTCGCTGCGCTGAGCGAAGAGCAGCAGCGACGCACGTCCACCGATGCCGCACCTGTAGTGGCCCCGACTCCCGCACCGCAACCGGCAAGCCCTCGTACCGACGAAGAGGTCGAGCGCATTGTCCGGATCTGCATGCTCCAGTGCGGGAGCATGGTTAACGCTCGGCTGGAGGCGATTTCACGGCGTCTCCCGGCGGAAATCCTCCGTCCGCCTTTGGCGGCGGACACTCGGAGAACTGAGGAGCCGCCGAGACTTGCGCCTCAAAAGGGGAAGCCCGCGGAGGGTAACAAAAAGCCCGCGGAGGGAGCTCCTTCGAGCGAGCAGCCCACGACTGTCGGGTCTAAGGGTGAGACCTGGGCAAAAGTCGTGGGCCACAAAAAGGCCCGCAAAGCCACCAAGAAGGCCGCAGCAGCTGCATGCGCCCCAGGTGGAACCGTAAATACGGCTCCTCAACCAGCGCGGCGGACTGCCAAAGGCGGTCGTAAGAGACCGGCTGTGCACGTTCCGCGGTTCAATGCTGTGACGCTTACGTTGCAGCCCGGAGCTGTGGAGCGTGGCGTGACGTACCAGTCGGTAATCGCTGAGGCCAAGGCCAAGATCAAATTATCAGATCTTGGCCTTCAGTCCGTCACCCTCAGGCAGGCTGCCACGGGTGCACGGCTGTTCGAGGTGGCTGGCACTGTGAGCAGCAGTGCCGAAAAGGCGGACGCACTGGCCGCCATAATGAGGGAGGTCCTCAACCCTGAGGACGTCCGGGTCTCCAGACCAATGAAAACCGCAGAGGTGCGGATTGCTGGCCTGGACGACTCCGTGACCTCTGAGGAGGTAGTGGCGGCCGTTGCCAGAAGCGGAGAGTGTCCACCGGACAAGGTGCGGGCTGGCGATATACGCACCGACGCCTCCGGACTCGGCATGGTCTGGGTTCGGTGCCCTGTGGCGTCGGCGAAGAAGATCGCTGATAGCGGCAGATTGCTGGTAGGCTGGGTGGCGGCAAGGACCAAGTTTCTACAGCCCCGGGCTTTGCAGTGCTTCCGGTGCCTGGAAAAAGGGCACGTCTGGGCGAAGTGCACCGCTGAGGTTGACCGTAATGACCTCTGTTTTCGCTGCGGCCAGCCTGGCCACAAGGCGGCCCTGTGCACCGCGGCGTTCAACTGCAGCCTTTGTTCTGCTGCGGGAAGGCCTGCAGAGCACAGAGTAGGCGGAGGGGTCTGTGGGGCGCCTGCCAGCAAGGCCAAAAAGAAAAAGGAAAAGAAGAGGAGCACTAAGCCTGCCGGGTTAACCTCGCTGTCCCCGCAGGCTAGCAGTTCCGCGGCCGACTCCCGGCCCAATCTGGTCTGGTCATCCTGAATCGGGGTTCGGTATACACGTGCGCGCGGCAGCGGGGCGGGTCGATAGTGGACGTCTCGCTCGCTAGCCCCTCTGTCGCCAGCTGAGTCCGCGACTGGCGTGTTGCCGCAGAGGTGGAGACCCTGTCGGACCATCGGTATATCCGGTTCGACGTCTCTGCCCAGAATGCGAGCGGCCGCCATCCAACAACCCCGATTAATGACGGCCCGCGTTGGGCGCTTAAGCGCATCGACAAGGAACTACTCGAGGAAGCTGCCTTAGTCCAGTCCTGGATCTGGGAGTCGACGACGGACGGCCCCGTCGACGTCGAAGCGGTTGCGCTATGGTTTCGCGGGGCGATGACGCAGATCTGCGACGCGTCTATGCCCCGTGTCCGCCAACGGTCCGCAAGGCGCCAGGTGTACTGGTGGACCGCCAAGATCGCGCAATTGCGCATAGCGTGCGTTGCGGCTCGTCGCCGGTGCACCAGATACCGGAGGCGGCGTTGACGGGATTCCGCCGAGGAGGACGCGCTGTATGAGGTGTACCGCGCGTCTAAGGAGACTCTGTGGCTGGCCATCGGCGACTCAAAGTCGCGTGCCAGGGAAGAGCTGCTGGGGTCCCTAGATCGGGATCCGTGGGGGCGCCCCTACCGTTGGGTACGGGGCAAGTTGCGTCCCTGGGTGCCTCCACTAACACAAACGATGCAACCCCAGTTGCTGGAGGCGGTGGTATTGGCTCTCTTCCCTGAGCGAGTGGGACACGTTCCCCCCGCGATGGCTTCGCCCTCAGCCACAGACACTCCAGAAGAGGAGAGCACCGATGTCCCCGAGGTGACGCAAGCAGAGACGAGAGCGGTCATGTCGCGACTCCGGGCTAAGAACACAGCGCCCGGACCCGACGGAGTTCCTGGTCGAGCTCTCGTTCTGGCTCTGAAGGAGCTAGAGCCCCAGCTGAGAGGGCTCTTCACGGCATGTCTCGAGCAGGGTCAGTTTCCCAGTGTGTGGAAGGAGGGGAGGCTGGTCCTGCTCAGGAAGGAGGGGCGCCCCGCGGACTCACCGTCCGCGTACCGGCCCATAGTGCTGCTCGACGAGGCGGGCAAACTTCTTAAGCGTATCATCGCAGATCGTCTCGTCGGCCACTTGTGCAGAGAGGTTCCGGACCTGGACGAGAACCAGTTTGGTTTTCGTCGCGGGCGCTCCACCATAGACGCTATTACGCGCGGGAGGGCCCTGGCGGAGTAGACAATATCCCGGGGTGGGGTGGTGCTGGCGGTGTCTTTATACATCTCCAACGCCTTCAACACCCTACCCTGGAGTTGTATTCGGGAGGCACTGAATTACCATCGCGTGCCTCCCTACCTCCGCCGCATAATAGGGGCTTACCTTGAGGAGAGATGCGTTACCTATTGGGGACGTGACGGCGCTGGTCGGCGCGTCATGTCGTGCGGTGTTCCACAGGGATCGGTCTTGGAACCGCTCCTGTGGAACATCGGCTACGACTGGGTGCTGAGAGGTGAACTCCCGTCGGGCGCCGACTTGACGTGTTATGCGGACGACACGCTCGTCACTGCCCGGGGGAGTTCGCACAGAGAAGCAGCGTTGGTTGCCACGGCTGCGGTGTCACAAGTGGTGAACCGCATCCAGCGCCTGGGCCTGGAGGTGGCCCTAAACAAGTCGGAGGCCATGGTGTTCCATGGCCCTCGACGCGCGCCGCCGCCGGGTTCACACATCGTGGTCAGCGGGGCCCGGATAGCTGTCGAGTCCACCATGAAGTATCTGGGATTGGTGCTCGACAGCCGATGGGAATTTGGACCCCACTTCCGGCGGCTGGTGCCCAAGCTGATGGGTGCAGCGGGCGCGCTATCAACGTTGCTTCCCAACTTGGGGGGCCCGAGCGCCGCCTGTAGGCGGTTGTACGTGGGAATCGTGCGGTCCATGGCCCTGTATGGGGCCCCTGTGTGGGCGATGGACATGACGGCCAGCACTCTCGCCATTCTGCGTAAGCCGCAGAGGGCGATGGCCGTCAGAGTCGTCCGCGGGTATCGCACGATTTCCTACAAGGCGGCTTGCGTCCTGGCCGGATCCCCGCCCTGGCACCTAGAGGCGAAAGTACTCGCGTCATTATATCGATGGCGCGAGGAAGAGCGGGCACGGGGCTCGAGGCCGGTGCAGCGGCAGATCGCGCTGCGCCGAGAGGAGCTCCGTCAGGTCTTGGTGGCGGAATGGCGGCAAAGGCTTCTGCGCCCTACCGCCGGCCTCACTACCGTCGAGGTGATCCGGCCAGTACTCGACGACTGGCTCGGGAGAAGGCACGGCTCCCTGTCGTTTAGGGTGACGCAAGTGCTGTCGGGGCATGGCTGCTTCGGCAAGTACCTGCGCCGCATAGACAGGGAGCCGGACGCTCGGTGCCACCACTGCGTCCATTGCGGGGAGGACACGGCGCAACACACGCTCGCCGAGTGTGTAGCTTGGGAGGAGCAGCGCCGTGTCCTCACAAATAAAGTAGGAGGCGATCTGTCGCTGCCGGCCTTAGTGCGGAAGATGGTCGGTAGCGCAGAGTCGTGGGATGTGGTGGTGTCCTTCTGCGAGGACGTGATGTCGCAGAAGGAAACTGCGGAACGGGAAAGGAAGATCTCGACTCCCTTCCCTGGCCGCAAAAGGCGCACCCGGCGCAGGAGAAGGGCGGACAACGCCCTTTTCCGGCCCCCATGAATGGGTCCAGGGGCGAGGGACTTGGGGAAGCCCTCGCCACCCCTACTCGATGGACCCGAGGCGGAGGCGCGCGCGGTGTCGGCGCGCGCCCCTGAGGCGTTACACGGGGTAGTTGAACACCTCACTACCCCGTGCAGGAGACGAGGCCCGGACAGACCGGGCCAGCACTAGTGTGGGGCTGCGGAAGAATTTGGATTCCCGCGGCCCCACGCGCACGTGTGAGGAGACACCGGGGTGGTTTTAGCCGGTAAGAGTCCGGCACGCCCCTCCGCCTTTCCCCAGGCGGAGGTAGTCCATGAGGATTTCCCCCCGTAAAAAAAAAGGTGTGCAGAGATTGTGCTCGTTAAGTAAGTTATGATGAGACCTTACCTCGACTTTTTGTATTATGTAGGAGCCGCTACGCAGGTCTAGAGAAACCAGTATCACTGAGACCTAAAAGATATTTTGTGATCGCTGCTGTGTCTATAGTTCACTGCTAAGCCCTACGTCTTCTATGAGGAGTTGTTTAGCTGTGAGTAATTTCACTTCTTTTGGGCGAAGTACATAGTTTCCCAGATGCGTGCTACGTTTGCGCATTAAGGGTACGCAATTTGTCAGGATGTATAAAGGCGTTTCCTCCTCTAGTGAGCAAAACCGGCACATCTTTAAGCTGCTTAGTCCCAGGATCAACATGTGTTTTTAAGATAACAGTGTCCAGTCAGAGCTCTTACTGAAATGCGCAATTGTTTTTTTACCTTTTTACCTAATCTCAGGGCTTCCGAAGCGAATTTACAATCGAAAGCCCCGATTAAGGAATATAATATATAATAGGACTGTTTTAAGCCTGGTGTATCAGACCAGATCTGAAGTGATTTATTGTGGTAAAGAGGTTCCAGGGTTAATCGGGAGAGGCTTTTTGAGATTCCATAAAATTGCTTGGGTCAAAATTGTGTACTCTTTGAGCGTTCCCGTGCGAGCTTGTCGGCAGATTTATTACCTACAGTACAAAGTGACCCATAACTCGTAGCTAGAGCTACATCCCTAATATGTCTATCTACAACCTTTTCTAATCTCTTGTAAAGAAAGGAAGAAAGGCATATAGATCTAAATGATTTTGGTAAAGCGTAGTAATTTCTGACAGTTTTAGGTATAAATAGAACTTTGAAAATTGTCCATCATTCTGAAATATATCTCCATGCAAAATTTGCTCTGAAGATTTTCACCAGATAAGGAAGAAGGATATCGATACCCCTCTGTAGATGGATGGGCGTTATTCCATACTCCCTACTTGTCTTATATGGTTTAAAGGAGTCCACAGCCCACTGCATCAGGTTTAGCCTTAATATATTTGCAGCCCCATGGCGAGGCTAGAGTCTTATGTGACCCTGGGAAATGGGTTGACGCTAGTAGCTCCAGTGTATCCGTTGCTCTGTTAGTGAAGTTACCATCAGGCTTTTTAAGAAGCCCGATCTGATTAGATTTGGTTTTCGATAGCATTTTGTGTAGTCTTGCACTGTGAGGCAAAGACTCGAATTCCTCGCATAGCTTCTTTTCCTATTAAATAGTTTCCTGGTCTTTTCCTTAAACTCCTTTAGCTTATTGTTCCACCAAGGAGCTTTTCGTTTTGACGTCTTGGTTTTGACGAGACAACTGCCCTCAAAGGCTTCACGGATACATAAGCTTACTGTCCCCGACGCTAACTTTTTTTTGTATAGAGAAGAGGCAAGCGAGCATGCAGCTCACATGATGGTAAGTGACTACCGTCGCCTATGAACAACTGCAAAACCAGGGGAATCGCAGATGCGTTGCCGGCCTTTTAAAAAGGAGTAGGCTTATATAGGTCCGGAAAAATCACTGGTGTTAATCGATTCCACAAGGGAGTTGTGCGAGGAAGAAAACTTCTTTTAAATAACACAGTGGTGGACCGCCAATCATCCAGATGGTATGGATAGTATCGCGAGTTTTGTCGCGATGTCCGATGGTAAAATTGAGGGGCTGGAATTAGTCCGAACGAATCCTCAGAACACTCCACGTGATAGACGCGATAAAATACGCAAAGAGATGTTACATATCTACGCAGTGATAGTGAGTCAAGCCGATCGGAAGGAACTCGGTCGTCGATGACTCAAACCGCTCTGCGCTGGATGCGGTCAAGTGGAAGGAGCTGGCACTGGGGAGCCCCTGCCCAGAGACGGGAACAGTATTCCATGTGAGGTACAACCTGCGCCTTGTAAAGTTGTAAGCAGTGTGCCGGCATGAAATACTGTCCCGCTTCTCTTCCAAGTGACCACGAAACTACACGTCACTCAATATGTCGTCACCAAGGATTGCGATACTGGCTGAGGCAACAAGGGGAGTGCCTTGAAACTGAGGAGATACAACAAAGGAAAGGATAAACGCGCAAGCTTATGTCTTCTTAGGATTGAACTGAACTAGATTTACTCGCCCCCAGTCTGAGATTTTGTCCAACAAATTCTCGACTTCAGACACAAGTTCGTTCCGGTACTCGCCGACGTCTTCTCGAGAAATATCGGCACGTTCGGTGTATAAAGCATCACCAGTGCTCTCTTCCGCATATCAATGAATGTTACTGGTTTGTAGCATACCATTCACTCACAGAATACCAGCGTAAAATAGCAGTTTAACACTGCTGTGTTTCGTATGGTGAGTGTAGAGAACCGGCAACCGGAACCTTTTTACTGCAAAAGAGGCATTCCATCTTAATCCTCACGGGTGACAACGCATCTGCATTTTGATTCGCAAATGAGGATAAATGTAGCACATTGTCTATGGCCCATAGCAACCACTTACCATCAGGTGGACTGTGCGCTCGTTTGTCACCCGATCCTATAAAAAAATACAGAAGGAACAGCGTTGGTGACAGCACGCAGCCTTCTGGAACACCAGCGATAATAGGCTTGTAATCAGAGCATTCACCGTCTACTACGACCTTGACGCTCCGATCTGCAAGAAAACTGGTGATCCAATTGCACAATTTCTCGGGAAGCACACAGGAAGGGGGCTTCGAAAGAAGCGCTTTGCGCCAGACCCGATCGAAGGCCCTTGTTATGTCCAAACTAACGGCCACTATCCACTGTCTCCGCCCATCTATAAGTTAGGTAATCTAAAAGATCACCAGCTAAGCGACCTCGACTGAAACCGTACTGGTGATCACTAATCAGCTGCTTATGCTCAAGCTACCGCATGATCTGGCAGTTAATAATGCTTTCCATTACTTTGGAGAACAAGGAAGTGATAGTAATAGGCCTGTAGTTGGACGGATCTGAGCGGTCGCCTTTTTTAGGGATCGGGCCTAGAGAGTAGAAGTACCAGAAAAGACGAGTTAAAACCGGTCCCAACTCCGGACCACACGTCTTCAGCACAATAGGTGGATTTCCATAACGCCCACTCGACTTGTTGATGTCTAGGGAGAAGAGTGCTTTACGCACCGAGCGCTGTGTAAACAGAAATTCCTGCATGAAGCACTCACAACGAGGGATGGTCGGCGGTGTGTTTCCCCACGTCATCTAGAGTCGATTTGGAAGTAAAAAGAGAGCCTAGCAGATCGGCTTTCTCCTTTGCGTCATGGGCCAGTGAGTCGTCCACTCTGTACAGAAATGGCAGAGCTGGCTGACAGAAGTTCCCTTGGACAGCCTTGGCGAGAGACCAGAATGCACGTGTTTCCGATAGAAGCTGAACTAGTTTCTCGCCAATTCTGCCGATGTGCTCTGACTTTGCCTTGGCAATGACTTTTTGAAGGACCTGGAGGCTGAATTATACTTCTATTTAAGAGCGCTGGTGTTTACATTGCTGAACGTTGATGCGTCAGCCCAAGCCCGGTAGCACTCCTGCTTATAGCGTGATGCAATTTTACAGAAGTGACCAAAGCATAACTCCAGCCCTTCAATCGTTTTAATGCTTTTAGGAAACAATTCCAAATTCCTCGTAGGCTTTCTCTGTAATAATCCCAGGAGGTCGCCTTTAGATCCATAATAGCAACAGTTTCATAAGTTGGTGATACAGTAATCAAAAACTTAATGGGTCTGTAATCAGACATCGAGCTGTCACTACTAACATACTAGTCAGTTATCCGCCTGAAAATGTTATTGCTAGCAAAGATTATATCTAAAACTTCCTGCCTAGCACGCGTTACAAAGGTTGGTGTACACCCTAAGTTTAGGCTTACCAGGCGATTGGATATAAGAAAGTTGAAAAGTAACTCACCTCTTTTGTTGGTGTTAGTGCTTCCCCATGCTGTGTCGTGAGCATTATCATCACATACCACCACAAGTTCGCCGTTGTGCTTACGGGCAAACTCCGCCACTCACTTTAACTCGATGGTAGGATCTGGGTTCTCTCCGGGAAGATAGGCTGAGTAAGTGATTACTATGGCCCGTGTACATTCCTTAAGATTTATAAAGATTGTAACCAGGTCATCATCTCGTCCCTGGAAGAACTAAAAGTTCAATATTTTTATTGTCGATTATACAAGCTCAGCCTTTAGTATTTACTAAGATCTTACAGGCAGCTGTAAATCCCAGAACTTGACCGTTGGTCACCCTAGGCTCTTGTATGAGGGCGAAGTCGATGTTGTCTTCAACGAAGCAAACCTCCACCACGGCTGAATACGAACACGGAGCTGGTGGTGGTGAATATTTGCCTGGAGGACCTACGTCTTATCCGTGGGGTTTGCCATTTATGGGCGTGGAGGGAGGTCAGGTATTGCTTTTGCCTGCTTAAGACAAAGACGTCTTTTACTGGCACTCTTGACCTCCGCCGTACTTTATAGGAATCCCATCCCCTTACCCTGGCCGTCACCAGCGGAATTAACACCTTGGGTCTTAGCCATTCTCGCTGATGGCGTTACAGTCTCACCCCTCGAAGTGGAGGGCTGGAGGGACTGGAGTTGAGGCGTTTCAGGCTCCATTGCCACATCAGAGCCTCCCCTGACCTTAAAAGTTATCATCTTAAAGCCAAGGACAGCTCTGCTGCCCGCCGCCCGGAGAGCCTCCGCCGATGGATCGTCGAGAGAAAATGTTACTAGGAACCCACTCTCCTCGTCCCTACGGTTGAGGATTTTCCAGAGCTGAGTATGGAGACCTTCATTTTGTGCCCTCAACAGCACAGCCGCCCCCTCTGAACAGTCAGCTTTGCGGCGGGGTAGAATTGTGATGCCCAGCTGAGGCTTAGGCAGTTCGCTCTTGGGTATTATTGAGAGCTATGCCTTCGGTCAGGGTTTCAGTTTTCCGATCTCACCTATAAGGCTTGCCTTATTCAGGCACTTTATCAGAAGCCAACCCGGCTTGTGGGTGAAACTCGAAACTTTGGTCCCATTTCCGGCTGCTCTCCACAGACCATCTTAGCAATAGGCCTCCCTGGTTCGTTTCCGACTGTGGTTTCGCTGCAGACTTGCCCTCCACTTCTCGGCTCGTCCCAGGTTAGCGCGTAGGGTTACAGGTTGTTGGTAAGACTAAAAGAGCCTCTTAAAGCCTACACTCATTTCCATTAAAGGAGAGTTTATTATGTTCAAATATCGATCTTCGTCCATTTTGGTCCCTCAATTAGCTAGGGAAAAATTCGGTCACCCCCGGCAGTCTACGTGGTAGAGCCACGTTGCAGCTATATTAGTAGTATAATTGTAGCACGAATGGGTTGGCTCGACCGGGGAAGGACCTCGATCTCACAGAATACCAGTGTAAAATGGCAGCTTGACAGCTTGTTGAATATGGTGAGTGTAGAGAACTGGAGACCCATTTTACTGGAAAAGTGGCCTTCCGTCTTAGTCTTCACGGGTGACGACGCATCTGCATTTATATTTTTTATTGAAGGTAAATGTAGATGTCTATGGGTCACAGCAACCACTTACCATCAGGTGGACTGTGTGCCCGTTTGTCACCCTATTCTATATAAAAAAGATGCCGGGGAAAGGGCTAAAATACTACCTGAATCAACCTGGTCTCGGGTAGGCATCGATTGCGACTGGACTCCCCCCCCCCTACCCAGCTATGCATCCACCGGCACGTTACGCTTAACACCTTAGATTAGGTTAAGATAGAAAAAAGAGGGGGTGGGATAAAAAGAAAAGAAAATGAGGATCGTCAGAGTGTTTCTCTTATGTATTGAATCAGACCGAATAACAGGTGACAACCACGTGAATGAAAAACTCCTCAGACTTGCCCTGTGGATCAACACGACCTGCGCTCTCCCCCAGAGCTATTCGCCAAACTGCTCGCTGAGCAACAGTTCAGGTCAGGAGAGCAGAATAGATGTTAATCTAGTTCTACTGATAATGTGAATATGTGAGGATTAGGAGTAGACTTACCCCCGCCAGACTTGAAGGTTTACTTCGGTGAATGCTACTAGAACACCTCGAAGAGTAGAAATAGTAATAGTTGTGCTGAGTTTGGGCTCGTTTCGTTAGTTATGATGAGACCTTATCTTGGAGCAGGGGCGGATTATCCTTATGCCAAACTAGGCACGTGCCTAGGGGCGCGCGCAAGTTTTTAAATGAAAAAAAATCGTCGTATTTGATTACTTCTAAATCGCTCTTACTCTCTCTCTCTCTATGACCCCCTGTTAATGGTAATCGTATCCTTATTATTTGGAAATTATTAAACTATATTATAAATTATAATATAGAATATTTGCAAAATGAGTTTATATAATTTATAATAGATATTATATAGCCCCTAGAATGGTGCCGATGAGGTACTAGGCTAGCCTAGGGCGCAGTCGACATTTAATCCGCCTCTGCCTCCGGACTTGATAGAGTGACCTGAAAGAGTACTTCGATGAATGCTACTGTAACTCCTCTAAGAATAGAACTAGGTGGTACTTTAAAAAAATTAGGTATAATCATGTTATACCATTTTTTTAATGTGCGCGAGGCATGCACTATTGGATTTACTAATAGTTTTTTTTTTATCATTTATCGATTTTTTTGCTCAAAGTTTAGTTTTCCTTAAATTTTTTAATATGCCATGCCTAATAATAACGCTCATAAAACACTTTAATTTTTGATATTTTTATGTCACAAAATACCTTATTTATCTCGTGTGTAGTAACTTTTTACTCATGGTATTGCATCAGTGATGTTACTCACATATCATACTCTTATTCCAATTCTAATGGATTAGTGTTTACCTCTCATATCATTTGCAAGCAATTTTTTACCTATTCTATATATCCTATTATACGTGGTAGAGACATGCTGCAGCTATATTAATAGTATAGTTGTAGCACGAATGGGTCGGCTCGACCGGGGAAGGACCACGCTCTCATAAATTACGAGCGTGAAATAGCAGCTTAATGCTGCTGTGTTTCGTATGGTGAATGTTGAGAACCGGAGACCATTTTTACTGGAAAAGAGGCATTTTATCATAGTCCTCACGGGTGACAATGCATCTGCATTTTAATTCTCAAACGAATATAAATGTAGATGTCTATGGGACACAGCAACCACTTAGCATCAGGTGGACTGTGTGCTTGCTTGTCACCCTTATTCTATATTCGTCTTTTATATAATATAATGAAATTTCTATGTCATTAATGTCCAAAGTAAACTTAAAAATTGCTTAAAAGTTTGTAACTTTTAACTCAAACTCAAACTCAAACATTTATTGCTGAACCATAATGTGCACAAGATGTTATAAAATAATGTAAGACCAGTCCATAAACTCTGTTGGGCACGCAATTTAGGGGCTAGGGAGAGGTTTATTGAAATAGAATTCAATTTCAATGAGTGATCATTTGGTATAACCTATATATGTATTATTTATTAAATATTCATTAGTACTTTAGTAACATTTATTAGTTAGAAACTGTTTTAAATCTATATTTACTATAATCCCGATTAATTTCTTTTGAAGGGTGAATAGAGAGACTGCATCCGTGCAAAAAATAGGCCTATGGAACTGCGGACTTTTTTTAGATGAAAGAAAGATCTACATTTTTGTAGAACATTGCATTTACGTATCACTAACAATTTCGCCAGCGCAAAGCGGATAAATCATTTTGGAAGCGCTTTTTCATCTGATTTGCTAAACAAAAATCAAAATATATGGCTAGCTGAGAGGTGCAGCCTAATGCTAGATAGCCTATACTATTCCTCATGAATTTGACTATAATATGCAAAAATAATTTTTCAGATCAGTTTTTTTAGATCCGCAGATTATTGTGTTTAAAAAAAAATAACAAAAAACTCTTCTGCTTTATTATATTAGTATAGTTGAGGCAATTTATGGGGGAGGCCTATATTCAGCAGCGGACATAATTAGGCTGTAACGGTAACGAGTACCCAAAACGGGCGGTCCTATATAAATAGCATTATTCATCATCCATACACTGTTCGCCTCAAAACCAAAATCAGAACAAAATTATGTGTTGCATTTTAAATGATTAGCAGATTATCATCATTTTTTTATAGTGAACTAGCATTAGAAACCTCTTATTACAAAAATAAGTATAAGATTTTGTGGTTTTTTTTTTATAGGAGAGGGGGCAAACGAGCATGCGGCTCACCTGATGGTAAGTGACTACCGCCGCCCAAGAACAACTGCAACACCAGGGTATTCGCAGATGCGTTGCCGGCCTTTTAAAAAGGAGTACGCTCTTTTCTTGAAGGTCCCTAAGTCGTATCGGTTCGGAAAAATCGCTGATGGTAATCGATTCCACAAGGAGGTCGTGCGAGGAAGAAAACATCTTCTAAATCGCACAGTGGTGGACCGCCAATCATCCAGATGGTGTGGATGGTATCGGGAGTTCTGCCACGTTGTGCGTTCGTGAAATTTGGCGGCTGGGATTAATCCGAACAATTCCTCAGAGCACTCCCCATGGTAGATGCGAAAGAAAATGCAAAGGGATGCAACATCTCTTCGCCGTGCCAATGAATCGAGCCGATCGCAAAGGGCTCGGTTGTCGACGATTCGAGCAGCTCTGCGTTGGATGCGGTCAAGTGTAAGGAGCTGGCACTGGGGAGCCCCTGCCCAGAGATGGGAACAGTATTCCATGTGAGGTCGAACTTGCGCCTTGTAAAGTTGCAGGCGGTGTGCCGGCATGAAATACTGTCCCGCTCTGCTGAGCACGCCGAGCTTTTTAGAGGCCAATTTGGCCTTCCCTTCCAAGTGACCACGAAACTGCACGTCACTCGATATGTCGACTCCGAGGATACCGATACTGGCTGAGGCAAGTAGGGGAGTGCCTTGAAACTGAGGAGATACGACAAAGGGATTCTTTTTAGCGGTAAACGCGCAAACTTGTGTCTTCTGAGGATTAAACTGGACTAGATTTAGTCGCCCCCAATCCGAGACTTTGCTCAGCAAAGACTCGACTTCAGACACAAGTTTGTTCCGGTACTCAGCGACGATTTCCCGAGAAATATTGGCACGGCCGGTGTATAGAGCATCACCAGTGCTGTCATCCGCATAGCAATGAATATTACCAGTTAGCAACATATCATTGATATGCAGAAGAAACAGCGTTGGTGATAGCACACAGCCTTGTGGAACACCAGCGTTAATAGGCTTGTAGTCAGAGCATGCACCGTCTACAACGACCTTGATGCTCCGATCTGCAAGGAAGCTGGTGATCCAATTGTACAATTTCTCGGGAAGCCCATAGGAAGGGAGCTTCGAAAGAAGCGCTTTGTGCCAAACCCGATCGAAGGCCTTCGCAATGTCCAGACTAACGGCCAACGCCTCCCCCTTGGACTCTACTGCCTCCGCCCATCTATGGGTCAGGTAGACCAGAAGATCACCAGCTGATCGACCCCGACGAAAACCGTATTGGCGGTCACTAATCAGCTGGTGATCCTCAAGGTACCGGATGAGCTGGCAGTTAATAATGGATTCCATTATTTTGGAGAACAAGGAGGTGATCGCGATAGGCCTATAGTTGGATGGGTCTGAGCGGTCGCCTTTTTTAGGGATCGGGTGGACAAAAGCTGTCTTCCATGAATTCGGGACTACGCCTTGGGAGTAGGAGTACCGGAAAAGACGCGTTAGGACCGGTGCCAACTCCGGAGCACACGTCCTCAGCACAATTAGGGGGATTCCGTCAGGCCCACTCGACTTCTGGATGTCCACGGAGAGCAGTGCTTTGCGAACCGAGCGCTGTGAGAACAGCACATCCGACATGGAGCACTCACACCGCGGGATGGTCGGCGGTGTTTTCCCCCCGTCATCAAGAGTCGAATTGGACGCAAAAAGGGAGACTAAAAGGCCGGCTTTGTCTTTTGCGTCATGGGCCAGTGAGTCATCCTCCCTGTGCAGAGATGGTAGTGATGGCTTACAGAAATTCCCTTGGACAGCCTTGGCGAGAGAACAGAATGCACGGGTTCCCGAAGGAAGGCGAACTAGTTTCTCGCCAATTCTGCCTATGTGCTCTGACTTTGCCTTGGCAATAACTCTTTTGAAGGACCTGGAGGCGAAGTTATACTTCTTTTTAAGTGTGCTGGTGTTTACATCCTGAGTCGCCGAAGCCGCAGCCCAGGCTTGATAACACTCCTGCTTACTGCGTAATGAAGTCTTACAAGAGCGACCAAACCAAGGCTGAGATCTGCCTCCGATGGGTACCACAGATGATGGTATAAATAGTTCCATTCCCTGTAGCACCACATCAGTGACAGAGTCAGCAACAGCGCTGGGATCGTCCGGCGAGAAGCAAACCCGCCCCCATGGGTAGGATGCAAAGAAAGACCGCATTCCGTCCCAATCCGCCGACCTGTAATGCCAAACACGGCGGCAACCTGCAGAACGCAACCGCGAAGGGAGCGTGAGTGGCACCACACTCCGGATCAGACAATGGTCCGAAGAGCCGAGAGGGGTATCGACGGAAACCTGATATCCGTCCGGATGAGAGGTCAGCAGAAGGTCCAACAGGGAAGGTGTATGATCCTCCACATCTGGAATCCGCGTAGGCGAAGTAACCAGTTGTGTCAGACCATATGCCAAGGCAAAGTCATAAACAGATCTCCCCGCATGATCGGTTAGACGTGAACCGAGCCATTCGGCATGGTGGGCGTTAAAATCGCCAAGGATCACGATCTCTGCGGATGGGACCTGTTGTAGCAAGGAATCTGTAGCCATTTGGACGTGGTCGATGAGTCGGTCTGTTTCTGCATTACCGCTATGGGACCTATAGAGGCACGTGTAGACGCGCGGATGGTCGTCGCTGTCTACGCGTAGCCAAAGGATGGACAGGTCCGAACCTTCAAGACTGCCGAGGCGTCGAGAACAGATGTCCTCTCTGACATACACGCAAACTCCAGCCCGAGGCACAAAGGAATGCTCCAATTTGTACCCCGGGTAGGAGAGATACGAAATATCAGCCGGAGAGGAAACCTGCGTCTCTGTCAGAAAGGGCAAGGCCGGCTTCGCCGTCTCGAGATGGTAGTGGACGGCGTTTAGGTTAGAGTTAAATCCCCTGATGTTGCAGAAATTCACGGATAGCGTGGCAGGGGTCGCCTTGGTGTTCTTGCTCAGTTTGCCCCTAGCAGTTATGCTTTTGAGCGGAATTTTGCCCCCCTCAGAATACGCGGGGCAGCCTGAGCACCCACGCTCAGGATCGGAATAACATGGTCGTGGATGCTCAGCGAGGGATTCTCCAGGGGTACTGGTACCCTCCTGGGGTAGTTCATCGTGTAATTCCGCTACCATGTTGATGGGGGGGGGGGGGAATTGGGCCTCCGGCCACCTGCACTCACCAGACGAAACGCAGAAGCAGAGCTTCTACTTCACGCCGGTATTCTGTGAGGTCTCGGTACCAACCCGGCTCGAGCCGGCCCATACATGCAACAGCAAAAACTGCTGCGTGGCTCTACCACCGTTAATTAATAATGGTTATAATTGAACAGTGAATGTTATATTTTTTCATAGCTCTGGGTGGTATTTGAGATATTAGTAGGTATCGAGATATATAAGAATAATATTATATACATAACTATGTAGTTTCTAAGTGGATATTTATGCAGATTTTGTTGTAAATACCAAGTTAACGGCAATATAAAAAATTAAATCCTAGGTACTTCCTTAGCATTAGTTTTGACTTGTTAATGTAATTAATATAAATGTAAATGTAAATATCAGTATATATTTTATAAGCAGATATTTATATATGTTTCATAGGCATATACCCATCTAAATGTAAGTATTAAGATTTACCGATTAGATAGATAGAAGTTATTATTAATAGGTAGATATCTAATAACATTGAATCTATACATATAGCAATCTGTAGAAAATCCAATATTTTCCAGAAAAAACAAGTCTAGGGGACTAAACAAAGGGTATTGAATCCAAATTAGTGGCTTTTCGAATTTTGTCAGTCTGTCTGCATAATCACGATTCACGCAAAAAGTAGTGAAAAGATTTCCATGAAATTTTGTATGTAGGTAGTTAGGGACCCCGGGCAACTTATAGGCTTAATTTAATTAACACATTTATTAACAATACAAGATATTACGAGGGCCGTCTTTAAAACGTATGTACGTATTGTAATCCGAATGAATGATAGGGTAAAAATTGTGTAGTAAGACAAGAGTATGCCTTGCAAGAGGTTGTTAAGAACGTATTTGTTGATTCGGCTCGACAGGGTAGGACCACGGTCTCACAGAATACCAGAGAATACCAGCGTAAAATAGCAGCTTAATGCCGCTGTGCTTCGTATGGTGAGTGTAGTGAACCGAATACCCTTTTTACTGGAAACGAGCTATTACATCTTAGTACTCAGGAGTAACAACGCATCTACCTTTTGATTCTTAATTGTGGATAAACGTAGATGTCTATGGGTTACAGTATCCTCTTACCAGCTAGTCTGTGCACATTGGAAGGGACAATATTGACTCTCTGAAGTTTGTCAAAGTTAAAATTCTCTTACAGCAAAGTATTGTTAACCATGTAGTGGCGGTGTAAGAATATTCACTGTCCCATTACGACTCGTAATAGGTGGCAGAGGAAACGCAGCGTTTGTCACCCGTATTCTATAAAAAATGATTAAGAAAAGAAACCTTTTATGATTTGGACAAGTAAAAGGAATGAATGAGAAAAGAATGACTAAGTTAAAGAAGTGAGTAGTTGAGTCACAAGGCATGCCCTTAACGGAAGCTCAATGGCCAATTTGAGGATATACTACAAAATGAGCCCAAATACGATTACTTTTAACCAACGAGCAGGTATGCTTAGTTATATGACTCATCCATAGAAGCGAGATAGGTGTGTCAGGATTGTGGCTTGTGCCAAATGGAAGTCCATGGTCACCGCATAACCCTCTGTATAACGGGCGTGAATGTTTATATTATGTTATGTTAAAATAACAAAGGCGTGTGAGAAAGAACACACATCAGATTTCTCCATGTGCCAGTTTTGTGTATTTTTAATCATAAAATTCAATATAATTTTACTTTTACCCATATCTTAGCGAAAATAATAGAATTATGTGCTTTACGTGTGAAACGTTAAGATATAACGTGTGTAAATATTTCATGTTCATAATGACGTCGTTATCATCACGTTACTTAAAGTCAAATTTATTAAAAAATGTTTTAGCTTCTTTATTCAAGAGTGTGCCTCGTCTACATTTTACCTTTATCGTTTTACTTAGCCCATTTTTTTATGCAGATCGCCAATTTTTTACGAGCCAAATTCGACATTACATAAGACCCCATTGGCTGAGTACTCTACGGCATCCCACTATCTACGATTTTACTTACGATTTATTGGCGTCCTCGCATAAATTTAGTACTACGTGGACGAAAAAGTCTGATACGAATTCAGAATTATGAGCGCTTATTTAATTTTGAATTATTTTCTTGAACGATAAAAATTAAAGAATCTATCGTGATCGTAATCGAAACCAATGTGGTGAATGTTGTTTATATAAGGGAATACTACATTCTTCCTTTGTTATAGAAAAAAAAAACATTAATACAAACATAATTTTATATAAAACAAATTTGTAATTTATTCTAATAATTTAAAAATGTAATTAATTTCTCTACACTTAGGAAAATGTTGAGAGTTGATTGAGTGAACCAAATTTGAAAATTGTGTTTCTTTCGTCTTAATTTAACCAATAACTACGGTAAATCCTATATAATATACATTATTTTTGGTGTGTCTGTTAATGATTTTATGAATTCTGAACGACTTGATTGATTATATTCGCAAATATAATAAAATATTATACATTTTATTGTAGAGTCAATGGTTCATAACTATGCTAGGGTCAGATAGCTTTCGTTTTAGTCAAGTTTAACTCAACAACAGTCATACAGCCAGTCTGTCTGTCGTTCCGGGTGAAATTTAGTAATTGATTTTAAAATAACTTCTCGATGAGGTAGAAACTTAAAATTTTGAATATAGCTTAAATTCGGATGACAATACAAGAATATGATATAAAACGAGGTATATTAAAAATATTTAATACAAAACAAAAAAAAATCATTTGTTTAGTTTTAATGTAAAACTTTCTCTTCAAGTACCAAGCTTACATACCTAGCATGCCCTACTGATTAATGTACGAAGACTTTACGACCAAATGTTTTTTACGACCTATTTAATTGCACACTAATTTTATCAACAACTATTTTTATTATTTAGGTAGTAAGGATCCTTTTCTGCCTTGGAGCGGGTCGGATTAGAAACCACATTTATAATTATTCCTGCCACAAAGTAGCGGAGCTTACACTGTTGTGTTACAATCGGAATGGTATAGACAGCCAGAATAATAACAGGCTATGAAACATTTCATCATAGACCTCAGAGGTGACAACGCATCTGTAGCCTTCTATGTTTAATGTTTTTTATAGAATAAGGTTGACAAGCGAGCACACAGTCCATCTGATGGTAAGTGGCTGCTGTAGCCCATAGACATCTACATCTACCCTCGTTTGCGAATCAAAATGCCGATACGTTGACAGCCGTGAGGACTATGATGGAATGCATATTTTCCAGTAAAAAGGGTATCCGGTTCTATACACTCACCATACGAAGCACAGCAGCATTAAGCTGCTATTTGATGCTGGTATTCTCTGAGAGCTTGGTCCTTCCCCGGTTAAGCCGACCCATTCGTGCTATAACTATACAATTAATATAGCTGCAGCATGGCTCTACCACGTTTAAAACTTTTTAGTTGTTAGTTGCAGGTGTCTATGAACTCTGCCTAACCCGAACGGGTTCCCGTCTTGTCATGACTGGAGATCTTAGAAGCTGTAGCTTGGTCACCCAAAGTGAAAAAAATGGATTGCCTAGTCCACTCCGGATAGGTGTCCCCTTCTACTTCCCGTGGCGGGAAGTTTGTCCTCTTTCCACTTCTCCTTGCAGTCAAAGTGAAGTCGCGGAGGAAGGGGAATGTTGGCATGACGATGCGTCACTCGCCTTATCGGCAACTCTGGCGGGGCTGTACCGTTAATGCGATGGTGGTGGGGCCACGGGCGAAAGAAGTCTCCGATCTCCCCACCTTCCGTAGCCGAAAGTTGGTTGGCGAGAAAGCCATGTCCAGATCCGCCGCTGGGATCAGGAAAGCCGGTGCTTACGAGTACTTGGTTTTTACTCGCCTCATAGCCTCTGCGTGTCGGGCTCGGAGGCATCCGTTGCGCAGGAAAAGTAAGAGGCCATGGAGAGAGGCGCGCGTTGTGTTTCTGGTGAATATAAAATTACAATATAATAAAAATTAAGTCACCTAACCCACTTCATTCTGTGTGTGTTGTAAGAGATGAAAATAGTACATATTTCAGTAAATAGCAATAAAAATATCCCATGTTAATATAAAAAAAATACTATTACCACAATAAACAAAAGCAATTGAAGCTGTAACATGTATGGAGACGCAATACTCTCCTAACACTGAAGCCTTTCTTCCTTCTTCTTAGAACATGCCTATAATTGTTTACTATGAATAAACAGTAATTCACAGTTAGCATTGTAGCATTAGTTCTGAACTGAAAATTAGACGAGGAACTTTTCGAAAAAATAGATTTACGATAATATATTATAACATTGTAGGAAACATTACAAAAATCATATTTAACATGGATGCATTAAACTACAAAGGAACTATACGGTACAAGTAATTAATTATTAAAAAGACTGATTCAGAATTAATTTAACTTATTTATATTTCATGCACAAATTGTGTATTTTTAGTCACGAAGTTCTGACAGTTCATGCCCGCCTCACATATTTTATGCAGGAGTGTTAAAGTCCGTGTTAGCCGTGCAATTATATGAAATCGTTTGAGATATTATGATCTGTTAAAATCATCTTCCTTCAGTTCGAGTAACGAAATCTTTTTCAGTGCCTAGAATACACAATGCAGTGGATGATATGAATGACAAGATCGTGAAAACTATCCATGTGGTCGGAGCTAAGTTGTGCAAGATCCGCCGCAGAAGAACACAAAATCTCTCCAATCACACCCTTAATTTAATGGCTATTCGACGGAAATGAAGCTGCAGTCTTTAACAGATTTGACAGCATACAGGCAACTGAACAGACAGATCCTATGTTCCAGGGATGTCTATGTTCAGCAGTGGACTTATGAAGGGCTGTAATGATGATGATGATGATAGGAGAGAATGAGATAGAATATATACTAATATAATAAGCGAAGAGGTATTTGTTTGTTTAAATACGCTAATCTCTGGAACTACCAGTCATATTTAATATATTTTTTTATATATGCTGACCAGATTCACGAAAAATAGTTATAGGCTATCTAGCATTAGGCTTCACCTCTGAGCTAGCCTTAAATATTGATTTTTGTTAAACAGGTCGGAAGAAAAAGCGCTCCCGAACTCCGCGTGCTTTATCGTAGTGGTTAGTGGTAAGTACTATGTTGTCCAAAATGAAGAATTTTCTTCATCTAAGTCCGCAATACAACATATTATGTAACAATACCGCATAACAATATAGACAATATATAATAGGTCTGTTTCTTATACATAAGCCAAAATAAGGTATTTTGTATACACATAAATAAAATATTGATAATACATAAAATATTGAAAATTAAAAAGTGGTTTATGAGCGTTATTATTAGACATATCATATTAATCCTAATGAATGAAAGTTACTTCATCATCAAGAAAATTTTTCGAAGATAAACTTCGCTCTTTATAGGATGTTATTTGGATGCAAACTTTAAGAGATAATGAAAAATTAATATAATTCACCCGATGAGAAACGAGAGCGAGGCTCAGAGTGTGATAAACATGATCAGCTATCCCGGTCCCGGGTAAAGATTTCCTACTATCCCGGTCTCCTCTGTGTGCGATGCTTCACAGATGGTTAATATAACTTTTAACTGTAAAACAAAAAATTACACATTTATTATCGAATAAATAAAATTAATTATCTATAATATAAAAATGAATCGCTGAATGTGTTGCTAAGCGCAAATCTCGAGAGGAGCTGAACCGATTTCGCTAATTCTTTTTTATAATATTCCTTGAAGTACGAAGATGGTCGTTACAGAGAGAAAAATTTAAAAAATTGCCTGAAAAAGTCTAAAAACAACACTTCTATTCTATAATTCTATAATACTTAAAAGTCGATTTGAAATTTAATACCATACCATAAAGTTTAAGTGTTAGTGAGGGGTTCCGGGAAGGCAAAGCAATTGAGTGACGTTAGTGTCGTATAAATATTAATGTCAATATTTATACACACTGGCAAACAGCTGATGTTATAAGGAGTAACTTGGGCTGCTTTTCTTTAAAGGTTCCGCGAAAAATAACTCCAAGCGGGCGAAGTCACGGGGAACAGCTAGTATTAAATAAAATTATCATATCAAAGACATTCTCTTACCAATCCACGATTTCATGTTGTACCGTTTTCTTTGAAATTCATCGTATTAGGCCATCTAGTCTCTATTTTACCGACCACCTTGAGAGTCCATTTTGTTCTATAAAATTATTTTACTTATATTATGAAGTTGGTGTCACTATTACAAAGCAATTTAAGTCGAAAGAAAATATTATTGTGATTTAAAACACTAAAATTAAAGCCCAACATGTCTAAAATAAGGATTGTAATGTGGCGGCGCTGTCGTCGCGCTACAAGCGAAACACATCGAAGCCTAAATCGCACTAACAAAGTTCCGAAGTTAAAGCAGCATATATAGAATAGCTCCGGACTACCACTCGGAGCGTTGGCCGCTCCCCGGGCAGCACACCCTGCCCAGCGGGAGATCTCCCATTTTCCTTCCACCCGCCACATTGGTGACCAACCGACGTGATATGAACACGCAACCAACAACCTTCGGAAACTACAACTTCAAAACCTTCATCATCCTCAAGTATCCCATTCATTCGCTCCCGAGCAGATATTGTCTGCAGCCTTCACTAGCTTTACTGAGGTTCATCGCAGCACTGGAATAATAATGCTTCCTATTCCTTCAAGCTACTCTCTGCGCTACAGTGTTCGGCACGGCTCTGAGCCTTACTGCTCGCCTCTGCTTCACGGCACTCTCGCAGATTACTTGCCGTCTTATCGACTCACCGCAGACAACAAGGCGATCCCTGGCACTTACTCCGGCTTATCGTTCTCACCGGCATCACTTGCAAGTGCGTAGTATGACATGCATTACACACAGGCATATCGTTCGCACCGGCGTCACTTGCCCTTACACACACAGCAGGCATTCCCCACCGGCATTAAGGACGCACCGGCAATCGGACTGCACTATCGACCTCCGGTCTGAGCAGGGGGGTGATTTGGTGGCGCTGTCGTGGCGCCACAAGCGAAACACATCGAAGCCTAAATCGCACTAACAAAGTTCCGCAGTTAAAGCAGCATATATAGAATAGCTCCAAACTACCAATCGGAGCGAGCATTAGTCTCCCTGGGCAGAACACCTTGCCCGGCGGGAGATCTCCCCTTTTCCTTCCACCAGCCACAGTAACATTTATTTTGCTATAAAATTAAACATTTATTTATATTTTATGGCGCACTTATGTTTGAAAGTTATCAAATTAAATAAATCATTTATTGTGTAATGTTTTTGTTGTTATTTCATATTTCATTTCGTTTAAAAAGGTTTCACTTCTAACGCGTGCGAACTGCACACAATTTTTTTTATATGAGTCCATCTTGCTAGAAATCACCATGTTACCTATTTTTATAGTCTAACATCATTGCCAGCAGCATCATTGCATCACTGCTGGCCGTATGAGGAAGCTCAAAGTCGCTCAGCGAGCTATGTGAGAGGGCTATGCTCGGGCTGTCTCTGCGTGATAAACTTAGAAATGAGGAAATCCGCAGTAGAACCAGAGTAACCGACATAGCCCAACGGATTAGTAAGCTGAAGTGGCAGTGGGCCGGCCATATAGCTCGAAGAACCGACAACCTATGGGTAAGAAAGGTTCTCGAGTGGCAGCCTCGTACCAGTACGCGAAGTGTAGGGCGACTCCCCACTAGATGGAGTGACGACCTGGTGAGACATGCTGGAAGTTAATGAATGCAGGTGGCTCAGGACCGTGCTTTGTGGCATTCCTTGGGGAGGCCTATGTTCAGCAGTGGACTTTTGAAGGGCTGTAATGATGATGATGAACATCATTGCGCTTACTGGTCTGAAGGATAAAGAGAATCAGTATAATTACAGGCTGTAAGACATTCAATCTTATTCTTCAGGGGTGACAACGCATCAAATATGGCTACAATTGCGGCATCCGCATGCTTCTTTAATTAAAATTAGTTCTAGGTGATAATGGATGGGTACTGCACACACTATCCAAAACCAATTACACACTTGAGATGATTTTAGTACTTGACTCAGACCTCACGCCAGTCATATTCCATCTGGGCCAGCCTAGAATTGAGGCCCATTACTCTAAAACTGTCGTGGACTGATGTAAACTCAAGTCTACAAACTGCCAGCATTTAGATACAATTCCAGACGAAATAGACTGGCTGCAAGAAGCCAATACGATGATTAGCGCTCTATCGGTCCACCTTACTTCAGTTATAAATTAAAAAGAATGCTGACGCCTTACGTCAGTTACGTTTCGTGTGTCGAGCAATTAACACCAGCTTCCAGGAGATATTCGACAGCTTATTAAAGAGAAAACCGCGGCCCGGTGGCTGAGTCTGATGAAGCTGTAAAAGCAAACTGGCTAACAGCACTAACTTCACAAGTGAAGGAGGGAAATGTAAACAGCATCTTCCTGATAACAACTCAAAATGATAAGCAATACTTATTTACCAACCCGCCTGCCAAACGTGGCAACTATGATAATATCCCTCCCATAGTCTCAATAAGAGAAAGGCCTATGTTCAGACTCTGTAGGCTATAGATGGATGGACGTATTTCATTATATTAACATTTTTAAACCATGAAATATCATAATTTGAATAGAAAGTTTTCAACGAAGAGGCTATTTCCAAGTGCCTTAAAAGTAAGTGTTTTGAATACATATGCCTACATATTATTTGGTCGCTTTAAGTTTCATAACGCGATGCTCAATTACTGAAAAGATGTCACATTAAAGTTTAATTAAAATTCTACACTCTGCTCTATTAATGAATTAATTATTTATGATAGTCGCTTAAAAATAAATGCTGCATTTAAGTTCATTTATATTTAGTATTTATATAAGCTAGACATATTAAAATTTTCTACCCTATGAAGTGATGTCTTAAAGTATATTTTAGTTACTATGTATATATGTATAATATTTCGAAAGTAATGTATGTATTGTATATACATTTACGAGTATGTTTATATGCTAGTTTCTATGACCAGCCTCATCATTGATCATTACAGCCCTTCACAAGTCTACTGCTGAACATGGACCTTCCCCAAGGTATGCCACATAGCACGGTCCTCAGCCACCTGCATGTATAGTCTTCCTGCATGTCTAACCAGATCATCACTCCATCTAGTGAGGGGTTGCCCTAATCTCCGTCTACCGGTACGAGGCTGCCACTCGAGAACCTTTTTCCCCATCATTTGTCGGTTATTCGAGCTATATGGCCAACTTGTTGCCACTTCAGCTTGCTATTCCGTTGGTCTATGTTGGTTACTGTGGATATGCTCATTTCTAAGCTTATCACGCAGAGAAACCGCGAGAATAACCCTCTCCATAGCTCGCTGTGCAACCTTGAGCTTCCTCATATGGCCAGCACTGAAAGACCACGTCTCCTCCGATCCATAAGTCATCACTGGTAACATTCACCGATTGTACGATCTCGTTTTCAAGTTTCGGAGTATACCTAATGAGAAAATTTGTCATAATTTTAAGAACGCAGCCCATCCGAGTTGAATCCATCCATTGACTTCTCGGTTGAAGTTGGACTTACCTAGTCGGACTATTTGTCCCACGTAAACATACTCTTTAACAACCTCGAGCTTAGTGCTCCCAAGAACTACAAGCACAGATGCGCCATCGAGGTTACACATGATCTCTGTTTTGTCCATGTTCATCTAAAGTCCTATTCGTTTCCAGGCACTATTACAGTAATTGAGCATAGATATTTGGTCCTCCAGTGATTCTGCCATAAGGACTATATCGTCTGTAAATCGAAGGTGAATGATGACTCGCCATTTAATACCGCATCCGTACGAAGTCGATGGATGCAGGTGGCTAAGGAACGTGCTTTGTGGCATTCTTTGGGGGAGGCCTATGTTCAGCAGCGGATTTGAAAAGGGATGTAATTATGATGATGATGATTATTATTATTATTATTATTATTCATTTTAACTCGTCTGTCTGTAGTCCACTGTTGAACATAACCCACCCTCCCATACATTTCCTCAAAATTTGTAATAGTTTCCACGCTTGGCAGGTAGTTTGGAAATCATAGTAGTTTGTATACGTGGTAGAGCCATGCTGCAGCTATATTAGTACGAGTAGTATAGTTGTAGCACGAATGGGTCGGCTCGACCGGGGAAGGACCACGCTCTCACAGAATACCAGCGTAAAATAGCAGCTTCATGCTGCCGTATTTCTTATGGTGAGTGTATAGAACCGAAGACCCTTTTTACTGGAAAAGGGGCATTCCATCTTAGTCCTCACGGGTGACAACGTATACTGCATTTTGATTCGCAAACGAGGATAAATGTAGATTGAATAAAACTATTTTTTACGGATTTTATCGCGTTTAATTAACTTATTTTATATTCCCGACGTTTCGGTTGCTTTCCAGCAACCGTGGTCACGGGGGACTGAGGTGATTGACGTCCCGATGTCAAAGTGAACCCGGAGTACCTTCAGCTTTTTAATTATTAATTTTGGTCCGATCTACGCAGAATGAACTAACTGTGTCTTGAAGTCTTACAGTGGTATGCTTGGGTTTAGTTTTAATTTTATGAATTACAGGATCCCAAGCAGGTGGTAGTACCCAGCCTCCCTCTCTATTGAAATTAGGATGTTTTTTAATTTCAATAGCCTCACGTATCATCCTTGGCAGGAATCGATGTTCTTTCGCGAGGACTTGTGGTTTATCAAATCTAATGTAATGACGGGGGCCGTCTAGGATATGATCACAAACTGCAGACTTCCCGGAACGTTGGTGCTTCACGTCAGCTATGTATGTTCTTTTACGCGGGTTTTTATTGATCGTTTTGTTTGCCCTATATATGAGAGACCACACTCACAATCAAGCTTGTATACTCCTGCATCTTGTAGAGGAATATTGCACTTGACGGATGGTAAGAACTGACTAATCTTCTTCGGCGCCTTGAAGAATGTTCTAATAGAAGCTCGCTTCAAGAGGTAGCCAATCTTGTCTGTGACACCTCTGACATATGGTAGTACAGCAGGCACACGCTCGACTGTGGCCGGCTTCACTCGGTCACTGTGACGTAGGCGCGGAACCCGAAGCTTGTTGTCGTGCAGAACCTGCTTGACGTGCTGAAGCTCGGCGGCCAGGTGTTTGCTGTCACAGATCCCTCGTGCTCTCTGCAACAAAGATTTGCCCACGGTAGCTAACTGTGAAGGGTGATAGTGGGATTCACCGTTTAAGTATCGGTTTGTATGGGTCTTTTTTCTATACACAGTGTGACCTACGGTGTTATTAGGATTTCGAATAACTAACACATCTAGGAAAGCTAAAGAATTATTTGCCTCTAACTCCATAGTAAATTGAATTTTTAAGCAAGCAGTTTTACAAGCTTATACAAGCTTGTAAAACTGTTGCTTGCTTGTAAAGCAAGTAGATGGTGTTGCGATGGGCTCACCGGTATCTCCCATTGTCGCCGATATTTTCATGGAGGACTTTGAGGAGAAAGCCCTGCTTACTGCACCAGTAACTCCAAGTTTCTACAAGCGGTACGTAGACGATACTTTCACAATTTTACCATCAGACAAAGTAACTGCATTTTTAGAACATCTTAATTCCATAAACTCTAAAATTCAAAAGTATCAATGCATGTAAACGCCATATAGAATACGATCCAATCCAGTCAAAGTAAATGTACGTCACACAATTTAGGCAACACGTTGGATAGTAGGCACACTGGCGATAAAAAGCCCTTCATAAGCGCCACCATCTGCCGTCGTTCCTGCAGACGTGATGTAAGTGTAAGTGATCAAAATCAATTGCAATTCAATTACATGATCATCACGGCTACTAGATCAGTACCGCAGAGCGTGTCATAAGTCAACTGCTCACCTTAAGGGAACGGGGTCCCACATTGTGCCGCTTTCAGTCGCAGCTTTGACAGTTTCCTTACTACAGCTGTCACCCACATGAGTTTGACACATATGCTCCAATATATGCTAATGCTCAATAGCTAAAAGGCAGTTATAAGATACTAGCTGACCGGGCAAACGATGTTTTGCCATAAACAGTATTTCTAGGAAATATATTTTAGTTTTAAAAATCGCGATTAAAAAACAGGGGTTGGTCGTTGAAGGGTGAAAATTTGAAGTTTTATATATTTTTCAATGCTAAATCATAATAAAATAAAAATAAAAAAAATTGCCATAAAAATAAAAATAAATATTTAGGGATGGGTCACCCTTATTATTCAGGGGTTTGAAAAATAGATGTTGGCCGATTCTCAGACTTACGCGATATGCACACAAAATTTTATACAAATCGGTTCAGCCGTTTCGGAGGAGTTTGGTAACAAACACCGCGACTCGAGAATTTCATATAGTAGATTAGTACTAATTTGCCATCAGAAAGGGTTTGTGTCACTGAACTTGAGTATATGCATTTTTCGATCATATTTATCTCACCCACCAACAAGTTTCCTTTGAACATTCAAAAGTGGGAAATTTACAGGGATATATTATTATGTTGTTATATAAAATATCATGGAGGTCCTGCAGTTCCGTAATGAAGGGACCCGACTTGGGCCAAGCTACTTTGGTTCTGAGTCAAACCAAGACGCAGAGAGCGCCATTGAGAATAGCGACCCGCTAAACATCCATCGCAGTGACGCAATGCTGCATAACGCAACAAGCATCAATACGACTATCGTCAGGCTAACACCATCCCAAGGTCCCTCATAGAAACCAAGCAGACATCACTTGCATACCTCCATCAATCAGAACCACAAGATGCGTCGAATCAGGTGCAGCATACCCGCATATCCACCACAAGACACAATACTGCAAGAATCAGAAAGCATCGATGCAACTATCATACGGATGGCTCTCCTTCACAACACACCCACATGATCTCCATCTACTTTGGTTACATAATGGCACGCTACTAAGACGCCAGTACCCAAATACGTAGTGCACTCAATAAGTTTTGAGATGCTCGAAATTTAAAAATGGAAAGCACCCGTGTTATATGTTTCTAAAAAGCAAATTTATTTAAAAATAGAACTCCACAAGCCAATTGCTCAATATTAAAAAAAATAACAAAGTTCTATTAATTTTCCTGCAACGCTTCCCGCGCTCTTCATTTAAAACGATGAATATTAACCGTGAACATTTGCGCGCTATGATATATTATGATTTTAAATTTGGTTTAACCGAACAATTAAGTTTAAAACGGTTATAATCAGCATGAGGGCACTCAGCTTTATCACGCGCAACAATTTTTAGTTGATTTGCTGAATTCAAAAGCGGTAAAATTAATCTTAAAGATGACCAAAGAACCCCGCAAACAGCAGTAACGGCAGAAAATGTGTGGACTACTGAAATGTTTCTGCGAGAAGACCCACGAATTATATATACGAACATCGAAAAGATTGGAGGTATTAGTTTTGGGAGCATTCATACCATCCTACATCAACATCTTGGAATGAGGAAGCTTTGTTGTCGATGGATCACTCGTTTGCTCTCCGAAAGCGAAAAACAGACTCGTGTGGATTGGTGCCATGAAATGCGTCTACGTTTTGAAAACGGGGCATATAGGCGTGTTTCAGAAATCGTTACTGGTGACAAGACATGGATCTATTAATATGATCCGGAAAATAAAAGGCAATCATCGGTATGGGTCTACTCAGAAGGACAGTTACCGACAAAACTGCAAAGGCCTCGCAATATCGAAAAAAAAAATGTGGCTAGTTTTTTTTCGCGGAGCGGACATTTGTCGACGTCAATGCTGAAAAATTGTAGGACAGGCAACTCTGAATGGTATACTACAGTTGCATTACCCAAAGCTTTTCAAGCTGTGTCGGAAAGAAGACCAAAGACCGGGCTTCGGGGAATCATGCTAATTACGATAACGCCTCACATACCTCCCTTAGAACAAAAGCATTTATTGAGGAATCTGGTGTTGAAACTCTAAGTCACCCACCCTACAGCCCTGATTCTTTTCTATTTGTTCCCTTTTCTTTTTGCTCCTTGTGATTTCTTTTTGTTCCCAAGAGTCAAAGAAAAATAAAGTGCAAGTTTTTTTTTAAAGCCCAGAAGAAGCCGTGGCTGCCTACAAAGAAGCGATTTCTGACCTGTTAGATCAAGACTAAACTACTAGATAAAGACTTGGTTTAGGCGAATGGAAATTTGTATAGAGCATGATGGAGAATATTTTGAAAAGATGTAAAATAAAGATTAATAGTATCTTGAATACTTTTTTTACATCTCAAAACTTATTGAGTGACCTACGTATCAACGTAAATAGCACTGTTGCACTAAGGCATGGAGTTGAGTATGCTTGCTCCACTTAAAGGTATTACCAAACACAATCACCCTAATCCGAAAGATAGCTGACGTACTATAATGCTATGCGCTAAGACACCGCCCACAATCGGTACGGGTGTGCGAAGTCCACGGGAAAGTCGTATTGCTACAACAAACTCACTTACCACCGGCACTAAGATGATATGCCTTGGAAACATTGGTTAACGAGTCCAAGTTTACTTCGGTCTCGGACGCTGTGAGGCAGTCTACATGCCACTATAGCAATTATTTTCAAGTCTCATTTCTTTCAATATAATTCTTTTACACATTTGAGACCTTCTACATGTTTTCTTTATTTCATATACCTTACTATATGTATTTTTATGTTTTTATGTGGGACTTCAATTCACAAGTCTGGTATTGTAACGCTTATGCATTGAAGAAACCTTCCATATTAATGATTTTTTATCATAGATCTTGCTATCGTAAGCCGCTAATGTAGGACTATACATTGTGCAAAAGTACAATAGTAGTCAGGCACCTGACCACCTCAATATATGTACGAGCTTGGGTATGCGTCTCCGGCAACTCCCTTGTATAACCAGTCTTTACATGAACACCCTCCAGTAAAGCAAGAACACGCTTCATCATTTCAAAAACACGCTCATTAAGTTTTTGACCCATTTTCCATTTATATTACAAATGTTATTTAATAGTCGACTTATGTTTTCTTTATTTAATAAAATTTAAATATGTAGTTTAAGGACATTTTTAATAAATTTAAAGATTTTTAAAGACAATATTAATCATTAAATATACGATAATACATAATGTTTGAAATTAATGTATTATAACTTAATGCATATAAATGCATTTTAACTGTCCAATATATTTAATCTTTGATATTTTGAAATGATTTTATATTTAATTTAATTATAATTTATTAATAATAATAATGCATCGTCACAACGACTAAAAGCGGCACGGTAGACTTTTTCTTGCTCTAAAACTCATTTTGTCGAACAGGTATATGTTTTACATCGGGCATGAGTTGATAAAGACCAGTGAGTGCTTCTGTGCTATAATGTATTATCTCCTCTTCTAAATCTTTTTTACTAGCAGTGCTGTTAACAATTTTTACTACAACGGTTAACTACTACAGGTTTGTTTGAAATTCTTGTGTTAGGAGTGTTTATGATAAAAGATGACTTTTAAGTTCACGGTCTGCACCCTTAACCATTAGACTGCTCTCGTTTCTGGAATTATGTCGATACTCTGTCGTATCTGATATGCTAACGCTGAAGTTACTAATCGATTGCATACGATTAGGGCGCTGTAGGGTGGGTGACTTAGAGTTTCAACACCAGATTCCTCAATAAATGCTTTTGTTCTAAGGGAGGTATGTGAGGCGTTATCGTAATTAGCATGATTCCCCGAAGCCCGGTCTTTGGTCTTCTTTCCCACACAGCTTGAAAAGCTTTGGGTAATGCAACTGTAATATACCATTCAGAGTTGACTGACCTACAATTTTCCAGCATTGACGTCGACAAGTGTCCGCTTCGCGGAAAATACTAGCCACCATTTTTTTTTCGAAATTGCGAGGTCTTTGCAGTTTTGTCGGTAACTGTCCTACTGAGTAGACCCATACCGATGATTTCCTTTTATTTTCCGGATCATATTGATAGATCCATGTCTTGTCACCAGTAACAATTTCTGAAACACGCCTATATGCCCCGTTTTCAAAACGTAGACGCATTTCATGGCACCAATCCACACGAGTCTGTTTTTCGCTTTCGGAGAGCAAACGAATAATCCATCGACAACAAAGCTTCCTCACTCCAAGATGTTGATGTAGGATGGTATGAATGCTCCCAGAACTAATGCCTCCAATAATTTCGATGTTCGTATATATAATTGTGGATCTTCTCGCACCAACATTTCAGTAGTCCACACATTTTCTGCCGTTACTGCTGTTTGCGGGGTTCTTTGGTCATCTTTAAGATTAATTTTACTTCTTTTGAATTCAGCAAACCAACTAAAAATTGTTGTTCGTGATAAAGCTGATCATAACCATTTTAAACTTAATTGTTCGGTAAAACCAAATTTAAAATCATAATATATCATAGCGCGCAAATGTTCACGGTTAATATTCATCGTTTTAAATGAAGAGCGCGGGAAGCATTGCAGGAAAATTAATACTACTTTGTTATTTTTTTTTTAATATTGAGCAATTGGCTTGTGGAGTTCTATTTTTAAATAAATTTGCTTTTTAGTTCTATTTTTAAATAAATTTGCTTTTTAGAAACATATAACACGGGTGCGTTCCATTTTGAAATTTCGAGTATCTCAAAAATTTTTGAGTGCCCTACGTATTTGGGTACTGGCGTCTTAGTAGCGTGCCATTATGTAGCCAAAGTAGATAGAGATCATGTGGGTGTCTTGTGAAGGAGAGCCATCCGTATGATAGTTGCATCGATGCTTTCTGATTCTTGCAGTATTGTGTCTTATGGTGGATATGCGGGTGTGCTGCGCCTGATTCCTGGTATATATGATAGGACTTTAGATGAACATGGACAAAACAGAGATCATGTGTAACCTCGATGGCGCATCTATGCTTGTAGTTGTTGGGAGCACTAAGCTCGAGGTTGTTAAAGTTTAACTTACGCATGTATGTTTACGTGGGACAAATAGTCCGACTAGGTAAGTCCAACTTCAACCGAGAAATCAATGGATGGATTCAACTCGGCTGGGCTGCGTTCGGAAAATTATGACAAATCTTCTCATCAGGTATACCCCGAAACTTGAAAACGAGATCGTACAATTGGTGAGTGTTACCAGTGATGACTTATGGATCGGAGGAGACGTGGTCCTTCAGTGCTATACATATATATATATATATATATATATATATATATATATATATATATATATATATATGGGTTATTTTCTTTTACTATTACCTGTTAATATATAATATAGCACGAGGATTTTCTTTTAATATTAACAATAGGAGCACGAGGAGCCCATTTCGCACTCTGTATGCTTAACGGACGTAGTTGTTTGTTTTGCAGCAAACAAGCACACTTAAGCGACGGCGCTACATAAACAGTGGGACTAACGGAAGTTACTCAGTAGAAGAAAGTTGTTCTTATATTTATATACATAAATATTTACACATTATTATTTTTTGTGCTTATACCGATAATATGATGAACTAGTACAAAATAAACAACAGATTTCATAATATAAAAAATTTATCTATCACATGGAGCTTTCTTATTGTTTTCTATTTTTAGTTGCATTTTCAATTAATATTCATCGAACAATAACTCCCTTATTAATATGTCTATTATGCTCATAATAATTCTATTCTTTGTTAAAAAAAAATGTTGAATAAATGTTAAATAAACAAAATCAAAATTTATTCGCGGATCACACGCATAACACTCAACACAAAGCTAAAAGACGATTAAAGACCTTAAGAAAAAATTCTTGATATGAAAAGAAATATATTGATTTTCGCGATGTAAGGAAATCAAATTTAAAACCTAATATCTGTAATTACACATAATAAATCCATAAGAAATTCGTTTCTGTAATTCTAATATTTTCTGGGAAAAAACACGTTAGTTAGTCCAGGGGACTAAAGACCAAAAGGGAATACAAAGTGTTGAAGCCACATTAGTAGTTTTTAGAATGTTTGTCAGTATATCTACTGTCTGCGATTAACGTTAAAGCTAATGGACGAATTTCCTTTAAATTTTGTATGTAGTTAATTAGGACCGTTTATTAACAATTTTTTTTTCCTTCTTTTAGATGTTAATTTCTGTTATAAATGATTCTTCGGGATAACGTATTATTTTTTTTTCAAATAAAATCCCATATTTATAAATAAAGCCCATTAAAACCAAACTCAAAAGATTTTCCTATCTAAATTATAATTACCTACTATATCTGGCGTTTACTGAAAATTAGCGTTATAGTTATCACTATGTGTTTTCTATAACATTTGTAGTGAATGGACGCCATTTTAGTTCCATTCCATTAATTTATTTTGTTATGCTAATTTTATTAAATTATATTATTATATGGGGTATCTATAAAGTTTTCTCATCTGGTTGGGCAATATAAATATATAATAGTAAATAAACATGTTAAACGTAAATTATGTGGGCTCCAGCCAGAGGTTGCAAAAAAAAGCAATCTTTATTTAATATATATTTAATTTAAAGTAATTATTACAAATAATTCTTATAACTAAGTGAGGTGACTCTAATTCGATGTTTGAATGTAGAATGGTTTCACACGGTAAAATATTAGATCCAGGTAATATAAGACAGTAGACACGTTATGCTAACACGGCACTTCGTGATCGTCGTAAGCCGATGCAACGCATCAGATTGCCTGGATTAGGGCTGCGTAACACCTCCCCCCGAAGAACAGCGACTATGGAAGACCTTGGTCGTGAATTGAGCTGGGAGTTGATCGGGATCAATCTTCTCAGTGTCTGGAACAGCGTATACCCTTAATGATTTAGGATGGTCCTCTTCTGAGTTCCTTTGCGTACCTCCAGTTGGCTTCGGCTTGTATCTTCTATAGATTATGCATAGAATCAGTGCGCCTGCACTTATTATTAATGCGTAAAATGGTATTGTAGTATGATATAGACTGTAGTCATCGTTTCTTCCTAAATTCAATGGCGATTGCTGGGATATTTTAGTGTTCGTTGCATGAAGATGTTGGAGGTTTATTGAATTTAGTTTATATGCCGATGCAGAAGATGGGATGCTGGTGTGTTCCTCAGGTATGTCCATTATCTTTAAGGCTTGTCCCTTCAATCGATCTTTTTGAAATCGAGAATAGTGGCGTTTCTATGTAGCATTTCAGAGGGACAATAACGAGATAACTACCTTGAAGTATTTTGTAGAGATCTTGTCCACAGGATAGATGTACTTTCGTTGGTGTGGGGAAAGTGATGGTGTAATGCTTGTCGTCCAGTTATTCGTAAGCTGGTTTATCTAGGGTGACCGTATACGGGTTACATACTGCATTCGTCTGTTGTTTAGTGGTGAGGTGATGGATGCAATCAGGGGATGTTTGACCTCTCAGGCTCCGCTTTTCTTTACAGATGTACCATTTACTGGTCTTCGGGCATTCTGCCTCTATGTACTGAAAATCTTTCTGATAAATGGCTAGGAATGGAAAGGGTGGTGTGAGGATTTCGTGTCTCTTGTTAGGAACAATAACTTATAGATATCATATATATGGGGTAATAGAATTGGGAACTTAAATACTATTACTATTTCATTTCCTACATAATATGAACCTAATCTAATAATATCATAGTATTCCCTAATATCTAAATCTCCTACCTTTTTACTTCCATAAAGTTCGGTTGCTCTGTTAATCATTATTCGGATAGATTCTAAATTAACTATAGAGTGGTGCATAGTGTTAGCTCTTATAAATGCTAAGTTGTTCTGTAACTTAATTAATTCCTGTGAAATGGAATCAACGTTATCACTAAGGATCATTAGTACTTGTCCAAAATGGGCATATTTAATTAGGTCATAGTCTCTGGTAGCCTCGGATTGATTTATTTTACCTATTAGTATTTCTAACTTGTTTTGATTATCTACAATGCTATCTATTATTTTGGAGTATTGATTTGATAAATCTTTAGTTAGGCTCACATGATTATTAAATTCCGTAACGATTTTATTTTCGTCTTCGCGGATGGATTTTATAGCGCGATTAAAATGATCTGCATCTGTATAATCAAGGTTACCAGTTATACTTTTTATGATGGAACCGAGACCATCTACAAGTCCTCTTTTCTCACGGTTCGTTTTAAAGCTTCTCAACTGTATTGTGACACTTTTAAGCTTATTTTTAAGATAATCAATATGAGGCTGAAATAAGGAATTAGTTATGTTGTTTAGGTTAGGGCTAATACTGATTAACTGTATTTTAACTGAATTTACTTTATCTCCTAATTCCTGGAGATTTACATATTGCAGAAATGCATGGTAGTGGGATAGGATTCGAGCGGGGCCTAATTTGAAGGGTAATATACCAGGTCCATCACTAAGACTTTTAAGTCTTATCTCCTGCATTAGAGCTGGTCCCAGAAGGAGATGAAGTATCAGGAGAGTCCTGTAACAATTGGTTCGTTTTAGGTATTCTCTTCAATCGAGTTTTTGCTACGGGGCCTCGTTTTTTCTTTGTATAAATGTGAATTGGGAGGTTTGCCATTACTGTGTCGTGTGTGTATCGAGGAGCTAATTTCTGACGGGATGCGAATGGATTTTTTATAAAGATTTGTTGTTCCGGGGAATATTCAGCTTCCTGTTCTCGGTTTTTATTGCGAGCATCAGTCAAGTCTTTACGCGTGTCGTTACATAGGTCGTGAATAATTTTATAGGTCTCAGTCATTCTGTCTTTGTGGTTTACGACGTACTGTTGAAGTAAGTGGGCGGACAGATCTATGTCAAAAGGATCGCGAGGGTCAAAATTTCCCGTAATTACTTCTATTGGTTTGCATTTTGTGAAGCTATGTATACTATGATTGTTAGCTAATAGGGCATAGGGCATAAGGTTAATAGCGGATTCATTCTTTTGATTTATCTTTAAAATACGGAGATGTTCTAATATGGTGGCGTGAAATCGTTCAACGATACCATTTTCGTTGGGTGCATGTGGGGCTACTCTATGGTGTTGAATTTTATGAAGTCTAACGAATTCTGCAATAAGTTGGTTGGTAAACTCAGGGCCGTTATCGGAAACTATGGTAATTGGAATTCCATGATGTGTGCAGAAAATCAGTAAAGCTTGTACTAAACTGACAGCAGTGCCGTCTCGCAAATAATACGCCTGAGCATATTTAGAAAAACTATCTACTATTGTCAAATACTTTTCCCCTTGAATTGTTAATAGATCTACGTGAACTAGTTCAAAAGGCTTAGAAGCTGGTGGTACAATTTTAAATTTCTGTTTAACTGGATTGCGGTCGTATTTAGCTTGTCCGCATACTGTACAGTCATTAATAAATTTAGTAATATGCTCTCTCATTTTCGGCCAGTAATATTTGCGGGACAAAGCCGAGAAACACTCGTTAATGCGTCGATGGTTTGTCTTTCCATCGTGATATTTATGAATGATTTCTTGCTGTCTTAAATACTCCCTAACGTTTTCCAATTCACTTTTTGTTAGAAAAAGGTTAACAGATGAACTTTTAAAAGACTTTTGTATGATTGGTATGACAGTGTACATTGCAGAGTTTGAATTAATGAGTAATCCTGTCCTAATTTTCGGATGGACGTATTCTTTTATAGCATTAATGACATCCTCTTCTATGTTTGATTGAGCTATTTGTATCGTAATGCGTGTGTGTGTTGTTTGTTGTTGTCGAATGGTTTAGTGATAACTGGTCTAGCTTTTATGTCGCCAATATATTTAAGATTATCTGTTTAGTGAACTTATTTAGCGGTTCGTCAGAAATGGGAACTTCGAGGATGGGGTTTTCTTTATCTGTATGAACGGTGATGGTTCTGGAATCGTCTGCGGCTGCGGTAGCCGTTATAGTCCTAGAGTCATCTAAAGTGTGTACCCCTTCGGAAGGATTAGGTAAAATGGAAAGCAATTCATCTATTATGGGTCTTAGCTCGTCATTGTGAAGTTCGATGCGCGATAGTGCATCGGCATTCGTGTTGCACTTGCCTTGCTTATATACGACACTAAAGTCATATTTACTTAACTTAAGGCGCCATCTGGTTAGACGCGAATTGGGCTCTTTTATCATTATATTGGCTCATAATCCATTGTAAGGGTTTATGGTCTGTAATAATTTTGAATTTACGGCCGAATAAATAGGGACGGAAATATTTAGTCGCCCATACGATAGCTAAAAGTTCCTTTTCTATCGTGCTATAGTTACTTTCGCTGGAGTTAAGTGTACGAGAAGCATATGCAATGGGTTTATCTGAACCGACTGTTCCCTGTGATAAAACTGCACCAATTGCCACGTTTGAGGCATCGGTTGTCAAAATAAAATCTCTACTGAAGTCTGGATACTGTAAGATTGGGTCATTTGTTAAGAGAGTTTTACAGTGTTCAAAGCAGTTAATATAATTTTGATCTAATGTTATCTTTGATCCCTTTTTAAGACATTGAGTGAGTGGTTTTGTGAGACGTGCGAAGTCTGGTATAAATTTTCTATAATATCCTAGAAGTCCTAGAAAACGCTTAATTTCGGTTGTAGTTTTTGGCAGTGGGTATTTTTCGATGGCTTTAATTTTGTCTGGGTTGGATTTAACCCCGTTTTTACAGATAACATGACCTAGAAACTCGGTTTCCAGCTTCAAAAACTCTGATTTATCCATCTGAATTTTGAAGTTGGATTCCCTTAGCCTTTTGAATACTTTTTCCAGATTTGTCATATGTTCTTGTAAAGATGTACTGAAGACAATTATGTCATCTAGATACACTAAACAAATTTCGTTCTGTAAGTTCTTTAATACGTTGTCCATCACCCTTTGGAAGGTCGATGGACTATTTTTCAGGCCCATTGGCATCCTAAGAAATTCGTAATGCCCATTCTCTACATTAAAAGCAGTTTTGTGAATATCCACGGGATCCATTTCCACCTGATAAAATCCACTGGCTAAATCGAGCGTGGTAAAGTACTGACATTTGCCCAGTTTGTCTAGAACATCGGTTATATTAGGAATAAGATATTTGTCATCGACTGTCTTTTCGTTCACCTTCCTGAAGTCCACAACAAGACGCCATTTTATTTTGCCAGAAGCGTCCGCCTTTTTGGGTACAATCCAAATAGGAGAGCTCCAAGCAGAATCCGATGGTCTAATTATATTTTGCTCGAGCATCTTATTGATTTGGTCCCGGACTTCCTGTCGGTGGACATACGGATATCTGTAGCTCTTAGTATGTACAAGGATTTCATCATGTGTTTTAATTCTATGTTTGATCTTGTTGGTGAATGTTAAAGGTTCACCATCAAGGTAAAACACGTCGGCATATGAGGCGCATAACCGTTGTAGGTTTGCTAGCTCTTCAGGATTAAGATGATCGGTGCGAAGACGGGATAGAACATTTTTAGCGCGATCCGATAACGTTTCAGTAAACTGGCACTCGACATTATATATTTCGGCTTCTACCGGACGGTCCATTGAAAAAATTACATCATTTGAGCTGTTATTGGTAATTTCGACCCAACCACGATTATTAATTACTTTCGTTATACAATCAGAGATTATGCAGTTGCAAATTATTTGATTTTCAACTACTACGTCACCGTCCTTTGAGTTTATAGGCAACCTAACTAATTTTGATGACTGCGCGGGTATAATTTCTTCATATAAATTTGCGTTACGTGAGTCATACATTTCGATGGGAATTTTTGCGTTACGAGTAATAAGTAATTTATTTCTAAGATCGATATTAGAACCCCATATGTCTAGTAAATCAAACCCTATCAGTCCGTCGAAGTAATTATGAAATCTATAAATGAACAAGGTTATATTATCTCGTTCATTAAATTCTAAAGGGCATGGGAGAGTTATAGAATAATTATTTTTACTTGTCGTGTGAACATTAGTGACCTCGAATGGGTCATAATTCAGTGGAATATGGCTAAAATATTTTCTTACAGCTTCGGGACTAATAAACGATTGGTTTGCGCCGGTGTCTATTAAGAATTACAGTGGGGGATTACTTGTCTGAATGTAACCGAGTTGCCTTTGTATGTGGAAATTTACTTCTATTTTTGTTTTTCTGATTTGGGACACTTCCGAAAATCCTCATCATTAGTCGGAGTGAAACTACTATCTACTTCCTCTACGATAGGATCTTCCGCGTGGTTATACGGTGGCTCGTATCCATAGTTAGAATATTGTTCGTAAGTACAGTACTCTTGATTATAGTTATAGTCAGGATAGTCGTATTCATAGTACGCGTCGGTGCTATAGTCGTAGTCAAAATCCGTCTCGTTAAAGTTTACCTCCCGTGTTTTAAAGTAATTGCTCGGCGGTGGGTTGCCAAATCGTCTCCAGTCATGTCCAGTCGGTGGTAAGGGTTTCGAAACAAAGGGAGTTACACCGCTCATAGGAGAAGGGCGCGAATTATTATTTAAATTGAAGCCCTGTGGTTGCTGAGGTCTGTTAGGAAGCTTAAACACATTACTCTGGGGGTTATAATTTGGTGGAGGAGCACGCATCATCTGTTGCGTACGAGTGGGACCGCGTGGTACATGCATCTGGGGTGGTAGATTGGGCCTCCAACCCTGTGCAGCATGCGGTTGTATAGGTGGCTGTCTAAGCGAGTTCAGTATATTATTACCCTGTGGTCTAGGTAGTGACGGCATGTTAAATGTGGTAGGGTTTGGAACGAAATTATTTAACGGTAGATTAGAGCTAGGGGTAGGTTGAGTCCATTCTTTCCTGTTCTGGCTGCCTTCATTTCGTTGTTGGAGGTAAAGGGTGTTTAATTCCTCCTGTACGAATTCAAGTGCTTTCTCCATACTTTCGGGACGCATACATCTTATTCTAGATCCTAGGGGGTCTTTTAATCCGCGTAAATAAGCTTGCAAGGTCAGTTTTTTATAGAGTGCGCGCTTAGCTTCAATTGTCGTACTAATGGTTTCGTGTAAAGTGACATAGGTCATTATTGTACTAAATAAACTTTGGACTCGCTCGTAAAATTCTTGCGGGGTACTACACCCTTGGGTTTGTAGTGATAAATCACTGTATAATGCGGTTTCGTCGCGATGGTCGGCGAAGTTATTTATAAGAGCGCTTTTGATGCCGGCCCAGGTTTCTGGTATTCCATTTGAATTTATTAGCCTAGCCGCGGGCCCAGTTATTATATTTAAAATCCCGTTAATAAGAGATAGATTGGCTAGTTCGTATCCGGGCTCATTTCGTACGTGGGCTAATACCAGTTGATCGCACAGGTTAATAAAGCGCGTAAGGATGTACGGGTTACCGTCAAATTCGGGCAAAACTCTATGCGACTTATAAATTAGGTCTATTTCATTTGATTGAGCCATACTATCGGTATCTAAACCTCTGTTCTCGTCTATAATACTAAGCTTAGAAGTCCTACTACTATCTAACCTAACGTTCCGTGTTCCCCTTGGATGGAATATTTTGGAAGCTTTATACTAACACAGTTAAAATGCAATAAAATACAATAGAAAAAAGTGTATATAAAATTAGGATAGAGTAAAAACTTTAATTACGGAACTAGAAAGGGTAAGGATTGAAAGATTCAAGCACTTACAGCATTACTTCTTCTTGCGGAATCAATGCCTGGATTTGCCTCTGGACTGGTGCTCCCGTAGATTCTGTATCTTCTTGGTCACTCTTGATTCACTGACTCTACTTTAGAAGATCCTACCGACTACGCCAATTATGTGGGCTCCAGCCAGAGGTTGCCAAAAAAAGAAATCTTTATTTAATATATATTTAATTTAAAGTAATTATTACAAATAATTCTTATAACTAAGTGAGGTGACTCTAATTCGATATTTGAATGTAGAATGGTTTCACACGGTAAAATATTAGATCCAGGTAATATAAGACAGTAGACACGTTATGCTAACACGGCGCCTCGTGATCGTCGTAAGCCGATGCAACGCAGCAGATTGCCTGGATTAGGGCTGCGTAACACGTACATAAATATCAATAAAATAAAATAAATACATAAAGAATACATAAATATATAAAAATCCAACCAGATGGAAGCCCTCGGCAGAGGAGACAAAACGGCCAAGGGTTAGGGGGAAAGGGAAAGAAACCGGCGGACGATGCGGGCGATATCGAGGAGCACCGCCTTCTGCATTTGAGCATGGAGCGGTCCGTCACGGAGTCCCAGTCGCCTCAGATGACCCGAGAGGCTGACTGGGATTAACCCGTTCGCAGAAACGACCACATAAATAATTTCGGTCGGCAGACAACCCCACATGTCATTCACCTCGTGAGCCAGGTCCAGATATTTTATCAGCTTATCTCTTTCGGCTTTCACGAGGTTCTCGTCATAAGGAATGGTAATGTGGACAAAAAATATCCTTCACTGTGCCCGGTCCATCAGCAAAATATCAGGCTTATTCGCAAGAATAGTCCTGTCTTTGATGATGGCCCGGTCCCAGTAGAGCCTGGCGCGGTCATTTTAGAGCACGGCTTCCGGCAAGTACTTATAATACGGCAGTTTTCAATCCACGAGACCGTATTTCAGAGCGAGCTCCTGGTGTAGAATCCTGGCTACTAAGTTGTGCCTGTGCAAAGACTCAGAGTTAGAAAGCGCCGAATAACCGGAAATGACATGCCTAAGTGACTCACCGGGATGGCGACAAGCTCGGCAGACGTCAACGGTGCCATCCTTTAGGATGTATCTCCGATAATTGTTGGTCTTAATAACCTGATCCCTCGGCTTCCCCAAAGAGGTCACCGAAACGTAGCCAGTAGAGGGAGGCGACTGTGTCTACGAAAGGCTCATGTAGTCATGTAGTCAAAGCGCAAGTTCGGCCCCACATGGAATACTGTTCTCATCTCTGGGCCGGTGCACCCCAATGCCAGCTCCTTCCACTTGACCGCATACAGCGCAGAGCGGTTCGAATCGTCGACGACCGAGTTCTTTCTGATCGGCTCGATACACTGGCACTGCGTAGAGATGTTGCATCTCTTTGCGTATTTTATCGCATCTATCACGGGGAGCGCTCTGAGGAATTGTTCGGACTAATTCCAGACTCTCAATTTCATCATCGCACATTGCGAAAAAACTCGCGTTACCATCCATACTATCTGGATGATTGGCGGTCCACCACTGTGCGATTCAGAAGAAGTTTTTTTTTTTTATAGGAGAGGTGGCAAACGAGCATGCGGCTCACCTGATGGTAAGTGACTACCGCCGCCCATGAACAACTGCAACACCAGGGGAATCGCAGATGCGTTGCCGGCCTTTTAAAAAGGAGTACACTCTTTTCTTGAAGGTCCCTAAGTCGTATCGGTCCGGAAAAATCGCTGATGGTAATCGATTCCACAAGGAGGTCGTGCGAGGAAGAAAACATCTTCTAAATCGCACAGTGGCGGACCGCCAATCATCTAGATGGTGTGGATGGTATCGGGAGTTCTGCCGCGATGTGCGTTCGTGAAATTTGGCGGCTGGGATTAATCCGAACAATTCCTCAGAGTACTTCCCATGGTAGATGCGAAAGAAAATGCAAAGGGATGCAACATCTCTTCGCAGTGCCAATGAATCGAGCCGATCGGAAACGGCTCGGTCGTCGACAATTCGAGCCGCTCTGCGTTGGATGCGGTCAAGTGGAAGGAGCTGGCACTGGGGAGCCCCTGCCCAGAGATGGGAACAGTATTCCATGTGAGGCCGAACTTGCGCCTTGTAAAGTAGCAGGCGGTGTGCCGGCATGAAATACTGTCCCGCTCTGCTGAGCACGCCAAGCTTTTTAGAGGCCAATTTGGCCTTCCCTTCCAAGTAACCATGAAACTGCACGTCACTCGATATGTCGACTCCGAGGATACCGATACTGGCTGAGGCAAGAAGGGGAGTGCCTTGAAACTGAGGAGATACGACAAAGGGGTTCTTTTTAGCGGTAAACGCGCAAACTTGTGTCTTCTGAGGATTAAATTGGACTAGATTTAGTCGCCCCCAATCCGAGACTTTGTTCAGCAAAGACTCGACTTCAGACACAAGTTTTTTCCGGTACTCAGCGACGTTTTCCCGAGAAATATTGGCACGGCCGGTGTATAGAGCATCACCAGTGCTGTCATCCGCATAGCAATGAATGTTACCAGTTAGCAACATATCATTGATATGCAGAAGAAACAGCGTTGGTGATAGCACACAGCCTTGTGGAACACCAGCGTTAATAGGCTTGTAGTCAGAGCATGCACCGTCTACAACGACCTTGATGCTCCGATCTGCAAGGAAGCTGGTGATCCAATTGCACAATTTCTCGGGAAGCCCATAGGAAGGGAGCTTCGAAAGAAGCGCTTTGTGCCAAACCCGATCGAAGGCCTTCGCAATGTCCAGACTAACGGCCAACGCCTCCCCCTTGGACTCTACTGCCTCCGCCCATCTATGGGTCAGGTAGACCAGAAGATCACCAGCTGATCGACCCCGACGAAAACCGTATTGGCGGTCACTAATCAGCTGGTGATCCTCAAGGTACCGGATGAGCTGGCAGTTAATAATGGATTCCATTATTTTGGAGAAAAAGGAGGTGATCGCGATAGGCCTATAGTTGGATGGGTCTGAGCGGTCGCCTTTTTTAGGAATCGGGTGGACAAAAGCTGTCTTCCATGAATTCGGGACTACGCCTTGGGAGTAGGAGTACCGGAAAAGACGCGTTAGGACCGGTGCCAACTCCGGAGCACACGTCCTCAGCACAATTGGGGGGATTCCGTCAGGCCCACTCGACTTCTGGATGTCCAAGGAGAGCAGTGCTTTGCGAACCGAGCGCTGTGAGAACAGCACATCCGGCATGGAGCACTCACACCGCGTGATGGTCGGCGGTGTTTTCCCCCCGTCATCAAGAGTCGAGTTGGACGCAAAAAGGGAGCCTAAAAGGTCGGCTTTGTCTTTTGCGTCATGGGCCAGTGAGTCATCCTCCCTGTGCAGAGATGGTAGTGATGGCTTACAGAAATTCCCTTGGACAGCCTTGGCGAGAGACCAGAATGCACGGGTTCCCGAAGGAAGGCGAACTAGTTTCTCGCCAATTCTGCCTATGTGCTCTGACTTTGCCTTGGCAATAACTCTTTTGATGTACCTGGAGGCGAAGTTATACTTCTTTTTAAGTGTGCTGGTATTTACATCCCGAGTCGCCGAAGCCGCAGCCCAGGCTTGATAACACTCCTGCTTACTGCGTAATGCAGTCTTACAGGAGCGACCAAACCAAGGCTGAGATCTGCCTCCGATGGGTACCACAGATGATGGAATAAATAGTTCCATTCCCTGTAGCACCACATCAGTGACAGAGTCAGCAACAGCGCTGGGATCATCCGGCGAGAAGCAAACCCGCCCCCATGGGTAGGATGCAAAGAATTTTTCTCCCTCGCACAACTTCCTTGTGGAATCAATTACCACCAGCAAATTTTCCGGACGGATACGAATTAGGAACCTTCAAGAAAAGAGCTTACACCTTTCTAAAAGGCCGGCAACGCACCTGCAATTTCCCTGGTGTTGCGGTTGTTCATGGGCGGCGGTAGTCACTTACCATCAGATGAGCCGCATGCTCGTTTGCCCCCTATTCTATAAAAAAAAATGGAGAGCTTTGTAGAACCTCCCGTTGAGCTCCTTCTCCTTCCATACGGTCTCCCGGTCGGAAATGCTCTGTACTGCCGGGTCTTGCCATTGCTCGTTGGTTAAGGATAGAGGGGTAAGTCCTTTATCACAAGAAATAACGTCCCTATAGTATGGACCATCCGCTCTCGTCAGAAAGTAATTACGGAGGCTGCACACTTCATGATTATGCATGGTAAGCGCGCTTAAAAAGCCGCGCCCATCATGCTTCCGCGGCAAGTACAGCCTCATTACTGACGATCTCGGATAATGCATCCTGTGGGACGTCATTATAGTGCGGACTTTTCTGTCCAAAGCGTTCAGTTCGGTCTGAGTCCACCTGAGTATGCCAAAGGTATACATGAGAATAGGCATGATCCAACCGTTATATGCGTGCATCTTATTTACACCGGACAAAAGGCTGTTAAGCACTTTGGTCAAGCGTGCATAAAACACATCGCAAACTGACTGTTTCATACCCGCCTCATCTACACCGATGTTCTGTGTCATACCCAGGTATCGGTATGTTTCAGCCTCGGAAAGGGTCCTTATGTTGATGGGCATAGATAAGTCTATGTCCTCAGAGTTAGCAACCCTTCCCCTTTCAACATGGAGGACCGCACACTTATCTGTCCCCAGCTCCATTCTAATAGAATTGCTAAAATCACAAGTGATGTTTAGTAATATATACTTATATCTACTTACTTAACAATAACGTACCTACCTGCCTAGTTCTCACTTTTACCTTGCTACTACTGACTTTAACTAACCTTCTTAGTCTTTATATTCTTACTATACCTACTACCTACTCACACACCTATCTACTTACTTAGACTGTGTTTTGTACATTATATGCTGCTTTAAACTTAATTATTTAGCATCAAGTCAAACCTCCGTGGTTTTTGATGTTAATTAGAACTATATCTGTATATAATTTTTTTTATCTGATAAATAAATAAAAAAATCATAAAATACCACAAATAATACGTTTTGACTTCAGTTGCTAAAAAATTAAATAACATAAATAGCTCATATTTACATGTTTAAATAATTATATTATTTAAAGAAACTAACGTTGTTTTCTTTAGTTTTTTTGTTATTTCATTATATTAGTGTAATAATTTCAATAGATAATAATGACATCTATCAAAAATTATAAAATCTGAGATGGTTATTAGTTCAGTTACTAATCTAAAAATAAACATATTAAAACTGGGCCCCGCGATTACTGCATATCTCTCATTATCCGTACAATTTAATCAAATATATTTATATATATTATTAGTAATTAAACGAAATAATCACATTACTTTGTATATTTTATATTGCTCTATTATCAACGGTTTTTAATAATGAAAGATAAAAATTTCGAATTTCGAATCCTTTTATACAGTATATTATTTTTTTATACGTGGTAGAGCCATGCTGCATCTATATTATGGTTGTAGCACGAATGGGCCGACTCGACCGGGGAAGGACCACGCTCTCACAGAATACCAGCGTAAAATAGCAGCTTAACGCTGCTGTGTTTCGGATGGTGAGTGTAGAGAACCGGAGACCCTTTTACTGGAAACGAGGCATTCGATCTTAGTCCTCACGGGTGACAACGCATCTGCGTTTTGACTCTTAATCGAAAATAGATGTAGATGTCTATGGGCCACAGCGACCACTTACCATCAGGTGGACTGTGTGTCGTTTGTCACCCTTATCCTATAAAAAAAAATATAATCGTGTAGTGACAGTGTAAGAATATCCACTACCTCACATCATCTCGTGGGTGTCGTAAGAGACGACAATCGAAAAATGTAACAGGAGATGGGCAGCAGCATATTTTTGATAAAAACTCAAAATAATAAAAAACTGCGGTTGCCAACCCACTTGCCTGACGTGCCAACCATAGCAAATATATCCTTATACCTTATGAGGCAATCTATGGGAGAGGCCTACGATCAGTAGTTAAGTTTTGAAAGGTTGTAATGTTAAATTATTTAAAATAATCTTTAAATCAGAAGGATAATGACAGGTTTTTATAATTTCATATTCGAGATAATATGGGTTATACATATATTATTACTTTAGTAGGTTAATAACAAAAGCAGTGCGTGGTAGCTCATGAATTAACGTACGCGAAAAACATAAGTTCGAACCTCGCCGAAATCAACAGAATAGCACTTTTATATAATATTTGATTTACCGCGTACTAAGTGCTAAAAAAACACTGTGTGGTTAATTTTAAAAATTTAAAGTAAATAAATGAGTTCATTAACAAGCTGTAGAGCAGTGAGATGAATTCTTTGATGTTACAAAAAATCCCTCTCAGAAATAAAAAAAAGACGCCTGTACCCAGCAATGAAATGTATAAAAGCTTTAGTTATGTTACTTTTTATTGAGGCCGAACATCTTTCTATTTGCCCTTGTAATAGGCAGGCGCTATTTAAAAATAACCGGCGAAGTGCGAGTCGGACTTGCGTATGAAAGGTCCCCTTTATATTTTTAATTTTCAATTTATTTTAATTTTTATTATTTGTTGTTAAAGCGCAGACATCAGCAACAGAAATAAATATTCTGCGAAAATTTCAACTGTCTACCTATAATGGATCATGAGTTACAGCCCGCTGACAGACAGACGGACGGATGGACGGACTGGTGGACAGACAGCTGACGCTTAGTAATAGGGTCCCATTGGATACCCTTTGGGCACGGTACCTTATAAAAAGTACTGCTTAAATCTGTGATTTCATTGACACCTTAGCTCTACATCACACGGTTTTTTTCAAGGCCAATGTATTTTATAAAACATATAATATGTAATGTTTACATTTGTTATATAACGATCAGCAGCAATGCGGATATGAAAATGTATTTACGGTAAGAAAAACACAACCCGCCTTTTGCAATACATTTGCTCAACACCATCTATTGGTGGAACTGGTAAACTATTGTTCTTTTTCTAACTAAGATGGTATTACGTTATTCTTTCTAAGAAAACAATTTTTTTTTTATGTGTAGGTGTGTTTTACGTATAGGTGTTGTTGCACGCCACAAATAATGCCTAGTACATGGTGACACTAGTTACCACTAGCGCCTTCTAGTATCGAGTAGCAAAACTAGGAGGATCAAGATCCTTCTAAAAATTTCCATGGAAGAACTTTCTAGAATTATCTACACCTAGTCAGTGGGAATAGGTAAGTACTCGAACATTCTAGATATTTCTACAGTAGAAGGTTCTCGAACTATTTGAGGCCCTATATAAGGCCGGTATAGATCGCGACCCAGAGCAGTGTTGAATTGGCGGTACAAGCGAATACTTCGAAGCGATACAACTGCAAACTAAAGTGATCAGTAGTACAATTGCGTTTTGTTATTAGTGTGGTTTGAAGTTGTAATTAGTGTTCTGTAATTAAAGTGTCAACTTTGGTAATTCACTCGGCAGTTTTTAACTGTCTCGAACCCCAAGCTCGTAACAGTATATCATGATAGAATATTATTTTACATCATTTTATTACGATTTCTGAGATAACATTAAAATTTACTTCGTGACTCACGGCCCCCGTCGTACAATTTCGTACCTACATTTTAAAATAATAATCATAACATTTGATAAAATCATCCGATGTTAATAAAACAACGACTAACGACTAACGACGAAAATATGTTTTGTGATTTTCTTAGCGATAGTTTTGAAGAAAAATTATTGAACTTTAGACGTGTACGTTCATAAACCGACACAGTCTATACTGAAAATGAGAGAAATGTATTTAATAACTAATTTTAGTCTCTCTCAATAATTTCTTTTCAGAAAAATGTACCATGTACAGTACAGTTTACATTTTTATTATATGCAAGTACAGATGTCGTGCCCAGATCGTAAAACTAATTACATCCTAAAGTAGGTAGTAGATTATTATGTGAAATGGTGACATTTCATAAAATTAATACTGTCTGTTGACCAATTCATGAAATAGCTTAAACAAGTCAATGAATAAAGGTACAAAAACTACACGCAATATTGCCATTTCATGATATAGTTATATTGTAAACTCATTTCTTTATTTACCGCTAGCTGCGCAGATGACCCATTTTAACAGAGATAATTTTAACATAATCCACATAATTTTATGCTTATTTTTATATATTCATATATTATATTAATGTTCGCTTTTGCTACCCCAGTTGCAACTCAACTTGATGATACAGTTTTGGCTCTCATAAATCTAATCTAATAATTCCGCTATACTGCTTATTAAACTAATAATATCTGGTAAAATTAAATAGAGTGGTAATAAATCTTTAATCCTGCAGCATCAAAAATTATCAGACTTAAAATATATGACCGGTAACCAAATATCGGGATGATTTATCGTATTGGTCACGTTGAGAAAAATGACTACAGTCAAATCTGGCAACTTTACCAATGGAAGTTAACTATGCCATTAGGGATGTACAGGTACAAAGTTACGATTGACAAGGACAACGTAACGTTTTTCGAGATATTTAATTTTTTGAATGAAATTTTTAATCACTAATTGACAGCATTGTTTTCGATATGGCAACTTGAGAGATAATTTTGGCATTATATTTTAACGCAGAATTGTGGGGGCGACGTAACCTCCTTGTTCAGTGCTCCCGTACATTTGTTGATTTTGTTTGAAATACTGAATTTAAGTAACTGTATCTTTGTAGTAACGTAATATCAATGGTATGGAATTGTAATATTTGGTTTTTTAACACTGCGGTCTTAACATTTATCTATAAAATATACTTGGCAAAAAGTTACCACACTAGTGATGCCACGATATGACGGTTAATTTGCCATGTTTTGCTACAACCAACGGTAAAAAGGGAAAAAATCATGGCAAAGTTACTTCACTTTCTACCTATATTTTACGTGATTACATCGATGCAAGAAAAGGGTTCTGTAATAGATGAGAAAGGGTTCTCATTCTATGTATGTATGTTTGTACTGTAGCAAGCTATTCGACCGATTTTACCAAATGAGTTTTCAATCGATTCATCTTTATCAAATGTAAAAGAAAATAAAAGACAAATCTATAACATTTTTACTGTGTTGTTTGGTATTATTACTACTCAGTATTTTTCATATTTTTAACTTAGTGTATTTTATGCACCCAAAGAATAGTGTAATTTTTAACGATAATTAATGTTTTCCTACTGTAGGAAAACAATATTTAGGTTAATTATTTTCATCTGATCGTAATGAAATGATAATGATGAGTAATAAAATGAATAATTTTAAAAAAAGTTGTGACAAGCTATATTTTTGATCAATACTAACATTTATTAAAGCTTATTATTGCACCAATATGAATTTTAATTTAAAAAGAAAGTATTTTTGTTTGATATATTTTTGATTATCGTAAGTAATATTGTGACAAGATTCGAATAAAAAAATTACTTAAAGAACATAATCAAGGATTTTTGAGAACCCTGATACATATTTTCAAGTTTGTGTGAAAAATTTAATAATGGGAGAGCAACTTTGCTATTAGCATAAACTTTGTAACTTGCAACCTAAAGGAGCAAATCATATCTCTGAGTGTTGTGTTATTTATATGTGGATAACTTACCTTCATCCTTGAAATCAAATCACATTATTTTCATTATTTATTCATTATTTTACAAGTACTATTACCACAAGTTAGTTACACCAGTTACTCGACTCCAAAGAGTAAACTAGGTCCTCCATGAGGCAATGTATAGTTATTCAATAGTCCCAGAAAATACGCATGCTTTATCTATGAAACATTTTAAAGCTTTTATACTACTGATGAGTACATGATTGATATTGACCCCTGGTGGAAAAAAAAACTTACTTTCAAGAAAAGAGCCTACTCCTTTTTAAAAGGTCGGCAACGCATCTGCAATTCCCCTGGTTCCCCTAGTGTTGCGGTATTCATGGGCGGTGGTAGTCACTTATCATCAGGTGAGCCGCATGCTCGTTTGACCCCTATAAAAAAATCCAATAAAAAATGAGTTGTTCGTTACCATGCTGTTTAATGACTTCATAATAATCCTATTAAATAATATATTGTTAATTAATTTTATTTAAAAAAAGGCCCACTGGGTTTCTTGCTGGTTCTTCCCAGGACAGAGGTTTTATTTTGCGAACCAGTGGTAAAAGTAAAAAATGACTTTCAAGAAGTACTCTTTTAATCTTTATGAAATAAAAATGATTCTTTTATGATCTCTTTATTATAATAAAAATACTGATGTCCAAATTGCCACAAAAGTGAGGTTAAATTTTCAATTTTTTATACTTGAGTATTTTGTTTATTTTATGTTAGTATTTTATAATTCACTAATAAATACCAAATCTATAAAAAAAAGTCACATTCTACATTGAAACCCAGTCCGAGAGTTCCTTTTTGTGGGTCATAGATTTTTAAAGCTTTCCAAAAATGCCAAAGTGGCCATGTTTTACGGTAACTTAATTGTTAAACTGGGTACTAAATACACAAAACCGTCATCAAAAGGTTTTCAGTTGAATATATTAGGTATAGTCATGTAATAATGCAATCGTTAATTTGTTATAATGTTATCTAATATAATTAATTTAAAAATAGTTTGAAAAATCCAAAAGTGCACGCCTCATGAATTTTTTTCATTAAATTTTCATTAAATTTTGATAAAATAAAATTACCAAAATAAATCGATAATACAAAGTTTTAAATCAATATAGGTTGTACATCTGGTCCTTTGTCTATCAAGGGCTAAAAAAATATGAAAGCGCCTATAAATTTTTAATAGCAATAAAACTTAATCATTTCATTAATAAACTATGCGTACTAGGCTATTGATATGAAATACGGAATCAGTTGATGTAACTCTGAAGCTAATAAAAAACCCCGTCTCGATGCGTCATTATTTTTTTTTTGGAAGTTATCGTGACTACATACAAAATAAACATTCGGAGGTCCACGTAAAGTTTTTTTTTTAAGTTTTTTTTTCAAAGTGGCAATATAAAATGATTTCTTTAGAAAATATAAGATGGATTAATTAGTGTTTTCTTGATATACGGCTAGTCATATTATCGTATAAGTGCAATATGGTTATAATAGATGCATTTTAAGAGCACAAAATTGCTTGACCTTGAAGTGTCTAGAGTAATACACACTTTGCGTTATAAAGCGTTCAATCAAGTAAGAATTTTATCTTTCATTCGATGAAATAGCTTATAGCATCGTTGGATGACTAATAGACTAGAATTTGTATTAGGACTAGGTAGGGGTGTTTATTTGAACAAATACAAAAGCCGCGCTCTCCAAGACCTCCCGAATAGATTGCCAAATAGGTTGGATATTTGCCGAAACTGCAACGCTTGGGGTTGGGTTGGCAACTGCAGCTTTTTATTATTTTGAGCTGTTATCAGGAAGACGCTGCTGCCCAATTCCTGTTTAGTTTCCCCTTGGGACGATATGGAATAGTGAATTCTCTTTCGCCGCCACTACACGTTTACCGTGAACAAAACAACATTTGTGAAATTTTGAAGACTACTACAACACAAAAAAGAACTGGTTCTATTTTATATTGCTAATCAATATTCAATGACCTCAATGATATGAATCAAATATCGTGAGTAAACTTAATATAAAATATCATGAAATTTAGCATTGTTTTTTTTTTTAACTATTTTATCTTTAGTTATAAGTAACCGTATAGAGTAAGATTAATTATAAGAATAAGAGAAATTAGATGAGAATTTTTTACTTCACCTGTAAATCCAAGGTTCTACAAGCGTAGACGACATTTTTACAATTTTATTATCAGACCAAGAAATTTTATTTTTATTACATCTTAATTCCATAAACACTAAAATTCAATTTTCTATGCTAGATGCAAATAATTCTTTAGCTCTCCTAGATGTATTAGTCATGCTAAATCCTCATAACACGATAGGTTACACTGTGTATAGTAATAACACCCAATAACCAATAGTTCTTATCATCCGTCAAAGTTTTAAAGCTAATATCATAAAATAAAAACTTTACTCAACCATACCACTGCAAGACTTTAAGAAGCAGCAAGCTCATTTTGAAATTAATAATTAAAAATCTGAAAGTATTTCGGGTTGAATTTGATATTGTGACCGAATACCACATATACTATTAGTCAGATATGTCAAACACCTCAGTTCCGCCGTGAACATGGATGCTGCAAAACACGTCCCGAAACGTCACAAATTTGAAAGACGTAAAATTAAACGAGTTAAAATATGTAAAAGTAATTTTATTCAATAATACATAACGTATCTTATGTCCCCACAATGTAACAAATATTAAAATACGAAAAGAACATTTAAGAATTGTTGTTGAGCTTTTGCCTAAAATAATTGTATTTTTTGTAATAATAAAAGGAAACTAATGCGAAGTACACTAACTTCATAATATTATACAATAAGCTACTTTCTGCTAATATTTTTAAACAGGCGTTTTAACTTATTAGTATTTGCAGCGTCTTTTAAGCTGGAAACCTCCCCACAGAAATAGTAAATGTATAAATAATAAATGACGAACGCGCAATGTGATTACGAAGCGTTTTCTCGCTATCGATCTCAGTCCAAATATAAGCTACTGCTTATTTCGACTTCCAGAAAGCCTTTGCATCCGACGACATCCTAGTAGAGAAGTTTGCGGCGGTTGGTTTTACACCCCAACTTTTAAATTTTTTCGCGTGTTACCTTGGTGAACGGCAATAGTATGACAAGTACGCGGGATATGAATCCGAACCATACTTTATATTCACAGCTGTGAGCTAGAGGAGTAATTTGGGTCCCATAGAGTTCATTTTCATGATAAATAAAGCCATTCCGCGAGGAACGCAGCCAACGTTCTTGACACGATACCACGTGGAGTCGGACTGTATGACAATTAAAATTTTTAGTTTTAGTTATTCTTTTTAATATTGTGTGTAACCTTTTCGTTAAATTTAATTTTATACTATTTTTAACAATGTTATTAAAAATAAAAATTGTGCTTATGATTAATAGTCTGTCGGAAATTACTGAAGTTGCGAAATGTCTCCAGTTTACCGACGACCTAAAACTCTTCTCGTCGATTGCTGACGTTTGTAAGCTGTTTCAGCGGGATATAAATAGGTTCATTCAGTGGAGTGATATCAATAAGTTATATTTAAAGCGTCAAAGTGGGAGGTGATTAGTTACTCGCGTACAGAGGCGCCACTGCAGTACCAGTTTGTAATCTCAAAAGATTGGTAGCACAGTGATCACTTTCGTACATGACTTTGGTGTGCAGATGGTAGCTGGATTAACGTTTCGTAAACAAATTATAGATATCTGTGGAATATCCTTTAGAAATGTATGTTTTATTCGGAGAAATATCAGGAATTTTTATAGTACTGGGGTAATTAAAGTGTTATACAATGCACTTTTTCGGGGCCGGCTGGAAGCGAATGCAATTATTTTTATCCTCATGAAGATAAATATATCAACATGGTGGAAAAAAGTTAAAAATAAATTCACGCCGGTTGCTTTATTTAAAGGAGTGTGTTAGACTTGTTCGAGATTGGCGAGGTTGGTTACAACCAAATACGTATAGCACGTGCTGCGTGGCCAGCTGCACCACTCCGAGGCACTGTAGAAACTGCAGCTGAACTTTTTATAATAATTATATTTATCTATAAGTTGAATTTAGTTAAATGAAGTTTAATGGAAATGATTATAATTTTGATTTTTTTGGTTTTTCATTGCCTTGGTCGAACTGTATTGGATCTGTACCTGTTTTTGTAATAAAAAAATAAATAACTATATAGAACTTTAAAACCCAGCACAAATTAAGTTAAGAATCAGTTCTTTCAACGAATGCACCTTCAATTTAAATTGCAAAAAAATAAAACATTAGACAGGAGTGAAATGAACTGTGAGACTTAAAAGTGGTAAGTAATTGAGTATTCATGAAGCGCACTTGTATTCCCGTGGGCAAATTATTCGAAGCTTCTTCTTTAAACATCACTGAAAATAAAAATCTTTTCTTCTATCGGAGAAGGCAGTTTGTTTTCTTTTTATTTTATTTTATTTTTCTAAACAAGTTCCAATATTCTATTATTGATATTGGCGTGAGAATAATACTGTAATAAATTATCAGACTAAAATTATCAAACGAACTAATTTGTATAGGGCCCTGTATATTTGTCAGTCAAAAAGCAATTTATATTTGGCTGGTTAAAATCTCCCAATATTAAAACTTATCTGGATAATCCAGAATTATGCTGACTAATTTATCAGAAAACTTTGTTGTTTAGCCATTGAATTTCCTTGGTTTTCCCACCCGTTTTATATATATAAAGCGAATATCGTCACTTTCGGTTATTTTTATGACGAAGTATTAGTGTAACCCAGTGTTTAAACCATTCAGCTTGAACACTGCAAACAAGTTCTCGTCTGACATCAATTAGTACACCGCCACCTAAAATCTGATGAGTATTTAAATAATTATTTAAATATCATTGCTCCTCCATATAAAGTAAAGGTCATCCAACAACCCGCTATTTTTAAGCTATCATTGAGCCATGCTTCTGTCAAATAATATAAAAAGAGTTTATGCACACGTTTCTATAAAAAAATATTAAGTTTTGTCGGAAGCCCCCGCACATTTTAATATGAAAAAATTTAATCGTTTTAAATAAAAATATATATGCATTTGAAATAAAAATATATAGTTTATATCTTCTTTAGCGATTTCACAATTATTTCCCCAATCTTCGACATAATTAGAAACAGATGTACAGAGTTATTTTCTGGTACTCCTTTGACTTCAATATTGTTCATATGTACGACTTCGTTGTTCATAATTACATATATTAAACTTATAATTTAACGACTGAAGTAGTTTGGAAACAACTTTAAATAAAAAATACTTGGCTTTTTGTTGTGAAAAGTACGGTAACAGTATCCGTTATAACATACGGTGGACAGAGAGAGGAGATTAACATTCATGGGTTGGTGTAATACAGATCTCAGACTCCTGCATAATCAAGATTTTCACTAATATTCTCGTAGCACTACGGTTCACCTCTATTTCTGTCTTAGCGTCATTTTCAAAAAAACAAGACTAATTTTAGCTTAAACATAGACACAAACTTAATATTAAATAATATTAAAGACATTGTTTAGGGACAAATAGTAGATAGCACCAAGGACATTTTTAATAGTTTAAGTAACAAGGAGCAGAATTTACAGACACAGGTAATAACATGTTTGTATTTAGTTAATATGAAATTGTATAAATTGGAACGTTTTGTATTTAAAACTCTATTTCAACGCTGGAAAAAACACCTAACTGACTGTACATTTTGGTGGATCTTCTGTATAAAATTTCTCCTGAATTAAAGCTTGCGCTATCCAGCTTTGGATAATCCAGCTCAAGGGAAGTCATATTGATTCATGTACATAGATTGGTGAAGCTAAATTAAAATAAATTTTTATCGATATAAATAAAAATAAATATTTATGAAGTGGATTTAGTTCAATCCAAATAATCATCCTACAAAAAGCACTTGAAGTTATTATATAATATAATGCAAAGTATCTGTTTAGGTCTGTTGGAGAGTCCCATTATCATCGTGAGCGCATAGTAACATTATTACTAAACAATTTAAAATATCAATATTCTTAAGAATGATGGCATAATCAGAAGAAAATATGAAAAAGTGAGGGCAGAGCTCTTGAACTCCCACTCGTTCGGGCAGTATAAATTAAGGCGCAGGCAAATAACTTGATCAGTCTTTCTAATAGTCGTATCTTGTAATCGGTATCGTGTTCTCTCTATACAAATGATGAAATCTGTGTTGAGAAGAGGCTGTTGATTTTAATATTCAAACTATTCTGATATTATTATGTGATAACGCCCAAAATAACTTTATGAAATTTAAGAAAGCTATGCCATCGCTCCATCACTTCCCTACTACCTATGTAGTTTTGTAATATCCTTTATTCATAAGAATATTCATTATAATATGCTTTTTAACTTTATGTTAAGACAAATCAGTAATATTGCACAGAATCTTGTTATAAATATGTACATCGACACAAAAACGATCCGATAGTTTAATAAATCCTTTACTTTTGGTCCCTTAATTTGTTAAAGATATGAAAATTGTTTTTACCATTAATTATTTTAATTAAAATTATTTTAATTTAATTTGGATTAATAACTCTAATAACTGAATTGTGATGAAACAATTAACTTTAAAAAGTCTCTAACTAAGTCCATTGGTCTAAAACTATTAATAGCACATATTGATCTATTCTATTTAAATATATTTTTAAGATTAGCCGCTGATTCCCACAATAATAATTAATAGTGAAACTGGTAAGGCCAACTCTCGCAATTCAAATTACCGCTTAAGTTTTAACAACAAATGATCTCAATCAGATCAGGATGTTGCAATGGTTTTTGTAAAATATTTTATTGATATTCAGATTTTAACCACTAAATCAATTAATTCTTCTCCTGCCGACGCCGAATCATAACCTAAACAAAATGTAAATGCGTGTAAAAATAATTTTACATTTAATGAAATATCACCAAAAGATATTTTAAAATATTTTAAAACTATTGATATTAAGAAAACTGCAGATCTGTTGGGGATTTCCGTTAAAATTATTGCGTCTATAATAGATATAATCGCGCCTCAGCAAACTATTATTTTTTATACTAGTATCGAATATGGTTATGTTTCCTGATTTAATGAAGCATAGTAAAGTAATACCTTTATTTAAATCTGGTAGTACATTAGACTCCGCCAATTTTAGTACTGCCAACACTTAATAAGACTTATGAAAAAAATATTCTTGATCAAATGTTATTTTTTTAATGTGAATAGTTTACTTCATAAAAATCAATTCGGTTTCACAAGGGTTCGCTCGACAACTGATGCTGGTGCTTAGCTGATTAAATATATTTCAACGCATGGGAGAACTCACAGGATGCTTTGGGTATATTTTGTGATCTATCCAAAGCCTTCGATTGTGTTCACCATGAAACATTAATCTAGAAACTACAACACTACGATTTAAGAATTAATGCTCTTAAATTAATTGTTTCATATTTAAGTAACAGAACGCAAAAAGTTGTCATTAGTAGTATGAGCTCTTCAGGGTCGATAGTATAAATGGGTGTGTCTCAAGGCTCAATTGTGGGCCCGTTTCTGTTTCTTGTATATTATATTAATGACTTACCTTACATGGTAGGGGATAATCATAACATAGTATTATATGCTGATAACACTTTATTAATCTTCACATTTAAACGACAATTATTAAAATATGAAGAAGCAAATAATGCTATATCTAAATCAGTAAATTGGTTTAATGTCAATAACTTGCATTTAAATGGCACTAAATTGAAATATATGATATTCATGACTCCAAATGTCAAACAATTAAATACTAATGTAATTTTAAATGGGGAGGGATTGAGTCTTGTCAATACCACAGTTTTTCTTGGAATAAAACTAGACGCGAAACTTCAATGGAGCCCCCATATAGCAAAATTAGCAACCAAACTTAGTTCTGCAGTGTATGCTGTAAAAAAGATTAGAAATCTTACCAGTTTGGAAACAGCTAGACTTGTTTACTCTAGCTATTTCTATAGCATAACGTCGCATGATATTTTGCTATAGGGACACGCAACTGACACTGAAATCATATTTGTTTTACAGAAGAGGGCCATAAGAGCAATCTATTATTTAAAACCTAAGGAGTCGCTCCGACAAAAATTTAAGAAATTAATATATTAACTTTGGCCTCTCCATACATTTATAAAAATGTAATTTACGTACACAAAAATAAAAGTATTTTATTCACCTGTAAATACTGGCGACAAACACAAGCTAGTAGTACCAGTTACTCGACTCCATTGAGTCGGTAATTCATTCTTGGGACGCTTTTAATATAAAATCCCAAAAAATATACAAAAGTTTGACCTGCTCAAAGTTCAAAAACTTGTTTAAACAAAGTTTGTATGTAAAGGGTTATTATAATATCAAGGCATTCATGGATGATAATAACCCCTGGGAATAATGTGATCGCTACCAAGCTATTTCTAATTAGTTTTGTGAGGTTAATTGAGTAACTTTCTGTTTCTGTTTCTATAATATTGTAGAAAAAGCTGAAACAAGCCAATCCTTACTTTATATACATCAGTTAAAAGCCTTATCGTTTAGCTTTATACACAAAGAAATTAAGTCTTCTTGAAATTTCCAGAAGAGGCCTCCATTGTTAGTAAAAATTGATACAAAGAAGTCTGTGGAATGTACTAATTCAAGTATTTTATCGATCATCTTAATATGAGTAACAACCCGCCGTACATTTGGCAAATGAAATTTAAGGCATTTCATTTTATTTGGGATTCAAAAGCAAGTTATTTCTTGTAAGCCACTGTAAACTTGAGATACAGTCCTACGGTTTGGTTGAGTTTTAACTGCTTTATACCGAATGTATAGTGTAGTACGCAGTTTTATTGCTGATTATGGTTAATTGCCTGAACAAGTTTAACATCATCTTAATATATTTCTAACACTTGTGTAATTATTTATAGGTAGCAACTACCAAATATATAACGTAGGCCAGTGTGAGCCAGTGTCAAAAAAGACACGACAGTCACCCAATGTTTCCGCACAAATATTAGATGTAATTTGCATTTATAAAAATTTTATATTAAAATATTTTCTTATAATCCTAACTAACATTGAGACGTGACATCACGATGGTTCAAGTAATTTTAAAGTCAAAACTTCTTATATCATTTTTGTTTAGGTGTAAGGTCTTACGAACGACAAAATTTACAATTGGTTCAAAAATATTCCCTACTATTTAGAGAGGAAGCGATAGTAATGTATGAAAGTTCTTTAACAATATTATGTCTTTCAAAACAATTTTTAACTAAACGTTATAATTTTACATATGATTTCACCATATAAGAAACCATCACGGGAGGCTTTAACATATATTATTGTATGCTATGTTACATTATATAGGTAACAATTTTGTTTGCTTGTATATTTTTAAAGATTAAACTTCAACAAAATTAAATAATGACTATAATATCACTCCTCCATATAAATAATCCTTTAACATTCCTTGTTCTTTCAATTACAGTTAATTAGCTCTATTGAGCGTTTCTTCAGAACTTAACTTCGACAATACTTTTTTAAAACTGCGCTACGTTATGACGGAATGGACAAAAAGTATGTTATAATATAATAAACCACTATAAAATTAATCGAATATACCTAATGTGTCATAGAGTAATACTCCCGAAAATTATTCAAATTTTATTGTGTCCGATTTGAATTCACTATTAAGTAATTGGAACTTCACTTTGAAGTCTTACTCTCGAATCGATCGAGCGTTACCATCGCCGTTAGGCAAATTCGGTTGATTGTGTCAGACCGCCCAATAAATTTTTCAATAAATCAAAACTTCAATGATCTAATATCTATTTATCATAAAAAATAATCTGCTGATTAATACTGGATTTATAAATATATTTGTGCTAAAAAAATTATCAAAAAACATTTTTTTAAATTATTTCCGCAATAAAATATCATAAACAATGGACGGCTTTTATTAGAATTATGTGTCTTTTCTCTCACTATCATCATTACAGCCTATAAAATGTAGTCAAAGTACTTACAAAATATCCCTTTTATGAGGTAATCCCTGGAGAGGACTAGGTTAAGTAGTGTACTAACTTTGAGTTTACCAAACAGTGTAGGGCTAGAATATCAATATTCAATTTCACATATCATGTCCAACTAATGTTGGACTTCCCGAGAAAAGTTGAGCATCCGTGGTAGCTCAGGCGCTAAGCGCTCGGGGTTCCCGAACCCGGTTTCGACCCTCGCCGGAATCAACGAACTTGTTAATTGCAATTTTATTATATATAATACTAATTTACTGTGTTCGAGGATGAAAGAAAACATCGTGATGAAACTTGCATGTCTGATAAATAAAATAAAAATATTTCGAAAATATATGGAGTTCGCCAACATGCATTGGGGCAGCGCGGCGAACATTACCTTGCCCTAAAACCTTCTAAGAAGTGAGCTGGGTGCACTTTGATAGTGTAACATTCCCCCCCCCCCTCTATACTTATTTTTGTCTTTCTTAGAATCTATTTCTATAAGATTTATAAATATATCAAATTTACGTGACCAGTATATTAACCATATATTGATCTTTCTAAAGGTTTAAATATAGGCCATTTAATAAATTGATGGCGTGATCGTCGTAGTTAGGACCCTTTTTTACGTTTTGTTTGTATAGTAACTTAGTTCGTTTAGGTGTCTCTGGGAAGAATGAATATTCACGAGAGCAATCGGAAGCTATTGGTAGCGTCTTATAAGCTAAACAACCCCGTTAACGAAGACAGAGCTCAAAAAAATTTAAAAATAATAAATTGTCCCTGTTCTACTTGTATCAGGTTCACAACAGTCAATTCCTTATTAATTAATCCCTTCCCGCTTGGAAAAGGCTCACAATATTTATGTCAAATACCAGGTACAAGGGCTTCGCTCTCCCACATTTTTTAAAAAAGGGGAGAGGCCCACGGCTCCACACACGCCGTGCGCGGTGAGCGTTAACCATTTAACGCGCTCCCTCGAAGGGAATGTTAAATTTGTAACTGGACCGTAGTCCACAGCAAAATAACTGGCGAACAAGTAAAAGACAGCTTGGTCCCTTGGTAGTGCGTAAGCACAAACATTGACTGAAGTCGCGCATGTCAATGCGTGTAAACGCCACATAGAATACGATCAAATCCAGCCACAGTGAATATACATCACACGGGTTAGGCAACAAAAGGCACACTGGCCATAAGAAGCCCTCTGTGAGCGCCACCACCTCCCAGACCGCCGTTCCTGCAGGTGTGATGAAAGTGTAAGGCATCACCACCAATTGCATCAGCACGGGCAATTGGCCGCAGAGCGTGTCATGAGTCTACCGCTCACCTCAAGGGAATGGGGTCCCACGTTGCGCGGCTTTCGGCCGCAGCCTTGAGAGCTTCGTCAGATTCTCCCTCTAGCTATCACCTGCGTGAGGTTGACACATTTGCTCCACCAACCAATACAATGGCAGATATAGCTAATAGGCAGTTATAAGATAAGTATTAGTAATAAATTCGCCATCAGAAAGGATTTGTGTCACTGACGTTGAGTATATGCATTTTTCGATCATGTTTGTCTCACCCACCAACAAGTTGCCTTCAATCATTCAAAGGTGGGAACTTTAAAGATATATATTATTATGTTGTTAACAAACCAAACCGCAGAGTCATTGAGAATAGCGACCCGCCAAACAACCATCACAGAGACACAATGCTGCAAAACGCAACAAGCATCAATACGACTATCGTCAGCTTACACCATCCCAAGGTCCTCCATAGAGTCCCAGCAGACATCACCACCCGCATACCTCCATCCACCAGAACCACAAGATGCGTCGAATCAAGCGCAACACACCCACATATCCATCACAAGACGCAATATCGCAAGTAGCAGTAAGCATCAATGCAACTATCATACGGATGGCGTCCCCTCACAACACACCAATATGATCCCTATCGACTTTGGTAACAAAATTGATAATGTTGTTAACTAAAAATCCACGTATCATAGCGCTATTGTACTAAGACATGGAGTTGAAGTATGCTTCTTGCTGCACTTAAAAGTACTACCAAACACACTCACCCTAATCCGAAAGATAGCCGACGTATGATAATGCTATACGTTAAGGGTACGCGTACACCTAATCCGTCATCAGCCGAAGTTTTCTCTGGAGATAATGGCCGAACTCGGACGATCGAATCAAACACTTGTAAAAGAAAGAGAGTGCGTACGCAAACACGACCGTCATCGTCCGATAAAGCACGAAAACGGCCCATCAACTGTTGAATCCGAACTTGTTGGGATTTCCCGCCAGATTGCCGGCGTCTACAGTGCAAATTGAGTGTAGTTATAGTTTAATTTAATCATTCTGTCTTTATTCTGTTGTTTCTGTCAGTGTTGTCATCTACCTAAACGACTATGGATATTGAAAAATTAATTAGTTGTGTTTACAATAGACAATTACAATAATCGAGACGTTTCGAAACGGTTATGAGCTGAAGTTGGATCGGAAATGGATGTAGCAGTTCCAAACATTAAAAAAATGCGTTTTTACTCTGTTAAGCAACATAGTCAACTACAGAATACCGGCAACGTCCAATGTCGGCACTAGTGGTACACTGTTGCAGTGTAAGCACATACACGTCCGAGTTACTCGTCCGGGTAGTTCTGTCCGCCATCGGCCGACATAATCGGTTTTGGTGTACACGTACCGTAAGACGCCGCCCACAAACGATAGCGGTATGCGATGTCCACGGGCAAGTCGTATTGCTACAAAAAACGCGCCTACCACCGGCACTAAGATGATATGTCTAAGATACATCGGTTAGCGAGTCCAAGTTTACCTCGGTCTCGGGCGCTGTGAAGCAATCTACACGCCACTATAATAATCCTTTTCAAGTCCCATTTCTTTCAATATAATGCTTTACCATATTTGAGACCTTCCACATATGTGCTTTATTTCATAGACTATATTATTATATGTCTTATACATATGGGACTTCAATTCATAACTCTGCTATTATAATGATCAATAGTAATGATGGAATCAATAATATGTTGCAAACCTGTAACGTGCACTGATGATGATTTATACACCGGCTGTGCCTATATTTCTCGGGAAAACATCACCGAGTACCGGAACAAACTTGTGTCTGAAGTCGAGTTTTGCCGGATAAGGTCTCGGATTGGGGCGACTAAATCTAATTAAGTTCAATGCCCCGAAGACACAAGTCTGCGCGTTTACCACTAAAAAGAACCCCTTTTGTCGTAACCCCTCAATTCCAGGGCACTCCCCTTTTACCTCAGCCAGTATCGGAATCTTCGGCGTTGTCATATCGAATAACGTGCAGTTTGGTGGTCACTTGGAGGGGAAGGCTGAATTGACCTCTATAAAGCTTGGCGTGCTCAGCAGAGCGGGACAGTATTTTATGCTGGCACAATGTTTGCAACTTTATAAGGTGTAGGTTCGGCCTAACATGGAACACTGTTCTCATCCATGGACCGGGGCTACCTAGCACCAACTCCTTCCACTTGACCGCACCCAGCGCAGAGCGGTTCGATTAGTCGACAACCGATGAAGACGAGACGAAGAGATGTTGCATCCCTTTGCATTTTCTATCGCATTTACAACAGGAGTTCAGAGGGATTGTTCGGATTAATGTCAGCCACAAAATTTCATCAACGCATTTCACAAATCCACATCATCGGGATGTTTTGCGGTCCACTACTGTCAGTCCGATACGACTTAGGGAGCTTCAAAAAACGAACTTACTCCTTTTTAAAAAGCCGGAACGCGCCTGCAATTCACCTGGTGTTGTATTTGTTAATAGGCGGTGGTCGACACTTGCCATCAGGTGAGCCACATCCTCGTTTGTCCCTCTCTTTTATATAAAAAAGAATAAGACGAAGTAAACAATTATCTAATGATTTCTTATATTTACATGAAGACTACAATGTTCTATTTATGTTATGGAAGTAGGAGTAATTTTTGTGATTTAAATTCAAGCCTTTCGCGGTCAGGGGTCAAAAATTTAAAACTCGAATTTTTTTATACAACTAGGATAGTAAATAATTTTTCGAACTTCGTTCTTGGAGGCTGAGGGGCCCCTTTAGCTTGGGGGCCCTGAGGCACTGCCCCACCTAGCCCCTGGGTAGCTACGCCACTGGTTCCATAGACCTTAGTATCATAAGTCTCTAATATAGGACTAGTCATTGTGCTACAATGCTATTAGCAGTCAATCACCCGATTACCCCATATATATTTACAACCTTGGGTATGTGTCTCCGGCAACGTCCTTCTTATAAGGAAACATTACATGAACACCCTCATTAACTTAGAAATTTTTTAAGTAATAAATAATATAAATAATGGCAAAATAATGGCCAACTTCATTAACTTTTTTTCAAAAAATTTTAGCCATTTTTATCAATTATATTACAAATGTTATTTATCTTTATTATTGCAATACGAACGACTTGTACTTGTATTATTTAATATATTTTGAATATTTTAAACAGAATTTTAATAAATTTATAGATTTATAAAGACATTTTTTTGCGTTTACTATACTATAATATTCAAGATTCCAAATAAATATATTTGAACTTTATGCTTATTATTACATTTTAATTGCTAAGACATTTTGAAATGTCTATATATTAAACTCAATTATTAATTATTTATAATAATTATGAGGCGTCATAATAGGTTGTAATTAATTTATGAATAAATGACTATAACTTAAGCTTACTCTAATATTCATTTAGTAAAACTCTCTGTAAAAATTATTCATTCATTCTACGATTTATGAAACTTAACACAAGAGAAGTGCGTGACTTACACACTAAAGAAAGGCTCCGTGGCACAGTAACTTATCATTAAGTTGCGGTGTGAATGGCCTCATGTTCGAATCCCGCACGAAACAAGAATTTGTATGGTCTAAAATAATATTTTCTGGTCTGAATGTTTGTCTTTGTCAATGAGGCAATGTATACGCTTTTACAACAAAATCCCATAAAAGGTACAAAATTTGTCAATAAACAAGTTTAAATGTTTTTTTTTTTAAAGAAAAAATGTACAAAAAGGGTGATTATAATATCAAAGACTACATAAACTAAAATAACCCCTGGGAATGAGATAATCGCCACGATGCTGGTTCTGTTAAAATTCATTTAAAAATTGTACAAACCAAATTATTGAAAAGTGAAATAAGTTTTAAAAAAGTCCCGCTGGGTTTTTTGCTGATTCTTCCCAGGGCAGAGGTATTTTCTAAAACAGCGGTAAATAAAAAATCACTTTCAATAAGTATTGTGTAATAACCTATATTGAATAATAACTATTCTATTCTATTCTATTCATTTTATGTACTTATGTAAACTGCCTCCACGATACGGGAGAAAATCCTAGTGCGTGGAGCGATATGTATATAACATTATTAAAAAGAAATATTTTCTTTATCTCATTAATTAACGAAATACAGCCCTAATGCCATTGTCAATTTAAATTTCAATAGTTGCTGAAGTTGCTTTGGCCATGCATTTCTTAGAAAGATGGAACTATTTCATAATTCTTCTGCTTCAAAAGTCACAGTTCACCTGATGGTAGAGTTGACTGGTAGAGAACAATATAGGCCATTAAGTACGCCTTTTGTAACCCCAAGTTGAAGGTGTGTTGCAAAAATTATTAAATGAATAAGTACATGCTGTGGCCTACACATAATAATAAGATGAATGCCGTTTTCAAATTAAGAATCAAAATGTAGATCCGTTGTTACCTCTGACAACTTAAATGGTACACCTCGTTAAGTTTTTATTCTATGATAGAATAGGAAGTCTCTTATTTAAAGTGATTTAAATTACCATTAGTCGTTTCTTTCTACCAACTTTTTCTACACGCTTGTTTAAATGACGTCGTCTTATTAGTCTGCAACGCTAATAAAAATACAATAAGACGACGTTGGGTAATTAATTTATAATTATTCTTTAATTGAAAATTTCATATTAATTAATGATAAATCACGTATATTTACCACATTATAAAATAATTTATATATTTATGTAGCCTTACAATGGTAAAAACAGAAAATCCATCATTACATTTCAGCCCATGGGTATAGTAAGAAGTAGACTCATGGCCTGTAAAGGCCCTTAGTCCTTTGAGGCTATAACAGCCGATTGGTGAACATCGCCGACATTACAAAATATGGGGTTTCCGACGTTTTTTTTATAGGATAAGGGTGACAAACGAACACACAGTCCACCTGATGGTAAGTGGTTGCTGTGGCTCATAGGTATCAGCATCTATCCTCAATTACGAATTAAAAATGCAGATGTGTTGTCACCCGTGAGGACTAATATGGAATGCCTCTTTTCCAGTAAAAAGGGTCTCCGGTTCTCTACACTCACCATACGAAACACAGCAGCCTTAAGCTGCTATTTTACGATGGTATTCTGTGAGAGCGTGGTCCTTCCCGGTCGAGCCGACCCATTCGTGCTACAACTATACCAGTAATATAACTGCAGCATGGCTCTACCACGTAATGACCAAGTATCGTAAGAGTCGACTGTGGAAATTGCTTAAAAGATATCATGGCTTCCGATTGATGATTTTACAATCATCTCATTTAGGTAAAACATAAATTCACACACAACCGTACTATATTTGCAGCATGGCTCTACCACGTAATAAATAAAATGTAATGATATTCTTATGTTCTTTAGAATATTGGATACAATGTAAAGGAAGTGAGGACGGTGCATGCTTTTCGATGATAAAATAGGCCATTCATATTGTTTTCATTAGTTATCAGATATTTTAATATGCTTTATATTTCTATTACTAGTTCTTTTAAAAGTGGTTAACTAGCTAGTTTGGCTGATGGTATCTGGTCACTAACACCTGATGATGGTAGGTTGTGTGCTCGTCTGTCACTCTTAGTCTATAAAATATAAAAATCAGATGTTTTTAGGATAGGATGACAAACGAGCACACAGTCCGTCTGATGGTAAATGGTTACTGTGACCCATAGACATCAAAATCTATATTCAATAAAGAATCTCAATGCAGATGCGTTGTCACACGTGAGTACTAAGAAGGAATGCTTCTATTCCATTAAATAGGGTCTTCGGTTCTCTACACTCACCAAACGTAAGAAAGCAGTGGTAAACACTGGTATTCTGTGAGAGCGTGGTTCCGGTCGAGCCGACCCATTCGTGCTACAACTATACTAATAATATATCTGCAGCATGACTAACGTCACGTCAATTTCTCATTTTGTTATCTACATTATCAGCATGTAAAAGTTTACTGCTGAACATATGTCTCTCCCGTTATAGGGATAATTTGTCCTAATTGTCACGTTTTGCAGGCGGTTGAAAATAATTACAGTAACATAACGTTTCACACCTTTGAAACTGCTTCCCGTCTTTGATCTGGGTATTTTTTGTGTGACATGAACGATATATATATTAGTGCGGTGTAGTGGCGGCGTAAGAATATGCAGTACCAAATATCGTACCGTGGGTGTCGTAAAAGGCGACGGAGGGAAATTAAAACAGGTGATGGGCAGCAGCACATTCCTGATAACTCAAAATAATAAAAAATTTCAGTTGATAACCCGCTCTCCAAGCGTGCCAACAATGGTAAAATCCATTGAATAAAACTGTTTTTTACGGATTTTATCGCGTTTAGTTTACTAGTTTTTAATACCCAACGTTTCGAGTGCTTTACAGCGACCCATGGTCACGGGGGAGACTGAGATGACCTTCAGTTTTTTAATATTAATTTTTGGTTCGATTTACGCAGAATGAACTTACAGTATCTTGAAGTCTTGCAGTGGTATGCTTGGGTTTGGATTTAATTTTGTTGATTATAGGATCCCATGCAGATGGCAGCACCCATCCATCTTCTCTATGGAAATTAGGATGTTTACTTAATGTTTACTCTTTACCCAGATAAACGTCCAGAAGCATACCCTCGTATCTGGACCTTTATCTGATGTAATAAATAACTGCATCCATAGTTAGTGCACTTTACCATTTTCGACTGACTCAATACAAATCAGGTGAGACAGTAGTCAAACAATGGCTTGAGACAGTTAATGGCTTAAATTAGTTAACATTGATGTGTGTTTCATCGTTTGTCAAGATTAACATGCGAATTCAGTTTTCATGACATATAAATAAAATAATTTTATTTGATCAGAGTAAAATATTTAATTACGATACTCTCAGAATTTTATTCAATATTGCTACCACAGCTCCTATACAATCAGCGATGATTGAATATTCAACGACTTGATCATTCACAATATTCTCTCAGCTACATACTCGTATCGCTTCATTTGACATTGACCTGTTGTTCGGCGGCTCAAGTACGTGGGTTCTGTTTATTTTCAGTTTTAGCTTAGTTTAGTTTACTTATAGCTGAGTTACGTACGACAAGTAACCTAGTTTTATACGAAATCAGAAACATTCAAATATACTTCGATTTAAATCATGATAAGTATGTAAAAATGTTAAATTGTATATGAACAAGCGCATGTATACCTAAGTTAATATTTACATTGAAGAACTTTACTGACGTACGGGTTTAAAATTTTAATTCGTATATTATTCAAAAGCGTATTGCTTACCACTGGAATCTCGGTATTTTCCGAATCAAACCAGTAATTATAAAAAAAAACCAGCGTCATTTTATGCAAACACTTATTTCGGGTGCTTCCAATTTATTCGAAATACATTTTGAAATTTTCATTTTAATACCGCTTACTTGACTTATGAAATAACAAACTCTAATAATTTAATTGAATATCTGATATATTTTATCCCAAATTTGGAAACCTGATGTAACATTTCTTGAGGTAAATTACTCAGGCGTAAGAATCTTACTCGTACCTCGCATTCCCACACATGTGGCTCTCGCTATCTCTGTATCTCTCTGCATGTCTTATCAGGTCGTCACTCCATCTAGTAGGGTGTCGCCCTACACTTCACCTACTGGTATGAGGCTGCCACTCGAGAACCTTTCTTCCCCATCGGTTGCTTACAATTCTTGAGAAAGATTGTCGCATGGCCTTGCAGATGCTTTAGTAATTATTTACGTGTGCCAATCTTTGTTAATTTATTATCTCATTTTAACTTTCTCTCTATCTGGTTCCAGTTCACATATTCAAGAATCTGAAGGAATTTAGTAGATACACCCCACCACAATGTGGAAGAACTGAGACTATCTAAATTACAGCCGCGGAGACACTAAACGGCTGAATTTTACTACCAACTCATGCGGCGCCAACCCTTAGTTATGTAAGGTTATGTAAGGTTTCCGAAATAGAACTATGAACTTAGGTTTTAAGTTTAGTACACTCTGTGTGTAACCACACCTTCACAATCATTAAGTCCGTTCAGAAAATAACGTTATCATAATGACTTTGCAGCGAATTGACAATCTTTTACAAATACCGTGACAAGAATAATGCCCCGTATAACTTTTTTTTTGCTTTTTTTCTTCTCTTTTTTTTTAAAAAACGTTACCCCCACACTAGTATTTTCTCCTGTGTCGTGGAGGCAGTTAACAAACATAAATTGCACAAGGACAAACATCCAGACCCGGAATAATTATTTGTAGTCCATACAAATACTTGTTCCGTGCGGGATTAGAACCTGCGGCCACCAGCGCAACAACTGATTGCTAAGCCACTGCGCCACGGAGCCGTCAAGTCCGTGTCTAGTCGCGGTATAATGAATAACCGGTTTAAGAGATGCTACCTCGATTTTCCAATACATAATTCTGACGGAAACAGCTGACGAGATATCTTTAGTACGTGCATAGGCGCACGCGGCGTTTAGTAAATGCAAAATGCGTATACCAGCCACAAGCCGTAGTTTGTTTAACGAATAAGTACACGCCTATTAGTTTATCTATAGATTGACTTTCTGCAAATGTTGCATCGGGCAACGTATAATGTATTTTGTGGAATATTATATATTAATACCTATTAATAATGTTTGGCAGTGTTGAAGCCATTTTTTCAAAAACCAAACATTGTATGCGTGATACAAATGTGCCATCTGTGGATCTAAGTTCAAGTTTGCAGGTTAGCGTACACTGCATAACTATATTACGAGCACCTCGAATTTATTGAGTCGACTTTAACTGATGTGCGTTTAATTGGTGATAATATAACGTTTTCGTCACAAAGCATGATTAGCTGCCGCTATCTAAGTGTGCGCTTGCCCTATGCGACTCACCTGACTTATTAAGTATACGGACCAATGTAGTGGACAAAAGAATGGCTTGCATCTTTTTTCCACTGCATGACGATGACGATGATAGACACATAGTAATGGGTGTCACCTCTTTCCTCTGTCTGATCCTCGTTCATTGAGTGTAGGGCGACTGCGCGTACGTATGTTTATCAATCGTGAATTTGATCACAATTTAGTGGAATATGATTTTTCTCGCACTTTCTGCATGGTCCGTGTCTACCATTCAACAGCTAGATGACCTAAGCGAAAGTAATTCTCACACATTTTCTTATAATTTATAAACTTTTTTCTATCCGTTAAATCCCCCCAAGGAATTTTGGCATGAATATGAAGGTCGCGATGCGTTGCATAAAAAACAATGTTTTCCTTACTTGTGTTAAAAGTGAATTAATCCTTCGTATGCTTGCTAAGTTCCATCTTTTCTGTCAAGTTATTGTAGTGCACATTATGTGTCCGTAATTATTTTTTGCATCTTGTATGTTAAGCTTTTGTAACACTAATAATGTTTGTTACATACCCGCTTTTCTGTAAGAAATTTTAATACATAATCGACCTTGAGGGATCTTCGCTTTTAAAAGAAACATTTTTGAGTTGTTCCTTTCTATTCACATTCTGTCATTTTATCTAGTTTTGATACAATCATAAAAATTATAAAAGTATCTTAGTGCTCCATAGCCTCACCAAGTAATTTTAAATCCGTAAATTCTTTAGGATTAAACACATCAGTGCCATACTGCTATTTTGCTGCAGAAAAAGGTAGTTAAGAGGGTGGTATCTACCCAGACGGATATCTACGAATAGTCAGAAAGGGCTCTATGACTAGTAAGGGCAACTTCATGTAATGATAAAAGAAGTAATCATTTTATTGATAATCATACGGATTAGATAATTATAAGAAATAATATAAAATAATATTACATTTGTCCAGCTGAACTAATTCTCAATATATCATAACATAAATTTATATATACAAATCACAAGTGCATCCTGTATCCGTCAACTCCACCACAACATTATCGACTACTCATTGTGTTCAGCAAAGGTCAATACGGCCGAGAACCATCTGCGCTTGTGTTGAGCATTTCATATATCAGCATAATATGCATCTGCTGCAGGTGTGTTGCGGACAAATGTACGAACAGAATTAAAATGTTGATTAAGAATGGCGACTGATCGTTTAAAAACGCCTGCCGGTAGTCATTAAATTTAAGGAACTTTTATAAATAATAGAACCACCCTGCAGCTATATTATGGTTGTAACATAAACAAGTTGGCTTGACCGGGTAAAAACCGTGCTCACACTGAATACCAGCGTATAATAGACGCTAGAAGCTTCTGTGTTTCCTATAGTGAGTGTAGGGAACCGGACACTCTTTTTACTGGTAACGAGGTATTCCATCTAAGTCCTCGAGAATGACAACGCATCTTTATTCCGATTACTAATCGAAGATACTTGTAGATGTCTATGTGCCACAGAATCCACTTTCATTAAATGGGCTGTGTGCTCGTTTGTCCCTTATTTTATACCTAAAAAAACTTCTGCAATACCAGATTTATTAAACCGAGCCTTTATTATGTAATTAACGGCTTCGTGGTGCATTGGCTTAGCATGGAGTTTAGGCGCTGAGGACCACGGGTTCGAATTCCGGACATAAAATTAACTAACAATTTTTATGGCCTACAAAAAAGTCCTAGTGCGGGAACAAAAATCTTTGTTAAAAAAAATTGTGAGAAAAACTCAAGAAAATAAATTTTTGCTTATTGTATTTATTTTGTAGTTTTTATGATATAGTTTTGGGATAAGATTAAAGGAGAATGGGATTTCGTGGGCCTGAAGTTTACTAAGTAATTTATATTTTAAAAACTTAGCTATATATTTCTAAAGTTAAATACAAAAAACTAGGTAGTTTTACAATCTGCATTTACAAAAAACAATAAAATAAGAAATAAAATCAATTCTATTGATGCAATCGATTTTATATTTAGTCTGATCCAAAAATAATAATTAAAAAGCTTCCAAGGTTTCATTAAAATTATATTATTTACTTTAAATGATATATTTTCATTTGCAAATAAAATATATTATTAGCATAAAGAAAAAAGAAATAAACATTTTATGGCAATAAATCTATTACCACAAAGAATACACAAGTGAAATTCTCGTTTCTGAACGCTACCTAATACCACTAGTACTTCTTATTAGTTTATGCTACCTACCAATAAAATACTTTTCTTCTTCTTTTAAATTATTTTTACATTTTGAAACTTGACAGTTCAAACTTCAAAAATATTCACTCAAAAGGAAAAGACCGATTTTCGATTTGATTTAAAAGAGCCCAGCATAATCGATTCTCGATTAAATTCAGCATTTTAATATTTATTTTCGATAAAATATTGTGAATATATCTACAAAATAAAAAATAAAACATGTGTGCATTTCACACGCGGTAGAAATGAATCGTCTCGTATATATAACTCAATGCTCGTTTCTATTATTCAAAGTGAATAATAGAATTTTAATGAGACCTTGTAAGCTTTTTCAATTTATTTTTGTCCGAATAAATATAAAACCGATTGTATTAATACAATCGATTTTCTAACTTATTTCTTATTTTATTGTTTTTTCGAATTCTAGATTATAAAAAGAGCTAGGTTTTTGTAAGTAACTTGAAGATATAATTGAATTTTATATATATAAGATATTGATTTTGATTGATAAAATTGAAGTCTGTAATGTCAAAATTACAGCTTTTTACTAAATGCAAATGAAAGTATATTATATACGGTACTAAAACAAAAATTCAATTTTTAAAGTTTTTGTCTGTCTGTCTGTCAGTTTGTTCCGGCTAATCTCCGAAACGGCTGGACCGATTTTGACGGGATTTTCACTGGCAGATGTCATAAGGAGTAACTTAGGCTACTTTTATTTTAAAAAAGAATTAGGAGACCGCGCAAAAAAGTTAAAACCCCAAATAACACGCGAGCGAAGTCACGAGGAACAGTTAGTATTTAAAAAAAGATGAAGAAAGTTGAATCCTAAATATACAATCTTCTTCATCGTCTTCTTCATTGCAGGTTCTGGTAAACGATCTGCCACTGTTTCAGATACTGGCATGTTTTCATAATATTGATGATAGTTCCTGGCAAAATTTTATTAAATCTGACTTTTTCGTCTTTGAAATAGGCCTACCCTAATCTGCCTACAGTGGTCAATCGACCACTGTAGGCAGATTAGGGTATAATAAAATTACTTTTCCCTTTCTTTGCCTTCAGTTTTAACTTTGTGAACCCTGCACTTTTGTTATAAATTTATATAAAATTGATTTCGGGTTTTTATATCGAATGATATTGAACCCATGTTGCATCTTGAAACTTTGGAACTTAAGGAAGGGTTTGCTGACTTTTTTGTGTTTTTTCTGCCGAATTCCAAAAAGGAGACGGTACTCAATTCGAGTGTATGTTTTTTTTTATATGTGTTAACCTCATAACATTGTACTGGGGGAACCGATTTCGATGATTCTTTTTTTATATGAAAGCTGATAGTTCTCTTTCTTTCTTTATTCTTTATTGTACACACTATACGTTGGTAACAATTATTATATATTTAAATAAAATGTACAAAGGCGAGCTTAACCCTAATAAGAGTTCTCTTCCAGCAAACCTATTGGGAAAGAGAAATAGTTTTATTTAAAGCAAGTAGGTAGCAGCGTGCGTACTTAATAATTAACATAACACTAGTTAATAGAAATTTGCTATAAGTAACAGTTAACAATTAACATATAAGTGTATAAAATATAAGTATAAGTTCTCGTGTCCAATATGAATTTGATCAAGGTCAGACCAATGGTTATTGAGTTATTCTTAAATAACTTATATTGAAGTCGCTTATATTGAAGTCTGTACAAAATTTTTAGTTTTTAATTATTTTTTATAAATAAAGTTGATTTTTTTAGTTTTCCAATGTAATTGTGTGACTCCATTATCACGTCTCATAAGTTGATTTAGTATTCTATTCATAGACAGATGTTGAGTGCCGTGGTAGCTCAGGAGCTAAGCGCTCGCTGTACATTTAATGCGAGAAACCCGGGTTCGATCCCCGCCGGCATCAATGAAATTGTTAGTTATAATTTTAAGTTTTGGTTCGCCACGTGCTAGGCAGTGAAGGAAAATATCAAGAGGAAACCTGCATGTCTGGGAAATAAGAAAAAATGTTTAGCAGACGTGAAATTCGCCAACACGCATTGGGGCAGCGCGGGGTACATTTCCCTGCCCTGAATTCCTCTCAGAAATAAGAGGAGGCCTGTGCCCAGCAGTATGACATATTTAGGTTGTAACTAACACAGATGTCGTTCTACTCTTCTTCGCTTGCTTTGAGTCCCATCCCAGGTATAGCGATCGATATTTTGGTTTCCCCAGTTATACAATGTTAAATCGTATACTACTAGTGCTAGCAGCTTACGTGCATAAAAATATGGGCCAGCGGCTGCTTTTGGAGTCTGTATCTGCAGAGTGTTCTTTTTTATAGGATAAAGGTGATAAAAGAGAACACAGTCCATCTGAAGACCTGAATACTTTTCTGTATTTTTCACATCCCATTTGAATTGTACTCTTTTTTTTAAATCTTTTTTTCTTTTGTTATATTTGTTACTGTTGTACTTGTTTGTGACAAATTACGAGAAAAATAATTTTCCTAAAACATTAATACCTAAATCACATGGTTTATTCAGAGTCAGAGAGTAGTAAAGTTTTCTATTTTTTCCTCCTTTTTTATTAAACGTTACCTCCACTCTAGGATTTCTCATGTATCTTAGGGGCATTTTACATACATAAATTTCACGAAAACTAACATCCAGATCCGGAACAAATACCTGTAGGCCAAACAAATACTTGTTCCGAGCGGGATTCGAACCCGCGGCCCTTAGCGCTGGAACTCAATGCTAAGCCACTGCGCCATGGAGCCGTCGGATAGTAGTAGTACGTAGTATAATCCTTGTGTGACTTTTAGCAAAGTCAAGCTGACTAGAAAAGCTGTACTTTTAACTAATGGTTACAAATGTACAATAATCAGTAAAATTTATTCCTAATAATTTAGTTAAAGATGCAAATATTATCGGAGAAATTATAAGAAGATATTTAGCATAATTGCCTATGGTCCATTCAATACGTGCTGCAACATCAAATATACGAAAGTGAGAGAATTGTTAGTTCATCATCGTCAAATCAATTGTTAGAACGTAAGTTATGCCATAGCAATAATGCGAATGTGATGTGTATAGGTTAATTGATCATAGACCATCAGATAATTTGTAGTGAAAATCATACCATAACCATTTCACGAATATGGCACTTAGGTAAGTTGACCATGGTTAAAAACACGAATAGACCCAATATTCGCATGTTTACAACTGACTTTGAGGATTACATATATTATTAGCCCTTGGTAGAACATATTATCTGCACTTTGTAAATTTACCTTGGTGACTGATTTCTATTAACTACGATTCGCGCGTTTACTGTTATAATATTTCATAAACTATAATAGATACAGATTTGAAACTTTGTCACGGTAGTTGGGAGAAAAAAGCAGATTTAACTACTAGGTACTTAAATGTCTTTGGTAAAATAGCAGCTTAATGCTGCTGTGTTTCGTATGGTGCGTGAAAAGAACCGGAGACCTTTTTAATAGAAACGAGGCAGTATATCCTATTCCTCATCTGCATTTTGATTATTAATCGATTAATAAGTAATAATAGAACATAAATGTAGATGTCTCTATAAACGATAATGGCCCAAGCCACAGCATCCACTCACTATCAGGTGGTCTGTGTGTTCGTTTTTCACCTATATTCTATGAAAAAAAAACCCTCAAAGTTCACAAATTTATTATCACAGGAAGCAGGTGATCACATCATCAGGTGCTTATCATCATCGTCTTTTCTATATATTTTTATTTAATATTGCTCTAACGATAATTCCGCCATCTTAAAGTTTTTTGTTTCTTATTATTTCATATACCTACGACATTAATATTAAGTAAGACAATGGATTCTGTTACAGTTTTTCATATTTTGGATGTATTTAATTCAAGCAATATTGTTTTTATTAAATAATGTTACATAACAACAAGGTTTTACCAGCCAAATGAAACAAAACACTTCATGTGCGCGTGCGTTTATAAGTTGCGATAGAGTAGTAATTCCTTAACATCAATAATAATAACAGATACGGTTGACCTTAGACATACAGCGTACATGATAATGTGATTCACTGATTCAGTTTGTGGCGACTTGCCGTAGCCTGTAGACGCGTTTTAAATAAAACATGGCGAGCACCGAAGGGGCCACTTCTAGTTTCTGGGACGAACTAACGAGCCCTGTTAATTTAGTATTAATTGCTATTATTGTGTATCTTCTTTACAAAATCCTAAGGTCTCATTTTGAAACAGTGACACCAGCGGCGCCTCCACCGCCGCCTATGCCGAAGCTTCGTAAAGATTTAACAGTTGCTGAATTAAAAAAATATGACGGCACAGGACCTGACGGCAGAGTACTTTTAGCAGTAAATGGTGTGATATTTGATGTCACAAGAGGAAAGAGATTTTACGGACCTGGTAAGCGTCTATTACAAAATTATTTTATAAACATAGTGTTGTCATAGGTATATGTGCAGTCAAAATTTATTTAAAAGTTACTTTCGACAATAAAATTTATACATTTCATAAGTATAACGTAGTCGTCTTATAAATAATCACCATTTATTCAAGGAAAATAAGCAGTCAATGTCAGTAACGTTATTTCCAGTCGTTGCACATAACCGGTTTTTGAACATAGTTTTTATTTTCAATGTTTGAACTACGAGGACGTACCTTGTAACACCACAGAATACATAATAGTACAGGGTAATATTTCCATGTGATACAAAATAAAAACATTGTATTGTGTAATAACATTAACATGTTACGGCAATATGTAGTTATGGATATTTTATAACCTAGTCAACTAATAAAACCAAGTGTGAAGAGTGTGTCAAGTGATTCTCAATTGTAGTGATGTCCGTGCTGCGTACGCGATTCCCTCCTGATTCCAAATGAAATAAAATTAGAATGATAACAATAATTAATCTCCACATTATCTTTCAACACTGAGCTATTTATCCATGTGCTGTGATTAAATAATCTACCGATACTGATAGGATGATAAAATGTTTATCTGCAATTCATGTGGTAGACAGAGACAGCAGATTTGACTGAATGACTTTAAATTTGTTCTCCTTCATTTGTATATGATAATTCTATTAATAAATTTAAACAGTGGGGCATACAAACTCAATATATTTAATAAATATTTATGGAGCCTTGTTTATACTTTGCACTAGGATTTTACTAGTATTTTGTATCATAAAAAGCTATACAACATATACCGTAGTAGAATAAGTAATAACATTTTTTAAACTATGGTAATAAACTGTGTTGAAAAGGTTCGTAATATCGTCAAATGTAATTTGCGACCCGATGACCTTGAGACTTATTCAGTTCAAAGTCGAATCAGTTCTCATAGCTCGTATTTCAATTGTTCTTGTACCTACTTAAGAAGTTAATTATACAATGTGTAAAGCTGTAAAGAAATGAATTATCGGTCTGAATACACATTGTTTCCAAGATAATCGTTTACTGGACTGGATATTATTCTTCTTATAATAATTTTTTAATAAATATTTAAAAAATTACTAAATTTATAAGTTCCTTCTAGTTCGTTCAATATAAAAAAATAGTTTACTATAGCCTTAATACGTCTGACGGCAGAGCACAGGCCTCCTTTCATATCTGGGAGAGTTATAGAGCGATTTAATATGTCTTTAAAAAATTTCATCCTCAGACATTCAGGTTTCCTCACGAAGTGTTTCTTTACCGCTGACCACCTGAAAAATCACTACTTAGATTATAAATAGAAGTTTCATTGCTTATTCAATCTTAATTGCAATTTCTACAATGGAATACGTTTTCAAGCTACGGGACTTGAAAGGACACGATATCAACATCAATGGTCAGTGCATCAAACATTTTTAATTTGTCGCCGAAATAGTCATTAAATAAAAACAATCTCAGCACTATGCTCAATAACCTCAATAGTGCCTCACAACTGATAGATATTAAAATGAACGTACTAAAGAAAGATTATGTGTAACGTCCATTTCACACCCATGCTGGTTGTTGGAAGAAGTTGGAAGTTGTTGGAAGCACTACGCTCGAAGTCATTGACGAGTATGTTAAGACAAATTGTCCACCTATGTAAGTCCAAATTCGACCAAGCAACACATCTTCTCGTCACATTTACTTCTGAAAATAAAATAATACAAACAGTGCGTGTTGCCAGTAATGACATATGGATCTGAGTCGTGGTCGTGCACTGCTGTTTGTATGATAAAATTCAAGGTCGAACAGCGAGGTATGGAGTGGGCTATGCTTGAAGTTTCACTGCGAGATAGACTTCGCAATAAAGATATCCGCAGTATAACCAGAGTAACCGATGTAGCGCAACGGATCAGTAAATAAATGGCAGTGGGTCCGGCCATATAGCTCGAAGAACCGGCATCCGATGGGAAGGTTCTCGAGTGGCAGCCTCGTATCTATTTGTTAGCGAAGTATAAGACGGCTGTTCGCTAGATGGAGTGACGACCTTGTAAGAGATGCAAGAAGTTGATGGATACAAATGGCTCAGCTTTGTGTCATTCTTAAGGGGAAGAACCTTCGAATGTTTTATTCGTCTCATCTAATTATATTACTTCGATAATATAAAAGTCTTACAACTATTAATCAAATACACTTAGTCGTGATATCTCTGAGGCTTTGCGCTTTCTGTAAATTTCACAGTACGCGAGCAACCCGTGTTCGATCCCCGCCGGCACCCATGAAATTGTTAATTGTAATTTTAAGTGCTGATTTACCACGTGCTCGGCGGTAAAGGGATACATCGTAAGGAAACCGGCAAGTTTTCAAAAATCATATTTCGAAGACTTGTGAAGTCCGTCAAAAAGCATTGGAGCAACGCGGCGGACACTTCATTGCCTAAAACCGTCTCAGAAAGGAGAGGAGGCCTATACCCAGCAGTGGGACGTATATAGGCTGTAACTTTAACTTTTAACACTTAGGGATTTACCGAAAATTACACGATATGTAATACTACGTAATTTTATTAAATTATAGTGTAATTTTGCCTCTCTTTTCTATTCTTATGAAAAAAAAATATGCTACACTACATACTATGCATTACTAAAAATCAAGACAACATACTAAACATGGGTACTAAACATTAAACATTATGGGTTTTGTTACAATTAAAAACGTTTAATAAATTATTTTTCTCAATAATAACATTTTTGTCTCTTTGTCAAATAACTGCCGTCAGCCTATTCCTCATTTTATCTGATCAATATAGTGACGAAAATATTTATGATATAGTCTCCCATTCTTTTAATATCGTAGTTTACAGCTCTTTAAGTTCTGTGAGCCGAATATCTTGCCCGAAATCTTCAGATCATCTCATAGAATGCTTTGTCGCATTGAGATTCCATAAAGCGATAAACATGAATCCTGAGGATTTAACACTTTCTCTTTGCATTGCTGAGCGTGTATTTATCGTATTTTAATAAAATTCGTCAAATGCGATTTGAAAGGACTTAAGGGTTCCACTGGAAAATAACTACGTTTTTAATTGAAACACTGTTTTGACCATACTGTTTTATTAAACGTATTTTTAAATTTCTTTTTTACTTTTCTTAAAGTTGTATAACTACAGTGATCGTCGCTATAATTATCTAAAAATAAAAGGTATAATAAAGTGTATTCTAGTTTTGTTTATATAATTTCGTTAAATTGAAATTATGATATTGACTAGAAATTATAAGAGTTACTTGTACGACGACGGAACCTTGAAATCAAGTAAGCTTTTATTACTTAGTAAAATCTGTTACCCAAAGAAAACTTATCTGGCTTGTAGCATTTGCTATTAGCAACTTAATATAATGATGACACACGACATGACAAGCAATAATAAGTTATCTTCTTGATCAGTCTGTAAATATTACACCGCTAAATGATTCTCTAGTAAACTTTAATAGCTGCAGTACTAGACACCTAGCATATTTAACGCCATTTGTGGAATGCAGAAAAATATTAGATATGTATTAAGTTTATCACTCATTCACTAACTACAGCCTATCAATAGTTCATCGCTAAACATATGCCTCCTCATTGATTGCTTCATAGTCAGGATATTTGCCATAGTTGCCGAGCTTCAATGGCTTTTAATTAGCTTATTTTATATTAGTGACGTTTCGGGTACTTATCACGGGGGACTAAGATTTTCACATACCAATGTCATTATTAAACTTGCTGTTTTTGGTCCGATCTACGGACAAAGAACTTTTAGTATATCTTGATTATATCCGCCTGTTGCCTCGTATATTCCTGACTTTTCGGGTGCTTTACTTTAAAGCAACTGCTATTCTGCGCAGATGGCTAGTGTGGTGGTTGGGGGTTATAATTATGTAATAAAACACAAAAAATTAAAGTAATTTAGACGATCATAAAATACGAACATTGTTTTCAAATTTTGATGAAACTATAACAAACAGGTAAAAAGTATTATACTCCACCAAATCTAAGAAATACTTTTTGGCGTTTCACGTTGCACAAGCATACCACACACGATTAATATTACCTTTTACGTAAATTCAAAAAAGTATGTAGTTATCTGCATTTCATTATAACATTAAAGTTAATATTCACTAATTTAAGTTTGAATCCTTCAAACAAAGCAAAATATAAAAAATTTAACCACAATCAACTTTTTTGACATTGTTTGATAAGTTTATTTTTTAGTAGTGCATACTTTAATTTATGTAACTTTGTCTCTAGATATAATCAGTAAGCAAAAATATGAAGAAACTTTAAATTTTGTGTTTTGAGCTATATGTTTTTAATTTATTCAAGCTTTAACTTGACCGCGACCGTTTCGCTTAGTACCAGTAAACTAAATAAAATTTAGGTTTAAAACCACCATGTGAAATATGATTTTGATGTTGTTATTAATAGGTGGTCCATATTCGGCTTTTGCTGGTAGAGATGCTACTCGCGGCTTAGCTACCGGACAAGTAGCAGCCGGAGACAAGGAGTATGATGATGTCAGCGACTTAACTGCCGATGAAATCGCTTCAGCCAAAGAATGGGAGGAACAGTTCCGAGGTATGATATGCTATATTTCTAATTAGAAATTAATAATTTGAAATTAAAAATTTTGTACAACTGACTTCAAAATAAATTATAAGAATAACCCAAAAACTATTGGTCAGACCTTGATCAAATTTTAATCAACTTTCAAGTAAAAAAAAGAATCATCGAAATCGGTTCACCCATTAAAAAGATATGAGGTAACACACATAAAAAACATACAGTCGAATTGAGTACCGGCTTCTTTTCGAAGTAAGTCGATAAAGGTAAAATATTTTACTATTTTCATAGAGAATTATAAAACTTTTGTATTGTTTAATTTGTAACAGTAGAATATTTATCCGCTGAGTAAAGTCGGTGTAAAGGAATCGTGACCTCGTGAGATATCGTGAGAGACGACAGAGGATAACACAAACAGGAGATGAGCACCAGCATTTTTCTGATAACAGAAATATGTAGTAACAAAAATAACTGCGAAGCGTGGTAACTACGTCAAATATCCCCCCAATGAAGCAATATATGGGGGAGGCCTAGGTTCAGCAGTGGACTTGTGATGAGATGCAACGAGGATGAGTATCTCCACTTTTAATCTCCTGTCATCTTTCCAATCAATCGGTTTGATTCACAATCTAAATAAATGAATGTCTTATTTCTTGCAGTTAAATGATACTTGCCGTAGTTGATTACATGTTTTTAATTTTTTATAACTTGCATAGTAAAAAAAAGTAATGTCGCACAGTGGATTTTGGGTGTGGAATCATTTAAGATGCAAGATATCTTTTAATTTTTTCCTTTTAGAGAAAAAATAAATGTTTATTTTAAAATAAATTAGATGTGGTGTGATGACATATATTTTCACATAAGAAGTAGATGTGGTGATTTCTATAACGCAAAATATTTTGTGAAATACGACGTTGTTACCACAAAATTATTTAAATCACTTTAATTAAGTCATTTAAAGTATTAACAGCCTTGCTTAAATTATTAAATCAACGTCTTTATTACGGCTTTTCAACTAACTACTATTGTATACAATACCTGATTATTAATTTTCCTTTAATTATAAATATTACTTAGCTCTTTAGTTAATTAACTTGAACATAATATTATTCCCAGACTTCAAATGAATAACACGATATTAAGATAATATTTTTGTTAATTAGTTTTTATGTAAAATTTTAACAATGCGTCTGATGTTGTATGATTTTCACAGCTATTTAAGTAACGTTTAAATGATTGATTAAGCTATATGAAGGTTTATATATAAAAGTTTTTAAATAAAAATAAATTAGTGTTTAAAATTAATTTAATAGGTAAATTATTACTTACATTAGTCAAATTATAAAAAAGGCGATTTAAATATTGCAATTACTAAAATTATTAATATTTATATGGAACCTCTGTAAAAGTGTAAAAGTACTAGTAAACTAAACTAGCCTTAGTGATATTTGTATGAGATATATTGAAAAATGTACATTCATATTGGTTAAAAATTTTATAAATTTATTGTATTTTTATCGACACGGTAATAAAATTTCCTTATCCATTTTAAAACGCAACATTTTCTTCTTGCAGAAAAATATGATATCGTAGGACGGCTACTAAAACCGGGAGAGACGCCAAAGATATATAGCGACGATGAAACTGAGGATAAAAAGTCGCAGTAATTTAATTTAGTGGTGGGTATTTTGAGTTTTAAAGGTCAAGTACTAAATGAATTATTACTACGTTTATAATAAATTTTATAGAATTAATCGAATGATTTTTATTCCTATAGTCTTCTTGAGAATTGCCGTGGTATCTCGGGAGCCAAGCGTTCGTTCACAATATGTGAACAACCTGTGCTGTGTTTTTCTATCAAGAAATTCTCAATAGTTGCATGGCGTCAGGAAGTCGGCAGTGTTTCGGCGCCGAAACTCAAAAACCACGTAAACTTCCTGCGCTTAATCTCTCTCCAGTCGTGTCAGTTTGCCGTCAATTCGGACTATAAGAGTGAGGGAAGAGAGAGCGCATCCGAGCTAGCGGCAAACACTTGTGCACTATAATTCTGTCCTACGCAGATGGCTAGTCTTCTTGAAGATTGGCCGCCGTGACCGAAAATAGGTACAATGTACCGGTGAACGCATTAAACGTAATATTTGTACTTTCCTTACCTTAGTTAGCTTGCGAATAACAATGCTATATTTGACAGTGCTTTTATAAAATACCGTTTAGATCGAGAGGTTGACCGAGAGGTTGCGTCACTAAAGCGGAGCGTCATATTGATGGTGGCGGGGTAGCGTTGCAGGCTGAAAACCCTACTCGTTTGTGGAGTATAAAGTGCGCCGTGAGCGAAAGATTTCGCATAAGTCATTCTACGAGTGCTAATACTGACTGACTGACGAAGAATGTTGGTATCGTGGTTCTTTCCGTTGTAGTAATAATTGTTCTAATGCAGGCAAGGAAGATCATGTCGCTGAGAGACTGCCCTGTTTTATATTGAGATGAGTAATGTAGCTGTTCGCATAATTTGGTGTTATCATATAATTATTATATATGTATGGTTGTAGCATGAATGGGTTGGCGCCACTGGGCAAAGACCATGCTCCCACAGAATACCAGCATAAAATGGCAGCTTAATGCTGTTGTCTTCCGTATAGTAAGTATAGAGAACCGGAGACCTTACTGGAATCAAGGCATTCCGTCATAGTCCTTAGGGGTAGAAACGCAACTGAATTTTGATTCTTAGTCGAGGATAAATGTTGATGTCTATGAGCCACAGCATGTGGACTATGTGCTCGTTTGTCATATTCATCAATTCTATAAAATAAATACGTTCCTCACGTTATACTACTGTGGGATTGTGACGGGGACATATTACGGTGTGATCGTATTGTAGACCGCAAGTTAACCATCCGCTCTCACACTGCTATTATTTTTAACAATTAACATCCTGATGTATTTTCCACATATTTTCTTCCTATATTTAAACTGTATTTACATCAACGGCTGTTATGTAAGCGTTTTGTAATAATAAAAGTCATACATAACAGGTATCCAGTATTAAAATAGGAGCAGTAAACTCGTAGTAACTCGACCTATATACGAACTATTTGCTACATAGTTTGTACAAAAACATTTTAGAATAATTTTTGATCTGTTATTAAAATTCTTCGATAATATTTGAAAGTTGTGTTTGTGTTATGTTTGAATTCTGCCGAGCAGCTTTATATACAAAAATAAATTTAAAAATGTTTTGAAGCACTTGTTTGGTTCGAAATGCGCAAATAATTTCAGCTAGGGTATTATTTAAGGTTTATTGTAGATTGTTCCTAAAGTGAATGGCACGTACAGATGTATGCATTGCAGGATGATTCTTAAAAAAGTTAAAAAGTAATAATGATTTCTTTTTACGTGCTAGAGCCATGCTGGAGCTATATTAGTAGTATAGTTGTAGCATGAATGGGTCGGCTCGGCCGGGGAAGGACCACGCTCTCACAGAATACCAGCGTAAAATAGCAGCTTGACACTGCTGTGCTTCGTATGGTGAGTGTAGAGAACCGGAGATCCTTTTTACTGGAAAAGAGGCATTCCACCTTAGTCCTCACGGGTGACAACGCATTTGCATTTTGATTCGCAAACGTGAATAGATGTAGATGCCTATGGGCCACAGCAACCATTTACCATCAGGTGGACTATGTGCTCATTTCTCATACTATCCAATAAAAAAAAATGTCAAAAAATTAATTTTAGAAAGTCAAGAAAAATGTTTATTTACAGGCTGTGTGGCATTTCATATTATTCCTATGAGCTACAATGCATCAGCACGGCTAGCATGGGCTGGGGACAAAAATTGTATCCCCCGATTATATCCACTGACAAGAGATAAAATTATCTTGTCACTATGCCAAAGCACGGCAACGGGGAGAAGTATATCCCCGTATGACATAACGAGTAGACATATATACACCATCCGCAGCATGTAGCCAAATGAAAGATAAAAATTATTTTTTTTGGCATTTGAAAGGGACAATTCTATCCTAGTTCATTGAACGTGGGTTTAAGTTTATATTCATACAAAAAATCTGTCTAAGTCTAAGTCTATCTCTCATTTTATTTACTGTGGATATAATGAGAGATAGACTTTTATCCACCGATGTGCCCATGCTCGTAGGGTGGATAAAATTAAGCGAGGGGATAAACATTTTCTCTTTTCCCGGAGGATAAAATTGTCTCCTGCCCATGCTAGCCCTGCTATATCCTTCTTCGTTTTAGATGTTTATGTGTGATAGTTTACAGGTGACCGCTAATTATCAGGTGAAGAGTAATTTTGTTTGTAACCTTTTTATATAGAAAAAGGTTAACAAACGAATACACAAGTCCACCTTATGACATTTCATTTTATATTTGAATTTATTTAACATCAAGTGAAGAGAGTTAACGTCTTGTCATATTTATGTTATAAAATGGAATCGAATATATATATAATAATAAACAAGAAGTGCTTTAACACCTAAATAAAATATGTAATATAAATATTATTCCATTTAACCATTAAACAAATATAAGAATACGACGGCGTCTAATCAGAACAAATGTAATTCTTTCGACCTTAATTTGTCTAGTTTGTGTTGTGACTGAGAAAAATACGAGAATATAAATATCTACAGGCAATTAAGCTCTGTCGGAATTAAAGAATATAAATTACTAGTTAGTATATTTAATTCTTTAAAATTTGGTTATTTCAAACAATATCCAATTAATCGCAATATACATTTTTAGTAATTTTTTTTTGACGAATGATGAAATAAGGAACTTTTAGTCCACCTGATGGTAAGTGGTTACTGCATTCACACTTACAGCCAATTTTATACATTTTTAAAAAATATGAGTACGAATGTGTTGTCACCCCTGAGGACTAAGATAGAAGGCCAAGAAACAAATTCGGATATTGTGTTACAAGGCGATGGAATGCCGAGTCTTGAGACGTATGTAAAACTTAAAGACTTTAGAGCTCATATGAGGAATAAAATTTGTTTGATTCTATAAAATATATAATTTTTTTAGAGATTAGTGGGAGTCAAAGTTTGGCCATAAAGAATTGTGAAAAAACAATGCAAAAGACGCGACTGAGGGAAAACACCAGGAGAGGAGTTGCAGCGTCTTCCTAACGTGGTAGAGCCATGCTGCTGCTATTTGTAGTATATTTGTACCACGAATGGGTCAGTTCGACTGGGGAAGGACCACGCTCTCACAGAATACCAGCGTAAAGTAGCAGCTCAACGCTGCTGTGTTTTGCATGGTGAGTGTAGAGAACCGGAGACCCTTTTTACTGGAAAAGAAGCATTCCACCTTAGTCCTCACGGGTGACAACGTATCTGCATTTTGATTCATAATCGAAGATAGATGTAGATGTTTATGGGCCACAGCAACCACTTACCATCAGGTGGACTGTGTGCTCGTTTGTCACCCTAATACTATAAAAAAGCAGTTTGCAACGGCTGCGGCTGCGGTTGCCAATCCGACTGCCAAATGTCGTAACTATGGCGAATATCCCCTTGAAGGCCTACATCCAGAAGTTGACTGACAAAAATCTAGCACACACTCTTAAAAAATGAAAAAAGGTATACTGAAGAATTCAGGCAATTATCTAAATCTTGTTACTTTTTGCAGAAATCTATGATATTATTCATCGGTTATAGATTCGTATATAATAATTCATATTAGGAATATTTTATATAGCATTATAATAATACTAAATGTTTTTCTATAATACTATACAGCTATTATTTCGTAATGTTGATACTCCCGCTCTCTAGCTTAAGTTATGAAAATAATATTGCTGAATATGATAAGGGTTGAATATGAAAATGCGTTATTTGATTTTGATTTTACGTCTAGTACCAATACCTCTAAATATCATTACTTTTGCTTCATATTGCTCAACTTTTCTATATTAATGGTCACATACTTACATAACAAGAATGAAAATGTTGTCGAAACTTCTCCGTTTCTTGCAGTCGGATGAAAAACATATCAGCTTCATTAGAAAGTAATGACCAACGTCTATCTAAAGAAGCTGAAAATATCATGATTTCTTATATCTACTCTAATTTAACATAATCACGTTTATTTGCCTGTTTAAAGTTTCTGATGCATCACAGCAGCAGCAAAATTGTGCTGAAAAAATTTTGTTCCAAGGGAATTCCCACAGCACCACCCGGTGCGTGTTAGCGAGCTTACGTGTCTCTCAGTCAGTTACGCGGATTTTGCTACGATTACGACGTGGTAGAACCACGCTCTTCAGACTAGACCAGAATACCAGTTTAAAAACAGCAGAATAATGCTGGTCTGTTTAGTAGTTGTTTAGTAGTGAGTGTAAAGAACTAGAGACCCTTTTTACTTGTAACATACCATCTTCTTGTTTGACGGCTTCATGGAGCAGTGGCTTAGCAATGAGTTGCGGCACTAAGGCCGCGGAATCGAATCCGCAGATAATTGTTCTGGATCTGGATCTTTGTTCTTGTGAAATCTATGTATGTAAAATGCCCCCGCGATATAGGAGAAAATCCTAGTGTGGAGGTAACGTTTTTAAATAATAAAAAAAGAGATCATAGACCTTAGGGGTGACAACGCATCTTCATTTTGATTCATATTCGGTGATAGGTGTAGAATGTCCTTGAGCCATAAAGTCAACTGACCACCAACTTAGTCTTTGGGGTAATTTATCACAATTGTTAGAATGGAAAAAAAACCTATTTAATTTTTTTTACATGATAGCTATAATACCTACATTATCGTTTCCCATTTTTTTTCATTCCAGACTTTTCGGTGCTTTGCTTTTGATGCTGCTTTGTTTTAACTTTTAATATTTATCTACAAGAACAGATAACAAGCCGTCAGACAATAACTAGTTATTTTTGATTAAGCGGTTTAATTTTTTTGCGCGTCTTCCTTTTGCTTTGGTTTATAAAACGACTCAAGTCAGAAAACATCACAACTTATTACGTGTTTTAAATTGAAATGAAGACGAAGGTCGTCTGCTAATGTGTTTTTATAAACAAAATAATATACGAGTAGTTTATAAATTAGGAATGTTTAATATTTATCTGCATTAACGTAACAATTATTAAATAAGTTTATTGTAAGAAAAATATTTTAAATTCAGAAATTACTATTAGTCGTGTTACACGGTTTTGCTTATTGTAAAGATGTTAAAATCTACTTCAACATTATCTTCATCATCATCATTACAGCTCTTCAAAAGTCCACTGCTAAATACAACCCTCCCCTAAGGAATGCGACAAACTGTGGCTGTGGGTGCAACAGAAATGTTTTGCCGGACTCCTACCGGCTAATGTCCCACGGTGGTCACAATCAGCGTATATGAGGGGTCCCGGCAGTGGCGTAACTAGGCGTGGGCGAAGTGGGTCCTCACCCACGACTTCGCACTTAAAGGGGCCTCGCGAGGCCCCTTTGAGTGCTTTAAATGAGTTGCCTCCAGACTTTACAACAGATGACTAATTTTCAATTACAATTTTTACAAATTTGTTTGGGGCCTCGCAAGAAGCCCCTCTTAAAAGTGCCTGCGAGCCCTTTGTAACTACCTTCCAAGACCGTGACCGTTAGATTGACAGAATGCGAGACTTGTCAGGAATTAATAGCTACAAGTAGATATGACGTGTCAAAGCATGTTTGGTGGGATAGATCTATGAGGTAGATATTAGGAACGACAGAAAAGGGGCCTCGCTGATGCGACTTCGCCCACGTCTATATTAGTCCACGCCTCTTGGTCCCGGGATCTTCGTTCGGAACGCAAGCGGGGCCACTCTCTCGCTTTACTTTATTAAAGCATGTCACCGGGCCAATCCTTACTGCTCGCAGCACCCTCGCAGTGTTATAACGGTGAGCGGGACATGTTGCCGCGTATGGGATGTGGAGTCCTGGTCCTACCCACCGCAGTGGAAGCAGTTCGCTGTCGCTTTGTGTCTGATCTCACACAAATCATCACCGAAGTACCCGCGTTCGGTTATTATCTGTGTAAGTGTGTAGGTATATCTTCCTGTTCGTCGATGCATCCAGGTTTCGAAATGCAACCCGGGATACGGTTGGGCCAGTTCCTCTACGGTCACCGCCATCTTATCTTGCCACTCCCATGATGATGGCGGGTAGCTTGAGGGACTAGAACGATCCTTTGGAAAGAGCGTGCTGATCACCCTTCTCAGTAGGTCTCGATCGGGAGTCTCCGTCAAGGGGGTACGGCCAGTGCCAGAATTTACCCAGCATCATCCAGTATGGGCGCCCCCAAGAATCTTCATCGAGTCTCTTCAGGAGCCTATTTCAGGTCGGCGACCTCGCGTTGGATTTACAACGGCTATATAGCAGCGAGGTATGCCTCGTACAGTCTGGCTATCTTCTTAGGGCTCTGATGTATTGGCGCCGACTCCGCAAGCATATCGCACCGAGTCGTACGATTTCTGCCGAACACCAGTATACCACATGGTGTGACTGGTTCTGAGACGGTCCGTTCTGACAAATATCGACAAGTTGTATATTTGTGTCATTGTACAAAGAAACCAGTTTGCTTCCTGTTCCGGATCAAAATGAATCTCTTTAATGTTTTCTGGCCAAGCCGCGATAATGGTGGAGGCTTCGATCTTGTCTCAATATAACTACTTGAGACACCAACTCCGCGGTGATAAGAAAATGTAGGACATAATCTTCCGAACGCTGACCGACCGATTATCGATTGTCATTCATTTCTCGGTCGAAATTGACATGCAGTTTACACATGACTTTTGTTCATGCCCATGTAGGTCTATCTGTCTATCTGTTCTCATACCCATGTACATTCTAAGGTCCATCGAAGGTTAATGATGTACTTGCTATTGAAATTACCATCAACATCAATTTTGATATCGTATCCTTTACAGTACAGTAGCTAAACATGTCTTCCTGTATAGGAATGTACGACAGTATAGTCGTACATTTCTATGCAGTTGTACGAGTATAGGCTTTGTACTCTGATTCTATACTTTGGTAACCTTCGTAGCCCTTTAATAATTTACCACTTCGTTATACGAACAGTGATCTTGGCATCTCCGAGGTGACTGTAACACCCCCCCCCCCCAAACTTTGACAAAGTCAAAGGTATTTTTTGCTACACATACGCAAGACAAAGTGGCAGATTGTACACCTAGGTCTTCTGTATAATTTGCCAAAGTGTATGTGTGTGGTCTATGAATCTAAAGCCTTTTCGGAGACCAGCTTGTTCTGCTGGAGCTGCTGCCAAATCTGTCAAAAGAAGCATTGACGCCTTTCTTGAAATAGAAAACCCCTGATTCTACTCCACACTTCTGTTGTAGCGCCACCATGGAGTAATTGAAGAACTAGCTTCTGAAGGACTTAAGAGAGCCATTCTAGTCTCGCCTAAACTAACGTCAGAGATATTATCGAAATAGTATCGTTTAAGACTTGTCTTGACTTCTATACTCACACTTACCTTTAAATCTCACACAAAATCTCTGGTGGCCGGAAATGGCACATTCGTCATCAATTTTAAAAGTTGGCTGTTACGTCGTCTTTGTATATAATATTCAATATTTTTATTTAAAATATCCATAAATTTAAATTTGTAAGCTTTAGAAAATATTAAAAAGTAAGTTTAAATGTCTTCTTTTACAAGGCCTATGTTCACCACTCGAAATAATCCTTATTTACAAAACATGCTTACGTACTTTACGAAAGTTTGTCTGTAGACACCATACTGGGCAGGTAAGGCAGCCTATAAGCAATCTAGGAATTTTGGGATCAGTTGGTTGGATGGACTTTTAAGAGGTCCTAGTAACAACAAAGTTTGTAAACATAATGAATACCTTAATATTAGTACATATTATATAAAAAAAAATCAATCTCAGGGGTTAGGATAAATGCATGTCGACAAATAAGCATAATGTTCCAATCGGAAAATCGTATACTTTAAGGAAACACAGTACTACAAATTGATACGAACGGCGCTTTGGGCGATAAGTTGGACCAAAGAAAATGTACGAGTGAACATTTTTCCTGAGCTTAAAAATACAAAATGTTTTCCTATAAGTGAAAAATAGAGAATACTCTTGCATTTGAAATAAAATTTTACGTCATTTTATAAAAGAGATTTCGAATCACACTAGTCTAATCTACACTATCATATCGTATTTATGATTTTTAAAAAAAACTTTTTTTTTAAAAAGTTAACAAAGTACGTACGTAAAACAAAGTTATAAGGTAACACACATAAAAAATATACAGTCGAATTGAGTACCTCCTCTTTTTTGAAGTCGGTAGAAAAAGAAGGCTATCTTGTTGAATATGTGTACTGGTTGTACTTGCTGTACTGGTTGATATAGATGTTTCATGTTAAAACTGTGCCCTGACACAGGCTCACCCGATTTCTTTATTGGTTTGGGTACAATATTGTTTAGAAAGAAAGAAAGAAAGACATTTATTCACTGGAACTTTACACATCACAAAAATAAAAAATTTAAAGAGTAAAGTATGGTAGATTAAAATTACAAGAGTGTATCGAGCCAGTGAAAAGGTTATGACTCAGCGTAATGCTGCAGGCTAACCTACAGCGCTGATGATTCTGCCATAACCATAGATACACACACGATCCGCCTGGAAGTGTCATACATTTCAATAATTATTTTATAAATTGAATTATTTCGTTGCTTATAAATATACCTATATATATATGAGCAACGAAATAACATTTAGGGATATACACACATGCAAGAGATATTATACATAAATATATTCATATCATATTATATTCTATATAAAAATAAACCTAACGATAAACTTTGTAAATGCACACTAAAAACAAACATATAATGCTCAACGATGCTGGAAGAAAGGCTCAAGGTTAAGCTTTTTTGTGAGTGTAATAAATTATTTTTATAGTGGGATTTAAAATTGTACTTTGAATTACACTCACGAATAGGTGGAGGAATGTCGTTCCAGCACCTTGTAGCTATATATTTAAAACTACCTCCGAAAGCTGCAGAACAGTAAGTGGGATTGGCAGGCGGGTTCGTACAAGACCTAATGTTGTTTTATCGATTTCTCTATATAAGTTTATCATATAAATATATGAGTGACTTAGTTTTGACAACATCAAATAATGGATTAGCGAGGTATAGTTTCTGTCGCGCTTTCATTTTCAAAATACCTGCTTCATTGAAAAAAGATGTTACATGGGACCGTTTTGGTATTGAGAAGCAGTATCGTGCACATGCATTTTGTATACGTTGTGACTTTACCAAAATACAGGATCCATACACTGTAATGCAGTGGTTTAACTTTGAAAGAACGAGAGATTCACACAGTCTAATTCTTAAGTCCAACTGAATGTAATCGCGGATTCTATATACGATAACACCTTTATCCTATAAAAGCAGTTGCGGACAAGCTCGAGTACGTGTTTTTCAAAACGAAATCTGCTATCTATAACTAAATCGAGGTTACGAGCTTAACTTGCACGCTCCAGAGGGATGTTTAACAACATGATTTTAGGGTTTTGATTTTCGAAAAATTTTATTTGGTTTTTTGATCCTAAAAGCAGACACATCTCACAGAATACCAGCGTCAAATAGCAGCTTAACACTGCTATGTTTCGTATGGTGAGTGTAGAGAACCGGAGACCCTTTTTACTGGAAAAGAGGCATTCCATCTTAGTCCTCACAGGTGACAACGCATCTGCATTTTGATTCGCAAACGAGGATAAATTTAGATGTCTATGCGCCACAGCAACCACTTACCATCAGGTGGACTGTGTGTTTGTTTGTCACCCTATCCTATAAAAAAAGTATACTTAGTTTTTAGTGGGTTTAAAATGAGGGAATTTTTCTGTGACCATATTGCAATTCGATTCAGGTCCTCATTGATGTTACTAATTGTAGAATGAAATTCAAGTGACTTGTAGGAAAGATATACCTGTAGATCATCAGCATATATCAGCAGTGTAAATTATAAATAACAATGGTCCTAAGATCCCTAGAACCCTGTGGAACACCTCTATTAAGTGGTCGTTGTTCAGAAATAAGGGAAGACCCATTTGGTTGATTTAATATTACTTGTTGTGAACGGCCGCATAAGTAACTTTGAAACTTTTTTTTATGGATTATGTTACAAAACCATAAACGATAGCTTAGACAGCAGCAAATCTATGTTAATAGAATCAAATGCTCTTGAAAAATCAAGCAAGGTAATGATCGTACCTCTACCAGAGTCTTGAGATGTAAGAATATTGTCAACGACGTCAAGTAAAGCAGTAGACGTGCTTCTACGTTTTCTAAAACCCGATTGTAAGTCAGGTAAAATATTTCAAATATTGTTAGCTTCACAAAACTTGATGATTTGATTATATATAACTTTTTCCAAAATTTTAGAAAGAAAGGGTAGTATGCTTATTGGCCTCAAGTCTTTGAGATCCTTAGGATAATTGTTTTTAGGTAAAGGACGTACGAGAGCTATTTTGCACGAAGAAGGAAAAGTAGATGTTTCAATTGACTTATTTATGATTGCTGTAATGACTTTTAACGTAGCCGGAAGTTTTAATACGATCATATCCCTACTCAAATCATCAATACCGTGAGCATTTGATTTTATTGATAATATAATCTTTGCAACATATTTTTCACCTATATCATGAAATTTAAATTCATTACACCCATATCGATGAAACTCATATTGATTTAAATCAGAAATGGTTAAATTATTATTTTCGAAAACACTAAGAAAATGGCTATTGATTTCATTTGGGTCGTCGAAAAACACAGGAAACGTTGTCGATTGCTTAGTGTTAGGAAGGACGGACCGTTTCAAGTCCTTCCACAATAATTTTTTTTATAGGATAGGGTGACAGACGAGCACACAGTCCACCTGATGGTAAGTGGTTACTGTGACCCATAGACATCTACATCTATCCTCAATAAAGACTCAAGATGCAGATGCGTTGTCACCCGTGAGGACTAAGATGGAATGCCTCTTTGCCAGCAAAAAGGGTCTCCGGTTCTCTACACTCACCATTCTAAACACAGCAGCATTAAGCTGTTATTTTACGCTGGTATTCTGTGAGAGCGTGGTCCTTCCCCAGTCGAGCCGACCCATTCGTGCTACAACTATACTACTAATATAGCTGCAGCATGGCTCTATCACGTAAACAGTTTAATTTATTATTAATTTGATTGTTAAAATATGCTTTTTTCTCCCAGTATATACTAATGTTTGCCAAATGTTTCAAAGATTTGTATTAAATTTTATCGCTATTTAAATTAGTTTTCTTAAACTTTGCATGACTTTTATTCCGAAGTTTCGTGATGTACCGAACATTGCTATTTAACCACGGTGAATTTCGATCACGTACTGCTATGGACTTTCAGGTGCATAGATGTTAAATATATTTAGTAACAAATAAGTAAAAATTGATACCATTTCATTAACGCAATCCATTTTAATTATACTTTCCCAATCTACTGAGGCAATCATATTATCAAAGTGAATTAAATTGATTTCTTTTATAGGTCTATAATTAATACATTTTAAATGAGGTTTGGGTTTAATTATTTTTAAGGGTTGTCAGAATCATTGCATGTGCTCCTAGATCATTCACATGGTTAACTTGTATACCCTTGACTTCAAGTATTTGTAAGCAAAAATACACATCTCCAACGATAGAAACATGATTATGTTAAGTATACAGTTAAGCAGAGTAAGCGGCTTAGCCAATGAGAAAAACACAAACCACATTAACATTAATAGTAGCAGTAGTAATGAAGTTACATTTTTACAAATAAGTTAAATTAGCACATTAATAATTGCACTAAAATTAAACAAAATTATTAACAAACCTATACAAATAATACAGGTTGAAAGCCAAAGAAACAAAAGAAAAATTATATAACTAAAAAATAGAGGTAATGCGGTTACATTTTTATAAATACGTTCTACCTTCTAAAGAACTTTATTAACAAGCCTATACAAATAATACAGGTAATACCAAAGGAATAAAATGAAAAGTATGTAACTATAAAATAGAGGTAGTGAGGTTACATTTTTATAAATAACTTCTATTATCACATTTATAATTACACTAAATTTAAACGAAATTATTAACAAACTATATAAGCGATCCCAAGCGAAAAATGCTAAGGCGTCCCCTGTAAGCGACGAAACAAGACGCAGCGCAAATAATTTGCGTATAGCTACATGGAACATCGGTTCCCTGACTGGACGCAGCCAAGAACTAGCAAACACATTGCAGGCACGAAATATTAATATCTGCTGTATACAAGAACTTAAATGGAAAGGGTCAAAATCCAGGGATATTGGTAGAAACTATCAACTACTGTATAACGGCACATCTACGACAAGGAATGGAATCGGCATCATCCTCGACGAAATACAACAACAACGAGTAATCAAAGTAGAAAGAATAAGCGATAGAATTATGTACGTTAAATTAGCTCTGGACAACTTGTAAACGCTAAACATAGTCTCAGTATATGCCCCTCCTAAAGTTGGATGTAGTTATGAAGAAAAGGATCTGTTCTGGGGAAACCTAGAAGATCTTATCGTAACCACACCTTTAGACGAGAAAAAAAATTATAGCAGGGGATTTGAATGGCCATGTAGGTATGAAAGCACCTGAAAACTCAAACATATATGGAAATTTTGGATATGGCACCTCTGATAGAATATAATGAATCTAGCGACCCAATTTGATCTCTCGATCGTTAACACTTACTTCCAAAAAAAAGATGAACATCTCATAACCTACAAAAGCGGTGGTTCGACCTCACTAATAGATTTTTTCTTTGTGACAGATCTATTCTTCGCAATTTCAGGGACTGCAAAGTTATACCAGGGATCCCACTAACAACCCAACACAGAATACTTGTAATGTATCAGATTATGTGAGTCCTTGATACTGTCCAAATTCAATTATGCAGATGCAGTAATAGGTCCAAGACTTCACAACCGTTCAAAGAAACTTATACAGCGCGTACAAAATGCCTGTGCCCGTTTCTGTTTTAAAATACCTCCCCGTGCACATGTTACACCTTAGATTAATAATGCGAAAATGCTTAAAATGGATTACCGCTGGCAGTTGCTTTTTGCTACGTTGTTGTTTGGTTGTATCAAATACAGGGCACCGTCTTATCTCTATGAAAAATTGCGCTGGGCTCGAGACAACGTCTTAACAAATGTAGTGACAAGAGCTTCGGCGTACGGGTTGCTTCTGCCCCAACACCGCTCCGCTGCGTTTCGAGGCAGTTTTCGATATGCAGCAACCAAGTGATGGAACAACTTGCCGCCGCCGTTCCGTAATACGCAATCGATACATAGCTTCCGTCAAAAATATAAATTGTTCCTCTTAGATCAGCAATCTCAAAGTTAAATAGTGCAGATATTTTAAATATTATTTATTGAAATTATGTATTGAAGCGGTGTACTGCAGCTGGTTTGTGTATTTGCTTGTAACTTAAACTTAATTACGTTCCTGAGTGAATTTCAATGCAACCTCTTACAGTATTAAGAATATTTTATAAGAATTATGACAATATTACAACAAATAAATTTTTGTTATTATATTTGGTTTAACACAACAGAACTGCCCTCTGCACATAAAGAATATATAATATATGTATATATATATATATATATTTTTTATACTTATTTGTGTATTTTTATTTTAAATACATAAGGGTGCCACTGAAAATCAGGGTTGGGGTGCTTCTGATACATTCCAACATATCCTGAGTGGCTTTCCTTTTTGGAGCAGAGCAGCATTAACGGGTGGATTATCTTTATAATACACCTTATGCATTACTCCTTATTCTCTAGTTCTTTGTTATTATTATTTTTTTAGTATTATTGTTTCCTTTTTCGCTTTTTTTTTTGTTTAAGTTTACCATATCTCTAAACAAGGAGTTAATGTCCTGTTTCATGATTTCTATGTATAATTTTTTTGTTTTTTTTGTTTTTTTTTTTTATTTTTGTTTGTTTCTATGACTACTTAAATGTTATGTGTTTTATGTAATCCGCTTGAGTGTGCTGCATGTGCCAAATAAAATCTGTTTCTTTCTTTCTTTTCTTCTAATCTGTTTGAAAATGCCAAACTGGAATGTAAGAGCGAAATATCAAAAACATGAACCCCGCATAAAATGGTATAACATACACAACGCAGTAGGCACTTTATTTATTGCACAGTTTGATACATACTTGAAAGAAACACTTCAAGTCCCAAAAAATAGCAACACTCTATGGAACGAATTCCACATGTTCTACCTTAAAACCACCAGAACAACTCTAGGTATTACGAAAGGAAAATTGAGGATTAATAAAGATCCTACTTGGTGGCATGAGAATGTTAAGTTGATGTTGTTGGAAAAGAAAGAATCTTTCAAGAAATGGCAACAATCAAAAAATGACAGCGATCGACTGGACTACAATATTATAAAAAAGAGAGCTAAAAATTTGTTGCAGTAACAAGAGCATTATCCAAAGATCACTTTTACAAAGAATTAGAAAACGCAAAATCCAAGGCGGAAATATTTAAATGAGCAAAACGTCGAAATAACCAAACAAAAGAAATCAAACGCAACAAATATATCAAGGACTCATCGGGTAAATTGTTAACCACAGACAAAGAAATTAGTCAGAGGAGGCGAGAATACTACCAAACACTACTGAACGAAGAATTTCCATAGGAACCACTCACACTCATCAGACCCACGGAAGGGCCAGTTGAAGTAATTTCACCCCAGAAAGTAAAAACAGCCATTCAAAAAATGAAAAATAGGAAAGCAGCTGGACCGGATGAGATACCAGCTGAACTATGGAAAAAAGTAAGCAATACCGGCGTAGCATGGCTGACAAACCTATTTAACATAATTCTTATAAGCACCAAAATACCAGATATGTGGAGAAACAACAATTTGATACCATTCTACAAGAATAAAGGGGATGTCGCGGATTGCAAAAATTACACCAAACCAGTGTGGATTCATTAGTGGAGTGGGTACTACAGATGCAATTCACTCAGTGAAAATACTTATGGAAAAGTACAAGTCACGCAAAAAAGATCTTCACCTTGTTTTCGTTAACCTTGAAAAGGCGTTTGACCGAGTCCCTCGAGAGCTAATCTGGCAAGCACTAAGAGCGCAATTGGTGCAGGAGCATTTTATTGAGCTCCTCAAAGATCTGTACCACGATGTAACAACAAAAGTGGTCAACCGAGCAGGGAAAAGTGAACCATTTGAAGTCGGAGTGGGGATTCACCAGGGCTCGACCGTAAGCCCTCCCCTATCAACCTAGTAATGAACTATATCACTATGGACATTCAGAAACCAGCACCGTGGTCACTTCTATACGCCGATGATGTAGTACTGATAGCCGAATCGTTGACAGAAGTACAATCAGACCTGACAGTATGGCAGGAGTCCTTAGAAAGAAGAGGGATGAGAGTGAATAGAGAGAAGACTGTATACATGTACTGTAACTTTTCTGGTGTCAATATGGATGTTATTCCATGTCCATCTATCGAAGGTGGACCTCTTAAAAGAGTTGAAGAGTTTAAGTATCTCGGATCCATTGTAGCACCACAGGCGTGTACAGAAAGAGATATACAAAATAGAACCCAAACAGCTTGTTTAAAATGGAGATCGCTGTCTGGCATTCTATGCGACTCCCGTATGCCTATTAAAATAAAGGGCAATATATACAAAAGAGCAGTAAGACCAGCTCTGCTATATGGATCGGAGTGCTGGCCGATGAGAAAGACGGACGAACAAAACCTTCACGTCACTGAGATGAAAATGTTACGTTGGTCTGGAGGAGTTTCTAGAATGGATAAAATAAGAAACTATTATACTCGTGGTAGTTTCAAGGTTGCTATGGTACACAAAAAGCTTAGAGAAAACCGTATGCGTTGGTACGGACACGTGATGAGACAGGATGATGACCATGTGTCTAAAAAAGTTATGAACATAGAAGAGGGGAAGAAAGGCCGTGGACGACCATCAATAACCTGGTTGCAAACACTAAAAAACGACCTGAAATCTATTAACATGCCAGAAACGACAACCCACAATCGCACGATGTGGCGCAAGATTACAAAGAGGGCTGACCCCAATTAAATTGTGACAATAGCCAGGAAATAGAAGAAAAAGAAGAAGATTAACAAACCTATACAAATAATACGGATAAAATGACAAAGGAATAAAAGAAAAATTATATAACTAAAAAATAGGAGCAATTAGGTTATGTTTTTATAAATTGGTTCACTTAACACATTGATAATTACATTAAATCTAAACAAATTTATTAACAAACCCACATAGATAATACAGGCGGAGTGCAAAAGAAATAAAAGTAAAATTATATAACTTAAAAATAGAATTAAAACTTTAAAACTTTTATAAAAACATGTAAAAACTTTTTTTAATTGGCTATTTCGAAATTTTTTCTGATAAAACACCAAAAATACGTTCAATATCAGCAATAGATCGCAGTTGGTGTATTTTTGAACTATCACTCTGTCTAGCAAATACACGTCCCTCTTTCGTCCAAATGTATTTTCAATTAAGACCTCCACCAATATCACGTGCTTTTCCAAATAATTGACGATTAGTACTAGTAAGCCTCTCATTGAGATAAAAAGGTCTAAGTTCATGTGATGGGAGGCCAAGATCTGCTGTTGTAGCCCCACGGCGAACACGAGCATTTTGTAACAATTCGTCTCGAATGACTCGACGACAGAGGTGTACCACAATATGACGATGACGTGAGGGACGTCCCAGGACTTGTGTTTTTAAATCAGAAAAGCGCTTACTGGCGCTAACTATGTCACTCTCTTCGAGCAGAGTGCCCAACTTGGCTGCTATCGCAACAACGATGTATGGAACTGATTCATTGCTATTTTCTAGGATACCAGAAATCTCAAAGTCATTTAATAAAGCCTGTTGATCACGCTCATTAAGATTAACTTGTAACTGAGTTATGGTATTTCGCAAATCCTGATATGTGGAAGGTAAATTTTGGTTTTTTAAAAGACACAACTCAGCCTGTAGTTTTACATTTTCACTCTCTAAAACAGATATTTTGTTACTGAAAGACGATATATCACTTTTTAGCTCTACTAGTTGAGCAGATAAAAAATCTGTAGTTTCCGTAAATTCTTTTTTGAGTTTATCCACTGCTTTATTAAATTCTTGCTTAATATCCTCAGTAATTGAGCTATGCATATGATTTATTTACGTATCAAGAAGGGAAGAAAATTGCTCAAGGGAGATATTAATACAATTGTCTGACTGGCATTGTAAGTTACTACTGGTGATGATCGTATTAGGTTGCTCAGTAGATAGCGACTCATTTAAGTCCCCTTGACCTTGAATAATGTCCTCACATGACATGTGTTGCAGTAACATTCACACACGAAGGACCCGTAGTAATATTTACGCATTTATAATTAAAGGTGCCCTTACAGCGTATACAAACTAATAATTCTTCGCGACGAATCACTTGAGTACATGCTAAGCATTTCATGGTTTTGTTTTATTTGTATAAATAGTTTATGCAGATAGCAAGCAAATGAATTCAATAAGCAGATACTCGGTAAATAAACCGACGAGCCAAATGTGACCCCCTTGCTTAGCGACAGACCTTTAATTAGATGCTGGAGCGAGCAAGATGGACTATGCGCAAATACAGGTCAACGACCGATACAAGCAAAGGATAGGTGTTACACCTCTCAGCTGACATTCACGGTACAAACAAATGCACGTAATTAATGCACTTTATAATAAATACACTTTGCACAAGCTATATAATATTAATTATATCTTACTAAAACACAAACATTAAATAGCAAAATATATTGACTTCAAAAACGTTTGAAATAACTTTTCAAGTTTATTAGGAACAAAATAAAGTAACAGCTGACTGATAACCGTGTTTACACTTCAACGGGTCGCGCGTGACTCTCTACTTTACTGTTTTACCTCCTCACATATTGTTGATGATTTAATCAGCATCCTGTATAATATTTTTTATCGATAACACCAATCAATGAACGTTGTTAATCACTATCTCATTTGGTAAATAAATAATGACGTTACTAGATAACAGAGGGCGCTCATTAGAATAATGATAAATGTTCTAGAATAGTCACCCAGAATAAAATTGATAAATTACTGGGTAAATATACTTTATACTTGCGATAATAGACCGAAATCACATCCAGTTTTTGCTCTATATCGAGATTTACAATACCTTTATGCACAATGTGGCATATTTTCTTTAAAAAGTATTTTTTAAATTTAGGAAACGAATGCGTTTTGAACTTTTGACGACGTCACTAAGACTAAATTAAATAAATCCGAAATACACCTATAGGAAAAAAGTTACAGATGACCATTTTGTTGCTGATATCTATTACTACCACTTAAATGTCTTTGGAGGGAGACCAGAGCGAGCTGCATTTTTGACATCAAAATTCCCGGACTGTAATCCCTTGAACCAAATTTGTGCTACTCTTGCTGATACTGCATTAGGACCATAAAGGTCACAAAGTTTTTTCAAAAAACTTTTTGCTTACGACTCATTGAGTCGACTACGTTGAAATAATAAGCTTTCTAATTCGAGTATTCAAAACACTACATGTCGACAGTTGTGACAAAAAAATTATAACGCTTGTAGAAACATCAATATATTTTATAATTGGGTCACATAATTTTTAAAAGTATTTTAATCTTAATGTCAAGGATAGTCCCTGCTGCATCTTCTCTATATTTCTACTCCCGTTCCGTTTCTCTAACACGTTGATCGTGAATAGAACTACATTTCATCATCATCATCATCATTACAGCCCTTCACAAGTCCACTGCTGAACATCGGCCTCCCCCAAAGAATGCCACAAAGCACGGTCCTGAGCCACCTGCATCCAACGACTTCCTGCATATCTTACCAGGTCGTCACTCCATATAGTGGGGGGACGCCCTAAACTTCGCCTGCCGGTACGAGGCTGCCACTCGAGAACCTTTCTTCCCCATCGGTTGTCGGTTCTTCGAGCTATATGGCCGGTCCATTGCCACTTCAGCTTACTAATCCGTTGGGCTATGTCGGTCACTCTAGTTCTACTGCGGATATCCTCATTTCTGAGTTTATCACGCAGAGAAACTCCGAGCATAGCCCTCTCCATAGCTCGCTGAGCGACCTTGAGCTTCCTCATCCGGCCAGCAGTGAAGGACCACGTCTCAGTTCCGTATGTCATCACTGGCAACACGCACTGGGTGTACAGTCTCGTTTTTAAGTTTTGAGGTATACCTGACGAGAAGATGTGCCGTAATTTCCCGAACGCTGCCCAACCGAGTTGAATCCGTCGATTGACCTCTCGGTCGAAGTTGGACTTACCTAGTCGGACTATTTGTCCCAGGTAAACATACTCGTCAACAACTTCGAGCTTAGTGTTCCCAACAACTACCGGCATAGGTGTGACATGGACATTAAACATGATCTTTGTTTTGTCCATGTTCATCTTAAGACCTATCCGTCGGGAAAAACTATTGAGGTCATTGAGCATAGTGCTTAGATCCTCCAGCGATTCTGCCATAAGGACTATATCGTCGGCAAATCGAAGGTGAGTGATGTACTCGCCATTGATGTTGATACCGTATCCTTTCCAGTCCAGAAGTTTGAAAACATCTTCCAATGCAGCGGTAAAGAGTTTCGGGGATATGACGTCACCCTGTCTTACACCTCTCTGCAATTGGATAGGTTTCGTACTCTGGTTCTGTACTCGGATAGGCATCGTAGCCCTACTGTACAAGCACTTCAACACTTCGATATACCGACAGTCAACTTGGCATCGCTGAAGGGACTGCAGCACCGCCCAAATTTCGACGGAATCAAAGGATTTTTCATAGTCCACATACGCCAGACATAGTGGCAAATTGTACTCCTCGGACTTCTGTACAATTTGCCGAAGGGTATGTATGTGGTCTATGGTGCTAAAGCCCTTTCGGAAACCGGCTTGTTCGGGAGGCTGGAAGTCGTCAAGTGTGCGCGCGAGACGATTCGTAATGACTCTCGAAAATAGCACGTAGACGCGGCTCAGAAGGGAAATCGGTCTGTAGTTCTTCAAGAGAGCGTTGTCGCCTTTCTTAAAGAACAAGACCACCGCAATTTTGCTCCACGCCTCCGGTGTAATGCCACCATGGAGGACGGAATTAAAGAGCTTCTGAAGGACTTCAAGTACCGGTTTTCCACCCGCTTTCAGAAGCTCCGCTGTAATTCCATCCTCGCCTGGGGCCTTGCCGTTTTTAAGGTGCTGGAGAGCCATTCTAATCTCGCTCAGACTGACGTCCGGGATATCATCGGAATAATGTCGGATAAGACTCGCTCTTGGATCGTTACTCACACTTGCGTGCGGCTCCAACGATGACGTGTACAGCTGCCCATAGAACCTCTCAATCTCACTCAAAATCTCAGGTGCCCCAGAAACGATGCTGCCACATTCAGTCTACAGCTTTGACAGTTGGCTCTTTCTGGCAGACAGATCTCTGGCAAAGACTTTGGAGCCTTGGTTCCGCTCGATCGCTTCTTCAATACGAGCTGTATTGAAGTTGCGTAAGTCCCGCCGCATGCATTTGGAGATCTGTTTGTTCAGTTGTCTGTATGCTGTCAAGTCTGTTGAAGAATGTAGCTTCATCTCCCGTCTAACAGCCATGAGATTAAGAGTGTGATCGGAGAGTTTTTGTATTCTTCTGCGGCGGGTCTTGCAGAACTTAGCTCCGACCGCATGGAGAGTTTCCACGAGCTTGTCATTCAAATCGTCCCCTTCATTGCAGTCTTCTAGGCACTGAAAACGATTTTGTAACTCTAGCTGAAAGGTTTCGGGACTTTGGATTAGAGCACGAGGGGGACGGAGCGTTGACTTCATTAGACGAGACCTCTCCAACTTAACGTTTAGGTTCAGTGTGCCTCTAACCATTCGGTGATCGCTGCCGGTTTTCACCCTCGTGATCACTGAGACATCACTGAACAGTTGTCGTCTGGTCGTCATAATGAAGTCAATCTCATTTTTTGTCGAACCGTCGGGGCTCGACCAGGTCCACTTCCTGTGGGGCCGCTTCTCGAAGAAAGAGTTCATTATAAAGAGTCCCTATTTCTCCATGAAGTCGGCCAGCTGCTGGCCCCTTGGGTTCCGTTGCCCTATTCCAAATTTCCCCACTTTCAGCACACCGTTCTCTTTTGTGCCTAGTTTTGCATTGAAGTCTCCCATTAATACCGTATATTGAGTTTTGGAGGAATGCATGGCTCTAGAGATATCCTCATACATTTCCTCCACCTCCTGATCGGGGTGTGCCGAGGTTGGTGCGTAAATTTGTATGACCTTCGGCGAATACCGTTTGGTGATTCTGAGTATAAGGTACGCAACCCTCGTCGACACACTCTCAATCTTTACAACGTTGTTAACGAGAGACTTGTGGACGATAAATCCGACACCTCCTTGGGACAGATGGTCGCCCTCCCGGTAATAGAGCAAGTTGCCGGATTCGAGGATTACCGTGTCCTCCCCCTCAGTTCGGACTTCGGACAATCCTATAATATGCCAGCGTAACTTGTCTATCTCTTCTTCCAGCTCCACAATCTTCTCGTCAGTCCTCAGGGTGCGTGCGTTGTATGTTGCCAGGTCGAGTCGTCGTAGGTGGCAACCGAAGCTCCACCGGAGATTATTAGCACCCCCTGCCCCGCCGTTACCATGGTCGCCACCGTAGCCAGGAATAGCGGGGCCGCCGGGGACTGGGGGCCGTCTCTTCGTAACTTTCATCATGGGGGTATATTGCCATAGTTGCCACGCTTGGCGAGGGGGTTGGCAACCGCAGTTTTTTATTGTATTTTTGCCGTTACCAGGAAGATGCTGCTGTCCATCTCCTGCCTGTATCCCTTTGTCGCCTTTTACGACACCCACGGGAAGATATGGGGTAGTAGATATTCTTAACCACCACTACACGGCGAACTACATTTATGAAATTTTAATTTTAATTGGAGTAGTATTAATGATGTTTCTAAATTGCGGCCCACGCGAGCGAAGCCGCGGGTAAAAAGCTAGTTTATTATAATATTTATCAGTGAACTTTTGACAGGCTGTAACAATACATAATATAAAAATAAATCTTAAAGTCAGCAGGATGACAGGTTTTGAATAATCAGGAGCAATATTATTATATTGCATCTGTTACTAATAAGTAAATTTATTTATTATATAATAAATTTACTTATTAATAACAGAAGAAGTGCTGTGGTAGCTCAGGAAATAATTGTCAACATAGTAAGCGAAAAAAGCCTAAGTTCGTTCCTCACGAAAACCAACAGAATAGCAACTTTTTGATTTAACTCCGAGGTAAAAAAAAAACATTGTCAACAAATAGTACTTTTATTTGTTGTATTAAATAATTGTCAACATAGTAAGCGAAAAAAGCCTAAGTTCGTTCCTCACGAAAACCAACAGAATAGCAACTTTTTGATTTACTCCGAGGTAAAAAAAAACATTGTCAACAAATAGTACTTTTAAAATTTAACTTTTAACCACGTACACGTTGTTAAAAAAACATTGTAAATTGAAATTTTAAAAACTGAAAGTGAATAAATGTGTTTGTTAACAGTTAGTTACAGTTCGTTAGCAGTAGGGCAATGTGATGAGTACTTTTCTGTTCCACCTACCCCTTCAGAAATATGTAGATGCCTATGCTGAGCATTGGGATGTATAAAGGCTGTTAGGTTATGTTTTGTTATATTTATTAGTAGAACATTTTATTTTTCGCTATTTAAATATTTACTTAGAACTTAAATCTTTGATTTGATTGACATCCTAGCTGCACATCACAACGTTATAACGGTTGATATATTACATGAAAATTCATAATAAAATTCACATTTGTTTTAATTTATATAAGTTATTTCGCTTTTGAGTAACATAATGGTCAGTAGCAATTATGAACAACAACATCTATCGAATACAGTGGCTAATTATGTTACATTACTACCGACTTCAAAAAAGTGCCGGTTCTCAATTCGACTATATGTTTTTTTGTGTGTTACCTCATAACTTTTAGAACCGATTTCGACGATTCGTAGTGGAAATGGCAGAAGAGATAGGCAAGTTACGCTGGCATATTATAGGATTATCCGAAGTCCGAAGAGAGGGGGAGGACACGGTAATCCTCGAATCCGGCAACTTGCTCTATCACCGGGAGGGCGACCATCTGTCCCAAGGAGGTGTCGGATTTATCGTCCACAAGTCTCTCGTTAACAACGTTGTAAATATTGAGAGTGTGTCGACGAGGATTGCGTACCTTATACTCAGAATCACCAAACGGTATTCGCTGAAGGTCATACAGGTTTACGCACCAACCTCGGCACACCCTGATGAGGAGGTGGAGGAAATGTATGAGGATATCTCTAGAGACATGCATTCCTCCAAAACCTACTATATGGTGAATGACAAGCTCGTGGAAACTGTCCATGCGGTCGGAGCTAAGTTCAGCAAGACCCGCCGCAGACGAACACAAAAACTCTCCGATCACACTCTCAATCTCATGGCTGTTAGACGGGAGATGAAGCTACATTCTTCAGCAGATTTGACAGCATACAGGCAACTGAACAGGCAGATCTCCAAATACATGCGGCGGGAATTACGCAACTTCAAAACAGCTTGTATTGAAGAAACGATCGAGCGGAACCAAGGCTCCAAAGTTTTTGCCAGAGATCTGTCTGCCAGAAAGAGCCAACTGTCAAAGCTGAAGACCGAGTGTCGCAGCATCGTTTCTGGGACACCTGAGATTTTGAGTGAGATTAAGAGGTTCTATGGGCAGCTGTACACGTCATCGTTGGAGCCGCACGCAAGTGTGAGTAACGATCCAAGATCGAGTCTTATCCGACATTATTCCGATGATATCCCGGACGTCAGTCTGAGCGAGATTAGAATGGCTCTCCAGCACCTTAAAAACGGCAAGGCCCCAGGCGAGGATGGAATTACAGCGGAGCTTCTGAAAGCGGGTGGAAAACCGGTACTTGAAGTCCTTCAGAAGCTCTTTAATTCCGTCCTCCATGGTGGCATTACACCGGAGGCGTGGAGCAAAATTGCGGTGGTCTTGTTCTTTAAGAAAGGCGACAACGCTCTCTTGAAGAACTACAGACCGATTTCCCTTCTGAGCCGCGTCTACGTGCTGTTTTCGAGAGTCATTACGAATCGTCTCGCGCGCAGACTTGACGACTTCCAGCCTCCCGAACAAGCCGGTTTTCGAAAGGATTTTAGTACCATAGACCACATACATACCCTTCGGCAAATTGTACAGAAGTCCGAGGAGTACAATTTGCCACTATGTCTGGCGTATGTGGACTATGAGAAAGCCTTTGATTCCGTCGAAATTTGGGCGGTGCTGCAGTCCCTTCAGCGGTGCCAAGTTGACTGTCGGTATATCGAAGTGCTAAAGTGTTTGTACAGTAGAGCTACGATGGCTATCCGAATACAAAACCAGAGTATGAAACCTATCCAATTGCAGAGAGGTGTAAGACAGGGTGATGTTATATCCCCGAAACTCTTCACCGCTGCATTGGAAGACGTTTTCAAGCTTCTGGACTGGATGGCCAGTGATGTCATATGGAACTGAGACGTGGTCCTTCACTGCTGGCCGTATGAGGAAGCTCAAGGTCGCTCAGCGAGCTATGGAGAGGGCTATGCTCGGGGTTTCTCTGCGTGATAAACTTGAAAATGAGTATATCCGCAGTAGAACCAGAGTAACCGACATAGCCCAACGGATTAGTAAGCTGAAGTGGCAGTGGGCCGGCCATATAGCTCGAAGAACCGACAATTGATGGGGAAGAAAGGTTCTTTAGTGGCAGCCTCGTACCGGTAGGCGAAGTGTAGGGCGACCCCCCACGAGATGGAGTGACGACCTGGTAAGACATGCAGGAAGTCGATGGATGCAGGTGGCTCAGGACCGTGCTTTGTGGCATTCCTTGGGGGAGGCCTATGTTCAGCAGTGGACTTATGAAAGGCTGTAATGATGATGATGATGATGAAGTTGGTTTACGTTAATCTTTGTTTTTGAGAAAACAAATTATTTTTCTTTGCTTACATCGTTTTAGGTATAATTATATGAATGTAAAACATTATGATTTCTTATTACCTATACTTTCTTACGCGAACACTACACATTTAAATAAAACTAATTTGACGGATTTTATCGCGTATATTAACTTATTTTCTGCGAACATGTACAGGATCGCCCCCGTCACTACATTAGATTTGATAGACCACAAATCCTCGCTAGAGAACACCGATTCCTTCCAAGGATGATTCGCGAGGCTATTGAAATCAAAAAACATCCTAATTTCAATAGAGAAGATGGCTGGGTGCTACCATCTGCGTGGGATCCCATAATTAATAAAATTAAATCCCAACCCAAGCATACAACTGCAAGACTTCATGATACTGTAAGTTCATACTGCGTAGATCGGAACAAAAATTAATAATTTTTAATCTGGAGGTAGCCGTGGTTAACTATGACATTGGGACGTCATACACCTCAGTCCCCCCCGTGACCATGGGTGCTGTAAAGTGCTTGAAACGTCGGGAATGTAAAATAAGTTAATATAGGCGATAAAATCCGTAAAATTAGTTTTATTTAAATATAAAACATTATTTTACTTCATTTAATTACGTTTCAAATTAATTAATTTTAAAAATGTTAGAAATCGTAAATATGACTTTCTCGTACTCGTATTTACTCATTTTAGTCCTTTTCAATCAATTTGTCACAAATATATACCTCCAATTTACATTTTTGTTATATGCATAGATTTATTTATACTAATGTATGTAATTCGTATGGATAAGAAAAGACAAAAACTACTTAAATTACTGCATTACCATTGTATTAAAACAATCCACTGATGTCGCAGCGTATTTCTTTAATTATAGTTTGAGTGGGCTGCTTTGGCGACTAATTACGTATTTGAATGTTTGCTTGCATTTCAATCGATTATCACCAACGTTAAAACAACGTACGCAACTAGCATTTTGTCTCTATTAGTGACTACAGTTTTATGTTCGATAGTTAAGTACGTTGGGGTAATACCGGACGGATTTTCGAATAGTTGGAAGAGTCTGCCAAAAACTTTAATTTCTCGACATTCGTATACGTCAGATTTATAGAACATGGAGCAAACCGTTATTCGTTAAACGTAGTTTAGCTCTGAGAATCTTTTGCTTGTGTAAACTCAACGGTTTCTGCTTTAAAGGTGTGCGAAAACTAGACATACTTTTTTATATGCATAATGAAAAATTGGCCATTAAGGGGTAAGACCGGACTTAAATTTAAAACCACTTCTACTGCTTAGAGAAAAAAGTTTATAAAAGAGATTTGTCCTATCTTTAACGCTCAAAAACATATTTCAATATGATCTATAAATTACTAGAAACATAAATGTTCCAAACGATTTTCTCTTTTTTTGTTTCTTGCCATCCGATCTTATCCCTGATATAAAGAAATTGTAATTTTATGTTTCTCAAACTTTGTTATGACATAAGATGGAATTACTCAATATAAGAGAAAGATCGGATGCATTTGATTTTATATGGAAAAAAAATAACAGTAAGGACTGGCGAAATGCCCTGGGATAATGCAGGAGTTAAGGAAGATATAAATATTTTAACAAAGCATGCCGCATTATTTAAAAAATAATTTATTATTATAAATTATTTTTTAAATAATTATTATAAATTACATTTTGATTTGTAATAGAGGATAGATATAGATGTCTATGGGCCGCAGCAATCACTTAACATCAGGTGGACTGTGTGCTCCTTTGTCACCCATATCCTATAAAAAAATGTATTTTAATGTGTACTTAAAAGTAATTAAACCATTGTATTGTTTTATTACTTTTAAATATACAGACTTGCTAACGAGACTGAGTCCCATAGTCACTTGAGTAATCAACGAAAAAATATACACGACCAATGAAAGTTTAACAACCACTGCCATATTTGTAACAGGCAAAGATCGGATAATATTCATCCGATCTTCACTCACGAGGGGAAACATCGGATCTCGGCCTACAGCGATCTTACCCCTGCATGGACCAGCTTTATTTAGCTATAAATTCATAAAAATTAGTATCCACACAAAATAATAACAAAAGAAGCCATATTCTCGCTAAAAATCGTAAATAAAAGTGATAGGGAAAGATCGGATGGACAAAAATATTACAAAAATTACATTGTTTTATAAAATGCCACGCAGCACAGGTCCCACTTGCCGGAGTGACTGGCGCGAACTGAGGGTCGGGGCAGGATGAAATGGCGTCGTGTAGCATATTGTTAGCTTTTCAAAATATAGCATAATTCGCCGGGAATTTGAATCCTACGGTCTTGCCCCATCACCGATCTTACCCCAACGTACCTATTTTAAAGCCGATTTTAAGATTAATATTAATCCAAATATCCCTAAATGAGTTACGATATGATAGAAAAAATTAATGAAGAAAAAGGAATATGAATGATGACGAGGAAAAACGCACGCAAGCACAAATATAATGACTTATATTATTTTATTTATTAGCTATGCATCATAATATTAATTACTTATTATGTCATAACTATGACTTATATGTTCTCTATATTAAAAGGTTTAATTGGATTGTAGTAATGTTTCGAATATTAAAAACTACATGGCATCTTTTTGGGAGAGGTCTCACCAAGTGGTATTTTAATTTTTAATATATATAATAAATAATTTTAAATAGCTAATGGAGTTACGAGTACCATCAATATTGATAGTGGCCTTACACAGTGCCATTTATTCTATATAAGGTCACATTCACTGCATGTGATTATAATATTTATTTGAGTCAAATCATATGAAATGAAGAACAAGAAAATTAAAGACGTTATTTCCATTTTTAGCTATATTGTAAGCCGCCAATTTGTTTTATTTAGGAAACTATTATACGTAAAATGTAGCTGAGCCATGCCTCATTGCCGCCTTGAAGCAATAACGGTAATGAGAGTGTATGATTTTAGTGGTTAGAGTTCCTGACTGTAACTGCTGGTCCTAGGCTCGGATTCTAGTTACAAATTGTTGATTGTCTGATAGTATTGTGATTTTCACCGTGTCTCTGACACTACAGTCTAACATAATACCCGATCTTGTGCGTAATATTAGGTACGGGTAGATTACCAAGAATTAGTACTATTACGTTTTCGTAAATACAGTGCGACACAATGAATTGAAATAATACTTATAAATGTACGCAATATACACATAATATTACATTATATTACTACGTAACGTATTATTTTACAAGATTACGATCTATACCATCTGGATGATTGGCAGTCCACCACTGTGCGATTTACGAGAGGTTTTCTTTCTCGCAGAACTTCCTTGTGGAATCGGCTACCACCAGCGAATTTTCGGGACCAATAGCGACCTTCACGAAAAGAGCCTACTCCTTTTTAAAAGTCTGGCAATGCATCTGCGATTCCCCTGATACCGCAGTTGTTCCATCAGGTGAGCCGCATGCGCGTTTGCCCCCAATGCTATATAAAAACACCTTCATTAGTAACGGAAAACTATGACCTCTTGTGCAATGGGAAGCTTTCAATAGTTCGGATGTTGTTGCCTATGTTTCAAGTCGGCCGTATTATACTTAACAATGCTATAATACGGCTATAATAATGCTATAATATATTATAATATTTGTATCTTAAATTAAAAGAAATTCACATGAATATTGTGCTAACTGACAAACAATGCAATAAGTACCTACAAGTAAGTTTACCTACATGCCACTTCTCGTGTCGATAGCATAGCCCTGGGCCTCCTAATGTGTCTATTTAATAATGTTTATTCGATCCGCTTACGCTTAAGTTCCACTACTGGGTAAAGTCTAATCTTCTTTAATAGAAAACAATAAATTGTTATTGATTTATGGAAGTTTGAAATAGTGAAATTGCGTGTCAAACGAAAAGCTGTAATTAGCAACTTTTAATAATGCATACAACAAATAATCCAGTTGAATATCCAGACAGCTTTATCACAGTAGGTATTTCCAGCTTAGCAAAAGTAGAGTTACGTGCACGACAGTTATTTTCACAAAGTTTTTCGTTCTCAAAAATCATATTACTTTTGCTGTAATTGTTTATACCCATTAATTGCGCATTTACTGACGTTTAATAGCTTTTCTCTGATTCTGAACATAAAATTACTTTATGAATTAGAGAATCTGAACATAATTCTAGATTATTATATATCATGCTATGCTAGTAAATCTAAAAAAGTGATTAGAATTTTATATATTTTAATCATATAGTCTCCTATGCTTAGAAAGAGAAGGCGATTAATATTTAAAAACTTCTCTTTCCGACTTTCCCTGTTAATACAATAGTTAAACAATCTAAATATTCATTTATAATTCACGTAACAGTGAAATGGTTAATATAAAATTTTTATTTGTTTTTAAGTAACCTCTGTAAGAAAATTAGTAAACAAAAAGGCTTTATCTTCCCTTTACAGTAGAACTCGATGAACGATGAATACTAGTACTGTGATGTATGAAAGTTACTTAAAAACAAATAAAAATTTTATATTAACCATTTCACTGTCACGTGAATTATAAATGAATATATTTAGATTGTTTAACTATTGTATTAACAGGGAAAGTCGGACAGGGAAGTTTTTATATTAATCGTCTTCTCTTTCTAAGCATAGGAGACTATATGATTAAAATATTAAAATTCTATTCATATTTTTCTTTCTATTTACATTATTCATAAAATTCATACATCAAAGTACTAGTAGTCATCGTTCATCGAGTTCTACTGTAAAGGGAAGATAAAGCCTTTTTGTTTACTAATTTTCTTACAGAGCTTAGAGTACCTATCAACCATTTCTGGCACTCGTAAAATAGCTATCATTATTCAAATTTTTAATTTGTGCTGATTTTTTTTTCAATATATAAATATTCATTATTCAGTTCCATGAAAAATAAACAAGACTAGCCAAATCCATTATTATTATAACAGCATTTAAGTTATATCATTCTCTTGTCACTTTTCTCTCTTAGTGGTACCTTTCTCCTCACTCATTATGTAACAATCTTTAAATTTTTTTTAGCCACGGTCTTTTTCTATGTGTACAGAGCTGCGATGCTCTCGAAACTTGCCTTATTTTTTTTGTTTTTAAAAGTGTGAGTGATAAACAAGCACACAATCTACTCGCTGGTACATGGATACTGCAGCTCATATTGATATTAATACTTTCACTGTCCGGTTTTCAGAGATAATAGTAAGACAATAGCAATGACCTATATGTAGTGCACGGGACATCGAAAGGTATAATCTATCCTCGATCCCAGATGCGTTATTAAATAAAGCTTCCTTAAAATATCCACTATAAGATCTGAGCCAAGTCGAGTCAAAAAAAGCGGCACGGCCGTACCATCCTTTTCTCGAAGCAGTTCAGGCGATTTTCGACCGAAACTTCGTTGTGGATAAAACTAGAAGCCTAAATTTTCAGTAACCAAGCATGCATTGTATAAAAACGGTATATTTGAAATTTCAATAAATTTGAACCAGTAGTTCAAGAATTATAAGTAGTCAAATTTTCTTAATTTTGTCACTTACTGACTGACCGATCATCAAAAGTCTAAGGCACTTCTAACAGACGTCGAAGCTTCAAATTTAGAATATAATTAGTGTTTAGTGTATAAATCAAAGAAATATTAAAATATGTTGCAATTTCGGTACAGTTTTCTAGATAAACCAACTGCATAAATAACTTTGTAATCCTATATAAATATATAGGATTACGAAGTTACATTTGCAGTGAATGAATCAGTGTACCTTTATATGTATAATATAATAGAGTAATAGATGTTGATAGGTACCTAGATATAATTATGTTCAAAGTTAACTTGTAAAATGGCCAACGGAATGAAAAAGCAAATATGTCTTATGAAGTTGTACTAAAATCCCGCAAAGTAATTAAGTAGACTAAATTGCCCGAAAATCCGTAGTTAGTATTCAAGAAGTAGATGGTACCGGAACGGAAAAAAGTAGGACTATCTACAAAAATAAATGAGATGCTAACCGCAAAAATAAATAAAGTCGGGTGGTCGGTTCTATGTATTTAAAACATAAAAGATTTTTAATATTGATATGGTCATTATAAGATGTTGTTAGGTTAGCTAATTACGTAATAACTTGAGACAGAAGGACCCTTAAGTAGGGATTGAATAAATTAACCGACTTGGTATTACATAGATCTCACATTCTCATTACGTAGAAGAACTGAGTTGTGAGACTTGGTTTTTTTACAAGTTATGTTTTTGATGGCATCAAATTTACGAAAGGGAATCTACTTTGGACTTTTTAGCTTTTATTTTTTATTGTTATTATTAATTTTTCCATTTTTACAAATTTCACTATAATATTACTTAGTGTCACGTGGTAGAGCCAAACTCCAGCTAATACAAAGCTGCAAGAGCAAAATGATGGATGCTACTGTATTTCTTTTGGCAATTGTAGAGAACTGGCGATCGTTTTTACTGCTAACGAGGCATTTCACCTTAGTCATCAGAGGTGACATCGCTGCATTTTGATTCTTCATCATCATTACAGCCCTTCACAAGTCCACTGCTGAACATAGGCCTCCCCCAAAGAATGCCACAAAACACGGTCCTGAGCCACCTGCATCCATTGACTTCCTGCATGTCTTACCAGGTCGTCACTCCATCTCGTGGGGGGACGCCCTACACTTCGCCTACCGGTACGAGGCTGCCACTCGGGAACCTTTCATCCCCATCGGTTGTCGGTTCTTCGAGCTATATGGCCGGCCCACTGCCATTTCAGCTTACTAATCCGTTGGGCTATGTCGGTCACTCTGGTTCTACTGCGGATATCCTCATTCCTAAGTTTATCATGCAGAGAAACTCCGAGCATAGCCCTCTCCATAGCTCGCTGAGCGACCTTGAGCTTCCTCATACGGCCAGCAGTGAAGGACCACGTCTCAGTTCCGTAAGTCATCACTGGCAACACGCACTGGTTGTACAATTTCGTTTTAAGGTTTGGAGGTATGTCTGACGAGAAGATGTGTCGTAGTTTCCCGAACGCTGCCCAGCCGAGTTGAATCCGTCGATTGACCTCTCGGTCGAAGTTGGACTTACCTAGTCGGACTATTTGTCCCAGGTAAACATACTCGTCAACAACTTCGAGCTTAGTGTTCCCAACAACTATCGGCATAGGTGTGACATGGACATTAAACATGATCTTAGTTTTGTCCATGTTCATCTTAAGACCTATCCGTTGGGAAACACTATTGAGGTCATTGAGCATAGTGCTTAGGTCCTCCAGCGATTCTGCCATAAGGACTATATCGTCGGCAAATCGAAGGTGAGTGATGTACTCGCCATTGATGTTGATACCGTATCCTTTCCAGTCCAGAAGCTTGAAAACGTCTTCCAATGCAGCGGTGAAGAGTTTCGGGGATATGACGTCACCCTGTCTTACACCTCTCTGCAATTGGATAGGTTTCGTACTCTGGTTCTGTACTCGGATAGCCATCGTAGCCCTACTGTACAAGCACTTCAACACTTCGATATACCGACAGTCAACTTGGCACCGCTGAAGGGACTGCAGCACCGCCCAAATTTCGACGGAATCAAAGGCTTTCTCATAGTCCACATACGCCAGACATAGTGGCAAATTGTACTCTTCGGACTTCTGTACAACTTGCCGAAGGGTATGTATGTGGTCTATGGTGCTAAAGCCCTTTCGGAAACCGGCTTGTTCGGGAGGCTGGAAGTCGTCAAGTCTGCGCGCGAGACGATTCGTAATGACTCTCGAAAACAGCACGTAGACGCGGCTCAGAAGGGAAATCGGTCTGTAGTTCTTCAAGAGAGCGTTGTCACCTTTCTTGAAGAACAAGACCACCGCACTTCTGCTCCATGCCTCCGGTGTAATGCCACCATGGAGGACGGAATTAAAGAGCTTCTGAAGGACTTCAAGTACCGGTCTTCCACCCGCTTTCAGAAGCTCCGCTGTAATTCCATCCTCGCCTGGGGCCTTACCGTTTTTAAGGTGCTGGAGAGCCATCCTAATCTCGCTCAGACTGACATCCGGGATATCTTCGGAATAGTGTCGGATGAGACTCGCTCTTGGATCGTTACTCACACTTGCGTGTGGCTCCAACGATGATGTGTACAGCTGCCCATAGAACCTCTCAATCTCACTCAAAATCTCAGGTGTCCCGGAAACGATGCTGCCACATTCTGTCTTCAGCTTTGACAGTTGGCTCTTTCTGGCAGACAGATCTCTGGCAAAGACTTTGGAGCCTTGGTTCCGCTCGATCGCTTCTTCAATACGAGCTGTATTGAAGTTGCGTAAGTCCCGCCGCATGCATTTGGAGATCTGTCTGTTCAGATGCCTGTATGCTGTCAAGTCTGTTGAAGAATGTAGCTTCATCTCCCGTCTAACAGCCATGAGATTAAGAGTGTGATCGGAGAGTTTTTGTGTTCTTCTGCGGTGGGTCTTGCAGAACTTAGCTCCAACCGCATGGACAGTTTCCACGAGCTTGTCATTCATATCGTCCACTTCATTGCAGTCTTCTAGGCACTGAAAACGGTTTTGTAACTCGAGCTGAAAGGTTTCGGGACTTTGAAACAGAGCACGAGGGGGACGGAGCGTTGACTTCATTAGACGAGACCTCTCCAACTTAACGTTTAGGTTCAGTGTGCCTCTAACCATTCGGTGATCGCTACCAGTTTTCACCCTCGCGATCACGGAGACATCACTGAACAGTTGTCGTCTGGTCGTCATAATGAAGTCAATCTCATTTTTTGTGGAACCGTCGGGGCTCGACCAGGTCCACTTCCTGTGGGGCCGCTTCTGGAAGAAAGAGTTCATCATAAAGAGTCCCTCTTTCTCCATGAAGTCGGCCAGCTGCTGGCCCCTTGGGTTCCGTTGCCCTATTCCAAATTTCCCTACTTTCAGCTCACCGTTCTCTCTTGTGCCTAGTTTTGCATTGAAGTCTCCCATTAACACCGTATATTGGGTTTTGGAGGAATGCATGGCTCTAGAGATATCCTCATACATTTCCTCCACCTCCTCATCGGGGTGTGCCGAGGTTGGTGCGTAAACCTGTATGACCTTCAGCGAATACCGTTTGGTGATTCTGAGTATAAGGTACGCAACCCTCGTCGACACACTCCCGATTTTTACAACGTTGTTAACGAGAGACTTGTGGACGATAAATCCGACACCTCCTTGGGACAGATGGTCGCCCTCCCGGTGATAGAGCAAGTTGCCGGATTCGAGGATTACCGTGTCCTCCCCCTCTCTTCGGACTTCAGATAATCCTATAATATGCCAGCGCAACTTGTCTATCTCTTCTTCCAGCTCCACGATCTTCACGTCAGTCCTCAGGGTGCGTGCGTTGTACGTTGCCAGGTCGAGTCGTCTAAGGTGGCAACCGAACCTCCACCGGAGATTCTTAGCACCCCCTGCCCCGCCGTTACCATGGTCGCCACCGTAGCCAGGAATAGCGGGGCCGCCGGGGACTGGGGGCCGTTTTTTTGTTGCTCTCATCATTGGGGGTAATTGCCATAGTTGCCACGCTTGGCGAGCGGGTTGGCAACCGCAGTTTTTTTATTGTCATTTGGCTATTATCAGGAAGATGCTGCTGCCCATCTCCTGGCTGTTTCCCTTTGTCGCCTTTTACGACACCCACGGGAGGATATGGGGTAGTGGATATTCTTGACCGCCACTATACGGCATTTTGATTCTTATCCGATGATAAATGTAGATTTATATGGGTCAAAGCATTGATTTTCCATCAGATGGGCTAGAAGATTATTTGTCACACTTTTCCTATAAAAAAGTCCACTAGAAAATGAAAAAAGCTCTCGAAAATTTATGAAAGACTATAAAAATAATGAGTGAGCAAATAAATCAATTTAAAGCTTGCAAGTCTCAAAAATTCTATTCAAGTGTTTTATTAATATGAAATGTATGATGCTTATGATTATAAAATTTTTTTGCATTCCTTAAGCGCAAAAAGCTGTGTTCTCCTAGCGTCTAAACATCAAGATTCCAACGTTTTGTCGCATGAAATCATATCTAACAATCACATTGAACATGTAAATTATATAAAAAGCACATTTTCAGAAAGATAAATGATTGTAGAACTTATTATTTTTTTTAACCACTCAACCGTCCACGGTGACTACAGTCCCCCAAAACCATTATTGCCTCACCTGTCTATGCACCGAATGACATCTTTCGGTTTAAACGCGTACAGCGCAAAAGATAGCTGTTATTAATACAGTAAAAATTATAGATGGTGCGATATGAAATTTGTCGTCTGTGAAAGTGAATTTTATCTGTATAATAGTAGATAACAAAATATTTGGAAGAAAAAAGTTAAAATTAAATTTCGCCGTTTTTGTGTGTGGAATGTTAACGTGTGAGAAATTCGATCAAAAATGTGATAACTTTTCTGTTTTTATACGTTATTTCTAATGTTATTGTACATAAAACTAATTGTGAAGATATTTTCTTTAGTTAATATGTATCATTACGACAATTCAAAAAACGTTTACATATAATAATTTAGCTCAAAATTTTAATCACTATACGCGATCATCGTTTATTGATTATATGTTTTTCAAAATGTATTCTAATCAGATTTTTTGTGTTAAATGAATGCAAAATATAAAATAATGATTCACTTATATTAACACGTTGATAGCCATTTATAAACGAAATATCTGTTGAGATGTGTCTAGAAATTATTAAAACCTATTTTTTCATTTATTTACTTATTTATTCTAATTTATATTGGGTAAACATTATATACCTATGTATATTGAGTATATAAGATGTTATTGATATTGGTGTCATTTTAAAGGAAATATTATACACTATTATAATATAAAATAATTGTCTTCAGTAAGTATAACACTTTTCTTGTAAAACTCGAAATAAAAAATAAATACAATTTTTTTTCGATATTCCCATATTTAAGCTATATTTTCAGGCTTTATTTTTAATTTCACTAATTTTCTTTTAACAAAATAAAATTTTGAATTCTTAGAGTCTTTTAAGAATATTTTTTATTTGAAGGTAGCTGTAGTAGTTTTTCAGTAATAATCGTTTTTACTAAGACAGTCTCGCGCGGTCGTAAAAAATAGTGACATTTAATTCGCGGACAGGTCAGGCGAGAATCACTCGCGCGGGGCGGACAGTTGAGTGGAGTTAAAATCGATCAATTGCCATTTTTACATAAAAAACGGTTTTAGTGGCATAAGGTGTAGATTTATCAAGTCCGCATGGAGGCGTACACACAATAACTTTTGAAAATATCAATTGTTCAACTAAATCTCACTGAACTGAAAAAAAAATTAAATATTTTCTAAACTCTTCATGTAGTATATGGGAAGCCATGGAATGTAAATAGCTGTTTAATTTTGTTTTGTTTAGTTATAATTAATTTTTGCAGCGGGGAAATCCCTAAATTTTCAGTATTTTGAGAAGCCTTGTATTAGGTCCTTACATATGAAATTGGCGTTTTGTACGGGAGGTATATAAAGTCAATTTTTTTGTAAAATATATTTAATTAATCTAAGTATGCACCGTCGTTATCTATGCACTTTTTCATCTCATAGGTAGTTCATTGATCCCTTTACTAACAAAAACATGGAGGCGTAAAAATCCTTGTAAGAAGTTGTCCAAATTCTGGAAAAAATGGTAATTTATTGGAACAAGGTCTGGGGAGCACGGTGGATGTCGCAGACATTGTTTTTTTATTTAAAAAAATACTAGTAATGCTGTTAAACATTACTAATATTCCCTTTAACCACTTCTGGTAAGCTTAAAATGCTTGTGTTAGAAGTAGTTCACGACAGTAGTCGAATGGCGGATTCGAACCCACGACCTTTCAAGAGCGCGGTCCGCGTCCTGCCATTAGGCTACTGACGCTTCAAAAATTCCAATTGTAACTCATCTAACTTAGTGGTTGTTTGTTGTGCAGTGTGTGGTCTTGCGTTGTCGTGAAGCAGCAGTGGCCTAGAGCGATTAACCAATCTTGGTTGTTTAGCAGCTAGTTCTATCTTCATGGTTTGCAGTTGCTGACAAAAGACATCTGCCGTCATCGTTTGGCCAGATTTTAGAAAGCTGTAGTGAGCAACGCCGGCGCTAGTCCACCAAACACTCATAAGTAACTTTTTCTGAGTCAATTTTCGTTTAGGGCAGGATTTGGCTGGGTCTCGAGGGTTCAGCTATTGTGACGAGCGCTTCCAATTGTCGTACAGTATCCATTTTTCATCACAAGTAATGATTCGATTTAAAATCCCTTCATTATTGTGTCGGTTGAGCAAAGTAACACAGCAGTCGACGCGTGTTTGCAAGTTTGATTCACTCAATTCATGAGGTACCCATCGTTCAAGTTTTTTTACTTTCCCGATTTGCTTCAAGTAGATTAATACAGTTTCATCACTTACCTTAAGCCTGCAGCTATCTCTGAAGTGCTTTGTGATGGATCTGCTTCCACAATAGCCTTTCATTCTTCATTTTCCACTTTGGTCTGCGGCCGTCCACGGGGTTGGTTCTGAAGGTCGAAATTTACAGAAGGGAAACGTTGAAACCAAAAACGTACCGTGCTTTCTTTTGTGACAGCAGCGCCGTACACATCATTAATCCTTCGAGCTGTTTCTGTAGCACTGGTGCCACGGTAGAACCCGCAATCGTAAATATTCAGTATATTTACGAGTACGAGTTCTACCTACCTCTATTTTATGTTTTCCATTGTGCAGTAATAAGCGACGCCAAAAAAAATTAATGAGAAAGAAACAAATGAATGTTTTCTAAACTCAAACCAGTACCAGCTAAATTAATTTATAAATTTGAATTTGGAATTCTTAACCAAAGAAAAGATATTTCAGATCAAATTGGTCAGTACGACAAAACGCTAATGTCATATGTAAGTAATATTATTTTATTTTACTAAATACAATTTGTCTCACTCCGGGCCACAGAGTACTTTTTTACTCCGGGATTAGCCGCCGTCGTAAGTGATCGATTGTTTACAGCGGTTTGTGCTGAAATATATCGATCCCTGGAGAAATATAAAATACTCCAAAAATCAAATTTGATACAACATACTTGACCAAGGTAAGATATTATTATTATTTTTATAATCACAGATCTCCGTACTTAATAGAGTGACTTGAAAATTTACTTTGATGACTGATACTGGAATTCCTCGAAGAGTAGAACAAGATGTGACGAGTTTGGGCTCGTTTTGTTAGTTATGATGAGACCTTATTCCCGGACTTGACGGAGTGACTTGAAGGTGTACTTCGGTGAATGATACTGGAGCTTTTTGACGAATAGAACTACAATTTATATTTTTTTCATTTTTCATATGAGCATTATGAGTCGTGCATTTTTGGATTATCCAAACTTTTTTTAAATGAAGCTTAACAATGAATTATCGGAAATTTCGAAGTACAGTTCCTATTATGAGGTTATTAGTGAAAACATGTGTGTATTTAAACTACTTTAAAAAATTAGGTATAATCATGTTATACTTATTTTTAATGCGCATAAGACATGCACAGTTTTTTTTTTACTTTTATTTACACCTGTAAATCTATAAATGCGCAATCTAAAAAATGAATTGATTTCAGTTACCATTAAATGACAAAATATTGTTCCTTTTATTAACATTGCAATATTTTTAACCTCGAAAAAATAAAACAAAATTTTCCTCGAAAAAAAAGATTCCTCGCGATGTAGTGACAAGAATGGTGGCTGTGTTGAATGGCTAAATTTAGCTTTCAGTCGATAAAAAATCTGTTCTCTTTTCATAACCACGTTGTTTTTGATAATTGCAACAAAATGGAGAATATAGTTTAAGCTTTTATTTTTATTTTTTTTATAGGATCGTGTGACAAACGAGCACACAGTCCACCTGATGGTAAGTGGTTACTGTGACCCATAGACATCTATATCTATCTCAATAAAGACTCAAGATGCAGATGCGTTGTCACCCGTGAGGACTAAGATGGAATATCTCTTTGCCAGTAAAAAGGGTCTCCGGTTCTCTACACTCACCATACGAAACACAACAGCGTTAAGCTGCTATTTTACGCTGGTGTTCTGTGAGAGCGTGGTCCTTCCCCGTTCGAGCCGACCCATTCGTGCTACTACCATAATATAGCTGCAGCATGGCTCTACCACGTAGAAAAATTAATTTATGATTTTCTTATAAAAATGAGATCATAGTAAATATTTTCTTCTTTTTCTGCTTTCATAGCGCATGAAAGTCTACTGTTGAACGAGTGCATCTCTCTTTGTAATGAGAATTTGCTTAATGGTAACGCCTGGTAGGCAGATTAACGATCGTAGTACCGATGTCTCTCACCTATGACGGAACTCCCCGTCGCCGCTCTGAGCCAAATGAGACGGTACATATGTCTATAGGAAGCCATAATATTTTTCCGGCTTTTTCAATAGTTGCCTTTACGACATCCACGGAATGTAACGATTGACGGATTCTCTTACGCGACCTCCACGCGGCAACTTCTTTACTCCACATTCGTTATTGAACTAAAAGCTCACATCAAACGTTTACGAAAATCGATTAATCAATTTAAATGTTCAATACACATAGTTTTTAGTTGTAATATTTTATGTAAATAACCCGTAAGAGGCAACAGGAACAAATTAAAACTGGAGATGGGCAGCAAGGAGCATCTAGTAAAAATTTAAAATTAAAAAAATTGTGAGCCGTCGCGGGATGCCTGTCGGAAAACTGCTGAAACGTCGAAATTATTTTGTACAGGTAATATGCATAAAATAATAGTTTGCGGCAGGAAATAAATATGACACAATGAAAAAAAATTACGATTTTTTTCAAGAAAATTATGACTGTTTATTTAATAAATATTTATATTCATTAAATAAAAAAAATGTGTGAAAGGATAACTATCAATAATAAATGTTAATAGGAATAACATTCTTACGCCACTTGTTATCAGCTGATTTTGAAATACAATTTTGTCAGCCTTTATTAAATTTATTTTTCAAGCAATCATTTTAGTGCATTATTATCAATAAGAATGAAATTAAAATTAATTAATAATTGATTTTAAATATAATATGCAATAAAAATTGTGTGGTTTCTTGATTTTTATAAATGTCTGTTTTTAATTTTTGTTTTAACGTTTTTAAATGTATGACACATGTCTAGCACTTACTACTACATACACACATACTTTGATATAGTGTGGCGACGCATGCCGTGGCGACGCGTCGCCACGCCAACAGTCGTTCTGACCCGCCGCTTTAGATGTTTATATAGCGTGGCGCCGCATGCCGAGGCGACGCGTCGCCACGCCTATAGTCAGTCCGACCTGCCGCTATAGATGTTTCACATCAAAAACTGCGATGCTACCTGTCCATTAAGCATGGCAACTATGGTTAAGAGTCAGTCTGTGGGAGAGGTTATTTTCAGCAGTGGATTAAGTTCTAGTGAATGATGAATGAGATCTTAGAATTCTTATTATTTAATTGGATAACCATTTTCCATGTTCAGACTTAACAACTTTACATTAAAACGGTAGAGGTCCGCCACAGCCTTATGTACTTACATTTGTCGCAGAGAAATGCCGTTCTTATCTTTGAAATTCATTATTTAACCTTCCACCCACCTATTCTTATTTTTTTTCCTTTTTCAGTTAATTACCGCGAGCCGTTTGCCATACAATTAGTCGCTAGAATACTAAAAAAATAAACGTTCGAGTGTTTCCAATTCTATTTCTGTCATTTAAATCAACAATTTATTTTAAATACATTAAGATGAGTGCAATTATAAAAATATGTTAGTCTAATTGTGAACCGTTTTAGAGATACTCTTGATGCATATACGTGCATATATCGAAAAATATACTAGCAATACAATTAACACGTCAAATATGGGAATACAATAATCACTAATATCAACTTATAATATTAACCACACCAAGTAAATTAAATTACAGTGTGTATCGCAACAGTAGTTGAATATTAGATTAAGAGTCGACACTTTCTTAGTTTCGTAGTCCGCACCATCCATTATTATAGTAGAAAAGATTCAAGAGAGATTTTTTTTTAAATAAAATCATTGGACTTTGAATGCAGTGTTTTATGACTTTTATATTTTATATACGAAAGAATGAGAGAAGTATGATCGATTTGTTCCTGGTGGATGACCGACTGCGAAAACAGGTGATGGATACGCGAGTGTTCAGGGGTGCTGACCTGGGAACGGATCACTATCTAGTGATTACTAGATTTAGGGGTCTGTTCGCGGGTTGGCGCTACCGGACGGCAGTAACAGAACCACAGTCGGTCTGTCGCATCCGAAGCTGGAAGCTTCAGGAAGCAGATACAAGGGACAAATATCATGCGAGGGTAGCCGAAAAACTTGACACCATCGATGGCAGAAATGAATGTGTAGAAAGAACATGGCAGAACCTTAGGGATGGAATGGTAAGTGCAGCGGAAGAAGTGTGTGGAACAATAAAAAGAGGCAGTAGTAAAAGAAGAGATGCATGGTGGAATGATGAAGTGAAAGAAGCTGTAAAGAAGAAGAAGAAAGCATGGTTAGACTACTTGGCCTCTAGTAATGATAAGGATATGAGAGAGAAGATGAAAGAAAGATATAGGCTGCAGAAAGTTCACACGAAAGCACTGATTGAGGAAGTGCGTGAAAGGTGTAGAATGGAAGCAGACGAAAGGTTGTCGTACAACTTTAAGGAGAACTCCAAACTCTTCTGGAAAGAGGTTGGAAGGACCCGAAGTGGTGCGACGGCCTTAAGAATGAACAAAGTGCTTTCGAGAACTAATGACGTCCTCTCAGAAAAATCGGACGTCATGCAGCGGTGGAGCGAATTTTATAGAGAAATGTATGCGTGTGATGATCTTAGTGAGGGATCCGGGGATAACGCCGTGACTGGTACGCCAGACCCGGACCTCGATGACACTGAGGTCATCAGTATGAAAGAGATTGAACGTGCGATTCGAAGTTTGAAATGTGGTAAAGCTGCGGGACTAGACAGAGTTACTGCTGAAATGGTCAAGTATGGTGGGCCTCGCGTCTGGGACAGCTTTCATCTGCTGTGCAATTTGTGCTGGCGGACGGGGGATGTCCCGGATTATTGGCGATCCGCAGTCATTGTGCCTTTATATAAAGGTAAAGGTTCACATTTTGACTGCGGGTGCTATCGGGCGATCAGCTTGACCAGTTTAGCAAGTAAAGTTTACTCGAAGGTTTTGATACGTAGGATGCAAGAGAAATCGGAAAGATTTCTATGGGAGGCACAATGCGGATTTAGACCTGGAAGAGGATGCACGGATCAAATGTTTTCTCTCCGCATGATCACGGAAAAGCTTCTGGCTGCTAACCAGAAGATTTTCTGTGCTTTTGTGGATCTTGAGAAAGCATTTGATAAGGTTGTAAGGAAGAAAATGTGGGAACTGTTGCCGGGGTATGGTGTGGATGGTCGATTGCTAAGGGCTGTGCAGTCTCTTTACTGTGACTGTAAAGCCTGTGTGCGGGTAGGGCATGACCTGTCACCCATGTTTAACGTCCAAACGGGCGTAAAGCAGGGTTGTGTCATGTATTCCTGGCTGTTCATACTGTATCTCGACAGCTGTTTACAAAAGCTGAAAGATAGCTGTTTGGGTGTGAAATTGGGTGACATAAAAGTAAATTGTCTGCTGTATGCTGATGATGCAGTGCTTATTGCATCATCAGAGACAGAACTGCAGGCATTAGTCACGTGTATGAAAGAGGAATGTGAAATTAAAGGTCTCCGTTTGAATGCTAATAAAACTAAGGTTCTGGTATTTGAAAGGGACGAAGAGAGAACGAAGTGTGAAATATGGGTAAATCAGGAATGTCTAGAACAGGTAAATGAAATTGTATACATAACGCAGTGTTGGTACCGACTTTGTTATATGGCAGCGAAACCTGGGTATACCAGAAGAAGCATAAAAGTAAGTTGAATGCAGTGGAGATGCGATCTCTTCGTAAAATGTGCGGCGTTACCATGGCCGACCGAAAGCGAAACGAAGAGATTCGCAATATGGCAGGTTTGAAAGATGACCTTATCACAAAAATTGACAAGGGCGTGCTTCGGTAGTTTGGGCACGTTGAGCGAATGAGTGAAGACCGAATGGTGAAGAAATATAATATATAGCGCGAAAGTTAATATTAAAAGGTGTCGAGGTAGACCGAGACTAACTTTCGAAGACCATGTGAGCAAATTGCTCGAAGAGGGTAGGGTCAAGAGTACTCGGATACCTAGACGTGCATGCATGAAGAAGATAATGAATCTGAAAGAAGCGAAAGAGGTTTGTAAGGATCGTGACACTTGGCGATCTGTTCTCTCTGGCTACCCCGTTAGGGATTGTGCGTGAAGATAAGTAAGTAAGTATATTTTATATTTTAGTTTTATGAAGAAAGAAAATATATAGGGAAGTGATAGGGAAAGTAATTGCACTCTTACGGAGCAGTTTGAAGACAATTGCTGTTTTATTCCCGAGGGATCCTTCAACAACGCCTATAAATAACATATCGGTCCATTTTACGAAGAAACGTACAACAAAGACGTCGGGATCGGGACAAGAGGGCCCGTAATCGTCGTCGTCTGACCTTTTCTTCTGAGAAAGGGACTTTAGACGCTCTCTTGTGATACTCCTTCATGGGGTTCACGATCACCACGTTGACCCCCCAAACTCAACTTGGTGTTTCTGGGTAGAACGTCTGTGACAGACTAATACCAGTTAAATTGGATCCTTTCAGATAAGGGATCTGATTAGGGAGCTGATGCTGAAGTGCCTTTTCAGATATAGATTACAATTAAGTAAAATGAATATAAAAAAACCTCATAGACCCTGTGCGCTGCTTCTGTGAACTTTGCCAGACTGCAGTGGAAGGTGTCCGTTTCTTTCGAAATATTATTTAATAACTCCAAAGCACGTGACATAGGTGCAAATCAGAGTAGATCTGACCTTGTGTGCGGCATCTTAAATGTTGGATGCGGGCGACACCTAACCATCGCCTTATCAGTCACAAACATCTGTAACGCCTCCAGTACCTCGCAATGGTGCAGCTGGCCACGTAGCTCGCGCCACACGTACTTGCAGAGGGCGACGTCACGCCTCGCATCAAGCTGGCTGTACTCGACCACACCGATCACGAACAATCTCGGGTACACCAGCGGGTAGAAAGGATATACGCCCTACTTTTTTGAATAAAGAAACCGCATGAAGTTATTTCGAATTTCTTCAACCATGTTGATATATTTATCTTCATGGGGACTTCAAATAAATAAACTGGTTTCCAGCCGGCCGCGAAGAAGTGCATTATATAATACTTTAATCACCCCCGTACTAAAAAAATGCCCGCAATTCCTTATGATAATACCTAAATTTCTGAAGACTTAACCGCAGATATCTACAATATGCTTATGAAACGGTAACTCAGCTACCATTTACACACCTAAGTTATGTATGAATGTAACGCGCGACATTACAGTACCGCCAACCTTGTACCGGTACTGCAGCGGTGCCTGTCTACACCGGTAACTCATCACTTCACACTTCGCCGTGTTAAAATATAACTTATTAATTGCACTCCACTGCACGACCCTATCTATATCTCGCTGAAACTGCTCACAAACTGAAACGTCCGCTAACGACAAAAACAGTTTTAGGTCAGCTTAAACAGGAGATATTTCTAAACCTCAACGACTTCTGGGAGATCATTTATCATGTTACTATATTACTGCCCTAGTTTACACCCAAAAACGTGAATTAAGGTTTGGATTCAACCCCGCGTAGTTGACGTACTGTTCGGCGTTTGTAATTTTTAGATTTTCAACTACAGTGCGAGTGGTGAATCCTAGACGTAATATCGTGTTACCTCTGATTAATAAGTTCTAGTTACTAATCTAGAGGATGAAACACAAAGTATAATTCCCCTTACACCTCACTGCATAGAACGTATGTAAAAAAAATATGGAAAATTCCACACTTGCGCAAACAAACTATAATATATCGCAGAAAGTTTTTAATGGTTTTGCAACTGTAATTTCGAGGAGAACACAATAAAGGACTGCTCGACAACAGACACGAAGTTTATATTAAATTTTAAGATGTAACATTTAACATTCTAACTTTACCAGGTTACGTTAGATAGATAAAGTAAATAAAATAAAGAAATAAAATATTTTAAATTAAGCGACAGCAGCCTAATAGTTAAGGGTATTAGGCTGCTGTCTTTGCGAAATTGCGATTGCGAAAGTAAAAATCGTGACTCCGAATCCGTCTTTTGTTGTTGTGACCGATTCCTTTTTTCATGGGGGAAATTGCACCGACTAAAACCCATGATATTCCACCTTCGCCGCATATTGGAAGAGCTACGGGAACACTTTCGCACACATCCGACGCCCCGCCAACGCCGGACGCTCCATAGTAGCCCCTGCTCCGGGAGGGATTCTCCACCCTCTTCCCCTTTTCAGGTAAGGCGCACCAGGAACACAAAGCGCGCCTTCGTCCAGAGCCTTCAATTCCAATCCACCGCCAACCTAGTTTCGGCCATGGAGGATAGGAAGAGCAGCATCTCGACACTCGTCCCCTTCCGCGGCCCCACCACGTATAAAAACGTGGTAGAGCCACGCTGCAGCTATATTATGGTTGTAGTACGAATGGGTCAGCTCGAACAGGGAAGGACCACGCTCTCACAGAATAGCAACTTAAAAGAGCTGTGTTTTGTGTAGTGAGTGTAGAGAACTGGATACTCTTTTTATACTCTGGTGGGGTCACAGTCCACCAACATACATCCAAAGAGGGTTCGAGGGTGACCAAGCCACGGCTACTAAGCCACGCCACGACAAGGTAACACGTTTGTGGGGGAAGTTATTGTAGGCCTACAGTTTCATTCGTAGTACTCTTGATATACGCGGGCAACCCTCAAGATAATTTAGGGCAGTGGTGGTTTACGGGAAGGTTCGTTACAGTCATGTATATCTTAGAGTTGCACTGCCGGGAACTAAAAGATGGATGACCTATGACCATGTTTTTTCGGACTTCGCTTGTGAAAGATTTGATGTTATTTTCAAAATCAAAAAGTTATTTAATAGTTTTGAATACCGCTCCCTATAACTATGCTTGGAGAATAGGTCTTTTAGTTACCATCGTCCTGTTTGGGTCCATTTTTAGTCGTTATAGGGGTCAAACTGCGAACTCAATATGCTCATAGTATCAAAAACGCTCCTTCTAACTTCACGTATTGTGACGGACAACTACAAAATACTACATTAGGCGTGCCCTGACATGTAATTGGCTGGTTTCTGAATAATGGTGCCGTTGAAAGAATATGTAGCAACATTAATTCATAATGCAATAAACGACTTATCTATAAATAAATCTTATATTACAATTGGAATGCATTTTACTTCAAGGAAACGCAGCACTCCAAATTGATGGAATCGGCTGCTTTTCGATAAATTACAAAAATTAAAATATTGTAATGAAGATACGCCATCTTGAAAATACATAGTTATAGTTATTCATACCAAGTAAATCAATCGCGTCGCTTTTGTTAATGAATGTGATGCCTATATAAACAAAAGAAAAACAATGGTTGTACTTATAAATAAGGAAGACGAGGACAAAGGATCTGTCAACATATATTTGCTCTAAATTTTAATGACTAATTATGCCGCAAGCATTTCGAGCCAATCAACGGTAAAACGAAAACAAAACAAGAAGGGAAATAGGTAGGTGGAGGGTAAATAGATGAATGAACTTCAAAAAGATCTTTCCTAACGGGAATTTCGTTTATAAGGAAAAAAAACTGTTGTTATTTTATATTGAGTTAATGTTGAGAATTTATAAAAAACATTTCATGTTTTCAGGTGCCTATTTAAACAAACAAATGTATTTGCAATTTGAAGTCTAAAAAGCATTCAATTTTTTTTATGTATTCAATATAAAAAATTCTACATGTGAACAAGCTTTATTACTTATACAAAATGGTTTAAAATAAGGAGGTAACGTTCTCTCTCATAAAGTAATAAATACTACGACGTTAACAATCTCTTTGGGATAATGGACTAATAACACCATGTAACAGATTGTGATGAATTTCATTCAGTCATAACCAAAACGATTATTATTCTAAACCCATCTATTTAAGCATACGTTATTATTAAGTCAAACCATTGCGTTGGTTAGATTTTCGCCGATATTTTCGCCGATGTTATTTTTTTTAATAGTGAAAGTTTTTAATTTTTCTTTCATTTATTCTTTACAGGCTATCTAAAGTTTAAGGCAAAAGATAAGCCCTATATAAATTGTTTCATAAGATATTGCCATATTTTTTCTACTTTTTTGCCTTAATGTTTTGGTCATCTCGACTGTGTTTTTTTTATTTTAATTTTTTTTTCTGTTTATGTTACGCGATATCTTCGTCAATAATTGAGATCCAATTTTGAAGACTCTTTTATTATTAAATAGATTATACTTTTTTTTTAATTCCAATTTTTTTATGGAATAGAAATGTTTATACTCGAAATTCTTTTGTATACCTATGTGTGAATTTGTTGAACACTTGCTATTTATCATATATGTCTATCTAATGTTATTAGTGATCCCTTAATTATGAATAAATTTATTTTATTCAACTTCAAAGACATTGCTTGTAACTCAAACATGCGGATCAATTAAATGCGTAATATATAGTTAAAATAGTTAAATTTAACTTTTTAACTAAAAGTTAAACTTAACTATTTTATTATTTACTACGCATTCTTAAGTGAAGTTAGATCCAAATTAAACGAAGTTTTATTTACAAATATAAATATTTATTTTGTATTTGTATGTATATTTATTATAAGTGTACACGCCCCTAGCTGCCCCAACCAAGGCTGACGGGATTAGGGCCCATGAGTAATCCCATCGACGAGCAGCAGAGGGACGGGGCCAGAATATGGCCACGTGGAAATTCCTAATTACAATAAACCAGATGGGAGGACGCTAGAAATAGATAGTACTTACCATTATCCGAAGCTAACTTCGCACCAAGGCTTGGGCAGGCCGTGAGTGTGTGTAATAGTGGATGGCGAGTAGTGTACAGTGAGGTGTGAATGTGTGGGGTCTTGTCAAGCATAGGCGACCAGCCGCGGCCGAGTTCCAGGCTGCTCCAAAATGCTGCACCACTTCAGACTGCTTCGGCGCCGGACCGCAGTCACTTTCCTCGTTCGTCACGATGACAGTCAATTAACTCTATCGTACGATTTACTAACTTACAGAAGCCACTAACTATCGCTGCTTATAAGGTTAATGCACAAAACGCACACGGAGTTTACGGATCAAAGGTCACTACCGTTTCGCATCGCAACAGTTAGTTCTAGAATATCAGGCCGCACTAGCTAATATTGCCGAATGCACTTATGCCGATTCTGAGGCAGACACAATGTGTCCCTGGGAAGCTCTCCAGTAGGGATGCGCGTCACCAATCCTAGACCGTATATTTACTGTCCGCGCCTAATTATTCCGAGTTCCCGACAAAAATGACAGCGTGCTGTTCCAAGCACAGCTGACAGACGACTCTGCCTTTTCGCTCGCGAACCGCGCGCCCCTGCCACACTCGGCCGAACTTCAACCGGTATCGCGCCGAGCCGAGTGTCATCTGGCGTCGATTCTTGACAGCGTTTGGCGCGAACAATAAGGATAGTAAGACGTCCACTATGCAACTTAGCAAATGTTGCTCGGATCGGATCAATTGAATGCGTAATATATAGTTAAAAAGTTAAACTTAACTATTTTATTATTTACTACGCATCCTTAAGTGAAGTCAGACCCAAATTAAACGAAGTTTTATATACAAATATAAATATATATTGTATTTGTATATATATCTATTATAAGGACAATAAGGCGTCCACTATGCAACTTGGCAAATGTTGTTTGTTAATTAATTCAATAATGAGGCCAGCCCTTTTTACAACAAAAGCAGCCACATCCAGTGCCATGACTGAAAATAATCTCAAATATTTATTCCAGTTTCAATTGAATGAATTTTAATTTATCGTTTTGTCATTGAATGAAATGCTTTCCTAAATGGCTTCTTGTGAGTTAACATTTAATTATGAACTACTTAAATATAATAAAATAGAATACAATAGAATTATTTTAGTTCAATATAGATTACAGGTAATTCTTATTGGAAGTGATTTACATACAAGAAACACAGTGGGACTATTTTTTTTTTCAAAATAAAATTATACAATAAACCACAGTTTGTACAAACTACTTACAAAACTTATTAAAGAAACATCTTGGAAGCGATCTCCTCATTCCCACGGGTTATTATCTGCCATCTATTAATTTATATTATAATAATCTTCTTTATACAGTTTTTGTTTAATTAAATATTTAAACTGGGTAATAGACAGCCTTGTATATTTTCTGGGACTTTGTTGCAATATCGTGTACATCACCCCATGAATGATTTACTTACTTTATGGAATCTAGAAACTGGCGTCACTAGCTTTTGTTTGTGCCTGGTGTTTACAGAGTATACATCACTCTTTTATTAAATCTACTGTTGTATTTGTTAACATACTCGGTTAACCAAAACAAGAGTAAATTTTATAAAAAAAAAGTAATGAACACTCTGTAAACACCTGGAAATTACAGAAAACACATTGAATTTTTGTAACTATAATGAGAGGCCAAAGTTAATATTATGTTTATTTCTTTAATTTTTTTTTCTGAGAGACTCTCTTGGTTATAGGTTGTAAATAGCAGTTATGGCCGTCTTCTACAAAAAAAAAATAGTTTTTAAATCAGCTGCATTTCCCCATAGCAAAATCCCATAAAACATTAGCAGTCATGGAAATAACTCAAATAAACTAATGTAGCTGTCTGGACACTAGTAAGACTTATTATCCTTTTTACAACATAAGGTGCAGAGCTGTTTGCTTGCTAGTTTAGATACATGGGGGCCCCACTAAAGCATTACGTCGAAAATATGATATCAAGCGAACTTCTTGAGGTGAAGTTCAATCATTATTACTCGTATATGAGTCGCTTCATTCGAAGATACAATTAACTTAGGTAGTCCCTTGACCTACTCGAGGAATTCGCACGTTTAGAGAATCGGTCTATTTTAAATAGTTTTTTTTTTGTTGGCAACTCCCACTCTCAGTTTACCCGTCGGTCCGATAGCCACTTCATTCTTTTTAGAGATATTCAAGTGTTTTTTTTGTACGCCGGGTATGGGTGGGTGGGACCTTTGTATCTACGAATGAAGCGACTCATATAATAATGATCGAACTTCACTTCAAGAAGTTCGTTTGATATCATATTATATTTCGTCCCTTCATTCTTCAGATACAATTAACTTAGGTAGATGTTTAGAGATAGTTAAATTCAGATATAAATGTTCGTAGGTTAATAAAACATTTATAGAATTAGGAAAAAACTTTAATTTTGGGTTAACAAAAATATTATAATACTTCCAACATTTTCTTAATGATTTAAGCAAATAAATACATAATTAGTCTTATTATTTGTTACTGTTAATACTAATCGCACAGACAGATCGAGCAAATTCTCCTTCATCCGTTAATGGGCGGTTATAGAACTTAGCGAATGTCATAGATGAGGTAGACCACCCAGCCGTTTAGAAGCAAGTAGAAGCAGTGAATATAGTTACGTCCACACCGCTCTCTGCTAAAGTCTGCTTTATCCACCAGCTTATAGTGTGACGATGCCTTTTTATAAGGTTTCTTATGACTAAGCAAGAGATTGTCAGTACCTTCAGGTCGTAGCCTAGATGTTACTATAAGATAGTCGTCAAGGGTTCTTGCTGGACATATGCTTGGGTTCTCCGCGAAATAAGGCAGGAATAATACTGGGTGCTCTTGATTTGGTGCTGAAGTTTTTATTATGTCAGTTATAAAGATCTTAACACCTGACGGGGATCTTATGATATTAGAGATTCTTATTAGAGAGAGAGAGAGAGAGAGAGTTTGTACGCGATGAGAAGTATAAAGAGCAAAAAGTATAGTCATTTTCTTTGTAAGTTAAGTTAGGCTTATATTATTATTTGGATACCATTTGGATACATAATCAAGCACAGTTTTCGGATCCCAGGTACTTGTATATTTTGGAAGGGAAGGTTTTTGTCTATAAATACCCTTTAATAACCGCTTAATTCGGTTCATCTGACCCTATATTATTCCCGAGGAGTAGAGATAGGGCAGAGCGATGACTATTAATAGACCCATATGATGCTCCATTTTCATACAGATCCACTAAAAATGATATTATGGATGATAATGGAGCTACAAAAGTATTTACTTGGTTTTTTATACAAAACTGCCACCACAATCTGTACCTACTAAAATATTGTTTCATAGTGTTAACCGAGATGGATGCTAGCATGAGATCTAGTGCTATGTCCGGAGTTTTTAATCTCTTAAACGCTGTCCTGAGAGCGTCGCGGCCGCCAGGGAAAGGCTGGCTTCTTTAAACCCTATTGGGTTTAAAGAAGATAATCTCCAAGATGAGCATTCTTTTGAGCAGTGGAAACTAAGCTTGTCCGAGCCAGTAAGGAAACACTAGGATACCGGTGGCTTTGTCACTAATAATTTTTCGTAAGCATCTTAGTATTAAGGCGAACGGTGGAAATGCGTAGAAGAACGACGAGTTCCAGTTAACTGTAAAAGCGTCAATGGTCATTGCGTCGGGGTCTGGTTTCCATGAGATATATTGAAGGCATTTTGCATTAGTGCGAGAAGCGAAAAGATCAATTTCAGGTTCCCCCAGACTTTGAAGAATTGTTTTGAACGCCCGTTCCGATAATTCCCACTCCGTAGCTACGTTTACTTTTCGTGATTCTTCATCAGCTTCGCGGTCGTCGTGTGTGTTAATGTAGGATGCAAATAAGAAGATATTTCGCTTCTCGCATCATGGCCAAATAGTTTTGGTCAAATCATTCAAATGTGGAAACCGTATTCCCCCCATACGATTTATGTAGCATATGGCAGTTGTGTTTTCCACGCGGAGTAAAATAGAGCTATTAAAGTGAGCGATAGCAAAGCTTTTCAAGCCTAGGAAAACGGCTAGTAGTTCTAGGTAATTAATGTGAAAGGATAATTCATTGTCCTTTCATCCACCGTTTACTCTTTTACCGTCACAAACAGCCCCCCAGCCTGTCTTGGACGCGTCAGTGTATATTTCTAAAGCAAATTGTTTATCTGGCCTTAATTAATTGCTAGTGGACAATACGTTTTGTTTCCACCATTGCAGGTCGGGTAAAACAATAGTCAAAAGTTTGATTTTTGCTTCAAAATCGTTATATTTTAGTAAGGCTAAATATTTTTGACGTTCTAGAATTTTGGTGTATAACCAACCATATCCAACGGCTGGACAGGCTGCAGTAAGTATTCCTATTAGTTGTGACAATTCCCTGATAGAGCATTTGGGGAGTAAGGCAAATTTTTTAACATACTGCATGATAACTTGTCGTTTGTCAAACTTAATGACATATCGACTGAATTATATATAAACCCGAGAAATCGACATACCTGTTTTGGTTCCAGGAAACTTTTTTCGTAATTAATGACAAATCCTAAGCATTTGAGCAATGATAACGTTTTACTTACGTTAGTGGAGCACTCTTCGTAAGTTTTTTTTTATAGAATAAGGGTGACAAACGAGCACGCAGTCCACCTGATGGTAAGTGGTTGCTGTGGCCCATAGACATCTACATCTATCTTCGTTAGCGAATCAAAATGCAGATGCGTTGTCACCCGTGAGGACTAAGATGGAATGCCTCTTTTCCAGTAAATTGGGTCTCCGGTTCTCTACACTCACCATACGTAACACAGCAGCATTAAGCTGCTATTTTACGCTGGTATTCTGTGAGAGCGTGGTCCTTCCCCGGTCGAGCCAACCCATTCGTGTTACAACTATACTATTAATATAGCTGCAGCATGGCTCTACCACGTCATAAAATATGCATAGGATATCATCCAAATATATTACCAACCTATATCCTCTTTGTCGTAGAAAATTGATAGATTCTTTCATTAACTTAGTGAAAACCCACGGAGCAACGGACAGTCCATATGACAGAGCATTAAATTCGAATAATTTTTTATTAAATTGAAAACGTAAGTACTTACGATGTTCTTTTGATATGAGAACTAAAAGGTAAGCCTCTTTTATATCAATATTTGCCATGAAGCCAGATTTAGGTAAGAGTCTAGCTGCAGTCCTATGATCTTCCATTTAGAATGGATGGCTGAAATAAACCTATTTAGAGTCCTAAGATTTAGGATAAATCTTTTTGCTCCGTTAGATTTCGGAGCTCGAAATACAGTGGAAATAAAGTCGTGCATCGATCTACGACAGGGTGAAATAGCACCAAGTTCCAATAAAGATTTGATAGAATTTAACATATGCGGGTCATTACTGTGTACAGAATTACGGGGAACTGAAACTTGTCTCACTTTGCTACAAAACGGTATGGAATATCCTTCTGAGATCCACTTAAGTATTTGAGCATTTTAGTAATGTTAAGCCAGCAGTTATAAAAATGCAGAATTCTTCCTGCGTGTAATATCTTACCAGGTCATCACTCCATCTAGTGGGGGGACGCCCTACACTTCGCCTGCCGGTACGAGGCTGCCACTCGAGAACCTTTCTTCCCCATCGGTTGTCGGTTCTTCGAGCTATATGGCCGGCCCATTGCCACTTCAGCTTACTAATCCGTTAGGCTATGTCGGTCACTCTAGTTCTACTGCGGATATCCTCATTTCTGAGTTTATCACACAGAGAAAGTCCGAGCATAGCCCTGGTAAGATATGCAGGAAGTCGATGGATGCAGGTGGCTCAGGACCGTGCTTTGTGGCATTCTTTGGGGGAGGCCTATGTTCAGCAGTGGACTTGTGAAGGGCTGTAATGATGATGATGATGATGATGTACCTTTAATGTTGTTGAGTTGTGGCACGATGTCTGCTCTGCGCCGATGGCTTCGGTTGGAAGCTGGTGCCTGGTGGCGCTCTGCGACTTGGTAGTGTATTCTTCTTCGCCCCCCCTCCCCCCTCTGTTTGACGAAGCCTCCCCAATTTCCCTGGGAGCGTGAGCGGCTCGTCGATGGTTGCTGTGACGGGTAAGAAGTTTTCAAATTTTGGACAGGTTTCTTTATTTGTAAACCGTGTTTCTCAATCACTTTTGTGACTTTGATTTTTTCTGTAAGCTTATTTCCAAAGAGCAGGTCATCGCGATACACTTCCTTCATAATATTAATAAAGGATTTATCCAATCCTGGGGTCACAAATTTCTTTCTTGCTTCCGTTTCTACAAAATGTAGGTCACATAGTATTCTACAGCTGTCACCGAGAAACTTAACGGCTTGAAATCTGTTTTTGCTATCATCTAAGAGGAGTTCGAGCCCTTTGTTAAGAGCTGATATCTCCTGTTTTGTTGTTGCTGTGCGGCCTCGACTCTCTTGTCTCGAGTCCTGGTGCCCTCAGATACAGCGGCCGAAATCTCAGGGTTTAGTTTTGGCGCTTGTAATAACGAGCAGTTTTCCGGTATGAGATATTATTTAAGTAGTTTCTCTTTCGCCTCTTTATGTATACCCTTTCGAAATATAGGTAACCATAGGTGAGCTAACTTGTCGTGGATTTTCGGGCCCAACTTCGGTGTCTCTTCGGTGGTAACCTAAGGCACTAAGGATGTCAGGCTCTAATTCTGACACTACCGGTTCTTGGTCGGAGTCATATTTTGTGTCCTCATTATTTAAAGCACTATTTTTATCGCTTCGATACTCTGAATTCGAGGGTTCTATATCGGCGTTATAAAGGTTTTCATTATTTAAAACAATAATGAATGTTATTGAGGGTAGATATTAAAACCAAAGGCAAATAAACTACTGCTCGAATAATAATCTGCTCGCCATGTGTAAACGCAGGTCATTAATTTTAATATATTATTTTATATCTGAATACATTTTTATTTTTTATTTTATATACGAATAGCTGCAAAATCGTTTCTCGAACGATTTCCAAGTACCTTCGTGTTAACGCGGTTAACCTCTCGGTATTAAAATAACCTTCGTGATGACACACGGTCAACCTCCAGGTAAAATGCAAATACAATATTCCATATTAAATTGTATTTAATTTAGTATTCATAATATATAAAGACAAAAATTTTACTAACCCGAATCTTTATCAGAGTCCTCAGAAGACGAATAAACAATTCGTTTGTATTTTCTCTGCTCCTGTTCCATTTTCCTAATTTTGCGTCGATAACGTTTAATTTTTTCTTAATTTTTTCTTTTTGGCATAATAATCAAGGAATATAAATTATTAACACTTTTAACTTTTTACGAAAGGCACGTGCGAACGTTGCCTCGCACAAGTAAGGAATGAAGTGGCTATCGGACTGACGGGTAAACGGAGAGTGGGAGTTGCCAAAAAAAATCGATTTAAAATAGACCGATTCTCTAAACGTGCGAATTCCTCGAGTAGGTTAAGGGACTACCTTAGTTAATTGTACCTGAAGAATGAAGCGACGAAATATAATGCTAAGAAAAACAGTGGAATCGACAGGGCTCAGTTTTTCCGTCATTTATTTTTTTTTTATAGGAGAGGGGGCAAACTAGCATGCGGCTCACCTGATGGTAAGTGACTACCGCCGCCCATGAACAACTGCAACACCAGGTGAATCGCAGATGCGTTGCCGTCCTTTTAAAAAGGAGTACGCTCTTTTCTTGAAGGTCCCTAAGTCGTATCGGTCCGGAAAAATCGCTGATGGTAATCGATTCCACAAGGAGGTCGTGCGAGGAAGAAAACATCTTCTAAATCGCACAGTGGTGGACCGCCAATCATCCAGATGGTGTGGATGGTATCGGGAGTTCTGCCGCGATGTGCGTTCGTGAAATTTGGCGGCTGGGATTAATCCGAACAATTCCTCAGAGCACTCCCCATGGTAGATGCGAAAGAAAATGCAAAGGGATGCAACATCTCTTCGCAGTGCCAATGAATCGAGCCGATCGGAAAGGGCTCGGTTGTCGACAATTCGAGCCGCTCTGCGTTGGATGCGGTCAAGTGGAAGGAGATGGCACTGGGGAGCCCCTGCCCAGAGATGGGAACAGTATTCCATGTGAGGCCGAACTTGCGCCTTGTAAAGTAGCAGGCGGTGTGCCGGCATGAAATACTGTCCCGCTCTGCTGAGCACGCCAAGCTTTTTAGAGGCCAATTTGGCCTTCCCTTCCAAGTGACCACGAAACTGCACGTCACTCGATATGTCGACTCCGAGGATACCGATACTGGCTGAGGCAAGAAGGGGAGTACCTTGAAACTGAGGAGATACGACAAAGGGGTTCTTTTTAGCGGTAAACGCGCAAACTTGTGTCTTCTGAGGATTAAATTGGACTAGATTTAGTTCCCCCCCAATCCGAGACTTTGTTCAGCAAAGACTCGACTTCAGACACAAGTTTGTTCCGGTACTCAGCGACGTTTTCCCGAGAAATATTGGCACGGCCGGTGTATAGAGCATCACCAGTGCTGTCATCCGCATAGCAATGAATGTTACCAGTTAGCAACATATCATTGATATGCAGAAGAAACAGCGTTGGTGATAGCACACAGCCTTGTGGAACACCAGCGTTAATAGGCTTGTAGTCAGAGCATGCACCGTCTACAACGACCTTGATGCTCCGATCTGCAAGGAAGCTGATGATCCAATTGCACAATTTCTCGGGAAGCCCATAGGAAGGGAGCTTCGAAAGAAGCGCTCTGTGCCAAACCCGATCGAAGGCCTTCGCAATGTCCAGACTAACGGCCAACGCCTCCCCCTTGGACTCTACTGCCTCCGCCCATCTATGGGTCAGGTAGACCAGAAGATCACCAGCTGATCGACCCCGACGAAAACCGTATTGGCGGTCACTAATCAGCTGGTGATCCTCAAGGTACCGGATCAGCTGGCAGTTAATAATGGATTCCATTATTTTGGAGAACAAGGAGGTGATCGCGATAGGCCTATAGTTGGATGGGTCTGATCGGTCGCCTTTTTTAGGGATCGGGTGGACAAAAGCTGTCTTCCATGAATTCGGGACTACGCCTTGGGAGTAGGAGTACCGGAAAAGACGCGTTAGGACCGGTGCCAACTCCGGAGCACACGTCCTCAGCACAATTGGGGGGATTCCGTTATTTCGTTGGATGGATTGTTATTTCGTTCTTTCGTCTATTTAAAAACACATTAATATTCAGATGTTTAACATTTGGTCGTATATTTTATCACCGTTTAAATGTAAATTAATTTTAAATTTAATGAACAGGTAAACCGGACGATCTATTCCCTTGAAAGTAAGTTTCTGCGTTGTAACGGTGCATCTGTATGCACCCTCAGAAATGTAACCAAATAATAATATATTATTAATAATACCAACCTAACACACACACACACACACACACACACACACACACACACACACACACACACACACACACACACACACACACACACACACAACCACAACCACACGCACACACACACACACACACACACACACACACCCACACACACACACACACACACACACACACACACACGCACGCACACGCACACGCACACGCACACGCACAAGCTCACGCACACGCACACGCACACGTACACGCACACGCACATGCACACACACACACACACACAAACACACACACACAAACACACACACGCACACGCACATAATACTAACCGAATGGTACGGCGTTCTATTACTTAAGTACTGGCCGCTAAGTATTCCTGAGGATGCCTCGTGGAGAGGCGAAACACGTGTCGTATTTTCGAGAGTGGTGTGTCGTGCCAAGTGTGGTGGTGCTGGGGATGGTGGTGCTGGGATTGACGGCGACGGGTATAGTGCGCGCGAATGAGGGAGGGTGGAAGGTTCCCTTAAAACTGGGTAGGACACATCATTTTCTTTCTTTACCCGGATTTAAGCAAATTAATTTATAACAACTTTATTTTATTTGTTGACTTATTGCCGAAAAGACTTTTCTGTACGTGGTAGAGCCTTGCTGCAGCTATATTAATAGTACAGTTGTAGCACGAATGGGTCGCCGGTGACCGGGGAAGGACCGCTCTCACAGAATACCAGCGTAAAATAGCACCTTAATTATTAATTATTATTAATGATTAGCTTATTAATAATCTGTCACTTTGCCTTGCATATGTGAAATATGAGAAAGCCTTTGATTTCGTCGAAATTTGCTGCAGTCCCTTCAGCGGTGCCAAGTTGACTGTCGGTATATCGAAGTGCTGAAGTGTTTGTACAGTAGAGCTACAATGGCTATCCGAGTAACAGGATCAGGGTACGAAACCTATCCAACTGCAGAGAGGTGTAAGAAAGGGTGACGTAATATCTCCAAATCTCTATACCGCTGCATTGGAAGACGTTTTCAAGCTGCTGGACTAGAAAGGATACGGTATCAACATCAACACCTTCGATTTGCCAACGATATAGTCCTTATGGCAGAATCGCTGGAGGACCTAAGCACTATGCTCAATGACCTCAATAGTGTTTCCCAACGGATAGGTCTTAAGATGAACATGAACAAAACAAAGATCATGTTTAATGTCCATGTCACACCTATGCCGGTAGTTGTTGGGAACACTAAGCTCGAAGTTGTTGACGAGTATGTTTACCTGGGACAAATAGTCCGACTAGGTAAGTCCAACTTCGACCGAGAGGTCAATCGACGGATTCAACTCGGTTGGGCAGTGTTCGGGAAATTACGGCACATCTTCTCGTCAGGTATACCTCAAAACTTGAAAACGAGACTGTACAACCAGTGCGTGTTGCCAGTGATGACATTTGGCACTGAGACGTGGTCCTTCACTGCTGGCTGGATGAGGAAGCTCAAGGTTGCTCAGCGAGCTATGGAGAGGGCTATGCTCGGAATTTCTCTGCATGATAAACATAGAAATGAGGATATCCGCAGTAGAACTAGAGTGTCTGACATAGATCAACCGATTAGTAAGCTGAAGTGGTAATGGGCCGGCCATATAGCTCGAAGAACCGACAATCAATGGGGAAGAAAGGTTCTTGTGTGGCAGCCTCGTACCGGTAGGCGAAGTGTAGGGCAACCCCCCACGAGATGGAGTGACGACCTGGTAAGACATGCAGGAAGTCGATGGATGCAGGTGGCTCAGGACCATGCTTTGTGGCATACCTTGGGGGAGGCCTATGTTCAGCAGTGGACTTATGAAAGGCTGTAATGATGATTATGATTGAGGATAGATGTCTATGGGTCACAGCAACCACTTACCATCAGATGGACTCCTTTTTACCCTGTCCTATAAAAAAAAAACAACTCAAAACTCGACGATTGTAAACAACACTAATAACTAGACGTTTTTTTTCTATGCAAAATGCATCATGCATGGAGCATGCATCTGATCCATGGTGTTGGTATACGTCAGAGGTTTCCGTTATGGGATATCAAATAAATACTAATAACCTACTTTAAACAAATCACTTGGTTTTATTTATTTGCTGACTTACATGATCTTGAATGTGTTTTAACCATCATTATCATTTCCAGTTCATTGGAAGTCTACTAAATATAAGCCCCTTAACAGATCTCATCATTCTCGATGTATTATTACGTCGTCACGTATCATCCGTACAATACTGCTGGCATGCTGCTTTGTAAAAATATCTTAATTAATGTGATCATATCAGTATCATGTTTGAAAGATCCTATTGCATAATTTTGTAGATATCAATAAAATATCAGTTAATGATAAATAAAAAAATCTAAACTAATGATAAATTAAAAAAATTAAGGCTTTTTTTACATCGTGTACTTTCTTACGACCTAAAGTATTAAGTATAACGTATTTCCATATACATTTTAATATAGCACCCCGGCTCGTACCCGGGTTGTTCGCGTACTGTGAAATCTAGTTACTACGGCACACACTACTACGGCACACACGATACAAAAACATATTATTTTAATGTACATCATTATTATAACTAGCCGCTGATCACGTGGGACTCTTTTTTATGTCAACGAGGTCATCACTTCTAGTAGTGGAGGCCGCCCTGCACTTCGTTTGCCGGATATACAAATAAACTTCTAGGAAGATAATAGAAGATACAGTTAATGTTTCTACAAATAAATAAACATTTTATCATAATATCTTTGGTACAATAATTTATCCTTCAATGATTCGTTGTAAACCGCAAGCGGTGGTTGTTATCGATAGCATGCTACGAACCTTCACATGCACACAGGTATATCAAAGGACATAAATATATAAATAGCTTGTGTAGGTACGAGCTAAGACCAAACATTATTGAAGTTAATTACAAAATGATGCCGCAATTACCACTAAAATCCATCACGTCAAGATTAACATCATATAAGCCTTTGTTTACTACAAAGGATTACTAATTATCATTATGAGAATGACCTTGAATGATGAATGACAAATTTAATGATGGTGTAATGTTATTGATTTAAATGTACATGTTTCTTTATCTTTAAAGCATTTGACGAAGTCTTTGACTAACTTTCCAACAGGAAGTTAGATATTGGATTCCATTTGTACCTACGTTCATATGTAAATTTCAACTCGCAAATCTCGAGTCCAAATAACGTTCCATTCGACTCACAGTTGTGCTACGAGTATTAAAACCTGACACAATCGGTCCAGCACATTCTTGTTATGAATATGTTTAACAGAAGAAATGGCAAACTAACCGAATACTACAATTGCTATTTTGTTCTGTTTACTTATCCTGGTTTTAAATATGGGCAGATTATTGTATATTAAAAAAAAGTAGTATTCCTATTTTACCATTTTTCCTATGCATAGTTGAGGTGACTCCAATCCTAGATGGATTGATGACCTGGTAAGACATGCAGGAAGTCGATGGATGCATAACATGGTAGTGCTATGCAGTAACTTTATTAATTGTATAGTTGTAGCATAAATGGGTCGGCTCGACCAGCGTAAAATAACAGCTTAATCCTGCTGTGTTTTGTATGGTGAGTGTAGAGAACCGGAGAACGTTTTACTAGAAAAGGGCATTCCATCTAAGTTCTCATGACTGACAGCGTATATGCATTTTGATTCGCAAACGAGGATAGATGTATATGTTTATGGGCCACATCAACCACTTACCATCTTGTGGACTGTGTTTTTTATAGGGTAAGGGTGACTCGCTTGTCACCTTTATCCTATAAAGAATGCAGATGGCTCAAGACCGTGTTTTGTGGCATTCGTTGGGGGAGTCTTATGTTCAGCAGTGGACTTGTGAAGGGCTGTAATGATGACGATAATGATGATGAACCTATTTTTCCATCTTGGAGTAGAATTTCTTCTTCTTATTTATATATGACCACCCATGTAGTATAACCTATTTAATGAAAGAAAATTATTTAAATGGGTTCATTGTTTTCCTAGAAATTGGTGAATATACATAAAAATATACTCGTCGAATATAGAACCTCCTAATGTTTATAACTCTGTTAAAAACGGAGATGATTAATCTCATCCAGACCCAACCCACATAAATTGTGTTATTTCACAAGTACTACGATTTAAGGAACTTCTCGCTCTATATCTCTATAACAATATTTATTTCGGGTTTCTTGTATTACTTTTTTAAAACTATGAAATATTTATTAACGTTCATTAATGCGTGCAAAATTTTTTAAAGTTGAATATATTAAAATTACCATAATTATACAATACTTTCTAAAATCCTCAAAATAAGTGTGCGTGCAGAAAAATGGGTTTCCAAATCATTTGTTCAAAGTAAATAATGCGAGGAAAATCTATTGAAAGATGAGATGAGCCAATTTCATTTTCGCAGCTTTTCGAATTCTTCTTGATAAGGGCTTTTGCCAGAGAATGAGAATAACTTCACCCTTTTTTGACAAATTGCTTCAAATATAAATAATTTTTGAAGCAATTTGTCTTATAATATATTAATTAAAAATTTTTATTTCATATTATTTACGAAATATTTATATATCTCAGAATTGAATAATAATATGAAAATAGAAAATAATATTTAAAAACTTTTTACGGTCCACCTGGTGGTAAATGGCCACTGCAGTCCATGGACAACTGCAGCTCACTTCAAACAAAGAAGTCTATAGATGTGTTGTCACTTCTGATGACTAAGAGGGAATGTATTACATCCTGCAATTATACTGGCTCTCTGTATCCTTCATACCGAACCACAGTTGTGCAAGCACTGCTATTTTGCAGCAGAAATATGTAAGAAGATAGCTAGAGATGTTACGGAGGTTCGATTCCGATTCCTAAAGTTCAAAACTTCCAATTGATTTTGCAACTTCGATTCCTATTTTGCAAATCGGAATCGGAATTCGGTTCCATTTAATTTTAATTGGAAGTTATATGTCGGAGGTCGATGCACAGTGGTGGCTGCTGCCGCGATCAGCGTGTACACACAATAGTATACTCAGTTTTAGTAGTGTTTTATTTGACATGTAACATATTTATTTCAATTGGACAACGAAGCCAAAATCAAGTGCCATTTGAAATTATTTCAATGAAGTTTCTGAGAATACGGCAAAGTATAAACTATGTGAGAAGATATATTCACGAAAGGGCGTTACAACTACTTCGTTAAAAAGTCGTTTAAATTCTGTGCATGCCACTGAATTTGAAGCATTCAAAAATTTGAAACTTAAAAGAAAAATACAGTGCGATATACCTGTCCTTAACACATCACTTCTGCCTCCACATCCGATTCCGGTTCCGATTTCAGTTCCGGTTCCGACAAACAAAATTTAAAAACTCCGCTACCGAATTCGGTTCCGATATAACCACTTCCGTAACATCTCTCGTACCTATCCAGACGGACTCCTACGCAGGAAAGGAGTCTTACAACTTAGTAAAGTATTTGAATACTTCATTCAATATGTAAAAGTAAGTAGTTGAATGAAGTAATAGAAAATAATAATTTATCAGAATTTCTTTACTTCCTATTGCATTAACATTTTTTTGTAATTACATAAACAAATAAATTAGTACGAGTATATAAAATATTTTATTTATTAAGATTATTCGGATTTTTTATTAAGATTGTGCTTTACCTTACATGAAGCATACATAGTACAATTTAACTCCGTAATATATCGATGAGGGACTGTAACAAAATTTCAGTTAGAACATTATGCTTCAGAAAAATTCAAAATAAATATTTTTAAAGTTATGAAACTTAGATTAACTTATGAACAAAAATGAAATAGCAATGTTATAAAAGCAAAATGAACATATAACTATATCGTGCACATTAGAACATTGCATCGAGTACATTAGAACGGTGATGGATGCAAACTTGAAGGGCCATGACCAGCATTAGATATTACTTTTCTCAAAGAAATGCTACCTACACTTTCTTTAGTATTGTAGACCGCTTAAATATATATTTTTTTAACATTATCTTGCCTTCGTAGAATTTGTGACCACACTACGAAAGCCCAGTTAATTGCATCTAATATTAGAAATGAAACATATGCATCCTTGTATTCTGAAAGAAAATGTGAACGTGTATGGGGATGATAAAAAAATAGTCCGATTTTTACACTTATATATTTTATTGCGCTAAACGCACAGAAAGAACAATCAACAGCACAATAGAGAAGGTAAATTAGTGAGAAGATAAATTACAGTACATTACAGCATCGACCAAACCAGTTTTACATTCACCGCTGTCACTCATATTATAAATACATAGAAATGTGTGGCACGTATTTATTATTTTACTTTATATACACTTATATATATATATATATTTACTTTAGTAGTTTAGTAGTATTAGTAGTATTTTACTTTAACTATGGAATGATATTTAATTTTATAACCGTGAATTGTTAAAATTTACATAATTTTATTTATTAACAATCAAATAACCCTTAAGAATTAACAAAACTTACATTAATAATAACTTGGAATTTATATAAATAATTAAAACTCGCCACAAAAACGAAGTCCAAGAGAGAATTTTATCTACTTGATAAAATTCTCTCTTGGACTTAACAAAACTTACATTAATAATAACTTGGATATATATAAATAATTAAAACTCGCCACAAAAACGAAGTCCAAGAGAGAATTTTATCAAGTAATAGCTTCATCATACGAGAAATCAAAGTATGTGTTTAAAATCTTTTACTTGCGCAAAGATGAAAAATATAATATTAAATTTTGCAAAGACTTTCTAACAAGTAAGCCAAACATCGCAAACGTAAGGAAGAGCCATTTTTATTTTCCACGCTTTAAGTAATACATACTCGTTAAAAAGATCTATGCTTAAGAAAATATTCAAATAAATATCAATATACTTGTATATGTACTATAATAATAGAGAATGTTTTTCAATCATCCTAGTTCTACTCATCCAGGAGTTCCAGTAGTAGTCACCAAAGTACACCAACAAGTCTCTCTATCAAGCCTGTAGTTAAAGTCTCGTCATAACTAACAAAACGAGGCCAAACTCGGCATACCTAGTTCTACTCGTTGAGGAATACCAGTAGCAGTCACTGAAGTACACCATCAGGTCTCTCCATCAAGTCCGGAGGTAAGGTCTCATCATAACTAATAAAACGAGCACAAACTAGGTAAACCTAGTACTACTCATCTAGGAGATCCAGTAGCAGTCACTAATTACACCATCAGGTCTTTCTATCAAATCCGGAGGTAAAGTCCCATCATAACCAATTGAACGAGGCCAAACTCGGCACACCTAGTTCTACTCATCCAAGTGTTCCAGTATTAGTCAACGAAGTACACCATCAGGTCTCTCCATCAAGCCAGTAGTTAGGGTCTCGTCATAACTAAAAAATCAAGCCCAAACTCAGCATACCTAGTTCAACTGAAGTACACCATCAGGTCTCTCCATCAAATCAGGAGGTAAGGTGTCATCACAACTAAAAAAACGAGCCCAAACTCGGCACATATAGTTCTTCTCGTCGAGGAGTTCCAGTAGCAATCACTGAAGTACACCATCAGGTCTATCCATCAAATCAGGAGGTAAGGTGTCATCATAACTAAAAAACGAGCCCAAACTCGGCACACATAGTTCTACTCGTCGAGGAGTTCCAGAAGCAGTCTCTGAAGTACAACATCAGGTCTCTCCATCAAAACCGGAGGCAAGGTCTCATCATAACTAACAAAACGAGCACAAACTAGAAAACCAAGTTCAATTTGTCGAGGAGTTCCAGTAGCAGATACCGAAGTACAACATTAGGTCACTCCACAAAGTCCGAAGGTAAAGTCTCATCATAACTAACAAATGGAGCCCAAACTCGGCAAACCTAGTTCTACTTGTCGAGGAGTTCCAGTTGAAGTCACTGAAGTACACCATCAGGTCTCTCCATCAAGCCCGGAGGTAAGGTCTCATCATAACTAACAAAACGAGCCTAAACTCGGCACACCTTATTCTACTCGACCAGGAGTTAATGTAGCAGTCATCGAAGTACACTTTCAAGTTACACAGGTAGGTAATCGAATTTCTTATTTAAGTATATTTTTGTAGGTATGTATAAGAAATTAAAAAAAATCAATCTTTTAAAGTATCAAAATGTTTTACTTCATTACAATTCCCGCAGCTAAGTGTGTACACTTGTGTGTATGACCCGTGTCCATGTAATACTTTGATTCTATACCTAACAATTTTGCAAACGCGTCCTTAATTTCATTTCATAGATTAGCACGTTTTAACGCGTCTTTTCCGGTACTCCTACTCCCAAGGCGTAGTCCCGAATTCATGGAAGACAGCTTTGGTCCACCTGATCCCTAAAAAAGGCGACCACTCAGACGCGTCCAACTACAGGCCTATCGCCATCACCTCCTTGTTCTCCAAAATAATGGAATCCATTATAAACTGCCAGCTCATGAGGTACCTCTAGGATCACCAGCTGATTAGTAACCGCCAGTACGGTTTTCGTCAGCATCGATCAGCTGGTGATCTTCTGGTCTACCTGAATCGTAGATTGGCGGAGGCAGTAGAGTCCATTGGCTGTTAGTTTGGACGTAGCGAAGGCCTTCGATCGGGTCTGGCGCAAATCGCTTCTTTCGAAACTTCCTTCCTATGGGCTTCCCGAGAAATTGTTCAAATGGATCACCAGTTTCCTTGCTGATATGAGCATCAAGGTTGTAGTAGACGGTGCATGCTTTCATTTCAAGCCTATAAAAACTGATGTTCCACAAGGCGGCGTGCTATCACCAACGCTGTTTCTCCTGCATATCAATGATATGTTGCAAACTGGTAACATTCATGCAGACGATAGCACTGGTGATGCCTTATATACCGGCCGTGCCAATATTTCTCGGGGAAAACGTCGCCAAGTACCGGGACAAAGTTGTGTCTGAAGTCGAGTCTTTGCTGAACAAAGTCTCGGATTGGAGGCGACTAAATCTAATCTAGTTCAATCCCCAGAAGACACATGTTTGCCCGTTTACCGCTAAAAAGAACCCTGTTGTCGTATCTCTTCAGTTTCAAGGCCTTGCAGCCTTAGCTATAATCGTATCCTCGGCGTCGACATATCGAATAGTGTGCAGTTTCAAGGTCACTTGGAAGGGAAGGCCAAATTGGCTTCTAAAAAGCTTAGCGTGCTCAGCAGAGCGAGACAGTATTTCATGCCGGCACATCGCTTGCAACTTTACAAACCGCAAGTTCGGTCTCACATGGAATACTGTTCTCATCTCTGAGCCGGGGCACCCCAGTGCCAGCTCCTTCCACTTGACCGCATCCAGCGCAGAGCGGTTCGACGAATCTTCGACGACCGAGTTGTCCGGGGATGTTGCATCCCTTTGTATTTTCTATCGAATTTACCATGGGGAGTGCTCTAAAGAATTGTTCAGATTAATTTCCAGCCGCCAAATTTCACGAACGCACATCGCGTCAAAATTCACGTTACCAAGATGGTAACGTGATATATCGACTCCATCTAGATGCTAGGCGGTCCACGACTATACGTTTTACCAGGAGTTTTCTTTCTCGTACAACTTCTCTGTGGAATTGTTTACCACCGGCGATCTTTCTTGGCCGACAGAACTTAGTGACCTTCAGGAAAAGAGCTTACACCTTTCTAAAAGGCCGTCAATGCATCTGCAATTCCCCTGGTGATGCGGTTATTCATGGGCGGCGTTAGTCACTTACCATCAGGTGAGCCGCATGCTCGTTTGCCCCCTCTTCTGTATAAAAAAAAGCTCTCGCAACGTCTACGACGTTGATTTCATTGCCGGTATGAGTGGTAATGACCTTGTTTAATTACGATATTTTAACACTCACTTCTTCTGTCTCTCACTTCTCATTTCTGTATATAAAATAAAATAATAAATAATAATCAACAATATTTCGTGACCAAGATAAATGTATCTTGATCATTCCCAAGTATCATACTGAAAATTTAGTTATAGGCCGTTTGTAACGTTTATGGCGCGATCGTCTTAATTAAGACCCTCATTAATGTTGTGTTTGTTTAGTAACCTAATTATTTTAGGTATCTAATGGACTAATGAATATTCACTAGAACAAAAAAAGGGCTCAAAAAGGTTAAGAACATTAAACGAACAACATTCGAACTTGTACCAGGGTAACATCAGCCAATTCCTTATTAATTAATTTATCCCTTCTTGCTCGGAAAAGATACATATTCTTTTTATAAAAGTACTCGTTACAAGGACTTTTCTCTACCTTTTCTCTGGCACACGGCTCCACGAAGACCAACCTCGAGAGCAGTGAGCGTCAATCCAAACAACGCGCTTCTCCCGAAGAGAGACAAGAAGTTGGGAACTGGACCGTTGTCCACAGCAAAATAACTGGCAAACCAGTAAAAGAGAACTTGGCACCTTGGTAGTGCGTAAGCACAACATAATACTTACAATTTTTATTAAAATGAACATCTTTAGTAATTTAATATCTTTCATTTGATAGCACATTTGATATGGTGATACATTCATTTGCATATTTTTTTAGCTCACAAATTTTTGACAAGTTGTACCCGCCACTTTTATTATGATGACGTCTTATGATAGATAACACGGGTCACATAGAGGCTACAGTTTTCACCCGCGCAATTATTATGTATTCAATGACTATAATATTAGGTGATACATTATTATCAAACGGGGGCTTTGAGTTCCGCGCCAGCAACGATTAAATTCATCGTTATTATGACAAAGGCGTTAAATAACTTTATAAATTATATTTAAGAGTAAGTTAGAGAGTTTGGCACGATATTGCAATATGCGATTTCTGCCCCATAATAGAGTTACTGTTATGACTTTGGCATAGAAAGATAGCGGCACCGGCCAAAACGACCATTACATTTAAACGAACTAAGTACAAATTTCCTTTGGCCCTTTTTGCATGTATATAAATAGTAATAAATGAAAAAGTGCCGTGTGGTGGAGGTGTAGGAAAATCTATCAAGCATGGCGATTAAAGTAATTTAATGAAAGACTACCCCAGGAGGGTAGCAGCACCCCTGGAAAATCCCTAGCTAAATATCCACGACTAAGCTACTCTACTCATGAATGTGGGCGCTCAGGCTGCCCCGCGTATTGCGAGGAGGGGGGATAAATTTCGCTCAAAACAATAACTGCTCGGCGCAAACTGAGCAACAAGACCAACACGACCCCTCCTACGCTATCAGTGAATTTATGCAACATCAGGGACTTCACTCAAACCTAAACACCGTCCACTATCATCACGAGGTGGCGAAGCCGGCCTTGCTCTTTCTGACCCAGACGCAGGTGTCCTCTCCGGCTGATACTTCGTATCACTCTCACCACGGTTACAAATTGGAACACACAGTTTGCGTAAACGTCAGAGAGGACATATGTTCTCGACGCCTCGGCAGTCTTGAAAGTTCGGACTTGTCCATCCATTGGCTATGCGTAGATAGATACGATCGTCCGCGGATCTACGGGTACCTCTATAGGTCCCATAGCGGTAATTGCGAAACAGACCGACTCATCTACAACGTCCAAACAGCTACAGATTCCTTGCTACAACAGCTCCCATCCACAGAGAGTGTAATCCTTGGTGATTTTAACGCCCACCATACTGAATGTCTCGGTTCACGTTTAATAAATCATGCGGGGATCTTTGTTCATGAATTTGCCATGGTATATTGTGTGACACAACTGGTTACTACGCCTACGCGGATTCCAGATGTAGAGGATCATGCATTTTCCCTGGTGGACCTTCTGCTGACCTCTCATCCGGACAGATAGGCCTTTTGGCTCCTCGGACCATTGCCTAATCCGGAATGTGGTGCCACTCACGCTGAAATCGCGGTTGCTTTCTGCAGGCTGCCGCCGTGTTTGACACAATAGGTTAGCCGATTGGAATGGGATGCGATCTTTTTTTTTTTTTTTTTTTTTAGGATAAGGATAAGGGTGACAAACGAGCACATAGTCCACCTGATGGTAAGTGGTTGCTGCGGCCCATAGACTTGTACATCTATCCTCGTTTGCGAATCAAAATGCAGATGCGTTGTCACCCGTGAGGACTAAGATGGAATGCCTCATTTCCAGTAAAAAGGGCCTCCGGCCACCTGCACTCACCAAGCGAAACGCAAAGGTAATCCTCTACTTCACGCTGGTATTCTGTGAGGTCGTGGTACCACCCCGGTTCGAGCCGGCCCATCCGTGGGACAGCAAAAGCTGGCGAGTGGCTCTACCACTGTTAAAATCTTTGCATCGTGTGCTTCGGAGTTGTCACTGGCTCTAATGCGTCTTTTTTGGTACTCCTACTCCCTGCGCGTTCTCCCAAAATCATGGAAGACGGCTTTTGTCCACATATTTCCTAAAAAAGGCGACCGCTCAGACCCGTCTAACCACAGGCCTATCCCAATCACCTCCTTGTTCTGCAAAATAATGGAATCCATTATAAACTGCCAGCTCATGCGGTATCTTGAGGATCACCAGCTGATTTGCCCGGCAATACGGTTTTCGTTGGGGTCAAGCAGCTGATGATTTTCTAGTCTACCTGACTCATAGATGGACGAAAGGCAGGGCATTGGCCGTTAGTTTGGACATTGCGAAGGCCTTCGATCGGGTTTGGCACAAAGCGCTTCTTTCGAGGCTACCTTCCTATGGGCTTCACGAGAAATTGTGCAATTGGATCACCAGCTTTTCTGCAGATCGGAGCATCAAGATCGTTGTAGACGATGCATGCCCCGACTACCAGCCTATTGATGCTGGTGTTCTACAAGTCTGCGTGCTAACACCAACGCTTTTTCTTCTGCATATTAATGATATGTTGCGAAGCGGTAACTTTCATTGCTATGAGAATGACAGCACTAGTGATGCTTTTTACACCGGCCGTGCCAATATTTCTCGGGAAAACTTCAACGAGTACCGGAATAAACTAGTGCCTGAAGTTGAGTCTTTGCTGAACAAGGTCTCGGATTGGGGGCGACTAATCTAGTCCAGTTTAATCCTCAGAAGAAATAAGTTTGCAGGTTTACCGCTAAAAGGAACCTCTTTGTCGTATCTCTTCAGTTTCAAGGCACTCCTCTTGTTGCCTCAGCCAGTATCGGAATCCTCGGCGTGGATATATCGTGTGACTTGCAGTTTCGTGGTCACTTGGAAGAGAAGGCCAAATTGGTCTCTAAAGAGCTTGGCTTGCTCAGACAGTTTTTCCTGCCGGCACACCGCCTACATCTATACAAGGTGCAGGTTCGGTCTCACATGTTTTACTGTTCCCATCTCTGAGCTGGGGTTCTCCAGTACTAGCTCCTTCCACTTGACCGCATCCAGCGCAGAGCGGCTCGAATCGTTGACGACCGAGTCCTTTCTGATCGGCTCGATTTACTGGCGCTGCGAATATATATTGTATCCCTTTCCATTTTCTTTCGTATTTACCACGGGAAATGCTTGAGGATTTTTAATTAATTAATCCCAGCCGCCAAATTCCACGAACGCGTACGACCTCTCTGTGGAATTATTTACCACCGGCGAATTTTGCGGACCGATGCGACTTAGGAACCTTCAGGAAAAGAGCTCACTCCTTTTTAAAAGGCCGGCAATGCACCTGTAATTACCTTGGTTTTGCAGTTGTCCATTAGCGGTGGTAGTCTCTACAACAATGATCATTGAGGAAGATATCGTGACGGCTAATTGGACTTGGTGAGGTGCAGCCAAGCCCTAGTAAGATTGAGCCTACATCGCTATAGTCTGTAACTTATCGACGAATCTCACGGCAAGAAACCTCAAGCGGCCGTTGAACACATCATGGTGCATTGGCACTGTTAATGGACGTCTGACTCTTGCTCTGCTTTTGTTGCGAGTGGTGAGCCATGTCACGCGGATATCTATCGCGATATAGAGATGATTAGTCATCTCTGTCGGATGTCTGTTGCAATTTGTGTTATGCCGTTTTTGCAATATGTGATATTTTCATAAAGTTGCTTTTTATATTTGCAATATGTGTTGTAGTCTACGCCTCTGCATACTGGTGCCTTTTGCAGTGCGTAGATATTGGGCAGTTACCTCCTTTACTTTGGAATATGTGGTGGGATAAGTCTCTCCACATAGTTGCTGCTTTACAATGTGCGCAATAGTTTGTGATTGCTATGTCACACAGTTGCTCTTTCTTAAGAGAAAGGTTTCAGGTACTAGTTAACGCTAACTTTGTGACTATGTTGACAGCCAGTGTGAAGTATGCCTATGCCTACAATGTTGAAGTCTGGACATCTCGGCGGCGCTATTGTAGTGCGGCGGCTCGCTGGCGCTGGTGTAGCGTAACGGCTCGCTGGTACGAATGGAGCACCACGGCTCGCTGGCATGAGTGGAGAGCGACGGCTCGCTTGCGCGGTAGTGGCGCGAACGCAGCGAAACCGCACGCTAAATCCCGTGTGTCCATTGGTAACAGTGATTGGCTATGACATTGGGATGTCAGGCGCCTCGGTCCCACAAGTGGCCATAGGTGCTATGAGGTGCTCGATGCGTCGGGAATGCAAGATGGTGATAAATGATAGATCATATGCCGAAAGTATACTACCCACCGCCCGAAGACGTGCGATAGTCAGATGTGGTAGTTTCAGCGTGTCTATGAAATACACAAAGATTGCATCTTCCCGTGCAGGAAAAGTGGGTGGAGTTCCTGAGAGGCTGCTCTGTATTAAACTGAGATGTGTGGTGTTGCTATTGATTTGGATACTTTTGTGTTTTTTCTGTCTACAGATAACTAAAATTGTGATGGAGCGCGTGAATGGTAGCACGCATGTCAGCGTGGCCTTAATGGTGCCTGCGCCGTCGTACGTTAGGAGTTCTTGTAAACAAGCCGCATACTACTTAGGAACCTTCAAGAAAAGAGCTTACTCCTTTTTAAAAGGCCGGCAACGAATCTGCAATTCCCTTGGTGTTACAGTTGTTCATGTGCGGCGGTAGTCACTTACCATCAGGTTAGCCGTATGCTCGTTTGCTCCCTCTCCTATAAGAAAAAAAACATTCACATCGTTGTACCTGCAGTGGCGCCTATGTGGCTAGCCAGAAATCTTGTAAACAACAGGTGTACCGTACACCTGCGCCGTTGCGTCTGCAGTGGCGCCTGCGCATTAACTACTTGTTTTGCTTGTTTAAAACAGACGGAGCGACCGCCATTAGGGGTCGGTGTACTTGTAATTTTCCGCTACTAGTTTATTCTTCACACATTAGATAATTTATTCATGCAAACAAATAATTATCAAATTCTCAACTATAAAATTAGTCGTGGTACAATTTATTATTGGTTAGCTCAGTTCAGCAGTGGACTTGTGAAGGGTTGTAATGACGATGATGACAGCTCTGATCTTAGCAATGTGATTTGTGTATTTCATAATTGTATAAAATGATATATTGTAAATTAAAAGAAGTCCCGCTGGGTTTCTTGCTGGTAGAGGTACTACATTGAACAAAATTAATTCTATTCTATTCTTAAACCTTTTCGTGTAACTCCACATTTTACTATCTTCCTGCACATTTATTTGAACGTTATGTCAATAAACAACAGATTGCATTGTCTTGATCTGTGTAATATACTTGTAGGCGCGTCTGTAAAATACCGGTTGGATCGAGAGTGAGCGAGATGTTGCGTCACTTTAGTGGAGCGTCATATCGATGGTAGCAAATTTGAATTGAGGGTATTTCGAAAACCCCCTTCCACTCTTTTGTGTAGTATAAAGTTCAGTGTAGGTGCAGACCGAGAGAGATTCCGCATAAGTCATTCTACGAGTTGAGTCATTCTACGAGTGCTAAGATAGTGTCGTGATTTTGTTCGTGGTAGTAATTCTTCTAGTGCTAATTTTTTACGTGGTAGAGCCATGCTGCAGCTATATTAGTAGTATAGTTGTAGTACAAATGGGTCGGCTCGCCCGGGGAAGGACCACGCTCTCACAGAAAACCAGCGTAAAATAGCAGCTTAACGCTGCTGTGTTTCGTATGGTGAGTGTAGAGAACCGGAGACCCTTCTTACTGGCAAAGAGGCATTCCATCTTAGTCCTCACGGGTGACAACGCATCTGCATCTTGAGTCTTTATTGAGGATAGATGAAGATATCTATGGGCTACAGCAACCACTTACCATCAGGTGGACTGTGTGCTCGTTTGTCACCCTATACTATAAAAAAAATAGTGCAGGCAAGGAAGATGGTGTTGCTGAGAGGCTGTCTTTGGTAACACTGATATAATTAGTGCTGCTATTGGTTTGCTTTGGTGTTATCATGTAATTACGTACCTCACTTTACACTGGTGTGTGGTTGTGGCGGGGCCGTATTACGGTATGGTCTAAATGTTATTCTATCCTATACTGAACGTATAGTGCAGCTACGCTGTTTTGTCACTAATGATCAACTGCGCGTAAGCAAGAGACCAAGTTGAACATCCGCTCTCACACTTTTACTATTTTTAACAACTAACATTTCCTGGCGTATTTGCGCTATTTCCGACATGCTCGTATATTTGTTTAATAGTGGTGATATTTGTTTGTTCAAGATGTTTGTTTTATATTTATACGTACATTAGTGATTTTGGCTGCCTCATTGGTCAACATGTCTCATCAGTTCTTTCGTATTATCACATTTACGAGTGGTCGTAAACGCGATTATACGAAAGAACTGATTTTTTTCGTTTCCGTTCTGAGAAGAATTTCAGTTTTGACAATATAAAAATATATTGAAAAAAAAAATTAAAATAAAACCGTACAAATTCAAAACGCGAGGCTCGAATTGCAGCTGAGTAAAATTTATGAGTAGCACATCGGTACTCGTATATCCTACTTTCGTCCCATTCAATACTTGGAGTGCTTTATTCTAGTTTTAGCTGCACTGATTAAATTGATCCAATTCTACAGTATACAGTTTATATATAATTTTCCTTTGTTTCTGTAAAAAAAAAAAAATTGTGTTTTATCCCTGGTATCATACGAATTTCAATTTTAATATTTTATTTATAGAAGCATGAACACGCAAACGTGCATATCTAACGGTAAGTTAATTGTATGATCTATTTACGTCTATCCTCGATTAAGAATCAAAATGTTGATTCGTTGTCAGCTCTGAGGACTAAGGCGAAATGTCTAGTTATCAATTTTGCAGTTTTGAATTTTAGATAGATATATCATATAAACATATATATAAATAAATTACAAGATGAAAATGTTGATATTTTTTCGAAGACTTAAAAAAAAACGAAGATCATCATAAGTTTACGTATTCTAGAATAATCAACAATTTCGTCGGTACCTACCACGATGCTCCAAATCTATCTAATATGTACAAAATATATATAATACAAGCGATCCGCCCCGACTTCGCACGGAACATTTTTTTAAATATTTTAATTTATTTAGAAAACCAACAGCTTTAAAAAAATTACATGATATCTGGATCTCGACAACATCGCCACATACCAGGTCCAAATAGTAATCTGAACTATTTGTTGACCCATTTAAACACACAAAAAATATCTCAACAAAGGCATTTTTGAGTTTTAGCTATTCAAACGGACAGCAATTGATTTTTTTATACAGGGTTATTTTGCAACAACCGGTCAGATTTGCAGAAAAGTTTGAGAATAAATAATATAGGCAAATGATGAAGACAAATTTATAAGAAAAATCTCAAACATTCTGTCCTTTTTATCTTTTAAATTCAAAATGCGTGCTATAGCATTATTTTAACTTATTGTCATTAATTAATATCTAACAACTACTATTTTACTACGCACGCACAGATTCGTAGGATCTATCTAAACGTTCTAAATTGAATCGCACACAGAGGAGCGTGCTTACGCGTAGTCGTTGCCCATAAATAACATTCAATTTTGGATAACTTTAAATAGGTAAAATTAGAAGCCTTATTTATTCGTATTTTCAAAGACTGAAATAACGGTATATCATTAATTATGTACTCAATTAAAGTTTGTAATTTGGCTAGTCTTTGAAAAATAACCCTGTATGGAGATTATGACCCATTAGATGAAACCGAAATCTATCAAATCTCAACCCCATATAAGAACTTTCCCTTAATGTACGAAAAAAAATGTTTGTAACAGTTCGTTCGTTCGTTATAGCTGCCATGATAGCATTTTGGCCATGCGTGGCAACTTAAATATCATACAAGAGTTCACAATATTTTACTCTCAATTTACAATATTTGTTATAATGCCTCAGAATTAAAGCTTAAACACCTTCTCTAATTCTCGTCTAACCTATCGATGGCAGCAAAGTAAAAACGGATATCTACGAAATCACAATTTTACAGGAGAGAAGATAGTAGTAAAAAATTGTGGTCATTTTGAGAGTTATGGACCGATTAACATGAAATTTTCTATGAAGCCAAAGATGTTTTATAGGTCCAGATACCGTGTTGCTAACACACCGCAACGTTCATAATGAAGACAGTCTTTGATTCATTTGTGTGTGAGTACCACGTGACGCGCATATCTTACGTACCATGGCTGCATTAATGTGCGTGACTTCGTTAATAACAGTGCGAATCGATTACCCAAAAAATGTGAGAGATTTTATATTTCATTCCTATTGACGTACCTATTGATTCAAAGAGTATAAAATGTGTGTGCGTGGCGTGTGCATTTGTGTGTGTGTGTGTATGGGGATATGATTGCTTATGTGTGTTTTATGTAGGTACGAACATCGCACTAAAATATTGAAGATATGTAAAAAAACCTATAATTAATGTAACAGTTAAAATAAATAAAAAAGCACAGTAGATATTTATGTATGTAACATATATTTATAATCTATTATTACTAAATATATACACAGTACTACACTTTTGTACTGTAGAACACAAAATATTGACACTTTTTACGAAGACATTAAATTATTTTTCAATCCTAAGTAAAATGACGAAAAAAAGTAAGTTTGGTTAAGCGTAAACTTCAGCCAAGAGATAGCAAAATGTTTATTTTTTTTAAATTGCTCCGTTCCGTTGCTGCGTGAAGGAAGGACAAAAACAAATAAACAAAAAATCGCACTTTCACATTTATAATATTATATTAGTATGAATTGTCAAGAATGATAGATAAACTTTTAAAACCGGTTTACAATCAGCTTTTTGAGGGTAGAACTATACCGGTTACACTATAACGGTTCTGAGCGACCAAAAAGGATAGAAGCACAGGAAAGTGCAATTTCATGCTGCCAGATGTAGTTCAACCCTAACCCTTAAAACGGTTTAACTCTATAGGTTGGGTAAAATCTGTAAAATTAGACTGTTTACACCCCTATACAGATAACCTTTGTGGTTGATCATGACATTAAAAAATGGTAAAAACATTTCATAGACTAGGCAACACTCGAATATTATTGCGCAGTATTATTACTTGTATTGACATTTAGCTTTCGTATTCTTTTACAAAGAAATACACCATAAAATTGTATAGTTACTTATGAAAAGTGATGTTCTTATCCTTATCTTTTTTCCAAGAGTAATTTTTAAATGATTTCACAGCACAAACAGTCATTTTGCGAAATTAAAATCACCGGTGCGTGACGTATGTTCACAGCGAACGTCGCTGGCGTAATGGCGGAACGATCGAACGAATACGCCAATATTGGCGCCTTTGAAATGGAAGCGTTTTAGTTGCGCGTACACGGTATCTGGACCTATAAAATATCTTTGTATGAAGCATTATAATAGCATTCTTTATGAATTATGTAATAGTTTTTATCGCTATTTTGTTGTTTTACTAAAATAATTTAGATGTCTTTTTTTGCTTTAAAAACTTTGACGTAGAAGAAGACATCTGCCTGATATCCGTTTATACGTTGTGATAAAAAAACATCCATTTCATTTAAAATATGTAATAAACTAAGATAATAATCTCCATTGATACTTTTAAGGATATTTAAAGAAAATCTAAGCAACATGCAAACAGTATTCCCCTTTTTTGACGAAATTTTGCAGATGTCTTTATTTACTTTGCATTTAACATTTTATACATTATCAATTAACGAGTTACCTACCAGGCGGACAAATTCAAATGTCCGTTTCTACTGCGATGTTTTTTTTAAATCGAGGGTAGATGTCTTCATTTACCAGCCAGATTTTCTTCATTAATTTGAAATTTGAATAAATTTTAATACATACTTGTAGATAGGGTTGATTTAAGCTCATTTTTGTAATAAAAGCATTTTCATAAAAATGTAGATATCCGTTTCTACTTTGCTGCCATCGCTATATATGAAACATACAAATATTATGCAATACAATTCGTGGATAAAGTGTAAAAATTATTAAACTTTAAGAAGTAAAAACCGCCTTCAAAAATCTAAAATAATAAAATATTCAAATTCTAAAATAACCGACCAAGTGCGATTCGGACTGGCGCATAAAGGGTTCCGTACCATCGTAATACATGTTTCTAGTAGGAGAGCCTTTTTTAATTTTTAATTTAATTTAAATTTTTATTATTTGTTGTTATAGCGGTAATAGAAATACACATTCCGTGAAAATTTAAACTGTATACATATATTACGGATCATGAGATATATCCCGCTGACAGACAGACGGACGGACGGACAGCAGAGGCTTAGTAATAGGGTCCCGTTGTTTTGTTTTTCTTTGGGTATGGAACCTTAAAAACTAAAACAATAACGATATAGACTTGTGTTGTCAACGCCAAGACATAGTGTATCGGAAAATAAAGCCTCGAATTCAGAAGTTACTGAGTGAACATAATTTTATTATTTTTAGGTTTTGAAGTCTGTATTTACTTTTAATAGTTGAATTATTTTGCCGTCTAAAGTAGACCCTGGAATATCATAAGTGCAATGTAAAAAATGTAATTTCGTCTAAGTTACTTATTTTTCCACCATTGAAGTAAATTTTTTTATTTTTATTTTTAAGAGATATGGTAAATTCTATTTAATAAAAGAAGAGTCATTTAAATGATTTCTGCCATTTCCGAGAAATCTGTGAACATACATAATAAAACATCAAACATACTAGGCCCTACTAGTTTTTTTTAAATTCAGTTAAAAACGGAGGCCATCCAGACCCACCCCACATAAACTGTGTTATTGCACAAATGCTATGATTTTTTTTTAAATGTAACCCCCACACTAGTATTTTCTCCTGTATCGTGGAGGCAGTTCACAAACATAAATTGCACAAGGACAAACATCCAGACCCGGAACAATTATTTGTAGGCCATACAAATACTTGTTCCGTGCGGAATTGGGACCCGCGGCCCCGGCGCAACACCTCATTGCTAAACAAGCATTACTGCGCCACGGAGCCCATTTAAAGCAACGCCTCGCGCAACACCAGCCAGGTTTTCTGATTAAACTTTAGGTCACGCCATCATTACATGTGTACGTCTATATCAATGTTTATTTTGATTTTCTTGTATTAGTTTTATAAAAGTATGAAATGTTTATTAATGTTAATAAATACTTAAAATAATTCTTAAGATTAAATTTCTCGAAATTATATTTCATAGGGCACGCAATAATTAATTAATTGTTACTTTCCGAAACCCTCAAAATGAAGTGTAATAAAGAAAAGTGCATTTCCAAATTAATATATGAGTAAACGAATGTCAATAGATTGCTTTAGTGTCTCAACATCCAGATAAACCCGTAAAGGTGTTTGTGATGTTTTTATGTTTATATTGTGTGTTTTTTCATTATATAAATTTAAAAAATATTTTTTTTTTCAATGTAAATAATGTAAGGAAAATCTATTGAAAAATGAGATCAGCCAATTTTATCCTCGCAGCTTTTCAAAGTCATCTTACAAAGGGCTTTTGTCATTTATAGAGAATAACAACTTCGGCTTTTACATTACAAATGTTCTTGTATTTCAATCAACTTTGTAAATTACGTACCTACACTATAGTCAAATAAAAAGGATTTTTAGGAGCAATTCGTCTTCATTAAGGTTGGGGATAATTTATTTATTCAAAGAATTTGAATTTATGTTCTTTATCAAAAATTACTAATTTTTAGAGCTGAATAAAAATATATGCAAATAGAATTAAATGTTTAAAAACTTTTCTTTAATACTGAAGCGACAAAAGAACTTAGAGTCCACCTAACGGTAAATGCCCACTGTAGTCCATAGACACCTGTAGCCAATTTCAAACAAGGAATAACTAACTAAAATATATATAAATAACTTTAATGAACATAGATAAAATAGCAATCTTTTAAAAGCTAGGTCAACATAACCATATTGTACTACGACCAAACGGTATTTAGGTGCAAACTTGACGGCCCATGTCTATCAGTAGATATTTTTAGGGTTCCGTACCTCAAAAGGAAAAACGGAACCCCCTTATAGGATCACTTTGTTGTCCGTCTGTCTGTCTGTCAGTCAAGACCCTTTTTCTCAGGAACGCGTGGAGGTATCAAGCTGAAATTTGTATCAAATACTCAAGTCTACTGTCCCTTAGAGCTGTGAAAAAATCAAACTTCTAAGCCAACGCAACCAAAATATAAAGCCGTTTATGCCGCAAATTTTCGACGTTCGCAAGGGAATCAAAACCTACAGGATATTTTCCGTGAACTCAGAATCTTAAAATTTGGTACGAAGCAACGTATTATAACACAAATAAAGGAAAAATTGCGAAAAGCATAAATTTTTGGTTACATCATATAATAAAAATATTTTTAATAATTTTAAACTTATATACCTACGGATTTGTTTGGAACCCTCGGAGCGCGAGTCCGACTCGCACTTGGCCGTTTTTTTTAAATGCATCCACCTACATTCTTCTGCATTGAAAAGTCGTGAATTACACATAAGCGAATATCGAGATCGGAAAAAAAACATTTTTATTTTCTTTAACATTATCCGTGCCTTTGTAGATTTTATCACACAACGAAAAACCTGTTATTCGCATCTTATATTAGAAACGCAAGAAATGCATCCTTTTACTGAAAGAAATCAAAGCAAAGGAATGGATTTTATCAAGTAATTGCTTCATCTTACGGGAATTCAAAATATATATTAAAAATCTTTTACTTGGTACAAACGAAAAGTATAATATAAAATATTGAAAAGATTTCCTTTCATAAAAGTAAGTCAAACACCACCAACGTAAAGAAGAGCCAATTTTATTTTCAAAGCTTTGTAAAGAGATGTTCTATGCTTTAGAAAATATTAAATGATATTAAAGAGCACGTTTTTAATCGTTTTTGTTACACTCGATCGCTCTAAAAATTTTTGAAAAAGATAGGAAAACACAGTATAAACAGTTGCGAGTTTAACCCCAGATTATGATGAAAAATGTTATCTGTGTAAAATGTGTGTGTTAATGTAAAATGTGTTCTAATCCAAAGTGCAGAGAATTGTTAGCTTTCTAACAACTTAGCTACTCTTACTACTACGAGTAGGTTAGCAGCAAAAATTGTCTACGCTTTATCGATGGCAGAAATAAGTATAAAGACAAACAAGGAAGAAAAGTTTTCTATTATATAAAAATTAGTTTTTGTTTGTTCGTATTTTATGCGCTGCCATACCGTTTATCAGATTGCGCTAAACCTTTGTCAAATTATTACGAAGATTATAGGCATAGCACAATTAACTTACAATAGGTGGCGCACCTACTCGCGCGCGCTACTACTGTACTCAGGGTCATCAAATTTTTCATGCAACCCTTTTATTTATATAAAAAAACTAGCTATAGACCGCGAACTCGCCTGCTTGGAACTATTTTGCGCGGAACCTTAAAATAAAAGTAGCCTAAGTTACTCTATTACATGAGCTATCTGCCAGTGAAAGTACCGTCCAAATCGGTTCACAGGTTTTTGCGTGATGCGTGTTCAGACAGACCTCGTGTTCGAGTTTTATTATAGTATAGACTACAGACTATAGATAATCTAGGCTCACGCATCTGCCACCTCGCCCGCAGTCCTCCTGACCTCCCTGCGCGCACCGGACCGCACAATTTTATATCGTAGTAACTATTAAAATATTTAACCACATGACGTAGTTTAAAAGAAAAGTTTTTCTACTTTGCATATCAGAAGCGATAAAAGTATGTATTTTAACAGTGGTAGAGCCACGCGGCAGCTTTTGCCGTCGCACGGATGGGCCGGCTTGAACCGGGATAGTACCACGACCTCACAGAATACCAGCGTGAAGTAGAGATTTACCTCTGCGTTTCGCTTGGTAAGTGCAGGTGGCCGGAGGCCCTTTTTACTGGAAATGAGGCATTCCATCTTAGTCCTCACGGGTGACAACGCATCTACATTTTGATTTGTAATAGAAGATAGATGTAGATGTCTATAGGCCGCAGCAACCACTTACCATCAGGTGGACTGTGTGCTCGTTTGTCACCCTTATTCTATAAAAAAAATCTATTTGTTATTGCAAAATATGCATTGAAAATAAAGTATCAAATTTTATTGTATTTATGGTTCACTGTTTATTAATAATGGCTTATATTGACATAAAATATAGATATAAATTATCGCGGACTTTGTTATAGAACTATTTAGAAGAAACAATTCCACCATAATATATTACATCCGTTTAACTTACAGATTTTTAAATGTATTAATAAACATTTTCAAAATTACTTCGTTTAAACCAAACATTAGCTTTTTATTGAAAATCCTCCTCATTTAAGTGTAATTTTACCATAAAAAACCGGCCAAGTGCGAGTCGGACTCGCGCAACGATGGTTTCGTACAAATCCGTAGGTATATAAGTTTAAAATTATTAAAAATATTTTTAATATATGATGTAACTAAAAATGTATGCTTTTCGCAATTTTTCCTTTATCTGTGCTATAAAACGTTGCTTCTTACCAAATTTCAAGATTCTGAGTTTACGGGAAGTACCCTGTAGGTTTTGATTCCCTTGCGAATGTCAAAAATTTGCGGCATAAACGGCTGTATATATTGATTGCGTTGGCTTAGAAGTTTGATTTTTTCACAGCTCCAATAGACAGTATACTAGAGTATTTGATAAGAATTTCAGCTTGATACCTCTACGCGTTACTGAAAAAAAGGGTCTTGACAGACAGACAGACAGACAGACGGACAACAAAGTGATCCTATAAGGGTTCCGTTTTTTTCCTTTTGAGGTACGGAACTCTAAAAATTCTTAATGAATATTGCAGAAATTGTTTAATTAGTGAAATCGCACCTTTATTTTCACTACGAAGCGTGTGTGTAGTAAAATTTAAGAAATTAATATGATAAATGTAATAGATAAGCGTATTTTCTCTTTAACATTACCGAAATTGCTCCAAAACTGACAAGGATTGATTGTGATTTATGACGATCCGCACCAGCCCGCTGACGTAATTCCAACCAGGTAGAACAAACAAAGGTGTTTATTTTCACCTTACTTATTCTTCTATCTCTGTTCAAGCGAACTCCAAACTAAACTAAACTTTTAAAGAAATGTCGAAGAAATTTTCTTGAGGATAAGTATATGAAATTGCAATGTGATGGCTTAAACAGTCTAGCAGCCAATGCACGCCGGAGTCAATGCTCTGATGCTCACAATTTGGTTGTTGCCGGGTTGAGTTTATAAATTTACAATACAAGTTAATAGTTGTAATAGTAAGTAATTATATATATATATATATATATATATATATATATATATATATATGTAAAATCATGTAAAATTTCATAATACACAAGAAACCTTAGTTTGATCCCCGCCGGCACCATTGTATTGATCATCAATTTAATTAAAGAAATATATCGTAAAAGAAACTGCAAAAGTAAGGTTTGTTTCGCACTTCAGGTACCTCAAGCTCCAAGGCCTCTAACATTTATCTTATTCATTTAAGGCTAGGCTTATTATTTCTATTAGCATTAGCCATGCACATCCCATGAATAAATCGAATACCACTAACTTTAAACATCCGCATTTGGCTCAACCGCATTTGACTGCACCTAGTTGAAGCCGGCTAAGCCTACGTGTGCCAGCACTGCGGTTATTGGTTGTAGCGTATGTATATAATAATAAAATTAAATGTAATGTTAAAAATCATATAGCTATACGGGCCACAGGGAATATCTGTCACTTTAAGCGGGAGGAAATCTGTGCACACATAGACAACCGTCTTAAAGTCGAAAATTTACTTACAATTATAAAACAACTAGCTTTTGCCCGGGACCACGTCCGCGTAGGTATTATACTATAAACCAATAATTATACTTTACAGTTTTTGCACCGCACAACGAAATAGCTCGCAGATGACAGATTTTTTCCGACTTACTTAACACTTATCATTATATTTGACCGATTTATACAATATATTTATTAATTATAGCCTATGTGTTGTTCTGATGTATGAGCTGTATTATTGTAGAGTCTCATTAAAATACATACAGTAATTTTTACGTAGACGAGTAACAAACATCCATACATTCATACATCCTCACAAACTTTCACGTTTATAACATTAGTAAGATTTAGTTACAATTTCACACGTAAATATGTACCAAGTCAGTAAGATTGTAAGTTTAATAAAATATATTTACACTGGAAAGTAAGTTACAAGGAATTTTCTATCCGTAGTTTAAAATGACTTTGCGACTGCGCTCTGTTTACTAAACTATCGAACTTCAAATGTGTTTTATTTGGATTTTGACATAAACACGTTATTCCAAGTAGAATCGATATTTTTTATTGAAAGTGATTTTATTTTTATGGCATTTTAATTTGATCCGATTTAGCAACAATTTTATGATTTTATCAGGTGGTGAATAAATTTTTAAAAAATAAGGAAATATGTCCAAAAATATATTATATCACTCATGGGTATGTACAGCATTTTTTGTTTTGAAAATAATTCAAGGATGAAACACAACTAATTGCATCTTTTAAGAAATCAACTAACAAACTATCTAGTGGTAAGTGTGCTGTAACCAAAGGATACCTGCAACCATCATTGAGCCCACAGATGCGTTGTCAGCTTTGAGGACTAATATGAAATACACAAAATATAGGCTAAAAGTTTACACGCTCTCTAATCGTTTAAACTGGAATACACAAGTAGGTGCATAAATTAGTTAGAGCAACACAGGAATAGCATAAATATATTAGGTTTAAAAATCGGGATTATAACTTAGTACGTTATAGTAGTGAATCTAGTAGTGAAAACCACAAAATGCCCCCATGGAAATGAGACTCTCTCGTTATGGAAAGTATTAATCGCCATGCTTGTAGGGCGCGAATTCTGCCGTGTTAAGAATAGCTAATTTTAGTTAATTAGAAATTAGAATGTTTGCATTCTATAGTTAAGTAAAATTTGCGTGAGAAAATATAATAATAATACAACACATCGTTGATACAAATGCTTTCGATCAATTTATTGTGCAAGTAGTGTAGTTGTACCACTTCTAGACCACCTGAGTCAGACGTGGTTCAACGACGTTCGTCGACACCCGATCCTAAAAAAAAAAAAAGGTTTTGGCATGCTCTGATCACGAATCCGCGGTCCATTTTTGTGTAGAATGCACGGTTCCGGAGATGTGTAGATCAATTAGCTAATATCTAATTGATATCCGGTAAGGGCCTCCACCGTCAGTAGCGTCCCATTGTTCCTATTTCTATTGTTCTATTGTTCATTAATCACCTTCATTGCAGCGTGTGCGTCGACTATATCAGTGCTATTGTATTATACTTCTTTGTTCCTAATTATACAACGCTAATCTGAATCATCAATAAAACACATTACATAATTTTGTTACAATTTTTATTTATAAAATACAAAATCTTATTACTTATTATCTATAAAATAGGAGCGAAACATCTCATCCACTAAAATATCGTTGTACAGTGTGTTCCTTGTAAATATACTCGTAAAACTATGTATTGAACATCCCTGAAACTTATATAGCAAATACATTAAGCAATATTCGCCACAAACTGAAGTCCACTCATTCTGAATCCTATCAATATTCCAGTTCCATCTTTTACAATTCCTTTTTAAAAACTCTAGATGATATCGTACAGGTGATCGTCCATATGAATCAAAATATTGACCGACGTCATTCGTATCGATATATAAAGCTACCCAATGTGACCCTGGTTTATCATCTGTATCCAAATTACATATTATATACGTTGGTACGTGGGTATACATAGGCAGTCTATTAGCTGCATAAACATTATTTTCTAGACTGGGGTGAATCTTTTTCAGATGTTGTTGTACATCTAGTGTATCCATGATATTACTGCTATTAGTAGATTATTACAGTACCAATCTACTCAATGAATAACATAGGAATGGTCAATTATAGTGATTTCTAAATATTAAATTGCATTTTTGTGTTATACAAATCGTACTTGAGTCATTGATCACCAAACAAAACACAATACGAAGAAATGTTGAGATAGGCAACGGAAATGTGAGATAAACTGATATGTTTCTAAATATTAAATTGCATTTTTGTGTTATACAAATCGTACTTCAGTCATTGATCACCAAACAAAACACAATACGAAGAAATGTTGAGATAGACAACGGAAATGTGAGATAAACTGGTTGACGCATAAAGTAATTATCAACTCATTACGGAAATACTTTAGATTAGAATTTTTACGTACTGGTGGTATATAAGACCAACAGACGCAGTCATCGAGTTAGTGTACGGTCGTTTGACTACAGTGGATCTATCAATAGTACATTTGTGTTACTTCAATACACCAAAGGCTATGGATGTAAGTGTTTATTCTATTGACTAAATTACTTTTTTTCTGTTATTTTCATGTGTGTGTATTATTTTATTTAAATATTGTGTATGTATATGATTAAGCCGTGGTAACTCAGATGGTTAGCGCTAGCTGTAAATTTCACAGTACGCGACCCGGGTTCGATCCCCGCCAGCACCAATTAAATTGTTAATCGCAATTTTAAGTGCTTATTACCACGTGCTTGGTGGTGAAGGAAAACATCGTGAGGAAACCTGCATGTCTGAGAAAATCTCGAAGGCATGTGAAGTTCGCCAACACACATTGAGGGAGCGCGGCGGACATTTCCTTGCTCTAAAACCCTCTCAGAAATGAGAGGAGGCCTATGTTCAGCAGTGGACTTTAATAGGCTGTAACTTTAACTTTTTTAACTTTTATGATTAAGTGTTAACAAATTGATATTAACATGATAACTGTGTTGTTGCAGAAATCATTGAGCTTCGATGAAGATACCTATAAACAGTATTACTACTCGTCACTCTCCCCTCAAGAAGAGAGTGATAACCTCGTCATTAATAATAACACATGCGATGGTGGAAAAAGAAAATCGCAATCGATTGATCATTTTTTTGAAGCTGAATCAAAAATAAAAAAGAGGAAGCTGTTATCATCAACCGTAGCACGAGCCGCTAGAGATGGTGTATCATACATTTCTACTAATTCTGACGACGGAGACCAAGCGACGCATCTCATCAAAATTGAAATGTACGATATGAAGAAGCTATCCAAGATTCCAACTACTGATCATTGGAAACATGCTTCCACGAGAATTAAATATTACGTAAAGACTAATAAGGATAGCATCTACGACAACACAAACGCCCTCGTATACAATATAACAAAGACAATAGCAGAAAGTGAAAAAGTTAAAAAATACTTTTTTAACAATGACAGTCATTAGCTGATCATTAGTGAATGTGATTCTGTTTACTTCAATTACAGGAAGACAAGAGCGGAAGGAAGAGATGAGTGTGGCATACGTGTACAAAACACATCATTGAATAACAAAACTACAACACTGAGTGGAGAAGAAAACGAGAAGAGTATGCAGTACTCAAGAGCTGAATATCCATTCTTCAGTTCAAAATCTAGCCGTTTGCTTAGTTTCGAAAACTGGCCTCTCGTTATGCGACAGAAACCTGAAGATCTTGCAGAAGCTGGTTTCTTTTATACTGGCCATGCAGACGGGACCAAGTGTTTCCATTGTGGTGGTGGTTTAAAAGATTGGGAAGATGATGATGATCCTTGGCAGCAGCATGTTCAGTGGTTTAGTCAGTGTGCTTATGTAAAATTTCAACTCGAACAGTGTTTTGTATTAGATTAAATAGAAGATTTATAAAGAAATAAAAAAAAATATATTGCATACAATTTGTTTTATTTAATTTTATAACGTTTCACATAGTTACATACACACAAAATGCATTACACATAACACATAAAATCTAACACACAACACATATTATAACCTTAACTACTATAGTCTACAGTAACATTTCTGTTTTTATCTATCTCAATAATATTATCAAACTCAGCATAAACTATACAGTTAATTGTTTGTATTAATGAGGATTCAAATCCTACTTCTATTCTTACACTACCATGCTTTATGAAATTCCAATGAGTTGATGAGTTAGCTGATAAATCAGGAGTTAAGTCAAATGCTAATAGACAGTAACCTTTGCCATACTGTTCACAAGAGATTCCATTTCCTTCATTAAGAAAGTGAATACCAGTTCCCGAGAATAGAGTATGATATGCTGATGTAAATATGCTATTATTAAAAGATGGTTGCAAAGCTTTTGAAGGTATTTGTTGACCATCAATATATAAGCTGAAAGAATTAATACCATAGTTTTCAAAGTTAAATGGATTTTTAGTAAGGGAACCATTAAATGCAGAATTGTTCACAAATCCAATTATACATCTTTTCGGTACCTGTCCTAAAAATATATTATCAAGAGTTTTTCCTTGAACACCCGAAGGAATTGTTAAAACTTTTACTTCAGCTCGAGTAATAGGATATTTAGCAGTGGTAGAAGCTAAAACTTTTTGATGTGCGAGTAATACACTTGGATTAATTCGTGCTCGTCGAACAATAAGAGTTGCGTCCGTAATGCAAACTTTAAACTTTACATCGTTTGACCCAACAATTAAATTAAAACTCTCTCTTGATCGAACCAATTTAACACTCATTTCAACACCATTAATTAAAAATTTATCTTGGTTAAAAATGTCACCGTGAAGATGACCAATCATTTCTATTTCCTTACTTTCACTAATCAATTCCTGTCTTTTAACAAATCCTATGTTTTTACCATCTGTAGAATCCATTTTTCCTGCTGTATCTTCATACCAAAGACTACAAGCAAGATGAGATTGTTTAGCAGCAGGGGCATAGTTTAAAAGGGTTTCCATGTATGCTCGATATGCATAGGTATTATTAGGTGGTGATACAAGTTTTTGGTTTAAATAAACATCAAGTTGACTAAAAAGTGAATGCAGCCAATTATTTACAGGTGCTACTATTGTAGTAGATACCAAGTTAGTTGAATCTTGATTTAATACTTTTGCCTTTATGTGGAGTAATGTATGAGACAAATCTATGTAGTCATCGCCGGTCCCAGGAACTTGAAACTCGATAGGTCCATCATCACCAAGAGATGAAATTGGTTTATAATGAATCCACAATCCATTTTCAATGCTAGTTTGTGTAGACGGTAGTGCAAACAAATCCAATTCTGACTTAACGCACTCACAAGAATGATTATGAAGGAAAGACATATTTAGTTTGAAAATATATCTTTGATATTTTTTGGTTTTAGACAAAGTTTTTTCGCAGCTTTCACTTTAGCAGTTAATGGTGGAATGAACGATGTCAATCGTTTTCTTTTAGTTTTATACCCAGATCCAGTCATGTTAAATTGATCAATTTTCTCATCAGCCTTTCGTTTTAAATTCGTACTAACTTGCTTTAGACGATCTTTTATTGAGGCTTCCATAGGACGGGCTTGAACCATATCCGATAAAAGTCCTACTCCAGCGCTTAATGCCTCCTTACCAATGACTCGAGCACCACTTGAAAGTAAAGGTAAAACTGATCTGAATAACCCCCCTAAGAAGCTCCCAATACCATGACCGCGTTGATATGGTGAACCCTTATAAATTACTCCAACTCCTGATCCAGCTTGATGTGTATAATAATTTTCATATGGACATTTATGATGATCACGAAGAGAATTCATTATTATAATTTTCGGAAATGTAGTTTAATACACACGGTTCCAAACTGGAATGGTATTTTTTGTCCTGTACTCGATCTTATAACTATTTCCAACGTATCGAACTCTCTTCGCATAACAGGTAAGTAGTGAGGTTGAGAGAAAACGTGCATTTTATTTGCACCATAAATGTATTTTGTAGGATCTAATGAAATGACTCTTAATAAAGGAGTCATAACATCACCCACAATCTGAGGATCGATAATGTCGCAATATAGAAATAGTTGAGATGGTAACCCTAAGTGTAAATTAGCAGGACACTTTCCAAAATTTCTCTCTAGGAGATTTTTATTTGGTTCATAACCTAGCTGTAAACTTAATTTGGGTGATAATGTTACGGATGTTATATTTTTATCCAATACCGAAATAGACACAAATTTTGTTATTTCATCATAGCGAAATTTCAAGTTCTCTCCGATACCATTTAACACTCTTAAAATATGCTCAACGTTATCATAGTTGGTAGCTGGAATATGTTTTTTGTAGTACACTGTGGATGGTTTATCTTCATTAGGCATTAACATAGATTTTGTAATGTATATAACATTTTCATGGTCTTGAACAGTAAACATGGTACATGGATATTGAAACTCGACAACTCCAACCGACCATTCACCTTCTAATTTTATAGCTTTTGGTAATTTCGTTGAAAAATTTGTGGTCTTGTTATCAGGAAAGTATTCCATTGAACTATTGCTGAGCAAAGTTAAATAGAAACTTTCTTTATTCATATTTCTTTTAAACTAGAAGATAAAATCCAACTGTTAAATTTATCTGGATAACCTTTCCACTTCACTAATACTTCTTTTCTGTTACCTGAATAACGAGTGTCAATTATTTTATCTATTTTATGTTGTGAGGTGGGGTTGTAAGTGATTTTCTGTAATTCTCTTTCATAAAAAGTACCAATTATTGGTTCATTTTGTAAATCTGTTATTGTATAAACAACCCATGGAGATCTATCAATTATTGAAGATATAATAAATATTTCATCCCTCCAATTTGATTCATATCCTTTTTGGAATACATGTTTATATTTAGTTATTCGAACATAATCACCCACATTGAAATTTGGTTTAGGATTTTCTAAATAAAGTTTTTTTGACCGTCTATCATAAAGATTAGTCCAAACTGTCATAATATTGTTGGAATTTACATCACATGGGCACATCTTAATACTAGAGTGAAAGCTGTGATTATAAGAGTATATTAAATCTTGTAAAACATCTATATATCTATAAGTATTATTATGAGTGAAATAACGCCACATTTTCATTTTTAGTGTTCTTTGAAATCGTTCAACAATACTAGCCTTAATGTCAGGATTGTTAGTGGTATAGTAATTAATCTTTTTGGATTTAAAGTATTTTTGTACATCTTTTGAAACAAATTCTGTACCTTTATCGGATTGTATGTGAGTAGGTGTTAAATTACTTTCAGTAAATATACTTTCAAAACATTCTTTAGTTGTTTCTGAGTTTTTCTTTTTCATTGGTCTTGCAAAAGCATATTTACTAAATACATCAATAATACAAAGTATATACTTGAAACCATCATTATATTGAGAATAAGTTCGCATATCACTTAAATCAGCTTGCCACAGTTCATTAATATTTGATAGAATGTACCTATTACGCGGGAATTTTTTTCGAATGGGTTTATGTAATGTGTATGTTTCTTGTGATTTTAACCATTCCTTTACTTGCTTTTTATTCATTTTACCCTTCATGGCTTTTGATAATTTATCAATACTACCAAAACCAGCGGGATTAGATGGATCATAATAAATCCTGTTAATTTCTTCTAGTACGGGGTCCATTTTTCCCACTCAAGTCCTTTACGTATTTTAGTTGTAGACTTTTTATCTCTACTGACCGGTGTAGAAAACTCTTGAACTTCAATCTCAGAGGGTTTGTTCAGATCTTTTGCTTGAAGTTGGTTAATAAACTCACATCTCCTTGGATTTCCAATATAAGTAAGTGGTACTTTAATATCTTTTAATGCTTCAGCAAATCTAACCCACCCTACCGGATCACTTCTTTTTAGGGGTCTTAGTGAATCATTTATTAAATCAACAATATTACTTCCAGGAATTTTTTCACTATCAATTATGACTGTACCTTCATTATCCCAATGTATTTTACTTTTACTTGTTTCAACTAAGTTTAATAATAACTGCCCTTTTTTATGATAAGTTTTTGGTATTAAACTGAGTATTTGAGCTGGTGTGTAAAGTGGATTTTCATCATTTTCTTTACTTTTAATGGATCGATTCTCCTCCAGCAAAGATTCAATATCAACTGAAGTTTTTACATCTCTATGTTTATTTTTAAAACCAATTTTTGACTCGTTTGAATCTTCATTAGATGTATCAGAATAAATTGGTAATTTGAGTGGTTGACGATCCTCTTCGGTAAAATGAAGGTATCTTTGCAGTGTTTGTAAATATAATATCCATTTCTTTCGGTCTTCCGTCTTACTATTCATAATATTTTGCATTTCAATATCTAATCGAGATAAATTACTATTAACCTTATTTTCTTGTTTTAATTTTTCAATCAATCCAGGTTCGATAAGTATCATTTTCTTTGCATTTTCCATGTTAACTGGCTAGTCCACTCACTAATCCACTCAATATTGCACCTAATATTGTTGGTAAGAAAGCCCCTCCTTTTTGTATAATTATATTTTTTCTTAGTTTATGTTTGCACTTACGTACTAGTTTACGGAGTATGTTTTTATGTTTATTCAATTTTTGTTTATCCTGATCTTTAAGAGGTACTTTTCCTTGTAAAACGTTATGAATACACTCACAAATACAGTTAATTTCTTCTTCATCACACGTTTTAAGTAATGCTCTTTGATATTTTGGTTTAAGCGTATGCAAAGCGGTTAGCAAATGTTTATAGGTTGTGAGTCGACGATGCATCATTTAGCAATGATTTCAATTGTTTGATTCTTGGTGTATTTAAACTCTTTTGTGGGGATGTAGACTGTACAGAAACCATTAAATGGAAAGACATTTGTCTTGATACGACAAAAATCATTGGTATTCTGTTTAAAATCTACCATTAAATATCCATGCGCCTCTAGAGTTGCATCCCTGTAGGCATTTTCAATGAATTTTGGGTTATCTGGTGATACTTGTCTTGCTAAATATCTTATTTGAGTTTTATCTCGAGGGTTTTTAAAATATATTATATAACTTGAGTTTAAAGATATGTCTCTTTGTCCTTTACCCTGATGAAATAAATTTTGTGTTAGATAAAATACACTAAGATTCCTGTGATGATTACCTTTTGTAAATATATCCACAATTCTTCCATCGGACTCTCTCATTAGATCATCAATAATAACAAGATGTGGGTTTTCACCATCAAACATATTAAGATTTGGAATTCCTTGATGATAGTTAACATTTGGTAAATTATATAATGGTTGCATTTCATCAAAGCACCATGTGATCTGATTAAAATCACAATTACATATTTCTGTAACTGATTTTATGAAATTTGTTACAAAATTTGACTTCCCACACCCACTTGGTCCTGCCACAATAGCAGTGAACGGATGGATAAAGTGAAACATAACACACGTCTAAAGTTCAAAGGGGTGAAATAAAAAATGAAAGTGTTGGTGTAAACAATTAATATATATTCCAAAAATTATATAAAACAGAATTATCTGTATACTATTTCTAACACAATTAGTACATCATAATTTTACAATTAAGTCAACCTCAAATAAATAGAAACAACAATTAGTACATCATAATTTTACAATTAACTCAACCTCAAATAAATAGAAACAACAATTAACTTAACTTATTTACAATAAAACAATGATTAAATATGTAATAAACTACGTCATATTATAGTATTATCATAATTTTACAATCAATATAAATTTTTCTTAAACGCAGACATAAAAGTAAAAACTATCAACACTTAACGCAGTTTATAATGACCCCAAGCTAATGTTTCAATATTATTATCTAAAATATGTCTCTTTGTGTCATTATATGATAAACCTATCTTATTTAATTTTTGTGTGAAAATTGTGTGTTTAATTGATTTAAATCTAAGCATACTATAATATTGCACTTTTTTATTAAATAGAGAAGACTTATAACTATTCATTGTCATCTTTTTAGTGATACATTTATTTAACCCTTTTGCCTTGGCTATAGTCTTATTCTCTAAGTTAAAAGCGTACATTTTGGATCGTAAACCCACAAATTCTTTCATGATTTTACCATTATTTTCATCTTTAAAAAAACCTAATTTCTTTTTATTTAATTTTGGATATTCAAAAATATTATTTGTATCATAATCTGAGGTATCAAAGTATGATGAAAGGTCAGGTTTTATATCAGTGTAAAAATCATTTGTAAATATATGATATATTAAACTATCCGTATCTGTATACAATAATTTGATTTTACTAAACTTTTTAATCATATAGTTATAATGAAAATCATACATTAATGTTTTTGAAATATCTAAAATGCAAAACCCTAAATAAATTGGTTTGTTATATATTAACTTCGTTTTTCGCAACTGAACCGCAACTAGGTTTTCCGAAAATATTGAAAGGCTATGAAATTGTGGTTTAGCGATTAGATCTTGAGCACCTAAAGCTTTACCCTGATTCTCCCAGTGCGTAACTAATTTTATGTTAACCCTTTTTTCAATATTCTCCATAGTCTTACCGAAGAGTGAATTATTCATTAATTTATAAAAATCTTTTTCGAAATCTGATTTTGCTAAAGTTCTTAATTTTGTGTTTAGATCTATGTACATCTTCAACCAGGGAGACTGTTTAAATTTTAAAACTCTATGAATTTTAGTTAATTTAACCCCCATTTCTATGCACTGCTTTAAATTTCTGTAATGAATTACATATTTATCTTTATTATTTAAATTTGGGACTAGTTTATTCTCATTAATATTGCCTACACAAATGTTTTCTGGACATAAAGGAAAGTCCGAATGTAAATCATGAAGTTCATCTCGATATTCCAAATCAACTTCTAAAATAAAACCGAAGTCTGATGTCTTAGACACATTAAATTCTGTATTTGGATTTACCCATTCGAATCCACCAGTTGGAAGATATTGAGACATAGCCCAACCATATAAATTGTTGGCATCAAAATATGTGATATATGAATTTGGTTTCCCTGTATCATAATCCTCCATGTATTTGTTATTAGCTCTAGCATAACGATTACTACATTGAGATACACCACCTCTGATACCTGATCTAATAAATGCAATTTTCTCATAATCTGTTAAAAGTTCTAATTCTATTTTTGTATATTTTAACATTGCATCCCAACTTAAACCGGGTGCTGTGTAATAATGGACAGGGTCTAAATCATATGTATTAATACATAACTTTCTAAAGTTTTAAAATACATCGGATAAAAGTAAAACGTCTGTTTTTAAATACAGGTTTGAATAATCTAGCATATTACAACACCCAAAATGTTCCCAAACATCTTTAGCATGATTGTAATCATCATTTGAAATATGTGAATCTGTGAGTGAACTATAAAAACATTTTTGTTCAGGGAGCGATGTTAGACTTAAACTATCATAATTAGTCATAAGTTCATATGGATAAACACCTTTCCGTTTTAAACGAAAGAAATCTTCATCATTATGGTAATTTCTACGTAATTCTTGAAATTGATCATTACTGAGATTTTTGGCCAATTCTTCTAATTTACACGATAAAAACTTAAATGAATCTAAGAATCTCAATATAATTTCGTGGTTATTCACTTTTAATTTTTTGGAAAAGGATATATATTTTTCTTTATTTTGAGGGATAACTTCGACTTCACCATCACAAAAGTTTAACGCGTGAACAATAAAATGAGCATCATAGTGACTAAGGTTGTGTAAAAATATTGGTATATAACGAGGTGTTCTGATCTTCGAACAACATGATTCATGAGCAACACCTATAAAACTACCAGTGTACCAATCAAAATCATAAAAATGTTTTGCCAACTCAGTTTCACAAATATGAAAAATGGTTGCATTTGAAATTTGGTTTTTGTCTTCATTTGTTAGTGGAAGTGGTGGATATTTTTGAAGTCTATTTATTTCTTTTAGATTGTTAGATAAACTTTCCATAAACACTTGTGCACAGTTGGGTCCGCAATATGTTACATATTTTGATAATTTATCATCATATGAACATTTTATATAATATCCAAAACTTTGTACTTCATGTTTCTGAATATTACGAGTGAAAGGTTTGGAAGGATCGTTAGAACATGATTCTATTGGTTTTAAAAATGCTTCAAAATCAGCATAAACTACGAATGGTATCTTTAACTTTTTTTCATAACTATCAAATTTAATTTTATCATTTGAAATAGGTTGACCAAACCAATTCTTTTTTTTTAAAGTTTCACTGTTTGGTAATACTGTACAAATGTGGGCACAATCGTATTGTTCATGGTTATTTAACCTTTCCTGAGATGGAAAACGAAGTAGACATGCTTCACAAATGTACATGATGTGACCGTCTTTTGAAATTTGTTTACTAACTAACCACGATAAATTTTTTATATAGCAATAATGATTTTTTGTATCCTTGGAAAAAAATAATAAATTGATATGTCTATCTTTACGACACTTTGTTAAAAATAATGGACCTACTATAGAATTACATCGTTTTTCTTTATTATATTCTAACCCAAAAACATTAATACTAATATCATTTAATTTCTCTACTTTTGCTATGTCAGAAATTTTAACCGGAAAGGAAATACCATCAAATTTAAGTTTATTTGCATGTTTAACGTACGATGATACCCGATCGGTGTGTTTGTTTACAGGATATAACGCCGAGAGTAACGCCCATTTAAAACAAAAATAATCCTTGTTTTTTACATTTATAACAGCCTTTTTTAATTTTATGTCACGAGGAAGATCTATGTATGAAGTACCGCGTAGGGGGTTAAATTTATTAACATTCATGTCTATAGATTTTATGTTTTTTAGACTCCATCCACTATCTTTTTTTTTCGAAAGCACTAATTTTAGTAGTAATTGTATCATTTAAATATGAAAGAAAAATATTTAAGTCATCTCCTTGACAAATAATATAGTTAAGCGTTTGAAAATCGAACGTATCATGAATATCTTTAGTTTGTTGAACAAAATCAGCATGCAATATGAAGTTTACCTTAAAAATTATGTGTTGATGAATACACTCTTGTAATAAAAATAAAATATCATCTTTAATAGAATTTAAAAATAGTTCAGGAGTTTCAAAATTTACCCATGTCGAACGATCTACTCTACTCTTGATTTTATAAGTTAAAATCCTATTTCCAAAAGCAGATTCAATAACACTAACGTTTGATAAAGAATTATATGAATTTAAAAGATTATTTTTATGAACATTACTTTTAAAATGATTAGCTAAATACCGTTTCTTGATAAATATATGGCACGTTGGACATTCCACTTGATCATCGTTACTGATACTGTTCCTTGCAGAGGTATGCGCTTCTGCTTCCGTTGTTGGTTTTTTGATGATCTTGGATTCTTTGCTGCACGTTCGCTTCGTTCCTCTTCCAAGTTGTAGTGGTTGACTGCTAAAATGTTTAAATTTATTAAAAACTGTATAAGACAATATGTAAATTATGATCGAAATGAATGTTTATTTTACATACTTAAACTGTGTTTCAACCATCGCACAGTGATGATACAACTCATCATCGTATGACGAATCGAACAGTTGACCCCTCTCCATTTCTTCACAAACTTTAGACAACTCCTGATTTAATTCGCTATTGAATAGTTCCGTATTCTCTTCCATGATTGTGGAGAAAAAAGCACTGGTGCACACTTCACTGAAGTTTTCCCTTCCTCTTTTTTATTTTTGATTCAGCTTCAAAAAAATGATCAATCGATTGCGATTTTCTTTTTCCACCATCGCATGTGTTATTATTAATGACGAGGTTATCACTCTCTTCTTGAGGGGAGAGTGACGAGTAGTAATACTGTTTATAGGTATCTTCATCGAAGCTCAATGATTTCTGCAACAACACAGTTATCATGTTAATATCAATTTGTTAACACTTAATCATAAAAGTTAAAAAAGTTAAATTTACAGCCTATTAAAGTCCACTGCTGAACATAGGCCTCCTCTCATTTCTGAGAGGGTTTTAGAGCAAGGAAATGTCCGCCGCGCTCCCTCAATGTGTGTTGGCGAACTTCACATGCCTTCGAAATTTTCTCAGACATGCAGGTTTCCTCACGATGTTTTCCTTCACCACCAAGCACGTGGTAATAAGCACTTAAAATTGCGATTAACAATTTAATTGGTGCTGGCGGGGATCGAACCCGGGTCGCGTACTGTGAAATTTACAGCTAGCGCTAACCATCTGAGTTACCACGGCTTAATCATATACATACACAATATTTAAATAAAATAATACACACACATGAAAATAACAGAAAAAAAGTAATTTAGTCAATAGAATAAACACTTACATCCATAGCCTTTGGTGTATTGAAGTAACACAAATGTACTATTGATAGATCCACTGTAGTCAAACGACCGTACACTAACTCGATGACTGCGTCTGTTGGTCTTATATACCACCAGTACGTAAAAATTCTAATCTAAAGTATTTCCGTAATGAGTTGATAATTACTTTATGCGTCAACCAGTTTATCTCACATTTCCGTTGTCTATCTCAACATTTCTTCGTATTGTCTTTTGTTTGGTGATCAATGACTGAAGTACGATTTGTATAACACAAACATGCAATTTAATATTTAGAAACATATCAGTTTATCTCACATTTCCGTTGCCTATCTCAACATTTCTTCGTATTGTGTTTTGTTTGGTGATCAATGACTCAAGTACGATTTGTATAACACAAAAATGCAATTTAATATTTAGAAATCACTATAATTGACCATTCCTATGTTATTCATTGAGTAGATTGGTACTGTAATAATCTACTAATAGCAGTAATATCATGGATACACTAGATGTACAACAACATCTGAAAAAGATTCACCCCAGTCTAGAAAATAATGTTTATGCAGCTAATAGACTGCCTATGTATACCCACGTACCAACGTATATAATATGTAATTTGGATACAGATGATAAACCAGGGTCACATTGGGTAGCTTTATATATCGATACGAATGACGTCGGTCAATATTTTGATTCATATGGACGATCACCTGTACGATATCATCTAGAGTTTTTAAAAAGGAATTGTAAAAGATGGAACTGGAATGTTGATAGGATTCAGAATGAGTGGACTTCAGTTTGTGGCGAATATTGCTTAATGTATTTGCTATATAAGTTTCAAGGATGTTCATTACATAGTTTTACGAGTATATTTACAAGGAACACACTGTACAACGATATTTTAGTGGATGAGATGTTTCGCTCCTATTTTATAGATAATAAGTAATAAGATTTTGTATTTTATAAATAAAAATTGTAACAAAATTATGTAATGTGTTTTATTGATGATTCAGATTAGCGTTGTATAATTAGGAACAAAGAAGTACAATACAATAGCACTGATATAGTCGACGCACACGCTGCAATGAAGGTGATTAATGAACAATAGAACAATAGAAATAGGAACAATGGGACGCTAATGACGGTGGAGGCCCTTACCGGATATCAATTAGATATTAGCTAATTGATCTACACATCTCCGGAACCGTGCATTCTACACAAAAATGGACCGCGGATTCGTGATCAGAGCATGCCGAAACATTTTTTTTTTTTTTAGGATCGTGTGTCGACGAACGTCGTTGAACCACGTCTGACTCAGGTGGTCTAGAAGTGGTACAACTACACTACTTGTGCAACTTATTTAACTCTAACACTCAAAACTATAGATACTATTACCATCTGGATGCTTTGCGGTCCACTAGTGTACGTTTCACTAGGAGTTTACTTCCGCGTACGACCTCTCTGTCGAATTATTTACCACCGGCGAATTTTGCGGACCGATACGATTTAGGAACCTTCAGGAAAAGAGCTCACTCCTTTTGAAAAGGCCGGTAACGCACCAGTGAGCCTTGGTTTTGCAGTTGTCCATTAGCGGTGGTAGTCTCTACAACAATGATCATTGAGGAAGATGTCATGACGGCTAATTGGACATGGTCAGGTGCAGCCAAGCCCTAGTAACATTGAGCCTACACCGCTATAGTCTGTAACTTATCGACGAATCTCATGGCAAGAAAACTCAAGCGGCCGTTGAACACATCATGGTTAACGCTAACTTTGTGACTATGTTGACAGCCACTGTGAAGTATGCCTATGCCTATGTTGAAGTCCGGACATCTCGGCGGCGCTATTGTAGTGCGGCGGCTCGCTGGCGCTGGTGTAGCGTAACGGCTCGCTGGCACGAATGGAGCACCACGGCTCGCTGGCGTGAGTGGAGAGCGACGGCTCTCTTGCGCGGTAGTGGCGCGAACGCAGCGAAACCGCACGCTAAATCGCGTGTGTCCATTGGTAACAGTGGTTAGCTATGACATTGGGATGTCAGGCGCCTCGGTCCCACAAGTGGCCATAGGTGCTATGAGGTGCTCGATGCGTCGGGAATGCAAGATGATGATAAATGATAGATCATATGCTGAAAGTTTACTACCCACCGCCCGAAGACGTGCGATAGTCAGATGTGGTAGGGTCAGCGTGTCTATGAAATACACAGAGATTGCATCATTTTAGCGGAGTAATTCTTCCAGTGCAGGAAAGGTGGATGAAGTTCCTGAGAGGCTGCTCTGTATTAAACTGAGATGTGTGGTGTTGCTATTGATTTGCATACTTTTGTGTTTTTGCTGTCTACAGATAACTAAAATTGTGATGGAGCGCGTGAATGGTAGCACGCATGTCAGCGTGGTCGTGATGGTGCTTGCGCCGTCGTACGTTAGGAGTTCTAGTAAACAAGCCGCATACTACTTAGGGACCTTCAAGAAAAGAGCTTACTCCTTTTTAAAAGGCCTGCAACGAATCTGCAATTCCATTGGCGTTACAGTTGTTCATGGGCGGCGGTAGTCACTTACCATCAGGTTAGCCGTATGCTCCTATAAGAAAAAAAAAACGTTCACATCGTTGCACCTGCATTGGCGCCTATGTGGCTAGCCAGAAATCTTGTAAACAACAGGTGTACCGTACACCTGCGCCGTTGCGTCTGCAGTGGCGCCTGCGCATTAACTACTTGTTTTGCTTGTTTAAAACAGACGGAGCGACCGCCATTACGAGTCGGTGTGCTTGTAATTTTCCGCTACTAGTTTATTCTTCACACATTGGGTAATTAATTCATGCAAACGAATAATTATCAAATTCTCAACTATAAAATTAGTCGCGGTACAATTTATAATTGGTAAGCTCAGTTCAGCCGTGGACTTGTGAAGGGTTGAAATGACGATGATGACAGCTCTGTTCTTATCAATGTGATTTGTGTATTTCATAATTGTATAAAGTGATATATTGTATAATTAAAAGAAGTCCCGCTGGGTTTCTTGCTGGTACTTCCCAGGATAGAGGTTTTATCCGAACCAATGGTAGAGGTACTACATTGCACAAAAGTAATTCTATTCTATTCTTAAACCTTTTCGTGTAACTCCACATTTTACTATCTTCCTGCACATTTATTTGAACATTATATAAATAAACAGCAGATTGCATAGTCTTGATCTGTGTAATATACTTGTAGGCGCGTCTGTAAAATACCGGTTCGATCGAGAGTTAGCGAGATGTTGCGTCACTTTAGTGGAGCGTCATATCGATGGTAGCAAGTTTGAATTGAGGGTATTTCGAGAACCCCCTTCCTTTCGTTTGTGCAGTATAAAGTTCAGTGTAGGTGCAGAGCGAGAGAGATTCCGCATAAGTCAATCTACGAGTTGAGTCATTCTACGAGTGCTAAGATAGTGTCGTGATTTTGTTCGTGGTAGTAATTCTTCTAGTGCAGGCAAGGAAGATGGTGTTGCTGAGAGGCTGTCTTGGGTAACACTGATATAATTAGTGTTGCTATTGGTTCGCTTTGGTGTTATCGTGTAATTACGTACCTCACGTTACACTGGTGTGTGATTGTGGCGGGGCCGTATTACGGTATGGTCAAAATGTTAGGTACGACTTTCCATTGACGTCCGTCGAGTTTGGTGTTGATACGTATTTTTACAGAAAGATTACATTTTTATAAGCACACACACAAAGTTTCAATATGCGGAAACATGTATTTTTTGAGAGAAATGTATTGAAAATCAAACATTTTTGCAATATTTATGTCAAATCCTACCTATTATGAAACTGACGCCATCTTTTATTATTATTCTCAGTAGGGATGTCGATTCTTTCCGAAAAAGATCGAGTTTTTAAATAGATTCGAATTGTAAGCTGATGTATCGATTCCCAAAAAATCGATTTATAAAATATCTATATTTTTTTCATGTTTGCATTTATAATGTAAATATAAATCCATTTTATGAGAAAAAAATTCCCTTCATCATGAAAAAATAAGGGGACTGATTCAGAAGGATTTCTGTATCTATTTTGAGACTGCTACGTCTCCGGCGCTGCGGGAAGAGCAGCCTCTACGCCTTAGCGTAACAAATCGCAAGCATCTCTCCTCGCCTCCGCAGCTTCGGCTTGTTGGTCGCCTACGCGCTTCCGGCTCTATAAAACCACTCTAGGAGTACGACAGACTCGTACCAGGTGGAGTCGGGGTCAATCATTTGAATAGTTATATATCATAAGTTGAACCTAACCTATTTTATTTGTTATCTGCCCTAATAGGTACTGTTAAATAAAACAAATTTCAATAAGAGATCATTTATCATGGTATCTTTCTTGTTTTTCATAAAATGGGTTTATATTTACATTAAAAATAGAAACATTAAAAAAATATAGATATTTTAGAAATCGATTTTTTGTGAACCGATACATCAGCTTACGATTTGAATCGATTTAAAAATTGACCTTTTTTGGAATGAATCGACATCTACAATGACATTACAAAATGAATTGACGTCGACAATGACATTACAAAATGGCGCCAGTTTTATGGTAGGATTAGACATAAACATTGCAAGAATAATTGATTTTCAATAATTCTTTACTTAAAAGTTACGCGTTTCCGCATGTTGAAACTTTGTGTGTGTGCTTATAATAGTGTAACTTTTCTGTAAAAATGCGTATCAACACTCAACTCGTCAATGGAAAGCTAAGCCAAATGTCATTCTATACTATACTGAACGTATAGTGCAGCTACTTTGTTTTGTCACTAATGATCAATTGCGCGTAAGCAAGAGACAAAGTTGAACATCCGCTCTCACACTTTTACTATTTTTAACAACTAACATTTCCTGGCGTATTTGCGCTATTTCCGATATGCTCGTATATTTGTTTAATAGTGGTAATATTTTTGTTCAAGATGTTTGTTTTATATTTATTCTTACATTAGTGATTTTGGCTGCCTCATTGGTCAACATGTCTCATCAGTCCTTTCGTATTATCACATTTACGAGTGGTCGTAAACGCGATAATACGAAAGGGCTGATATTTTTCGTTTCCGTTCTGAGAATACAATATAAAAATATATTGAAAAAAATTAAAATAAAACCGTACAAATTCAAAACGCGAGGCTCGAATTGCAGCTGAGTAAAATTTATGAGTAGTACATCGGTACTCGTATATCCTACTTTAGTCCCATTCAATACTTGGAGTGCTTTATTCTAGTTTTAGCTGCACTGATTAAATTGATCCAATTCTACAGTATACAGTTTACATATAGTTTTCCTTTGTTTCTGTAAAAAAAATTGTGTTTTATCCCTGATATCATACGAATTTCAATGATAATATTTTCTTCATAGAAGCATGAACACTCAAACGTGCATATCTAACGGTAAGTAATTGTATGATCTATTTACGTCTATCCTCGATTAAGAATCAAAATGTTGATTCGTTGTCAGCTCTGAGGACTAAGGCGAAATGTCTAGCTATCAATTTTGCAGTTTTGAATTTTAGATAGATATATCATATAAACAGAAATATAAATAAATAACAAGATGAAAATGTTGATATTTTTTCGAAGACTTAAAAAAAAAACGAAGATCATCATATGTTTACGTTTTCTAGAATAATCAACAATTTTGTCGGTACCTACCACGATGCTCCAAATCTATCTAATATGTACAAAATACATATAATACAAGCGATCCGCCCCGGCTTCGCACGGATGATTTTTTTTTTATTTATTTAGAAAACCGCTTTAAAAAAAAGATTACATGATATCTGGATCTCGACAACATCGCCACATACCGGGTCCAAATGGTAATCTGAACTATTTGTTGACCCATTTAAACACACACAAAATATCTCAACAAAGCCATTTTTGAGTTTTAGCTATCCTAACGGACAGCAATTGATTTTTTTATATAGGGTTGTTTTGCAACAACCGGTCAGATTTGCAGAAAAAATTGAGAATAAATAATATAAGCAAATGATGAAGACAAATTTATAAGAAAAATCTCAAACATTCTGTCCTTTTTATCTTTTAAATTCAAAATGCGTGGTATTGCGTTATTTTAACTTATTGTCATTAATAAATATCTAACACCTACTATTTTACTACGCACGCACAGATTCGTAAGGATCGATCTCAACGTTCTAAATTGAATCGCACACAGAGGAGCGTGCTTACGCGTAGTCGTTGCCCATAAATAACATTCAATTTTGGATAACTTCAAATAGGTAAAATTAGAAGCCTTATTTATTCGTATTTTCAAAAACTGAAATAACGGTATATCATTAATTATGTACTCAATTAAAGTTTGTAATTTGGCTAGTCTTTGAAAAATAACTCTGTATGGAGATTATGACCCATTAGGTGAAACCGAAATCTATCAAATCTCAACTCCATATAAGAACTTTCCCTTAATGTACGAAAAAAAAAATGTTTGTAACAGTTCGTTCGTTCGTTATAGCTGCCATGATAGCATTTTAGCCATGCGTGGCAACTTAAATATCATACAAGCGTTCACAATATTTTACTCTCAATTTACAATATTTGTTATAATGCCTCAGAATTAAAGCTTAAGCACCTTCTCTAATTCTCGTCTAACCTATCGATGGCAGCAAAGTAAAAACGGATATCTACGAAATCACAATTTTACAGGAGAGAAGATTTAGTAAAAAATTGTGGTCATTTTGAGAGTTATGGACCGATTAACATGAAATTTTCTATGCAGCATTAAAATAGCATTCTTTATGAATTATGTAATAGCTTTTATTGCTATGTCGTTGTTTTACTAAAATAATTTAGATGTCTTTTTTGCTTTAAAAACTTTGACGTAGAAGAAGACATCTGCCTGATATCCGTTTATACGTTGTGATAAAAAAGCGTCCATTTCATTTAAAATATGTTATAAACTAAGATAATAATCTCCATTAATACTTTTAAGGATATTTAAAAAAAATCTAAGCAACATGCAAACAGTGACGGCTCCGTGGCGCAGTGGCTTAGCAATCAGTTGTTGCGCTAGGGGCCGCGGGTTCGAATCCCGCACGGAACAAGTATTTGTATGGCCTACAAATAATTGTTCCGGGTCTGGATGTTTGTCCTTGTGCAATTTATGTTTGTAAACTGCCTCCACGACACAGGAGAAAATCTTAGTGTGGGGGTAACGTTTTTTAAAAAAAAAAGAAACAAGAAAAGTATTCCCCTTTTTGACGAAATTTTGCAGATGTCTTTATTTACTTTGCATTTAACATTTTATACATTATCAATTAATGAGTTACCTACCAGGCGGACAAATGCAAATGTCCGTTTCTACTGCGATGTTTTTTTTTAAATCGAGGGTAGATGTCTTCATTTACGAGCCAGATTTTCTTCATTAATTTGAAATTTGAATTAATTTTTATACAGACTTGTAGATAGGGTTAATTTAAGCTCATTTTTGTAAAAAATGCATTTTCATAAAAATGTAGATGTCCGTTTCTACTTTGCTGCCATCGCTATATATGTAACATAAAAATATTATGCAATACAATTCGTGTATAAAGTGTAAAAATTATTCAACTTTAAGAAGTAAAAACCGCCTTCAAAAATCTAAAATAATAAAATATTCAAATTCTAAAATAGCCGACCAAGTGCGATTCGGACTGGCGCATAAAGGGTTCCGTACCATCGTAATACATGTTTCTAGTAGGAGAGCCTTTTTTAATTTTTAATTTAATTTAAATTTTTATTATTTGTTGTTATAGCGGTAATAGAAATACACATTCTGTGAAAATTTAAACTGTATACCTATTACGGATCATGAGATATATCCCGCTGACATACAGACGGACGGACGGACAGCAGAGGCTTAGTAATAGGGTCCCGTTGTTTTGTTTTTCTTTGGGTATGGAACCTTAAAATCTAAAACAATAACGATATAGACTTTTGTTGTCAACGCTAAGACATAGTGTATCGGAAAATAAAGCCTCGAATTCAGAAGTTATTGAGTGAAAATTATTTTATTATTTTTAGGTTTTGAAGTCTGTATTTACTTTTAATAGTTGAATTATTTTGCCCTCTAGAGTAGACCCTGGAATATCATAAATGCAATGTAAAAAATGTAAATTCATCTAAATTACTTATTTTTCCACCATTGAAGTAAATTTTTTTATTTTTATTTTTAAGAGATATGGTAAATTCTATTTAATAAAAGAAGAGTCATTTAAATGGTTTCTGCCATTTCCGAGAAATCTGTGAACAAACATAATAAAACATACGCGTCAAACATGACCCTACTAGTTTTTTTTTAAACTCAGTTAAAAACGGAGGCCATTCAGACCCACCCCAAATAAATTGTGTTATTGCACAAATGCTATGATTGTTTTTAAATGTAACCCCCACACTAGGATTTTCTCCTGTATCGTGGAGGCAGTTCACAAACATAAATTGCACGAGGACAAACATCCAGACGCGGAACAATTATTTGTAGGCCATGTAAATACTTGTTCCGTGCGGAATTTGGACCCGCGGCCCCGGCGCAACAACTCATTACTAAGCCAATGCGCCACGAAGCCCATTTAAAGCAACGCCTCGCGCAATACCAGCCAGGTTCTCTGATTAAACTTTTTTTTTATCAATGTTTATTTTGATTTTTTTGTATTAATTTTATAAAAGTATGAAATGTTTATTAATGTTAATAAATGCTTAAAATAATTGTTAAGATTTAATTTCTCGAAATTATATTTCATAGGGCACGCAATAATAAATTAATTGTTACTTTCCGAAACCCTCAAAATGAAGTGTAATAAAGAAAAGTGCATTTCCAAATTTATATATGTGTAAACGAAAGTCAATAGATTGCTTTAGTGTCTCAACATCCAGATAAACCCGTAAAGGTGTTTGTGATGTTTTTATGTTTATATTGTGTGTTTTTTCATTATAAAAATTTTAAAATTTTTTTTTTCAAAGTAAATAATGTAAGGAAAATCTATTGAAAAATGAGATGAGCCAATTTTATTCTCGCAGCTTTTCAAAGTCATCTTACAAAGGGCTTTTGTCATTTATAGAGAATAACAACTTCGGCTTTTACATTACAAATGTTCTTGTATTTCAATCAACTTTGTAAATTACGTACCTACACTATAGTCAAATAAAAAGGATTTTTAGGAGCAATTTGTCTTAATGAAGGTTGGGGATAATTTATTTATTCAAAGAATTTGAATTTATGTTCTTTATCAAAAATTACTAAATTTTAGAGCTGAATAAAAATATATGCAAATAGAATTAAATGTTTAAAAACTTTTCTTTAATACTGAAGCAACAAAATAATTTAAGAGTCCACCTAACGGTAAATGCCTACTGTAGTTCATAGACACCTGTAGCCACTTTCAAACAAGGAATAAATAACTAAAATATATATAAATAACTTTAATGAACATAGATAAAATAGCAATCTTTTAAAAGCTAGGTCAACATATAACCATATTGTACTACGACCAAACGGCATGTAGGTGCAAACTTGACGGCCCATGTCTATCAGTAGATATTTTTAGGGTTCCGTACCTCAAAAGGAAAAAACGGAACCCCCTTATAGGATCACTTTATTGTCCGTCCTTCTTTCTGTCAGTCAAGACCCTTTTTCTCAGGAACGCGTGGAGGTATCAAGCTGAAATTTGTATCAAATACTCAAGTCTACTGTCCCTTGGAGCTGTGAAAAAATCAAACTTCTAAGCCAACGCAACCAAAATATAAAGCCGTTTATGCCGCAAATTTTCGACGTTTGCAAGGGAATCAAAACCTACAGGATATTTCCCGTGAACTCAGTATCTTAAAATTTGGTACGAAGCAACGTATTATAGCACAAATAAAGGAAAAATTGCGAAAAGCATACATTTTTGGTTACATAATATAATAAAAATATTTTTAATAATTTTAAACTTATTTACCTACGGATTTGTTCGGAACCCTCGGAGCGCGAGTCCGACTCGCACTTGGCCGGTATTTTTTAAATGCATCCACCTACATTCTTCTGCATTGAAAAATCATGAATTGCACATAGAGGAATATCGAGATCGGAAAAAAAAACATTTTTATTTTCTTTAACATTATCCGTGCCTTTGTAGATTTAATCACACAAAAAAACAAGAAAAATTAGTTATTCGCATCATATATTAGAAACGCAAGAAATGCATCCTTTTACTGAAAGAAATCACAGCAAAGGAATGGATTTTATCAAGTAATTGCTTCATCTTACGGGAATTCAAAATATATATTAAAAATCTTTTACTTGCGTACAGACGAAAAATATAATATAAAATATTGAAAAGATTTCCTTTCATAAAAGTAAGTCAAACACCACCAACGTAAAGAAGAGCCAATTTTATTTTCAAAGCTTTGTAAAGAGATGTTCTATGCTTTAGAAAATATTAAATGATATTAAAGAGCACGTTTTTAATCGTTTTTGTTACACTCGATCGCTCTAAACATTTTTGAAAAAGATAAGAAAACACAGTATAAACAATTAGAGTTTAACTCCAGATTATGATGAAAAATGTTATCTGTGTAAAATGTGTGTGTTAATGTAAAATGTGTTCTAATCCAAAGTTCCGAGAATTGTTAGCTTTCTAACAACTTAGCTACTCTTACTACTACGAGTAGGCTAGCAGCAAAAATTGTCTACGCTTTATCGATGGCAGAAATAAGTATAAAGACAAACAAGGAAGAAAAGTTTTCTATTATATAAAAATTAGTTTTTGTTTGTTCGTATTTTATGCGCTGCCATACCGTTTATCAGATTGCGCTAAACCTTTGTCAAATTATTACGAAGATTATAGGCATAGCACAATTAACTTACAATAGGTGGCGCACCTACTCGCGCGCGCTACTACTGTACTCAGGGTCATCAAATTTTTCATGCAACCCTTTTATTTATATAAAAAAACTAGCTATAGACCGCGAACTCGCCTGCTTGGAACTATTTTGCGCGGAACCTTAAAATAAAAGTAGCCTAAGTTACTCTATTACATGAGCTATCTGCCAGTGAAAGTACCGTCCAAATCGGTTCACAGGTTTTTGCGTGATGCGTGTTCAGACAGACCTCGTGTTCGAGTTTTATTATAGTATAGACTACAGACTATAGATAATCTAGGCTCACGCATCTGCCACCTCGCCCGCAGTCCTCCTGACCTCCCTGCGCGCACCGGACCGCACAATTTTATATCGTAGTAACTATTAAAATATTTAACCACATGACGTAGTTTAAAAGAAAAGTTTTTCTACTTTGCATATCAGAAGCGATAAAAGTATGTATTTTAACAGTGGTAGAGCCACGCGGCAGCTTTTGCCGTCGCACGGATGGGCCGGCTTGAACCGGGATAGTACCACGACCTCACAGAATACCAGCGTGAAGTAGAGATTTACCTCTGCGTTTCGCTTGGTAAGTGCAGGTGGCCGGAGGCCCTTTTTACTGGAAATGAGGCATTCCATCTTAGTCCTCACGGGTGACAACGCATCTACATTTTGATTTGTAATAGAAGATAGATGTAGATGTCTATAGGCCGCAGCAACCACTTACCATCAGGTGGACTGTGTGCTCGTTTGTCACCCTTATTCTATAAAAAAAATCTATTTGTTATTGCAAAATATGCATTGAAAATAAAGTATCAAATTTTATTGTATTTATGGTTCACTGTTTATTAATAATGGCTTATATTGACATAAAATATAGATATAAATTATCGCGGACTTTGTTATAGAACTATTTAGAAGAAACAATTCCACCATAATATATTACATCCGTTTAACTTACAGATTTTTAAATGTATTAATAAACATTTTCAAAATTACTTCGTTTAAACCAAACATTAGCTTTTTATTGAAAATCCTCCTCATTTAAGTGTAATTTTACCATAAAAAACCGGCCAAGTGCGAGTCGGACTCGCGCAACGATGGTTTCGTACAAATCCGTAGGTATATAAGTTTAAAATTATTAAAAATATTTTTAATATATGATGTAACTAAAAATGTATGCTTTTCGCAATTTTTCCTTTATCTGTGCTATAAAACGTTGCTTCTTACCAAATTTCAAGATTCTGAGTTTACGGGAAGTACCCTGTAGGTTTTGATTCCCTTGCGAATGTCAAAAATTTGCGGCATAAACGGCTGTATATATTGATTGCGTTGGCTTAGAAGTTTGATTTTTTCACAGCTCCAATAGACAGTATACTAGAGTATTTGATAAGAATTTCAGCTTGATACCTCTACGCGTTACTGAAAAAAAGGGTCTTGACAGACAGACAGACAGACAGACGGACAACAAAGTGATCCTATAAGGGTTCCGTTTTTTTCCTTTTGAGGTACGGAACTCTAAAAATTCTTAATGAATATTGCAGAAATTGTTTAATTAGTGAAATCGCACCTTTATTTTCACTACGAAGCGTGTGTGTAGTAAAATTTAAGAAATTAATATGATAAATGTAATAGATAAGCGTATTTTCTCTTTAACATTACCGAAATTGCTCCAAAACTGACAAGGATTGATTGTGATTTATGACGATCCGCACCAGCCCGCTGACGTAATTCCAACCAGGTAGAACAAACAAAGGTGTTTATTTTCACCTTACTTATTCTTCTATCTCTGTTCAAGCGAACTCCAAACTAAACTAAACTTTTAAAGAAATGTCGAAGAAATTTTCTTGAGGATAAGTATATGAAATTGCAATGTGATGGCTTAAACAGTCTAGCAGCCAATGCACGCCGGAGTCAATGCTCTGATGCTCACAATTTGGTTGTTGCCGGGTTGAGTTTATAAATTTACAATACAAGTTAATAGTTGTAATAGTAAGTAATTATATATATATATATATATATATATATATATATATATATATATATGTAAAATCATGTAAAATTTCATAATACACAAGAAACCTTAGTTTGATCCCCGCCGGCACCATTGTATTGATCATCAATTTAATTAAAGAAATATATCGTAAAAGAAACTGCAAAAGTAAGGTTTGTTTCGCACTTCAGGTACCTCAAGCTCCAAGGCCTCTAACATTTATCTTATTCATTTAAGGCTAGGCTTATTATTTCTATTAGCATTAGCCATGCACATCCCATGAATAAATCGAATACCACTAACTTTAAACATCCGCATTTGGCTCAACCGCATTTGACTGCACCTAGTTGAAGCCGGCTAAGCCTACGTGTGCCAGCACTGCGGTTATTGGTTGTAGCGTATGTATATAATAATAAAATTAAATGTAATGTTAAAAATCATATAGCTATACGGGCCACAGGGAATATCTGTCACTTTAAGCGGGAGGAAATCTGTGCACACATAGACAACCGTCTTAAAGTCGAAAATTTACTTACAATTATAAAACAACTAGCTTTTGCCCGGGACCACGTCCGCGTAGGTATTATACTATAAACCAATAATTATACTTTACAGTTTTTGCACCGCACAACGAAATAGCTCGCAGATGACAGATTTTTTCCGACTTACTTAACACTTATCATTATATTTGACCGATTTATACAATATATTTATTAATTATAGCCTATGTGTTGTTCTGATGTATGAGCTGTATTATTGTAGAGTCTCATTAAAATACATACAGTAATTTTTACGTAGACGAGTAACAAACATCCATACATTCATACATCCTCACAAACTTTCACGTTTATAACATTAGTAAGATTTAGTTACAATTTCACACGTAAATATGTACCAAGTCAGTAAGATTGTAAGTTTAATAAAATATATTTACACTGGAAAGTAAGTTACAAGGAATTTTCTATCCGTAGTTTAAAATGACTTTGCGACTGCGCTCTGTTTACTAAACTATCGAACTTCAAATGTGTTTTATTTGGATTTTGACATAAACACGTTATTCCAAGTAGAATCGATATTTTTTATTGAAAGTGATTTTATTTTTATGGCATTTTAATTTGATCCGATTTAGCAACAATTTTATGATTTTATCAGGTGGTGAATAAATTTTTAAAAAATAAGGAAATATGTCCAAAAATATATTATATCACTCATGGGTATGTACAGCATTTTTTGTTTTGAAAATAATTCAAGGATGAAACACAACTAATTGCATCTTTTAAGAAATCAACTAACAAACTATCTAGTGGTAAGTGTGCTGTAACCAAAGGATACCTGCAACCATCATTGAGCCCACAGATGCGTTGTCAGCTTTGAGGACTAATATGAAATACACAAAATATAGGCTAAAAGTTTACACGCTCTCTAATCGTTTAAACTGGAATACACAAGTAGGTGCATAAATTAGTTAGAGCAACACAGGAATAGCATAAATATATTAGGTTTAAAAATCGGGATTATAACTTAGTACGTTATAGTAGTGAATCTAGTAGTGAAAACCACAAAATGCCCCCATGGAAATGAGACTCTCTCGTTATGGAAAGTATTAATCGCCATGCTTGTAGGGCGCGAATTCTGCCGTGTTAAGAATAGCTAATTTTAGTTAATTAGAAATTAGAATGTTTGCATTCTATAGTTAAGTAAAATTTGCGTGAGAAAATATAATAATAATACAACACATCGTTGATACAAATGCTTTCGATCAATTTATTGTGCAAGTAGTGTAGTTGTACCACTTCTAGACCACCTGAGTCAGACGTGGTTCAACGACGTTCGTCGACACCCGATCCTAAAAAAAAAAAAAGGTTTTGGCATGCTCTGATCACGAATCCGCGGTCCATTTTTGTGTAGAATGCACGGTTCCGGAGATGTGTAGATCAATTAGCTAATATCTAATTGATATCCGGTAAGGGCCTCCACCGTCAGTAGCGTCCCATTGTTCCTATTTCTATTGTTCTATTGTTCATTAATCACCTTCATTGCAGCGTGTGCGTCGACTATATCAGTGCTATTGTATTATACTTCTTTGTTCCTAATTATACAACGCTAATCTGAATCATCAATAAAACACATTACATAATTTTGTTACAATTTTTATTTATAAAATACAAAATCTTATTACTTATTATCTATAAAATAGGAGCGAAACATCTCATCCACTAAAATATCGTTGTACAGTGTGTTCCTTGTAAATATACTCGTAAAACTATGTATTGAACATCCCTGAAACTTATATAGCAAATACATTAAGCAATATTCGCCACAAACTGAAGTCCACTCATTCTGAATCCTATCAATATTCCAGTTCCATCTTTTACAATTCCTTTTTAAAAACTCTAGATGATATCGTACAGGTGATCGTCCATATGAATCAAAATATTGACCGACGTCATTCGTATCGATATATAAAGCTACCCAATGTGACCCTGGTTTATCATCTGTATCCAAATTACATATTATATACGTTGGTACGTGGGTATACATAGGCAGTCTATTAGCTGCATAAACATTATTTTCTAGACTGGGGTGAATCTTTTTCAGATGTTGTTGTACATCTAGTGTATCCATGATATTACTGCTATTAGTAGATTATTACAGTACCAATCTACTCAATGAATAACATAGGAATGGTCAATTATAGTGATTTCTAAATATTAAATTGCATTTTTGTGTTATACAAATCGTACTTGAGTCATTGATCACCAAACAAAACACAATACGAAGAAATGTTGAGATAGGCAACGGAAATGTGAGATAAACTGATATGTTTCTAAATATTAAATTGCATTTTTGTGTTATACAAATCGTACTTCAGTCATTGATCACCAAACAAAACACAATACGAAGAAATGTTGAGATAGACAACGGAAATGTGAGATAAACTGGTTGACGCATAAAGTAATTATCAACTCATTACGGAAATACTTTAGATTAGAATTTTTACGTACTGGTGGTATATAAGACCAACAGACGCAGTCATCGAGTTAGTGTACGGTCGTTTGACTACAGTGGATCTATCAATAGTACATTTGTGTTACTTCAATACACCAAAGGCTATGGATGTAAGTGTTTATTCTATTGACTAAATTACTTTTTTTCTGTTATTTTCATGTGTGTGTATTATTTTATTTAAATATTGTGTATGTATATGATTAAGCCGTGGTAACTCAGATGGTTAGCGCTAGCTGTAAATTTCACAGTACGCGACCCGGGTTCGATCCCCGCCAGCACCAATTAAATTGTTAATCGCAATTTTAAGTGCTTATTACCACGTGCTTGGTGGTGAAGGAAAACATCGTGAGGAAACCTGCATGTCTGAGAAAATTTCGAAGGCATGTGAAGTTCGCCAACACACATTGAGGGAGCGCGGCGGACATTTCCTTGCTCTAAAACCCTCTCAGAAATGAGAGGAGGCCTATGTTCAGCAGTGGACTTTAATAGGCTGTAACTTTAACTTTTTTAACTTTTATGATTAAGTGTTAACAAATTGATATTAACATGATAACTGTGTTGTTGCAGAAATCATTGAGCTTCGATGAAGATACCTATAAACAGTATTACTACTCGTCACTCTCCCCTCAAGAAGAGAGTGATAACCTCGTCATTAATAATAACACATGCGATGGTGGAAAAAGAAAATCGCAATCGATTGATCATTTTTTTGAAGCTGAATCAAAAATAAAAAAGAGGAAGCTGTTATCATCAACCGTAGCACGAGCCGCTAGAGATGGTGTATCATACATTTCTACTAATTCTGACGACGGAGACCAAGCGACGCATCTCATCAAAATTGAAATGTACGATATGAAGAAGCTATCCAAGATTCCAACTACTGATCATTGGAAACATGCTTCCACGAGAATTAAATATTACGTAAAGACTAATAAGGATAGCATCTACGACAACACAAACGCCCTCGTATACAATATAACAAAGACAATAGCAGAAAGTGAAAAAGTTAAAAAATACTTTTTTAACAATGACAGTCATTAGCTGATCATTAGTGAATGTGATTCTGTTTACTTCAATTACAGGAAGACAAGAGCGGAAGGAAGAGATGAGTGTGGCATACGTGTACAAAACACATCATTGAATAACAAAACTACAACACTGAGTGGAGAAGAAAACGAGAAGAGTATGCAGTACTCAAGAGCTGAATATCCATTCTTCAGTTCAAAATCTAGCCGTTTGCTTAGTTTCGAAAACTGGCCTCTCGTTATGCGACAGAAACCTGAAGATCTTGCAGAAGCTGGTTTCTTTTATACTGGCCATGCAGACGGGACCAAGTGTTTCCATTGTGGTGGTGGTTTAAAAGATTGGGAAGATGATGATGATCCTTGGCAGCAGCATGTTCAGTGGTTTAGTCAGTGTGCTTATGTAAAATTTCAACTCGAACAGTGTTTTGTATTAGATTAAATAGATGATTTATAAAGAAATAAAAAAAAATATATTGCATACAATTTGTTTTATTTAATTTTATAACGTTTCACATAGTTACATACACACAAAATGCATTACACATAACACATAAAATCTAACACACAACACATATTATAACCTTAACTACTATAGTCTACAGTAACATTTCTGTTTTTATCTATCTCAATAATATTATCAAACTCAGCATAAACTATACAGTTAATTGTTTGTATTAATGAGGATTCAAATCCTACTTCTATTCTTACACTACCATGCTTTATGAAATTCCAATGAGTTGATGAGTTAGCTGATAAATCAGGAGTTAAGTCAAATGCTAATAGACAGTAACCTTTGCCATACTGTTCACAAGAGATTCCATTTCCTTCATTAAGAAAGTGAATACCAGTTCCCGAGAATAGAGTATGATATGCTGATGTAAATATGCTATTATTAAAAGATGGTTGCAAAGCTTTTGAAGGTATTTGTTGACCATCAATATATAAGCTGAAAGAATTAATACCATAGTTTTCAAAGTTAAATGGATTTTTAGTAAGGGAACCATTAAATGCAGAATTGTTCACAAATCCAATTATACATCTTTTCGGTACCTGTCCTAAAAATATATTATCAAGAGTTTTTCCTTGAACACCCGAAGGAATTGTTAAAACTTTTACTTCAGCTCGAGTAATAGGATATTTAGCAGTGGTAGAAGCTAAAACTTTTTGATGTGCGAGTAATACACTTGGATTAATTCGTGCTCGTCGAACAATAAGAGTTGCGTCCGTAATGCAAACTTTAAACTTTACATCGTTTGACCCAACAATTAAATTAAAACTCTCTCTTGATCGAACCAATTTAACACTCATTTCAACACCATTAATTAAAAATTTATCTTGGTTAAAAATGTCACCGTGAAGATGACCAATCATTTCTATTTCCTTACTTTCACTAATCAATTCCTGTCTTTTAACAAATCCTATGTTTTTACCATCTGTAGAATCCATTTTTCCTGCTGTATCTTCATACCAAAGACTACAAGCAAGATGAGATTGTTTAGCAGCAGGGGCATAGTTTAAAAGGGTTTCCATGTATGCTCGATATGCATAGGTATTATTAGGTGGTGATACAAGTTTTTGGTTTAAATAAACATCAAGTTGACTAAAAAGTGAATGCAGCCAATTATTTACAGGTGCTACTATTGTAGTAGATACCAAGTTAGTTGAATCTTGATTTAATACTTTTGCCTTTATGTGGAGTAATGTATGAGACAAATCTATGTAGTCATCGCCGGTCCCAGGAACTTGAAACTCGATAGGTCCATCATCACCAAGAGATGAAATTGGTTTATAATGAATCCACAATCCATTTTCAATGCTAGTTTGTGTAGACGGTAGTGCAAACAAATCCAATTCTGACTTAACGCACTCACAAGAATGATTATGAAGGAAAGACATATTTAGTTTGAAAATATATCTTTGATATTTTTTGGTTTTAGACAAAGTTTTTTCGCAGCTTTCACTTTAGCAGTTAATGGTGGAATGAACGATGTCAATCGTTTTCTTTTAGTTTTATACCCAGATCCAGTCATGTTAAATTGATCAATTTTCTCATCAGCCTTTCGTTTTAAATTCGTACTAACTTGCTTTAGACGATCTTTTATTGAGGCTTCCATAGGACGGGCTTGAACCATATCCGATAAAAGTCCTACTCCAGCGCTTAATGCCTCCTTACCAATGACTCGAGCACCACTTGAAAGTAAAGGTAAAACTGATCTGAATAACCCCCCTAAGAAGCTCCCAATACCATGACCGCGTTAATATGGTGAACCCTTATAAATTACTCCAACTCCTGATCCAGCTTGATGTGTATAATAATTTTCATATGGACATTTATGATGATCACGAAGAGAATTCATTATTATAATTTTCGGAAATGTAGTTTAATACACACGGTTCCAAACTGGAATGGTATTTTTTGTCCTGTACTCGATCTTATAACTATTTCCAACGTATCGAACTCTCTTCGCATAACAGGTAAGTAGTGAGGTTGAGAGAAAACGTGCATTTTATTTGCACCATAAATGTATTTTGTAGGATCTAATGAAATGACTCTTAATAAAGGAGTCATAACATCACCCACAATCTGAGGATCGATAATGTCGCAATATAGAAATAGTTGAGATGGTAACCCTAAGTGTAAATTAGCAGGACACTTTCCAAAATTTCTCTCTAGGAGATTTTTATTTGGTTCATAACCTAGCTGTAAACTTAATTTGGGTGATAATGTTACGGATGTTATATTTTTATCCAATACCGAAATAGACACAAATTTTGTTATTTCATCATAGCGAAATTTCAAGTTCTCTCCGATACCATTTAACACTCTTAAAATATGCTCAACGTTATCATAGTTGGTAGCTGGAATATGTTTTTTGTAGTACACTGTGGATGGTTTATCTTCATTAGGCATTAACATAGATTTTGTAATGTATATAACATTTTCATGGTCTTGAACAGTAAACATGGTACATGGATATTGAAACTCGACAACTCCAACCGACCATTCACCTTCTAATTTTATAGCTTTTGGTAATTTCGTTGAAAAATTTGTGGTCTTGTTATCAGGAAAGTATTCCATTGAACTATTGCTGAGCAAAGTTAAATAGAAACTTTCTTTATTCATATTTCTTTTAAACTAGAAGATAAAATCCAACTGTTAAATTTATCTGGATAACCTTTCCACTTCACTAATACTTCTTTTCTGTTACCTGAATAACGAGTGTCAATTATTTTATCTATTTTATGTTGTGAGGTGGGGTTGTAAGTGATTTTCTGTAATTCTCTTTCATAAAAAGTACCAATTATTGGTTCATTTTGTAAATCTGTTATTGTATAAACAACCCATGGAGATCTATCAATTATTGAAGATATAATAAATATTTCATCCCTCCAATTTGATTCATATCCTTTTTGGAATACATGTTTATATTTAGTTATTCGAACATAATCACCCACATTGAAATTTGGTTTAGGATTTTCTAAATAAAGTTTTTTTGACCGTCTATCATAAAGATTAGTCCAAACTGTCATAATATTGTTGGAATTTACATCACATGGGCACATCTTAATACTAGAGTGAAAGCTGTGATTATAAGAGTATATTAAATCTTGTAAAACATCTATATATCTATAAGTATTATTATGAGTGAAATAACGCCACATTTTCATTTTTAGTGTTCTTTGAAATCGTTCAACAATACTAGCCTTAATGTCAGGATTGTTAGTGGTATAGTAATTAATCTTTTTGGATTTAAAGTATTTTTGTACATCTTTTGAAACAAATTCTGTACCTTTATCGGATTGTATGTGAGTAGGTGTTAAATTACTTTCAGTAAATATACTTTCAAAACATTCTTTAGTTGTTTCTGAGTTTTTCTTTTTCATTGGTCTTGCAAAAGCATATTTACTAAATACATCAATAATACAAAGTATATACTTGAAACCATCATTATATTGAGAATAAGTTCGCATATCACTTAAATCAGCTTGCCACAGTTCATTAATATTTGATAGAATGTACCTATTACGCGGGAATTTTTTTCGAATGGGTTTATGTAATGTGTATGTTTCTTGTGATTTTAACCATTCCTTTACTTGCTTTTTATTCATTTTACCCTTCATGGCTTTTGATAATTTATCAATACTACCAAAACCAGCGGGATTAGATGGATCATAATAAATCCTGTTAATTTCTTCTAGTACGGGGTCCATTTTTCCCACTCAAGTCCTTTACGTATTTTAGTTGTAGACTTTTTATATCTACTGACCGGTGTAGAAAACTCTTGAACTTCAATCTCAGAGGGTTTGTTCAGATCTTTTGCTTGAAGTTGGTTAATAAACTCACATCTCCTTGGATTTCCAATATAAGTAAGTGGTACTTTAATATCTTTTAATGCTTCAGCAAATCTAACCCACCCTACCGGATCACTTCTTTTTAGGGGTCTTAGTGAATCATTTATTAAATCAACAATATTACTTCCAGGAATTTTTTCACTATCAATTATGACTGTACCTTCATTATCCCAATGTATTTTACTTTTACTTGTTTCAACTAAGTTTAATAATAACTGCCCTTTTTTATGATAAGTTTTTGGTATTAAACTGAGTATTTGAGCTGGTGTGTAAAGTGGATTTTCATCATTTTCTTTACTTTTAATGGATCGATTCTCCTCCAGCAAAGATTCAATATCAACTGAAGTTTTTACATCTCTATGTTTATTTTTAAAACCAATTTTTGACTCGTTTGAATCTTCATTAGATGTATCAGAATAAATTGGTAATTTGAGTGGTTGACGATCCTCTTCGGTAAAATGAAGGTATCTTTGCAGTGTTTGTAAATATAATATCCATTTCTTTCGGTCTTCCGTCTTACTATTCATAATATTTTGCATTTCAATATCTAATCGAGATAAATTACTATTAACCTTATTTTCTTGTTTTAATTTTTCAATCAATCCAGGTTCGATAAGTATCATTTTCTTTGCATTTTCCATGTTAACTGGCTAGTCCACTCACTAATCCACTCAATATTGCACCTAATATTGTTGGTAAGAAAGCCCCTCCTTTTTGTATAATTATATTTTTTCTTAGTTTATGTTTGCACTTACGTACTAGTTTACGGAGTATGTTTTTATGTTTATTCAATTTTTGTTTATCCTGATCTTTAAGAGGTACTTTTCCTTGTAAAACGTTATGAATACACTCACAAATACAGTTAATTTCTTCTTCATCACACGTTTTAAGTAATGCTCTTTGATATTTTGGTTTAAGCGTATGCAAAGCGGTTAGCAAATGTTTATAGGTTGTGAGTCGACGATGCATCATTTAGCAATGATTTCAATTGTTTGATTCTTGGTGTATTTAAACTCTTTTGTGGGGATGTAGACTGTACAGAAACCATTAAATGGAAAGACATTTGTCTTGATACGACAAAAATCATTGGTATTCTGTTTAAAATCTACCATTAAATATCCATGCGCCTCTAGAGTTGCATCCCTGTAGGCATTTTCAATGAATTTTGGGTTATCTGGTGATACTTGTCTTGCTAAATATCTTATTTGAGTTTTATCTCGAGGGTTTTTAAAATATATTATATAACTTGAGTTTAAAGATATGTCTCTTTGTCCTTTACCCTGATGAAATAAATTTTGTGTTAGATAAAATACACTAAGATTCCTGTGATGATTACCTTTTGTAAATATATCCACAATTCTTCCATCGGACTCTCTCATTAGATCATCAATAATAACAAGATGTGGGTTTTCACCATCAAACATATTAAGATTTGGAATTCCTTGATGATAGTTAACATTTGGTAAATTATATAATGGTTGCATTTCATCAAAGCACCATGTGATCTGATTAAAATCACAATTACATATTTCTGTAACTGATTTTATGAAATTTGTTACAAAATTTGACTTCCCACACCCACTTGGTCCTGCCACAATAGCAGTGAACGGATGGATAAAGTGAAACATAACACACGTCTAAAGTTCAAAGGGGTGAAATAAAAAATGAAAGTGTTGGTGTAAACAATTAATATATATTCCAAAAATTATATAAAACAGAATTATCTGTATACTATTTCTAACACAATTAGTACATCATAATTTTACAATTAAGTCAACCTCAAATAAATAGAAACAACAATTAGTACATCATAATTTTACAATTAACTCAACCTCAAATAAATAGAAACAACAATTAACTTAACTTATTTACAATAAAACAATGATTAAATATGTAATAAACTACGTCATATTATAGTATTATCATAATTTTACAATCAATATAAATTTTTCTTAAACGCAGACATAAAAGTAAAAACTATCAACACTTAACGCAGTTTATAATGACCCCAAGCTAATGTTTCAATATTATTATCTAAAATATGTCTCTTTGTGTCATTATATGATAAACCTATCTTATTTAATTTTTGTGTGAAAATTGTGTGTTTAATTGATTTAAATCTAAGCATACTATAATATTGCACTTTTTTATTAAATAGAGAAGACTTATAACTATTCATTGTCATCTTTTTAGTGATACATTTATTTAACCCTTTTGCCTTGGCTATAGTCTTATTCTCTAAGTTAAAAGCGTACATTTTGGATCGTAAACCCACAAATTCTTTCATGATTTTACCATTATTTTCATCTTTAAAAAAACCTAATTTCTTTTTATTTAATTTTGGATATTCAAAAATATTATTTGTATCATAATCTGAGGTATCAAAGTATGATGAAAGGTCAGGTTTTATATCAGTGTAAAAATCATTTGTAAATATATGATATATTAAACTATCCGTATCTGTATACAATAATTTGATTTTACTAAACTTTTTAATCATATAGTTATAATGAAAATCATACATTAATGTTTTTGAAATATCTAAAATGCAAAACCCTAAATAAATTGGTTTGTTATATATTAACTTCGTTTTTCGCAACTGAACCGCAACTAGGTTTTCCGAAAATATTGAAAGGCTATGAAATTGTGGTTTAGCGATTAGATCTTGAGCACCTAAAGCTTTACCCTGATTCTCCCAGTGCGTAACTAATTTTATGTTAACCCTTTTTTCAATATTCTCCATAGTCTTACCGAAGAGTGAATTATTCATTAATTTATAAAAATCTTTTTCGAAATCTGATTTTGCTAAAGTTCTTAATTTTGTGTTTAGATCTATGTACATCTTCAACCAGGGAGACTGTTTAAATTTTAAAACTCTATGAATTTTAGTTAATTTAACCCCCATTTCTATGCACTGCTTTAAATTTCTGTAATGAATTACATATTTATCTTTATTATTTAAATTTGGGACTAGTTTATTCTCATTAATATTGCCTACACAAATGTTTTCTGGACATAAAGGAAAGTCCGAATGTAAATCATGAAGTTCATCTGGATATTCCAAATCAACTTCTAAAATAAAACCGAAGTCTGATGTCTTAGACACATTAAATTCTGTATTTGGATTTACCCATTCGAATCCACCAGTTGGAAGATATTGAGACATAGCCCAACCATATAAATTGTTGGCATCAAAATATGTGATATATGAATTTGGTTTCCCTGTATCATAATCCTCCATGTATTTGTTATTAGCTCTAGCATAACGATTACTACATTGAGATACACCACCTCTGATACCTGATCTAATAAATGCAATTTTCTCATAATCTGTTAAAAGTTCTAATTCTATTTTTGTATATTTTAACATTGCATCCCAACTTAAACCGGGTGCTGTGTAATAATGGACAGGGTCTAAATCATATGTATTAATACATAACTTTCTAAAGTTTTAAAATACATCGGATAAAAGTAAAACGTCTGTTTTTAAATACAGGTTTGAATAATCTAGCATATTACAACACCCAAAATGTTCCCAAACATCTTTAGCATGATTGTAATCATCATTTGAAATATGTGAATCTGTGAGTGAACTATAAAAACATTTTTGTTCAGGGAGCGATGTTAGACTTAAACTATCATAATTAGTCATAAGTTCATATGGATAAACACCTTTCCGTTTTAAACGAAAGAAATCTTCATCATTATGGTAATTTCTACGTAATTCTTGAAATTGATCATTACTGAGATTTTTGGCCAATTCTTCTAATTTACACGATAAAAACTTAAATGAATCTAAGAATCTCAATATAATTTCGTGGTTATTCACTTTTAATTTTTTGGAAAAGGATATATATTTTTCTTTATTTTGAGGGATAACTTCGACTTCACCATCACAAAAGTTTAACGCGTGAACAATAAAATGAGCATCATAGTGACTAAGGTTGTGTAAAAATATTGGTATATAACGAGGTGTTCTGATCTTCGAACAACATGATTCATGAGCAACACCTATAAAACTACCAGTGTACCAATCAAAATCATAAAAATGTTTTGCCAACTCAGTTTCACAAATATGAAAAATGGTTGCATTTGAAATTTGGTTTTTGTCTTCATTTGTTAGTGGAAGTGGTGGATATTTTTGAAGTCTATTTATTTCTTTTAGATTGTTAGATAAACTTTCCATAAACACTTGTGCACAGTTGGGTCCGCAATATGTTACATATTTTGATAATTTATCATCATATGAACATTTTATATAATATCCAAAACTTTGTACTTCATGTTTCTGAATATTACGAGTGAAAGGTTTGGAAGGATCGTTAGAACATGATTCTATTGGTTTTAAAAATGCTTCAAAATCAGCATAAACTACGAATGGTATCTTTAACTTTTTTTCATAACTATCAAATTTAATTTTATCATTTGAAATAGGTTGACCAAACCAATTCTTTTTTTTTAAAGTTTCACTGTTTGGTAATACTGTACAAATGTGGGCACAATCGTATTGTTCATGGTTATTTAACCTTTCCTGAGATGGAAAACGAAGTAGACATGCTTCACAAATGTACATGATGTGACCGTCTTTTGAAATTTGTTTACTAACTAACCACGATAAATTTTTTATATAGCAATAATGATTTTTTGTATCCTTGGAAAAAAATAATAAATTGATATGTCTATCTTTACGACACTTTGTTAAAAATAATGGACCTACTATAGAATTACATCGTTTTTCTTTATTATATTCTAACCCAAAAACATTAATACTAATATCATTTAATTTCTCTACTTTTGCTATGTCAGAAATTTTAACCGGAAAGGAAATACCATCAAATTTAAGTTTATTTGCATGTTTAACGTACGATGATACCCGATCGGTGTGTTTGTTTACAGGATATAACGCCGAGAGTAACGCCCATTTAAAACAAAAATAATCCTTGTTTTTTACATTTATAACAGCCTTTTTTAATTTTATGTCACGAGGAAGATCTATGTATGAAGTACCGCGTAGGGGGTTAAATTTATTAACATTCATGTCTATAGATTTTATGTTTTTTAGACTCCATCCACTATCTTTTTTTTTCGAAAGCACTAATTTTAGTAGTAATTGTATCATTTAAATATGAAAGAAAAATATTTAAGTCATCTCCTTGACAAATAATATAGTTAAGCGTTTGAAAATCGAACGTATCATGAATATCTTTAGTTTGTTGAACAAAATCAGCATGCAATATGAAGTTTACCTTAAAAATTATGTGTTGATGAATACACTCTTGTAATAAAAATAAAATATCATCTTTAATAGAATTTAAAAATAGTTCAGGAGTTTCAAAATTTACCCATGTCGAACGATCTACTCTACTCTTGATTTTATAAGTTAAAATCCTATTTCCAAAAGCAGATTCAATAACACTAACGTTTGATAAAGAATTATATGAATTTAAAAGATTATTTTTATGAACATTACTTTTAAAATGATTAGCTAAATACCGTTTCTTGATAAATATATGGCACGTTGGACATTCCACTTGATCATCGTTACTGATACTGTTCCTTGCAGAGGTATGCGCTTCTGCTTCCGTTGTTGGTTTTTTGATGATCTTGGATTCTTTGCTGCACGTTCGCTTCGTTCCTCTTCCAAGTTGTAGTGGTTGACTGCTAAAATGTTTAAATTTATTAAAAACTGTATAAGACAATATGTAAATTATGATCGAAATGAATGTTTATTTTACATACTTAAACTGTGTTTCAACCATCGCACAGTGATGATACAACTCATCATCGTATGACGAATCGAACAGTTGACCCCTCTCCATTTCTTCACAAACTTTAGACAACTCCTGATTTAATTCGCTATTGAATAGTTCCGTATTCTCTTCCATGATTGTGGAGAAAAAAGCACTGGTGCACACTTCACTGAAGTTTTCCCTTCCTCTTTTTTATTTTTGATTCAGCTTCAAAAAAATGATCAATCGATTGCGATTTTCTTTTTCCACCATCGCATGTGTTATTATTAATGACGAGGTTATCACTCTCTTCTTGAGGGGAGAGTGACGAGTAGTAATACTGTTTATAGGTATCTTCATCGAAGCTCAATGATTTCTGCAACAACACAGTTATCATGTTAATATCAATTTGTTAACACTTAATCATAAAAGTTAAAAAAGTTAAATTTACAGCCTATTAAAGTCCACTGCTGAACATAGGCCTCCTCTCATTTCTGAGAGGGTTTTAGAGCAAGGAAATGTCCGCCGCGCTCCCTCAATGTGTGTTGGCGAACTTCACATGCCTTCGAAATTTTCTCAGACATGCAGGTTTCCTCACGATGTTTTCCTTCACCACCAAGCACGTGGTAATAAGCACTTAAAATTGCGATTAACAATTTAATTGGTGCTGGCGGGGATCGAACCCGGGTCGCGTACTGTGAAATTTACAGCTAGCGCTAACCATCTGAGTTACCACGGCTTAATCATATACATACACAATATTTAAATAAAATAATACACACACATGAAAATAACAGAAAAAAAGTAATTTAGTCAATAGAATAAACACTTACATCCATAGCCTTTGGTGTATTGAAGTAACACAAATGTACTATTGATAGATCCACTGTAGTCAAACGACCGTACACTAACTCGATGACTGCGTCTGTTGGTCTTATATACCACCAGTACGTAAAAATTCTAATCTAAAGTATTTCCGTAATGAGTTGATAATTACTTTATGCGTCAACCAGTTTATCTCACATTTCCGTTGTCTATCTCAACATTTCTTCGTATTGTGTTTTGTTTGGTGATCAATGACTGAAGTACGATTTGTATAACACAAAAATGCAATTTAATATTTAGAAACATATCAGTTTATCTCACATTTCCGTTGCCTATCTCAACATTTCTTCGTATTGTGTTTTGTTTGGTGATCAATGACTCAAGTACGATTTGTATAACACAAAAATGCAATTTAATATTTAGAAATCACTATAATTGACCATTCCTATGTTATTCATTGAGTAGATTGGTACTGTAATAATCTACTAATAGCAGTAATATCATGGATACACTAGATGTACAACAACATCTGAAAAAGATTCACCCCAGTCTAGAAAATAATGTTTATGCAGCTAATAGACTGCCTATGTATACCCACGTACCAACGTATATAATATGTAATTTGGATACAGATGATAAACCAGGGTCACATTGGGTAGCTTTATATATCGATACGAATGACGTCGGTCAATATTTTGATTCATATGGACGATCACCTGTACGATATCATCTAGAGTTTTTAAAAAGGAATTGTAAAAGATGGAACTGGAATGTTGATAGGATTCAGAATGAGTGGACTTCAGTTTGTGGCGAATATTGCTTAATGTATTTGCTATATAAGTTTCAAGGATGTTCATTACATAGTTTTACGAGTATATTTACAAGGAACACACTGTACAACGATATTTTAGTGGATGAGATGTTTCGCTCCTATTTTATAGATAATAAGTAATAAGATTTTGTATTTTATAAATAAAAATTGTAACAAAATTATGTAATGTGTTTTATTGATGATTCAGATTAGCGTTGTATAATTAGGAACAAAGAAGTACAATACAATAGCACTGATATAGTCGACGCACACGCTGCAATGAAGGTGATTAATGAACAATAGAACAATAGAAATAGGAACAATGGGACGCTAATGACGGTGGAGGCCCTTACCGGATATCAATTAGATATTAGCTAATTGATCTACACATCTCCGGAACCGTGCATTCTACACAAAAATGGACCGCGGATTCGTGATCAGAGCATGCCGAAACATTTTTTTTTTTTTTAGGATCGTGTGTCGACGAACGTCGTTGAACCACGTCTGACTCAGGTGGTCTAGAAGTGGTACAACTACACTACTTGTGCAACTTATTTAACTCTAACACTCAAAACTATAGATACTATTACCATCTGGATGCTTTGCGGTCCACTAGTGTACGTTTCACTAGGAGTTTACTTCCGCGTACGACCTCTCTGTCGAATTATTTACCACCGGCGAATTTTGCGGACCGATACGATTTAGGAACCTTCAGGAAAAGAGCTCACTCCTTTTGAAAAGGCCGGTAACGCACCAGTGAGCCTTGGTTTTGCAGTTGTCCATTAGCGGTGGTAGTCTCTACAACAATGATCATTGAGGAAGATGTCATGACGGCTAATTGGACATGGTCAGGTGCAGCCAAGCCCTAGTAACATTGAGCCTACACCGCTATAGTCTGTAACTTATCGACGAATCTCATGGCAAGAAAACTCAAGCGGCCGTTGAACACATCATGGTTAACGCTAACTTTGTGACTATGTTGACAGCCACTGTGAAGTATGCCTATGCCTATGTTGAAGTCCGGACATCTCGGCGGCGCTATTGTAGTGCGGCGGCTCGCTGGCGCTGGTGTAGCGTAACGGCTCGCTGGCACGAATGGAGCACCACGGCTCGCTGGCGTGAGTGGAGAGCGACGGCTCTCTTGCGCGGTAGTGGCGCGAACGCAGCGAAACCGCACGCTAAATCGCGTGTGTCCATTGGTAACAGTGGTTAGCTATGACATTGGGATGTCAGGCGCCTCGGTCCCACAAGTGGCCATAGGTGCTATGAGGTGCTCGATGCGTCGGGAATGCAAGATGATGATAAATGATAGATCATATGCTGAAAGTTTACTACCCACCGCCCGAAGACGTGCGATAGTCAGATGTGGTAGGGTCAGCGTGTCTATGAAATACACAGAGATTGCATCATTTTAGCGGAGTAATTCTTCCAGTGCAGGAAAGGTGGATGAAGTTCCTGAGAGGCTGCTCTGTATTAAACTGAGATGTGTGGTGTTGCTATTGATTTGCATACTTTTGTGTTTTTGCTGTCTACAGATAACTAAAATTGTGATGGAGCGCGTGAATGGTAGCACGCATGTCAGCGTGGTCGTGATGGTGCTTGCGCCGTCGTACGTTAGGAGTTCTAGTAAACAAGCCGCATACTACTTAGGGACCTTCAAGAAAAGAGCTTACTCCTTTTTAAAAGGCCTGCAACGAATCTGCAATTCCATTGGCGTTACAGTTGTTCATGGGCGGCGGTAGTCACTTACCATCAGGTTAGCCGTATGCTCGTTTGCTCCCTCTCCTATAAGAAAAAAAAAACGTTCACATCGTTGCACCTGCATTGGCGCCTATGTGGCTAGCCAGAAATCTTGTAAACAACAGGTGTACCGTACACCTGCGCCGTTGCGTCTGCAGTGGCGCCTGCGCATTAACTACTTGTTTTGCTTGTTTAAAACAGACGGAGCGACCGCCATTACGAGTCGGTGTGCTTGTAATTTTCCGCTACTAGTTTATTCTTCACACATTGGGTAATTAATTCATGCAAACGAATAATTATCAAATTCTCAACTATAAAATTAGTCGCGGTACAATTTATAATTGGTAAGCTCAGTTCAGCCGTGGACTTGTGAAGGGTTGAAATGACGATGATGACAGCTCTGTTCTTATCAATGTGATTTGTGTATTTCATAATTGTATAAAGTGATATATTGTATAATTAAAAGAAGTCCCGCTGGGTTTCTTGCTGGTACTTCCCAGGATAGAGGTTTTATCCGAACCAATGGTAGAGGTACTACATTGCACAAAAGTAATTCTATTCTATTCTTAAACCTTTTCGTGTAACTCCACATTTTACTATCTTCCTGCACATTTATTTGAACATTATATAAATAAACAGCAGATTGCATAGTCTTGATCTGTGTAATATACTTGTAGGCGCGTCTGTAAAATACCGGTTCGATCGAGAGTTAGCGAGATGTTGCGTCACTTTAGTGGAGCGTCATATCGATGGTAGCAAGTTTGAATTGAGGGTATTTCGAGAACCCCCTTCCTTTCGTTTGTGCAGTATAAAGTTCAGTGTAGGTGCAGAGCGAGAGAGATTCCGCATAAGTCAATCTACGAGTTGAGTCATTCTACGAGTGCTAAGATAGTGTCGTGATTTTGTTCGTGGTAGTAATTCTTCTAGTGCAGGCAAGGAAGATGGTGTTGCTGAGAGGCTGTCTTGGGTAACACTGATATAATTAGTGTTGCTATTGGTTCGCTTTGGTGTTATCGTGTAATTACGTACCTCACGTTACACTGGTGTGTGATTGTGGCGGGGCCGTATTACGGTATGGTCAAAATGTTAGGTACGACTTTCCATTGACGTCCGTCGAGTTTGGTGTTGATACGTATTTTTACAGAAAGATTACATTTTTATAAGCACACACACAAAGTTTCAATATGCGGAAACATGTATTTTTTGAGAGAAATGTATTGAAAATCAAACATTTTTGCAATATTTATGTCAAATCCTACCTATTATGAAACTGACGCCATCTTTTATTATTATTCTCAGTAGGGATGTCGATTCTTTCCGAAAAAGATCGAGTTTTTAAATAGATTCGAATTGTAAGCTGATGTATCGATTCCCAAAAAATCGATTTATAAAATATCTATATTTTTTTCATGTTTGCATTTATAATGTAAATATAAATCCATTTTATGAGAAAAAAATTCCCTTCATCATGAAAAAATAAGGGGACTGATTCAGAAGGATTTCTGTATCTATTTTGAGACTGCTACGTCTCCGGCGCTGCGGGAAGAGCAGCCTCTACGCCTTAGCGTAACAAATCGCAAGCATCTCTCCTCGCCTCCGCAGCTTCGGCTTGTTGGTCGCCTACGCGCTTCCGGCTCTATAAAACCACTCTAGGAGTACGACAGACTCGTACCAGGTGGAGTCGGGGTCAATCATTTGAATAGTTATATATCATAAGTTGAACCTAACCTATTTTATTTGTTATCTGCCCTAATAGGTACTGTTAAATAAAACAAATTTCAATAAGAGATCATTTATCATGGTATCTTTCTTGTTTTTCATAAAATGGGTTTATATTTACATTAAAAATAGAAACATTAAAAAAATATAGATATTTTAGAAATCGATTTTTTGTGAACCGATACATCAGCTTACGATTTGAATCGATTTAAAAATTGACCTTTTTTGGAATGAATCGACATCTACAATGACATTACAAAATGAATTGACGTCGACAATGACATTACAAAATGGCGCCAGTTTTATGGTAGGATTAGACATAAACATTGCAAGAATAATTGATTTTCAATAATTCTTTACTTAAAAGTTACGCGTTTCCGCATGTTGAAACTTTGTGTGTGTGCTTATAATAGTGTAACTTTTCTGTAAAAATGCGTATCAACACTCAACTCGTCAATGGAAAGCTAAGCCAAATGTCATTCTATACTATACTGAACGTATAGTGCAGCTACTTTGTTTTGTCACTAATGATCAATTGCGCGTAAGCAAGAGACAAAGTTGAACATCCGCTCTCACACTTTTACTATTTTTAACAACTAACATTTCCTGGCGTATTTGCGCTATTTCCGATATGCTCGTATATTTGTTTAATAGTGGTAATATTTTTGTTCAAGATGTTTGTTTTATATTTATTCTTACATTAGTGATTTTGGCTGCCTCATTGGTCAACATGTCTCATCAGTCCTTTCGTATTATCACATTTACGAGTGGTCGTAAACGCGATAATACGAAAGGGCTGATATTTTTCGTTTCCGTTCTGAGAATACAATATAAAAATATATTGAAAAAAATTAAAATAAAACCGTACAAATTCAAAACGCGAGGCTCGAATTGCAGCTGAGTAAAATTTATGAGTAGTACATCGGTACTCGTATATCCTACTTTAGTCCCATTCAATACTTGGAGTGCTTTATTCTAGTTTTAGCTGCACTGATTAAATTGATCCAATTCTACAGTATACAGTTTACATATAGTTTTCCTTTGTTTCTGTAAAAAAAATTGTGTTTTATCCCTGATATCATACGAATTTCAATGATAATATTTTCTTCATAGAAGCATGAACACTCAAACGTGCATATCTAACGGTAAGTAATTGTATGATCTATTTACGTCTATCCTCGATTAAGAATCAAAATGTTGATTCGTTGTCAGCTCTGAGGACTAAGGCGAAATGTCTAGCTATCAATTTTGCAGTTTTGAATTTTAGATAGATATATCATATAAACAGAAATATAAATAAATAACAAGATGAAAATGTTGATATTTTTTCGAAGACTTAAAAAAAAAACGAAGATCATCATATGTTTACGTTTTCTAGAATAATCAACAATTTTGTCGGTACCTACCACGATGCTCCAAATCTATCTAATATGTACAAAATACATATAATACAAGCGATCCGCCCCGGCTTCGCACGGATGATTTTTTTTTTATTTATTTAGAAAACCGCTTTAAAAAAAAGATTACATGATATCTGGATCTCGACAACATCGCCACATACCGGGTCCAAATGGTAATCTGAACTATTTGTTGACCCATTTAAACACACACAAAATATCTCAACAAAGCCATTTTTGAGTTTTAGCTATCCTAACGGACAGCAATTGATTTTTTTATATAGGGTTGTTTTGCAACAACCGGTCAGATTTGCAGAAAAAATTGAGAATAAATAATATAAGCAAATGATGAAGACAAATTTATAAGAAAAATCTCAAACATTCTGTCCTTTTTATCTTTTAAATTCAAAATGCGTGGTATTGCGTTATTTTAACTTATTGTCATTAATAAATATCTAACACCTACTATTTTACTACGCACGCACAGATTCGTAAGGATCGATCTCAACGTTCTAAATTGAATCGCACACAGAGGAGCGTGCTTACGCGTAGTCGTTGCCCATAAATAACATTCAATTTTGGATAACTTCAAATAGGTAAAATTAGAAGCCTTATTTATTCGTATTTTCAAAAACTGAAATAACGGTATATCATTAATTATGTACTCAATTAAAGTTTGTAATTTGGCTAGTCTTTGAAAAATAACTCTGTATGGAGATTATGACCCATTAGGTGAAACCGAAATCTATCAAATCTCAACTCCATATAAGAACTTTCCCTTAATGTACGAAAAAAAAAATGTTTGTAACAGTTCGTTCGTTCGTTATAGCTGCCATGATAGCATTTTAGCCATGCGTGGCAACTTAAATATCATACAAGCGTTCACAATATTTTACTCTCAATTTACAATATTTGTTATAATGCCTCAGAATTAAAGCTTAAGCACCTTCTCTAATTCTCGTCTAACCTATCGATGGCAGCAAAGTAAAAACGGATATCTACGAAATCACAATTTTACAGGAGAGAAGATTTAGTAAAAAATTGTGGTCATTTTGAGAGTTATGGACCGATTAACATGAAATTTTCTATGCAGCATTAAAATAGCATTCTTTATGAATTATGTAATAGCTTTTATTGCTATGTCGTTGTTTTACTAAAATAATTTAGATGTCTTTTTTGCTTTAAAAACTTTGACGTAGAAGAAGACATCTGCCTGATATCCGTTTATACGTTGTGATAAAAAAGCGTCCATTTCATTTAAAATATGTTATAAACTAAGATAATAATCTCCATTAATACTTTTAAGGATATTTAAAAAAAATCTAAGCAACATGCAAACAGTGACGGCTCCGTGGCGCAGTGGCTTAGCAATCAGTTGTTGCGCTAGGGGCCGCGGGTTCGAATCCCGCACGGAACAAGTATTTGTATGGCCTACAAATAATTGTTCCGGGTCTGGATGTTTGTCCTTGTGCAATTTATGTTTGTAAACTGCCTCCACGACACAGGAGAAAATCTTAGTGTGGGGGTAACGTTTTTTAAAAAAAAAAGAAACAAGAAAAGTATTCCCCTTTTTGACGAAATTTTGCAGATGTCTTTATTTACTTTGCATTTAACATTTTATACATTATCAATTAATGAGTTACCTACCAGGCGGACAAATGCAAATGTCCGTTTCTACTGCGATGTTTTTTTTTTAAATCGAGGGTAGATGTCTTCATTTACGAGCCAGATTTTCTTCATTATTATTAAAAAATTACATTTATTAGTAAAAAATGCATTTTCATAAAAATGTAGATGTCCGTTTCTACTTTGCTGCCATCGCTATATATGTAACATAAAAATATTATGCAATACAATTCGTGTATAAAGTGTAAAAATTATTCAACTTTAAGAAGTAAAAACCGCCTTCAAAAATCTAAAATAATAAAATATTCAAATTCTAAAATAGCCGACCAAGTGCGATTCGGACTGGCGCATAAAGGGTTCCGTACCATCGTAATACATGTTTCTAGTAGGAGAGCCTTTTTTAATTTTTAATTTAATTTAAATTTTTATTATTTGTTGTTATAGCGGTAATAGAAATACACATTCTGTGAAAATTTAAACTGTATACCTATTACGGATCATGAGATATATCCCGCTGACATACAGACGGACGGACGGACAGCAGAGGCTTAGTAATAGGGTCCCGTTGTTTTGTTTTTCTTTGGGTATGGAACCTTAAAATCTAAAACAATAACGATATAGACTTTTGTTGTCAACGCTAAGACATAGTGTATCGGAAAATAAAGCCTCGAATTCAGAAGTTATTGAGTGAAAATTATTTTATTATTTTTAGGTTTTGAAGTCTGTATTTACTTTTAATAGTTGAATTATTTTGCCCTCTAGAGTAGACCCTGGAATATCATAAATGCAATGTAAAAAATGTAAATTCATCTAAATTACTTATTTTTCCACCATTGAAGTAAATTTTTTTATTTTTATTTTTAAGAGATATGGTAAATTCTATTTAATAAAAGAAGAGTCATTTAAATGGTTTCTGCCATTTCCGAGAAATCTGTGAACAAACATAATAAAACATACGCGTCAAACATGACCCTACTAGTTTTTTTTTAAACTCAGTTAAAAACGGAGGCCATTCAGACCCACCCCAAATAAATTGTGTTATTGCACAAATGCTATGATTGTTTTTAAATGTAACCCCCACACTAGGATTTTCTCCTGTATCGTGGAGGCAGTTCACAAACATAAATTGCACGAGGACAAACATCCAGACGCGGAACAATTATTTGTAGGCCATGTAAATACTTGTTCCGTGCGGAATTTGGACCCGCGGCCCCGGCGCAACAACTCATTACTAAGCCAATGCGCCACGAAGCCCATTTAAAGCAACGCCTCGCGCAATACCAGCCAGGTTCTCTGATTAAACTTTTTTTTATCAATGTTTATTTTGATTTTTTTGTATTAATTTTATAAAAGTATGAAATGTTTATTAATGTTAATAAATGCTTAAAATAATTGTTAAGATTTAATTTCTCGAAATTATATTTCATAGGGCACGCAATAATAAATTAATTGTTACTTTCCGAAACCCTCAAAATGAAGTGTAATAAAGAAAAGTGCATTTCCAAATTTATATATGTGTAAACGAAAGTCAATAGATTGCTTTAGTGTCTCAACATCCAGATAAACCCGTAAAGGTGTTTGTGATGTTTTTATGTTTATATTGTGTGTTTTTTCATTATAAAAATTTTAAATTTTTTTTTTCAAAGTAAATAATGTAAGGAAAATCTATTGAAAAATGAGATGAGCCAATTTTATTCTCGCAGCTTTTCAAAGTCATCTTACAAAGGGCTTTTGTCATTTATAGAGAATAACAACTTCGGCTTTTACATTACAAATGTTCTTGTATTTCAATCAACTTTGTAAATTACGTACCTACACTATAGTCAAATAAAAAGGATTTTTAGGAGCAATTTGTCTTAATGAAGGTTGGGGATAATTTATTTATTCAAAGAATTTGAATTTATGTTCTTTATCAAAAATTACTAAATTTTAGAGCTGAATAAAAATATATGCAAATAGAATTAAATGTTTAAAAACTTTTCTTTAATACTGAAGCAACAAAATAATTTAAGAGTCCACCTAACGGTAAATGCCTACTGTAGTTCATAGACACCTGTAGCCACTTTCAAACAAGGAATAAATAACTAAAATATATATAAATAACTTTAATGAACATAGATAAAATAGCAATCTTTTAAAAGCTAGGTCAACATATAACCATATTGTACTACGACCAAACGGCATGTAGGTGCAAACTTGACGGCCCATGTCTATCAGTAGATATTTTTAGGGTTCCGTACCTCAAAAGGAAAAAACGGAACCCCCTTATAGGATCACTTTATTGTCCGTCCTTCTTTCTGTCAGTCAAGACCCTTTTTCTCAGGAACGCGTGGAGGTATCAAGCTGAAATTTGTATCAAATACTCAAGTCTACTGTCCCTTGGAGCTGTGAAAAAATCAAACTTCTAAGCCAACGCAACCAAAATATAAAGCCGTTTATGCCGCAAATTTTCGACGTTTGCAAGGGAATCAAAACCTACAGGATATTTCCCGTGAACTCAGTATCTTAAAATTTGGTACGAAGCAACGTATTATAGCACAAATAAAGGAAAAATTGCGAAAAGCATACATTTTTGGTTACATAATATAATAAAAATATTTTTAATAATTTTAAACTTATTTACCTACGGATTTGTTCGGAACCCTCGGAGCGCGAGTCCGACTCGCACTTGGCCGGTATTTTTTAAATGCATCCACCTACATTCTTCTGCATTGAAAAATCATGAATTGCACATAGAGGAATATCGAGATCGGAAAAAAAAACATTTTTATTTTCTTTAACATTATCCGTGCCTTTGTAGATTTAATCACACAAAAAAACAAGAAAAATTAGTTATTCGCATCATATATTAGAAACGCAAGAAATGCATCCTTTTACTGAAAGAAATCACAGCAAAGGAATGGATTTTATCAAGTAATTGCTTCATCTTACGGGAATTCAAAATATATATTAAAAATCTTTTACTTGCGTACAGACGAAAAATATAATATAAAATATTGAAAAGATTTCCTTTCATAAAAGTAAGTCAAACACCACCAACGTAAAGAAGAGCCAATTTTATTTTCAAAGCTTTGTAAAGAGATGTTCTATGCTTTAGAAAATATTAAATGATATTAAAGAGCACGTTTTTAATCGTTTTTGTTACACTCGATCGCTCTAAACATTTTTGAAAAAGATAAGAAAACACAGTATAAACAATTAGAGTTTAACTCCAGATTATGATGAAAAATGTTATCTGTGTAAAATGTGTGTGTTAATGTAAAATGTGTTCTAATCCAAAGTTCCGAGAATTGTTAGCTTTCTAACAACTTAGCTACTCTTACTACTACGAGTAGGCTAGCAGCAAAAATTGTCTACGCTTTATCGATGGCAGAAATAAGTATAAAGACAAACAAGGAAGAAAAGTTTTCTATTATATAAAAATTAGTTTTTGTTTGTTCGTATTTTATGCGCTGCCATACCGTTTATCAGATTGTGCTAAAGTTTATCTTTTTCAAACATATTTTTTTCCACAAAACAAAGAGCATGGGAGACGAGTCCAAACTAGGATACCCTGTGCTATGGATCTCCTGGCTTCCCCTTTAGGATGATCAACTTGATTTTTTTACCGACGACTATAAGCGGGGAAATCCCCTTTATTAAAGTTTTCGTTCATGGTTTTGGCAACGCATTTATTTTGCTTTATTCAGTTTCAGTCAGTTGCTTAGAGCACAGCTAAGTTAAAAGTTACTTAGAAGTTATAACACAAAGAAACTGTGTAGCAACCGCAATCAGATGCTGACATCTGAAACTAAGTTGCGAAATACATTGCACTTTAAAACAATTAATGACATTTTTATTGTTCGTACAGTACTAACTACTGTTGACAACAATTGCTATAATTATAAGTCGATGTCCTGCGAAGTATTGATACATCAAAAAAATATTGCCAGAAAAAAAACTTAATGTTGTTTTCTTTATTATGATTATATAAAAATACACAAACTTTGTTTGTAGTTAATTTAGCGCGAAATCTAGGGCTTTTTTAAAGCGCTGTTTTCATGAAATCTAGCGCTTTTTGTGTTGTCCTAGAGCTGAATGAGTTTTTTTTTATCTGGCAGCACTGCCCAAAAACCCTCTATTAAGAAGTAACTTTCCTTTCAGTTTTAAGCGCGTTCAGTTCCCAGTTACAGTGAGTTTATGTTATGCGATGACCGTAAATAAAGCGCAAGGTCAAACTTTACGCGTTGTAGGAGTGTACCTCAGTACTGACTGTTTTGCACATGGCCAACTCTATGTTGCTTTTTCCCGCGTTAGTAGCCCCCGTAACCTTTTTGTGTACACCCCGGCTAAGCCTACTTCTAACGTCGTTTACACAGAAGCTCTATCATAAACGACTTAGAACTTTGATGATAATGATTTATTTTGTTACCACTTATTGATACAGTAATGAAATAAATCGTTTAATATTCTCTTACCTAAACGACAAATTCTTTATGTAAAACCTGTATACGCGAGCTACGCCGCGGGCACAGCTAGTAAAAAATATAACAATACACAATATACCTATTCTAAATTTACAACGATATTTCCACAATTATTTCTTCTGCGGCAGCGACACGCCGGGACAAGCTAGTGTATATTATACTAGCTGGTCCCTGGTTCATTGGGTCATAAACAATAAAGCACATAAATATGTAAAAAGTATGTCGGAAATACATCAGCCTACCTGTTGAACTTATTGCAAGGACCATATTAACCCTCTAGAGCACTCGTGCAGAGATGTGCATCTAAAATTAATGCAGCCAACGACATCGTTTTAGGATATCTTTTACGGACTGTTAATAAGAAAGAAGAAATATATGTGCGTGAGTGTCAAGAAGCTAAGCATAATTTCGGCGTCACTTGAAATGCTTGCAACGCTCCGCCTTTCTTTCTTTGTCAGTCTGAAGTGATACCATAAACGTTAGTATTGGCACCAATTTCAAGAAATGGTAAGGGTGCATATTTAGAAGTAGCATAAAACACATTTCTAAGTATAAATTTTTCTATATTTTAATGTTATTGAAATCTCAAACACCAATATTACGCATAGCAAGAAAAAATGGAATTAAAGTCTAATTGGTCATAATTGTCACCGTTATAAAGAAAAGTCAGGATATCAGTTTTGGATATTTCGTAAATTACCCAGAGTGTACTCAGGGTCATCAAATTTTTATGCAACCCTTTTATTTATATAAAATAACTAGCTGTAGACTGCGAACTCGCCTGCTTGGAACTATTTTGCGCGGAACCTTAAAATAAAAGTTACTCTATTACATGAGCTATCTGCCAGTGAAAGAACCGTCCAAATTGGTTCACAGATTTTTGCGTGATGCGAGTTCAGACAGACCTCGTGTTCGAGTTTTATTATAGTATAGACTACAGACTATAGATAATCTAGGCTCACGCATCTGCCACCTCGCCCGCAGTCCTCCTGACCTCCCTGCGCGCACCGGACCGCACAATTTTATATCGTAGTAACTATTAAAATATTTAACCACATTACGTAGTTTAAAAGAAAAGTTTTTCTACTTTGCATATCAGAAGCGATAAAAGTATGTATTTTGACTAAAATCTATTTGTTATTGCAAAATATGCATTGGAAATAAAGTATCAAATTTTATTGTACGAGTATTTATGGTTCACTGTTTATTAATAATGGCTTATATTGACATAAAATATAGATATAAATTATCGCGGACTTTGTTATAGAACTATTTAGAAGAAACAATTCCATCATAATATATTACATCCGTTTAACTTACAGATTTTTAAATGTATTAATAAACATTTTCAAAATTACTTCGTTTAAACCAAATATTAGCTTTTTATTGAAAATCCTCCTCATGTAAGTGTAATTTTACCATAAAAAACCGGTCAAGTGCGAGTCGGACTCGCGCAACGAGGGTTTCGTACAAATCCGTAGATATATAAGTTTAAAATTATTAAAAATATTTTTACTATATGATGTAACTAAAAATGTATGCTTTTCGCAATTTTTCCTTTATCTGTGCTATAAAACGTTGCTTCTTACCAAATTTCAAGATTCTGAGTTCACGGGAAGTACCCTGTAGGTTTTGATTTCCTTGCGAATGTCGAAAATTTGCGACAAAAACGGCTGTATCTTTTGATTGCGTTGGCTTAGAAGTTTCATTTTTTCACAGCTCCAAAGGACAGTATACTAGAGTATTTGATATGAATTTCAGCTTGATACCTCCACGGATTACTGAAAAAAAGGATCTTGACAGACAGACAGACAGAGAGACGGACAACAAAGTGATCTTATAAGGGTTCCGTTTATTCCTTTTGAGGTACGGAACCCTAAAAATGCTTAATGAATATTGCAGAAATTGTTTAATTAGTGAAATCGCACCTTTCTTTTCACTACGAAGCGTGTGTGTAGTAAAATTGAAAAAATTAATACGATAAATGTAATAGATAAGCGTATTTTCTCTTTAACATTACCGAAATTGCTCCAAAACTGACAAGGATTGATTGTGATTTATGACGATCCGCACCAGCCCGCTGACGTAATTCCAACCAGGTAGAACAAACAAAGGTGTTTATTTTCACCTTACATATTCTTCTATCTCTGTTCAAGCGAACTCCAAACTAAACTAAACTTTTAAAGAAATGTCGAAGAAATTTTCTTGAGGATAAGTATATGAAATTGCAATGTGATGGCTTAAACAGTATAGCAGCCAATGCACGCCGGAATCAATGCTCTGATGCTCACAAATTGGTTGTTGCCGGGTTGGGTTTATAAATTTACAATGCAAGTTAATAGTTGTAATAGTAAGTAATTATATATATATATATATAATCATCACAATATAAATTAGAAATATTACTCGGAGCCATGGAAGCTCACAGACTGGTGCTCATGTAAAATTTCATAATACACAAGAAACCTTAGTTTGATCCCCGCCGGCACCATTGTATTGATCATCAATTTAATTTAAGAAATATATCGTAAAAGAAACTGCAAAAGTAAGGTTTGTTTCGCACTTCAGGCACCTCAAGCTCCAAGGCCTCTAACATTTATCTTATTCATTTAAGGCTCGGCTTATTATTTCTATTAGCATTAGCCATGCACATCCCATGAATAAATCGAATACCACTAACTTTAAACATCCGCATTTGGCTCAACCGCATTTGACTGCATCTAGTTTGAAGCCGCCTAAGCCTAGGTGTGCCAGCACTGCGGTTATTGGTTGTAGCGTATGTATACAATATTAAAAATAAACGTAATGTTAAAAATCATACAGCTATACGGGCCACAGGGAATTAGCCATAATGATTTTCACTGATCACGGAAATCTGTGCACACATAGACAAGCGTCTTAAAGTCAAAAATTTACTTACAATTATAAAACAACTAGCTTTTGCCCGCGACCACGTCCGCGTAGGTATTATACTATAAACCAATTATACTTTACAGTTTTTGCACCGCACGACGAAATAGCTCGCAGATGACAGATTTTTTCCAACTTACTTAACACTTATCATTATATTTGACCGATTTATACAATATATTTATTAATTATAGCCTATGTGTTGTTCTTATGTATGAGCTGTATTATTGTAGAGTTTCATTAAAATACATACAGTAATTTTTGCGTAGACGAGTAACAAACATCCATACATTCATACATCCTCACAAACTTTCACGTTTATAACATTAGTAAGATTTAGTTACAATTTCACACGTAAATATGTAGATATAAATGCATTAAAAACACCAGTCAGTAAGATTGTAAGTTTAATAAAATATATTTACACTGGAAAGTAAGTTACAAGGAATTTTCTATCCGTAGTTTAAAATGACTTTGCGACTGCGCTCTGTTTACTAAACTATCGAACTTCAAATGTGTTTTATTTGGATTTTGACATACCCTAACACGTTATTCCAAGTAGAATCGACATTTTTTTATTGAAAGTGATTTTATGTTTATGGCATTTAATTTGATCCGATTTAGCAACAATTTTATGACTTTATCAGGTGGTGAATGTATTTTTAAAAAATAAGGAAATAAGTCCAAAAATAAATTATATCACTCATGGGTATGTACAGCATTTTTTTTTTGGCAAATAATTCAAGGATGAAACACAACTAATTGCATCTTTTAAGAAATCAACTAACAATCTATCTAGTGGTAAGTGTGCTGTAACCAAAGGATACCTGCAACCATCATTGAGCCCACAGATGCGTTGTCAGCTTTGAGGACTAATATGAAATACACAAAATATAGGCTAAAAGTTTACACGCTCTCTAATCGTTTAAACTGGAATACACAAGTAGGTGCATAAATTAGTTAGAGCAACACAGGAATAGCATAAATATATTAGGTTTAAAAATCGGGATTAGAACCTAGTACGTTATAGTAGTGAATCTAGTAGTGAAAACCACAAAATGCCCCCATGGAAATGAGACTCTCTCGTTATGGAAAGTATTAATCGCCATGCTTGTAGGGCGCGAATTCTGCCGTGTTAAGAATAGCTAATTTTAGTTAATTAGAAATTAGAATGTTTGCATTCTAGAATGAAGTAAAATTTGCGTGAGAAAATATAATAATAATACAAAATTATCTCCTTTGTTTTTTTAAATTCATATCATTTGAGATTAAGATTTACAAAATTCTATGGCTACACTATATAGATGTGAGAAAAAACCAGTCCTCTTGTCAACAGTGACGACTACCAGTCGTTGATACAAATGCTTTCGATCAATTTTTGAGTCTTTATTGAGGATAGATGTAGATGTCTATGGGTCACAGTAACCACTTACCATCAGGTGGACTGTGTACTCGTTTGTCACCCGATCCTATAAAAAAAAATATTGTGCCACGTATTTAACTCTCTCACCTGCGATACCACCCTCATTCTAAACGAGGTCCTTCGGAGATGAAATAACGCCAAAATTTTACACACGTAGCGGTATCCCCAAGATTCAAAGTTATACCGACGGGACACCTGCCTTGTCTTTATATATTCTATAAGGCTCTAAACATGTAAGTAGATAAGAACCTTTTATATATCAAAGTTTTTGAAGATAAAATTCTTCAAGTACTCTGCCGAATGTGCACCGATGAGATGAAAGCTGTAATTAAACTGTGAAGTGTACTCGTGTAGTTGTGAAGTATTTCACGGTAACGCGGCAGTCCTGATTTTGGTCATTATGAAAAATTTGTTATATACCTTTCTGTATATTTCGTATCAATATGATACCTGATTTGTGTTGGTTGCATAAGATGGTGGAATATATTTGCTGGGACAGAATACTTGTCATGACTAATGTCACCGTAGTTACGAACAGTTTTTTTTTTTAAATAAAAGAAGGCAAATGAACATGTGGCTCACCTGATAGTAAGTGATCACCAACCCCCATGAACATCTGCAACACCAGGGGAATTGCAAGTTCATGCTGGTCTTTTAAAAATAGTACGCTCTGTTCTTAAACATCCCTAAGTCGTATCGTTCCGGAAAAATCGCTTGTGGTAGTCGATTCCACAAGGAAGTTGTGCGACCTTTTTAGAATTTTGTCACATAAATCACCAAATCGAGAATTCATAACCACATTTCGTTGGTGTCACTACAATTTACCAACCATTTAAATGTCATTGGTAAATTGGTGTTCACTCTGATTTTGTAGTTAATGCCCTTGTGTTTCGGATACTACTTCTTAATCTTTCACCGAATTTATATGTATAACATTCAAGCACATGTTATACATATAAATTCGGTGTGGTGTGTATAACATTCAAACACACAAGCTTCATCAGGAATGGGCAGTAGATGTTGTATTCATAATAAGTCTGTCAGGAGGAAATCTTCTTATCATAATTATGTCTTCCTTCTTCTCCTCATTGGCCAGTGTGATGCGCTGGAGAAGCATATGGTCAAAGTGATGAAAAAAAACAAATTATTTTTTTATGGACTACTATGAAAAATACATTAATGTAGTATGCATTATAGAAAATTAAATAATAATTAATGTAAATAACGATGACAACTTAAATAGTTGTAGTAAAAGTGATAAAAATAGTTTTAATCTAGTGCAGTCTATAATTTATGTAAGTTTATCTTTAGAAATTAGCAATAAGCTATAAATATGAAGAAAATCGATAAATTTTACGTTTTCAGTTTAATTTTTCAATTTATGGTTATATTAATCTAGATGTCTGTAAATTATTACAAACATTAAAGAATCGATACGATTTTTGTTAAGAATCGAATATTGAAGGTACCGATTTTTCAGTCGAAGCGCCTAGTCCAGTAAAAGTGACATCTTTTAAAAATGCTTATTTCTTAGAATTGGTGGAGCTTCCCAAGTAGCCTATAGCAAAGATCTATTGACCAGAAATTGGGTAAATTCAGTACGAAATGAAACTAGTAGGAGAATGAAATAACTGTAAGGCTTTTGTTTAATAAAATAAAAGTGACAACCGAGCATACAATCAACCTGATGGCAACTGGATGCTGTAGCCCATAGACATCTACATATATCCTCGATGAAGCATCAAAATGCCAATCCGTCGTCACTTATGAGAGCTAAGATGGAATGCCTCGTTTCCAGTAAAAAAAGTCTTCGGATCTCTACACTCACCATACGAAACATAGCTGAGATGCTATTTTACGCCAGTATTCTACTGTCTAGCCAACCCATTCCCGTTACAACTATAATATAGCTTCAGCATGGCTCTACCACGTAAAAAACTTTTACCTTTCGATTATATGCCATTTTTATAATATCCGCTATAATATCCACTCTTTCCATATGGTGCACTCAAAGTATTCATTCATAACTTCCTTATATTTCTTCTTTAGTTCTGCATATCTGTTTTACTTTACTTCTACTAATGAATATAAACTTTTTCAGCTATTTTCCTGCACATGTAATGCTTGTAATTTGACGATTCCACCAAACAGTTGTGCAAGGAAAAAACTCCTAGTAAATCGCACAGTAGTGGACCGCGAATCATCGCGATGATGTTGATGGTATCGTGAGTTTTGTCGCAATGGGCGTTGGTTGACAATTTCTCAGTATACTCCCTGTGGTAAATGCGATATAAAATGCAGAAAATGCAAAGAGATGCAACATTTCTCCGCAGTTCCAGTGAATCGAACTGATCAGAGAGAACTCGGTCGTCTATGATTTGATCCGCTCTGCGCTGGATGCGGTCAAGTGGTTTAACCGATCATGCGGGGAGATCTGTTTATGACTTTGCTTTGGCATATGGTCTGACACAACTGGTTACTTCGCCTACGCGGATTCCAGATGTGGAGGATCATACACCTTCCCTGTTGGACCTTCTGCTGACCTCTCATCCGGACGGATATCAGGTTTCCGTCGATGCCCCTCTCGGCTCTTCGGATCATTGTCTGATCCGGAGTATGGTGCCACTCACGCTCCCTTCGCGGTTGCGTTCTGCAGGTTGCCGCCGTGTTTGGCATTACAGGTCGGCGGATTGGGACGGAATGCGGTCTTTCTTTGCATCCTACCCATGGGGGCGGGTTTGCTTCTCGCCGGATGATCCCAGTGCTGTTGCTGACTCTGTCACTGATGTGGTGCTACAGGGAATGGAACTATTTATTCCATCATCTGTGGTACCCATCGGAGGCAGATCTCAGCCTTGGTTTGGTCGCTCCTGTAAGACTGCATTGCGCAGTAAGCAGGAGTGTTATCAAGCCTGGGCTGCGGCTTCGGTGACTCGGGATGTAAACACCAGCACACTTAAAAAGAAGTATAACTTCGCCTCCAGGTCCTTCAAAAGAGTTATTGCCAAGGCAAAGTCAGAGCACATAGGCAGAATTGGCGAGAAACTAGTTCGCCTTCCTTCGGGAACCCGTGCATTCTGGTCTCTCGCCAAGGCTGTCCAAGGGAATTTCTGTAAGCCATCACTACCATCTCTGCACAGGGAGGACGACTCACTGGCCCAAGACGCAAAAGACAAAGCCGACCTTTTAGGCTCCCTTTTTGCGTCCAACTCGACTCTTGATGACGGGGGGAAAATACCGCCGACCATCCCGCGGTGTGAGTGCTCCATGCCGGATGTGCTATTCTCACAGCGCTCAGTTCGCAAAGCACTTCTCTCCCTGGACATCCAGAAGTCGAGTGGGCCTGACGGAATCCCCCCAATTGTGCTGAGGACGTGTGCTCCGGAGTTGGCACCGGTCCTAACGCGTCTTTTCCGGTACTCCTACTCCCAAGGCGTAGTCCCGAATTCATGGAAGACAGCTTTTGTCCACCCGATCCCTAAAAAAGGCGACCGCTCAGACCCGTCCAACTATAGGCCTATCGCGATCACCTCCTTGTTCTCCAAAATAATGGAATCCATTATTAACTGCCAGCTCATCCGGTACCTTGAGGATCACCAGCTGATTAGTGACCGCCAATACGGTTTTCGTCGGTGTCGATCAGCTGGTGATCTTCTGGTCTACCTGACCCATAGATGGGCGAAGGCAGTAGAGTCCAAGGGGGAGGCGTTGGCCGTTAGTCTGGACATTGCGAAGGCCTTTGATCGGGTTTGGCACAAAGCGCTTCTTTCGAAGCTGCCTTCCTATGGGCTTCCCGAGAAATTGTGCAATTGGATCACCAGCTTTCTTGCAGATCGGAGCATCAAGGTCGTTGTAGACGGTGCATGTTCTGACTACAAGCCTATTAACGCTGGTGTTCCACAAGGCTGTGTGCTATCACCAACGCTGTTTCTTCTGCATATCAATGATATGTTGCTAACTGGTAACATTCATTGCTATGCGGATGACAGCACTGGTGATGCTCTATACACCGGCCGGGCCAATATTTCTCGGGAAAACGTCGCCGAGTACCGGAACAAACTTGTGTCTGAAGTCGAGTCTTTGCTGGACAAAGTCTCGGATTGGGGGCGACTAAATCTAGTCCAGTTTAATCCTCAGAAGACACAAGTTTGCGCGTTTACCGCTAAAAAGAACCCCTTTGTCGTATCTCCTCAGTTTCAAGGCACTCCCCTTCTTGCCTCAGCCAGTATCGGTATCCTCGGAGTCGACATATCGAGTGACGTGCAGTTTCGTGGTCACTTGGAAGAGAAGGCCAAATTGGCCTCTAAAAAGCTTGGCGTGCTCAGCAGAGCGGGACAGTATTTCATGCCGGCACACCGCCTGCAACTTTACAAGGCGCAGGTTCGGCCTCACATGGAATACTGTTCCCATCTCTGGGCAGGGGCTCCCCAGTGCCAGCTCCTTCCACTTGACCGCATCCAGCGCAGAGCGGCTCGAATCGTCGACGACCGAGCCCTTTCCGATCGGCTCGATTCATTGGCACTGCGAAGAGATGTTGCATCTCTTTGCATTTTCTTTCGCATCTACCATGGGGAGTGCTCTGAGGAATTGTTCGGATTAATCCCAGCCGCCAAATTTCACGAACGCACATCGCGGCAGAACTCCCGATACCATCCACACCATCTGGATGATTGGCGGTCCACCACTGTGCGATTTAGAAGATGTTTTCTTCCTCGCACAACTTCCTTGTGGAATAGTTTACCACCAGGGATTTTTCCGGACCGATACGACTTAGGGACCTTCAAGAAAAGAGCCTACTCCTTTTTAAAAGGCCGGCAACGCATCTGCAATTCCCCTGGTGTTGCGGTTGTTCATGGGCGGCGGTAGTCACTTACCATCAGGTGAGCCACATGCTCGTTTGCCCCCTCTCCTATAAAAAAAAAAAAAAAAAAAAAAAGTGGTAGGAACTGGCAATGGGGAGCCCCATCCCAGAGATGAACAATATTGTATTCCATGTAAGGCCAAACCTGCGCCTTGTAAAACTGCAAGCGGTGTGCTAAGCCAAAACTTTTAGAGGCTAATGCATTTTATGTACATTGTCTAACTCACAGTTATGCATCAACGACCCAAACACGACGTTTTGACGTGGTAGAGCTATGCTGCAGCTATATTAGTGGTATAGTTGTAGCACGAATGGGTCGGCTCGACCGGGGAAGGACCACGCTCTCACAGAATACCAGCGTAAAATAGCAGCTTAAAGCTACTATGTTTCGTATGGTGAGGGTGGAGAACCTGACAACCTTTTTATTGGAACCGGAGCATTCCATCTTCGTCCTCACGGGTGACGACGCATATGCATTTTGATTTGTAATCGAGGATAGATGTAGATGTCTATTGGCTACAGCATCCATTTACCATCAGGTGGACTGTATGCTCGTTTGTCACCCTTATCCTATAAAAGAAAAAAAAACAATCTCGAAACGTTACCCATTCTTAGTAATTCCCCAATTGTGGGTATTCAAATTTTTGGTAAGTTAACTTGTGATAAACTAGTTTTTTCCTCTGTATTCTCACAACTGCTTTCCGATTTATAACTATATGAAGCGAAGACAACAATTCCGCCTAATAATTCATGATACGTTCTTCAGTACCGTTATATATATATATATATATATATATATATATATATATATATATATATATATATATATACTACTTCTACTACTACTACTTCTAAATTCTATCTCTCGTCTTGTTAAATTGTTGCCGTAATTCATCCAAATTAGTAAATCTAATTTGTTCGTAAGACTGAAATATCGTCCAAAAGATGTATAGCAAAATGAGATTTACAGGCATTGTCGTTCCTGAACACAAATCTCTTGTCCTCTCTAAAACAAAGATTTTCCCACACTAGCTAACTAAGGATGGTGGTGAGATTACGGTATTTTTTCCATACACAGTATAACTGACAGTGTTGTATGAAGATGGTGGGTTGCTACCATCTGCTTGGGATCCTATATTTAATAAAATTAATCCAAACCCTAGCATACTACTGCAAGACTTCAAGATACTGTAAGCTCGGATTGGCCAAAAAATTAATAATTAAAATTTGAAGGTAGCCTTCGTTAACTACCGACTTACATACCGTCTTCATTACCGTAATAACTTCAAACACCTATGTCCCCCCTCCACCGTGACCATGGGGGCTGTAAAGTGCCCGAAACGTCAGGAACTAAAAAAGTTTAAATTATACATAGTACTCGTACAATCCGTAATTTAATATTATTTAAACCGCTGTTTTTTCTTATTTATTCCTTGAAATTTTGTCGACAGGCAGTAATGTTCCGCATCACTTTTGCGCAATAAAGTTCATGAAGCTTGCTATTCCAACAGATATTGCAGGAATGTATGAGAAATCAGTCTTTAGGTCTAAATAATAAGGGTCAATCGTAACTGTCAACGCAACAAAATGTGAGCGTGCATTACGTATGTATATAATTGCTCTAAGTGTGTGCGTTTAAGTGGACAAATCTCTAAATTATTAATGCAAGTAAGTCACATCCTCACGTGCATACATCTACGCGCATAAAGAATAATAGAGGATAGGGAGTAACAAGTGCCAGTAAAATTCTAGTGCAAATGGTCAGCAAATCACTCAAATGTCGTAAGGATGTTGCTCCCGCAAACATCTTTTTACTGGACTCCTTAATATGCAGGACCAAGAAAGGATACTAGGGTTAGTTTTTAATTAGAAGGATGTTATGGATTAGTAGATACTTTTACATGCTTCTACACCGTTACTTGAGATACGCGCAATACTTGAGATTATTAAGGACCTCACCAAAGAAGTACTTACGTACACTTGCTGTGTTTGTGGAAGCATGCATCCATTTCTCATCCTAAGCGACATTTATTACTACCCCACAGGTATAAAGCTGGCTTTTTTAATCAAGAACTTCGCTTGTTTTCCTTGAAAATGGCATAGGAGGACGATGGCTGCCACATGCGACATATTGTGAACAAGGCTGTGATCGGGCTTGCAACACATGGTTTCCTTTATATAATTTCTTTTTACCACGTTTTTATTGAGTCACTTTCTTGTTTGTCTGTCTATCTGTCGTTCTTGCAACTCAAATTTAGAGCAATTCCCGATTAGCTAAAAACTTGAAATTTTAAACATAGCTCAGAATCGGATAACAATATAGGAATTAAAAAAGTGATATATAATTTTATTTAGTGCAAATAAATAAAACACTTTTTTATAGAATAAGGGTGAAAAACGAGCCATCAGTCTACCTGATGGTAAGTGGATGCTGTGGTCCATAGACATCTAATTTTATTCTCGATTCAGAATAAAAATGCAGATGCGTTGTCACCCCTGATGACTAAGATGGAATGCCTCGTTTCCAGTAAAATGGTTTTCGGTTCTCTACACTCACCATAGAAAACACAGCAGCATTAAACTGCTATTTTACGCTGGTATTCTGTGATGTCACTTGTTTAAAATATTGTTATATTAGATATATTTGTTTATTTGTGTTATTTAAAATTATAAATTATGCTATGATTACCTCTCGGTCTATTCCTTTTTAACTTTTACCAAGAATATCTTATTATTGCATTTAAAAAAAATTGATACCTGCGGAGTTTCCTTCGCCATTTCTGTTTTATTTTGAACCGGTAGATGTTGACGTTTCACAAACGAAATTTTATTTTATCACGTCAAAAAATAAAGCGTTTTCATTTCATTTAATTTCATATAATCCTTTTTGTACAACTTTTAATTGATGAAATTTTTAACATTGTTGATTAACAAGTATTGAATATGGCATTTCGTTGCAAACGAATTTTACAACGAAATCCCAGGAAATATTCAACAAATAAGGAACGCAATAGTTTTCCATTATAAATATCAAATTCTGTGAAGCTTGGTAACAGTTATAAACAAGCCTTGGTTTGTTCCTAATTGGACTATTAATATATTTGTTCATATCAAAGTTAGTTAGTAGTTATCAGTAGTTATCACATATTATATATTGTTAAAAATATATTGCAATGCCAATGTTAACATATGTATTTCTTTAAACTTTTTAATAAAATACTGTAAAATGTAAATTATATATTGCCCTTGTGGTTCTCTTTTGCAAAATATAGTTATAATGTCAGCCGCGTTTCCCCATAGCAAAATTGTGTAAAAGATTACTTTATGAAAATAGGTAAAATAAAGACAACCCCAGGTTGTTTAAACACTTTAAAGAATTAAATAAATCTTATCTATCTGGGGGCACGGCAGTGCCCCCGCCAAGTCGAGCAAAAAAACGGCACGGCCGTACCATCCTTTTCTCGAAGCAGTTCAGGCCATTTTCGAAACCCTATAACTTCGTTGTGAATAAAACTAGAAGCCTGAATTTTCAGTAACCAAGAAGTAATCGTATGAACTCAGTATATTTCAAAGTTCATTAAAGTTGAACCAGTAGTTTAAGAATTATAACTAGTCAAAGTTTCTTAACCCGCGAGTAGTCGCGCGTGGGCCGAAAAGACCCAGCACCTTGTTTCTTGTTCCATAACTTTTTAAATGTTGGTTACTATTCAAGGTCGCGCCCTACCTTTAAGCTACAATATAGGCTACCCGCACGCCCCGTCTCACTCAGTTCTCGCGCGGCGTTTGGACAGCACGAACGTATAAAGTGAGTATGGGTCGTTTCGACCCTTACGCGACGGTTTGTGTAAGTGTAATATTTTTGTTTAAAAATATTTTTAGTTTATTTTTTCTTTGCAGAAATGTCGCGTAATATTTTAGACGATCACAGAATTCAAGAAATTCTAGAGGAAGATGGTATTGAAGGAGAAGTCTCTTCAGAAATTGAAGATAACTTAGAGATCGACGATTACGACTCAAATTCCAGTCAAAGCGGCGATGATGATAATTTTGAGGCCGAAGATTTTTCAGCAGGTAATATTTCTGCCAAAATGTTACACAGAAGACCTGATCTCAGTGATGTGCCTCTGAGTTATATCCGTCAAGGATACTATGTGGGTAGAAATGGCTCCACTAACTGAAGTATTGAGGAACCCCCTAGAAATGTTCGTACTCGTAGCCACAACATTATATTTCATGCGCCGGGACCAATTAATGAGGCAAAAGATGCACTTACGCCTTTGGACTGCTGGAGTCTTATGTTCCCTGACAGTCTTTTAGACAGGGTTGTGACATATACCAATATGTATATTGACAGTATCCACGATAACTTCCAAAGAGAAAGGAGACTGCTTACCTATGGATTTGGTAGAATTGAAGGCTCTACTTGGGCTTCTTTATTACTGTGGAAAACTTCGTGGAGCGCATTTGAACACCATGGATTTTTGGGCAACTGACGGCACTGGATCAGACGTGTGCATAGCTACCATGTCACCACAAAGATTTCATTTTTTACTTCGTTGCCTTAGGTTTGATGATCCAAATACACGCGAACAGAGGAGACAAAATGATAAACTGGCTGCAATTAGAGATTTATTTACCAAATTCGTTGAAATTATAATGAAACATTACTCTTTACTTTAGTGACTATTGATGAAAAACTGGAGCCATTCCGTGATCGTTGTCCATTTCGCCAGTACATGCCGAAGAAGCCTGCCAAATACGGAATAAACATATTTGTAATGGCTGACTCAAAAACTTACTATTCGGCATGTTTAGAAGTATACACCGGAAGGCAAAATTCAGGACCACATGCTGTAAGTAACTCTCCTCCAGATGTCGTGAAACGTTTGGTTGAGCAAATAAGAGGGTCTCATCGTAACGTGGTAATGGATAATTGGTTCACGAGTATCCCATTGATGACAGAATTGTATGAAGATTATGAGCTTACGGTTGTAGGGACTCTTCGTAAAAATAAACCAGAAATACCCCCATGCTTTGTTGCTACACGAGGACGAGAAGAATGGACTACCTACTTTGGCTTTAAGCCTAATTGTACATTAGTATCGTACTCACCAAGAAAAGGAAAAGTGGTGCTTCTTGCTTCTACAATGCATCATGATGCGAAAATAGATGTTGATACAGGAGATAAACGCAAGCCAGAAGTGATAACGGATTATAATATGCATAAATGTGGAGTGGACGTGGTTGACGAGATGTGTGGTGCATATTCTGTATCAAGAGTAAGTAAAAGATGGCCACTAACGATATTTTTTGGACTTATGAATGTGGGATGTATAAATGCGTTTGTTATTTATAACGCAAATATTACGCATATAAATCAAGAACCCCTCGAAAGACGTAACTTTTTAAAAGACATAGCTTTATCCCTTGTTAAACCACAAATAGAAAAGAGGTCTTCTATTACGACTCTGCCCAGACACATTTGGAGCAGAATATTTCAAGTACTTGGCAGAGAAGAAAGTACAGATCAAACGGCATCGACTGGGCCTAGTAACACTCGTGGGAGGTGTTCCACCTGCCCCCCTAAAAAGGATAGAAAATCCAAAACTCAATGCCAAATATGTAAATATTTCATATGTAGAGATCACACCGCATTTTTATGCATTAATTGTAATCAGAAAATGAGTCAAAAGTAAGATAAGACGGCAAGAAGACTAATTAGAAAACAAATAAGAAATATTTTGAGAAAGATTTTTATGAGAAGTTTGCAAGCTGATTATAAAAAAACTTGTTATGTTAAATGTTTTATTTTATTGATTGTTTTAGGAGAAAATTTATTAGTTTTTGTAAGAATAATGTTTTTTTTTCAATTATACTAGAATAAAAAAGTTAGACTGTGATTCTGGTTCCTATGCATAAGATTTAGCACTTAACTCTTTGCTATTGTCATAAAAATAAAAAATAAATCAAAATATATAAATATTTGTGACTAATTATTGTTTTAGTTACCCTTTTCTTTTAGGTTTATATAAAAAAAATATAATTCCCTTTATTGGCATAGAATAATGCATTTAACTTTGGGGTATTTTAGACCCTCACGCGACCGCTTATGTCACAAAATGAGACGCGAGTACTGGCGGGTTAATTTTGTCACTAAACAATCTAATTTAATATAATATGTATTACTTGAGAGATTCATTGTGTTGTCTATTTATTTAAAATATAAAAGATTTTTAGTATTGATGTGGTCACTATAAGATGTTTTTAGGTTAGCTAATACGTAATAACTTAAGACAGAAGGACCCCTAAGGTAGGAACTGAATAAATTAACCGACTTGGTATTACATAGATCTCACAACTTTTACGGTAGAAGAACTGAGTTGCGAGACTTGGTTTTTTTTACAAGTTATGTTTTTGATGGCATTCGTTATTAAGCATCAAAGGATGCAATTTTTCTTTTAGTCGCAATTTTATGTAAACAGGTTCTAAGATTTGTCTTCCTTATATTATATTGCTAAGTAGCAACCCGCTACGGCTTTGCCTGGATAAAATCTATTAATGTGGCCTTATTTTTAAATACGTAAGGTTTAAGATCATCAAACATAATTTATTTCATCAATTTTTGGTTTATTAAAAAAATTGCCAAGATTTTCGAATAAAAGTAGACTAAATGCGTCTGGTATTGATCTCTATATATTCGTGAAGTTTCATTACAATTGGTTCAGTAATTTTGGTTAGATTAGGCCGGATAGAATGATAGACAAAAAAGTTTAAAATAGTTATTTATGTCTTAATGGCATGCAAATAACTTCTTTAGTTTAAAATATGGCAGTCCTTTAGAGACAGACACTTCAATTTTATTAAGATGTATAGATTATGCCAGTTAGCGAAAAAAAACATCTCAATAATCGTCTCCCGTATGAATATTATATGGACGAAATAATTGTATATGACTATTGCCCCGTTAATTTAATCAAGGAACGTTGCATATTGGAGGGATTCGTTCGATTAACAGATGTTCGTTGTTAGTTAGTTGATGACAATTAAAAGTTTTGCACAACTATACATACAACTGCAATATCAGCTCGTTACTTGTACAGTGCAACGAATAGCACTTGTTACCAATAACAAATGCTTGAATTTAGTAACCAGGCATATATCATTGTCTATAAACATTGTGGATAGGTATATTATGTTTAAATAGTTATTTAGTTTTAATAAGTTACGATTAAATATATAGTTAAGTAATCTCAAGTTATTACGGCATTTTAAATATTTAATTAAACAAAAGCTGTATAAAAAGGGTTATTCCAATATAAATAACATAATATACAATATTTTATTATATAAAATATTAAAAATTATAATTAAAAAAAACTAAAACTAATAACTTAATTATCATACAGTCCTACTCCCTGCGGTATCCTGCCAAGAACGTTGGCTGTGTTTCCCCGCTGAATGGCTATACTTAGCGTTTGAGGGAGAAAAGAACCAGCCTTCTTATCACCAGCAGCAACGACCAGCCGCGGTTAGTTCCTTTAGGAACTTCAAAACTTTTAAATTACACTGTTCACAATAAACCGAATTAAAGAGCAATATATTAAACGAAAACATCTTTACGCTACATGGCTATCTAGCTACATAGCACTATTATCAGATACCACGCACGGAAGAATGTGACATTTGGTATAGCTATCAGAAATAAAATAAAACGATGTGTCTTTCCTAGTATGAAGAGCTTCTCCCTACCTCAAATGCGTGTACTATTTCCATCATGATAAAGGTAGACGTTGTAGATAATTCCACAATCAAAAAAAAACACCCTTTTTTAGGATATGCTCAAAACAATATCATAATATTGATAGACTTTTTGACTGCCTCGGTGGTCGTACAGACATGTCCAACAAGCGACCCGATCCAAATTTTTGATCTTGAATTTTTAGCCTTTTGATGCAGCCCGCGACCTGCAAGTCAAAATATAAATACTGAGAGGCAACTACGAGTGTGAGCAATTATTTTTCCTTATTAAATGAAGCAAATCACCCGCGAGATCTCGATTGACCGACGCGCACTAGGATACAGTTTAAAACTAATTTCCGCAGATAGAAATACCCCCTAAATGAGTAATTTAGTTAAGGAGAAAAATGTCAAATTACTGGAAAATGATAGTAATAATAAAAAAAAATTTATAGATAAGGGTGAAAAACGAGCACACAGTCCACCTGATGGTAAGTGGTTGCTGCGGCCCATAGACATCTACATCTATCCTCGTTTGCGAATCAAAATGCAGATGCGTTGTCACTCGTGAGGACTAAGATGGAATGCCTCATTCCCAGTAAAAAGGGCCTCCGGCCACCTGCACTCACCAAGCGAAACGCAGAGGTAAACTTTTACTTCACGCTGGTATTTTGTGAGGTCGTGGTACCACCCCAGTTCGAGCCGGCCCATCCGTGCGACAGCAAAAGCTGCGACGTGGCTCTACCACTGTTAATTATTTTACTACATATTTTTATTATTTTACTATTATTTCTTAAATAAACGATTTCCGCCCTTTCCCTCTCTGTCTATGCAATGAGATTTTTTTCTTTATGTTTGTGTTTTGCGGCATACTGATTCTACGATCTTCATGCATTTAGCCCAGCAATGACTTTGAGTTTGACATGCATAGTCTAGTAGTTATAAACGCGTCTGCTTATCATGAGACCTGTGCTTGCATATACGGTAGTGTACTATAATCATATCCTGCGCAGGTGCCGTGACCGAAATTTAATCTGGAGACCATTACTTCTAAAATAGACGAACTTAAGTGTTTACTGTGTTATTTTGTTATTTTGAGTTACGAAAGAGAAACAGAAACAGAAACTTTTTTATCCAATATATATTATATATATATTACTTATTGAGATTCACTCTTTTTGTTTAATTTTGTTACATAAAGGAGAACGGCAGATTTTGTACCGCATAATTTTTTGTTGTTTTGTTATAGAATTTGTACCACATATTAAGGCAACTACGCCATTTATTGTATATGTTAGTGTTCTATTTTTAGAACTCCGGATTAATTAATAATATCAATAAAAGTATTTTAATAAATAAACGTAATATAAGCGTAAACTAAACGCATCTATGTTTTTAGAAGTTGCCATATGTAAAATAACACAAATATCGAAATTATAATTATTTATTTAGAAATAGAAATAACACTATATATAACTAAACACTAATATATTATACCTAAGAATGCATAATTGTTGCATAAAATCACAATGGTTTACGATTTGATGATAGGAATGATGTTCGTCATCAATACTTTTTGTTCATATGGCAATTAATTACTGACAGATAAAGATTGTCTTTCAGGTCAGTTCAGTTTTCAGTTCTTTACTGTTGTTTTGGATTGTGGTTTGTGACTGCAAATGAGCTTTATAACGAATTATCTGACCGTTTTTACGTTGAGTTGAGCATCTGCTCCTCCGTTCTCCATCTCTTGATAGTAGTTTCGTGAAAGGACGCGGTCTATATAGTGCTACTACAAATGATGCGACCATAATGAATGCCTTATTAAACGAAACAGAATTCAATGATTATTATAGAGAAAATTATGTTTTTATTCTAGATAGAGGTTTTCGTGACTGCATGGATAGTCTGCATGGGAAAGGATAAATAAGTCATATGCCTGAAACTAACGAAGACGGCCAATTACAGCTACCACTGTTGAAGCCAACAGATCACGCTGTGTAACTATAAACAGGTGGGTAGTAGAAGCTGTCAATGGCCGTTTTAAGAGAGACTTCAAATTATTTCGCCATGAATATTTCAACCGTGGTTGTCGCAATCTTTGGCAGATTCTAAAATAGCAGCTGCTCTGCTGAATGCGTTTACTCCGCCATTCAGAGAAAATATACATGCAGAGCAGTTTTTTTCAATTATATATGAGCGCCTGTTTTTAACCAACACTATAGCCGAGTTAGTTAGGGAACAAAACTTAAACAGGCGTGGTTCCTGGTTTGTACCCATAGATGCGACAACCCTATCTTTTCCGCGGCTATCCAGGGAGGAATTGATACTATTTGCATATGGTGTGTACCGAATTCGCCTGGCCCGTTCATATCTGGGTGAGCATTCCCACTTTCATGGAATATATACATTAGAGTTATCACGAGAGAGAATACATGATATAGAGGGAATAAACCCAATGTTGCTTCGTGCTAAAATAAAGTCCCGCCATTCTTCTGGAAAAACTTATTTTGTATGTATAGTTGCAGAAACAAACATGAATGTCGGAACGCAATCAGAAGTAATTGCTGTAACTCCACTGTAGGTTTAAAAACAGTGGGATGCTACTCTCATGATGTGATGAGCATTATTGAAAGCATTATTGCAGCACCCGACCTGCCCCCTTAGATTAAGATAAAGTAATATTAAGAATTGAATAATTATAAGTACAATAAAATAAATGTACTTACAAAAACAAAGTATTATTTTATTTACCTACACTCAAAACCCTATCACAATTTCATCATAATCAAACTGTTGCAGTCCGCTGCTGGATTCTCCTAATGCAACCCGCTGAATAGGTACGATCCTCATCTCAATGTACCAACGTAATGGTAAGTAAAACACTACAAAGAAAGTGACCAGCATTCTAGAACATTTACTTTATCACCAAAACAATGTTTACGTACATATATGTAACAATCTACATTGGTACACTAGTACATAACCTTAAAAAATAAAATTGGTTATAACTTTTACGTCCGTTTTAAATTCTTAGATTTTTAACGTAAAAAACGTTAAAAATCTAATAATTTAAATAGGGCTTGTCTATCCTACTAACTGCCCATTAACAAAAAATATCCCAAAACACGACATGTTTTTAGGTGTACGAAATTCCCATACAAGCCTGCCGTTCTCCTTTGTATATTTTCTGGGATTTTGTTGTAAAAGCGTATACATCGCTTCAAGAATGATTTACTGACTCGGTGGAGTCGAGTAACTGGTACTACTAGCTTGTGTCTGTTCCTAGTATTTACAGAATGAATCTCACTTATTATTTTTATTTTAACTATTTTTATTTTTGTGTACTTACATTACATTTTCATAAATATATTGAGAGGCCAAATTTAATATATTAATTTCCTTAAATTTTTGTCGCAGCGACTCTTAAGGCTTAAAATTATCTATTGTTCTTGTGGCTATAATGCCGCTTCTGTAAAACAAATATAATTTCAGTGTCATCTGCATGTCCCTTTAGCAAAATACCATACGACATTATGCTATGGAAATAATAAAAGTAAACTAGTTGTTTCAATACTGGTAAGATTTCTAATCTTTTTACAGCATATGCTGTAGACCTAAGTCTAATTGCTAGTTTTAATATTATGTTGGCTCCATTGAAGCTTCGCGTCTAGTGTGATTCTAAGAAAAATGGTAGTATTGACAGGACTCAATTCCTCCTCATTTAAAAATTACATTAGTATTTAATTGTTTGACATTTGGAGTCATAAATTTCATACATTTCGTTTTAGTGCCGTTTAAATGCAAGTTAATAACATTAAACCAAACAACATTAAAATAAAAATTGTCGTTTTAATATGAAAATTAAAAAAGTGTCATAAGCAAATAATACTATATCATGGCTATCCCCTACTATAACGATAATTTGTAATTGACTAAATTATAAGAATTTAAATTTGATTATTAAATTTCTTCTCTTCTTGTTTTTGATTAAAATATAAAAAGATTTCACATTTTTTTCTATCACCCGATATAAATTTGTTACATTATAATATACACAGCATGACCGCAAAGTTTACAAAAGGTGACATGTATTCAAACGCTGAGTTCGCACTACAAAGCGAAATGACCTCATTATTTCAAACGATACCTTTTTGCGCAACCTTTTCTCGGAACAAATTCGCTTAAGCGAATTTATAGGGAGAAATAAGTTTTTGTTTTTTATGAGCACATTGAATTTAGTGAGTATTATAACAAACATTGTACGTCAATTTGCTTACAAATAAAAGAAATATTCCCACTTCAGGGTTTTCTCCCGCTTTTAGGAGGAGTTACGAGTACGCATACGCGCACGCATGCACGCACGCACGCACGTACGCATGTACACACCTACATGCATACATACATACGCGCACACACAAACACACACACACACACACACACACACACACACACACAAACACACACACACACACACACACACACACACACACACACACACACACATACGCGTGCAAGCGGGCATTCATTTTTATACATTTTAGTTGAAACGTATGACGTTTTTGTATTAGGTAAATATGTACTTAATTTATATTAAATTTATTGTAACCAAAGTAAAATTATTTACTAAAGTATACTTAAATTGGAAAACGAACAAAATTCTTAAATTAAATTAATTTACCGTTGAAAAACAATAAAGTGTCCTAAAAAGCTAATAAGTTTTCTTTACTGTCTGGATAACGATCTAAAAGCCTGCCAAGCTGGCAACTATGGCAAATACCCCCTTATGATTGAAGAACCTTTGTGTAGACTGTAATTAAGGTATAAAATTAATAATTATATTTAATTGTTAAATAATATTTACTCTTGGATTAATATCTAGTACCAATGTATAAGTTTACTTTGGATACAAAATGTGTCTTCGGAATTCCCGTTACACATTTTGTATCCAAACTCACTAAATCTTGACACAACATATTTTACAGCGAAAGATATATGCATTCTGGAGCTATTTTTTTATGTATAAACTTCAAGCCAGAAACCTTCTTAAGACATGTGAATAAATACTGTTCCGTTGGAGCGATATGTTTCAATCTCGGTAAATAAGTCATCAATTGCCCACTTAATCCTAATATCGAAATCACTTCTCAAAAGCAGACAGTAATGGCGTTTTCGAAGGGAGGCTGCTAGCTTGAATTCAAGGTAGAATCCTCCCAAAAAAAAAATATGTCACAATTTTTTTCTTAAGTAACTAATTGCCACCAATTCCTCACTAAATTTTGACATAAAAAAACTTTGGATATCGGTGGGGAGAATTCCAGCTTGAAACACGTTATAGTACCTATTGAAGAAATTTTGTGATTTTGAAATTTTTCCCTACTAAATAAATTAACAAAAAGATATATGTTTGTATGCGTAGGTTGGATGTGAAGGAAGTGAGAGAGGTGTGTCAGAATCATGCCAAATGGAAGTCCATAGTCTCTGCCTACCCCTCTGGGTGACAGGCGTGAGTGTTTATGTTATGTTAAGTATATTTTGTGTCTATGCATATATAACTGACCTTTTTATCAGTTACAGTGAGTCGTCTTGCCAATTCCAGAGCAATAGTTGGACACAAGCTTATCCTAATAATGGGTAATCCGAAACCTAATTCACTGCGGATTCTCTTAATAGGATCTGCTATCTCTTAGGGTGAAATTATCTGTATACTTGTATACGAAAATTGAGTTTTATTACGTAAAGATTTTCTTTTGCTACATTAATTTATTATTATATTATCATTTGAGTTAGTAATTTTCTACCAAAACTTTATTTCTAAACCATTTATCTAGATGTTACAACTCTTTTCCTGCCTGGGGAGGTACCACCCTATTACTTATTTCTACCACCAAGCAGCACAAAATTGACTCGCCCATCACCATAGCGGCTCAGTTTAAATAAGCGGTTGAAGAATGCAAACGTAAAGTTCGGGTGTCGAGCAATCAACACACGAAGCTTTCGAGAGGTATTCGACAGCTGATCAGACCAAAAAACACGGCCTTAATCCACTATGATCTCTTCGGTACATTAGATTAAAAAAAATTGAAAACGCGCGCCTCCAAAATGCGGTAAAAGCGGTAGCCGAACAGATAATAGACACGACAAATGGGAAAATCTGCTGGAGGAAATCGACCCATCGTACATCGTTTAATGGCAGTTGGCTCGGTAGCTGAAAGCAAAGCAAACCTTTCTAATGCCGCCTCTCATTAGGCCAGGAAACCCCAATTTCGTCTTTGACAATTCTGTAAAGACCAAATGCCTTGCGTACAGTTTAGAGAGCCAATTCCAGCAAACCCATAGATCCCGCTCCCCTTCTAGAGGTGGAAGCGGAAGACGAGCGTAAGTCTGCACTAGCACCTGCGAGCAAATTTTTAGATAAATGTGACTGTTTACGAAGTCACGGAAGTCATCAAAAGCCTCAAAAAGAAATCAGTACCCGGCTTCGACGGCGTTAGCAACAAGGTACTGAAAACGCTCTCCACGCCTGTTGTGTGCCACCTTGTAGGCATTTTCAACGTCCTTACCGGATGGCAGAAGAGAGGCAGATGTTATAGGATTCCCGAAGCCGGCAACTTAGCCTCCAGCTATATACTAATCAGTCTTAATATTTTTAATGAGTCCAAAGTATCTGAGTTTGGGATTTTTCAACCATATAATAAATCATTACTCCGAAACTATTAACTTTTATTCGTATTTTATCAATAAATATAAAAAAGATATCTCTTAAATTTTGTTATTCTTCTTTACGCATTTTTAATAGATCAAAAGTATCCGAATTTGGTATTCTTCAAGCCTTTAAAAATTCATAACTTCGAAAATATTTACTTTTTATTCCTTTTTATTCGTATTTTATCAAAAAATACAAAAAAGGACTTGTACTTTTTTAAAATAGCCATTCTTTGCAATTGAAAGAAAAACAGATTAAAGTTTGGCACCGAGTTGCTCCATAGCAACATGCAGTTATGTCAACAATAGTACAATTAAAAGAGAATCTCATAAAAACAATTGAGGTGGAATAGTTTTCGGTACTCATGCACCGAAACCTCCTGGACTATTACGACAACAATACAATTCATATATAGCATATGGCATTATAATTTATAAATAACATTGTAACTCAACAGCAATCTATTAATAGGAGAATAGCGCGCTTTACGTGAACGTGTGCTTTTTCTACAAATGGAATAAAAGACGATGACCTGTTTGTCTTCAATGGGGCAAGAAAATTTAATTTGGCTAGTAAATGTGAACTACCAACTTATACAAGAATATAAGGCCAAGCAGCTGTCTTCGATTCGAAAGTGACTGAAGCTTAAAGTAATTTAGCTTAGCTTTGTAAATCCTAAGACTTTTAACTAGATTGTGATCGTAAGATAAATGCAAAAGAAATGTCTTTTGTATCCTTTCTATTCTATGTGAGTAAATATAAAACTGGGGATTCCATACAACGCTGCAGTATTTTCAAGATAAAGAAGTATTCAAGATAACCAAAGCTGAGTAAATAATTATTTTAGTGCGAGCATCTTTGATTTGCTTACAGTTACGAAAGAGTACCCAAGAGTCCCAAATCCCTAGTTGACAATATTATCTACTCGTATGTGGATGTTATAAAGAAGCTTATTGTCAAGCGTAACTCCTAAATCGCGAATGTGGGAATCTTAGAATACGACCATTAATGTAATATGTTGTTGCAAGAGCTGTCTCTTTCTAAAAAAAATTGTAATATGACACTTGTCAGCATTTAATATCATACAGTTTGGATTTGAACCCATGACGCTCAGCGTAATGTCACGTATTCTGCGGCTGCTCCACAATCTATGTTGCGTAAAATGGCGAAATTAGTCACTAATATTTACGTTAGCGAAGATCTGTATCATATGAGGTCAATCAACTAATGTTTTTTATATATCAGCACTCGCGCATTCCGATATTTAACAAAGTTAACAACAACAGTTTAACACATAATTTTTAAAAATTTTTGCTAATTATCTTCAGACAGAGAACACTGATTGAACTAGAATTTCTCACATATTTGCTTTACAATAACTCAACACAGTAAAAGAAAAATTATTACTTAATAACTAAGAATTTCGTTTGAAACTAATTAACAACTTTAAGATCAGAAATACAGGTGCCTATTACTAGACGCTTAGACAACAAATAAGAGCAGTTTGGCTTTAGATCCGAAAAGTCGCGCACAAATCAGATCCATCTGATTCAACGGAATACATTCTGAAGGCTTCTTTCGCTTGAGTGATTGCCACTTCAAACACTGGTGAGGGAACCGGTGTTGAGGGCTATTGATGTCACGAAAACGTTTGACAAAATCTGACTACTACTTATTTTACAAGCTGTATAAACTTAAGATGCCTGATAGGATCACTCACATCATTAGAACCTACCTTGCCAACCGCTCTTTTCGTTATTGAGAAGAAGGAACTGGCTCTTCTAAGCGCCTCCTAAGAGCTGGAGTACCGCAGGGCTCCGTCCTCTCCCCACTGCTCTTCAAACTTTCAGAGAAGCGGCCTCTGCCGTCTCCGGAAGAGGTGCAGCCATCTTCCCAGCGAGCAAGGGTGAGCAACTAACGCACTGAGTCTTGACGAGCTGTAGTCCCGGTGGCAGGTCTGCTGTCCAGGGATGTGGAGAAGTCTGCCGCAGAGGCCGAAGAGGAGGACCGCCCAAGGGAGAGCTCCCGGGGTATCACAGGGATCTTCAAAGCCTCGACCGCCTCCAAGTTGGAGGTGATCGACCACGTTCGTGATGCTGTAAAGGGCATCATGGGTATCATCATCGGACCAAGGTCGAAGCTCAATAAGGCGGAGGTCAACAGGGTGGCTACATGTGGCCATGATCTCATTGCCATGGTGGCTACAATGGAGGTACCTCCATTGTAGTCACCATGGCAATGAGTATATATATCGGAACTGGAGTTGGCAGCGCTCAGAGCAGAACAGGGGAAGATTGCTGTGGAAGGAAGACTGGCGCAGGTTGAGGTTGAGGCCAGTGCAGTTCTTGCCACGCGACGGACCCGGCACCGCAACAGTCGTACTCGGCGGCGCTGAGGCTGCCGAAGGAGGCCGACCAAATGATGATGCCAGTGAGCAAAGGCCCTGTTGTCGCCTTCTACCCAGCTGAGACGGAAGGTCCATTGAATACTGCAGAGGACACAAAAATGGAGCTCAAGAAGGCAGTCAACCCCAAGACTTCAGATCGACAGATTGAGGGTGACTGAGCCCAGGCAACGTTTACCCCTGGTGGCTCTCAGCAGTTTTGAGGAGGACCCCAAGAACGAGGATGTCATTAGCGACCTCTACGAGCAGAACCTTGCTGCTTGTGGAAGGACCGAAGCAAACTTGAAAGAAAACTGCAGGATCGCTTTCAAGAAGTCCTGGAGAGGAAGCAGGCGGACAACCGTGATCCTTCAATGTTCGGCTGCCTTGAGAGGTATCCTGATCGGGTACAACCGGCTATACGTCGGCCTATTTTATATACCATACCTATATTATATATATATATATATATATATTTATATATATATATCTTAACATATTAGATTCGGATTATTTTTTATTAATTACAATCTTGAAAATTAAACAAAATATTGAACATCTTCTATCAAAAACAAATAAATATCGTTAAATCCTTAAAAACTTCAAAAAAATATGGCTCACTTTCTCCAAATTCCAAAGTCTTCACATCTATTTGCTAAAGTTTAAGATTCAGACTTTTTAGGAACTTTGGAATATATAATGTAATTTGCTTAAAATTATAAACATGTTTTGCAAAAGGAATTAAATTTTCCCTTAATGCCACAGGATTCATGAGCCCAATCAGAACAAATTTTGTACTAAAACCAATCTTGATCACTGTTTTCACATGATTTTCTGCAATGATTTCCTTTAATTTATCGAGAGTGATATCATTGGCCATGGCATAATCAAATACCAGCTTCTTAGTTTGTTACCATCTTAGGCCATACCAAATTTTAGAAGCAGTCTATAATAAACCGCAAGCATATTCTCCTGATCTGTTGTGAACATACGCTTATATACTATATTAGGAAGGTGTTTAAAAACTGATTCACCAAAAGCCTTTACATTTTTAACTATTTTAGCTAAGTATGCCCTCGATATATAATAAAGACAAGTGCAGTTTTGTTTATTGATTGATCTTTCTCCGAAACTTCACTGTTTCTTCAATTACCTTTAAATTATTTTTACGTGTTCAATAAACTCTATACATAGTACATACATCCATTGATGTCTGAAATCTGCAATTGCTGTAATTTTGTTTATTTTTTTATTATTATAATCTCCTTTTTTTATTATTCTAATCTCCTAGTTTTATTAATATAATCTCCTTTTTTGATTTGTATTACTCAAATTGTTACTCTAGCCGCGGGGGAGCCCTGGTGACCTGTAATACAGGTTTTTATACCTACATCAGGCACCAGTCTCTCACAAGTTAGGTACCAGTCTGGCAATTTTGTAATACTTAGCATTAAGTTTACCTATTGTGAAGAGAAAATAAATTCATTCATTCATTACCGATTCTTCTGTGCAATTTTCGTGTTTTTGGATCAGGCTTCGCTATAAGGGTCCAGCCCGCGCGATTGTTATACCCTTGTATGTCCAGATACGCGCGGCCCTGATTCGGCTGCTACTGCGCTCGCATGTAGTAACAAAAAACCCACATAGCTACTTAACTATAATAGCTAGAATAAAAAAGAGCTACTAAAAATTGATAGAAGAATACACATTAAACCTATGTAGGTTTTACGATCTAAAATAATAATTTAACATATTAAAAATTGGTGTGAACATAGAATTCGGAGAAAAATAAACGTATAAATTTTGTTAATTTACATCACTACCAAGAAATATTGTATTTTTTACAAATAATGCAATGTCACAAAAAACTAGACATATTTACCTGTCTTATGATACATAGATGTTTATGTTTAAATAAGACTAAGTAGTTAAATAAATCGAAAGAAAAAACACCTACTCCTCGTAATTTTACCGCGAGGTCTCGAACACTTTCGACTCGCTCGCGAAGGCAAAATATAAGCAAGATGGCCGCCTATCTAAGGTCTCATTCACACTTTGTAATTTAAGAAACTTTAAAAAAGGTAGTTATGAGTTTTATTAGATGAGGTTTTAAATAAAAAACCAATAATAAAATCAAGTTTATTGACATCATAAACATTTTTATTTGCACAAAACCATATTATTACCAACCATATAAACAAATTGTGCCAAGCAAAAACCATATACCGAAAAAATTTATGATTTTTATTAAATATGAGAATTAAATTATTGTCAATACATAACAAGGAAAATCAAGTGAGTTGAAATCGTAGAACACATCCTCCATATAACTTAAGTGAAGTTAAATAAAAAAGAGAATAAAAGTCGACAATCTTAAACAAAAATAACATTATTATAACACAAGAACAAAACCTATGAGATAAGAGCATGACGAAACACCAAGCGAAAATAAAACTCATAACCCAAACCAACCAAGACCCAGCCTGCAAAAAATAACAAGGCAAAAAATATTGCAAACATATTTTGCTGTTTGCACCGATCCTTATTTAGAACCATTGTGTTTACGTTCATGGATACCAAACTATCCACAAAAAAAGACCCGAGGAACACAATAACATTTTTAAGGAATCTTCAGTGAATACAGTTTAATTCTGTTTTAAAAGTGCATTATTATATATATTACGAACTATCACTCATTGCTTAAATATAATTATAATGAAAAATAAAGTAAACAAAATTAAAATTGGATTGACGACTTCACAATGGCCATTTTTTTTTAAACAGTAATAGTTTTTATTTAAAATATGATTCAATTTTACACTTAGAACTGTGATATGTATACGTAATTATAAAGCCCAAATCATCTAGTTTACTAGGTAAAGTAGACTCTGCGGAGGCTGGCCGCTAAGTGAGCGGCGAGCCGAAACTACTGCTATTTATACTACTTGCTGACGCAACCGCGCTCCAATTACGTAGCGAGCGATTACGTCATGCGATCAATCACCGCTTAACGTACGCCGATATTTGCTGTGAAATTAACAACAAACTACTGCGAAACGTCCGCCTACTCTACAACCATGCAACCAAACGCTGACCACCGCACCGTGAGGGTGACAAACGACCATGTTGCGAGGCTATATATCATCAAGGAGCAGGCTTTTATTTATTTATTTATTTATTTAAACTTAAGCTTAAACATATTTAAGAGAGGCGAGTTGGAAACATTTGTTTGTTCATTCAGCAGTGCAACTTTACCGTTATTATTTTTTAATATCTCTAACTGTTCCAGCACACACAGTCATAGCCCTTTATTAAAAGTATGTTCATACACACAACAATGTAAGTGGCTCTTTCAAAACCTGGCTCCTTCATGCCACTTCTCCCCAACACCCGCGTGCCTGGGCGGTTCTAACTACCCGAAACATCGAACGAAACGAGTTAGCAGTCAAAGCCGGGCCCGCCATCCATGTTCGGACGGGGGTTATATAACTAATCAGTGAAAAGCAAAAGTCATAACACCGTTACGAAAATAACGTTAGACAAATGTTAATGATTATCACCATCCCTCCTTTTTATAGCTGGCTCTTATGTTACGAATACGACGATGCTGTAAAAGCCAAAAGGCTAACGGCATTAACATCACAGAAACTAGATGATGTATTTAGTTAATGTGCAATGTAGGGCCATACAAGTGAAGGAAAACTGAATTAACTTGCATTTTAAACATATTTACAGATCAATGTACAACGATATTTACATACTCATTTGCGAATAAAACGCACACAGGTTCATCCATTTAATCCATTATCTGCATTTTATACTGCCATGCCATGCCATATTTAATTGACTGTTTATGATTTACTGAATGTTGTGTGACTGCTTATACTAATCCGTGAAGTGAATTCATTTTGCAAATGATCAATAAACTCAAATACGTGGCTATGATATTTTATATGATAATACTAGCTGTGCCCCACGACTTCACCCGCGTGGAATTTACTACGAATTAATGGATATCAATTTCTTTGCGCGGAACCCTAATTTTGTTCTTCAGTAATGTTACCATCGTATAAATATTGATAAATATTGACATTGATATTTATACAACACTAACGTCACTCAATTGTTTTACCTTCCCGGAACCCCTCCACTAACAATATAGAAAAGTGTTGTTTTTAGGCAATTTTTTAAAATTTTCTCTCCGTAAGAACCATCTTCGTACTTCAAGGACTATTATAAAAAAAATAATCAGCGAAATCGGTTCAGCTGCTCTCGAGATTTGCGCTTAGCAACACATTCAGCGATTCATTTTTATATTATAGATAATCTTATTGATTCCAGCAATGTGTGGAAGACTTTACAAATAGACGAAATTCTCGCGCTACACATCAGGTATTTCAACAAAATCAACGGCTCGGCATATTGCAATATATCAAAACTTCCTACACTTGTGTATTAACAAATTTGTGCAATTGTGAGTGAAGCAAACAACAGACGGCTGAAAAACCTTTAAAAAATATATTTTAACTGTTTTCCACTTAAAACTAGTAGTAGTAGTGTAGTACCAATTACAGCTTTTTGCACAGTCTCCCGTTCGAATAGCTGGGTGAGAACAAACTCTCTTACATCATCATCATCATGATTATATCTGAACAACCTGCATGCTTTGTATGTATACTCATGTTTCTACAAATAAATATCTTATCTTATCTTATCTTATCTACAATCCTTACAAGTCGACTGCTGAACATAGGCCTAACGAATGCCACAATGCACGGTCGTGAGCTACTTGCATCCATGGACTTCCTGCATACCTCTCTCTTGCAATAAAGGCTTATATAGTTAGCCTTTATTGCAAGAGATATGAGGCTGATGGGCTATTGAATCGATAAATTACACAATTTTATGTTAATGGTTTATGTTTCAGATAAATAAATTAATTAATTACCTATACGTTTATTTAGGTAATCTTGTTAACAACGTAATACTGAGACTTCCCATTGAGTAATCAGAGGATACCTTCTCGTGTTGGGAATGACCCGCTACTTCCCTTAAGGATTACAATAAAGTAAGATTACAAAAAGCTTAACCTCTAGAAAATTTGTAATTAGTATGTGTATATTAAGGGGTGTGTGAATGTGAGTGTAGGAGTGTTGTTGTATGTATGATGTATGATGTAGGGGTGTGTGTGTGTGTATGTGCTGGTGGATGAAGAAATTATAGGTAAGGAGACTAGTTGCCTTGCAAAATAAAATTTTACTGATCAAATATGAAAGACGAAATACTGTTAGTCTGATATTATAATCATAAAAAATCGTTATCCATTTCAAAAATAACTAAAAATGAAGATTTTATTACGTGGTAGAGCCATGCTGCAGCTATATTATGGTTGCAGCACGAACGGGTCAGCTCGACCGGGGAAGGACCACGCTCTCACAGAATACCAGCGTGAAACAGCAGCTTGACGCTGCTGTGTTTCGTTTGGTGAGTGTAGAGAACCGGAGACCCTTTTTACTGGAAACGAGGCATTCCATCTTAGTCCTCACGGATGACAACGCATCTGCATTTTGATTCTTAATCAAAGATAGATGTAGATGTCTATGGGCCACAGCAACCACTTACCATCAGGTGGACTGTGTGCTCGTTTGTCACCTTTATCCTATAAAAAAAAATTAAATAAATCCATACCCGTAATAAATTTAAAAATAATTGTAAATATGTTAGAAATTATTCTCTATCATAATGGCAACTGCATTATCGCAAACAGGTATCAAATCCATCACTAACAAGCTCAGCTATTGGTGGATAATTAATACTGAAATATTAACTGATATTCAACAATAACACTACCATTTTCCATGAAACAGTCAAACGGATACCAGACAAATTTGCAATTATTAAATAAAGCTCACGCCAGTGACATAATATTAGTAATTTACGCTTTAGTCGCACGAATGTAAATTTCATTTACGTATGTCGAATGTTAATTATTTACTAGAGATATTCTTATTTATTGTTCCTAAATATAAATTGTAAAGTTTGTGTTTATTTATGTTACCGTAACATTTGTGCCAAGAGTGAGCATGTAATACGGTAGGACTTGCTTGCGTATGCACAATAGTTGTAAAAATGAAGTAGATAGTGTAGTTTGAACGTTAGAGAAATATTTATTTATTTTCAACGTTATTAACATCCACAATTACTGTTTAAATGCCTCCATCAAATGTCCCAACGATTGCTTCGTTGATCTACTGGTCGTAAAAACGTTCGGTCGTGTCAAATTACCATAACATCGCACTATGAAATTGAGGAAATAGAGAGTGCACCTGTGTTTGCACATACTCGCGCACTATAATCCTGCCCTGCTCAAATGGTTGAGATGACGGAGATTCCGTTTAAACTGCCCACCTTGACCGAAATCTCAGTACGATAGAGAGTTTTGAAGTTATAAAATTGCAATAAAACATGAATACAATTATGAATATCTAACTTAATTACTCAGTAACTCTGTAATATGTGATTATTTAAGGAATTTTTCGTAAATTAATTCGGAGTTTTAAACAGTTTTGTGCGCCGACGTATCCCTTCATAGCCATTAAATACACTCAATTGTCTTATTATTTTCGTTTTTGTGGTTAACAGATGGATGGACGTATTACGTATTTCCAAAAGAATTGGGGAATTATACCTACAAAAAATGACAGTGCCCAGCCGCCACTATATTTTAATCTTTCACTAGCACGCAACTGAAAAAATTGCTGCTCTTTTTGCCAGATATATAAGAATGTTATAATTTTAATATTATTTGATGCCTATTTCGCATGAAAGTTTTTTTTTTTAAATTGAGACATAATATTCTTCGTCGCGATGTCTCACCGCCGCAACAAAGCCACACTCCCATAACGAGCATATTCCGGTTGACGATAGTCAAGCACTGGGTTAAAATAGTTTAAAAAAAGCCAAGTTCCGAATATCTATGATAAATTTTACTAGTCGGATAAAATATTTTGCTATATATTCATTTATACCATTTTTAAGATTTTGTATAAATATAGGATTATTTTTCGCAAAATAAAAGAAAAACTAAAGGAGCAGACATATTATATCAAAGAATTAAAGCTTCAATTTCAGAAAGTATGAAAATATTATAATTATTTATTAATTTTAGAGCAGGTTCGACCAAACCTTGACTTATTCACGATTAACTACACTTAGGATAAGCTTTTGCGCGATTTAAATTTCAATTAATGTCGCATATCATTTTCCGTGCAATATAACGCTTACAATAACTATACGTGAGGAGCAGAGCAAATGATGAACAAAATATGTAGAACCCGACAAATAAGTATTGTTCTATTATGGGCACATACCCCTATTATACAAGTATGCTGGACTGACTATATATACACTGTGACATAATGAGGTGAATTGATTTTCGCTATTTTAGCGATGATAGCAGAAGTGAGCGTTCGCGGTACTAAGAATAGAGACAAGACTGTGAGACAAAATACATCGATAAGAATTCTATAATCCTGCCTACCATTCTATTTATGTATCATTTTGATATAATGCTTTGCAACAAATAAATTAATGAAACAAGACAAGCTTTTTAAATCTAAATTATGCCTATTTACCAACAATATCTGTAGATACAATTATAATTTTACAAACTTTAAATTAAATTAAATAATACCATACCACAAATAATCGACGTCATAATCAACTTACTTCGGACATCGATTCACAAGTTTTATACTTTTTAGTCACAGTTTAGTATAAAGTCAGTTGAAAAACTAGATATTAATAAATATTTCATAATTATATGTTGTCTGCGACTTTCATTGTGTAAATAGATATAGGTCGAAAAAGCATCGATAACTGTTATCTTTAAGGAACTCCTATTCCTATTTCCTATTGAATTTTATTGTTTAACAAAAATGGTAATTTAAAGCGAAACATGTTAGTAGAGACATTTAATAAGTGACAGATTTTTAAGAGCCTATATTATCAAATAGTTTTTATTTTTAATATATTTGTAAATCTCCTTACTTGTGGAATGTTACAATATTTCTTTTCTAGTGATAGTGTGTGTGATTTGTACAATTGTACAAATCACACACACTATCATTAATATTACCTTAATAGACCCTTTTTACTGGCAAAAAGGCATTCCATCTTAGTCCTCACGGGTGGCAACGCATCTGCATCTTGAGTCTTTATTGAGGATAGATGTAGATGTCTATGGATCACAGTAACCACTTACCATCAGGTGGACTGTGTGCTCGTTTGTCACCCGATCCTATAAAAAAAAATATTAAAATACTTTTTATTATATTACTAACATGAAACATAACCGAATTACAAAACACACAGTCATCAATCAAAGTCAAGTTGTCTGCAAGATATTAAATTTTATTAGTTTTGTTCGTTTTTATTGTGTGTATTACTTCTTAATATAATTAGGTAGTTTGAAATATAAAATAAGTGAAGATAAACGCATAATGTATTAATATAATCATATATTTAACGAAATTGACACTGACGCTAATAACAGCGAAGAACAAAAAACGCCATTAAAATATTCTTGGAATAACTTTGTTATTCCTTGAGAAAGGGTGGTTAAAAAAAAGATTCCCGAATAGGCTCGCTATTTTTAGAATTGCAAATGGTAAAATGGAAAATTGATTTAATGTCAAATAAATTCTAAGAATAAAATTTAGTGTCGTTAGTCGAATCCACCCTTAATTATTTAATGTCTGTAAACACTTATTCAGTTAAAGGTTTAGTATCAAGTTGCCTTAAAAGGAGTGTGGGGTGGGGGGGGGGGGTAGATTCGCCCTCCACCTTTTGCCCCCGCCTGAGGTGCTAATTATATTTTATATTAAATGTTAACGATTAAAAAATATATTTAAATCCTCCCTCCACCGACAAAAATACCAAAGCGTAGTCAACGGAGCCCTGCTAAACGGGGCATGGCTCTACCACGTAAAAAATTCTCTGGGTTATTGTAATTACATTTTTTTCTTAAAACGTTTCACGGCTCTCCATTGTGAATCAATGCTTTGTATGTGAGTCCCATCTGGAGCGACAAATGGATTGTCAGGGTCCGAAAGGTTGTCTTTTTGGTGGGTGTACCCATGTTCCGCTAGGCAGTCATATGCTCTCTAATAATCTGTGTGAATTATGGTGCCCGTTTCTATATGTTTTTGCATTAAGGGCACAAAAACCTCAGCAGAACGTACATTGTCAGGGCACACCTCTAGACGCAGATCTTCAAAACCATCTTCAATCATACCAAGGTCCCATTGGCCCTCAATATAGCGGCCTACAACAAACACAATTTGATTAATTACAATAACAAATTAGTAGTTTATGAGAACAAGAAGAACTAAAGTACTATACCAAACATACCTTTGTTATATTTCCGTTTTCCAAATTTCGACTCATTTATTTGCAGGACTTTTCCCGGGCCTCCAATTTTTCCAATGTACTTTGTTTTGTCTAAGTGATACATAATCACTGATCGCGACTGTAGCTGAATCAATCGCAAATCGTGGCTCTGATTAGTCGCATAGGTGTGCGGTACGTGCGACATGTTTTAAAAGTGTGCATCATGCCATTGGCTTCAGCAAATGCAACACATTTTTCGTTGGTACCAAGTTGTTTTATCACTTTTGCCAAACTCCAAATTTTAATAATCTACTCCGAATGTAATTGTCGATCGACAAAGGGCCCGTCATCCATGAAGAAATCGTAGCCAGGAACCGTTAATTCAGTCGCAGCTCCAACAAACCCTGAGCTGGCCCGCATTCCGAATCCCAGTCAATTGCCACCATTGCTTGTCAATAATTATAATCAATGTATATTGAGAAAGCCTAGGTCGTCCAGAGAAGCATTCTAATCGGTGTCCAAAGACGTAGTGAAGTCGTCGGAAAACAGGAGGCAGATAATAAGGATAAGGAGCCTATTCACGTAAACTTGGAAGCAACGAAAGAACGCTTATGACGCGAAGTCGAGTATATCTGTCACTGTCAGTGTCACCAAAATGGCGGCCTAGCAATTCATTTTATTTGACAGATGGAACTTAAAAACGTAAGAATTTAGTGTAATGTAAGTTCCGTTTCAGGTATTAATAAGAGATTTACGAATATTTTTAGGAAATGTTTTTAAATATTTCGATGCAACTCCGGCAGTTAAAATTGGGGGTGCTTGAGATAAGCCCCCTTGACCCACCCACAGTGACAGAGTCCTCAAATTCAGGCGTCTTGATGCTAAGCCCAACGCCTTATTAAAAACAATAATTTTTGACCCTATTAAGTGAAATTAGTAATGTCACAATCTTAATGTAATAAATAAAATGTCATCTAAATAGTCCCCTATTTCTACAACCACAAGGTTGATATTTTTTTCAAATTTAAACGGAGCCACCGTTGAAGCTTAATTTATATAACAAAAAAGGAATCATTAAAATCTATATATAATGGAGAGCACAGAGTTTCCTTTTCTTTCGTTCGTCTTTGTATTCCTATTACTTATAGCGTTTGTGCTTGTATTTCAAAGAAATAATATTATCCTCTAAATCCGATTACACTAAAGTGAAACGTGTAGTCAAAGATGTTTTATAGGTCTAAATCATCTTTGCGTGTAGTGCTAAAATGGAAGAAGGTTTTGTAAAAGAACAGTCGGACAATCTGCCAAGAGTGGATAGTTTGACGGTGGCACAATATTTCATGAAGAATCAGAATTTAACGGCTGCTGAAATTCGTGGAATAAAGATGAAAAGGAACGTACCTAAGTTCTAAGTAAGCATTAGGTTTAAGTTTGAACAAATACCTATGTAGGTATTTGTACAAATAAAACCTAACTGAAAGTTTGTGTGTTTCATTTAATACTTACCTAATATGGGTGGCGATAAAAAATACTATGTACCTACTCGTAATCCACATCTCGAGGTTGTCGATGATTATTTTATGTGTTTTATTAGTTTCAACATACAGAAAATGTCAATATTTAGCCATATACCATATAACAGATGTGGGTAAATCCTACTGCCTAGGTATTTACGTAGTTATCAGTTTTCTAGCTAGGCAAATAGGTACCTATTGTTCTATTGTTATACTAAAACAGATACTTACCTATTTTTGATTAATTTTATCCAATGCTTGCTTTTACAGATTTTTAAATTAAAACTTTTAGAAAATCAGTGCTGATTAACTTGTGGGTCGCAAATTTTTGCTTACCATTATTATTGGTTATTTATTAATGCCCGACGCAAAAAGAGGGGTGTTATAAGTTTGTGTGTCTATGTGTGTCTGTCTGTGTGTCTATATGTCGGTCTGTGTATCGGTATGTCTGTCTGTGGTACTATAGCTCATAAATGGGTGAATCGTGTTGTTCTTTTATATTGTGTTCAATGTTGTTTTTCAACAGTGGTTCATAGACATGTTTTATCATCATCATCATTCATCATTACAGCCCTTCACAAGTCCACTGCTGAACATAGGCCTCCCCCAAGGAATGTCACAAAGTACGGTCCTGAGCAACCTGCATCCATCGACTTCCTGCATATCTTACCAGGTCGTCGTAGTGGGGGGCGGGAGGGGACGCCTTACACTTCGCCTGCCGGTACGAAGCTGCCACTCGAGAACCTTTGGCCAGCCCATTGCCACTTCAGCTTACTAATCCGTTGGGCTATGTCGATCACTCTGGTTCTACTGCGGATATCCTCATTTCTGAGTTTATCACGCAGAGCAACTCCGAGCATAGCCCTCTCCATAGCTCGCTGAGCGGTCTTGAGCTTCCTCATCCGGCCAGCAGTGAAGGACCACGTCTCAGTTCCGTATGTCATTACTGGCAACACGCACTGGTTGTACAGTCTCGTTTTCAAGTTTTGAGGTATACCTGACGAGAAGGGTAGTATATTAAAAACGTACGTTTCGAAAACCTAAATAAAAACGGTGTTTAATGTATGTACGTTGCTATCGTTAAAAAAACAACATAAACTAAGAATAAATGCGGGCTGCGAGTTTCATACTTCTGACATCGGACCGTGAGTTTGATATTGTAATAGGAAGAAAATATATATTTATGTATATTTTGTATATTTTGCCATATGTTTATTTTGCGGCCCGGCAATACATGTCTATTAAAACAGGTTGAGGAGCACTGCACTGCGCTGCTACTAGGTGCTAGGTAGTTGGCAACTTTGGCAAGATAGCTACCTATCTAAACAATCAAAGTAAAGAGTTTCTACGTGATAGAGCCATGCTGCAGCTATATTATGGTTGTAGAACGATTGGGCCAGCTCGACCGGGGAAGGACCACGCTCTCACAGAATACCAGCGTAAAATAGTAGCTTAACGTTTCTGTGTTTCGATTGGTGAGTGTAGAGAACCGGCGACCCTTTTTACTGGAAACGAGGCATTCCATCTTAGTCCTCGTGGGTGACAACGCATCTGCATTTTGATTCTTAATCGAAAATAGATGTACCATCAGGTGGACTGTGTGCTCGTTTGTCACCCTTATCATATAAAAAAAGTAGGCATGTTTAGTAGGTCAATGATAAGCTTATTACTTACAAAAAATACATCGAAATGGTCTTCACAGCAGTGCGCTTTAGCTATAGGGCCTATTGAATAGACTCCCTCATTTTTGGGTCCTCAGGTACATAAAGAAAGAGTTTATCAGGTGTTTTAACAAAATAACACGAGAAAAACTGTGTTTTTACTTTTTTCATATCTTAAAAATTGGCTGAGACATTAACGATGAATAAAAAATAAATGCGGGCCGTGAGTTTGATACTTCGGACATCGGACCGTGAGTATATTGTAGTAGGAAGAAAATGTATATTTATATATATTTTGTATATTTTTCCATATGTTTAAAAGAGTTTATCAGGTCTTTTAACTGTTGAATTGAAGCACTGAGGCAAAATACAGAATACTTTTTTCGATTTTTACTACAGAGAACTTTAAAATTCTGATTTTTACTTCGCAGCGGCACAGCATGCAGACGAGAGCGCGATTGTTGAATGAGCGGGGGTGTGACGTCATCGCATAGTGAGCGCCCGCCCGCGTTTTTAAAAATCTTCGTTGGGTAACACGCACTTTGATCGTTAATATCTCAGCCAATTTTTAAGATATGAAAAAAGTAAAAACATAGTTTTTCTCGTACTATTTTGTAGACTTATTTAGCATGTAAAGTAAAAAAACGTTTGTCAGACCCATTATTGGCAAATGTATCGTGTAACACACATACAAAGTACATTTGATTTGAGTATTTCCTCCTTTTTGAAGTCGGCTAATATATTTTATTAGCCGAGTTACTCAGCAATCCTTTGTACAACAACAAACATGATAGCAACAAAACTGCCTACAAACGTTTATTACAACCACTAAATTCCCCTTGAAAAGCGAACCCGGTAAGGCCATATAAGTTACAGCTTATATGAGTACCAGTGCTGGGCACAGGTCTCCCCTCATTTCTGAGTGGATTTAAGGGCAAGGAAATGTCCGCCGCGCTGCCCCAATGCGTGTTGGCGAACTTCACATGTCTTTGAAATGTTTTTTTTTTCAAAGACATGCGAAGTCAGGAGTGTGTTTCTTTTTTTAAGTAATGATTTACCACGTGCTCGGCGATGAAGGAAAACATCGCGAGGAAACCTGCATGTCTGGGAAAGCCTATATAAGAAAAGATATTAAAAGGCGTGTGGATTAATATTTTAAAGTTAAAGTTACAGCATACGTACGTCCCACTGCTGTGCACAGGCCTCCTCTTATTCCTAACAGGGTTTTAGGGCAAGGATATGCCCGCCATGCGTGTTGGTGAATTTCACATGTCTTCGAAATATTGTTTTTCTTATTTTTCAGACATGCAGGTTTCCTCATGATGTCTTCTTTCATTGCTGTTAAATCATCACTTAAAATTGCTATGCTAATAGGTTAAGCTCTTTATGCTATTTATAACCTTCCGAGATACATTAACACAAACACAATAGCGATGATTGTTACTTTTAAAATGCAATATTCAATATTTGTTCCAATACAATGTCTTTAAAGGACTTCTTCACGAGAAAAGGTAAAAGAGAAACTATTATTTCCTGTCAAGATGCCATTTTATTTTGTAGAAAGGATTCGGTACCTGGGCAGCTGAGCAAGACATTTGTAAATATGAGTCTTACTGGATTGGCGGTAACTTTATTGATTTTAACTTTCAACACTTGATTTGTTTACTTATTTATCTACATATTTATTAATTCTTGGACGTTTTTAACACAGATTTATTAACCTGGCGAATAAATAATATATAGAATATTTTTTTACGTGGTAGAGCCATGCTGCAGCTATATTGTTGTAGCACGAATGGGTCGGCTCAACCGGGGAAGGTCCACGCTCTCAGAATACCAGCGTAAAATGGCAGCTTGACACTGATGTGTTTCGTATGGTGAGTGCAGAGAACCGGAGACCCATTTTAATGAAAAAGAGGCATTCCATGTTAGTCCTCACGACGCATCTGCATTTTGATTCTTTATTGAGGATAAATGTAGATGTCTATGGGTCACAGCAAGCATTTACCATCAGGTGAACTGTGTGCTCGTTTGTCACCCCATCCTATAAAAAAATATAGATGACTGTTAATGAGACACTAATACTAAACCGAGCGATGATTTAACATATATATACTCTACTACTACATATACTCGTATTTGCGAAAAATTTACTTAACTGGCGATAATTATGAATGACTAAAAATACGTAAAATGAGCTACTAAGAGTGGGTAACAGTTATTCTAAGCCAGCAAATAAAATTTCAAGTGTCGGAATTAAATACTAAATTGGGCGAAAAAAATACTGAGTGGGTGACAGTAGGTTAAAGGTGCGGCTGACTGAAAGAATTCATATTATTCAATTAACTTTGCTTATCATTTTAAGTTAAATTGATATCCGCAAAGTAACGCCTGATTCTACATGCTAGAAATGCTAATAAAATTATTAGTGTGTTCGATACTCGAACGATTATTAACTACTTTATTGGTCTAGTGGTCGTACACGTAAATGCTGATAATGAAGTCCCGGATTCCGATCCTGGGACATCAGAAGTCAGAAAGTTAGCCGTGTTTCACCCCCGTGCCTTGGAAAGCGCGTAACACCGTTGTTACTGTGCCTGATCTGGTCGTGTTAGATTTTCGTCCCATCAGACTATGAAAGTGAGGAAATAGAAAGTGCAACTGTGAATCAACGAACCAATTAAATCAATCGTTGATCTCCATTCAACGTATTAGCGTTAATCGTCTATGAATCGACGAGTTGAATTCGTCCACGACGTTTATGAACTTTGCTCAATGTTAACGTTACTCTAACCGAAAAACCGTCAATGAATATTCGCTAATATAATCGTGTCCTGCGCAGATGGATAGTGTCTGTTGAATATGGCACCCAAGACCAATATTCGGTCTGGAGGACATTATTCTCGATAAACACAATGAATACGCTTAATATAATATATACAACAGTAAAATAATGAAGACTCGAACCTATACCAGCTCAATTAACAGATCAAGCTACTGCTGCTTTTTATCTATTATCTATGTTAAAATAAAGAGAAAAAATGTTTTTAAAATTAAAATTTCACCTTACAATTTCGAACGATCCGCTTCTGTGGATAATGACATAGTAACTATGCAATATATCTTCCCGGCTTGTCGGTTCCCTCGCTTGATTCTTACAACCTTCATTAGAAATGCAAAAGCTTTTTAGTCATTAACATGTTTCACCTGGTGCTGGTACGACAAACTTAAAACAAAAGAACTACTTTACAGAAGCACCTTACTGAATAATAATAAATATTATTTATACAAAACATCTTCCTGTTTATAAATCCATTTTATCCAATCAATATATATATATATATATATATATATATATATATTGATTATATCCTCGGTGTTGCATTTCCGAAGTACCTGTGGCTGTATAATGAATTTCTTAGTGCCAACACTCACAGCAACACAACAGTGTTAATTTATTTATAAAATGTTTCTACTATCTTATCTTCCTATATTTAAATCGTTAGACGTGGTAATTTAGTGTTCACGCACCTTCTGAACGACTTGACCGATTGAGTCAATATTTACTCAATTTATTTGTTTTATAAAGATAACATAGGTGGCGTGGTGTAGTTAGCAAATTATATTTTGTTTCCTGAAAAAAAAATCAGGTTTTGTGTTTATCTTTTATTTTTATAGGATAGGGTGGACAAGCGAGCACACAGCCCACCTGATGGTAAGTAGTTGCTGTGGTCCAAAGACATCTACATCTATTTTGTCCTCGTCTGCGAATCAGAATGCAGATGCGTTGTCACCCGTGAGGACTAAGATGGAATGCCTCTTTTCCAGTAAAAAGGGTCTCCAGTTCTCTACACTCACCATATGAAACACAGCAGTGTTAAGCTGCTATTTTACGGTGGTATTATGTGAGAGCATAGTCCTTCCCCGGTCGAGCCGACCCATTCATGCTACAACTTACTACTAATATAGCTGCAGCATGGCTCTACCACGTACAGAAAAGTATTTTCTGCAATAAGTCAACAAATAAAATAAAGTTGTTATAAATTAATTTGATTAATTCCGCGGAAAGAAAGAAAATTATGAGTTCAGTTTGAAGGAGACCTTTCACCCTCCCTCAATCTCGTGCACTATAATCTTCACCACCAATCCCAGCAACATCACCACCCCCAGCACCACCACTCCCAAACCCACTACACTAGGAACGGCAAACAACTCTCGATAATACGACACGTGTTTCGCCTCTACACGATACATCTTCAGGTGAAGAAGACATTGCGGAGACTGGTCGCTAAGTCTTAGTACACGCAATTGAAGAAGAGTGGGATCTCCTCTTCAAACTGAGCAGGACACATAAGTTTGTTTCTTTACGCGGAATTAAGCATATTAAGTATAACAACTTCATTATAATGAATTTCCGCAAGATAACGCCTGATTCTATTAATAATCTAACAAAGAAAATCACAATATCTGAATTTTTATTAATAAATATATTTTTAAATCATTTATAAATATTATAATATCACTAAAAAGTCCGGAGTGAATTTGGATTGATGCTCGTCTCGTCACCTACCATAAAGGGTCTGCCAACTAGTATTGGATATTATTTAAATTTCTATAAATACGGAATTGTGTTTGTTCATGTGTCCTTCTATCACGCTGCAACGAAGCAACGGATCGACATGATTTTTTCGCAAAGAGATAATTTATTTGCCGGGGGTGGGATAGGAAAACTACGTTGTTATAGTAATGGAATGGAGCGTAATTCTGTGGCTGAACGGTTTTTAATGAAATGTAGTATAAAGACGTTTAGATCTCTAAATAACACAGGATATTTTTAATCCGAATAAAAACGCACAGAACCATTGGATTTAAATTTAGCCAAATTTGGCTAAATTTAAATTTCGCACGTATAGTATGCGGTGAAGCGGTGAAATTACCAAGCACAAAATTGACTCATTTCGGCGTGCCCACATTGCAGCGAATAGGACAATTATTGTGAAGCGATGTTGAGAGGGAGCTCAGGTACAACGACAAGTATTCGAAAATCCACGTGATTGATTTGATCGTTTGACTACAGTAAATAATTAGTGGAGATGAGCTCTTTTTTCTAGACGCACAAGGGGATGCGGGTAAAAATTTGTGCTGAACTAAATCACAAGTAATCACAAGTAATCACAAGTATCGCAATTATAGTCTGTAACTTCGTGAGGGAGCCGTGGTAACTTATAGGTTTAACTGCTTACTGTAAAGATCACAGTACGCAAACTGCAGCACAGATTCGAACCCTGGCGATAAAAAATAAATTGTGGCAGAGAAGGACAACATTGTTGGGAAACCTGCATGTTCGAGATATAAAAAATTAATTATAAGTATTTGGAAGACATATGAAGTCACATATTTCAGACCCTGGCATTCTTTTGACGATATCGGTTTCTTGATAGCGTTGTCAGGTCCTATGGACTATCGAACGACTCACATTTATCCCCTGAACCACGAAGCATTTGCTGCAAACCTCTTAAAGCAGCGCAATGATTTTACTGAATTTATCACTTTATCTACCATTTTCAATAACGCTAAACAGCAATAACATTACTTTAAAATGTCAAGGAAATGAGATAATTCAATAAAAATTCACTAAAAGTTATTTAAGTTCGATATTAACAATTGGTAGTTTGCGCCACTAATTGTACTTAGTAAAAAATTGCTTTCTTTAAAAACCATCCTAGGAAAAATTTCATTTGTAACGTACTTTTTAAAACAAATTATTAAAAACTTTTTCGTATTGAATTCTTTTCAGGCAGAAAATATCAATACCGTTGTGTTTTTTGTAAATAAAAGTAATTACATAAATTAACAAAAATTCCATATCACGTGTTAAAGACGAGTATGTTTACCTGGAACAAATAGTCCGACTAGGTAAATCAAACTTCGACCGAGAAGACAATCTTTTTTACGGACGACTTTAATTCGGCTAGGCAGCGTTCGGGAGAACACATTTTCTCGTTAGGCATACCTCACAACTCGATAACAAGGTTGTACAACCAGTGCATGTTGCCAGTGATGACATGGATATGAGACATGGTCCTTCATTGCTGGCCGTATGAGGAATCTCAAGGTCGCTCAGCAAGCTATGGGAGGGCTATACTCGGGGGTCCTCCGCGTGCTAAACTTATAAATAAAAAAAAAGTCAAAATGATAATATATGGAAAGCAAAAATGTGAATGAATAGTAAAATTTCTTAGGATTTTCTCAAAGAAGTTTATTTTATTCTGGAAAAGGAGGCAAAAGTTGTGTTGACTATTCTTTTTAAGCAAAGAAATGTTTCAAAGGAAATTATTCAAATTTATTCAAGTAAATTTCTAATTCTGGTTTACAAAAACCACATTTCTTTTTAGAGGTTGTAAATTCAGGATAGCAAAAATTTTTAGCAAGATTAATTTAATATTTTATACTATGTAGTGGCAGTGTATGAATTACCACTACCCCATACCGTCGCATGGGTGTCGTAAGAGGCTACAAAGTGAAACAAATTAGGAGATGGTCAGCTGCATCATCCTAATAACGACTAAAAATAAATGTGGTGGCTCTGTCGTGACGCGGCAAGTGAAACGGACAGAATCCTAAATCGAGCTATCAAAGTTCCGAAGTACTGCGGTATATATAGAATAGCTCTGAACTACCACACGTTGTGTTTGTCACTCCTGAGGTTGAACACCTTGCCTGACGGGATGTCTCCCATTTTTCCTTCTAGAGCTAAATTTGTGGCCCCGATGTGACCTGAACACCGCACCAAACAACCTTTGGAAATCAAACCTTCGGGATTTTCCTCAAGAACCCCTACCATTCACTCTCCGGAATCGTTTTCAGGAGTCTTCATCTTCTGATGGCATATTATTGTTAATAATAATTAATTAGACGGCTCCGTGGCGCAGTAACTTAGCAACGAGTTGTTGCGCTGGGGGCCGCGGGTTCAAATCCCGCACGGAACAAGTATTTGTATGGCCTACAAATAATTGTTCCGGGTCTGGATGTTTCTCCTTGTGCAATTTGTGTTTCTAAACAGCCTCCACGATACATTAGAAAATTCTAGTGTGGGGGTAACGTTTAAAAAAGAAAAATTTAAAATTAAATTTCTATATAAAGTCGTCTAAAATATCATACATGTAATATTTTGAACAATTAAAATGCACTAATAAGCATAAAGTTAAATTATACTCTCTCCTTGTCCGAGACGTTCTTTACAATATGTTAGTTATCCAATCTCCTAAAAAAATTATGGAACGGCAAATACTTATGCACACCACTATATTCACCCGTCCGTCAAATGCAATATCATTACTTTTTTTTTGTGCCAGTCGTCACGGTGTGTTTTTATAAATTTTGTTATAAAAATCAAATATGTTTAGTGTAATATTAAATGTTTTGTATCCAAAACCTACCACAACTGTATTTATTACATGCCTGCTTGGTAATATTTGGTTTTTATAAATTTTGTTATAAAAATCAAATATGTTTAGTGTAATATTAAATTTTTTGTATCTAAAACCTACCACAACTGTATTTATTACATGCCTGCTTAGTAATATTTGGTAATAATTTGGAAAAAGAATATATTCAAATGGAGCAAACCGATTATAGGTAAACAACAATCATCATGTTTCGGAGGTACGTATAAAAATCTACAAAGTTATTATTAATAAAATCAGATTCACTGTGTATCGAAATATTTAATAACAAGTTTAATAAATTATCAATGGAAATCCACTATTAAGCTTTAATAACATAACCTAATCACTCGTATAATATGAAATAATAAATAGGTATCTCCAACCAATAAATGTAGGTTGAGATATATATAGGAACACATTGATAAATTGAAGTGATATAATTATTATGTTTTTCTTACTTCGTGTTCAATTCGTCTTTTGAGCAATTAGTTGGGCAGTTACCATTTATCATAGTCATTGAGGAAAATAGTTTCCACCTTAGACATGCAGGTTTTTAATTATTATTTCTCTATAGTACCAATTTTGCAGTAAGTGTAATGTAATTCTTTACTGGGTTTTGGTGTTTTTTTACTTAGTTTTTTTTTTAAGTAAGAGAACCACTTTCGGTCTGTCGCATCCGAAGCTGGAAGCTTCAGGAAGCGGATACTAGGGACAAATATCATGCGAGGGTAACCAAAAAGCTTGACACCATCGATGGCAGAAAAGAATGTGTGGAAAGAACATGGCAGAACCTTTGGGATGGAATGGTAAGTGCAGCGGAAGAAGTGTGTGGAACGATAAAAAGAGGTAGTAGTAAAAGAAGAGATGCATGGTGGAATGATGAAGTGAAAGAAGCTGTAAATAAGAAGAAGAAAGCATGTTTAGACTACTTGGCCTCTAGTAATGATAAGGATATGAGAGAGAAGATAAAAGAAAGATATAAGCTGCAGAAAGTACACACGAAAGCATTGATTGAGGAAGTGCGTGAAAGGTGTAGAATGGAAGCGGACGAAAGGTTGTTGCACAACTTTAAGGAGAACTCCAAACTCTTTTCGAAAGAGGTTGGAAGGACCCGAAGTCGTGCGACGGCCTTACGAATGAACAAAGTGGTTTTGAGAACCAATGACGTCTCAGAAAAATCAGACGTCATACTGCGATGGAGCGAATTTTATAAAGAAATGTATGCGTGTGATGATCTTAGTGAGGGATCCGGGGGTGACGCCGTGACTGGTACGCCAGACCCGGACCTCAATGACACTGAGGTCATCAATATGAAAGAGATTGAAAGTGCGATTCGAAGTTTGAAATGTGGTAAGGCTGCAGGGCTAGACAGAGTTACTGCTGAATGATCGATTGATAAGGGCTGTGCAGTCACTTTACTGTGACTGTCACCCATGTTTAGCGTCCAAACGGGCGTAAAACAGGGTTATGTCATGTCTTCCTGGCTGTTCATACTGTATCTCGACAGCTGTTTACAGAAGCTGAAAGATAGCTGTTTGGATGTAAAATTGGGTGACATTAAAGTAAATTGTCTGCCGTATGCTGATGATGCAGTGCTCATTGCACCATCAGAGGCAGAACTGCAGGCATTAGTCACGTGTATGAAAAAGGAATGTCAAATTAAAGGTCTCCGTTTGAATACTAATAAAACTAAGATTCTGGTATTTGAAAGGGACGAAGAGAGAACGAAGTGTGAAATATGGGTAAATCAGGAATGTCGAGAACAGGTAAATGAAATTGTATACTTGGGGAGTGCTTTTAGCAGGGATGGAATATGTGATTTAGATGTGGACAGGCGTGTCGCTGCCGGGAACAAAGTCAATGATGCCCTGACTGCGTTAGTCAAAAGGCAAGGCGTAGTGAAGAGTGCACGCCTTGCAATACATAACGCAGTGTTGGTACCGTCTTTGTTATATGGCAGCAAAACCTGGGTATACCAGAAGAAGCATAAAAGCAAGTTGAATGCAGTGGAGATGCGATCTCTTCGTAAAATGTGCGGCATTACCATGGCCGACCGAAAGCGAAACGAAGTGATTTGCAATATGGCAGGTTTGAAAGATGACCTTATCACAAAAATTGATAAGGGCGTGCTTCGATGGTTTGGGCATGTTTAGCGAATGAGTGAAGACCGAATGGTGAAGAAAATATATAGCGCAAAAGTTAATATTAAAAGGTGTCGAGGTAGACCGAGACTAACTTTCGAAGACCATGTGAGCAAATTGCTCGAAGAGGGGAGGGTCCAGGGTACTCGGATATCTAGACGTGCATATGTATGAAGAAGATAATGAATCTGAAAGAAGCGAAAGAGGTATGTAAGGATCGTGAAACTTGGCAATCTGTTCTCTCTGGCTACCCCGTCAGGGATTGTGCATGAAGATAAGTAAGTAAGTAAGTAAGTAAGGTGTTTTTATTAACATAGACTTAATATAATAAGTTAGTTTTAGATTATTAACATCAAAATATTGCAATAAATATTTAATTTTGCAAAATAGTAACAAGCTTAGCTGTGATGAGTCACAGGTCACAAAATTTATTAAATATTGTCCTTCACAAATATTAAATTTATTCCAAGTGGAGTTCAGTGGTATAGTTAAGATATAAGGTAGAATTTCACTTCAACAATGATTGCATGGGAAAACATAAATTAGAGAAGCTTAAGCCTTTCCTGTGAATATTTAATAGAAAGCATAACACAAGATATGGATAAATTTAACATTAACTCACAAAAACCCATTTAGAAAAGCATTTCTCAAGTTATAAGATGTTAAATTAAAATTTACTTAAATTAAACTGGAACAGATATCCCAGATTATTGTGTTTTTTCGCAATGATAGTTCTTCTACGGGCCACATGTATAAGGACATGTTATAAAATAAAGATAATTTATATTTAAGTTATTAAATCAAATGTGTAAGTACATATTATAATACCATCAATTTTTTTATAAAATAAGGAAATAAAATTTTATATTCTATCATTCATTGATAATTTTCAACCCTGTCTTCAAACATCTACTTATTGTAAATAACGTCTCGGACAAGGAGAGAATATAATTAAATGGTTAAACGAACTTACCTTAAGTGAAGTTCAACCATAATTATACGAAGCTCCTTGTCCGAGACGGTACTCCCAACTCCTTGCTTTAAACATAATGACATTGCATTTGACGGACGGGTGAATATAGTGATGTGCATAATTATCCGCCGTTCCAAATTTTTTTTAGAATCTTGGATAACTGTGATGAACTGGTATAAAATACCGTGTACTACATATTGTAAAGAATGTCTCGGACAAGGAGCTTCATTTAACTATTGTTGAACTTCACTTAAGGTGTATTTACGTGGTAGAGCCATGCTGCAGCTATATTAATATTATAGTTGTAGCACGAATGGGTCGGCTCGACCGGGGAAGGACCACGCTCTCACAGAAAACCAGCGTAAAATAGCAGCTTAACGCTGCTGTGTTTCGTATGGTGAGTGTAGAGAACCGGAGACCCATTTTACTGGCAAAGAGGCATTCCATCTTAGTCCTCACGGGTGACAACGCATCTGCATCTTGAGTATTTATGAGGATAGATGTAGATATTTATGGGTCACAGTAACCACTTACCATCAGGTGGACTGTATGCTCGTTTGTCAGCCTATCCTATATAAAAAAGGTAAGTTCGTTTAACCATTTAAATATACTCATTTCAAACATTAAGTACCATAGTAAAGTAAAGGCTTAATATTTTCCTTAAATAATTCATTATATTTACAAAATCTGAAATATTCAAAAGGTATTAAATATAAATCAATTATAAATCAAAATATTAGAATAATTTATATTTATTGTTTTAATATAAATCAATTATATTACAACAATAAATATAAACTATTCTAAGTTATATATATATATATATATATATATATATATATATATATATATATATATATATATATATATATATACAAGTTGTTCCAAAAGTCGATGTCAAGCCGGAATCGGGTGATATATTGTCATAATAGTTAACAGAAAAATATTCAAAAAAATCTTTGCTATGTATTTTAAAAATAAAAATAAAAGTTATTTTTTTTTATTTGTAGCAATAGTAGATTAAAGACCGTCACAGGCTGTCGATTTTCTCGATTTTTTTTATAAAAGCCTGTAATTTTTAAAGTACATAGCAAAGATTTTTTGAATATTTTTCTGTTAACTATTATGACTTGACCTATCACCCGATTCCAGCTTGACGTCGACTTCCGGGACAACCTGTAGAGCGTGTACGGGCATGCTAGATCATGTTCATGTAATTGTTGAATCCTATTTTGTTAATATATCAAAAACTGCTGCTCCCAACTTAAAAATAATAACTTTATGTGTAATGATTCAATGTATATAACTTCCATACTAAATTGGAACCAACTCCAAGGGGTTTTATTTTTCTCATACATTTGTTTCTTATTCTGTATAGCGTTTACACGCATTAACATGCACCAATGGCCCAAGCCCTCTTTTACTGGTTCGCCAGTCATTTTGCTATGGACTACGATCCAGTTCCCAACTTTTCGTCCCTCTTCGGGGGTAGCGCGTTGTTTGGTTTGTGCTCACCGCACATGGCGTCGGTCCATGTAAGGCCGTGAGCCTCCTCTACTTTTTTTTAATGTTTGAGAATGAAGCACTTGTATCGAATAGTTATATATATTGTTATCCTTTTCCAAGTGGGAAGGGATTACTTAATAAGGAATTGACTGATGTACTTCTTATACAAGTGGAACAGGGACGATTTTATGTCTTTAACCTTTTTGAGTATTGATTTATTGAGAACGGAGGTTTCTTTAGCTTAAAATAATTATACGAGTAAAGCACTACCAACGGCTTTCGATTGTTCTAGTGAATATTTATTCTTTCAAGAGACACCTAAAAGAACTAAGTTACGTTTAGTAACTTAGTTATACACAATGTAGATAAGGGTAATCTCGACTGAACGCAGATCTATAAGGCAGATTTCTGGCCCTTGAAACTGGCACAGGAAACGCACTGAATCCTAATTCGCGCTATAAACATTCCAAAGTACTGCGCTAAATACATATAAAATAGCTCTATACTACCACACGGACCGTTGACCGCTCCCCGGGCTGAATACCTTACCGGGCGGGAGATCTCCCCTTTTGCTTCCACGGCTAATTATAAAACTGCGATTGCCAACCCGCTTGCCAAGCATGGCAATGATGGCAAATATTCCCTCTATGAGGCAATCTCTCGGACAAGTTATACAGCAGTAGACTTTAGTGGGCTGTAACGATGTAGCGGTAATTATTATTTTTTTCATTTAAATACCATCATCGGCTGTCATAATTTAAGAGCTTTTGAAAAGAATATATATATATATATATATATATATATATATATATATATATATATAAATATATAAGCCCTTAAATTATGACAGACGGGCAGAACGACGCTATAAAGGTTTCTTGTCCTTGATAGGAGAACAACTTAAAATGAGGTTTATTTTCTTACAATATATTACAATATTAAAATACATTTTATGTACTCGTACTCGAACTAGAGTCATTAAAAGAATAAAGTGAAATGAAAAACCATTTGTTGAAAAAGGTCTGTTCTCAAATATTTTACTTTCATTTCAGTACCATTACGTTAGAAGTTTTCATTTATGTTTTCATGATATAAAATGAGCGAAAATTGTGTTGACTTTGTATCAAATTTTAAATAAATAATATAAGTATATAATGTTGGTTTGGCAAGAAGTTAATGAACACTTTGAATTTTAAAATTTTATTTATATTAATTTGATCGTTTAAAACTTTCATTCTAAAATTAAGTTTCAATAACATACATTACTCTGTATACATGGTACATATACATGGTGGTTTCTTACATGGTAGAGCCATACTGCAGCTATATTAGTAGTATAGTTGTAGCACGAATGGGTTGGCTCGACCGGGGAAGGACCATGCTCTCACAGAATACCAGCGTAAAATGGCAGCTTGACACTGTTGTGCTTCGTATGGTGAGTGTAGAAAACCGGAGACTCATTTTGCTGGAAAAGAGGTGTTGCATCTTAGTCCTCACGGGTGACGACGCATCTGTATTTTGATTCTTTATTGAGTATAAATGCATATGTCTATGGGTCACAACAACCACTTACCTTCAGATGGACTACGTGCTCGTTTGTCACCATATCCAATAAAGAAAACTTAAAAATATTCTTAGAAACTGAAGAATGCTTGCAAAAATTATATATTTTTATATATTTTTTATTTAATTTAGAAAAATATTAATTAACCAAAAGACGTAATATAATACAAATATAAAAAAATATGAAATGATACTAAAATAATTATCTCAATGTGTGTGGTGACACGCGTAAAATTTTGTTTTATCTCACAATTGAGATTGAAGGAGTAGTCTTTAAATTCCTTTATTTTTTTTTTCGAATTCTTTTCAAAAGCTCTTAATTTATGACAGACGGGCAAAACGACTTTATAAGGGTTTCTTGTCCTTGATAGGAGAACAACTTAAAATGAGGTTTATTTTCTTACAATATATTACAATATTAAAAGATATTTTATGTACTCGTACTCGAACTAGTGATTAAAAGAATAAAGTGAAATGAAAAACCATTTGTTGAAAAAGGTCTGTTCTCAAATATTTTACTTTCATTTCAGTACCATTACGTTAGAAGTTTTCATTTTCGTTTTCATGATATAGAATGAGCGGAAATTGTGTTGACTTTGTATCAAATTTTAAATAAATAATTTTAAAATATAATGTCGGTTTGGCAAGAAGTTAATAAACACTTTGAATTTTAAAATTTTATTTATACTAATTTGATCGTATAAAACTTTAATGCTTAAATTAAGTTTCAATAACGTACATTATTCTATATACATGGTGGCTGTATAAATGGTAGAGCCTTGCTGCAGCTATATTAGTAGTATAGTTGTAGCAAGAATGGGTCGGCTCGACAGGGGAAGGACCACGCTCTCACATTATACCTGCGTAAAATACTGCTGTGTTTCGTATGGTGAGTTCAAAGAACCGGAGATCCTTTTTACTGGAAAAGAGGCATTCCATCTTAGTCCTCATGTGTGACAACGCATCTGCATTTTCATTCGCAAACGAGAATAGATGTAGATGTCTATGGGCCACAGCAACCACAAACCATCAGGTGGACTGCGTGCTCGTTTGTCACCCTATCCTATAAAAAATACAATTACAAAATGTCGCGCAGTGCAGGCAGATATTTAAATTAGAATAAATATTCTCCAAAGAAATGTTACTAACCTAGTTTTTAAGATCTCTTTTTTATGCTACTAACAACATTATGGACAAAAGTCTGAAATAAATTAATTTATTATATTATTATTATTATAAAATAATGATTAATAATAGATATTTAAAAAATTGATCTATGTTTTATAACGCTTTTTCGCTTAGAGTACGAACTTAATATTTTTTTTTTGTAAATGTAGAATATTTATTTGTTTTCAATAATTTCAATTAAATTTCTCAATATTCCTATATGAACAGTACAATGTACAAAGCACTATTTACATCAATGAATAACCCCAAAAAACCTCGAATAATTTGCCATCTGCATAATTAATTTGACTTAGAGTACATTTTATATTTAAATTGTTGCTTAGCGTTGGTAGGTTGGTAACCGTAGTGGCTGCCTTTCCTGGGGTAGTGGATTCTCTTACGTTACATTATTCAAGTATTAAAAAAGCACCATAATAAAACAAAACTTAAATACTTATAAATTACTTCTAAATTTATAAGTTGGAATTTGAGTCTCTTTGAAGGGAAAATAAAATATTCTTTTCTTGTTTAATTTTCATTTTATGTTCTGCCATCTAATTTTCCACTACAGTGAAATTTATTGAAATTATTTGAAGTTATTAGCTGCGCGCGAGAAAATAAGTGTCACCAGTGTACGTGCAAGCACGTATAGTTTATTCACTCGCCCTGACCCACCCGTGTTTAATGTAACGCATGTGAGATAAATGAAGCTGGGATACAGCGTCAAAAATATTGGCAGAGCGATCACACAACACAATAACCACATGCTAAAATACGTAAAAGAAACTAAGATAAGGCTTGACAATTACTATTTTTTTAAATAAACATTTCTCAATCGAATTCGTGTAAATTCATCCAATTCGTCAAATCTCACTAGCACCATGTCCGGCATCTTTAACTGCGTCTACCACATTCTTTTAAGAAACAACTAATTTGAGCCGAGTACCATTGTAAAGACAAAGATGATATTTATTAATGTTATACCTGTCTGAAAATGAAATAAGAATAAATTTATAATAAAAAAAACATGTTTAAAAACAAGCTTTTAATTAAGAAAGAAGCTTTTAATTATAAAAGAAAAAAAAAGTTTTTTCTTAGAATTACCTAATTATGTCAATATCAAGTTACTTGTTATTGTATTCTTGTTTATGCACACAGTTTAAGTCTCGTGACAAGCTTTCATATCATATAAATTGTGTAATGTAATAACTTTGATTTAATTTAAAGTTTATTTTTCTCTTTTTAAAAGTTAAAAGCTTTTAAAAAGAGAAAAATAAACTTGCGCTTCACCATCTTAGGCTACATCACCACTTACCATTAGGTGGGATCGTAGATAAGCGCTGGCTTAGTACAATATAAAAAAAAAATTCACCTGTATATATGTCCTGGAACTTTGCAATCTATACTTCACCCACTTCCACTGAAGCTATCGCGCTGAAAGAGCAATGGCAGACTTGGAAATGGTAGCGTCTATATACCAAAAATATCTTAAAATGTTAAGCGTTAGTCCCTTAATAACTCTGTCAAAGAATTTTGTCCTGAGAAGGCGTCAAAAAAAAAGATATTTACATTTGAACCTTTTTAGGTTATGTCTTATGTCACTTGAAAAAAGTCATGCTTCCTGTGGTTGTTTGATGTTAGCTTAATACATAATACATAATTGAGAGTTTTTAGATTATTGTATCTCTATTATATATTTGCATACTATAAATGTATATTTCTTATTATTAATCTATAATTATAAATCAAACTCATCAATTTATTACATTACCCAATTTATGTGATATAAATATTAAGAGCAGCGAAGATAAGTAGAACTCATCAACATCATCATAGACTTCCCAAATAGTTTGTCAAATAGGCCGGGCATTTGCCGTAGTTACCACGTTTTGCAAGCGATTTGGCACCCACAGCAACTTTTATTAATATGTCTGTTGTCACGAGGATGTTGCCACCTATCCTCTTTCAGTTTCCCTCTGTCCACGAGAATATATGGGGTAGTGGTTTCTTTTTGCAACTGTAAAGAGTAAAATGTAGATAACGCATCATAAAAAGATCACTTATGTGTTCCTGTAGTATACTACATATAGCCGAATTTCACTCACTTACATCAATATAGTCTCTGAAAGTTAAAAATATTGTGAATAACAGAGATCGACAAAGAGAAATTGAGGTGTCTCTATAATTGATCCAATTTTGCTAATTTTGGCTCGGAGTAGGATTAATGAAGTTCCTAAATTGAAGCCCACGCGAGCAAAGCCGCGGGTAAGAAACTAGTAATATTAGGGTATATATTACGGAAACCTGCATATTTGAGAATAAAAAATATTTTGATTTGATTAAGACATGTTGTGTTGAGGCGAAATGCGTTGTTTGTACCAAGTCCGCAAACATGTGTTATGGCAGTAATATCGGCATTCCCGTATTCTAAAAGTCTAGCACCTTCTCAAAAATAAGAAAGGGCCTCAGCCTCGTAGCGGAACATAGGCTGTAACGAGTTCATATTATAATATGATTATACTTATTACGAGATTGTTTTCACTACTGATCACCAAAATACAAATTTTATTTTTAAGATCAATTATTTATATTAATACAATTTTTATTATGTAATATAATTTTAGCTGTTTATTTATAAACATCCTATTAAATAATATTAAATGGTCTCGAATTCCAGAGCAATGGGTTAAATTTCACAGACGGCAAGTAAACGCAGACGAGCGGAAAATTAACTCTCTCAAGCTAAGAAACTTATTAATTAATTTTGTCAGAATGTAACAATGTCCATTAGTTTTTACAACAAGACACCATTGAATTTAAAGTAAGATAAAATTATAAAGCTTGGTATTGCATGGTTCTGGTGAATAATACTACTTTTATAACTGCAGCATTGGGTATAGCCTTCCCATCCGATGAACTCATTTTTCACTCGAAGTTTATAAAAATACACTTTTATGAATTTGAAGAGACAAACCAACTAAAAGTCTTTCTGATGGTAAATGGCTATTGCAGCCCATGGATACCTGCAATCAACATCAACCGTACGGGTTCTTCTGGACTTTCAAGGGCTGATAAATAAAGAAGAGAAATATATATTAGATGTAATAGCATGGTCAAGCCATATAACAATTTGTAACTTGACACAACATATAACATAAAAAAGGGTAAGTATATCGATATTACTAACTTACGTGAGATACCATAATAGATACCTATCAGTTCTCAGTGGGTGCTCCTGTGGCTTTTTTGTTTGAAGCTAGTCGGGTTCCATTTACTGCAATTATTATTTTCAAAGGTTTTTTTTTTAAATAATTGTTTGTTTAAATTTATCAAATTTGTTAATGAATATAATATGTAACATATTTTATGCAATCACTACAAATTCGATTAAAGACCTAGTATTATTCATGAAGAGAAGTATGGGGCGTGTTCAATCACCTTTAGGTTACGGCGCACGAACCTACAAGCAGTCTTGAGGTACTTGATGATACTCGAATATCATTGTTCTGGCCCCGGTTTTGATTGTGCCACTAATTATTCAAGTCCAAGAGGCTTCTTTAATTTGCATTAAGAATGACAGACCATCAATTTGAAAACAGGGAATTTTCTTTTATGTGTTTATTTAAAAAATATATCAGACATTACATTTAACGTTTTGTCCTAGTAACCCGTAACTTAAATTAAATGTACCTAGAGCTAGGTTGTAATCATACAAGAATGTTTATTTTATAGAACCAGTTTGACAATAGATCACACAGTTCACCTGATGATAAGTGGGTGCTTAGTCCCATAGACACATCTATCCCCGATTAAGAATCAAAATGTAGTTGCACTTCAACCCATTCGAGGCATATTATCTTAGGCATCAGGATTAATTTAGTCCTTAGGACTAAAATAAAATGCCTCGTAAAAAGGGTAGCTAGTTCTCTACCTTTGATATACAACTAACACACAGATAACATTAGGCTGGTTTTTTACGTTGGTATTCTGTGAAAGCGTGGTTCTTCCTCGGTCTAGCTAACCTATTCGTGCTGCAACTATAACATTACTGCAGCATGACTCAACTCCATTATAGTTAATATATCAATGTACCAAATTTTATGGCAAAATTAAATATTTCATTTGTGCGTTTATATAAATGGAAAAGGTTTATGACACAGAACAGGGATGTGTTGTGGCAAACATTGAACTCATTTGGGTTGAACACTGGATAGATACAGGCATTAAAGTCTCTTTATAGGGACTCTAGTGCTTGTTTCAGGATCAACGGGCCTACTCCGACTCGGCATTAATAAAGATGTCTGACAGGGCTGTGTAGCTTCACCGCGGCTGTTTAACCTATTAATCGAAAGTTGTTTGAAATTTTTGAAAATTGAAGAATATGGATTAATAATGGGTGAGTTAACCGTCAAATGCCTTTTGTACGCTAATGATCAGGTCATATTCAAGTTGTTGGCGACCGTGTTGCAAATGATGGTTACATTAATGAACAAATCTCATATACATACATACATAAACACTCACGCCTGTCACCCAGAGGGGTAGGCAGAGACTACGGACTTCCATTTGGCGCGATCCTGACACACCTCTCTCGCCTCTTTTACATCCATATATCTACGCATACACGCTCGTCGGTTAAGGGTACTCCTAATCTGGCCCATTTTTAATGTATCGCCGATTTAGTCGATAAACCTTCGTCTAGGGCGTCCCTTCTCGACCCTGCCGTTCACTTCCGCAACATAAATTTGCTTTGTCACTCTTTTCTCAAAAATCTCATCATACATATAACCTAATACATACGTAATACCAATCATTAAAAAAGGGGAATGAAAGTGAACGAAAGTAAGACGAAAGTGATGGGTTTTGAAAGATATATGATATAAAGATGAATAGAAGGGGAGTTGGTTGAGCAAGTAGATGAGTTTGTGCCATAACAACATATCATCAGGTTGACTGTTAGTTCCCTTGTCATGTAAAAACGACCGAAACAAAAAAGCTAATGATCTTCAAACGGCTGAAAAGATTTTCTTGAATCATAACTAAAAACACTATCGATCAAGTAACCTTTCAAACAAAAACCAACTAAATCTGAATCACCCGTTTTGAGAGCTACGGTGCCACAGACAGACACACATATGGACAGACATACGCTCTCGAAGGATCCTCTGACCGACAAGAGCGGTGAAACTTATAGGACCTCTCTTTTTCGTCGGTGGTTAAAAAAAGAATACCTGCGAGGCAATTATCTGTAATTACTTTTATTTTATTGCACAGAACTGGATAAACTTTAGAGAAAATATTGATATTAATTTATAAATACGACTATTTTAATCTGGTTTTAACCTTCACAAATATATATTTATATATTTTATTAACGTGTCGTTATTTCTCATGTGATTCTGTGAGAAAAATAGTAAATCAAAGTTATCGTGTATTAACTAAAATAATATTTCTTCAATTTATAAGCGCAATATTACAAAACTCAGGCAAAATTCTTTTCATAAAACATCAAGAACCCGTACTTCTGTCAGAAAATACGTAGTGCGTGACTAATCGCTTTTACGGTTCACCTTTCCCCTGTACATGTGGTTAAACTAGAAAAAAAAGCATTGCAAGACCGTCATTTACATATTGAATGTTTTCTTTCTTTGAATAATTATTTTAAAACTCAATAACCATGTTAATTGACATACGTAATACCTCTATGCATAACAATGCTGAGCAAAGATCTTATCTATTAATATCGTTAGCGATTTATTTAATCGTAATAATTCCTGTGAGAATAATATAGCAAGTTTGTCCAACAAAGTACTCCAATGTAAATTGTCTGATGTTAAATTTCTAAATTAATAAAATCAGACGTTACTTTGCGGAAATCCATTATAATGAGGTTGTTATAACCTAACTTGTTTAATTCCGGTGAAATTAAGATGAAGTAGACTCTGCGGAGGCCGCGTGTAGAGGCGAAACACGTGTCGTATTTTCGAGAGTGGTGTGTCGTTCCTAGTGTGGTAGTGGTGGGATTGGCGGTGACGGGTATAGTACACGCAAGTGAGGAAGGGTGGGAGGTCCACTAAAAACTGGGCAGGACACATCATTTTCTTTCTTTACGCGGAAATAAGCAAATTAATTTATAACAACCTCATTTATAAATCCTTAAATGTGCACGTTTCTTAATCACGCATCCCACTGCGACCACAGCTTGTCCCGTCAAAGTACCTGGCTTCTACAGCTGGGTGGAGCGTGCTGTGTTTAAAATAAACTCACGCTCTTGTATTTTTTTTTTTCAATATTATCCACATCGGTATCTGAAGGATGATACACAATAATGAAAATACTACGGTTAACACTGGTTGGGCCGCGAATGTATGCAATAGCAATCCTGTGGGCCTGCCAATATTCGGCGAAAATGAAACACATGGGATTTAGTCAGTGCGAGTCCGACATACTAAGTAAGGCGAACATGGTATTTTCCCATAAAAAACATATGGGGGCTACAAAAAACTTTATTTTTTGTATCTGTTCAAAGTTACAAAAAACACTATCCACGAATAGTATTGTATGGACAGCGTGAACACACAAGTAAATATTAGACCGTACTCCTTTTTAAAAGGCCGGCGACGCATCTGCAATTCCTCTGGTGTTGCAGTTGTTCATGGGCGGCGGTAACCACTTACCATCAGGTGAGCAGTATGCTCGTTTGCCCGCTCTCCTATAAAAAAGAAGGTTTGAGCTCCAACAGTTAAATATAATTAATTAAATTGGAGTACCAGACCTCTTATAATTCATCGATTCAGAGTAATTTTGCAACAACTTACATTCAGTGTAAACTTGGGATATTATTTATTTATTGTTACAGAACTTTGGATAAGTCAATTATGCCAGGTACTTTTGTTTGTGACATTAATAAGTCCTACGTAGTTAATAATTTAATGTACTTGCAATATTAAGCAAGATAAAATAAATTAAAAATTGGAAAAAAAACCGAAACCTTTAAAATACGAATAATACATATACTTTTGATATCGTCATTACGCGTACAGTTAACGTATTAACTGTATTTGATTACAGAAAGAACTACGCACTAATTATACAACATTATTTATTGTAAATTAGTGTTTGAAAAACCTCGCTGAGTTTCTTGCTGGTTCTTCACAGCCTTTCAATGAGTATTGCTTTAATCAATTATTGAATATAAAATATTCTATACCTTATTCTACATGTTGATGCACTTCTCTAAATCAAAACATTAAAAAAATGTTGTCTTAAAGTGCAAAGATAAGGATAAATTTACAGAAAGAAAGCGAAACTCTGCACTTACATAAAACCCATCTGTTTTGAAAAATGACATCAATTTGTATTCAATAATAACGTGAATGACCCGTAAACTCATTTCACGCAAACTTGACGTTAATGTGAAAACCGGCGCCCTATTTCGATTATATTTTGTGAATATTTTATTTCTGTAAGCCTAAATTCAGTGTAATCGGATGTTTTAAGTGCAAGAAAATATCGATTGAGTTAAAAAGAGTTTCAAACAAATAAATCTGTAAGGGTCGATTTTATCAACCATTAAGTTATTTAAGGAATAAATATAACAAGGAAAATCAAAAATTGCTATTGTATAAATAAAATTGGTCAACTATTTCACTTTTATATTTCCGTCCATCCATTCATTCATCTATTCATCCATTACAGCCTATACAAGTCTACTGCTAAAAATAGACCTCCCACATATTCATATTGGTTGGATTGCTTCATACGGTGGATATTGCACTTTGATATGAAGTTAGGTTATATTTTTTTATTAATGATTTTTATCTGACGTTTGAAAACTGTCGTAAGTCTGTTAAAATTACCTATTCAGTATTAATACTAAATAGATGTTTTTAACAGACTTTCTATAGTATAGTATATATATAGTAGATAAAGAACAAGGCATCCTTATAGTTTCACCATGTCCGTCCGTTCGCGGTTTTACTCAGAGGCCCTAGGTACTATCAATCACGCTCAGGTTGGGAAATAAAATCTTCAAAAACATTTTTATTTTGGGTACTTCCTGTACAGGTGATTTGTTTTTCACCCTATTCCATCGTATGGCGTGTCGTTGGTCAGTCTTTCAAAAATATTGGGAGTGTAGAACAATATTTAATATTTAGCTTTAAAGTGGTATTTTTTTAGAATCATATGTCTCCCCCCCCCCCCCCCCCCCTTCTACTATCTAAACCGTTGTAGTAATAGCATATATTTATAATGAAGTTATAAGGAACACTATCACTGCTAAGTAGTAATAGATGACCAACTTATAAAATATACTTGGATTATGTAGTAAAACATTCGTTATAATTCCATAGGAAATGACCTAAAACCAGCTGCATTATAACTTTATAATGTTACCGGAAACTGTAAAAAATAAACATTATTTTTTAAGAAAAATACTTATGCATACTACAACGACTTTACGTTTTTTTTTTTGCGGAGTAGGCAGAGATGATCGATCGCCAATAGACCGATCCTGACATACCACTTTCACTTATTTCTTATTAACTTCCTTCTGCGTAGCATTGAAAGGAAGTTAATGGTTTTAGCTGGCAGTCTGTTAGTCTGTATGCAGACACGATAACTTCCGTTCCACTGGACCGATTGACTTTTAATTTGGTATGTACCTTGATACCTTGAGGTAGTAGCTCGGTCGAGTTTGAATTTGGGTCCTGTAGGTCAAAGGGCACCAGAGATATGGGATTCACGCAAAAGGAAGTTGTTTTTCTTGAAATTACATTCAACTCGTTATGTTTACTATGTTCGTTATGTTTAATAGTAAGCATACAGTTTCATTTGTGGTGCTCATGTTTAACGCAGGCGAGCCTCAAGATAGTTTGGGCAGTGCGGTTTACGGGAAGGTTTTTTATAGTCATGTATATTTTAGGAATGCACTGCCGGGAACTGTTAGACGGATAGAGAAATATGACCATTTTTCTTCTGACTTCTACATGTGAATGATTTGATGTTATTTTCAAAATCGAAAAGGTTTTTAATATTTTTTTGAATACCACTCCCCATAAGTCAGCTGGGAAAATAGCTCTTTCAGTTACCATCGTCCTGTTTGGGCCCAACGTTGTGCGTGGTCCGACACGTAATTGACCAGTTTAAAAAAATGTTGAATGTTTTTGTCGCTGTAATGGCGATGTAAGAATATTCACTACCCATATCGTCTGTGGTCCATAGTGGGCAACAATGAGACCATAAGCAGTGTCACCCTAATAAAAACTAAAAATTAAAAACTGCGGTTACCAACAGTCATGCAGTCGTTACAATAATGGCAAATATCCCCTCTATGAAAACGGGAGGCCTAAGTATAGCAGTGGACGTTAGATAGGCTGTAACAGTAGAGATATATTTGAAAAATATTTACATTGCAATATATAAAATAAAATAAAATAGAAATGGATTGCAAAAGCTTTACTTTTTTAATTTATGAAAATATTGATAACAATAATAATATTTCAAAGTACGAGTTGCTAATATAAATTTTATATCAACTTGACTAAATATATCTAGTAATAATATTAAATCGTTTGATCACGATGACAATAGTGTTACTGTACATTATATTTAAAAAAAAAACACTCAACACCCTTACTCTTCCTTTTCTTGACCCTTTTTGTGGGGAATTGTCAAATGAATGCCTACCTTTTGAAAAATAAGAATATGGCAGATTCTAACCGTTTTATATCTCCTGGGTCAAGGACACAGGATTTTATTCCTTCCCCTCTTCGTTCTAGCAAGGCGCACTGCAATTATACAAGGCACTGCAAGGCAAGGTACTGTTTCGGTGTTTACTGATAATTTATACGTGGTAGGGCCATGCTGCAGCTATATTATGGTTGTAGCACGAATGGGTCGGCTCGACCAGGGAAGGACCACGCTCTCACAGAATACCAGCGTAAAATAGCACCTCAACGCTGTTGTGTTTCGTATGGTGAGTGTAGATAAGCGGATACCCTTTTTACTGGAAATAAGGCATTCCATCTTAGTCTTCACGGGTGACAATGCATCTGCATTTTGATTCGTAATCGAAGATGTCTATGGGCCACAGCAACCACTTAACATCAAGTGTATTGTGAGATCGTTTGTCATCCTTATCCTATTAAAAAAAAAAAAACTAATCTCTCCCGCGCACGATCACCGCCGGCTCAGATTGGCGGAGGAAATAATGCATAGTTACTCCACTTTGCTAGCAACGCCCCGCTAATGATGTTTTTTTAAGTCATTACACAATAACGTTGAAAAAATAGTTTGTTAAAAATAAAAATAATTTTAATTTTAACAGAAAATGTTTATTTTTAAAATATGCGATATATAATCCCTACGTTAATAATAAACAAGATAAAGCGGGAAAACGATAAACTTGCCTTATCTTGTTATTGTTTCTGGTTGACCGTTACATACTTGCCAGAACTTATTCGTAATCTTAACGAATTTTCCAACTTTTCGCGTGCGGCCTTCCGACTAACACTGGTTTCGGGGTTACCTTATCTTAAGTGCTAAACTTTGTTACTGCCTTCGGTCTCTCAGGCGGCCCTATAGGTACCCTAATTAGAACAAATACGCGTTATATTAAACTTTCACTAACTAAAACACCATTGTTATACCCCATATAGGTTGGGCCACGGGAGCACACACATTGCCATTTTCAACATGGCAACTCTCCCAATAGCAGCTCCTGTTAATGAGATGACGAGTTCTCGGCCGGAAAACAAGCATCCAGCTGCGTTTTTGGTCGCAGAACTGAATTAGTCAAGAACATTTTGGCCACATAGGATAAAAAAGTGGTACATCGTAATACCGAAATCCCCCTTCCCTCGCGGTCCCATCATCGCACAAAGGTGCCCGGTAGAATCGTAAAAGATGGAAAGCGAGTGATGTATCGCCACGACAAAATATTTTATTCACCACGTTTCCACATTTGTTACGGATGAATGCGGGGAGTGAATTTTTCTTCCGCAACCCTCAATTTTACATCCAGTGTTGGCACGTTAAGCACCCAGGATCAGCCACCTTGGTCAGGTCACAGGTACCTTCGTCGACGGTATATATAGAATTCAACTTTCAACGCACAGAAAAATAAATCATGTTAACTTAATATCATCATAAAAAATCATAATAAATACAAGAGAAGAAATATTACTTTTATTAACATTAATGTTACAAATATACTTTGTTTTAATTTACATAAGTTATATTGTTTACTTTTGGGATTCATTTTATTATAAATTTCATAAAGTACTTAATTGGTCCAATCAACAGCGTATCGACGACTTTCAAGGGGGTACGCTCTTGACCTAATTGGTTTTGTGTCAGACACGACCCTATTGCTAATGAACACAAGAATTATCTTTTTATTTGTCATATTTTCCTTCTTCTTATTTTAATTTCTTAATAATTATTGACAAAAAACTCTATTTAAATTTTTATATATACATACACATATATAAACATATAATCTTAAAATATTTTAACTTAATTTAATCTGATAATATTTGCTTATAAATAATTCTATGAAGCTCAAGCAAATCCCAAAATATAAATCTTGAACTGATTAAGTACGGTCACAAGGGTTAATCGTAAGCCCTTCTGCATGACAAATCTTTTGAATGTGTCAAAAACACAAAGTGAAAATAAAACATCAAAGGCAATACGCAATCATGCAGAAAAGTCGTCCTTTTTCTTTGATATCGAGTAAATGAGAGGCAGACATTATAAAATGAACTTCTCGACTAAGGATCAGTTTACAGTGAAATAATTCTCCTCTTCTCTACATTCACCATACAAAACATAGCAGCATAATATGCTATTTTTTTAGGCTGGTTTACTGCGCGAGCATGGTCTCTCTCCAATCGATCCGACCCAATCTTACTGCAGCTATTATAATAATTATGTTGTACGGTCAATCTACCACGTTGTTAGTACCTACTAACAACGTGGTACAGCCGTACCTATGGCTGCTATACTATACCCATTAGTCTAGATAGGTGGTATTGTACAACAATCTTACCGATTTTAAACTCAAATAGATGAAAGTGTCTATTAGACACAAAATTTAAATACCATCAGTAGTACCAGTACTGCTCGTATGTCACCCTTACTTATATATATAATTATAACCCATAAATCCCGACGAATATTCGTGATTTATGGGTTTAATGACTATAGTGTATTAATGGATTTTTAATTGTCTCTTACAGTTCAGGTTATTCTTATTTAGAATGCCTTGCCTGAAGATGATCCGGACGCATTATTAGGAGTTTTATAATATCTTAATAAGTTCTTATTTTTATAATGATTTCTTATATTTACGCGAACACTACACATTTAAATAAAACTAATTTTACGGATTTTATCGCGTATATTAACTTATTTTACATTCCCGACGTTTCAAGCACTGTACAGCACCCATGGTCACGGGGGCGACCCGTGATTATTTTTAACATAAAAGAGTAGGCAAAGGAAACCCAAAACATTTTTTCATTACATAAAAGATAAATTATATGTTTAAGATGTACAAAACTTTATATTTATGATTTTTTTCCAATTCTCTTGTATAAAAGTGTGAGTGCTCTTGTATAAAATTCTATAAGTTATTAAGTCTACTCTTCGCTATAACTTTACCAAAATATTTTTATAAAAGTAATATAATATGTACATACCTACAAGAATTTTTATATCACTATGAAATCTGTTTCAGTTATTTAAATACGTCTGAGATGATATTTTATTGAAAATTTATTTATGTGTTCCCCGTGTTCACTCAGCATAGGATTAACAAGTTAAATTGTTACAAACCCATATTTAACCATACCGTGCCGTGTAGTGGAGCCTTAAGGGTATTGACCACCTGATGGTAAGCGGTTGCTGTAGCCCATAGACATCTACATCTATCCTCGCTTGCGAATCAAAATGCAGATGCGTTGTCACCCGTGAGGACTAAGATGGAATGCCTCTTTTCCAGTAAAAAGGGTCTCCGGTTCTCTACACTCACCATACGAAACACAGTAGTTTTAAGCTGCTATTTTACGCTGGTATTCTGTGAGCTTAGCATCTATGGCAAAAAATATTATGAGCCAAGCTAAAGTAAGCTAGTTAAATCGTTCGAAGTAGAATTTTATATCCACACTAATATAATTATAATTATATAAAGAGGAAAGATTTGTTTGTTTGTTTGTTTGAATTGAATAGGCTCCGAAACTACTGGACCGTTTTGAATAATTCTTTCACCATTAGAATCCTACATTTTCCTTGATGAACATAGGCTATAAAATATTTTCAAAAAAGTCCGTATCCGTATGAAAACTTCGTTATTGTAACCCAAGGTGTGAAAAAAAATACCGAAAAAAATCCTTATATCGCGTACGCTGCAGAAACTATTGATAACAGAGCAAAGTAATGTACTTCAGTTTTATAGAGGATATCATATCTACAAAAAAGCCTGCGATACCATATGTTTAACTATTACAGTTATGTCACAATAACTACTTTTTCATGTTAAAGTATGAAATAGTAGGTAACGCCGGTACAAACTAGGCCACATATTCGTATCAGGACATGTACAATGCATAACCACCAATTACGTTAACCCTGTAATTTTAGTAACATATTTCACTTTTTAAATCTTTGTCAATTCAGCAACCGTCCGTCGTGATGTCTCTCTCGAAGTTCACATGTCGCAAGGCGTAGACGGGTGATATACGCGGGTGAAACCGCGTGGCACACCTAGTCCTATATAAAGGAATACGTGAAACGACTCGATCGGAAGTGAATAAAATAAAGAAGTGAGTTCTCACACAGAACGGAAATGGTTGAATCATTCGATTTCATTCAAGTGTGGAAATGAGTTAGTGCGAAAGAACCACAGTAGGTACCTTTCTGAAGAGTATATAATAACTTACGTATACAGAAAACCTGGTAAAAAATGCGAAACGGTGTTAACGTCGTGTTTGTTGTACTATGTGCTCTCAAATTTTATTAATTTGAAAATGAAAGAAATACATTGAAGAAACTTGTTTTCTCTATCCCCACCACGCTCTCATACAATACCAGAGTAAAATAGCCGATCAATGCTGCTGGGTTTCGTATGGTTTGTGTAGAGAACCAAAGAACCCATTTACTGGGAACGAGGCATTCAATATCAGTTTTCAAGGATGACAACGCATCTGCGTTTTGAATCTAAATAGAGGGTAAATGTAGATGTCTATAGTCTCAGTACTCACTTACCATCAGGTGGACTGTGTGCTCGTATTTTAGAAACTGCAGTCCTAATCCCATAATTTCTCATTTTAACTAGTAAACAAGTTTAACGACTAAACTTTACAACATTTTTAAGCCAATGGACTTTATTTAACGCTATTATTCTTAACTGTGAGGTACACTGTTCTTATGAGACTCTGGAAACTTGTGTAATTTTATGTAAATATTTAGTTGTTTACAGCCATTTCAGTTCCATTATAACGGAGCTTGTAACTATTTAGTATGGAAATGAAATATAAAAAATATATTGTGGGAACAAAATAAGGCTGATATACTTTTAACCCTTATTTATTTTTTTATAGAATAAGGTTGTGCCTCATTCACACAGTCCATCTGATGACAAGCGCATGCTTCTGACAGTGGTAGAGCCACGCGGCAGCTTTTGCTGTCGCACGGATGGGCCGGCTCGAACCGGGGTGGTACTACGACCTCACAGAATACCAGCGTGAAGTAGAGGTTTACCTCTGCGTTTCGCTTGGTGAGTGCAGGAGGCCGGAGGCCCTTTTTACTGGAAATGAGGCATTCCATCTTAGTCCTCACGGGTGACAACACATCTACATTTTGATTTGTAATAGAGTATAGATGTAGATGTCTATGGGCCGCAGCACCCACTTTTTACCAATAGACATTTACATCCATTTACATCCATTTACATCTATCGTACACCAATCGTACAGAGACGCAAGGAACTCTGCCTCCATATCCCAGAGCGGGGACCCTGCTAAAACACATGCCGTCTCATAGGTGATCGTCCGGTACCCTCGTACGACTTCGACGGCCATCAGGCTAACACAAAGCGAGTGGAACGAAATAACCTTGAGGGTTTCCGATAGATAGCGGTAGTTAAATATTTTTAGCAATATAGTATTATTAAAATTTTCTTTCAGTTTTTATTTTGTTCGGCTGAGCGAAAATATCGAGGGAAATACTCGTAATTAATTTGCTACGACACGCTATTTATTCGTTACTCGGCGTACTCTGCAAATCAAAAGATGATTAAAATATGCCAAATCTCCAGTAGATATCATTTTATTGCCACATGTTATAAGAATAGAATATAATGATTTTTATTCAATATTGATTATTAGTCAACGCGCTAACTTGTGTCTTCTGAGGAATAAACTGGACTAGATTTAGTCGCCTACAATCCGAGACTTTGTTCAGCAAAGACTCGACTGCAGACACAAGTTTGTGCCGGCACTCGGCGACGTTTTAAATAAGAAATATTTGCATGTCCGGTTTATAGAGCATCACCAGTGCTGTCATCCGCATAGCAATCAATGCTGTCGGTTTGCAAAATATCATTAATATGCAGAAGAAACAGCGTTGGTGATATCACGCAGCCTTGTGGAACACCAGCGTTAATAGGCTTGTAGTCGGAGTATGCACAAAGCTGGTGATCCAATTGCACAATTTCTCGGGAAGGGAGTTTCAAAAGAAGCGCTTTGTGCCAAACCCGATCGAAGGCCTTCGCAATGTCCTAACTAACGGCCAATGACTACCCCTTGGACTCTACTGCCTCCGCCCATCTATGAGTCAAATAGACTAGAAGATCAATAGCTGATCGACCCCGACGAAAAACGTATTGGCGGTCACTAATCAGCTGGTAATCCTCAAGGTACCGCATGAGTTGACAGTTTATAACGGACTCCATTATTTTGGAGAACAAGGGGGTGATGGCGATAGGCCCGTAGTTAGACATGTCTGAGCGGTCGCCTTTTGTAGGTATCGGGTGGACAAAATCTGTCTTCCATGATTTCGGGACTACGCCTAGGGAGTAGGAGTACTGGAAAAGAAGCGTAAGAACCGGTGCCAACTCTGGAGCGCACGTCCTCAGCACAATTGGTGGCATTCCGTCAGGCCCACTCGACTTGTAGATGTCCAGGGAGATGACTGCTTTGCGTACTGAGCACTGTGTGAATCGCGCATCAGGCATAGAGCACTCACACTACGGGATAGTCAGCGGTGTGTTCTCTCCGTCCTCGAGAGTCGAGTTGGACGCAAAAAGGAAGCCTAACAGTTCGGCTTTCTCTTTTGCCGCGTGAGCAAGTGAGTCGTTCTTCCTGTGCAGAGATGGTAGTGATGGCTTACAGAAATTCCCTTGGACAGCCTTGGCGAGAGACCAGAATGCACGGGTTCCCGAAGGAAGGCGAACTAGTTTCTCGCCAATTCTGCTTATGTGCTCTGACTTTGCCTTGGCAATAACTCTTTTGAAGGACCTGGAGGCGAAGTTATACTTCTTTTTAAGCATGCTGGTGATTACATCCCGAGCCGCCGAAGTCTTAGCCCAGGCCTGATAGCACTCCTGCTTACTGTGTAATGCAGTCTTACAGGAGCGACCAAGCCAAGGCTGAGATCTACCTCCGATGGGTACCACAGATGATGGAATAAATAGTTCCATTCCCTGTAGCACCACGTCAGTGACAGCAACAGCGCTCCGGTAAGAAGTAAACCCGCTTCCATGGGTAGGATGCAAAGAAAGACCGCATTCCATCTCAATCTACCGACCTGTAGTGCCAAAAACGGTGGCAACCTCCAGAACGCAACTGCGAGGGAAGCGTGAGTGGCACTACACTCCGGATCAGACAATGTTCCGAAGAGCCGAGAGGGACATCGACGGAAACCTGATATCCGTCCGGATGAGAGGTCAGCAGTAGGTCCAATAGGGAAGGTGTATGATTCTCCACATCTGGAATCCGCGTAGGCGAAGTAACCAGTTGGGTCAGACCATATACCAAAGCAAAGTCATAAACAGATCTCCCCACATGATCGGTTAAACGTAAACCGAGCCGTACGGCGTGGTGGGCGTTAAAATCGCCAAGGATCACGATCTCTGCGGATTGGACCTGTTGTAGCAAGGAGTCTATAGTCATTTGAATGTGGTCGATGAGTCGGTCTGTTTCGGAATTACCGCTATGGACGGCGTTTAGGTTCGAGTGAAGTCCCCTGATGTTGCAGAAATTCACGGATAGCTTGGCAGAGGTCGCCTCGGTCTTGTTGCTCAGTTCGCCCCGAGCAGTTATTGTGTTGAGCGGAATTTTGCCTCCCCACTCAGGGGCACACACGCTCAGGAGTGGAGTAGCATGGTCGTGGATGCTCAACGAGGGATTCTCCAGGGGTGCTGGTACCCTCCTGGGGTAATCTTTCGTGTAATTCCGCTACCATGTTGATGGGGGGGGGGGGGGAGAATTGGGCCTACGGTCACCTGCACTTACCAGATGAAACGCAGAAGCAGAGCTTCCACTTCACACCGGTATTCCGTGAGGTCGTGGTACTAACCCGGCCGGCCAAAACGTGCAATAGCAATAGCTTCTGCGTGCCTCTACCACCGTTAGAAATGATAATAATAAAAATAATAAATATATAATACTAGAAATATACATTAAATATAGTAAAATAAATAAATATTATTAAAAATATTATTTTTATGTGGCGTATGAAAATATATTCTTATCTGGTTGGGCTAATAAATATATAAAAGGGTACTATAAATATACATTAAATATAGTGAAATATATGTGTAGGAGAAAGGGGTGGGTCATACTGAAATAAGACGTCAGGGATAACAAGACCGTACGGGGACGGTGAGCGCGGACAGCTAACACAACCCCGCACGGGGGCGGCGGCGCAAGCGGAATCTGCCCCGTTTTTTTTTGCGCCTAATGCAAGGCTACCTTCCGGGAGCGAGGGAGGGAGGTGGTGATTGCTCATAGCATACCACACAGTCGGCTGCGTGGTTATGTGGGACTCACTATGAAGTGCCTACCCGCTAAACATCACCTGTGAGACTGGTTTTGGCCGATTTGGCCTCTTTGCCGCATCGGAAGCGACCCCTCTTAGGGAAGGGGGGCGCAGACGTGTGCCCGCTCCGTCTATTACTTATTGAAAGTTATTTTTTATTTACTTCTAGTTCGGAAAATACTCTGTACTAGAAAGAACCAGCAAGAAACCCAGCGGTACTTTTTTTTCTATTTCACTTAACAGTAATTTTATTTATACGATTTTCAAACGAATTTTCATTTAAAAATTGTATATTATTTAAGTTTTTCGGTTATACGAGTATTATATTACAGTAGAGTGCAATCTGAGCAAATCAAACGATTTGGTTAAAGTGGTGTTGAGAGATTATTGGTTCTGTTATTAGATTGTCATATAGTATATACAAATATACGTACATACACACACACACACATATATATGTATATATATATATATATATATATATATATATATATATATATATATATACAGACAGACATATGTATATAGACATATATATTTCTAGCAGTGGATTTTTATGGGCTAGCGAAGAATAAGAAAAAGAAAGAGCAAGGTATTTGCCATAAGGACTTTAAAAATGTAGGAATATGATTTATGTTTTTGTACGTTAATGACAAAATTATGATAAAATACTGTGTCGTGGTTTGTATTAGATTTCAAAGTTGGCAGAATACCAGCTGTGACCTTAAATACATAGCTTAGTCACAAGCCAGTTTGTCTCTTTACTTGATTATAAAGGGGTATTTTTTATGGATTGTTTGGTTTTTTTTGTGGCACTGGGCCGGGCATATAGCTCGAAGAACCGAACACCGATGGAACACCGAGAAAGGTTTTCGGGTGGAACCCTCGTACCGGTAGGCGAAGTGTAGTGCGCCCCCCACTAGATGGATTGAAGACCTGATGAGACATGCAGGAAGTCAATGGATGCAGGTGGTTAAAGACCGTGCTTCGTGGCATTGCTTGCAGAAGTCCTATGTCCCCCCCCCCCCCCCATCAACATGGTAGCGGAATTACACGAAAGATTACCCCAGGAGGGTACCAGCACCCCTGGAGAATCCCTCGTTGAGCATCCACGACCATGCTACTCCACTCCTGAGCGTGTGTGCCCCTGAGTGGGGAGGCAAAATTCCGCTCAACACAATAACTGCTCGGGGCGAACTGAGCAACAAGACTGAGGCGACCTCTGCCAAGCTATCCGTGAATTTCTGCAACATCAGGGGACTTCACTCGAACCTAAACGCCGTCCATAGCGGTAATTCCGAAACAGACCGACTCATCGACCACATTCAAATGACTATAGACTCCTTGCTACAACAGGTCCAATCCGCAGAGATCGTGATCCTTGGCGATTTTAACGCCCACCACGCCGTACGGCTCGGTTTACGTTTAACCGATCATGTGGGGAGATCTGTTTATGACTTTGCTTTGGTATATGGTCTGACCCAACTGGTTACTTCGCCTACGCGGATTCCAGATGTGGAGAATCATACACCTTCCCTATTGGACCTACTGCTGACCTCTCATCCGGACGGATATCAGGTTTCCGTCGATGTCCCTCTCGGCTCTTCGGAACATTGTCTGATCCGGAGTGTAGTGCCACTCACGCTTCCCTCGCAGTTGCGTTCTGGAGGTTGCCACCGTTTTTGGCACTACAGGTCGGTAGATTGAGATGGAATGCGGTCTTTCTTTGCATCCTACCCATGGAAGCGGGTTTACTTCTCACCGGAGCGCTGTTACTGTCACTGACGTGGTGCTACAGGGAATGGAACTATTTATTCCATCATCTGTGGTACCCATCGGAGGTAGATCTCAGCCTTGGCTTGGTCGCTCCTGTAAGACTGCATTACACAGTAAGCAGGAGTGCTATCAGGCCTGGGCTAAGACTTCGGCGGCTCGGGATGTAATCACCAGCATGCTTAAAAAGAAGTATAACTTCGCCTCCAGGTCCTTCAAAAGAGTTATTGCCAAGGCAAAGTCAGAGCACATAAGCAGAATTGGCGAGAAACTAGTTCGCCTTCCTTTGGGAACCCGTGCATTCTGGTCTCTCGCCAAGGCTGTCCAAGGGAATTTCTGTAAGCCATCACTACCATCTCTGCACAGGAAGAACGACTCATTTGCTCACGCGGCAAAAGAGAAAGCCGAACTGTTAGGCTTCCTTTTTGCGTCCAACTCGACTCTCGAGGACGGAGAGAACACACCGCTGACTATCCCGTAGTGTGAGTGCTCTATGCCTGATGCGCGATTCACACAGTGCTCAGTACGCAAAGCAGTCATCTCCCTGCCGGCCGGGTTAGTACCACGACCTCACGGAATACCGGTGTGAAGTGGAAGCTCTGCTTCTGCGTTTCATCTGGTAAGTGCAGGTGACCGTAGGCCCAATTCTCCCCCCCCCCATCAACATGGTAGCGGAATTACACGAAAGATTACCCCAGGAGGGTACCAGCACCCCTGGAGAATCCCTCGTTGAGCATCCACGACCATGCTACTCCACTCCTGAGCGTGTGTGCCCCTGAGTGGGGAGGCAAAATTCCGCTCAACACAATAACTGCTCGGGGCGAACTGAGCAACAAGACCGAGGCGACCTCTGCCAAGCTATCCGTGAATTTCTGCAACATCAGGGGACTTCACTCGAACCTAAACGCCGTCCATAGCGGTAATTCCGAAACAGACCGACTCATCGACCACATTCAAATGACTATAGACTCCTTGCTACAACAGGTCCAATCCGCAGAGATCGTGATCCTTGGCGATTTTAACGCCCACCACGCCGTACGGCTCGGTTTACGTTTAACCGATCATGTGGGGAGATCTGTTTATGACTTTGCTTTGGTATATGGTCTGACCCAACTGGTTACTTCGCCTACGTGGATTCCAGATGTGGAGAATCATACACCTTCCCTATTGGACCTACTGCTGACCTCTCATCCGGACGGATATCAGGTTTCCGTCGATGTCCCTCTCGGCTCTTCGGAACATTGTCTGATCCGGAGTGTAGTGCCACTCACGCTTCCCTCGCAGTTGCGTTCTGGAGGTTGCCACCGTTTTTGGCACTACAGGTCGGTAGATTGAGATGGAATGCGGTCTTTCTTTGCATCCTACCCATGGAAGCGGGTTTACTTCTTACCGGAGCGCTGTTGCTGTCACTGACGTGGTGCTACAGAGAATGGAACTATTTATTCCATCATCTGTGGTACCCATCGGAGGTAGATCTCAGCCTTGGCTTGGTCGCTCCTGTAAGACTGCATTACACAGTAAGCAGGAGTGCTATCAGGCCTGGGCTAAGACTTCGGCGGCTCGGGATGTAATCACCAGCATGCTTAAAAAGAAGTATAACTTCGCCTCCAGGTCCTTCAAAAGAGTTATTGCCAAGGCAAAGTCAGAGCACATAAGCAGAATTGGCGAGAAACTAGTTCGCCTTCCTTCGGGAACCCGTGCATTCTGGTCTCTCGCCAAGGCTGTCCAAGGGAATTTCTGTAAGCCATCACTACCATCTCTGCACAGGAAGAACGACTCACTTGCTCACGCGGCAAAAGAGAAAGCCGAACTGTTAGGCTTCCTTTTTGCGTCCAACTCGACTCTCGAGGACGGAGAGAACACACCGCTGACTATCCCGTAGTGTGAGTGCTCTATGCCTGATGCGCGATTCACACAGTGCTCAGTACGCAAAGCAGTCATCTCCCTGGACATCTACAAGTCGAGTGGGCCTGACGGAATGCCACCAATTATGCTGAGGACGTGCGCTCCAGAGTTGGCACCGGTTCTTACGCTTCTTTTCCAGTACTCTTACTCCTTAGGCGTAGTCCCGAAATCATGGAAGACAGATTTTGTCCACCCGATACCTACAAAAGGCGACCGCTCAGACATGTCTAACTACGGGCCTATCGCCATCACCCCCTTGTTCTCCAAAATAATGGAGTCCGTTATAAACTGTCAACTCATGCGGTACTTTGAGGATTACCAGCTGATTAGTGACCGCCAATACGTTTTTCGTCGGGGTCGATCAGCTATTGATCTTCTAGTCTATTTGACTCATAGATGGGCGGAGGCAGTAGAGTCCAAGGGGTAGTCATTGGCCGTTAGTTAGAACATTGCGAAGGCCTTCGATCGGGTTTGGCACAAAGCGCTTCTTTTGAAACTCTCTTCCCGAGAAATTGTGCAATTGGATCACCAGCTTTGTGCATACTCCGACTACCAGCCTATTAACGCTGGTGTTCCACAAGGCTGCGTGATATCACCAACGCTGTTTCTTCTGCATATTAATGATATTTTGCAAACCGACAGCATTGATTGCTATGCGGATGACAGCACTGGTGATGCTCTATAAACCGGACATGCAAATATTTCTTATTTAAAACGTCGCCGAGTGCCGGCACAAACTTGTGTCTGCAGTCGAGTCTTTGCTGAACAAAGTCTCGGATTGTAGGCGACTAAATCTAGTCCAGTTTATTCCTCAGAAGACACAAGTTAGCGCGTTGACTGCTAAAAAACCCCTTTGTCCTATCTCCTCAGTTTTAAGGCACTCTCCATGTTGCCTCAGCCAGCATCGGAATCCTCGGCGTCGACATATTGAGTAACGTGCAGTTTCGTGGTCACTTGGAAGGGAAGGCCAAATTGGCCTCTAAAAAGCTTGGCGTGTTTAGCAGAGCAGGACAGTATTTCATCCCGGCACAACGCCTGCAACTTTACTAGGCGCAGGTTCGGCCTCATGGCATACTGTTTCCATCTCTGGGCTGGGGCTCCCCAGTGCCAGCTCCTTCCACTTGACCGCATCTAGCGCAGAAGGTTTCGAATTGTCAACGACCGAGTCCTTTCCGATCGGCCCGATACATTGGCGCTGCGAAGAGATGTTGCATCTCTTTGCATTTTCTTTCGCATTTACCACGGGGAGTGCTCTGAGGAATTGTTCGGATTAATCCCAGCCGCCAAATTCCACGAACGCACATTGCGGCAGAACTCCCGATATCATCCACACCATCTGGATGATTGGCGGTCCACCACTGTGCGATTTAGAACCTATTTTCTTCCTCGCACAACTTCCTTGTGGAATAGTTTACCATCAGCAATTTTTCCGGACCGATACGACTTAGGGACCTTCAAGAAAAGAGCCTATGCCTTTTTAAAAGGCCGGCAACGCATCTGCAATTCCCCTCGTTCTCATGGTGTTGCAGTTGTTCATGGGCGGCGGTAGTCACTTACCATCAGGTGAGCCGCATGTTCGTTTGCCCCCTCTCCTTTAAAAAAAAACATTTATATATTTATGCAACCATATCAGATGAGAATACTTTATAAATAACCCAAAATAGTAATAATATTTATAAATCTCTTGGTCTTTAAGGGATAATATGACAACTGTTTACCCGAACGTCAACCTTACTCTGCACTCTCTGCACCCTGCTGATAAACGAAGTTGGTTTTAGCGATCGAACAATGGCGGAAAATATATACCATTATTTTAAAGAGTGGAGATGGTAAGAAGATTTACCAGTAAGAATATTGGCTCAAATAATGCACTCACAACCGTTTATTTTTATGTTGAATTCCTAGAGGTTTTTCGAACTTTATCAGTATTATTAGCACAAAGCAGAGACTCTAGCATTTTTGCACAAATCTTAAATACTAGGACTTGAATTTGACCAAGCAATTTGTTTGAAAATAGCAAATGCCAACTCGATATTGACGTAGGTTCAATTTAAATGTTATAAAATAAGAATATTACACCTACTCTTTGCATTTTCACATTTAAAGAAGTTTAGACCCATTTTACGTGATAGAGTCATGCTGCAGCTATATTAGTAGTATAGTTATAGTTATATAGTATGTTGTGTAGTATGGGTCGACTCGATCGGAGAAGGACCACGCCCTCACAGAATGCCAGCGTGAAATAGCAGTTTAACGCTGCTGTTTCGTATGGTGAGTGTAGAGTACCAGAGATACTTTTTACTAGAAACGAGCTATTGCATCTTAGTCCTAACGGGTGACAACGCATCTGCATTTTGATTCGTAATCGAAGATAGATGTAGATGTTTATGGGTCACAGCAACCACTTACCATAAGGTGAACTGCGTGCTCGTTTGTAACCCTTATATTATAAAAAGAAAAGATAATTTATTTTTTGCGGGCGACATTTCTTATGAAAAAGGAAAACGCGAGTTAATAGTATTGAAATCACAATAATATTTTATAAAAACTTGAAAAAAGTCTCGCAAAGTATGTTACTTTTGGAAGAAGTTCAAGCTACTAAAAAAAACGGAAGTCATAATACACACACGTACCGAAAGGTAACGAAATGACCTCCTATAACTTGCTTTAATAGGGCAAGATTTTAAAAATCTGATTACTTGCTTGTTTCTTTACCTTTGTATTTGCTACTGAGACATGTTTTAAAAGCGAAAACGTGTTTGTCAATATATAAGTAAACAAAAGCCATTTGCATTACTCAGAAGGTTTACAGTGTTATAAATTGACCTCGTTTTAGTGAACAACCCATTCAGCGACAAGCAATTACCCACTATGTCTCAGCAGTTTAATGATTATATCTTATTTGACATTGACGAAGGTTGGAATAAATAATTTTAAGTTTAAATGACAATCTAATAACAGAACTAATAATACATTAAAACTAAGCTGACTTGTTTGTAATATACTAGAAGTTATAATTTTACCTCTATTTATTTTTACGGTCGGCCAACTTTTTGAAATCAAGAAGGATCTATATTTGACGTGTATGTTTTTTATGCATGTTCACTGATTTCCCAAAATATCTGAACCGTTTTAATGGCAATTCTTCTAGTCCACAAAAATCTAGGTACTGGGACCCTCTCCCGTTGTAAAGACAGCTTACCTTAATCGCCATGTTTGCCAAGCGATCGCAATATCGGGGCTCGTCAGTCAAGGTAATTTAGATATGGCGTTATTGTAATAGTTATACCGCCATATTTTTAAATCCATTAGATTTTTATGGCATTTGTACTAGTGTCGCCTCTTACGATATCCACGCGAAGTAATGTGTTAAAACAGGTCAGCAAAAAGTAGAGATGTGTAAACTCGGAAGGAACTTGACTCGAGTTAACTCGAATTGTACTTAAATAAACAACTCGATTTGGCAGGACGAAATCGAGTCAATTGGTTACAAATTATTTATATATTTGTTCTTACATCCAACTCCGTGTTAGGCGCAGACTAATTTGCATGTATTGGGACAATTATTATTACGAAACATAGTAAGTGAGAGTGAAATAAAAACTTATTTATAGTACTATATTTATTTTTGGTTTGAGTCTTAGATATAGTAAGTACCTATATCTAATAACTAAACCAGTTGTGTAGACAATCTTCACAAAATAATATCACTGTAACTTCATGACGTAAGTGTTTATATTATTTATAATTTATCTATCACAAATGATTCTTAACAATTTAATGGTATTATATAATATATGCAATGAACGAATTGTACTATCGCTTAGTCGTATATTTCGTTCATTTACCGCCAGCCCGTACTCGAATTAATTATTATCCGACTTGAGCTAATTCGATTTTAACGCAACTAGAGTTAACTCGTATTAGTAAATCGAGTTGACCCATCACTAGAAAAAAGTAAGAAAACAATCCTTTTTACCAATAATAACAATGATTGCCCAACCCAATTCAAGGGTGTCGTAAGAGTTGACTATGGGATATGTGAAGAAGACCTTATTGCTTTCAATAGATATCGGTACAATCATTTAATTTATCCCAAACGTAAAATACCCAGACCGGTGACGAGGAGCAGCGCGATACGCGCAGCCGGTTACTGATATATTGTTAAAATTTTAATTTTAAAAAAATGTAGATATATTTATAATTATATTTCATTTTGTATAGATTTTATTGTAAGTTGTAAATGAAATTAATGCTGAAAATTTTAACTTTTTATAAGCCATTCCTAAATTGAATTAAAAAAAAATTACTTTGACTTTGAATAAACAAAGACATTTTAGTAAATACGATACTGCTAGACAAATTAAACTAAACATTCGTTAGGTAGTTCTTCAGTACATTTGCTACAGTGAACGTGGATTACATATGTCTGAAACACATCGGTTATAGGGTCGGCTCTAGCCTTTATTTACATGTCCGCTGAGATCTCAGGCGTTATGTAACCGGCAAGGTATCCGTAACTTTTTGATTCTGTGGCGTTTCCAGTTCATCTGTCGTTATTTATTTCCTTGGGGAAATGAGAGTGTAATTAAAGTGCCTTTTAAGTTGCGATCATTTATCACATTCATAAGAATAAGTATAGCTTTCAATTTCATAAATTGGTTCTATTTAAAAGGTTGTGTATATTCCATTTTAATGTATACTTTTAGGCTTTTAAGTGGATCTACCATACAAAAACCTTGTCGTACTTTACTTTGAAGTTTTATCAAATGTAAATAGTTTTTTAAGAGATTGACATTCGGTCTGTAAGAAAGTTAAAGAATAGTTTTGAAACGATTTATTTTTCGGTCTTTGAAACGGTCTAGTAGAGAGTTAACTACACCTCGAACTGATTATACCTATGAGAAGTTAACAAAATCGTCAACCGTATTCCTTCATTTTCTCGTCTACCACGGAATCGAATTATATAAAGTTTGTGGCTGTGGTATGTGTGTATGTTTTTCATTTTGTTTTTAAATCATGTTTGTTAAATTTTTATGTCTGAAGTCTGATAATGGTGGTACAACTTGATAGTTATAGTAATTTTAGAATGTTCCATTTTTTGTTAAAAAATTTGTCATGGTATTTGTAGGTATAGATTACATAGGACAAAATATTTGCTCTAGTGACTTTACGCTACTACTAAACGCCGCCTTTCTCTTAAATTGCAATTGTCTTATTTGGCATTTTCATTTCGATTTTTGTCTAATCTTTCTCTTTAGCAACTTACTGATGTCGACCTGTTACTAAGAATTTTTTGAGGAGAAATCCAATTACAGATTTTGTCCCTATCTTGTTTTTATAAAAGAGGGGGCAAACGAGCATGCGGCTCACCTGATGGTAAGTCACTACCGCCGCCCATGAACAACTGCAACACCAGGGGAATCGCAGATGAATTGCCGGCCTTTAAAAAAGGAGTAGGGTCTTTTCTTGAAGGTCCTTAAGTCGTAACGGTCCGGAAAAATCGCTGGTGGTAATCGATTCCACAAGGAAGTTGTGCGAGGAAGAAAACTTTTTCTAAATCGCACAGTGGTAGACCGCCAATCATCCAGATGGTATGGATGGTATCGCGAGTTTTGTCGCGATGTGCGATGGTGAAATTGTGCGGCTGGAATTAGTCCGAACAATTCCTCAGAGCACTCCCCGTGATAGAAGTGATAAAATACGCAAAGAGATGCAACATCTCTACACAGTGCCAATGAGTCAAGCCGATCGGTAAGAACTCGGTAGTCGACGATTCGAAACGCTATGCGCTGGATGCGGTCAAGTGAAAGGAGCTGGCACTGGGGAGCCCCTGCCCAGAGATGGGAACAGTATTCCATGTGATGCCGAACCTGCGCCTTGTAAAGTTGCAAGCGGTGTGCCGGCATGAAATACTGTCCCGCTCTTCTGAGCACGCCAAGCTTTTTAGAGGCCAATTTGGCCTTCTCTTCCAAGTGACGACGAAACTGCACGTCAATCGATATGTCGACACCAATGATCCCGATACTGACTAAGGCAACAAGGGGAGTGCCTTGAAACTGAGGAGATACGACAAAGGGGTTCTTTTTAGCGGTAAACGTGTAAACTTGTGTCTTCTGGGGATTGAACTGGACTAGATTTAGTCGACCCCAGTCTGAGACTTTGTTCAATAAAGTCTCGACTTCAGACACAAGTTTGTTTCGGTACTCGGCGACGTTTTCCCGAGAAATATTAGCACGGCCGGTTATAAAGCATCACCAGTACTGTCGTTCGCATAGCAATGAATGTTACTGGTTTACAACATATCATTGATATGCAGAAAAGACAGCGTTGGTGATAGCACGCAGCCTTGTGGAACACCAACGTTAATGGAATTGTAATCGGAGCATACACCGTCTACTACGACCTTGATGCTCCGATCTGCAAGAAAACTGGTGATCCAATTGCACAATTTTTCGGGAAACTCATAGGAAGGGAGTTTCGAAAGAAGCGCTTTGTGCCAAACCCGATCGAAGGCCTTCGCTATGTCCAAACTAACGGCCAACGCCTCCTCCTTGGACTCCACTGCCTCCGCCCATCTATGAGTTAGGTAAACTAAAAGATCACCAGCTGAGTGACCTCGACGGAAACCGTACTGGCGGTCACTAATAAGCTGGTGATCCTCAAGGTCGCGTTGGTAACCCTTCGGGAACGGAACCCAAATTAAGGTACTACGCTGAATTACCTACCAAAAAAAAAATCTCTCGCGGCTGCCATTCCCAGCCCTGAAATGAAGTAAAATTTTGATTTTTATGAGCTTGTGGGTAATTGAAACTACACTGGGTTCGTAAATAAATTTAGTCACTAATTGATTTAAATTGAGCATCATTATGAGACACATAATACCTTTGCTATACTGTTACATTTTAATTGAAATTGGGAACACAGATGGCAATGACAGCGCCGAGATAAATAGGAACATTCGTTTACACATACAAAACAACCTCTCAACATAAACGCATACCTACACATTATGAATTAGCTTACAGGAAGGCGTTATTTTAATCTTCTTCTTCTTATTCTTCTTTACTAGCCCTCTTTATCCACTGTTGGATAAAGGCCTCTTCAAGAATAAAGCAACTGTTAACAACGGATTTGCCCATACCCATAACCCTTGACAGCTGGGCAGGCGGGTTTATGAGCACAGCATTATCAGTCGGTCATTAACATGTGATTATGTTTCGGCAATTGCAATGGATATACCTTACCCTACCAACATTTTTTTATACAATTAGAGTGACAAACGAGCACATAGTCCACCTGATGGTAAGTGGTTGCTGTGGCCATAGACATCTACATCTATCCTCGATTACGAATCAAAATGCAGATGCGTTGTCACCCGTGAGAACTAAGATGGAATGCCTAGGGTCCAGTAAAAAAGGGTCTCCAGTTCTCTACACTCACGATACGAAACACAGCAACGTTATGCTGCTATTTTACGCTAATTGTGCCGTTATACCTCAGGGGCTAATTGCTCGTCGTATTTTTTTTGCAATTTTAAGTGATTTACCATATTCACTGCCGTAAAGGAAACATCTAGCAGAGATCTGTGTGTCAAAGACATTTGAAAACTCTGCTAACACGCACTAGAGCTGCACGGCGGAGTTCGACTGGCGATTTTTGCCGATTACCAGACCTTTTAACCTGAATTTGGATTAAAAACATATAATTTTAAATTTTAAATAGATCTTTAAGTTTATTTTACTGTTGTATTGAGAAATAAAAATAGTTTATAAAACTTATAATTTTATTATTTGATATGCACGGAATCTAAATCCAATATAATATTCTACTTTATATACTACGTTCAATAAATATGGGCCAGAGATATGTGAAAGGTAGTGTGCAAAGAGCTGATGCTTGGCTTTATTTACGTCCCCTTTGGGATCTCGAGCGTTATCTACGCGCCAAGCTTTCAGCAACTTTTCAATTCTGAGGCGTTCCGACCTCCACTTTCGTTATTTATTCCTGTGATTTCACTTTGGTTAGAATACTACTATTTAAGTGTGAATTTCAGGTGAGTAGTGTAGATAAAATACCTTTATATAAGGAATACTCTATATCAATCTAATATACATATAAAATAATTTTTGTTTGTTCGAATTTTATGCACTGCCATACCGTTCATTAGATTGCAGTAAAACTTTGTCAACTTATTGTTTGCACTACCGCGAAGGTTATAGCCGTAGTACAACTAACTTACAGGAGGTGGCGCGCGTATCGTACTGACAAATTTATTTGATAGTATATGTATGTATATGTATCATTCAACTTCAATGTATTATCGTTCCTAATTAATCAATATAACTCATCCGAATCAAAATCAGTATTTCCACAATTATTTCTTCTGCGGCAGCAATGCGCCAGATACCAACTAGTACTGATATAGGTTATTCCTAATTCTGCATAGGGTATTGTTATACAACACCAATAACATATTAAAATGTCCCTCAGCCGAATTCCTGTCACGGCGGCAAGTCTCAACGGAGACTAGCCATTTGCGTCAGGGTTATAATGCCCAAGTGTATGTAGGTGCACTCTATATTTCCTCACTTGCATAGTCCAATGAAACAATAATCTGTCACGATTGGAGAGAGATCAGATGCAGGACAAATGGTTTTACGTGCTTTCCGAGGCACGGAGATGAAACACCGCTAACGTCCTGACTCGAGGCGAAAAACCCAATAACTGATATGACGCGTTTATGACCAATATAACAAGTAACTTACTACGTACTACTCCTTTACTCATTAGATTTAACGGTGAAATACTTGAATTAGTAGATTCCACACTCTTCCTTGTTGCTGCTAGTGACCGTTGATTAAAATGAAGACTTAGTTCCGCTGTGTACGCAGTAAAAAAAGACAAGACTGTTAACAGAAGTGGATACAGTTGGTTAATGTGAGCTATTTCCACAGCGTTATGTCCTATAGACTAGTAGAGTAGGGATCAGTAACAGTAAGATATCGAAAATGTATTTCTAATAAAGAGAGAGAGAGAGAGAGAGAGAGAGTGAGAGAGAGAGAGCAATAAGTGTTATTTACAATATTAGACTAAGGGGCTCACTATGGAACCTTATTAAACAAATAAGTGCACCACAATTATTTTTGGACAATTTTATAAATCATAAAACTAGCAGTTCATTTTTGGGTAGATTTTTAACTATTTATAAAAAGACTAGCTGTGCTCCACGGTTTCATACTAGTAATATAATAAAATCTTTATTTCGGATAACAAATGAGATTCATATCAGACAAGAAGTTTGGAACATCGCAGAACAGCTCGCAGGTGGACGAAGACGGTGACACACACACGCACGCGCACGCGCTCGTACGCACGCACGTACGCACGCACGCACGCACGCACGCACGCACGCACGCACGCACGGACGCACGCACACATTCAGATAAGTCAGCCACGTACATGCCTGAAGCGCTGCAGAAAGAAGGGGCAGCCCTAACAGTAATCTAAATGTATTATTAATTATTATATTGCACCTTTAATGCTTTATACGCCCTTTGTGTGTAGTTGATCCATAGGGAGCACGAAGAGAACGACTGGCAGTATGCCTTAAAAAGAGTTAAATTTTTAAGAGCAAAGTTTATCTTCATAAAATTGTCTTGATGATGAAGTAACTTTTCATTTGATAGGATTAATATGCCATGCCTAGTAATAACGCTTATATATATCACTTTTTAATTTTCAATATTTTTTATGAAATAATATCTTATTGTGACTTATGTTTAAGAAATAGGCATAATATGGTATCGCGGACTTTTTTTTTGAATTGAGTAAAGATCATTATTTTTGTAGAGCATTTTATTTACGTATTACTTAAGCCAGCGTACGCGAATAAATAAGTTTGGGAGCACTTTTTTTCCGACTTGCTTAACAAAAATCAATATTTGAAGCTAGCTGAGAGGTGTAGGCATTAGGCCTTGTACTATTACTCATGAATCTGGCTATTATATACAAAGTAATTTTACAAATAGGAATGGTAACTCCAGAGATTAGCGTGTTTAGACAAACAAAAAACTACAAACAATTAGGTAGTATAGATGTTATATTATTTGCATAAATACAAGGCACGTATATGTATAAGAATTAAGTAAATTATCATTTAAAAGATAAAGATGCGTGGATATAATGAGGTACTTTAGTCTTATTTAAATATGTATATATTTTATAAGATTTAATTTTAACTATTAGGAGAAAATTAGCCTAGTTGATGTGAATTTCTTGCCGATTCTTCTCACAAGGTCACTGAGCAGTAACGATAGCGTAGTTTTAGACTTTTAGAAAGTTGTTTTAAAAGGCGAATTTAAAGAAAAATATTTCGCTTTGACTTTGAATTATTTATTTTTTATTATTTTTCAATGAAATAAAACTAAATAAGTAATTAATAATATTAAGATATTATTTAAAAAACTGCTACTACTGCTACTGGTAAATAATGGTTTAATTAATATCCTACATAAAATGAAGGTCTTCCAATTTTATCTCGCTCGTGTGTGTACCGCATTAAATTACACAACTAATATGATATTCAATTCAATTCCATTCAATTTATTTCCAATATGAAAGCTGTATGTGTATATGGGTAACATCATTCACTCACTATCAACTGGAATATGTGCTCGTTTGTCACCCCATTTCTATAAAATGCAAACCATGGAACGAAGCCAGTTCATATCTTTCAAGATCTGTTGTGGCAAATCGTAGTTTGCCTAATTGTAAAATAAGGAACTAGGAACTTAAGAAAAATTATTATTTCTATAATAAAATTAAATATTAGCTTATACTAAAACTACAGTATTTTATTTATTTAACAATATATGTACACACAAACAACGGAAAGGACACAACATGATGAAGAGTTTGTATAAGGACGCTACTTATTTCATAATGAAATTTCTTTCAGTACACCTTTTCAGATTCTTTCAGTTTACAAAGATGTGATAAATATAAGTTAATAAAGTGTGCACTTATATAATAACTCTAAGCTGAATTGGAATCAAATAGATATAACGAGCGATAAACCATAAAACTTTTCGTGACTTCGTAAATAAAATTATGTCTCCGTTTCCAGTGGATGTTCAAAAAAACCTTAACGTCGGTTGTCGTATAACCACATTTTGCAAAGTTTAGAACCAACCTAATCCATATTAACTGCGGCTAATATCCGGGACTCAGTAAATTTATGAGTAAATTCGAGGTGTTTTAATGTTGGGATTTTATTTATTGTACCTAAAAAAATTATAAACATCAATTAATGTAATACTTTATCTTCAGATACATAAATTAGAAAATTTATGGCTTGCGGCAGGGTCGTGTGACACTTCGTATTTTCTCCTTTTTATATGGTCGAGGAGGGTGCTATACCACATTCTCATTAGTCAAAAACACCTTAAAGAAACGCGCATGTTTAAGAAATACTATCTTAATTTCGAAAATATGTGAAGTTCGACAACACATACTGAAGCATTGAGGCGAACAGTGAGGTGGCTGTTTCAGTATGTGTATAACGGACTTCACATGTATTTGAAGTTTAACACCATCCGCTAAGCAGGACCATGATTTATTCCGGCACCAGATACTTCTCTTAGTAAGGTTATGTTTAGTATTGGAGTAGGATAAAACCTGAATAAATGTTTTTAGAAAAATTTGTAGTCGGATATACATTAGGACGTAAATTGTTAAAAATAATAAAAGTGTGGTAGCGGATATTCAACTTGCCCTATTGATTTTGCAACTAATCATTTTAATTTATCATTTCAACAATAAAACAGCGTACTGACCTGTACATTCAGGAATGTGTCTCCGTCACAATCACACAGTAGTGTAACGTGAGGGATGTAATTACATGATAACACTAAAGTATGCAAAACAAAAGCAACAATACCCATTTCAATATAACACAGGGCAGCCTTTTAGCAACACGATCTTCCTTGCCTACACTAGAACAATTATTACAACGGACAGAACCACGATACTATCTTAGTTCTGGTAAGATCACTCAGGCGAAATCTCCTGCGCAAGGCGCCTACAATAAACTTTATACTGCAACAAACGAGTGGTGGTTTCACAATATACCCTCAATTCAACCGCGCCACCATCGAAATGACGCTTCACTAGAGTGATGTAACCTCTCGCTCACTCTCGATCCAACCGGTATTTAATAGACGCGTCGTCATATTTTTTTTTTATATTTCACAATCAGGCAGAAATGGTACTATCTATATAATGCAATTTGACGTTTCGATTCAACAAGTTCTTGGCGGGTACGGAAACACTAAGAGGATACCTGCATGTCTGATAAGCAAAAGAATATATATTTAAAATATTTGTAAATGTGAAGTCGGTCATCCCGCGTTGGGTCAGTGCGGTGAACTGTTTCCTGCCCTAAAACCCTCTGCGGTCTTTGATGTATTTAGGCAACAACTTTTTAACTTATATAAGTTAGAAATATCTCTGAAAATATTTATATTTTCGGAGATATTACATTTTTGTTTTCTTTCTACCGTTATTTTAACGGTAGAGAAGATGAGTAGTTTTAACGGTAGAGAGACTCTTCACCGTTATTTTTATAGCCTGTATTATCACAAGTCCAATGTTGAACGTAGACCTCACCTCTAGATTACCTCATAGGCTAGATATTTGACAAAGCATTTTAATGTTTTGAGCAGTCAGGAAGGTGATGCTGCCCATCTTTTGTTTCAGATTTCCTCTCTCGTTTCTTACGACACCCACGGGATGATATGGGGAAGTAGATTTTCTTACGACATCGCTACACAGAGAATGTATTTCTACTCAGGTTCATGAATGTAGTTTTACTTTACGTACTTTCATAGCGTAATGTTTTATGGAACTTTGCTAGGGGCTAATAAGACTCATATTGAAGGCATATTTGTTTTGCAAAAGAGACCGGTACGGGCGATTTATAACTTAAATTGTAAAGAGTCCCTCAGAGATAAATTTAAAGAAGTAAACATATTAACTTTGCCATCGTAATATATTTATAAAAATGTGATGTATGTACCTAAAACACAGATAGTTTTAATAATAAAAAGATGATCATACTTTAAACATAAAAAATAAAATAAAATAAAAATTCCTTTATTTTCAAAAGTCTTATAACAAAGATTTGTCGAGTTTTCCCTTTAAGTAGTCATAGACATTTGTAATGGGAATAACTCGCTACTTCCCTTACGGTATCCTCAATAAGACTATTAAACTATATTATACCTAGAAGCTTAGAATTATAGAAATGTGGGTTAGTTATTGTGTATATATTTTAGTGTATGTATGTGTGTGTGTGTGTGTGTGTGTGTGTGTGTGTGTGTGTGTGTGTGTGTGTGTGTGTGTGTGTGTGTGTGTGTATGTGTTATATGTGTGCGTGTGTATGTCGGTCACCTGTAAGCCCTACGGATGAGGTTCCTTGGGATCGGTATGGGTATTCCGCATACAGGTACCGACATTAATTTTAACCGGAGATTTAATTAATTCTTATAAAAAGTTTTTCAACATCTTCCTAACTAAGTGAATCCAACCATTCTTTTAAAGTTTTCCTGCTAGTGTAAGATAACATGGGGTATATTTTAAGTATTTTATTTACTTTGTTGTATATATGGGCGGAATGACCACTATATTGTCTTCTAGCAAAAGCAGTACGTACAGCAGCGACGAAGGCAACAACATCTTTTTTTCTTTTATGACTTAGGTCGACATAAGGCAAAGATTTGTGGCACGTTAATATGAGACTCAAAACATATAGTTTTCGTACTGTAAGTAGACCACTCATTCTATATAGTGTATCAGTGGGAAAACGATAAGGTTTGGAGTAAATGACTTTGATAAGCGATCTCTGAGCTCTTTCAAGTGCAAGGAAGTGAGTTTTGTCAGCTCCGCCCCAAATCGAGATACAGTAGGTGAGCACCGATTGGGCCAGGGCTACATTTTTTTTTCGGTTTTTACATTCGGTTTTTAAGTTTGTTGCACACGACCTGTCGTAGTGATTTGAATACTCATATGAGTTTCCTAGTGCGGTTTGTTAAGAATTCCAAATGTGAGTGCCAGCTTAGTCGTTGGTCCAACATTATACCTAGATATTTAGTTTGGCTGACTTTTTCAATAGTAGGACAGTCGCAAATCAGATTACCAGGGTTAGAGCAAGTGTGGATTTTTATGGCAAAGTTATGGTCAGGTTGGGATTTGTTAGAAGGAGTGAAGCAGATGTAGTTTGTTTTCTGGGTGTTCAAGGTAAGAAGGTTGTCTTTGCGCCAATTAGATACATTGATTAAACCCATTTCAGTACCTGCTTGGACAGTATTCCAGGTGCTACCAGTAAAAACAAGAGCAGTGTTGTCCGCGTAGGAGTATATCCTGCCCCCGACATCCCGTAGATTACATAGATAATTTATGAATATTAAAAAGAGATCGGGCCCAGGACACTACCCTGCGGGACTCCAAAACTAGACGTGGCTTTATCACTGTGTAAATTATTTATTTTTACTTGCTGAGTTCTGTCTTGCAGGTAACTTTTAAAAAGCATGAGTGGAGTATCCCTAATACCTATGCATTCTAGCCTGTGTAAAAGAATAGGCACAGAGACAGTGTCGAAGGCCTTTTTAAGTCCAAAAATACTGTAAGACATTTGCTGCCACTGTCTACTTCACGAACTATAGTAGAAGTGAGATCAAGAATCGCATCTTGAGTTGAAAGACCCTTTCTAAAACCATATTGGGAATTTGCTAGTAATTTAAATTTATTTAGGAAATTAACTAATCTATTGTTAAGCAGATTTTCAATTATTTTGGAGATGTAGGTAAGTACAGAGATAGGCCTGTAATTGCATACATCCTCTCTGTCCCCACTCTTATGCACAGGGGTTACCATAGACCTCTTTAAGACGCTGGGGAAAACACCAGTACTAAAGCAAAGGTTTGCGAGGTTACATATGTACGGTACAACAAAGGCTCTAGCATGCTTTAGAAAACTAGTGCTGATACCATCCCATCCAGGTGAGCTCTCAGACTCCAGACTCATCAAGATGCAGTTCGACTTTTTTTTTCGTCAGTGTTTAGCAGGACGAAGGATGAGGTATGTTTATAGTTAGCGATAGGGGCTACTAGTACACGACTTCTAGTACCCGAATTTGTAGCAATTATTTCAGCTAAATTATTTCCTATACAAGCAAAATAATTATTGACATAGTTAACCGAATCTAGTGGTAGCGGTTTTAAGTTAATTAGGGCTACATTATTAGATTTGGGTGGTTTGTATCGAGTGATCCCATTTACTGTATTCCAGAATTTACGGGGGTTATTAGCAGATTTATTAAGAAGTTTACCATAATGCTGTCGTTTAAATTTTTTGATCTGAAATTTCGAAAACGTTTGTAAGTTATTTATTAAATTCTTTTCTACCTTTTGTTGCAAATTATTTCTTAGCCTTATGCACCTCAGAGCTCCGGGGGTTATCCAGGGTTTTAATATCCTTTTATTGTTAGAAAAGTAGGATAATTTAGAGTTTTGTTGGATATCTGACTTAATTATATTAATAAAAACGATGGCAAATTCTTCAGGGCTATTCGGCATTTCCGAAAAGGGGATACTCGTCGATATGAGAGTATTATACGCCCCATCAAAATCTATAATTTGATTGGACTTAGTTGGAGATTTGTGGGTAGATGTTTTAGATAACTGAAGCAACACAAGATTGTGTTCTGTGATCGTCGAGTTAAGGACGGCAATAAAAGTTGCAATGAGGTTGACTTCAAGTTTTATCATTACGCGGTCGAGGCAGGATCTCCTTCTCGTAGGTAGAGTGTGACCAGGCAATAAGCCATACAGGGATAGTGCGTGAGGTAGTGCGATAATTAGGCAAGTACGTTCACCACTACAAAGTACTTATAATTGTGAATAATAAAAATTATTGTTTGTTTTTAGCCTCGTTTGCGGAATAAGGTAATTGAAGCTAATTATTTAAGTAAGTCGTTACGTAATGTAGGACATAGTCTATTTCGCAAGAAGTCTTCGATATGGTCTGGTAATTTAAAATCAAAATTTTCATGATATTTTAGTTTTTTTTTTAACAAAATTATGATCTCAATAAGTTATGTTACTTGAAGTGGCAATGGGCCGGCCATATAGCTCAAAGAACCGACAACCGATGAAAAGAAAGGTTCTGGAGAGGCAACCTTGTGTCAGCCAAGATTTGTGAAGGGCTGTAATGATGATGATAATGTTCTCAATATAAATATGAAGGGACACTAGCTAATTAAAACCCTTCATTCAAGCCGCATTCATTCTATTAATAACGCTGCATAGTACTGCTTTCAGATGTCATGGTTATTGAATGGTAATAATAAACAATTCTTAACAAATTATATGAACAAATGATTTTTATCTACATATCTATAGTGATAAATTTTAAAGGATATTTCGCCATGCGGGAACAGCATGACAGATATATATATATAGCCAGTATAATTACAGTGAATTACAGTAAAATTAAAGAAGCGTGAGAGACATTCCATCTTAGTATTTTATCGTTACAAAGCATCCATAATCTTCTTTGATTAAAGTAGATTGAAGGTGTCGGTGGGTTGCAGAAGGAATTCGTATATTCGTATCAACTGCTCTGCTAGTTGGCTTGTCACTTAAATTTTATAAAAATAATGTATTATTAACTTTTCCCTTGTTTGTAATGTACGTACCTAGTGCAAATGTTAAAAAATCGCTGACACGCACATCAACTGTTTATTTTGTCAGGCAACAAGCGATAACGTCTCTCACATAAGTATTTTTTATCGTTTGTTTCATCACAAATATAGTTGTAACCATAACTTTTCAACTGAAATTAGTTTCAAGTGCTAGCTTACAATTTCCCACCTATGTGTACTTATTTGTTTGTCTTAGTGATAGACACAGCAATAATATCGCACATGAAGGGTTCCGTATCATCGTACAAAATTGAATACTTTGTAGGTACTTTAAAATTAAAATTTTATTTTATTATAGTTTTTTTTTAATAAATATAGCAATACAAACTCTGTGACCATTTCAATCATCTACTTGTTGCCATTATTTAGATTGAGCAAAAAATAGCCAAAAAACACGTTTTTAGCAGAGTTATTTGTTGTTATAGCGGCAACAGAAATACACATTCTGTGAAAATTTCAATAGTCTACCTGTTACGGATCATGTGACAGACGGACGGACAGCGGAGGTTTAGTAATAGGGTCGCGTTGGTAACCCTTCGGGAACGGAACCCAAATTAAGGTACTACGCTGAATTACCTACCTATTAATATAACATCGAAACCAAAAAAAAAATGGCCCTCCGGCTGCCATTCCCAGCCCTGAAATGAAGTAAAATTTTCATTTTTATGAGCTTGTGGGTAATTGAAATTACTTTGGGTTCGTAAATAAATTTAGTCACTAATTGATTTAAATTGCTGCATCATTATGAGACACATAATACCTTTGCTATACTGCTACATTTTAATTGAAATTGGGAATACAGATAGCAATGACAGCCCCGAGATAAATAGGAACATTAGTTTGCACATACAAACAACCTCTCAACATAAACGCATACCTACATATTATGAATATGGAGTTTACAGGAAGGCGTTATTTTAATCTTCTTCTTCTTCTTATTCTTCTTTAACAGCCCTCTTTATCCACTGTTGGATAAAGGCCTCTTCAAGAATAAAGCAACTGTCAACAACGGATTTGCCCATACTCACAACCCTTGACAGCTGGGCAGGCGGGTTTGTGAGCACTATCAGTCGCTCATTAACATGTGATTATGTTTCGGCAATTGCAATGGATATACCTTACCCTACCAACATTTTTTTATACAATTAGAGTGACAAACGAGCACATAGTCCACCTGATGGTAAGTGGTTGCTGTGGCCATAGACATCTACATCTATCCTCGATTACGAATCAAAATGCAGATGCGTTGTCACCCGTGAGAACTAAGATGGAATGCCTAGGGTCCAGTAAAAAAGGGTCTCCAGTTCTCTACACTCACGATACGAAACACAGCAACGTTATGCTGCTATTTTACGCTAATTGTGCCGTTATACCTCAGGGGCTAATTGCTCGTCGTATTTTTTTTGCAATTTTAAGTGATTTACCATATTCACTGCCGTAAAGGAAACATCTAGCAGAGATCTGTGTGTCAAAGACATTTGAAAACTCTGCTAACACGCACTAGAGCTGCACGGCGGAGTTCGACTGGCGATTTTTGCCGATTACCAGACCTTTTAACCTGAATTTGGATTAAAAACATATAATTTTAAATTTTAAATAGATCTTTAAGTTTATTTTACTGTTGTATTGAGAAATAAAAATAGTTTATAAAACTTATAATTTTATTATTTGATATGCACGGAATCTAAATCCAATATAATATTCTACTTTATATACTACGTTCAATAAATATGGGCCAGAGATATGTGAAAGGTAGTGTGCAAAGAGCTGATGCTTGGCTTTATTTACGTCCCCTTTGGGATCTCGAGCGTTATCTACGCGCCAAGCTTTCAGCAACTTTTCAATTCTGAGGCGTTCCGACCTCCACTTTCGTTATTTATTCCTGTGATTTCACTTTGGTTAGAATACTACTATTTAAGTGTGAATTTCAGGTGAGTAGTGTAGATAAAATACCTTTATATAAGGAATACTCTATATCAATCTAATATACATATAAAATAATTTTTGTTTGTTCGAATTTTATGCACTGCCATACCGTTCATTAGATTGCAGTAAAACTTTGTCAACTTATTGTTTGCACTACCGCGAAGGTTATAGCCGTAGTACAACTAACTTACAGGAGGTGGCGCGCGTATCGTACTGACAAATTTATTTGATAGTATATGTATGTATATGTATCATTCAACTTCAATGTATTATCGTTCCTAATTAATCAATATAACTCATCCGAATCAAAATCAGTATTTCCACAATTATTTCTTCTGCGGCAGCAATGCGCCAGATACCAACTAGTACTGATATAGGTTATTCCTAATTCTGCATAGGGTATTGTTATACAACACCAATAACATATTAAAATGTCCCTCAGCCGAATTCCTGTCACGGCGGCAAGTCTCAACGGAGACTAGCCATTTGCGTCAGGGTTATAATGCCCAAGTGTATGTAGGTGCACTCTATATTTCCTCACTTGCATAGTCCAATGAAACAATAATCTGTCACGATTGGAGAGAGATCAGATGCAGGACAAATGGTTTTACGTGCTTTCCGAGGCACGGAGATGAAACACCGCTAACGTCCTGACTCGAGGCGAAAAACCCAATAACTGATATGACGCGTTTATGACCAATATAACAAGTAACTTACTACGTACTACTCCTTTACTCATTAGATTTAACGGTGAAATACTTGAATTAGTAGATTCCACACTCTTCCTTGTTGCTGCTAGTGACCGTTGATTAAAATGAAGACTTAGTTCCGCTGTGTACGCAGTAAAAAAAGACAAGACTGTTAACAGAAGTGGATACAGTTGGTTAATGTGAGCTATTTCCACAGCGTTATGTCCTATAGACTAGTAGAGTAGGGATCAGTAACAGTAAGATATCGAAAATGTATTTCTAATAAAGAGAGAGAGAGAGAGAGAGAGAGAGTGAGAGAGAGAGAGCAATAAGTGTTATTTACAATATTAGACTAAGGGGCTCACTATGGAACCTTATTAAACAAATAAGTGCACCACAATTATTTTTGGACAATTTTATAAATCATAAAACTAGCAGTTCATTTTTGGGTAGATTTTTAACTATTTATAAAAAGACTAGCTGTGCTCCACGGTTTCATACTAGTAATATAATAAAATCTTTATTTCGGATAACAAATGAGATTCATATCAGACAAGAAGTTTGGAACATCGCAGAACAGCTCGCAGGTGGACGAAGACGGTGACACACACACGCACGCGCACGCGCTCGTACGCACGCACGTACGCACGCACGCACGCACGCACGCACGCACGCACGCACGCACGGACGCACGCACACATTCAGATAAGTCAGCCACGTACATGCCTGAAGCGCTGCAGAAAGAAGGGGCAGCCCTAACAGTAATCTAAATGTATTATTAATTATTATATTGCACCTTTAATGCTTTATACGCCCTTTGTGTGTAGTTGATCCATAGGGAGCACGAAGAGAACGACTGGCAGTATGCCTTAAAAAGAGTTAAATTTTTAAGAGCAAAGTTTATCTTCATAAAATTGTCTTGATGATGAAGTAACTTTTCATTTGATAGGATTAATATGCCATGCCTAGTAATAACGCTTATATATATCACTTTTTAATTTTCAATATTTTTTATGAAATAATATCTTATTGTGACTTATGTTTAAGAAATAGGCATAATATGGTATCGCGGACTTTTTTTTTGAATTGAGTAAAGATCATTATTTTTGTAGAGCATTTTATTTACGTATTACTTAAGCCAGCGTACGCGAATAAATAAGTTTGGGAGCACTTTTTTTCCGACTTGCTTAACAAAAATCAATATTTGAAGCTAGCTGAGAGGTGTAGGCATTAGGCCTTGTACTATTACTCATGAATCTGGCTATTATATACAAAGTAATTTTACAAATAGGAATGGTAACTCCAGAGATTAGCGTGTTTAGACAAACAAAAAACTACAAACAATTAGGTAGTATAGATGTTATATTATTTGCATAAATACAAGGCACGTATATGTATAAGAATTAAGTAAATTATCATTTAAAAGATAAAGATGCGTGGATATAATGAGGTACTTTAGTCTTATTTAAATATGTATATATTTTATAAGATTTAATTTTAACTATTAGGAGAAAATTAGCCTAGTTGATGTGAATTTCTTGCCGATTCTTCTCACAAGGTCACTGAGCAGTAACGATAGCGTAGTTTTAGACTTTTAGAAAGTTGTTTTAAAAGGCGAATTTAAAGAAAAATATTTCGCTTTGACTTTGAATTATTTATTTTTTATTATTTTTCAATGAAATAAAACTAAATAAGTAATTAATAATATTAAGATATTATTTAAAAAACTGCTACTACTGCTACTGGTAAATAATGGTTTAATTAATATCCTACATAAAATGAAGGTCTTCCAATTTTATCTCGCTCGTGTGTGTACCGCATTAAATTACACAACTAATATGATATTCAATTCAATTCCATTCAATTTATTTCCAATATGAAAGCTGTATGTGTATATGGGTAACATCATTCACTCACTATCAACTGGAATATGTGCTCGTTTGTCACCCCATTTCTATAAAATGCAAACCATGGAACGAAGCCAGTTCATATCTTTCAAGATCTGTTGTGGCAAATCGTAGTTTGCCTAATTGTAAAATAAGGAACTAGGAACTTAAGAAAAATTATTATTTCTATAATAAAATTAAATATTAGCTTATACTAAAACTACAGTATTTTATTTATTTAACAATATATGTACACACAAACAACGGAAAGGACACAACATGATGAAGAGTTTGTATAAGGACGCTACTTATTTCATAATGAAATTTCTTTCAGTACACCTTTTCAGATTCTTTCAGTTTACAAAGATGTGATAAATATAAGTTAATAAAGTGTGCACTTATATAATAACTCTAAGCTGAATTGGAATCAAATAGATATAACGAGCGATAAACCATAAAACTTTTCGTGACTTCGTAAATAAAATTATGTCTCCGTTTCCAGTGGATGTTCAAAAAAACCTTAACGTCGGTTGTCGTATAACCACATTTTGCAAAGTTTAGAACCAACCTAATCCATATTAACTGCGGCTAATATCCGGGACTCAGTAAATTTATGAGTAAATTCGAGGTGTTTTAATGTTGGGATTTTATTTATTGTACCTAAAAAAATTATAAACATCAATTAATGTAATACTTTATCTTCAGATACATAAATTAGAAAATTTATGGCTTGCGGCAGGGTCGTGTGACACTTCGTATTTTCTCCTTTTTATATGGTCGAGGAGGGTGCTATACCACATTCTCATTAGTCAAAAACACCTTAAAGAAACGCGCATGTTTAAGAAATACTATCTTAATTTCGAAAATATGTGAAGTTCGACAACACATACTGAAGCATTGAGGCGAACAGTGAGGTGGCTGTTTCAGTATGTGTATAACGGACTTCACATGTATTTGAAGTTTAACACCATCCGCTAAGCAGGACCATGATTTATTCCGGCACCAGATACTTCTCTTAGTAAGGTTATGTTTAGTATTGGAGTAGGATAAAACCTGAATAAATGTTTTTAGAAAAATTTGTAGTCGGATATACATTAGGACGTAAATTGTTAAAAATAATAAAAGTGTGGTAGCGGATATTCAACTTGCCCTATTGATTTTGCAACTAATCATTTTAATTTATCATTTCAACAATAAAACAGCGTACTGACCTGTACATTCAGGAATGTGTCTCCGTCACAATCACACAGTAGTGTAACGTGAGGGATGTAATTACATGATAACACTAAAGTATGCAAAACAAAAGCAACAATACCCATTTCAATATAACACAGGGCAGCCTTTTAGCAACACGATCTTCCTTGCCTACACTAGAACAATTATTACAACGGACAGAACCACGATACTATCTTAGTTCTGGTAAGATCACTCAGGCGAAATCTCCTGCGCAAGGCGCCTACAATAAACTTTATACTGCAACAAACGAGTGGTGGTTTCACAATATACCCTCAATTCAACCGCGCCACCATCGAAATGACGCTTCACTAGAGTGATGTAACCTCTCGCTCACTCTCGATCCAACCGGTATTTAATAGACGCGTCGTCATATTTTTTTTTTATATTTCACAATCAGGCAGAAATGGTACTATCTATATAATGCAATTTGACGTTTCGATTCAACAAGTTCTTGGCGGGTACGGAAACACTAAGAGGATACCTGCATGTCTGATAAGCAAAAGAATATATATTTAAAATATTTGTAAATGTGAAGTCGGTCATCCCGCGTTGGGTCAGTGCGGTGAACTGTTTCCTGCCCTAAAACCCTCTGCGGTCTTTGATGTATTTAGGCAACAACTTTTTAACTTATATAAGTTAGAAATATCTCTGAAAATATTTATATTTTCGGAGATATTACATTTTTGTTTTCTTTCTACCGTTATTTTAACGGTAGAGAAGATGAGTAGTTTTAACGGTAGAGAGACTCTTCACCGTTATTTTTATAGCCTGTATTATCACAAGTCCAATGTTGAACGTAGACCTCACCTCTAGATTACCTCATAGGCTAGATATTTGACAAAGCATTTTAATGTTTTGAGCAGTCAGGAAGGTGATGCTGCCCATCTTTTGTTTCAGATTTCCTCTCTCGTTTCTTACGACACCCACGGGATGATATGGGGAAGTAGATTTTCTTACGACATCGCTACACAGAGAATGTATTTCTACTCAGGTTCATGAATGTAGTTTTACTTTACGTACTTTCATAGCGTAATGTTTTATGGAACTTTGCTAGGGGCTAATAAGACTCATATTGAAGGCATATTTGTTTTGCAAAAGAGACCGGTACGGGCGATTTATAACTTAAATTGTAAAGAGTCCCTCAGAGATAAATTTAAAGAAGTAAACATATTAACTTTGCCATCGTAATATATTTATAAAAATGTGATGTATGTACCTAAAACACAGATAGTTTTAATAATAAAAAGATGATCATACTTTAAACATAAAAAATAAAATAAAATAAAAATTCCTTTATTTTCAAAAGTCTTATAACAAAGATTTGTCGAGTTTTCCCTTTAAGTAGTCATAGACATTTGTAATGGGAATAACTCGCTACTTCCCTTACGGTATCCTCAATAAGACTATTAAACTATATTATACCTAGAAGCTTAGAATTATAGAAATGTGGGTTAGTTATTGTGTATATATTTTAGTGTATGTATGTGTGTGTGTGTGTGTGTGTGTGTGTGTGTGTGTGTGTGTGTGTGTGTGTGTGTGTGTGTGTGTGTGTGTGTATGTGTTATATGTGTGCGTGTGTATGTCGGTCACCTGTAAGCCCTACGGATGAGGTTCCTTGGGATCGGTATGGGTATTCCGCATACAGGTACCGACATTAATTTTAACCGGAGATTTAATTAATTCTTATAAAAAGTTTTTCAACATCTTCCTAACTAAGTGAATCCAACCATTCTTTTAAAGTTTTCCTGCTAGTGTAAGATAACATGGGGTATATTTTAAGTATTTTATTTACTTTGTTGTATATATGGGCGGAATGACCACTATATTGTCTTCTAGCAAAAGCAGTACGTACAGCAGCGACGAAGGCAACAACATCTTTTTTTCTTTTATGACTTAGGTCGACATAAGGCAAAGATTTGTGGCACGTTAATATGAGACTCAAAACATATAGTTTTCGTACTGTAAGTAGACCACTCATTCTATATAGTGTATCAGTGGGAAAACGATAAGGTTTGGAGTAAATGACTTTGATAAGCGATCTCTGAGCTCTTTCAAGTGCAAGGAAGTGAGTTTTGTCAGCTCCGCCCCAAATCGAGATACAGTAGGTGAGCACCGATTGGGCCAGGGCTACATTTTTTTTTCGGTTTTTACATTCGGTTTTTAAGTTTGTTGCACACGACCTGTCGTAGTGATTTGAATACTCATATGAGTTTCCTAGTGCGGTTTGTTAAGAATTCCAAATGTGAGTGCCAGCTTAGTCGTTGGTCCAACATTATACCTAGATATTTAGTTTGGCTGACTTTTTCAATAGTAGGACAGTCGCAAATCAGATTACCAGGGTTAGAGCAAGTGTGGATTTTTATGGCAAAGTTATGGTCAGGTTGGGATTTGTTAGAAGGAGTGAAGCAGATGTAGTTTGTTTTCTGGGTGTTCAAGGTAAGAAGGTTGTCTTTGCGCCAATTAGATACATTGATTAAACCCATTTCAGTACCTGCTTGGACAGTATTCCAGGTGCTACCAGTAAAAACAAGAGCAGTGTTGTCCGCGTAGGAGTATATCCTGCCCCCGACATCCCGTAGATTACATAGATAATTTATGAATATTAAAAAGAGATCGGGCCCAGGACACTACCCTGCGGGACTCCAAAACTAGACGTGGCTTTATCACTGTGTAAATTATTTATTTTTACTTGCTGAGTTCTGTCTTGCAGGTAACTTTTAAAAAGCATGAGTGGAGTATCCCTAATACCTATGCATTCTAGCCTGTGTAAAAGAATAGGCACAGAGACAGTGTCGAAGGCCTTTTTAAGTCCAAAAATACTGTAAGACATTTGCTGCCACTGTCTACTTCACGAACTATAGTAGAAGTGAGATCAAGAATCGCATCTTGAGTTGAAAGACCCTTTCTAAAACCATATTGGGAATTTGCTAGTAATTTAAATTTATTTAGGAAATTAACTAATCTATTGTTAAGCAGATTTTCAATTATTTTGGAGATGTAGGTAAGTACAGAGATAGGCCTGTAATTGCATACATCCTCTCTGTCCCCACTCTTATGCACAGGGGTTACCATAGACCTCTTTAAGACGCTGGGGAAAACACCAGTACTAAAGCAAAGGTTTGCGAGGTTACATATGTACGGTACAACAAAGGCTCTAGCATGCTTTAGAAAACTAGTGCTGATACCATCCCATCCAGGTGAGCTCTCAGACTCCAGACTCATCAAGATGCAGTTCGACTTTTTTTTTCGTCAGTGTTTAGCAGGACGAAGGATGAGGTATGTTTATAGTTAGCGATAGGGGCTACTAGTACACGACTTCTAGTACCCGAATTTGTAGCAATTATTTCAGCTAAATTATTTCCTATACAAGCAAAATAATTATTGACATAGTTAACCGAATCTAGTGGTAGCGGTTTTAAGTTAATTAGGGCTACATTATTAGATTTGGGTGGTTTGTATCGAGTGATCCCATTTACTGTATTCCAGAATTTACGGGGGTTATTAGCAGATTTATTAAGAAGTTTACCATAATGCTGTCGTTTAAATTTTTTGATCTGAAATTTCGAAAACGTTTGTAAGTTATTTATTAAATTCTTTTCTACCTTTTGTTGCAAATTATTTCTTAGCCTTATGCACCTCAGAGCTCCGGGGGTTATCCAGGGTTTTAATATCCTTTTATTGTTAGAAAAGTAGGATAATTTAGAGTTTTGTTGGATATCTGACTTAATTATATTAATAAAAACGATGGCAAATTCTTCAGGGCTATTCGGCATTTCCGAAAAGGGGATACTCGTCGATATGAGAGTATTATACGCCCCATCAAAATCTATAATTTGATTGGACTTAGTTGGAGATTTGTGGGTAGATGTTTTAGATAACTGAAGCAACACAAGATTGTGTTCTGTGATCGTCGAGTTAAGGACGGCAATAAAAGTTGCAATGAGGTTGACTTCAAGTTTTATCATTACGCGGTCGAGGCAGGATCTCCTTCTCGTAGGTAGAGTGTGACCAGGCAATAAGCCATACAGGGATAGTGCGTGAGGTAGTGCGATAATTAGGCAAGTACGTTCACCACTACAAAGTACTTATAATTGTGAATAATAAAAATTATTGTTTGTTTTTAGCCTCGTTTGCGGAATAAGGTAATTGAAGCTAATTATTTAAGTAAGTCGTTACGTAATGTAGGACATAGTCTATTTCGCAAGAAGTCTTCGATATGGTCTGGTAATTTAAAATCAAAATTTTCATGATATTTTAGTTTTTTTTTTAACAAAATTATGATCTCAATAAGTTATGTTACTTGAAGTGGCAATGGGCCGGCCATATAGCTCAAAGAACCGACAACCGATGAAAAGAAAGGTTCTGGAGAGGCAACCTTGTGTCAGCCAAGATTTGTGAAGGGCTGTAATGATGATGATAATGTTCTCAATATAAATATGAAGGGACACTAGCTAATTAAAACCCTTCATTCAAGCCGCATTCATTCTATTAATAACGCTGCATAGTACTGCTTTCAGATGTCATGGTTATTGAATGGTAATAATAAACAATTCTTAACAAATTATATGAACAAATGATTTTTATCTACATATCTATAGTGATAAATTTTAAAGGATATTTCGCCATGCGGGAACAGCATGACAGATATATATATATAGCCAGTATAATTACAGTGAATTACAGTAAAATTAAAGAAGCGTGAGAGACATTCCATCTTAGTATTTTATCGTTACAAAGCATCCATAATCTTCTTTGATTAAAGTAGATTGAAGGTGTCGGTGGGTTGCAGAAGGAATTCGTATATTCGTATCAACTGCTCTGCTAGTTGGCTTGTCACTTAAATTTTATAAAAATAATGTATTATTAACTTTTCCCTTGTTTGTAATGTACGTACCTAGTGCAAATGTTAAAAAATCGCTGACACGCACATCAACTGTTTATTTTGTCAGGCAACAAGCGATAACGTCTCTCACATAAGTATTTTTTATCGTTTGTTTCATCACAAATATAGTTGTAACCATAACTTTTCAACTGAAATTAGTTTCAAGTGCTAGCTTACAATTTCCCACCTATGTGTACTTATTTGTTTGTCTTAGTGATAGACACAGCAATAATATCGCACATGAAGGGTTCCGTATCATCGTACAAAATTGAATACTTTGTAGGTACTTTAAAATTAAAATTTTATTTTATTATAGTTTTTTTTTAATAAATATAGCAATACAAACTCTGTGACCATTTCAATCATCTACTTGTTGCCATTATTTAGATTGAGCAAAAAATAGCCAAAAAACACGTTTTTAGCAGAGTTATTTGTTGTTATAGCGGCAACAGAAATACACATTCTGTGAAAATTTCAATAGTCTACCTGTTACGGATCATGTGACAGACGGACGGACAGCGGAGGTTTAGTAATAGGGTCGCGTTGGTAACCCTTCGGGAACGGAACCCAAATTAAGGTACTACGCTGAATTACCTACCTATTAATATAACATCGAAACCAAAAAAAAAATGGCCCTCCGGCTGCCATTCCCAGCCCTGAAATGAAGTAAAATTTTCATTTTTATGAGCTTGTGGGTAATTGAAATTACTTTGGGTTCGTAAATAAATTTAGTCACTAATTGATTTAAATTGCTGCATCATTATGAGACACATAATACCTTTGCTATACTGCTACATTTTAATTGAAATTGGGAATACAGATAGCAATGACAGCCCCGAGATAAATAGGAACATTAGTTTGCACATACAAACAACCTCTCAACATAAACGCATACCTACATATTATGAATATGGAGTTTACAGGAAGGCGTTATTTTAATCTTCTTCTTCTTCTTATTCTTCTTTAACAGCCCTCTTTATCCACTGTTGGATAAAGGCCTCTTCAAGAATAAAGCAACTGTCAACAACGGATTTGCCCATACTCACAACCCTTGACAGCTGGGCAGGCGGGTTTGTGAGCACTATCAGTCGCTCATTAACATGTGATTATGTTTCGGCAATTGCAATGGATATACCTTACCCTACCAACATTTTTTTATACAATTAGAGTGACAAACGAGCACATAGTCCACCTGATGGTAAGTGGTTGCTGTGGCCATAGACATCTACATCTATCCTCGATTACGAATCAAAATGCAGATGCGTTGTCACCCGTGAGAACTAAGATGGAATGCCTAGGGTCCAGTAAAAAAGGGTCTCCAGTTCTCTACACTCACGATACGAAACACAGCAACGTTATGCTGCTATTTTACGCTAATTGTGCCGTTATACCTCAGGGGCTAATTGCTCGTCGTATTTTTTTTGCAATTTTAAGTGATTTACCATATTCACTGCCGTAAAGGAAACATCTAGCAGAGATCTGTGTGTCAAAGACATTTGAAAACTCTGCTAACACGCACTAGAGCTGCACGGCGGAGTTCGACTGGCGATTTTTGCCGATTACCAGACCTTTTAACCTGAATTTGGATTAAAAACATATAATTTTAAATTTTAAATAGATCTTTAAGTTTATTTTACTGTTGTATTGAGAAATAAAAATAGTTTATAAAACTTATAATTTTATTATTTGATATGCACGGAATCTAAATCCAATATAATATTCTACTTTATATACTACGTTCAATAAATATGGGCCAGAGATATGTGAAAGGTAGTGTGCAAAGAGCTGATGCTTGGCTTTATTTACGTCCCCTTTAGGATCTCGAGCGTTATCTACGCGCCAAGCTTTCAGCAACTTTTCAATTCTGAGGCGTTCCGACCTCCACTTTCGTTATTTATTCCTGTGATTTCACTTTGGTTAGAATACTACTATTTAAGTGTGAATTTCAGGTGAGTAGTGTAGATAAAATACCTTTATATAAGGAATACTCTATATCAATCTAATATACATATAAAATAATTTTTGTTTGTTCGAATTTTATGCACTGCCATACCGTTCATTAGATTGCAGTAAAACTTTGTCAACTTATTGTTTGCACTACCGCGAAGGTTATAGCCGTAGTACAACTAACTTACAGGAGGTGGCGCGCGTATCGTACTGACAAATTTATTTGATAGTATATGTATGTATATGTATCATTCAACTTCAATGTATTATCGTTCCTAATTAATCAATATAACTCATCCGAATCAAAATCAGTATTTCCACAATTATTTCTTCTGCGGCAGCAATGCGCCAGATACCAACTAGTACTGATATAGGTTATTCCTAATTCTGCATAGGGTATTGTTATACAACACCAATAACATATTAAAATGTCCCTCAGCCGAATTCCTGTCACGGCGGCAAGTCTCAACGGAGACTAGCCATTTGCGTCAGGGTTATAATGCCCAAGTGTATGTAGGTGCACTCTATATTTCCTCACTTGCATAGTCCAATGAAACAATAATCTGTCACGATTGGAGAGAGATCAGATGCAGGACAAATGGTTTTACGTGCTTTCCGAGGCACGGAGATGAAACACCGCTAACGTCCTGACTCGAGGCGAAAAACCCAATAACTGATATGACGCGTTTATGACCAATATAACAAGTAACTTACTACGTACTACTCCTTTACTCATTAGATTTAACGGTGAAATACTTGAATTAGTAGATTCCACACTCTTCCTTGTTGCTGCTAGTGACCGTTGATTAAAATGAAGACTTAGTTCCGCTGTGTACGCAGTAAAAAAAGACAAGACTGTTAACAGAAGTGGATACAGTTGGTTAATGTGAGCTATTTCCACAGCGTTATGTCCTATAGACTAGTAGAGTAGGGATCAGTAACAGTAAGATATCGAAAATGTATTTCTAATAAAGAGAGAGAGAGAGAGAGAGAGAGAGTGAGAGAGAGAGAGCAATAAGTGTTATTTACAATATTAGACTAAGGGGCTCACTATGGAACCTTATTAAACAAATAAGTGCACCACAATTATTTTTGGACAATTTTATAAATCATAAAACTAGCAGTTCATTTTTGGGTAGATTTTTAACTATTTATAAAAAGACTAGCTGTGCTCCACGGTTTCATACTAGTAATATAATAAAATCTTTATTTCGGATAACAAATGAGATTCATATCAGACAAGAAGTTTGGAACATCGCAGAACAGCTCGCAGGTGGACGAAGACGGTGACACACACACGCACGCGCACGCGCTCGTACGCACGCACGTACGCACGCACGCACGCACGCACGCACGCACGCACGCACGCACGGACGCACGCACACATTCAGATAAGTCAGCCACGTACATGCCTGAAGCGCTGCAGAAAGAAGGGGCAGCCCTAACAGTAATCTAAATGTATTATTAATTATTATATTGCACCTTTAATGCTTTATACGCCCTTTGTGTGTAGTTGATCCATAGGGAGCACGAAGAGAACGACTGGCAGTATGCCTTAAAAAGAGTTAAATTTTTAAGAGCAAAGTTTATCTTCATAAAATTGTCTTGATGATGAAGTAACTTTTCATTTGATAGGATTAATATGCCATGCCTAGTAATAACGCTTATATATATCACTTTTTAATTTTCAATATTTTTTATGAAATAATATCTTATTGTGACTTATGTTTAAGAAATAGGCATAATATGGTATCGCGGACTTTTTTTTTGAATTGAGTAAAGATCATTATTTTTGTAGAGCATTTTATTTACGTATTACTTAAGCCAGCGTACGCGAATAAATAAGTTTGGGAGCACTTTTTTTCCGACTTGCTTAACAAAAATCAATATTTGAAGCTAGCTGAGAGGTGTAGGCATTAGGCCTTGTACTATTACTCATGAATCTGGCTATTATATACAAAGTAATTTTACAAATAGGAATGGTAACTCCAGAGATTAGCGTGTTTAGACAAACAAAAAACTACAAACAATTAGGTAGTATAGATGTTATATTATTTGCATAAATACAAGGCACGTATATGTATAAGAATTAAGTAAATTATCATTTAAAAGATAAAGATGCGTGGATATAATGAGGTACTTTAGTCTTATTTAAATATGTATATATTTTATAAGATTTAATTTTAACTATTAGGAGAAAATTAGCCTAGTTGATGTGAATTTCTTGCCGATTCTTCTCACAAGGTCACTGAGCAGTAACGATAGCGTAGTTTTAGACTTTTAGAAAGTTGTTTTAAAAGGCGAATTTAAAGAAAAATATTTCGCTTTGACTTTGAATTATTTATTTTTTATTATTTTTCAATGAAATAAAACTAAATAAGTAATTAATAATATTAAGATATTATTTAAAAAACTGCTACTACTGCTACTGGTAAATAATGGTTTAATTAATATCCTACATAAAATGAAGGTCTTCCAATTTTATCTCGCTCGTGTGTGTACCGCATTAAATTACACAACTAATATGATATTCAATTCAATTCCATTCAATTTATTTCCAATATGAAAGCTGTATGTGTATATGGGTAACATCATTCACTCACTATCAACTGGAATATGTGCTCGTTTGTCACCCCATTTCTATAAAATGCAAACCATGGAACGAAGCCAGTTCATATCTTTCAAGATCTGTTGTGGCAAATCGTAGTTTGCCTAATTGTAAAATAAGGAACTAGGAACTTAAGAAAAATTATTATTTCTATAATAAAATTAAATATTAGCTTATACTAAAACTACAGTATTTTATTTATTTAACAATATATGTACACACAAACAACGGAAAGGACACAACATGATGAAGAGTTTGTATAAGGACGCTACTTATTTCATAATGAAATTTCTTTCAGTACACCTTTTCAGATTCTTTCAGTTTACAAAGATGTGATAAATATAAGTTAATAAAGTGTGCACTTATATAATAACTCTAAGCTGAATTGGAATCAAATAGATATAACGAGCGATAAACCATAAAACTTTTCGTGACTTCGTAAATAAAATTATGTCTCCGTTTCCAGTGGATGTTCAAAAAAACCTTAACGTCGGTTGTCGTATAACCACATTTTGCAAAGTTTAGAACCAACCTAATCCATATTAACTGCGGCTAATATCCGGGACTCAGTAAATTTATGAGTAAATTCGAGGTGTTTTAATGTTGGGATTTTATTTATTGTACCTAAAAAAATTATAAACATCAATTAATGTAATACTTTATCTTCAGATACATAAATTAGAAAATTTATGGCTTGCGGCAGGGTCGTGTGACACTTCGTATTTTCTCCTTTTTATATGGTCGAGGAGGGTGCTATACCACATTCTCATTAGTCAAAAACACCTTAAAGAAACGCGCATGTTTAAGAAATACTATCTTAATTTCGAAAATATGTGAAGTTCGACAACACATACTGAAGCATTGAGGCGAACAGTGAGGTGGCTGTTTCAGTATGTGTATAACGGACTTCACATGTATTTGAAGTTTAACACCATCCGCTAAGCAGGACCATGATTTATTCCGGCACCAGATACTTCTCTTAGTAAGGTTATGTTTAGTATTGGAGTAGGATAAAACCTGAATAAATGTTTTTAGAAAAATTTGTAGTCGGATATACATTAGGACGTAAATTGTTAAAAATAATAAAAGTGTGGTAGCGGATATTCAACTTGCCCTATTGATTTTGCAACTAATCATTTTAATTTATCATTTCAACAATAAAACAGCGTACTGACCTGTACATTCAGGAATGTGTCTCCGTCACAATCACACAGTAGTGTAACGTGAGGGATGTAATTACATGATAACACTAAAGTATGCAAAACAAAAGCAACAATACCCATTTCAATATAACACAGGGCAGCCTTTTAGCAACACGATCTTCCTTGCCTACACTAGAACAATTATTACAACGGACAGAACCACGATACTATCTTAGTTCTGGTAAGATCACTCAGGCGAAATCTCCTGCGCAAGGCGCCTACAATAAACTTTATACTGCAACAAACGAGTGGTGGTTTCACAATATACCCTCAATTCAACCGCGCCACCATCGAAATGACGCTTCACTAGAGTGATGTAACCTCTCGCTCACTCTCGATCCAACCGGTATTTAATAGACGCGTCGTCATATTTTTTTTTTATATTTCACAATCAGGCAGAAATGGTACTATCTATATAATGCAATTTGACGTTTCGATTCAACAAGTTCTTGGCGGGTACGGAAACACTAAGAGGATACCTGCATGTCTGATAAGCAAAAGAATATATATTTAAAATATTTGTAAATGTGAAGTCGGTCATCCCGCGTTGGGTCAGTGCGGTGAACTGTTTCCTGCCCTAAAACCCTCTGCGGTCTTTGATGTATTTAGGCAACAACTTTTTAACTTATATAAGTTAGAAATATCTCTGAAAATATTTATATTTTCGGAGATATTACATTTTTGTTTTCTTTCTACCGTTATTTTAACGGTAGAGAAGATGAGTAGTTTTAACGGTAGAGAGACTCTTCACCGTTATTTTTATAGCCTGTATTATCACAAGTCCAATGTTGAACGTAGACCTCACCTCTAGATTACCTCATAGGCTAGATATTTGACAAAGCATTTTAATGTTTTGAGCAGTCAGGAAGGTGATGCTGCCCATCTTTTGTTTCAGATTTCCTCTCTCGTTTCTTACGACACCCACGGGATGATATGGGGAAGTAGATTTTCTTACGACATCGCTACACAGAGAATGTATTTCTACTCAGGTTCATGAATGTAGTTTTACTTTACGTACTTTCATAGCGTAATGTTTTATGGAACTTTGCTAGGGGCTAATAAGACTCATATTGAAGGCATATTTGTTTTGCAAAAGAGACCGGTACGGGCGATTTATAACTTAAATTGTAAAGAGTCCCTCAGAGATAAATTTAAAGAAGTAAACATATTAACTTTGCCATCGTAATATATTTATAAAAATGTGATGTATGTACCTAAAACACAGATAGTTTTAATAATAAAAAGATGATCATACTTTAAACATAAAAAATAAAATAAAATAAAAATTCCTTTATTTTCAAAAGTCTTATAACAAAGATTTGTCGAGTTTTCCCTTTAAGTAGTCATAGACATTTGTAATGGGAATAACTCGCTACTTCCCTTACGGTATCCTCAATAAGACTATTAAACTATATTATACCTAGAAGCTTAGAATTATAGAAATGTGGGTTAGTTATTGTGTATATATTTTAGTGTATGTATGTGTGTGTGTGTGTGTGTGTGTGTGTGTGTGTGTGTGTGTGTGTGTGTGTGTGTGTGTGTGTGTGTGTGTGTGTGTGTGTGTGTGTGTGTGTGTGTGTGTGTGTGTGTGTGTGTGTGTGTTATATGTGTGCGTGTGTATGTCGGTCACCTGTAAGCCCTACGGATGAGGTTCCTTGGGATCGGTATGGGTATTCCGCATACAGGTACCGACATTAATTTTAACCGGAGATTTAATTAATTCTTATAAAAAGTTTTTCAACATCTTCCTAACTAAGTGAATCCAACCATTCTTTTAAAGTTTTCCTGCTAGTGTAAGATAACATGGGGTATATTTTAAGTATTTTATTTACTTTGTTGTATATATGGGCGGAATGACCACTATATTGTCTTCTAGCAAAAGCAGTACGTACAGCAGCGACGAAGGCAACAACATCTTTTTTTCTTTTATGACTTAGGTCGACATAAGGCAAAGATTTGTGGCACGTTAATATGAGACTCAAAACATATAGTTTTCGTACTGTAAGTAGACCACTCATTCTATATAGTGTATCAGTGGGAAAACGATAAGGTTTGGAGTAAATGACTTTGATAAGCGATCTCTGAGCTCTTTCAAGTGCAAGGAAGTGAGTTTTGTCAGCTCCGCCCCAAATCGAGATACAGTAGGTGAGCACCGATTGGGCCAGGGCTACATTTTTTTTTCGGTTTTTACATTCGGTTTTTAAGTTTGTTGCACACGACCTGTCGTAGTGATTTGAATACTCATATGAGTTTCCTAGTGCGGTTTGTTAAGAATTCCAAATGTGAGTGCCAGCTTAGTCGTTGGTCCAACATTATACCTAGATATTTAGTTTGGCTGACTTTTTCAATAGTAGGACAGTCGCAAATCAGATTACCAGGGTTAGAGCAAGTGTGGATTTTTATGGCAAAGTTATGGTCAGGTTGGGATTTGTTAGAAGGAGTGAAGCAGATGTAGTTTGTTTTCTGGGTGTTCAAGGTAAGAAGGTTGTCTTTGCGCCAATTAGATACATTGATTAAACCCATTTCAGTACCTGCTTGGACAGTATTCCAGGTGCTACCAGTAAAAACAAGAGCAGTGTTGTCCGCGTAGGAGTATATCCTGCCCCCGACATCCCGTAGATTACATAGATAATTTATGAATATTAAAAAGAGATCGGGCCCAGGACACTACCCTGCGGGACTCCAAAACTAGACGTGGCTTTATCACTGTGTAAATTATTTATTTTTACTTGCTGAGTTCTGTCTTGCAGGTAACTTTTAAAAAGCATGAGTGGAGTATCCCTAATACCTATGCATTCTAGCCTGTGTAAAAGAATAGGCACAGAGACAGTGTCGAAGGCCTTTTTAAGTCCAAAAATACTGTAAGACATTTGCTGCCACTGTCTACTTCACGAACTATAGTAGAAGTGAGATCAAGAATCGCATCTTGAGTTGAAAGACCCTTTCTAAAACCATATTGGGAATTTGCTAGTAATTTAAATTTATTTAGGAAATTAACTAATCTATTGTTAAGCAGATTTTCAATTATTCTGGAGATGTAGGTAAGTACAGAGATAGGCCTGTAATTGCATACATCCTCTCTGTCCCCACTCTTATGCACAGGGGTTACCATAGACCTCTTTAAGACGCTGGGGAAAACACCAGTACTAAAGCAAAGGTTTGCGAGGTTACATATGTACGGTACAACAAAGGCTCTAGCATGCTTTAGAAAACTAGTGCTGATACCATCCCATCCAGGTGAGCTCTCAGACTCCAGACTCATCAAGATGCAGTTCGACTTTTTTTTTCGTCAGTGTTTAGCAGGACGAAGGATGAGGTATGTTTATAGTTAGCGATAGGGGCTACTAGTACACGACTTCTAGTACCCGAATTTGTAGCAATTATTTCAGCTAAATTATTTCCTATACAAGCAAAATAATTATTGACATAGTTAACCGAATCTAGTGGTAGCGGTTTTAAGTTAATTAGGGCTACATTATTAGATTTGGGTGGTTTGTATCGAGTGATCCCATTTACTGTATTCCAGAATTTACGGGGGTTATTAGCAGATTTATTAAGAAGTTTACCATAATGCTGTCGTTTAAATTTTTTGATCTGAAATTTCGAAAACGTTTGTAAGTTATTTATTAAATTCTTTTCTACCTTTTGTTGCAAATTATTTCTTAGCCTTATGCACCTCAGAGCTCCGGGGGTTATCCAGGGTTTTAATATCCTTTTATTGTTAGAAAAGTAGGATAATTTAGAGTTTTGTTGGATATCTGACTTAATTATATTAATAAAAACGATGGCAAATTCTTCAGGGCTATTCGGCATTTCCGAAAAGGGGATACTCGTCGATATGAGAGTATTATACGCCCCATCAAAATCTATAATTTGATTGGACTTAGTTGGAGATTTGTGGGTAGATGTTTTAGATAACTGAAGCAACACAAGATTGTGTTCTGTGATCGTCGAGTTAAGGACGGCAATAAAAGTTGCAATGAGGTTGACTTCAAGTTTTATCATTACGCGGTCGAGGCAGGATCTCCTTCTCGTAGGTAGAGTGTGACCAGGCAATAAGCCATACAGGGATAGTGCGTGAGGTAGTGCGATAATTAGGCAAGTACGTTCACCACTACAAAGTACTTATAATTGTGAATAATAAAAATTATTGTTTGTTTTTAGCCTCGTTTGCGGAATAAGGTAATTGAAGCTAATTATTTAAGTAAGTCGTTACGTAATGTAGGACATAGTCTATTTCGCAAGAAGTCTTCGATATGGTCTGGTAATTTAAAATCAAAATTTTCATGATATTTTAGTTTTTTTTTTAACAAAATTATGATCTCAATAAGTTATGTTACTTGAAGTGGCAATGGGCCGGCCATATAGCTCAAAGAACCGACAACCGATGAAAAGAAAGGTTCTGGAGAGGCAACCTTGTGTCAGCCAAGATTTGTGAAGGGCTGTAATGATGATGATAATGTTCTCAATATAAATATGAAGGGACACTAGCTAATTAAAACCCTTCATTCAAGCCGCATTCATTCTATTAATAACGCTGCATAGTACTGCTTTCAGATGTCATGGTTATTGAATGGTAATAATAAACAATTCTTAACAAATTATATGAACAAATGATTTTTATCTACATATCTATAGTGATAAATTTTAAAGGATATTTCGCCATGCGGGAACAGCATGACAGATATATATATAGCCAGTATAATTACAGTGAATTACAGTAAAATTAAAGAAGCGTGAGAGACATTCCATCTTAGTATTTTATCGTTACAAAGCATCCATAATCTTCTTTGATTAAAGTAGATTGAAGGTGTCGGTGGGTTGCAGAAGGAATTCGTATATTCGTATCAACTGCTCTGCTAGTTGGCTTGTCACTTAAATTTTATAAAAATAATGTATTATTAACTTTTCCCTTGTTTGTAATGTACGTACCTAGTGCAAATGTTAAAAAATCGCTGACACGCACATCAACTGTTTATTTTGTCAGGCAACAAGCGATAACGTCTCTCACATAAGTATTTTTTATCGTTTGTTTCATCACAAATATAGTTGTAACCATAACTTTTCAACTGAAATTAGTTTCAAGTGCTAGCTTACAATTTCCCACCTATGTGTACTTATTTGTTTGTCTTAGTGATAGACACAGCAATAATATCGCACATGAAGGGTTCCGTATCATCGTACAAAATTGAATACTTTGTAGGTACTTTAAAATTAAAATTTTATTTTATTATAGTTTTTTTTTAATAAATATAGCAATACAAACTCTGTGACCATTTCAATCATCTACTTGTTGCCATTATTTAGATTGAGCAAAAAATAGCCAAAAAACACGTTTCTAGCAGAGTTATTTGTTGTTATAGCGGCAACAGAAATACACATTCTGTGAAAATTTCAATAGTCTACCTGTTACGGATCATGTGACAGACGGACGGACAGCGGAGGTTTAGTAATAGGGTCGCGTTGGTAACCCTTCGGGAACGGAACCCAAATTAAGGTACTACGCTGAATTACCTACCTATTAATATAACATCGAAACCAAAAAAAAAAATGGCCCTCCGGCTGCCATTCCCAGCCCTGAAATGAAGTAAAATTTTCATTTTTATGAGCTTGTGGGTAATTGAAATTACTTTGGGTTCGTAAATAAATTTAGTCACTAATTGATTTAAATTGCTGCATCATTATGAGACACATAATACCTTTGCTATACTGCTACATTTTAATTGAAATTGGGAATACAGATAGCAATGACAGCCCCGAGATAAATAGGAACATTAGTTTGCACATACAAACAACCTCTCAACATAAACGCATACCTACATATTATGAATATGGAGTTTACAGGAAGGCGTTATTTTAATCTTCTTCTTCTTCTTATTCTTCTTTAACAGCCCTCTTTATCCACTGTTGGATAAAGGCCTCTTCAAGAATAAAGCAACTGTCAACAACGGATTTGCCCATACTCACAACCCTTGACAGCTGGGCAGGCGGGTTTGTGAGCACTATCAGTCGCTCATTAACATGTGATTATGTTTCGGCAATTGCAATGGATATACCTTACCCTACCAACATTTTTTTATACAATTAGGGTGACAAACGAGCACATAGTCCACCTGATAGTAAGTGGTTGCTATGCCCATAGACATCTACATCTATCCTCGATTACGAATCAAAATGCAGATGCGTTGTCACCCGTGAGAACGAAGATGGAATGCCTAGGGTCCAGTAAAAAAGGGTCTCCAGTTCTCTACACTCACGATACGAAACACAGCAATGTTATGCTGCTATTTTACGCTAATTGTGCCGTTATACCTCAGGGGCTAATTGCTTGTCGTATTTTTTTTGCAATTTTAAGTGATTTACCATATTCACTGCCGTAAAGGATACATCTAGCAGAGATCTGTGTGTCAAAGACATGAAAACTCTGCTAACACGCACTAGAGCTGCACGGCGGAGTTCGACTGGCGATTTTTGCCGATTACCAGTCTTGTAAACCTGAATTTGGATTAAAAACATATAATTTTAAATAGATCTTTAAGTTTATTTTACAGTTGTATTGAGAAATAAAAATAGTTTATAAAACTTATAATTTTATTATTTGATATGCACGGAATCTAAATCCAATGTAATATTCTACTTTATATACTACGTTCAATAAATATGGGCCAGAGATATGTGAAAGGTAGTGTGCAAAGAGCTGATGCTTGGCTTTATTTACGTCCCCTTTGGGATCTCGAGCGTTATCTACGCGCAAAGCTTTCAGCAACTTTTCAATTCTGAGGCGTTCCAACCTCCACTCTCGTTATTTATTCCTGTGATTTCACTTTGGTTAGCATACTACTATTTAAGTGTGAATTTCAGGTGAGAAATGTAGATAAAATACCTTTATATAAGGAATACTCTATATCAATCTAATGTACATATAAAATAATTTTTGTTTGTTCGAATTTTATGCACTGCCATACCGTTCATTAGATTGCAGTAAAACTTTGTCAAATTATTGCTTGCACTACCGCGAAGGTTATAGCCGTAGTACAACTAACTTACAGTAGGTGGCGCGCGTATCGTACTGACAAATTTATTTGATAGTGTATGTATGTATATGTATCATTCAACTTCAATGAATTATCATTCCTAATTAATCAATATAACTCATCCGAATCAAAATCAGTACCAACTAGTACTGATATGGAGTATTCCTAATTCTGCATAGGGTATTGTTATACAACACCAATAACATATTAAAATGTCCCTCAGCCGAATTTCTGTCACGGCAGCAAGTCTCAAAGAAGACTAGCCATCTGCGTCAGGGTTATAATGCCCAAGTGTATGTAGGTGCACTCTATATTCCCTCACTTTCGTGGTCCAAGGGAACGATAATCTGACACGATTGGAGAGAGATCAGATGCAGGATAAATGGTTTTACGTGCTTTCCGAGGCACGGAGATGAAACAACGCTAACGTCCTGACTCGAGGTGAAAAACCCAATAACTGATATGACGCGTTTACAACCAACATAACAAGTAACTTACTACGTACTACTTCTTTACTCATTAGATAGAACTGTGAAATACTTGAATTAGTAGATTCCACACTCTTCCTTGTTGCTTCTAGTGACCGTTTAATAAAATGAAGACTTAGTTCCGCTGTGTACGCAGTAAAAAAAGACAAGACTGTTAACTGACGTGGATACAGTTGGTTTATGTGAGCTATTTCCACAGTGTTATGTCCTATGGACTAGTAGACTAGGGATCAGTAACAATAAGATATCGAAAATGTATTTCTAATAAAGAGAGAGAGAGAGAGAGAGAGAGAGAGAGAGAGAGAGAGAGAGAGAGAGCAATAAGTGTTATTTAAATATTAGACTAAGGGGCTTACTATGGTACCCTCTTAAACAAATAAGTGCACCACAATTATTTTTGGACAATTTTATAAATCATAAAACTAGCAGCTCATTTTTGGGTAGATATTTAACTATTTATAAAAAGACTAGCTGTGCTCCACGGTTTCATACTAGTAATATAATAAAATCTTCATTTCGGATAACAAATGAGATTCATATCAGACAAGAAGTTTGGAAAATCGAAGAACAGCTCGCAGGTGGATGAAGACGGTTACACACACAAGCACGCGCACGCACGCACGCACGCACGCACGCACGTACGCACGGACGCACGCACACATACAGATAAGTCAGCCACGCACATGCCTGAAGTGCTGCAGAAAGAAGGGGCAGCCCTAACAGTAATCTAAATGTATTATTAATTATTATATTGCACCTTTAATGCTTTATACGCCCTTTGTGTGTAGTTGACCCATACACACGCATGCATGCATGACGCCATGCACGAAGAGAACGACTGGCAGTATACCTTAAAAAGAGTTAAATTTTTAAGACCAAAGTTTATCTTCATAAAATTGTCTTGATGATGAAGTAACTTTTCATTTGATAGGATTAATATGCCATGCTTAATTATAACGCTCATATATATCACTTTTTAATTTTCAATATTTTTTGTGAAATAATATCTTATTGTGACTTATGTACATATATGAAATAGGCATAATATGGTATCGCGGTCTTTTTTTTTAATTGAGTAAAGATCATTATTTTTGTAGAGCATTTTATTTACGTATTACTTAAGCCAGCGTACGCGAATAAATAAGTTTGGGGGCACTTTTTTTCCGACTTGCTTAACAAAAATCAATATTTGAAGCTAGCTGAGAGGTGTAGGCATAAGGCCTTGTACTATTACTCATGAATCTGGCTATTATATACAAAGCAATTTTACAAATCGGAATGGTAATTCCAGAGATTAGCATGTTTAGATAAACAAAAAACTACAAACAATTAGGTAGTATAGATGTTATATTATTTGCATAAATACAAGGCATGTGTATGGAGTACAATAAGAATTAAGTAAATGATTATTTAAAAGATAAAGATGCGTGGATAAAATGAGGTACTTTAGTCTTATTTAAATATGTATATATTTTATAAGGTTTAATTTTAACTATTAGGAGAAAATTAGTCTAGTTGATGTGAATTTCTTGCTGATTCTTGTCACAAGGTCACTGAGCGGTAACGATAGCGTAGCTTTAGACTTTTAGAAAGTTCTTTTAAAAAGGCAAATTTAAAGAAAAATATTTGACTTTGACTTTGAATGATTTATTTTTTATTATTTTTCAATTTAATAAAATTAATAATTTATAAATAATATTAAGATATGATTTAAAAAACTGCTACTACTGCTACTGGTAATTGATGGTTTAATTAATATCCTACATAAAATGAAGGTCTTCCAATTTTAGCTCGCTCGTGTGTGTACCGCATTAAATTACACAACTAATATGATATTCAATTCAATTCCATTCAATTTATTTCCAATATGAAAGCTGTATGTGTCTATGGGTAACATCATTCACTTACTATCAACTAGAATATGTGCTCGTTTGTCACCCCATTTCTATAAAATGCAAACCATGCAACGAAGCCAGTTCATATCTTTTAAGATCTGTTGTGGCAAATCGTAGTTTGCCTAATTGTAAAATAAGGAACTAGGAACTCAAGAAAAATTATTATTTCTATAATAATATTAAATATTAGCTTATACTAAAACTAAAGTATTTTATTTATCTAACAATATATGTACACACAAACAACGGAAAGGACACAACATGATGAAGAGTTTGTATAAGGACGCTACTTATTTCATAATGAAATTTCTTTCAGTAGACCTTTTCAGATTCTTTCAGTTTACAAAGATGTGATAAATATAAGTTAATAAAGTGTGCACTTATATAATAAGTCTAAGCTGAATTGGAATCAAATAGATCCAACGAGCGATAAACCATAAAACTTTTCGTGACTTCGTAAATAAAATTATGTCTCCGTTTCCAGTGGATGTTCAAAAAAACCTTAACGTCGGTTGTCGTATAACCACATTTTGCAAAGTTTAGAACCAACCTAATCCAAATTAACTGCGGCTAATATCCGGGACTCAGTAAATTTATGAGTAAATTCGAGGTGTTTTAATGTTGGGATTTTATTTATTGTACCTAAAAAATTATAAACATCAATTAATGTAATACTTTATCTTCAGATACATAAATTAGAAAAGTTATGGCTTGCGGCAGGGTCGGGTGACGCTTCGTATTTTCTCCTTTTTATATGGTCGAGGAGGGTGCTATACCACATTCTCATTAGTCAAAAACACCTTAAAGAAAGGCGCATGTTTAAGAAATACTATCTTAATTTCGAAAATATGTTAAGTTCGACAACACATACTGAAGCATTGAGGCGAACAGTGAGGTGGCTGTTTCAGTATGTGTATAACGGACTTCACATGTTTTTGAAGTTTAACACCATCCGCTAAGCAGGACCATGCTTTATTTCAGCACCAGATACTTCTCTTAGTAAGGTTATGTTTAGTATTGGAATAGGATAAAAACTGAATAAATGTTTTTAGAAAAATTTGTAGTCGGAAATACATAATGGTACATCTATATAATGCAATTTGACGTGTCGATTCAACAAGTTCTTGGCGGGTACGGAAACACTAAGAGTATACCTGCATATTTGATAAGCTAAAGAATATATATTTAAAATATTTGTAGATGTGAAGTTGGTCATCCCGCGTTGGGTCAGTGCGGTGAACTGTTTCCTGCCCTAAAAGCCTCTGCGGTCTTTGATGTATTTAGGCAACAACTTTTTAACTTATATAAGTTAGAAATATCTCTGAAAATATTTATATTTTCGGAGATATTACATTTTTGTTTTCTTTCTACCGTTATTTTTAACGGTAGAGAAGATGAGTAGTTTTAACGGTAGAGAGACTCTTCACCGTTATCTTTATAGCCAGTATTATCACAAGTCCAATGTTGAACGTAGAACTCACATCTAAATTACCTCATAGGCTATATATTTGACAAAGCATTTTAATGTTCTGAGCAGTCAGGAAGGTGATGCTGCCCATCTTTTGTTTCAGATTTCCTCTCTCGTTTCTTACGACACCTAAGGGATGATATGGGGAAGTAGATTTTCTTACGACATCGTTACACAGAGAATGTATTTCTACTCACGTTCATGAATGTAGTTTTACTTTACGTACTTTCATAGCGTAATGTCTTATGGGATTTTGCTAGGGGCTAATACGACTCATATTGAAGCAATATTTGTTTTGCAAAAGAGAGCGGTACGGGCGATTTATAACTTAAATTGTAAAGAGTCCCTCAGAGATAAAATTAAAGAAGTAAACACATTAACTTTTCCATCGTGATATATTTATAAAAATGTGATGTTTGTACCTAAAACACAAATAGTTTTAATAATAATAAGGATGTTCATACTTTAAACATTAGAAACAAACATAAACTTGTTGTAATATCAGTCACTAGAAGCCACAGTATCAGTAATTCATTTATGGGACAACAAAATCCCAGAACATATTAAAAGTCTGTCAATAAATAAGTTTAAAGTTTTATTGAATAAAAACTGTACAAAAAGGGTTATTATAATATCAAGGAATACATGAATGAAAATAAGCCCTGGGAATGAGATGATCACCAACATGTTGCTTCTATGAAGATTTATTTAAAAATTCTACAAACGAAATTATTGTAAAGTGAAATATGTTTAAATAAAAGTCCCGCTGGGTTTCCTGCTGGTTCTTTACAGGACAGAAATGTTATCAAAACCAGTGATAAATAAAAAAATACTTTCAATAAGTAGTATTTAATAATCAATACTAAAACATGCATTAAGATTAATGTTTGTTTTAATATATGTTCACTGCTGTCTCGAAAACGGCTGAAGCTATTTAAATTATAGTTCTTTAATTAGGTATGCACTTTATATTGTTCAGTGGTATACATTTATGAGGGAATGAACGTTTTAATGTAACTACTTAAACGATGTAATAAATACGTGGTAGAGCCATGCTGTAGCTACATTAGTAGTATAGTTGTAGCACGAATGGGTCGGCTCGACCGGGGAAGGACCATGCTCTCACAGAATACCAGCGTAAAATAACAGCTTAATGCTGCTGTGTTTCGTGTGGCAAGTGTAGAGAATCAGATACCCTTTTTACTGGAAACTAGGCACTCCATCTCAGTCCTCAGGGGTGGCGACTCATCTGTACTTTGATTCTTATTTGAGGATAAATGTATGTGTCTATGAGCCACGGCATCACTTAACATCAGGTGGACTGTGTGTTCGTTTGTCACACTTATTCTTTTAAAAAATACAGTAAGTATTTATTTAACAGTGCCAATCAACATTAAATAAGGCGAATGCTATAAATCAAATATCGCTACTAAACATTATGCCCTAAGTTAAGAGAATACCAAGTTATTCATTATTATATTATCAATATTATTTAGTAGGATGCCTCGTGCAGAGGCGAAACATCGTCTCGTATTTTCGAGAGTGGTGTGTCGTGCCTAGTGTGGTGGTGCTGGGGATGGTAGTGCTGGGATTAACGGCGACGGGTATAGTGCGCGCGATTGAGGGAGGGTGGGAGGTTCTTTAAAACTGGGCAGGACACATAATTTTCTTTCTTTACGCAGAATTAAGCGAATTAATTTATAACAACCCCATTATAATGGATTTCCGCAAAGTAACGCCTGATTCTATCAATTATTTTAAAATAAACATAAAAAGTCCAAAGTAAATATTGCTATTCTAATTCCAAGACAATTTATACATTGGAAAACATGCCCGATATAAATGTAATAGGTTTTGCTAAGTTTACAATTCTCACTGGAAAAAAAAATTCTACTTACGCATAACCAAACTCTACGTACTATAATTATGTAATATATAATAATAAAGTTTTTTAAAAAAAAATTAAAAAAACTTACTTCTGTAGCGTTTTATAACTATGTCAAATTTCAATCATCTACGTCAAAGAGTTTCTAAGAAAATTCCTGTAAGAGACAGACGGAGACAGACACAAACAGCGAGTTGACTCCACAAGTGATCCATTTTGCTGATTTTGGCACGAAGCATTGATGGTGTTTCTAAATTGAAGCCAACGCCAAGCTGTGGGTAAAAAGCTAGTATTTTAATACCCATTTGATTTTTGTTAAAACACACAAATCATTGATATTTAAATCCAGCTGGTTTCCAATCCAACTGGACTTGTCCCTTCTCGTGTTTCTGATGCAAGCCCTCTCTAGATTATTACAATCAGATTTGTACACGATGTAATATTCCGTATTTTTTGTAATTAATGGTCGATTGTACCATTTACAGAAAAGATTTTAGCTATATTGTGCTTCGTTACCTTTGCTAAAATCACTTTCCAAAAGTTAATCAAATCTCAAAAAATATTTTTGTGCGTATACTGTAAGAAATAAATCTTTTATGATTAATGTAACTTCGTTAAAGGTTTACTTTTTTATAGAATAAGAGTGACACGTGACCACACAGTTCACCCAATGGAAAGTAAATATTGTGGCCCATAGACATTTACAATTATCCTTGGTTAAGAATAAAAATACAGATGCTTTGTCATCCTTGTGGACTCAGATAGAAGGCCTCGATACCAGTGAAAAGGTTCTCCGGTTCTCTATACGCATCATATATACATATTCTGCTGTTTTACGCTGGTATTCCGTGAGAGCGTGGTCCTACCCCGGTCGAGCCGAAAAATTTTTCGGCTCAACCGGGCTATATAATAGCTGCAGGGTGGCTCTACCTCGTTGACTTTTTTTAACTATATAAAATTTCTCAAAGGGTGCAAGAAACAAAAGTCTTTAGATTTTCTGAAGATTATCGACACTATGGATAGCATCGATGTAGATTCAATTACGCATAGAAACTGCGAATATAACCCTCTTACTAATCCGCGAAAATAATTACATAAAACTGATTAATAATTTTACGTTTTACAAAGCCATGTTCTTCTTTGAAAACTCTCTTGTAATAAAATTTAAACTCCTAAGACCCAAAATTTATATAATTGATGTTTTTATATGACAGCTCATTTTTGTAGCTCTATGCCACTTATCATATAAGCAGGAATGCTTCGTGTAATGGCAGTGTGAGAATATCAATTGCTGCCTCAGCTAGCATCGGAATCCTTGACGTCGACATTTTTTATATAAGATAAGGGTGACAAACGAGCACATAGTGCACCTGATGGTAGTGGTTGCTGTTGCCCATAGACATCTACATCTATCCTCGATGACGAATTATAATGCAGATGCGTTATCACCCGTGAAGACTAGGATGGAATGCCTCATTTCCAGTAAATCAAAATATGGAATGATGTGCAATTTCGTGGTTACTTGGAAGGGAAGGCTAAATTGGGGTCTAAAAAGCTTGGCGTGTTAAGCATAGCGGGTCAGTATTTCATGCCAGCTCACCGCTTACAACTTTACAAGGCGCAAGTTCGGCCTTATATAGAATACTGTTCTCATCTCTGGGCCGAGGCACCTCAGTGCCAAATCCTTCCACTTAATCGCATCCAGCGGAGAGCGGCTCGAATCATCGATGACCGAGTTTCTGACCGAGATTGGATCGATTTAATGGCGCTGCGAACCTGTGGATCTTTTTGCATTTTACCTCGCACGTACCTCGGGGAGTACTCTGAGGAATTGTCCGGATTAATTCCAGCAGCCAAATTTCACGAAAGCGCATCGCGGCAAAACTCACGATACCATCGATACCATCTGGATGATAGGCGGTATCCATGAACGGGTTACCGCCACAATAAGGCGGGAACCCGTTCATGGACGGTTGTAGTCACTTACCATCAGGTAAGCCGCATGCTCGTTTGCCCCCTCTTCTATAAAAACAATATCCTCCTTATTAGACATTCTATGGCAAGGCCTATGTTCGGTAGTGGAATATAATAGGCTGTAATGAATGAATTAATGAATGAATGGCGCTTATAATTTCTCAGCCTTATGAAAAAAAAACTACCCTTACCACTGTTAGCGTGAGAGTGTTATTAATAGTGATAATTAAGGCTTGTAGTAGTATTGAATCAGATTGTTTAAAAATTTATAAATATATATTTATTATCTTGCATATAAATAAAGTAATAAATAACAGAAGCTATGATATTCATAAGATTATGTATAAATGCTAAACAAAAAAGCAGTATATGTTAACATTGACAAATAGAAATATAATATATTGCATTAATTTTACGAAAGTAGTGTTTGCAGCACTATTCTTTGTTATTTGTATGTGCTTTAGATTTATTCTGTTTGAACGTTTTCTTTAGATTTTTTAGATAAGAGTGAAAGGTATTATTTTATTTAAAATTAATTTTCCTCTTTCCTGTTTTAACATTTCCAAAGTTTAAATGTAACAAAGAAATAAGGTTTTTATTAGTTAATAATTTTGTAACAATTTACCTTAAAAATACTTTTTCATATCTTCGTAAAAAAATTAGCTAATAATGTACCTGACTGTAACTACTGCAACTTCTGTACACATGAAACTAACTTCAAATATAGAAGTCCATTGCATTGCAGATGTTTGTCATCCTTGAGGATTTCGATTATTTATTTTGTGTAAGAATATGTTATTACGAAGATACTTGAAATTTGGTATAGTAATATGACGAGAAGGACGACTTAGGATTGACCAGAAGATTTTGAAGCTGAAAGAAATTATAGACTAGTTGCGCTGGGATATTAAAGGATTAGTTGACATGCGAAGACAGGAGGAGGACACGAGATTCAGACCCCGGACTTCATGATCAGCAGCCGTGTTTACAACCACTAGGCCAATGAGACTGGAACATAGGATTATGTGAGGTACGACGAGAGAGGGAGGACACGGTAATCCTCGAATCCAGCAACTTGTTCTATCACCGGGTGGGTGACCATCTGTTCCAATGAGGTGTCGGATTTACCTTCTTTAAAATTCTCTCGCTAACAGCGGTGTAAGGATTGGGAATGTTGACAAAGGTACACAACCTTATACACAGAATCATCAAATGATATTCGTTGAAGATCATAGAGGTGTACGCACTGACCTCGGTACATCCCAATGACACGTACCTGCTACCTGCATCCATAGACTTCCCGCATGTCTTACAAGGTCAGGACTTTAACTAGTGGGGGTAAGCCCTACATTTCACTTACGATACGGGACGATATAAGGGTGACACTCGAGTACTTTTTCTCTTCATCGGTTGTTGGCTCTTCAAACTAGCCGGTCTGTTAACACTTCAACTTATCGCCGTATTTAAAACTCGGTATTTTCCCAGGTAGTTAGTGGACTTGACGGGTTATCGAAATGGACGAAGCACATCAATACGGGACGAATTTCATTTTTTTTTCATTTGATCCATCCTGGTCCCTAGAAGACACCACCTAAGGTAACTGCAGGTAATAACGCCTAGCTAAGGGAAATTCGAAATAAAATGAGAAATATCCAATTTGGTCTAGAGATTTTAATAAAAATCATTGGTTTAATACAGTTTCTATATATCATGACATAACATTTGCCATAAAGAAAAATAAAATTAAACGTTTCAAAAAACCTTGCTAGTAGGCCTTTTTTTACTATGGTAGGATAATAAAGCCTACTGCTTCAACGAGCTCAAATTATCAAACTATACGTAATATCTATACAAATAAATAAAATTGAAGTGTCTGTTTGTAATGTCAAAATTACAGTTTTTTACTAAATGCATATGAAAGTAAATACGATACCTATAACTAAAATACAATTTTTTAAATTTTTGTCTGTCTGTCTGTCTGTCTGTCTGTCTGTTTGTTCCGGGTAATCTCCGAAACGGCTGGACCGATTTTGACGGCACTTTCACTGGCAGATAGCTGATTTCATAAGGAGTAACATAGGCTACTTTTATTTTAGAAAAAGAATCAGGGTTCCGCGCAGAAACATAAAAACACTAACACGCGAACGAAGTCGCGGGGATCAGCTAGTTATAAATACGATTTTTGTAAGTTAGGCCATATTAACCGACGGGCCTTATTACCCGCAGATACCTTACATCTGAACAACCTTTCTGTCCATAAGCACGGTTTAATGATACAGGATTCAAATATTTTTACATTTTCTTGTAGTAAAAAATTTTATTTCAAAAAATTTTAATTACATTTCGGTAAATTGTTTCTTTTGGTTGTTTTTAAAAATTTATGAAGCAGGAAAAGATTCACGAATACTTCATTAAAACCGACAAAATGAAGTATTCCAAAGCGGCAAAATTTAACTCGGCGTACAAAATTAATATGTTTATAATTTTAATTGGAAAATAAAGTACATTTTTTTTCAATACTAGCCTTACCGACACGCGGTTTACCCTGCCTTTTAAAGGACCTGGTTTTGACGACAGACTGTAAGTGAAAATTAATTTAAAAATACCAAAGTTTATTGGCAGTGATTTTGCCCTAGCTCTGAATACTCCAACCCACTTGCTAAGCGTGATGTATATAGGAAATTATTTCGAGTAACGTAAGCCAGTGGTGATCATTAGATAGGTCTGTGTTCAATATAAGACTTATAAAGGCTGTAGATTTCCAGCCTATCGAAACAGTAGGATTTGGTAGGTTGGAGTGAATTAATGATAAGATGGAGAGAAATGGATTGATGAAAGATATTTGCCATAATCGCCATGTAGTGACAGCGTAGGAGAATAAACTATCCCATGTCATCCCGTGGGTGTCATAGGAGACGTCAGAGGGAAACTGAAACAGGAAATGATAAGCAGCAGTATATTCCTAGCAATTCAAACTAATCTAAAACCTCAGTTTTTATTAGGAAGAAGTTGCTGCCCATCTCATGGTTTGTTTCTCTTTGTCGCTTCTTAAGACACCTAACGGCACGATATGGGGTAATGAATATTTTTACACTGCCACAACACGTTACGTATAAGTATTTTGCTTACATGTAATAAAGTTCAGTTTTAGGTTTAATTTTATACCTTATCATTATTCATCATGAGCAGTTCAGAAAATTAAAATACTTTACACTACATATTTGTTGATTTTAGTATCTCTTCCTCTTCTTCTTCATCAAACATGAACATAACCGTCTTTTGCTTTAGGAAGAATTTGCTATAAGCGCCGCGCTTACCATGCGGGGTGGTGATCACAATACTAAATGTGTCTAAGACATTGCTACCGATAGCCAGTTTTTAACAAAGTTCGAAACACTAAATAAAAATAAAACAGAGTTCGTAAATTCTATATTCGACATGTATATTTTTGTATTTTAATGTATGTTCACCGATGTCGCGAAAACTTCTGAAGCGATTTAAATGATAGTTCTTTTATTAGGCATGCACTTTATATTCTTCAGGAGTGTAATTTTTTTATAGACAAAAGGTGACAAACGAGCACACAGTCCACCTAATGGTAAGTGGTTGTTGTGGCCCATAAAAATCTATCTACGTTTGCGAATTAAAATGCAGATGCGTTGTCAGCCGTGAGGACTAAGATAGAATGTCTCTTTTCCAGTAAAAAGGGTTTCCGGTTCTCTACACTCACCATACGAAACACAGCAGCATTAAGCTGCTATTTACGATGATATTCTGTGAGAGCGTGGTCCTTCCCGACCATTCGTGCTACAACTATACTATTCATATAGCTGCAGCATAGCTCTCATCATCATTACAGCCCTTCACAAGTCCACTGCTGAACATAGGCCTCCCCCAAGGAATGCAACAAAGCACGGTCCTGAACCACCTGCATCCGTCGACTTCCTGCATATCTTACCAGGTCGTCACTCCATCTAGTGGGGGATGCCCTACACTTCGCCTGCCGGTACGAGGCTGCCACTCGAGAACCTTTCTTCCCTATCGGTTGTCGGTTCTTCGAGCTATATGGCCGGCCCATTGCCACTTCAGCTTACTAATCCGTTGTACTATGTCGGTCACTCTGGTTCTACTGCGGATATCCTCATTTCTAAGTTTATCACGCAGAGAAACTCCGAGCATAGGCCTCTCCATAGCTCGCTGAGCGACCTTGAGCTTCCTCATCCGGCCAGCAGTGAAGAACCACGTCTCATTTCCATATGTCATCACTGGCAACACGCACTGGTTGTACAGTCTCGTTTTCAAGTTTTGAGGTATACCTGACGAGAAGATGTGCCGTAATTTCCCGAACGCTGCCCAACCGAGTTGAATCAATCGATTGACCTTTCGGTCGAAGTTGGACTTACCTAGTCGGACTATTTGTCCCAGGTAAACATACTCGTCAACAACTTCGAGCTTAGTGCTCCCAACAACTACCGGCATAGGTGTGACATGGACATTAAACATGATCTTAGTTTTGTCCATGTTCATCTTAAGACCTATCCGTTGGGAAGCACTATTGGGGTCATTGTGCATAGAGCTTAGGTCTTCCAGCGATTCCGCCATAAGGACTATATCGTCGGCAAATCGAAGGTGAGTGATATACTCGCCATTGATGTTGATACCGTATCCTTTCCAGTCCAGAAGCTTGAAAACGTCTTCCAATGCAGCGATGTACATTTTCGGGGATATGACGTCACCCTGTCTTACACCTCACAGCAATTTGATAGGTTTCGTACTCTGGTTCTGTACTCGGATAGCCATCGTAGCCCTACTGTACAAGCACTTCAGCACTTCGATATACCGACAGTCCACTTGGCACCGCTGAAGGGACTGCAGCATCGCCCAAATTTCGACGGAATCAAAGGCTTTCTCATAGTCCACATACGCCAGACATAGTGGCAAATTGTACTCCTCTGACTTTTATACAATTTGCCAAAGGCTATGTATGTGGTCTATGGTGCTAAAGCCTTTTCGGAAACCAGCTTATTCGGGAGGCTGGAATTCGTCAAGTCTGCGCGCGAGACGATTCGTAATGACTCTCTAAAACAGCACGTAGACGCGGCTCAGAATGGAAATCGGTCTGTAGTTCTTCAAGAGAGCGTTGTCGACTTTCTTGAAGAACAAGACCACCGCACTTCTGCTCCACGCCTCCGATGTAATGCCACCATGGAGGACGGAATTAAAGAGCTTCTGAAGGACTTCAAGTACCGGATTTTCACCCGCTTTCAGAAGATCCGCTGTAATTCATAGCAAAGCTCTATTACGTATAAATTTGAAGAAAGAAATCCATTCCTATAAAGACGGGAAATATGGGATGAAAGTTTTAATGTAAGTACTTAAACGACACTTTTCAGCACTATATAGTATAATGCGCAAATCATTTTAGTTTTTAAATTCGTATTTATTTTTTTATTAATTGTATTTGTCTGTGGCAAACGAGTTGGTTTTACTATGATCACATCGGTCAGAAGCCATAAAATTTTTCCATTTTTCATGTTGCGTCATACGGAACTCGGCACAGGAGGTAAATGTATTTGGTGATGAGTAATGGATCTCTTACACCGCCACCATACGGCTGTTTTTTAATATAATCATCATCATCATTACAGCCCTTCAAAAGTCCATTGCAGGACATAGGCCACCCCCAAGGAATGCTACAAAGCACGGTCCCGGAAGGAACATTGGAGGAAACATTTAATATACTGGTAGTACACAGCTCCGCGATCTTAACACCTCATGTGCGGAATGTCGATTGACCAATTATACTCGTACCATCTGAAAGTTCAGAAATTGGTCATAAAAGGTCAGTTGGTCTTATTAATTGGTCAGCGTTAGAATTTTTTTATTAAGGGTTAAAAATTTTCAAGGTCAATAAGATATTTTAGCACCTCATTCGCGAAAAAATAAAAAATTCCACCTATGCGCGATCGAAAAGCATTCGCTGATAATTGTTCAGCTCATATAAATATTTGGTCATTTTAATTTAATATTAATAAAAATTAAATAAGTTGTTATGGTTGTAACGCTCATGCTTTGGGATGGTTAATTGTATCAGGGCAGTGAGCACTTACGCACACCTCTTTACTGAAATATTTTGTTGAAATTTTTTTTTGAGAAAAAAAAACTTAGACATGTTCTCCTATCAAATATATAATAATAGTGGAGAAAGAAATAGGATATTTTTTTAACTACGTGAAGATCAAAGTACATACATGGAATTAAGGGGATGATAGTTATTTTATAATATTTTATTCTAACTTCAAAGTCATCATCATCAAAGTACATACATGAAATTTGGGGGATGATAGTTATTTTATAATATTTTATTCTAACTTCAAAGTCATCATCATCAAAGTACATACATGGAATTTGGGGGATGATAGTTATTTTATAATATTTTATTCTAACTTCAAAGTCATCATCATCAAAGTACATACATGGAATTTGGGGGATGATAGTTATTTTATAATATTTTATACTAACTTATTTTATAATAATATTATATAAACATGAATTTTTTAAATTTGACCACCTTCTATGACCAATTTCTGGCCTTTCAGATGGTATAATTGGTCAATCAAAATTCCGCAGATGAGGTGCTAAGATCGCGGAGCTGTAGTACACAGAATTAGAATCGAAACATAATTTTAATAAAATATATACTCGTATTGAATTAGGTTTGAGTGAAACTTGTGTAGTCTCATCAAAAGAGACACGAGACATCGCGAAAAATGTTTCATCCTAAACAAACAAGGGAGCTTTCTTCCTTGTTAAAATAAACGAGTTTCTTTCTTGGTTTCATTACTGACGAAAGCACATATAATCCAACTAAACAAAACATAAAATATGTAAATATAAATATTGTTTACTTACTTTGTGTGTCGTATGGTTGCAGATTATTAGAATTCATATATTTTTACGGGAACAGGTCTTTAAATAAAACTTCTTACTTACTGAATTTACTTACACTTTTAATATTTAGTATGTTAAACAATGTAAAACTATTTGCTCAGTAGTATGGTATCTAAGTCTTACGTCCTTACCCCGGTTCTAATACATAGTGAAGTAATAAAATATGAAGTCCTGTTTTATACCTAAAAGTAAATTAATGACTATGTTTTATTTGTCTATAACCAACTATGACTCATTCTCCCTTACCTTTGCTTCCTCACACTATATCTATCATCAATTTCCATTACTTTCAGCGTCTCATATTTTATTCCTTCATTTGTATGTAATTTATAGACCTGTTCTTAATTTCAGTGCTTAATTTTTTCAGTTCCTTCAATTTTTATATATCCCAATAAAAGAGCAATGTCATAGCTAACTTGTAATATCCGTTTTATTGTGAACTTTAGATATCTCTATTTTATGAGAGATATGCATTACATAGGCTGCATTAAAAGTATCGGGAATGGAATATTTCCGCTGTTCCTGTCATATTAAAATCTTTTTAATTGAAAAGTCCTTGGTTTTTTAAAATTGAATACCATTTATTTATTTAAAAAAAAGATTCTCGGTCTTGTCACAAGGTTTTGTCAAACTTGTTTAGTCGTTGAGAAAATGGAATTGACTCGAGAAAATTCAAGAGCGATGATTTATTATGACTTTCGAAGTGGTTTAACACAAAAACAGTGTGTTGACCGGATGATTTCTGCATTTGGTGGAGAAGCCCCATCCAAAACCACAATTTATCGCTGGTTTGCTGAATTTCAACGTGGACGTGTCAGGCTCAGTGATGATCCTTGTCAAGGTCGTCCAAAAACTGCAGTCACACAAGAAAACGTTGATGCTGTGCGTAAGCTGATTGAGGAAGGTTGACATGTGACATACCGTGAAATTCAGGCAACTTAAGACATTGGCATGAGTCAAATATACAAATAATCTTGCATGAACAATTAGGTGTAAAAAATTTGTTTTACCGATGGATACCGCATTCGCTCTGTGAAGAGCAAAAAGCGGCTCGCGTTACTTGGTGCGTCAGAACTCTCGAAAGATTCCACGCAGGATCCTCAAATGCTGTATACAAAATCGTATCAGGTGACGAATCCTAGATATATGCGTAGGAAACCGAAACAAAAAACCAGTCACGAGTCGAAAATGAGTTAAAGCCAACAAAAATTGTTCGTTAACGGAGTGTTGCAAAAAAAATGGTGGCCACGTTTGTCTCCAAAACCGGCCATGTTACGAATATTCCTCTTGAGGGACAAAGAACGGTTAATGCAAAATGGTATGCTAGCATTTGTTTGCCACAGGTCGCTTCTGAACTCCGTAAAGAGAACTGCAACCGCCGCATCATCCTCCATTACGACAATGCGAGTTCTCACACCGTACACAGAACAAACGAGTTTTTAGAGCAAGAAAACAGAATTATTAGACCATCCGCTGTACAGCCCCGACCTAATAATTTCTATACTTTCCCTAAAATAAAGAATAAATTGCGTGGACCGAGATCATCAACTAAAGAAGCTGTGGACGGCTACAAAACGGCCATTTTGGAGACCCCAACTTCCGAATGGAATGGTTGCTTCAATGATTGGTTCCATCGTATGGAAAAATGTGTCAAATTTCGCGGAGAATACTTCGAAAATCAATAAATACATTTTTAAATAGTAATGTTGTGTCACTTCCTTGATTCCCGAAATTTTCAGTGCCGCCCTATATAAACATCACACATTTCAACAATCGGTCTTTCCAAGAATGTTCCAGTTGGCATGCCTCACATGGAAGAGCTGCCACTAATCTATGAAGTTTTGGTTTATCAATTTTGACTTTATCTGAAGCCTCGTTTTAATCAATAGGATGCACTTTATACAGAAAACTTTGAAGAAAATGGTGTATGATGAATAAATCAACTTGTTTTATTAATTCTCGCTCTAAGGATTTCATAATACACAAGCTAACCCGTTAGAGCTAATTTCCTGCTGGCACAAAAAAAATGTTGATTCCAATGTTAAGTGCTAATTAACTCAGAGTCCGCCAACACGTATATTAGTAAATGAAAGGAAACCTGTGATCAGCAGTTTGACGTATGCAGGCTGCTACTACCTTACATATTTTAGATGGTTACATCGTCGAATCCTATCAAAAGCCAAAACATTAATATAGGACTTTCTATAAAAGACTAACGGTATTAATGAACAAAGAGGTATTCTGTAAGCACTATGTAATCATTCACAAAAATTCACATTGCGTTTGGTGGTAATTCTCTTATATATTTTATTATTTTTCACTAATGGTTATATAATATTAAAAGCGATTACTATTTTATTTAATTAATAATACTCAAATGTTTTAAATAAGATTATATACCTCCTACCAAGCAAAAATATTACGTAATTAAAAAGCTCAAGTATTTACAAAAGTAAGTAAAGAAGTTCACGGTAAATTCTGTTTAAAGTTTTTAATTTAACTGTATTTGTTCAGTCTACAAGAATCCAATTCTCGAGATTTTAAAAGAAATTACTTTTAATTAAGTTGGCTATATTTTTCACGCTAAATACCTTTTTATTTATCGCACTCTTTTAACTTCTTATGTAGTATGAATAGATGAAAATTGTCTAATAAACTTGAACAAAAGATCTTGTGGAAGACCTTTTTCCTAATCAGTTTTTGTCTTAAAATACGAAAACTACATTAACATAATTATGATGCGATTTCCTCCTCGCCTTTCAAGTACTGTCGCATACTATAAACTGAGTACCTATAGGTCTACAAGTGTAGCAAGTACAGACTCTGCACATAAGATCGAAGGTAGACTTAAATGAGGTCTCTGAATCCTGGAGATAATCACAACTCAACCAGAAGTCCGGATGTGTATCTCTAGTGGGTCTAAAGGTTTGCTTGTGTAATGTAATATAAATAAGGAAAAAATATCGGATTATATTCAATACTGTTACATTTACAGAACACACCGTAACGATGCCAACCAGAGTATAACTCTGTCACACTGGAGACTCAAAAATCAATTCGAGTTCAAACCCAGGACATGCGATGCAATAGCTTAGCTCTTTGACTACAAGGTCATGCTATCATCATATCAAAATTATCTATAATATAAAAATGAATCGCTGAATGTGTTGCTAAGCGCAAATCTCGAGAGCAGCTGAACCGATTTCGCTAATTCTTTTTTTTTATAATATTCCTTGAAGTACGAAGATGATACTTACGGAAAGAAAAATTTAAAAAATTGCGTGAAAAATTCCATAAACAAAACTTTACTATATTCCCATACAAAAGATTCGTAATAATACTTAAAAGTCAATTTTAACTTTAATACCATACCATAAAGTTAAAGCGTCAGTGGATGGGTTCCGGAAAGGCAAAACAATTGAGTGACGTTAGTATCGTATAAATATTAATGTCAATATTTGTCAATATTTATAAGATGGTAACATTATTCAAAAACAAAATTAGGGTTCCGCGCAAAAAATTGATATCCATGAAATCGTAGTAAATTCCACGCGGACGAAGTCGCGGGGCACAGCTAATTTTATAATAAAAATACGGAGCAATGAAAAACCATTTTCAGGAGACTGGCATATATGTTTTTCTTTAATGATCACACAGCCTATCAGATATCAAATGGTGATTGTAGCCCATGAATACCATTTCCAAGTCGTATCTAACAATCATATTTAACATAATATAATGATATAAAAAGCACATTTTCAGAAACATGAATGACTGTTGAATTTTTTTTAATCGATCAATTGCTATTTTTACATAAAAACGTGGTTTTAATGGCTTATGGTGTAGATTTGTGAAGTCCGTATGGAGGGGTACACACGATAACTTATGAAAATATCAATTGTTCAACTCAATCAATTTTTTAAACCCTTCACCTATCACGCGGGAAGCCATGGATGTAAATGGCTGTTTAATTTTGTTTTGTTTAGTTATAATTAATTTTTTTTTGGTGGAGAAATCCGGAAAATATCCGTGTTTTGAGCGACCTTGTATTAATTTATTTGCCTCACTCCCGGCCACAGAGTACTTTTTTACTGTGAGCTCAGCCGCCGTCGTAAGTGGTCGTTTGTTTACAGCGGGTCGTGCTGAAAAATATCGATCGCTGTAGAAATACAAAATATTCCAAAAACCAAATTTGATACATACTTGACCACGGTAAGATATTATTTTTATAATTACAGATTTTTGTTACAATATTTTGTTTCGCTAAAAGTACGCAGGATTTATATATAAATATCCTTATTGGACTTTATGGAGACCTGAAGGTGTACTCGTTTTGTTAGTTATGATGAGACCTTACCGGACTTGACGGAGTGACTTGAAGTTGTACTTCGGTGATTGCTACTGGAGCTCTTTGACGAATAGAACTACCATTTACATTTTTTCTATTTTTCACTATCGTATAAGCATCATGGGTCGTGCACTTTTGTATTTGCCAAACTTTTTTTTGACGTTTGAGATAAAATTAACAGGAAAATTGGAAGTATAGTAATGAGGTCATTAGTGAAAACTTGTGTGTATTTAAACCACTTTACTTACTTAGTACCTTGCATTTAGCATATTAATTTAAACCGGGCGTGCTTCTTCTTTTACCTTGCCAATTCTCAATGCTTTATTAATTCTGATTTATGCATTTGAATACCCGAATCACTTAAAGTTTTTGATAGCATTTCTGCTTTATTAATGTTTTCAGTCGACTACTCAAAGCCATAGAATATCACATTATTCTCCTTTTCTTCAAGTTCCAGACGTTTTACTTTCTGATTTAATTTCTCCACTTCATTTTTTAGATACAGATTTTCTTCAATCATTGGTTTTATTTTATCAACCATTTTTTAAAATACCGCTTTTGTAATTGAATATGTAAGAGTTATTGTTTTTTTGTCCATTGGTTGTTTTATTTTTGAAAATAGTAACTTCTCGTCAATTTCAAATATGTGTATTCGGATTTTAGTATAAGCAACAACCCTTTATTTTGCTAGTTATTTTTTTTTAGATATGGCTGCAACAGTATTATTTAATAGTTCCATTTAATTTATAGATGTGACAACACTTGGATAATGGACTACTTGGAATGATTCGATAGAATCAACCAATTTGTCTGTGGTGAAACGAGACGCAATGTTCCGTTCTCTGGTGTAGGTACCACTGCTCATCTCAATGTTTAATTGTTTTTAATGGATTATGGATATTGGAAGGTTATTTGCACTTATTTTGTTTTGGGTAAAACGCACACGATTTTTATTACTTTATTTGCACTTTTAGTCTTTTTTTTCGATTCACATGCACAGTTTATAGGTTTATGCAGTTTTTATGTGTTTATGTTTTCGGAGCACACTTTATGACGTTTGTAGGTACTATTAAACGACTCAACAGGAAGTCAATATAAATCTTAGTCGATTACTATTATTATACAGCCAATTTCTTTTAAGTAGTGAAATATAAAATAAAAATACATATATTCATTATTAATTACGCCCGCTGCAAGTAGCACTTGCACGACATATAAAATTATTTCTCTTTCCCTAAGGTTTGCTGTAAGGGAATTTTTATTTTTTAAGTCCTAACTAAGCTCGCCCTTGTACATCTTATTTAAATATTTAAAATTTTGAACATCTTATAGAGTGTACAATCTATACAAATAAATAAAATTGAAGTGTCTGTGTGTAATGTCAAAATTACAGCTTTTTACTCAATGCATATGAAAGTATATACGGTACTAATAACAAAATACAATTTTTAAAGTTTTGTCTGTCTGTCTGTCCGTCTGTCTGTCTATTTGTTCCGGTTAACCTCCGAAACGGCTGGACCGATTTTGATGGGATTTTTACTCGCAGATAGCTGATGTCACAAGGACTAACTTAGGCTACTTTTATTTAAAAAAAAGAATTAGGGTTCTGCGCAAAAAAAAAAATTAAAACCCCAAATAACACGCGGGCGAAGTCGCGGGGAACAGCTGGTATATAATAAAAAAGGCAAATAAAAAAACATACATCTAATTCAGAAGCTCCTACTTTGCTTGAAGTGGGCTTAAATTGTTTCGAAGGCATTTTTTTTAAGAAAACTTTTACGCTATTTACTATGAGCTATATTAATAATATAGATTTAGCGAACGAAGACGACATGCGGCTTCGGTATGTCGATATTAAGATTCCCCGTTGGGGACAAGCATTCAGGTTTAAGTGATACGGAATATCTGACATAGCTCCTTCATTGCCAACGTGCAATTTTTTTGCCAACATGATATGTGTACGAGAATTCTCTTATATTCAATACGTGCCAAATAAAATTACGTTTTGATATTACCTGCATACTAAAATTTAGAAAGGAATTTCTCTTTTTTTTAAGTTGGCAATCCACCTTTTGGAACTCTGATATGACTATGTTTTACAAAGATGATGGAGCCAAAGATGGTAAAAAGCTCTGACTTAGCTTAACAAAAGCCTACAGATTCACTCTTGCCTTAATGACATCTAAGTTGAGATTTGCCCAAAACAAAATAATATAAAGGCAGACGCTGGCAAATTATTTCAATTCTTTGCTATACGTATTATGAACGGCAAAAAGATGAAGACGATCTGATTTAATTCGTGCGATTTTTGTGCACACTCTCTAAAATACATTCTGTAGACCACTTCAAGGCTGGCTTTTTTGTGCATATGCTTGAGACTAGTAAGACTTTAACTAGATTTAGATCACCTTTATCATGCCTTTTCATTGTATTCAAAGCTTGTAGTTGAGATTCTGCTGCACCACCCATCGAACCAACGATCGGACTTGCGCTTTATATATTGTAAGTAGATGTCCCCGCGTGTAGTAGGCGCAAGAACATCTAACTTTTTTGCTTTGCATTTTATGTTATATAAAATTAGTTGGTCAAATATAATAAAACAGAAACAGAATACACAAAAAAATCATATTTAAATATCTTAACCTTTTAGTATACAACGCTTCCTACTAGAGCTCAACACACGTTACAGATAACACAGAGTAGCACTTTGCACACGGAACAGATCGTACTATACACTGAAGACACAGGGCACCCAGCTAAACGTACTCCAGTGATCGGTTCCGCTGCGTTGGCGCTGGGTCGCCGCGTCGCACTCGTATCAGCGAGGCGTCAATACCGCACTCGCGCTAGCAAGGCGTTGACACCGCACTCGTAGCAGCGAGTTGTCGGCTCTGCACTCGTGGCAGCGAGCCGTCTCGCACTGCACTCGCGCCAGCGGATCAAGGCGTTGCACTCGTGCCAGTGAGACGTCAACACCCGACTCGCGGCAGCAAGCCGTCGCCACCGCATTTGCGGCAGCGAGAGATCGACACCACACTAGTAGCAGCGAGCTGTATATACGGCAATCGTGGCAGTGAGCCATTTCGCGCTAGTGGGCCGTTGTGCAGCACTCGCGCTAGCGGACAGAAGTCTGCAGTCTGTCAACATGTTCAAAATCCTCCCCGCCATTACATCAGATTTGATAGATCACAAATCCTCGCAAAAGAACACCGATTCCTGCCAAGGATGATACACGAGGCTATTGAGATTAAAAAACATCCCAATTCCAATAGAGAAGATGGAAGGCTGTTGCCATATGCTTGTCATCCTATAATTTACAAAATTAAATCCACACCCAAGCATACTACAGCAAGAAGAAGATAAAGTATTTCATTCTGCGTAGATTGAACCAAAAATTAATATTCAAAAACTGAAGTTGGCTGGGCTAACTATGACATCGGCACGTCAAACATCAAATCCCCCTCCCCATGGGTTGCTGTAAAGCACCCGAAACGTCGGGAATTAAAATAAGTAAATTAAACGTGATAAAATCCGTAAACATATGTAGTTTTATTCAATTCACCACGCATTGTCATAAGAAACGATAATTGTGTGACATGGCATTCACAAACGATTGCACACATTGCAAAAGAAAGCTGCATGCAGAGGCGGGGGCCAGGCCGTGCGCTAGTAGCAGACGGTGATGCGCCCAGTACAGCCACAGCGCGGCGTTGCCGCGCCCGTGCTGCCACACGTAGAACGGCAAGCGCCACGTGACACAGTGACACAGAGCACACGACATAGGTAGCTGCCATGAGGCCAGCGTACCTGGCTATTAAAGCAACACAGCACACGCGGTAGGTAGCTGCCGTGAGACAAACGCGCGTGGCTATTAAAACAACACAGCACACGCCATAGGCATCTTGCTGCTATGACGCAAGCGCACGTGGCGATTAAAATAACACAGCACACGCCATAGGCATCTAGCTGCTATGACGCAAGCGCACGTGGCGATTAAAATAACACAGCACACGCCATAGGCAACTTCCTTGAGGCAAGCGCATGTGGCTATAAAAACAACACAGCATACGCCATAGATAGATACCATGAAAGAAGTGCACGTGACTATTAAAACAACACAGTACACGCCATAGCTAACTGCCATGAGGTAAGCGCATGAGAAGGATGTTGATCTTCATTTTTACAAAACCGTTCGGCTGTCCTTTGTCCCTTCATTTAAAAGGCGTAGGCCTTTGTTACATTGCAAACATAAAAAGGTAACTGTATGAAATATCACACAATGTAGAAATAAAAAGCTACTGTGTAAAATATCACAAAAATTGCATTAGCCATCAATTCGTGTCGGTCGGATAGATATCATCATGACATGGCTCCGATCCGATGTTAAAAACTATTCTCAAAATTATTTAAATAAAAGAAAATTACTCTGAAGGTTAATCGTTAAAAATAGTATTTTATACTGGTAGATAGAGTGGCCAGGGGAACTGCCAGGGGAAATTCAAAACAGCCTAGAATGAATGCTATACGAGACGAGAATGGCTGCATGTTGAATGATGAAGTTTCGAATTTAAAGAGATGGAAGGAATACTTTGAAAGCGTGTTTAAGAGTGAAGAGTCGTCTGAAATAAGTGAAATAGAAATCCCGGAAGAAATGGAGAGAGGTAGGGAGATAAGTGTAGATGAAATAATGAAAGCAATGAAAAGCATGAAAGCAGGTAAGGCAGCCGGACATGATAGAGTATTACTCGAAATGCTAAGGGCTGGTGAGGGTGTAGTTGCAGGCCTGCTGTACACCTTGTTTAATTTATGTTGGGAACTGAAGCGGGTACCGGAAGACTGGTGCAAAGCGGTTATAGTCCCAATATATAAGGGAAAGGGGTTGCAGCAGGACTGTAAAAACTACCGTGGTATCAGCTTGCTTAGCATTGTGGGTAAACTGTATGCTAAGGTGTTAATTGAAAGAGTTATGGAAGAAACTGATGGAAAAATTTGAGATGTGCAAGCTGGATTTAGAAAGGGGATGGGGTGTACGGATCAAGTCTTTTCCATGCGCATGATAGCGGAGAAGATTTTGGCCAAAAACCAGAAAGTTTTTTGTGCGTTCATGGACTTGGAAAAGGCTTATGACAGAGTGGACAGGAATGTGTTATGGCAAACACTGAACTCATTTGGGTTGAGCGCTGGCTTGATACAGGCATTAAGGTCTCTTTATAGGGACTCTAGTGCTTGTGTCAGGATCAACGGGGTCTACTCGGACTGGTTTGGCATTCATAAAGGTGTCAGACAGGGATGTGTGGCTTCTCCGTGGCTGTTTAACCTATTTATGGACAGTTGTTTGCAAACATTGAAAGTTGAAAAATGTGGGTTGAGAATGGGTGAGTCAACCGTCAATTGCCGTATGTACGCCGATGATCAAGTCATATTTCCATCGTCGGCGGCCGAGTTGCAAATGATGGTTACTTTAATGAATTGGTCATTGAAATAAAGGGGTATGAAAGTGAACGCAAGTAAGACGAAAGTGATGGTTTTTGAAAGAGAAGAAAGTAAAACTTTATGTGATATAAGAATAGAAGGGGAGTTGATTGAGCAAGTGGATGAGTTTGTATATTTGGAATGTTTATTTAGCAGGGATGGTAGATATGATAAGGATACAGAACGACGAGTGAACGCAGGAAATAGAGTGAATGGGGCCCTACACGCTATTATGAGGAGTCAGAATATGTCAATTAAGGCACGTATGGCAATTCATAATGCTGTGTTAGTCCCTACTTTAATGTATGGTAGTGAAAGTTGGGTCTGGCAGAAGAAGCATGAGAGTAGAATAAATGCTGTAGAAATGCGTTCCTTAAGGAGTATGCTAGGGCTGAATATGAATGACAGGGTAAGAAATAGTGTGATAAGAGAAAAGTGTGGTTTGCAAGATGACGTTGTGACAAGGATTAAGAAAGGAATGCTTCGGTAGTTTGGTCATGTAGAAAGAATGAACGAGGAAAGAGTGACAAAGCAAATTTATGTTGCAGAAGTGAACGGCAGGGTCGGGAAGGGACGCCATAGACGAAGGTTTATCAACCAAATCGGCGATACATTAAAAATGGGCCAGATTAGGAGTACCCTTAACCGACGAGCGTGTATGCGTAGCTATATGGATGTAAAAGAGGCGAGAGAGGTGTTTCAGGATCGCGCCAAATGGAAGTCAGTAATCTCTGCCTATCCCTCTGGGTGACAGGCGTGAGTGTTTATGTATATGTATGTATAGATAGAGTGGGAGAGTACAGTTCATCCTTCAATCATTCTTATTTTCCTTCATTATTTACCCTCATCTCTAACAATACAATATCTGAGGCAACTTGGTAAACTGAACGTTGAAAGGAACTTCTTAAACGCATTCTTGTTTAGCTACATGAATATGTTATCACGAACTTATTAGTATCAGCGTGTTATATTATGTACTTGTCAACTTGCGATATGTAGTGTGTTTTTGAAGTCATTTTTACTTTTTATTAAAATTTAAGTATTTCATCATTTTGAGTGATCTATATAATATCACAAATTCCAGGTAACAAATCGAATATATTTAAAATAGGGACTGATGTTCGTTGACGCCGAGCAAGTTTTGCACAACAACAAGCTTCGGGTCCCGCGCCTACGTCACAGTGACCATGTGTAACGCCTGTTGTATTACCATAGTCATAGACAAGTTTGGTTAAATCTTGAATCAAGCTTCTTTTAGAGCATTCTATAAGCATTTGAAGAAGATTTGTCACTTCTTACCACCCGCAATCAGTCACTTTTTACCAGCTTGATTGTGATTGTAGACCACATTCACATTAGAGTCACGTTATATCCCCGCAACTCTTCACCGCTGCATTGTAAGACATTTTCAAGCTTCAGGACTGGAAAAGATACGGCGATAACATCAATGGCGAGTACATAACTCACCTTCGATTTGCCGATGATATATTCCTTATCGCAGAATCGAAGGAGGACCTAAGCACTATGCTCAATGACCTCAATAGTGCCTCCCAACGAAAAGGTCTTAAGATGAATTTGGACAAAACAAATATTATGTCTAACGTCCATCGTCCATGTGAAACCTATGCCAGTAGTTGTTGGGAGCACTAAGCTCGAAGTTGTTGACGAGTTTGTTTACTGGGACGAAAAGTCCGACTAGGTAAGTACAACTTTGACCGAGAGGTCAATTGACGGATTTAACTCGCGTTTGGGAAATTACGACACATCTTCTCTTCAGGTACAACTCAAAACTTGAAAACGATCCTGTACAACCATTGCGTGTTACCAGTGATGACTTATGGCACTGAGACGTGGTCCTTCACTGCTGGCCGTATGAGGAAGCTCAAGTTCGCTCAGCGAGCTATGGAGAGGGCTATGCTCGGGGTTTCTCTGCATGATAAACTTAGAAATGAGGGTATCCGCAGTAGAACCAAAGTGACTGGCATAGCCCAACGGAGTAGTAAGCTGAAGTGGCAATGGGCTGGCCATATAGTTCGAAGAACCGACAACCGATGGGAAAAAAAGGTTCTCGAGTGGCGGTTTCGTACCAGCGGACGAAGTGTAGGGCGTCCCCCCACTAGATATAATGGCTACATGGTAAGATATACAGGTACTCGATGGATCGAAGTAGATGCAGGTGGGTCATTCCGCGGGGGAGGCCTATGTTCAGCAGTGAAATTGTGAAGGGATGCAAAGATGATGATATATATATATATATATATATATATATATATATATATATATATATATATATATATATATATATATATATATATAAAAGTTAAAATCCCGCACGGAACAAGTATTTGTATAGTCTACAAATAATTGTTACGGGTCTGGATGTTTGTCCTTGTGCAATTCATGTTTGTAAACTGTCTCTACGAAAATCCTAGTGTGGAGGTAACATTTTCTAAAAAGCAAAAAAAATATTTGAATACAATCTGAGCGTCTTCACGGCAAGAGTGAATAGGCTTTTGTTTCGCTAAGACATTTCAATTAACTATCTAAGGCTGCATTACCACTTAACATCAGGTGGTATTGTGGTCTAGCACTGGGTTACAGTACTTAAAAACAATACGATTGTGAATGTGAATGTAGTCTACATTCACAATAAAGCTGACAAAAACTGACTAATCTTCTTCGATAGCTAACAGAGAGAGAATTCATGTAAACCTTATTTGAAAAAATCGTTCATTTTTCATACATTATTAGATATAGAAAATAGGTTACATAAGCGCCCATAATTCATTCATATCTTGTATCATCGAAGTTTATTGTGTGTACCGTTCATAACGAGTATTTCTAAAGAAAATATTTTATATTAAATTTACAAAACTGTGCACCCGTGTTATTATGTTTAGATACTTATCTAACAGATTTAAATTTTATTAGCATAAATTCAGGAAACTGGAGCTTATGAATCATTTTTAATATATTTGTTTAATGTGTTCCGCGGTTCACGTGTCTGAGCCGCGCGACGCGTTACATATATCACTCACTTATACATATAGGCGTTCACTACTGGTCTCTCTCGGTTCCCATCGGGCGGCTAGGGTTATGCTTCGTTCGCGCGCCCAGCCAAGTGTTGAATAATTTTAATTTTTCATTGTCTCTTGAAATATGATTCCAAATAACATGCTATAAGTTTATCTTCATGAAATTGTCTTAACGATGAAGTAACTTTCGTTCGTAAGGATTAACATGCCATTCCTAATAATAACACTCTTAAATCTATAATATAAAGACATAGCGGCGGCGGGATGCATCGTCAAAGATGCGATACACGTTGTTCGCTAATTATTCATTCGTGAAGCGCGACGATTATTGCAAATCCTTTTGATAATGTAAGGAGATAATGCACAACTGTTGAATATCAACGGTGACTGGATAAGACGAAGATTTATTACACTCTCTAAGTAAATTATTATAACTATCGTTGAAGCCCATTCTTTATTCCACTGTTGTTTTGCCTTGGTATGATTCAAGTATTTTAGAAGATACTCTCTATATCTTGTGATATATTGCCCCCCTAGTTTCATTTATCTGCAACTAAGTTGCCGCAAGAAAAACCTTTTAACTTTTTCGGGTTCCGTAGTTAAAAAAAGAAACCTTTAAAGTATCGCTATGTCCGTACGTCCGTCCGCGGTTTTACTAAGAGATCCTAGGTTTTACAAATTTGTTATTTGGTATAGTTACGGATATTAATCACGCCCTCAAAAATGTCATATAAATTCTTACCTCACATACAGGTGATTTTTTCCCATTACATCGTGTGTGTGTGTGTCCTTGGATAGACCTTTTAAAAATATTAGGAATATGAAACGACAGTTCTTCGGTTCAGAGATCTGTTTGCGAAGTATTTAGCTTTAAAGTGGTATTTTTATTAGAGTCATGTATCCCCATACCTCTACTAGCTGGTAGAGGTATGGGGATAGATGATAACTGGTATTTTTTAAAACATGAAAAGTATCTATATACAATAATGTTAAAAGAAAAACTAGTTCAGCTAAGTAGGTTTAACAAATTAACGAGTTATAGTCAACCAATTTGTAAAATTTGTAAATTTGGATTAGTAAAAATTTCGTTACTTCGATTTCGTAGAAAATAACCTAAAATTGGTTGCAATATAACTTTGTAATTTTATTGTGAACTATAAAATTTTTTTTCTAAGAAAACCTTTTTTTTCATTACTTCTATAACTTTACATTTTTCTTTGCAGGGTAGAGAGAGAGAGAGTATCTATCGCCAAGAGACCGATCTTGACACACCACTTTCGCATATTTTCTAAGTAGTAGTTATTGTAGGCCTAAAGCATAGAATTATTACGCATAGAATACTAGTACGCGCACCGAAAGTGAAGCAAGTAAAACTAACGCGAAACCGCGTTAGTTGACTCAGCGACGCGTCAGTGCGCAACGTCTCGTCTTACGGAGAAGAACTCGCGAAGAATTGTAAAAATTACCGTTTGTGTTGTAAAATATTGTCACTACGGTGATGATAAACATAAAAGAAGTGATGGTATTACATTTCACATATAAGTTTATACATTTATTTCATTATAAGTACGTAAAACTAAAAAAATACTTACCTAAGCTCTCATAATACAAATGTTGCTAGTTGTGGGGAAAATATCACAATTTTCTTTTAAAAATATTTATTTTGTATTTGTGTTTAAAACGTTTAATCGCAACGCTCTGTGTAAAACTCAAATGTTTATATATAGATACCTACTTCTTTAAGTGTTAACATTATATTAACATCATCATCATCATCATCATTACAGCCCTTCACAAGTCCACTGCAGAACATAGGCCTCCCCCAAAGAATGCCACAAAGCACGGTCCTGAGCCACCTGCATCCATCGACTTCCTGCATGTCTTACCAGGTCGTCACTCCATCTCGTGGGGGGACGCCCTACACTTCGCCTACCGGTACGAGGCTGCCACTCGAGAACCTTTCTTCCCCATCGGTTGTCGGTTCTTCGAGCTATATGGCCGGCCCATTGCCACTTCAGCTTACTAATCCGTTGGGCTATGTCGGTTACTCCGGTTCTACTGCGGAAATCCTCATTCCTAAGTTTATCACGCAGAGAAACTCCGAGCATAGCCCTCTCCATAGCTCGCTGAGCGACCTTGAGCTTCCTGATCCGGCCAGCAGTGAAGGACCACGTCTCAGTTCCGTATGTAATCACTGGCAACACGCACTGGGTGTACAGTCTCGTTTTCAAGGTTTGAGGTATACCTGACGAGAAGATGTGCCGTAATTTCCCGAACGCTGCCCAACCGAGTTGAATCCGTCGATTAACCTCTCGGTCGAAGTTGGACTTACCTTGTCGGACTATTTGTCCCAGGTAAACATACTCGTCAACAACTTCAAGCTTAGTGTTCCCAATAACTACCGGCATAGGAGTGACATGGACATTAAACATGATCTTAGTTTTGTCCATGTTCATCTTAAGACCTATCCGTTGGGAAACACTATTGAGGTCATTGAGCATAGTGCTTAGGTCCTCCAGCGATTCTGCCATAAGGACTATATCGTCGGCAAATCGAAGGTGAGTGATGTACTTGCCACTGATGTTGATACAGTATCCTTTCCAGTCCAGAAGCTTGAAAACGTCTTCCAATGCAGCGGTGAAGAGTTTCGGGGATATGATGTCACCCTGTCTTACACCTCTCTGCAATTGGATAGGTTTCGTACTCTGGTTCTGTACTCGGATAGCCATCGTAGCCCTACTGTACAAGCACTTCAACACTTCGATATACCGACAGTCAACTTGGCACCGCTGAAGGGACTGCAGCACCGCCCAAATTTCGACGGAATCAAAGGCTTTCTCATAGTCCACATACGCCAGACATAGTGGCAAATTGTACTCTTCGGACTTCTGTACAATTTGCCGAAGGTATGTATGTGGTCTATGGTGCTAAAGCCCTTTCGGAAACCGGCTTGTTCGGGAGGCTGGAAGTCGTCAAGTCTGCGCGCGAGACGATTCGTAATGACTCTCGAAAACAGCACGTATTATATTATATTAACAATGGGTGCCTATTTAAAACTAATACGGAGTGATCAGCTAATCGCGATTCGTCGACGCCATTTTAACGCAACTATTTTACTTTAATTGCTTTGTTTATTGACTAAGGCTAAGTTTTGGAGTATAGAATAAAAACTTTTTTATTTACAACAACAAGAGATTATTAATAAGAACGCCTTTACTAACCAGATGTTGATGTTGATGCCACTTTACACCCAAACATTAACCAGATGTTACGTTAGACCCAAACATAGCCTATTTTAACCGACTCCCAAAAAGAAAGTTTATCAATATATATGTACACTGATTTCTAAGCTTGATCAATTCGTATATACATGCTGAAATTATAGTGGTTGTTGTCCGGCAGCCAAATTATACTGTCTCGATAGTAGAGTCAATTTATTAAAATAAAAAACATTACAATTAAAAAAGGGCAGATTTACAATAGTAATACCTCACAAGCTAGTCGGGCGTCCAGACTAGTTTATGTCGTGTCACTACGCTTGAGAGTTCATGTTATGAACATTTATTAGTGGCCCTTCACTGTGTAGGAAGCGGTAGCGCGTGCTTAAAACGTAACACAACATTACGTCCAGTGAATTTTTTTTTTCAGACTTTATTATAGTAATTCGGTATAGGCTAGCCTGCACGTCCGACCTACTTGCGAGATATTACTATTGGTTTGTGATCGCATTCGAGTTTTGTTTTTCTCGATTGTAAATCTGCCATTTTTGCATCCTAATAATATTTATTTTAATAAATCTATTGTACTACTAAAGCAAAATCATTTTACTTCGGGAAAACAACCATTAAAATTTCAGCGTGTATATTGGATCAGTCTGTGTGTATCCTTTCAAATAAAAAATCTAATTCGGTTTAGAAATTGTAGGATTCTGAGTTAAAAAATATTAAAAAATACACCGGGTTGATAACCTCCTCCCTTTTTGAAGTCGGTTAAAATTAAACATTATACGATGTGCTTATTATATTCGAGCAAATTAATTGTGTTTAATAATATTGTTAAATTTTATTACGTCTGCATTTTTGTACCATTAATATATGTATAATAAAGTTATATTAGTACCATCATTATCGTGTTTATTTTATTCCATTTTATATTCTCATAAATACATCTTCGTACGTAATACATAATCTTTATTATATCGATTTTTTAAAATTAATCAAAAAAATAGTGAATTGCACAATTTGATTGCAAATGCCAGAAACTGGTATCACTTTCAGTTACCATCGTCCGCGAAGTTAACATACTTATATTATCAGGAAGGCTTCTTTTAAGTTCACGTATTGTGACGGGCATGGACGGACTTATAAACATATTTTTTCAGATATCGTAAGAGGAGTTTAATTCTATGTGCAAGTTTACAACTTTTGATTGTTTGAGAAATACACAAATAATTATATGTTTAAGTTTTTTTTTGGCACTTTTTCCATTTTAACACGTACCTTTGCGAGAAAGTTGGTAGTAGGATGTATGCAGTTCAATATCATCATAAAGATTACAGCGTGTGATAGACAAGTCCGCTGCTAAACATAGACTTCCTCCAAAGATTTTCTACTTCAAAGATCTCTTGATTCCTACAGGTTTCATTAATCCGTCATTCTAGTGAGGGTCAGCAAACACTGCGCTTTCCAGTAAGATGCTGGCACTCAAGATCCGTTGCCTTCTACATCGTTTGTAAATTATTAAATTTATGTGGTCCACGCATTACTATTTAAGACTAATGTTATTCTTGATCTTCTGCGGATGTCCTCGTTACGGATATCCAAGCAGCATAGCTTCTTTCATAGCTTGCTGAGTAAATTTAAGATCTTCCTCATTTGTCCAGCAGTCAAGGATCCTGTATCCAGATCAGAAACTAATAATTTGTGCTTTTGCTTTAATTTTGCCTCCGTCTGGGATAAAGATCCTGGACACAAGACTGCTCCATGTTATTCCGTCATTAACTTGTGACTTGGACTTTACTTAAAACCAGATAAGATCATAACCACTTTGCCTTACTTTGCCATAGGATATTATTTTGATTTATACATAGCGGCAACATAATATCTAGTGTCCAGTAGATAATGCTAATTTAAATATATTTTGTGGTTCAGTTACGATTTTGATGCATAAAATTACTGCATCACTGGGTATTCCGTTGTAAACGTTACATTATTATTCTATGTGTACTAAGCACGGATAAAGATAATAAAGGATTTAATTAGAACTGTAATATTTTTTTTATGTTTACACCAATATTTAACATTTGATAGCAGTGTCGCGATGCGGACATGCTGAGGGGAACAAATTACTTTTAGCCAGCTTGGTTAACTGCTTTCCTCTGAATGTGCCAAACAAAATGTCCAGTGGGATTTATAGGTACCATCTTCGATTTGAGACTTATAATGTAATGTACTAACTGTGTTTCTTGCCTGGTATGTAGAAAAAGGCAACTAATGGGCAACAATCGTGCAGACGCTGGGCTAGCCACTTATCACTTCCTTTACAATTTTAAATCTTATTCATATTTTTGGCGAAGCAAAATGAATGGAAAAAAAATGGCTCTCTTTTTTGGACTTTGCCTGCCCCTTTGGGGTATTATGAATTAAATTAAACAAATTCTTATAATTCTTCTCTTTTTTGTATTATATTTCCATAATTTTATATTCACAATGTTTCGGGTACTTTGCAGTATCCATAGTCAAGACGTATGAGTTTAACGTCCTGATATTGCAAACCCGGGCAATCTTGAACTTTTAGTTACTGGTCCGATCTAGGAGGCGGAATAAGCTTACAGTATCTTGAAGTCTTGTTGAGTTTTGATTTAATTTTGTTAACCGCTCAGCCGAATTATCGTCAAATCAAAAATAACCCGTATGAAAGAACATGTTGCAGAAGTGAAGCATAGATGCTCTGAATAACTATGAATTTGCTCAGATCCGAGCCAACAATTCCATCAAATTTGATTGACCACTATAATCTTTGCAAAAAAACACCAATTCCTCCCAAAGAGTATTGGCAAATCTATTAAAATGGAAAAGACATTCTAATTTCAATAGGGAAAATATCTAGGAAATGATCTTGATTGTTTTTTTACTTACGTTTAGTACATAAAACTTTAGTGCTTTATAATAGAAATAGTGCAGTATACCAAGAGAGTAAAATGTGTCAATATTTAGATATTACCAGAATACGAATATTCATTTCTATTTCTTAAAGCTAAATAAATTTATGTGCGTTTTATTTATATACCAAAGACGATTATTTTTTCTGTCCGTTATGGGTTTTGTTTTTACTCGCTTAATCGAACAAAAATTATTATTTTATTATTATGGGGTATCTATATAGTTTTCTCATCTGGTTGGGCTGTATAAATTTATAAGTGTAAGTGAAAATGACAAATATATTTAAATTTAAATAAATAAAATAAAAACCCAACTAGATTAAAGCCCTCGACAGAGGAGACCAAACGGCCGAGGGTTAGGGGAAAAGGAAAAGAAACCAGCGGATGATGCGGGCGGTATCGAAGAACACCGCCTTCTGCATTTGCACCCCGAGCAGTATGTCACATAGTCCCAGTCGCCCTCGATAATCTGAGAGGCTGACTGGGATTATTCCGTTCGTATAAACGAACACGGGAATAATTTCGGTCGGCAGACCACCCCACATGTCGGTCACCTCGTGAGCCAGTTCTAGATATTTTGTCCATCCACTACCATCTCGAGACGGCGAAGCCGGCCTTGCTCTTTCTGACCGAGACGCAGGTTTCCTCTCCGGCTGATATTTCGTATCTCTCCTGCCCGGGGTACAAATTGGAGCACTCCTTTGTGCCTCGGGCTGGAGTTTGCGTGTATGTCAGAGAGGACATCTGTTCTCGACGCCTCGGCAGTCTTGAAGGTTCGGACCTGTCCATCCTTTGGCTACGCGTAGACAGCGACGACCATCCGCGCGTCTACGGGTGCCTCTATAGGTCCCATAGCGGTAATGCCGAAACAGACCGACTCATCGACCACGTCCAAATGGCTACAGATTCCTTGCTACAACAGGTCCCATCCGCAGAGATCGTGATCCTTGGCGATTTTAACGCCCACCATGCCGAATGGCTCGGTTCACGTTTAACCGATCATGCGGGGAGATCTGTTTATGACTTTGCTTTGGCATATGGTCTGACACAACTGGTTACTTCGCCTACGCGGATTCCAGATGTGGAGGATCATACACCTTCCCTGTTGGACCTTCTGCTGACCTCTCATCCGGACGGATATCAGGTTTCCGTCGATGCCCCTCTCGGCTCTTCGGACCATTGTCTGATCCGGAGTATGGTGCCACTCACGCTCCCTTCGCGGTTGCGTTCTGCAGGTTGCCGCCGTGTTTGGCATTACAGGTCGGCGGATTGGGACGGAATGCGGTCTTTCTTTGCATCCTACCCATGGGGGCGGGTTTGCTTCTCGCCGGATGATCCCAGCGCTGTTGCTGACTCTGTCACTGATGTGGTGCTACAGGGAATGGAACTATTTATTCCATCATCTGTGGTACCCATCGGAGGCAGGTCTCAGCCTTGGTTTGGTCGCTCCTGTAAGACTGCATTGCGCAGAAAGCAGGAGTGTTATCAAGCCTGGGCTGCGGCTTCGGTGACTCGGGATGTAAACACCAGCACACTTAAAAAGAAGTATAACTTCGCCTCCAGGTCCTTCAAAAGAGTTATTGCCAAGGCAAAGTCAGAGCACATAGGCAGAATTGGCGAGAAACTAGTTCGCCTTCCTTCGGGAACCCGTGCATTCTGGTCTCTCGCCAAGGCTGTCCAAGGGAATTTCTGTAAGCCATCACTACCATCTCTGCACAGGGAGGACGACTCACTGGCCCACGACGCAAAAGAGAAGGCCGACCTTTTAGGCTCCCTTTTTGCGTCCAACTCGACTGTTGATGACGGGGGGAACACACCGCCGACCATCCCGCGGTGTGAGTGCTCTATGCCGGATGTGCTATTCTCACAGCGCTCGGTTCGCAGAGCACTCCTCTCCCTTGACATCCACAAGTCGAGTGGGCCTGACGGAATCCCCCCAATTGTGCTGAGGACGTGTGCTCCGGAGTTGGCACCGGTTCTAACGCGTCTTTTCCGGTACTCCTACTCCCATGGCGTTGTCCCGAACTCATGGAAGACAGCTTTTGTCCACCCGATCCCTAAAAAAGGCGACCGCTCAGACCCGTCCAACTATAGGCCTATCGCGATCACCTCCTTGTTCTCCAAAATAATGGAATCCATTATTAACTGCCAGCTCATCCGGTACCTTGAGGATCACCAGCTGATCAGTGACCGCCAATACGGTTTTCGTCGGGGTCGATCAGCTGGTGATCTTCTAGTCTACCTGACCCATAGATGGGCGGAGGCAGTAGAGTCCAAGGGGGAGGCGTTGGCCGTTAGTCTGGACATTGCGAAGGCCTTCGATCGGGTTTGGCACAAAGCGCTTCTTTCGAAGCTCCCTTCCTATGGGCTTCCCGAGAAATTGTGCAATTGGATCACCAGCTTCCTTGCAGATCGGAGCATCAAGGTCGTTGTAGACGGTGCATGTTCTGACTACAAGCCTATTAACGCTGGTGTTCCACAAGGCTGTGTGCTATCACCAACGCTGTTTCTTCTGCATATCAATGATATGTTGCTAACTGGTAACATTCATTGCTATGCGGATGACAGCACTGGTGATGCTCTATACACCGGCCGGGCCAATATTTCTCGGGAAAACGTCGCCGAGTACCGGAACAAACTTGTGTCTGAAGTCGAGTCTTTGCTGGACAAAGTCTCGGATTGGGGGCGACTAAATCTAGTCCAGTTTAATCCTCAGAAGACACAAGTTTGCGCGTTTACCGCTAAAAAGAACCCCTTTGTCGTATCTCCTCAGTTTCAAGGCACTCCCCTTCTTGCCTCAGCCAGTATCGGTATCCTCGGAGTCGACATATCGAGTGACGTGCAGTTTCGTGGTCACTTGGAAGAGAAGGCCAAATTGGCCTCTAAAAAGCTTGGCGTGCTCAGCAGAGCGGGACAGTATTTCATGCCGGCACACCGCCTGCAACTTTACAAGGCGCAGGTTCGGCCTCACATGGAATACTGTTCCCATCTCTGGGCAGGGGCTCCCCAGTGCCAGCTCCTTCCACTTGACCGCATCCAGCGCAGAGCGGCTCGAATCGTCGACGACCGAGCCCTTTCCGATCGGCTCGATTCATTGGCACTGCGAAGAGATGTTGCATCTCTTTGCATTTTCTTTCGCATATACCATGGGGAGTGCTCTGAGGAATTGTTCGGATTAATCCCAGCCGCCAAATTTCATGAACGCACATCGCGGCAGAACTCCCGATACCATCCACACCATCTGGATGATTGGCGGTCCACCACTGTGCGATTTAGAAGATGTTTTCTTCCTCGCACGACTTCCTTGTGGAATCGATTACCATCAGCGATTTTTCCGGACCGATATGACTTAGGGACCTTCAAGAAAAGAGCCTACTCCTTTTTAAAAGGCCGGCAACGCATCTGCAATTCCCCTGGTGTTGCGGTTGTTCATGGGCGGCGGTAGTCACTTACCATCAGGTGAGCCGCATGCTCGTTTGCCCCCTCTCCTATAAAAAAAAAAAAAAAAAAAAAAATCTATCTGTTTCGGCTTTTACGAGGTTCTCGTCATAAGGAATGGTAATTTCCACCCAAAAATATTTTGACTCTACCCGGTCCATCAGCACAATATCAGTCTTATTATTAGAAAGAATAGTCCTGTTTGTGATGATGGCCTGTCTCAGTATAGCCTGACATAGTCATTTTCGAGCAAGGTTTTCGGCAAACACTTGTAATATGGCAATTTCCGGTCCACGCGACGGAATTTCAGAGCGAGCTCCTGGTGTAAAATTCTGGCTACTAGGTTGTGCCTGTGCACTCTGAGTGAGAAAGCGGCTAACAACCGAAGATGACAAGTGATTCACCGGAATGGCGACAAGCTCGACAGATGTCGACGGTACCATCCATTAGGATGTATCTCCGATTGTTATCGGTCTTTTATTTTTATTATGAGGTATCTATATAGTTTTCTCATCTTGTTGGTCTCATCTGTATAAATAAATAAATGTAAATGAAAATGATAAATATACATAAATATTAATAAAATAAAATAAATATATAAACATACATAAATAAATTAAACCCCAACCAGATTAAAGCCCTCGGCAGGGGGAAACCAAACGGCTGAGGGTTAGGAAGAAAGGGAAAGAAACCAGATGCGGGCGGTATCGAGGAGCACCACCTTCTGGATCTAAGCCCGGAGGCTGACTGGGATTATACCGTTTACAGAAACGACCACAGGAATAATTTCGATCGACAAAACACCCCACATGTCGGTCTCAATGCACCAGTGTGTGTTAGCGTACCTTAAATGTCTCAGAAATATTTAATTCCGTACTCGAGCTACTCGCGTGCTCAGAAATTTACGGCTAGCGATTTGGTTAATCAACGCAGATTGATTTTTATTTAAAACAGTCATTAATATTCATTATTAACCTTGTTTCATTTGAACTTCAGCTGAAGCCCTATTAAGATAGAATTTGCATGAATCCATAAATTTATCAAAAAAGGCTTATGATTGGTTAATCAAAAACCTTTACTTATAATTTCTTTAAAGCTGCAAGCATAGTTATTAATTATTTCTTAAAAATCCAACGTTTCCTCCTGAGTGTTTGCAGACTAGTTTTAAACTGTACTATTTATTATCAAATTCTGCTACTTTATCAGCCTTTTAAGTTCACTGGACTTGATCGACGATAAATGTAGTTATCGATGGCCTACAGCAGTCATTTCGTTGACTGTACTCGTTTATCACTCATGCTTCTCTAAAGAAGTTTAAGAAAATAAAATGGTGATTTACAATTCGCTGACAACATTTAACTTTGTTTTAAATTATAAGCCAGTGCTTGACTACTATTTCACCTGATGGTGGTGCTGCAACCGAAGATAGTAAAGTGCACTGACTTTCTTAATTAATTAATTTCCTATTCAGTATTTAATCTTGCCTTGAATCTGACATCTGTTCTCGACGCCTCGGCAGTCTTGAAGGTTCAGACCTGTGCATTCTTTGGCTACGCGTAGACAGCAACGCCCATCTGCGCGTCTACGGGTTACTTTTATAGATTCCATAGCGGTAATGCGGAAACACACTGACTCATCGACCACATCCAAATGGCTACAGATTCCTTGCTAGAACAGGTCCCATCCGCAGAGATCGTGATCCTTGGCGATTTTAACGCCCGCCACGCCGAATGGCTTGGTTCACGTTTAACCAATCATGCGGGGAGATCTATTTATGACTTTGCCTTGACGTATGATCTGACACAACTGGTTACTTCACCTACGCGGATTCCAGATGTAGAGGATTATACCTTCCCTTTTAGACCTTCTGCTGACCTCTCATCCGGACGGATATCAGGTTTCCCTCCGGGATGCCCCTCTCGGCTCTTCGGACCATTATCTGATCCGGAGTGTGGTATCACTCTCGCTCCCCTCGCGGGTGCATTCTGCAGGTTGCCATCGTGTTTTTCATTACGGTCGGCGGCTTGGGGCGGAATGCGGTCTTTCTTTGCATCCTACCCATGGGGGCGGGTTTATTTCTCGCTGGATGACCACAGTGCTGCTGCTGACTCTGTAACTGATGTGGTGCTACAGGGAACGGAACTATTTATTCCATCATCTGTGGTACCCATCGGAGGCTGATCACAGCCTTGGTTTGGTCGCTCCTGTAAGACTGCATTACGCAGTAACCAGGAGTGTTATCAAGCCTGGGCTGCGGCTTCAGCAACTCGGGATGTAAACACCAGCATGCTTAAAAAGAAGTCATAGGTTTTCTTCGGAAACCCATGAATTCTGGTCTTTCGCCAAGGCTATCCAAGGGAATTTTTGTACACATCTCTGCACAGGGAGGACGACTCACTGGCCCAATCTGCAAAAGAGAAAGCCGACCTTTAAGGCTCCCTTTTTGCGTCCAACTCGACTCTTGATGACGAGGGGAACACACCGCCGACCATCCCGCGGTGTGAGTGCTCCATGCTGGATGTGCTGTTCTCACAGCGCTCGGTTCTCAAATTACTTCTCTCCCTGCACATCCACAAGTCGAGTGGGCCTGACATATTTCCCGCAATTATGCTGAGGACGTGTGCTCCTGAGTTGGCACCGGTTCTAACGCGTCTTTTCCGGTACTCCTACTCGCTACGCGTAGTCCCGAAATCATGGAAGACAGCTTTTGTCCACCCGATCCCTAAAAAAGGCGACCGCTCAGACCCATCCAACTATAGGCCTATCGCGATCACCTCCTTGTTCTCCAAAATAATGGAATCCATTATTAATTGCCAGCTCATCGGTACCTTGAGGATCACCAAGTGATTAGTGACCGCCAATACGATAATCGAAATGTAAATCCAAGGTGGCGGCTGCAATAGGTAACAATTTTTTTATCATGGGTGTCATTTTCATGGTTTTCGAGGGTGTTGAAGCCGATAGTGCTGTCGAAATGTAAATCCGAGATGACGGCTGCAATAGGTATCAGTTTTTTCATCATGGGTGTCATTTTCATAGTTTTTGAGAGAGTTGAAGCCGATAGGGTTGTTGAAATGTAAATCTAAGATGGCGCCTGCAATAGATATCAATTTTTTCATCATGGTTGTCATTCTCATGGTTTTCGCGGGTGTTGAAGCAAATAATGCTGTCGAAATGTAAATCCAAGGTGGCGGCTGCAATAGGTATCAATTTTTTTTTATCATCGGTGTCATTTTCATGGTTTTCGAGGGTGTTGAAGCCGATAGTGCTGTAGAAATGTAAATCCAAGATGGCGGCTGAATTAGGTATAATTTTTTTTAATCATGGATGTCATTTTCATGGTTTTCGAGGGTGTTGAAGCCGATAGTGCTGTCGAAATGTATTTAAACAACTTTAAAAAATTCCGTATAATCATGTTATACGTAATTTTTTTAATGTGCTTAGGGCATGCTCAATTGGATTTACCAATTTTTTTAAGTTTTTTTTCGACAAATTGTGTCCTTAGATAATGATTATGTGTGTGTGTACAGTTAAATAAATGATTATTAATTAGTTAGTTTTTTAAATCCCTGACATATCCCAAAGGTCTTTTATGTTACGCACGACCGCTGCCATTACAAATGACCGCGCGTCCGCTTGAAGGTTAATATAAAAAATATCTCGTATAAATATTTATACTAAAAAATTTCCTAAAGTTATGAGCACTTAACATTTATCTAAGATAAGTGGTTGATGGATATTAACAGGTTTGAAAAGTACTGTTTTGAGTTAATCAGCGCTTGGAACGTATATGCATCTTTAAATTTGAGATTTAAATGTAAGAATTATAATAATAGATTCAATTTGATAGATAATAATAGTTTAATTAAGAAATTTTTGACCAGAGATAGGTGTCCAAATATTTTATATGTAAGTGTGTATGGGGATATTTAATAAATAGTCTATTTTTTATTAATTAATTTTAATAACGCGAGCGTGAAGAACGTGGAGTCCTGATGCCGTCCAGCGTAGTGGAAGCAGTTTGCCATCGCCTCCCGTCTAATCTTGCACAAATAATCACTAAAGCACCCGTGCCTGGTAGTTAACTGCATAATTCTGTAGGTGACTATTCCAACTCGTCGCTGCATAAAGGCTTCGAAGACCGGCAGAATCAATGACACGTTTGCGTTCATAGCGTCCCTCAATAATGATTTCTTATATTTACGCGAAGACTACACATTAAATGAAACAAATTTTTACGGAATTTACTGCGTTTAATTAAACATTTAAATTCCCGACGTTTCAGGTGCTTTACAGCACCTACCTTCAGTTTTTGAATATTAATTTTTGGTCCGATCTACGCAGAATGAGCTAACAGTATCTTGAAGTCTTGCTTGCTTGCTTCTTGAAGTCTTGATGAAGAGTTTGTATAAGGACGCTACTTATTTCATAATGAAATTTCTTTCAGTAGATCAGTTACAAAGATGTGATAAATATAAGATAATAAAGTGTGCACTTATATAATAAGTCTAAGATGAATTGGAATCAAATAGATCCAACGAGCGATAAACCATAAAACTTTTCGTGATTTCGTAAATAAAATTATGTCTCCGTTTCCAGTGGATGTTCAATAAAACCTTAACGTCGGTTGTCGTATACGTATAACCACATTTTGCAAAGTTTAGAACCAACCTAATCCATATTAACTGCGGCTAATATCCGGGACTCAGTAAATTTATGAGTAAATTCGAGGTGTTTTAATGTTGAGATTTTATTTATTGTACCTAAAAAAATTATAAACATCAATTAATGTAATACTTTATCTTCAGATACATAAATTAGAAACGTTATGGCTTGCGGCAGGGTCGTGTGACGCTTCGTATTTTCTCCTTTTTATATGGTCGAGGAGGGTGCTATACCACATTCTCATTAGTCAAAAACACCTTAAATAAACGCGCATGTTTAAGAAATACTATCTTAATTTCGAAAATATGTGAAGTTCGACAACACATACTGAAGCATTGAGGCGAACAGTGAGGTGGCTGTTTCAGTATGTGTATAACGGACTTCACATGTATTTGAAGTTTAACACCATCCGCTAAGCAGGACCATGCTGTATGTCAGCACCAGATACTTCTCTTAGTAAGGTTATGTTTAGTATTCGAGTACGATAAAAACTGAATAAATGTTTTTAGAAAAATATGTAGTCGGAAATACATCAGGAGGCAAATTGTTAAAAATAATAAAAGTGTGGGAGCGGATATTCAACTTGCCCTATTGATTTTGCAACTAATCATTTTAATTTATCGTTTCAACAATAAAACAGCGTACTGCACTGTACATTCAGGAATGTGTCTCCGTCACAATCACACAGTAGTGTAACGTGAGATACGTAATTACATGATAACACTAAAGTATGCAAAACAAAAGCAACAATACCCATCTCAATATAACACAGGGCAGCCTTTTAGCAACACGATCTTCCTTGCCTACACTAGAACAATTATTACAACGGATAGAACCACGATACTATCTTAGTACTGGTAAGATGACTCAGGCGAAATCTCCTGCGCAAGGCGCCTACAATAAACTTTATACTGCAACAAACGAGTGGTGGTTTCAAAATATACCCTCAATTCAACCGCGCCACCATCGAAATGACGCTTCACTAGAGTGATGTAACCTCTCGCTCACTCTCGATCCAACCGGTATTTAATACACGCGTCGTCATATTTTCTTTTATATTTCACAATCAGACAGAAATGGTATTATATAATGCAATTTGACGTTTCGATTCAACAAGTTCTTAGCGGGTACGGAAACACTAAGAGGATACCTGCATATCTGATAAGCTAAAGAATATATATTTAACATATTTGTAAATGTGAAGTCGGTCATCCCGCGTTGGGTCAGTGCGGTGAACTGTTTCCTGCCCTAAAACCCTCTGCGGTCTTTGATGTATTTAGGCAACAACTTTTTAACTTATATAAGTTAAGAATATCTCTGAAAATATAAATATTTTCAGAGATATTACATTTTTGTTTTCTTTTTACCGTTATTTTTAACGGTAGAGAAGACGAGTAGAACTCTTCACCGTTATCTTTACAGCCTATATTATCACAAGTCCAATGTTGAACGTAGACCTTACATACATGATTACCTAATAGCATTTTAATGTTTTGAGCAGTCAGGAAGGTGATGCTGCCCATCTTTTGTTTCAGATGTCCTCTCTCGTTTCTTACGACACCCACGGGATGATATGGGGAAGTAGATTTTCTTACGACATCGCTACACAGAGAATGTATTTCTACTCACGTTCATGAATGTAGTTTTACTTTACGTACTTTCATAGCGTAATGTCTTATGGAATTTTGCTAGGGGCTAATACGACTCATATTGAAGCCATATTTGTTTTGCAAAAGAGAGCGGTACGGGCGATTTATAACTTAAATTGTAAAGAGTCCCTCAGAGATAAATTTAAAGAAGTAAACACATTAACTTTGCCATCGTGATATATTTATAAAAATGTGATGTATGTACCTAAAACACAAATAGTTTTAATAATAATAAGGATGTTCATACTTTAAACATTAGAAACAAACATAAACTTGTTGTAATATCAGTCACTAGAAGCCACAGTATCAGTAATTCATTTATGGGACAACAAAATCCTACAACATATTCAAAGTGTGTCAATAAAGAAGTTTAAAATTTTATTAAAGAAAAACTGTACAAAAAAACCATCCGCTAAGCAGGACCATGCTTTATTTCAGCACCAGATACTTCTCTTAGAAAGTTTATGTTTAGTATTGGAGTAGGATAAAAACTGAATAAATGTTTTTAGAAAAATTTGTAGTTGGAAATACATCAGGAGGTAAATTGCTAAAAATAATAAAAGTGTGGGAGAGGATATTCAACTTGCCATATTGATTTTGCAACTAATCATTTTAATTTATCATTTCAACAATAAAACAGCGTACTGCACTGTACATTCAGGAATGTGTCTCCATCACAATCACTCAGTAGTGTGACGTGAGGGACGTAATTACATTATAACACTAAAGTATGCAAAACAAAAGCAACAATATCCATCTCAATATATCACAGGGCAACCTTTTAGCAACACGATCTTCCTTGCCTACACTAGAACAATTATTACAACGGACAGAACCACGATACTATCTTAGTACTGGTAAGATGACTCAGGCGAAATCTCCTGCGCAAGGCGCCTACAATAAACTTTATACTGCAACAAACGAGTGGTGGTTTTACAATATACCCTCAATTTAACCGCGCCACCATCGAAATGACGCTTCACTAGAGTGATGTAACCTCTCGCTCACTCTCGATCCAACCGGTATTTAATACACGCGTCGTCATTTTTTTTTATATATCACACTCAGACAGAAAAGGTACTATCTATATAATGCAATTTGACGTTTCGACTCAACAAGTTCTTGGCGGGTACGGAAACACTAAAAGGATACCTGCATGTCTGATAAGCTAAAGTATATACATTTAAAATATTTGTAAATGTGAAGTCGGTCATCCCGCGTTGGGTCAGTGCGGTGAACTGTTTCCTACCCTAAAACCCTCTGCGGTCTTTGATGTATTTAGGCAACAACTTTTTAACTTATATAAGTTAAAAATATCTATGAAAATATAAATATTTTCAGAGATATTACATTTTTGTTTTCTTTCTACCGTTATTTTTACCGGTAGAGAAGATGAGTAGTTTTAACGGTGGAGTAAACGGTAGAGAGACTCTTCACCGTTATCTTTACAGCCTGTATTATCACAAGTCCAATGTTGAACGTAGAACTCACCTCTAGATTACCTCATAGGATAGATATTTGACAAAGCATTTTAATTTTTTAAGCAGTCAAGAAGGTGATGCTGCCCATCTTTTGTTTCAGATTTCCTCTCTCGTTTCTTACGACACCCACGGGATGATATGGGGAAGTAGATTTTCTTACAGCATCGCTACACAGAGAATGTATTTCTACTCACGTTCATGAATGTAGTTTTACTTTACGTACTTTCATAGCGTAATGTCTTATGGAATTTTGTTATGGGGTAGTACGACTCATATTGAAGCCATATTTGTTTTGCAAAATAATTTATAACTTAAATTGTAAAGAGTCCCTCAGAGATAAATTTAAAGAAGTAAACACATTAACTTTGCCATCGTAATATATTTATAAAAATGTAATGTATGTACCTAAAACACAAATAGTTTTAATAATAATAAGGATGTTCATACTTTAAACATTAGGAACAAACAAATTGTATATATGAACAAACTTATTGTATCAACAAACAGAATCAGTTATTCATTTATGGGAAAACAAAATCCTACAACATATTCAAAGTGTGTCAATAAAGAAGTTGAAAATTTTATTAAAGAAAAACTGTACAAAAAGGATTATTATAATATCAAGGAATTCATAACATATTTATAAAAATGTAATGTATGTACCTAAAACACAAATAGTTTTAATAATAATAAGGATGTTCATACTTTAAACATTAGGAACAAACAGATTGTATATATGAACAAACTTATTGTATCAACAAACGGAATCAGTAATTCATTTATGGGAAAACAAAATCCTACAACATATTCAAAGTGTGTCAATAAAGAAGTTTAAAATTTTATTAAAGAAAAACTGTACAAAAAGGATTATTATAATATCAAGGAATACATGAATGAAAATAACCCCTGGGAATGAGGTGATCACCAACATGCTGCTTCTATGAAATTTTATTTAAAAATTCCACCAACAAAATTATTGTAAAGTGAAATATGTTTAAAGAAAAGTCCCGCTGGGTTTCCTACTGGTTCTTCCCAGGACAGAAGTGTTACGAAAACCAGTGATAAATAAAAAAAGATACTTTCAATAAGTACTATTTAATAATCAATACTGAACATGCATTAAAACAAACGTTTGTCTTAATTAGGTATGCACTATAATTTTTCAGTGGTATAAATTAAAAATAAAGAAATCCATCCCTAAAGACGGGGAATAGGGAATGAACGTTTTAATGTAACTACTTAAACGACACTTTTCAGCACCAAATCAGACGACCATCCGCGCGTCTACGGGTGCCTCTATAGGTCCCATAGCGGTAATGCCGAAACAGACCGACTCGACCGACTCAACCGAGATCGTGATCCTTGGCGATTTTAACGCCCACCACGCCGAATGGCTTGGTTCACGTTAACCGATCATGCGGGGAGATCTATTTATGACTTTGCCTTGGCATATGGTCTGACACAACTGGTTACTTCGCCTACGCGGATTCCTTTGCATCCTACCCATGGGTGCAGGTTTGCTTCTCGCCGGATGATCCCAGTGCTGTTGCTGACTCTGTCACTGATGCGGTGCCCCTGTAGCACATAGGCAGAGTTGGCGAGAGACTAGTTCGCCTTCCTTCGGGAACCCGTGCATTCTGGTCTCTCGCCAAGGCTGTCCAAGGGAATTTCTGTAAGCCATCACTACCATCTCTGCACAGGGACGACAACTCACTGGCCCTAGCCGCAAAAGAAAAAGCCGACCTTTTAGACTCCCTTTTTGCGTCCAACTCGACTCTTGATGACGGGGGGAAAATACCGCCGACAATCCCGCGGTGTGAGTGCTCCATGCCAGATGTGCAGTTCTCACAGCGCTCGGTTCGCAAAGCACTCCTCTCTCGGGACATCAAGAAGTCGAGTGGGCCTGACGGAATCCCCCCTATTGTGCTGAGGACGTGTGCTCCGGAGTTGGCATCGGATCTAACGCGTCTTTTCCGGTACTTCTACTCCCTAGGCGTAGTCCCGAAATCATGGAAGACAGCTTTTGTCCACGCGATCCCTAAAAAAGGCGACCGCTCAGACTCGTCCAACTACAGGCCTATCGCCATCACCTTGTTCTCCAAAATAATTGAATCCATTATTAACTGCCAGCTCATGTGGTACCTTGATGATCACCAGCTGATTAATGACCGCCAATACAGTTTTCGTCGAGGTCGATCAGCTGGTGATCTTCTGGTCTACTTAACTCATAGATGGGCGGAGGCAGTACAGTCCAAGGGGGAGGCATTGGCAGTTAGTTTGGACATTGCGAAGGCCTTCGATCGGGTTTGGCACAAGGCGGTTCTTTCGAAGCTCCCTTCCTATGGGCTTCCCGAGAAATTTTACAATTGGATCACTAGCTTCCTTACAGATCGAAGCATCAAGGTCATAGTAAACGGTGCATGCTCCGACTACAAGCCTATTAACGCTGGTGTTCCACAAGGCTGTGTGCTATCACCAACGCTATTTCTTCTGCTTATCAATGATATGTTGCTAACTGGTAACATTCATTGCTATGCGAATGACAGCACCGGTGATGCTCTATACACCGGCCGTGCCAATATTTCTCGGGAAAACGTCGCCGAGTACCGGAACAAACTTGTGTCTGCAGTTGAGTCTTTGCTGAACAAAGTCTCGGATTGGAGGCGACTAAATCTAGTCCAGTTTAATCCACAGAAGACACAAGTTTGCGCATTGACTGCTAAAAAAACCCTTTGTCCTACCTCCTCAGTTTTAACGCACTCCTCTTGTTGTCTCAGCCAGCATCGGTATCCTCGGAGTCAACATATTGAGTGACGTGCAGTTTCGTGGTCACTTGGAAGAGAAGTTCAATTGGCTTCTAAAAATCTTGGCGTGCTCAGCAGAGCGGGACAGTGTTTCATGCCGACACACCGCCTGCAACTTTACAAGGCGCAGGTTCGGCCTCACATGGAATACTGTTCCCGGCTCCCCAGTGCCACTTCCTTCCACTTGACCGCATCCAGCGCAGAGCGGCTCGAATCGTCGACGACCGAGTTCTTTCCGATCGGCTCAATTTATTGGCACTGCGAAGAGATGTTGCATCCCTTTGCATTTTCTTTCGCATTTACCACGAGGAGTGCTCTGAGGAATTGTTCGGATTAATCCCAGCCGCCAAATTACACGAACGCTCATCGCGGCAGAACTCTCGATACCATCCACACCATCTGGATGATTGGCGGTCCACCACTGTGCGATTTAGAAGATGTTTTCTTCCTCGCACGACTTTCTTGTGGAATCGATTACCATCAGCGATTTTTCTGGACCGATACGACTTAGGGACCTTCAAGAAAAGAGAATACTCCTTTGCAATTCATTTGCAATTCCCTTGGTTCCCCTGGTTTTCCAGCTGTTCATGGGGGGCGGTAGTCACTTACTTTCAGGTGAGCCGCATGCTCGTTTGCCCCGTTTCCTATAAAAAAATCATCATAATCATTACAACCCTTCAAAAGTCCATAGCAGTACATAGCCCTCCACCAAGTAATGCTACAAAGCACGGTCCTAAGCCACCTGCATCCATCGATTAGGTCATCACTCCATAATCGTTTTAATATAATATGCAAATATATTTCAACCAGTGTATTACAAATATAAAAACTGTCCAATTGCGTGTCGGGCCACGCACAATGTAGAGGTAGGGTTCCGTGGTTTCTGGTTTCGGTTGTCTGGGTTTCTTGCCAGTTCTTCCCAGGATAGGTATTATTCGAACCGGTGGAAAATAAAATAATGACTTTCAATAAGTATTATGTAATAATCAATATTGAACAAAAATCATTATATTCTATTCTATTCTAGTTATTCTCACGTTCACTATAAATAGAACTACTTTTATAGTACTCAAAAGTTTACGTGGTAGAGCCATGTTTCAGCTACATTCTGGTTGCAGCACGTGGGTCGGCCCGAACGGGGTAAGACCACTCTCTCATATCAGCGTAAAACAGCAGCTTAATGTTGCTGTATTTAGTGTGGCAAGTGTAGAGAATCAGATACCCCTTTAACAGGAAATGAGGCACTCCATCTCAGTCCTCAGGGGTGGCAACTCATCTGCATTTTGATTCTTATTTGAGGATAAATGTAGATGTCTATGTGTCACGGCAGCCACTTAACATCAGGTGGACTGTGTGTTCGTTTGTCATGCTTATTCTTTTAAAAAATAGAGTAAGTATTTATTTAACGGTGCCAATCAACATTAAATAGGGCGAATGATATAAATCAAATATCGCTAATAAACATTATGCCCTAAGTTAAAAGAATACCAAGTTATTCATTATTATAGTATCAATAATATATTAATATTAATTTATAGTAGACTCTGAGGAGGACTCACCTGAGGATGCCTCGTGTAGAGGCAAAACACGTGTCGTATTTTCGAGAGTGGTGTATCGTGCCTACTGTGGTGGTGCTGGGGATGGTAGTGCTAGGATTAACGGCGACGGGTATAGTGCGCGCGATTGAGGTAGGGTGGGAAGTACCCTTAAAACTGGGCAGGACACATCATTTTCTTTCTTTTGGAATTAAGCAAATTAAGTAACGCCTGATTCTATCAATTATTTTAAAATAAAAAGTACAAAATAAATATTGCTATTCTAATTCCAAGACAATTTACCCTCCATAAAGATAAATTGGAAGACATGCCCGATATAGGTTTTGCTAAGTTTATAATTCTCATTTGAAAAGTAATCTATGTCAAATAGTTTCTGAGAAAATTCCTGTAAGAGATAGACAGAGACAAACACAAACACCGAGTTGACTCCAAAAGTGATCCAATTTGCTAATATTGGCACGAAGTAGTGATGGTGTTCCTAAATTGAAGCCAACGCTAGCAAAGTTGCGAATAAAAAACTAGTATTTTAATACCCATTTCATTGGTGTCAAAACACACAAGTCATTGATATTCAAATCCAGCTGGATTCCAATCCAACTGGACTTGTCCCTACTAGTGTTCCTGATGCAAGCCCTATTTAGATTATTACAACCTATGTACACAATGTAATATAGCGTATTTTTGGTATATTGTATGTGTATTGTAATTAATGGACGATTGTACCATTTACAGAAAACATTTTAGCTATATTGTGCTTCGTAACCTTTGCTAAAATCACTGTCCAAAAGTTTATCAAATCTCAAAAAAAATTTTGTGCGTATACTGTAAGAAATAAATCTTTTATGATGAACGTAACCTCGTTAAAGATTTACTTTTTTTATAGAATAAGAGTGACACGTGAGCACACAGTTCACCCAGTGGAAAGTAAATACTGTGACCCATAGACATTTACAATTATCCTTGGTTAAGAATAAAAATACAGATGCTTTGTCATCCTTGTAGATTCAGATGGAATGCCTCGATACCAGTGAAAAGGTTCTCCAGTTCTCTACACGCATCATACATACATATTCTGCTGTTTTACGCTGGTATTCCGTGAGAGCGTGGTCCTACCCCGGTTGAGCCGACACATTCGTGCTGCAGCTATTATATAGCTGCAGGGTGGCTCTACCTCGTTGACTTTCTTTAACAATATAAAATTTCTCAAAGGGTGCAAGAAACAAAAGTCTTTAGATTTTCTGAAGATTATCGACACTATGGATAGCATCGTTGTAGATTCAATTACGCATCGAAACTGCGAATATAACTCTCTTGCTAATCCGCTAAAATAATTACGTAAAACTAATTAATAATTTTACGTTTTACAAAGCCAAGTTCTTCTTTGAAAACTCTCTTGTAATAAAATTTAACCTCCTAAGACCCGAAATTTATATAATTGATGTTTTTATCTGACAGCTGATTTTTGTAGCTCTATGCCACTTATCATATAAGCAGACATGCTTCGTGTAATGGCATTGTGAGAATATCAATTGATGTCTCAGCTAGCATCGGAATCCTTGACGTCGACATTTTTTATATAAGATAAGGGTGACAAAAGCGCACACAGTCTACCTGATGGTAAGTGGTTGCTGTCGCCCATAGACATCTACAATTATCCTCAAATAAGAATTAAAAATGCAGATGAGTTGCCACCCTTGAGGACTGAGATGGAGTGCCTCATTTCCAGTTAAAAGGGTATGGATGGAATACCTCATACCCAGTAAATCAAAATATGGAATGATGTGCAATTTCGTGGTTACTTGGAAGGGAAGGCTAAATTAGGGTCTAAAAAGCTTGGCGTGCTAAGCAGAGCGGGTCAGTATTTCATGCCAGCTCACCGCTTACAACTTTACAAGGCGCAAGTTCGGCCTTATATAGAATACTGTTCTCATCTCTGGGCCGAGGCACCCCAGTGCCAAATCCTTCCACTTAATCGCATCCAGCGGAGAGCGGCTCGAATCATCGATGACCGAGTTTCCGACCGAGATTGGATCGATTTAATGGCGCTGCGAAGCTGTGGATCTTTTTGCATTTTACCTCGCATATACCTCGGGGAGTACTCTGAGGAATTGTCCGGATTAATTCCAGCAGCCAAATTTCACGAAAGCGCATCGCGGCAAAACTCACGATACCATCGATACCATCTGGATGATAGGCGGTATCCATGAACGGGTTACCGGTATAAATGATAAACAAAAAAGCAGTATATGTTAACATTGACAAATAGAAATATAACATATTGCATTAATTTTACGAAAATAGGGTTTGCAGCGCTATTCTTTGTTTTTTGTATGTGCTTTAGATTTACTCTGTTCGAACGTTTTCTTTAGATTTTTTTAGATAAGAGTGAATAGTATTATTTTATTTAAAATGAATTTTCTTCTTTCCTGTTTTAACATTTCCAAAGTTTAAATGTAACAAAGAAATAAGGTTTTTATTAGTTAATAATTTTGTAACAATTTACCTTAAAAATACTTTTTCATATCTTCGTAAAAAAATAGCTAATAATGTACCTGACTGTAACTACTGCAAGTTCTGTACACATGAAACTAACTTTAAATATAGAAGTCCATTGCATTGCAGATGTTTGTCATCCTTGAGGATTTTGATTATTTATTTTGTGTAAGAATATGTTATTTCGAAGATACTTGAAATTTGGTATAGTAATATGACTAAAAGGACTACTTAGGATTGACCAGAAGATTTTGAAGCTGCAAGAAATTATAGACTAGTTGCGCTGGGATATTAAAGGATTAGTTGACATGCGAAGACAGGAGGAGGACACGAGATTCAGACCCCGGACTTCATGATCAGCAGCCGTGTTTGCAACCACTAGGCCAATGAGACTGGAACATAGGATTATCTGAGGTACGACGAGAGAGGGAGGACACGGTAATCCTCGAATCCAGCAACTTGTTCTATCACCGGGTGGGTGACCATCTGTTACAATGAGGTGTCGGATTTACCTTCTTTAAAATTCTCTCGCTAACAGCGTTGTAAGGATTGGGAGTGTTGACAAAGGTACACAACCTTATACACCGAATCATCAAATGATATTCGTTGAAGATCATAGAGGTGTACGCACTGACTTCGGTACATCCCAATGACACGTACCTGCTACCTGCATCCATAGACTTCCCGCATGTCTTACAAGGTCAGCACTTTAACTAGTGGGTTAAGCCCTACATTTCACTTACGATACGGGACGATATAAGGGTGACCTTTTCTCTTAATCGGTTGTTGGCTCTTCAAACTGGCCGGCCTGTTAACACTTCAACTTGTCGCCGTATTAAAACTCGGTATTTTCCCAGGTAGTTAGTGGACTTGACGGGTTATCGAAATGGACGAAGCGCATCAATGCGGGACGAATTTCATTTTTTTTTCATTTGATCCATCCTGGTCCCTAGAAGACACCACCTAAGGTAACTGCAGGTAATAACGCCTAGCTAAGGAAAATTCGAAATAAAATGAGAAATATCCAATTTGGTCTAGAGATTTTAATAAAAATCATTGGTTTAATACAGTTTCTATATATCATGACATAACATTTGCCATAAAGAAAAATAAAATTAAACGTTTCAAAAAACCTTGCTAGTAGGCCTTTTTTTACTATGGTAGGATAATAAAGCCTACTGCTTCAACGAGCTCAAATTATTATATTTAATATTTGTGATCAATAATTACACGAATGAAGCAAATAAGCCTTTAAATCTAGAAAAAAAATTACCTAGCCTAACAGCACAAGTCAATAGTATAATTATGAACAAACTGACAAACAAACGCACTCCTTGTGATCATTGCGTCAGTTGCATCTCAAGTTGAGTTGAGTGTTAGGTTGAGTTGAGTGTTGGGTTGATTGTTGGGTTGAGTGTCCTCCTAACCTAATTTCTGTCATAACAGCTAGTCTGAACAGAGACTAGCCAATCTGTCACAGCACAGTATGTACTGTGATTAAAGTGTCCGAATGTATGCGCAAGCACAAGTGCACTCTCTATTTCCTCACAATCATCAGATCGCAATCCGACACGGCCTGAGAGAGCTTAGGCGCAGGACCAATATTTTACACATAATTAAAATAGTTTCTAAATGTTAATTCTTCAACACACTTTGTCTTTGAACTGTTTGGACAGCTGAAACCAGGTCGTTTTCTGACTACGACATTAGTTCAATAGTAAAAACGTACAATTTATTTGCATTTGTAACATTTTAAAAGTGATATATAATACATTATAAAGCAAAAAAAAAAAACGACATAAGAAAAGTAAAGGCGAAATTAAGTAGGGCTTACTAACCGGCAACCAAGTATTTAAGAAAAACCAAAAAAAATTGACCACGATAAGTTATTCCAATCGTCAAAATCAACAAAGCATTTATTCACAAAGATAAAGATTACGATTTTAGATAGCTAAGTGTAATATTACAAAACATATCTACGATTTATTTGGACTGATTTTTATTGGTGTAGTGCGGTCGTATCTTATGATAGATAAAACAATTCTGGTGGCTGGACGCGGGGTAGCGCGTCTATGCAAACTTGTAGAGACATTGTCGTGCAATAGGAGTCAATTATTATCTCCTTAAGCTAGAGCGGTTATTATAAATACGATTTTTGTAAGTTAGGCCATATTAACCGACAGGCCTTATTACACGCAGATACCTTATATCTGAACAACCTTTTTGTCCATAAGCACGGTTTAATGATACAGGATTCAAATATTTTCTAAAAATTTTTATTTCAAAAATTTTAATTACATTTCAGTAAATTGTTTCTTTTGGTTGTTTTTAAAAATTTATGAAGCAGGAAAAGATTCACGAATACTTCATTAAAACCGACAAAATGAAGTATTCCAAACCGGCAAAATTAAACTCGGCGTACAAAATTAAAATGTTTATAATTTTAATTGGAAAATAAAGTACAATTTTAAACAAAGTACATTTTTTTTTCAATACTAGCCTTACCGGCACGCGGTTTACCCTGCCTATTAAAGGACTTGGTTTTGGCGACAGACTGTACGTGAAAATTAATTTAAAAATACCAACGTTTATTGGCAGTGATTTTGCCCTAGCTCTGCATACTCCAACCCACTTGCTAAGCGTGATGTATATAGGAAATTATTTCGAGTAACGTAAGCCAGTTGGTGAACATTAGATAGGTCTGTGTTCAATATAAGACTTATAAAGGCTGTAGATTTCCAGCCTATCGAAACAGTAGGATTTGGTAGGCTGGAGTGAATTAATGACAAGATGGAGAGAAATGGATTGATGAAAGATATTTGTCATAATCGCCATGTAGTGACAGCGTAGGAGAATAAACTATCCCATGTCATCCCGTGGGTGTCATAGGAGATGTCAGAGGGAAACTGAAACAGAAAATGATAAGCAGCAGTATATTCCTAACAATTCAAACTAATCTAAAACCTCAGTTTTTATTAGGAAGAAGTTGCTGCCCATCTCATGGTTTGTTTCTCTTTGTCGCTTCTTAAGACACCTAACGGCACGATATGGAGAAATTAATATTTTTACACTGCCACAACACGTTACGTATAAGTCTCTTGCTTACATGTAATAAAGTTCAGTTTTAGGTTTATTTTATACCTTATCGTCATTCATCATGAGCAGTCCAGAAAATTAAAATACTTTATACTACATATTTGTTTATTTTAGTATCTCTTCCTCTTCTTCTTCATCAAACATGAACATAACCGTCTTTTGCTTTAGGAAGAATTTGCTATAAGCGCCGCGCTTACCATGTGGGGTGGTGATCACAATACTAAATGTGTCTAAGACATTGCTACCGATAGCCAGTTTTTAACAAAGTTCGAAACACTAAATAAAAATAAAAAAGGGTTCCTAAATTCTATATTCGACATGTATACGAGTATTTTTGTATTTTAAAGTATGTTCACCGATGTCGCGAAAACTTCTGAAGCGATTTAAATGATAGTTCTTTTATTAGGTATGTACTTTATATTCTTCAGGAGTGTAATTTTTTTATAGACAAAAGGTGACAAACGAGCACACAGTCCACCTAATGGTATGTGGTTGCTGTGGCCCATAAAAATCTATATTCGTTTGCGAATTAAAATGCAGATGCGTTGTCAGCCGTGAGGACTAAGATAGAATGCCTCTTTTCCAGTAAAAAGGGTCTCAGGTTCTCTACACTCACCATACGAAACACAGCAGCATTAAGCTGCTATTTACGCTGATATTCTATGAGAGCGTGGTCCTTCCCGACCATTCGTGCTACAACTACACTATTCATATAGCTGCAGCATAGCTCTCATCATCATTACAGCCCTTCACAAGTCCACTGCTGAACATAAGCCTCCCCCAAGGAATGCCACAAAGCACGGTCCTAAGCCACCTGCATCTATCGACTTCCTGCATATCTTAACAGGTCGTCACTCCATCTAGTGGGGGGACGCCCTACACTTCGCCTGCCGGTACGAGGCTGCCACTATCCTCATTTCTGAGTTTATCACGCAGAGAAACTCCGAGCATAGCCCTCTCCATAGCTCGCTGAGCGACCTTGAGCTTCCTCATCCGGCCAGCAGTGAAGGACCACGTCTCAGTTCCGTATGTCATCACTGGCAAAACGCACTGGTTGTACAGTCTCGTTTTCAAGTTTTGAGGTATACCTGACGAGAAGATGTGCCGTAATTTCCCGAACGCTGCCCAACTGAGTTGAATCCGTCGATTGACTTCTTGGTCGAAGTTGGACTTACCTAGTCGGACTATTTGTCCCAGGTAAACATACTCGTCAACAATTTCGAGCTTAGTGCTCCCAACAACTACCGGCATAGGTGTGACATGGACATTAAGCATGATCTTTGTTTTGTCCATGTTCATCTTAAGACCTATCCGTTGGGAAGCACTATTGAGGTCATTGAGGATAGTGCTTAGGTCTTCCAGCGATTCCGCCATAAGGACTATATTGTCGGCAAATTGAAGGTGAGTGATGTACTCGCCATTGATGCTGATACCGTATCCTTTCCAGTCCAGAAGCTTGAAAACGTCTTCCAATGTAGCGGTGAAGAGTTTCGGGGATATAACGTCACCCTGTCTTACACCTCTCTGCAATTGGATAGGTTTCGTACTCTGGTTCTGTACTCGGATAGCCATCGTAGCCCTACTGTACAAGCACTTCAGCACTTCGACATACCGACAGTCCACTTGGCACCGCTGAAAGGACTGCAGCACCGCCCAAATTTCGACAGAATCAAAGGCTTCCCCATAGTCTACATACGCCAGACATAGTGGCAAATTGTACTCCTCTGACTTTTGTACAATTTGCCAAAGGGTATGTATGTGGTCTATGGTGCTAAAGCCTTTTTGGAAACCGGCTTGTTCGGGAGGCTGGAAGTCGTCAAGTCTGCGTGCGAGACGATTCGTAATGACTCTCGAAAACAGCTCGTAGACGCGGCACAGAAGGGAAATCGGTCTGTAGTTCTTCAAGAGAGCATTGTCACCTTTCTTGAAGAACAAGACCACCACACTTCTGCTTCACGCCTCCGGTGTAATGCCACCATGGAGGACGGAATTAAAGAGCTTCTGAAGGACTTCAAGTACCGGTTTCCAGCCGCTTTCTGAAGCTCCGCTGTAATTCATAGCATAGCTCTATGACGTATAAATTTGAAGAAAGAAATCCATTTCTAAAGACGGGAAATATGGTATGAAAGTTTTAATGTAACTACTTAAACGACACTCTTCAGCACCGAATCAGAAGCCATCATTTGTTATGTATTTCATTCTTTTTAGTTTTTAAATTCGGATTTATTTTTCATTAATAGTATTGTGTCTGTGGCAAACGAGTTGGTTTTACTATGATCACATCGGTCAGAAGACATGAAATTTTTCTGCCATTTTTCATGTTGCGTCATACGGAACTCGACACAGTAGGTAAATGTATTTGGTGATGATTAAAGGATTTCTTACACCGCCACCATACGGCTGTTTTTTAATATAATCATCATCATCATTACAGCCCTTCAAAAGTCCATTGCAGGACATAGGCCACCCCCAAGGAATACTACAAAGCACGGTCCCGGAAGGAACATTGGAGGAAACATTTAAAATACTGGTAGTACACAGCACCGCGATCTTAGCACCTCATGTGCAGAACCAATTATATGCGGACCAATTATACCATCTGAAAGGTCAGAAATTGGTCATAAAAGGTTAGTTGGTCCTATTAATTGGTCAGCGTTAGAATTTTTTTATTAAGGGTTAAAAATTTTCAAGGTCATTGAGAAATTTTAGCACCTCATTCGCGAAAAAAATTAAAAATTCCACCTATGCGCGATCGAAAAGCATTCGCTGATAATTGGTCAGCTTATATAAATATTTGGTCAGTTTAATTTAATATTAAAAAAAATTAAATAAGTTGTTATGGTTGTAACGCGCATGCTTTGGGACGGTTAATTGTATCAGGGCAGTGTGCACTTACGCACACCTCTTTACTATGAACCAGACGGAGTGGGGGAAATATTTTTTTTATTTTTTTTTGAGAAAAAAAACTTAGACATGTTCTCCTATCAAATATATAATAATAGTGGAGAAAGAAATAGGATATTTTTTTAATGATGATAGTTAACTAACTTATTTTATAATAATTTTATATAAACATGAATTTTTTAAATTTGACCACCTTCTATGACCAATTTCTGACCTTTCAGATGGTATAATTGGTCAATCAAAATTCCGCACATGAGGTGCTAAGATCGCGGAGCTGTAGTACACAGAATCAGAATCGAAACATAATTTTATTAAAATATATACTCGTATTGAATTAGGTTTGAGTGAAACTTGTGTAGTCTCATCACGGGAGACACGAGACATCGCGAAAAATGTTTCATCCTAAACAAACAAGGGAGCTTTCTTCCTTGTTAAAATAAACGAGTTTCTTTCTTGGTTTCATTACTGACGAAATCACATCTAATCCAACTAAATAAAACATAAAATATGTAAATATAAATATTGTTTACTTACTTTGTGTGTCGTATTGTTGCAGATTATTTGAATTCATATATTTGTACGGGAACAGGTCTTTAAATAAACTTCTCACTCACTGAATTTACTTACACTTTTAATATTTAGTATGTTAAACAATGTAAAACTATTTGCTCAGTAGTATGGTATCTAAGTCTTACGTCTTTACCCCGGTTCTATCTAATACATAGTGAAATAATAAAATATGAAGTCCTGTTTTATAAAAGTAAATTAAAGACTATGTTTTATTTGTCTATACCAACTATGACTCATTCTCCTAGATATAGATCTATCATCAATTTCCATTACTTTCAGCGTCTCAAATTACATACAAATGAAGAAGTAGACCTGTTCTTAATTTCAGTGCTTAATTTTTTCAGTTCCTTCAATTTTTATTTCTTTTTTGTATTTATTTATTTAAGATACCTACCCAATAAGAGAGCAATGTCATAGCTAACTTGTAATATCCGTTTTATTGTGAACTTTAGATATCTCTATTTTATGACTGCTGCACTAAAAGTATCGGGAATGGAATATTTCCACTGTTCCTGTCATATTAAAATCTTTTTAATTGAAAAGTCCTTGGTTTTTTAAAATTGAATACCATTTATTTATTTAAAAAAAGATTCTCGGTCTTGTCAAACTTGTTTAGTCGTTGAGAAAATGGAATTGACTCGAGAAAATTCAAGAGCGATGATTTATTATGACTTTCGAAGTGGTTTAACACAAAAACAGTGTGTTGACCGGATGATTTCTGCATTTGGTAATGAAGCCCCATCCAAAACTACAATTTATCGCTGGTTTGCTGAATTTCAACGTGGACGTGTCAAGCTCAGTGATGATCCCCGTCAAGGTCGTCCAAAAACTGCAGTTACCCAAGAAAACGTTGCTGCTGTGCGTACGCTGATTGAGGAAGATCGACATGTGACATACCGCGAAATTCAGGCAACTTTAGACATTGGCATGAGTCAAATACAAATAATCTTGCATGAACAATTAGGTGTAAAAAAGTTGTTTCCCGATGGATACCGCACTCGCTCTGTGAAGAGCAAAAAGCGGCTCGCGTTACTTGGTGCGTCAGAACTCTCGAAAGATTCCACGCAGGATCCTCAAAAGCTGTATACAACATCGTATTAGGTGACGAATCCTGGATATATATATATATATATATATATATATATATATATATATATATATGCGTACGAACCCCAAACAAATAACCAGTCATGAGTTTGGGTGTTCGAAAATGAGTTAAAGCCAACAAAAATTTTTCGTTCACGGAGTGTTACAAAAATATGGTGTCCACGTTTATCTCCAAAACCGGCCATGTTACGACTATTCCTCTTGAGTGACAAAGAACGATTAATGCAGAATGGTATGCTAGCATTTGTTTGCCACAGGTCGTTTCTGAACTTCGTAAAGAGAACTGCAACCGCCGCATCATCCTCCATCACGACAATGTGAGTTCTCACACCGCACACAGAACAAAAGAGTTTTTAGAGCAAGAAAACATAGAATTATTATGCCATCCGCCGTACAGCCCCGACCTAAAACCTAATAATTTCTATAATTTCCCTAAAATAAAGAATAAATTGCGTGGACAGAGATCATCACCTGAAGAAGCTGTGGACGCCTACATAACGGCCATTTTGGACACCCCAACTTCCGAATGGAATGGTTGCTTCAATGATTGATTCCATCGTATGGAAAATGTGTCAAATTTCGCGGAGAGTACTTCGAAAAGCAATAGATACATTTTTAAATAGTAAATAGTAATGTTGTGTCACTTCCTTGATTCCCGAAATTTTCAGTGCAGCCCTATAATAAACATCACACATTTCAACAATCGGTCTTTCCAAGAATGTTTCAGTTGGCATGCCCCACATGGAAGAGCTGCCACTAATCTATGAAGTTTTGGTTTATCAATTTTGACTTTATCTGAAGCCTCGTTTTATCAGTAGGATGCACTTTATACAGCTAACCCGTTAGAGCTAATTTCTTGCTGGCACAAAAAATGATTCCAATTTTAAGTGCTAATTAACTTAGAGTCCGCCAACACGTATATAAGTAAATGAAAAGAAACCTGTGATCAGCAGTTTGACGTATGCAGTCTGCTGCTACCTTACATATTTTAGATGGTTACATCGTCGAATCCTATTAAAAGCCAAGACATTAATATAGGATTTTCTATAAAAGACTAACGGTATTATTGAACAAAGAGGTATTCTGCAAGCACTATGTAATAATTCACAAAAATTCACATTGCGTTTGGTGGCAGTTCTCTTATATATTTTATTATTTTTCACTAATTGTTATATTATATTAAAAGCGATTACTATTTTATTTAATTAATAATACTGAAATGTTTTAAATAAGATTATATACCTCCTACCAAGCCAAAATATTACGTAAATAAAAAGCTCAAGTATTTACAAAAGTAAGTAAAGAAGTTCACGGTAAATTCTGTTTAAAGTTTTTAATTTAACTGTATTTGTTCAGTCTACAAGAATCCAATTCTCGAGATTTTAAAAGAAATTACTTTTAATTAAGTTGGCTATATTTTTCACGCTAAATACCTTTTTATTTATCGCACTCTTTTAACTTCTTATGTAGTATGAATAGATGAAAATTGTCTAATAAACTTGAACAAAAGATCTTGTGGAAGACCTTTTTCCTAATCAGTTTTTGTCTTAAAATACGAAAACTACATTAACATAATTATGATGCGATTTCCTCTTCGCCTTTCAAGTACTGTCGCATACTATAAACTGAGTACCTATAGGTCTACAAGTGTAGCAAGTACAGACTCTGCACATAAGATCGGAGGTAGACTTAAATGAGGTCTCTGAATCCTGGAGATAATCACAACTCAACCAGAAGTCCGGATGTGTATCTCTAGTGGGTCTAAAGGTTTGCTTGTGTAATGTAATATAAATAAGGAAAAAATATCGGATTATATTCAATACTGTTACATTTACAGAACACACCGTAACGATGCCCACCAGAGTATAACTCTGTCACACTGGAGACTCAAAAATCAATTCGAGTTCAAACCCAGGACATGCGATGCAATAGCTTAACTCTTTGACTACAAGGTCATGCTATCATCATATCAAAATTATCTATAATATAAAAATGAATCGCTGAATGTGTTGCTAAGCGTAAATCTCGAGAGCAGCTGAACCGATTTCGCTAATTCTTTTTTTTTATAATATTCCTTGAAGTACGAAGATGATACTTACGGAAAGAAAAATTTAAAAAATTGCCTGAAAAATTCCAAAAACAAAACTTTACTATATTCCCATACAAAAGATTCGTAATAATACTTAAAAGTCAATTTTAACTTTAATACCATACCATAAAGTTAAAGCGTCAGTGGATGGGTTCCGGAAAGGCAAAACAATTGAGTGACGTTAGTATCGTATAAATATTAATGTCAATATTTGTCAATATTTATAAGATGGTAACATTATTCAAAAACAAAATTAGGGTTCCGCGCAAAAAATTGATATCCATGAAATCGTAGTAAATTCCACGCGGACGAAGTCGCGGGGCACAGCTAATTTTATAATAAAAATACGGAGCAATGAAAAACCATTTTCAGGAGACTGGCATATATGTTTTTCTTTAATGATCACACAGCCTATCAGATATCAAATGGTGATTGTAGCCCATGAATACCATTTCCAAGTTTCCAACGCTTTGTCGCATGAATCGTATTTAACAATCATATTTAACATATAATGATATAAAAAGCACATTTTCAGAAACATGAATGACTGTTGAATTTTTTTTAATCGATCAATTGCTATTTTTACATAAAAATGTGGTTTTAATGGCTTATGGTGTAGATTTGTGAAGTCCGTATGGAGGGGTACACACGATAACTTATGAAAATATCAATTGTTCAACTCAATCTATTTTTTAAACCCTTCACCTATCACGTGGGAAGCCATGGATGTAAATGGCTGTTTAATTTTGTTTTGTTTAGTTATAATTAATTTTTTTTTGGTGGAGAAATCCGGAAAATATCCGTGTTTTGAGCGACCTTGTATTAATTTATTTGCCTCACTCCCGGCCACAGAGTACTTTTTTACTGTGAGCTCAGCCGCCGTCGTAAGTGGTCGTTTGTTTACAGCGGGTCGTGCTGAAAAATATCGATCGCTGTAGAAATACATAATATTCCAAAAACCAAATTTGATACATACTTGACCACGGTAAGATATTATTTTTATAATTACAGATTTTTGTTACAATATTTTGTTTCGCTAAAAGTACGCAGGATTTATATATAAATATCCTTATTGGACTTTATGGAGACCTGAAGGTGTACTCGTTTTGTTAGTTATGATGAGACCTTACCGGACTTGACGGAGTGACTTGAAGTTGTACTTCGGTGATTGCTACTGGAGCTCTTTGACGAATAGAACTACCATTTACATTTTTTCTATTTTTCACTATCGTATAAGCATCATGGGTCGTGCACTTTTGTATTTGTCAAATTTTTTTGACGTTTGAGATAAAATTAACAGGAAAATTGGAAGTATAGTAATGAGGTCATTAGTGAAAACTTGTGTGTATTTAAACCACTTTACTTACTTAGTACCTTGCATTTAGCATATTAATTTAAACCGGGCGTACTTCTTCTTTTACCTTGCCAATTCTCAATGCTTTATTAATTCTGATTTATGCATTTGAATACCCGAATCACTTAAAGTTTTTGATAGCATTTCTGCTTTATTAATGTTTTCAGTCGACTACTCAAAGCCATAGAATATCACATTATTCTCCTTTTCTTCAAGTTCCAGACGTTTTACTTTCTGATTTAATTTCTCCACTTCATTTTTTTGATACAGATTTTCTTCAATCATTGGTTTTATTTTATCAACCATTTTTTAAAATACCGCTTTTGTAATTGAATATGTTAGAGTTATTGTTTTTTTGTCCATTGGTTGTTTTATTTTTGAAAATAGTAACTTCTCGTCAATTTCAAATATGTGTATTCGGATTTTAGTATAAGCAACAACCCTTTATTTTGCTGGTTATTTTTTTTTTAGATATGGCTGCACCAGTATTATTTAATAGTTCCATTTAATTTATAGATGTGATAACACTGGATTGGATAATGGACTATTTGGAATGATTCGATAGAATCAACCAATTAGTCTGTGGTGAAACGAGACGCAATGTTCCGTTCTCTGGTGTAGGTACCACTGCTCATCTCAATGTTTAATTGTTTTTTTATGGATTATCGATATTAGAAAGTTATTTGCACTTATTTTGTTTTGGGAAAAACGCACACGATTTTTTTTACTTTATTTGCACTTTTAGTCTTTTTTTTAGATTCACATGCACAGTTTATAGATTTATGCAATTTTTATGTGTTTATGTTTTCGGAGCACACTTTATGACGTTTGTAGGTACTATAAAACGACTCAACAGGAAGTCATTATAAATCTTAGCCGATTACTATTATTATACAGCCAATTTCTTTTAAGTAGTGAAATAGAAAATAAAAATACATATATTCATTATTAATTATGCCCGCTGCAAGTAGCACTTGCACGACATATACAATTATTTCTCTGTCCCCTAGGTTTGCTGTAAGGGAATTTTTATTTTTTAAGTCCTAACTAAGCTCGCCTTTGTACATCTTATTTAAATATTTGAAATTTTAAACATCTTACAGAGTGTACAATCTATACAAATAAATAAAATTGAAGTGTCTGTTTGTAATGTCAAAATTACAGCTTTTTACTCAATGCATATGAAAGTATATACGGTACTAATACACCACACAATTTTTAAAGTCTGTCTGTCTGTCTGTCTGTCTATTTGTTCCGGTTAACCTCCGAAACGACTGGACCGATTTTGACGGGGTTTTCACTCGCAGATAGCTGATGTCACAAGGACTAACTTAGGCTACTTTTATTTAAAAAAAGAATTAGGGTTCTGCGCAAAAAAAATTAAAACCCCAAATAACACGAGGGCGAAGTCGCGGGGAACAGCTAGTATATAACAAAAATGCAAAGAAAAAAAACATGCATCTAATTCAGAACCTCCAACTTTGCTTGAAGTGGGCTTGAATTGTTTCGAAGGCATTTTATTTAAGAAAACTTTTACGCTATTTACTATGAGCTATATTAATAATATAGATTTAGTGAACGAAGACGACATGCGGCTTCGGTATGTCGATATTAAGATTCCCCGTTGGGGACAAGCATTCAGGTTTAAGTGATACGGAATATCTGACATAGCTCCATTGCCAACGTGCAATTTTTTTGCCAACATGATATGTGTACGAGGATTCTCTTATATTCAATACGTGCCAAATAAAATTACGTTTTGATATTAACTGGATACCAAAATTTAGAAAGGAATTTCTCTTTTTTTAAGTTGGCAATCCACCTTTTGGAACTCTGATATGACTTTGTTTTACAGTGATGATGGAGCCAAAGATGGTAAAAAGCTCTGACTTAGCTTAACAAAAGCCTACAGATTCACTCTTGCCTTAATGACATCTAAGTTGCGATTTGCCCAAAACAAAATAATATAAAGGCAGACGCTGGCAAATTATTTCAATTCTTTGCTATACGTATTATAAACGGCAAAAAGACGAAGACGATCTGATTTAATTCGTGCGATTTTTGTGCACACTCTCTAAAATACATTCTGTAGACTACTTCAAGGCTGGCTTTTTTGTGCATATGCTTGAGACTAGTAAGACTTTAACTAGATTTAGATCACCTTTATCATGCCTTTTCATTGTATTCAAAGCTGGTAGTTGAGATTTTGCTGTACCACCCATCGAACCAACGACTGGACTTGCGCTTTATATATTGTAAGTAGATGTCCCCGCGTGTAGTAGGCGCAAGAACATCTAACTTTTTTGCTTTGCATTTTATCTTATACAAAATTAGTTGGTCAAATATAATAAAACAGAAACAGAATACACAAAAAAAAATCATATTTAAATATCTTAACCTTTTAGTAAAAACGCTTCCTACTAGAGCTTAACACACGTTACAGATAACACAGAGAAGCACTTTGCACACGGAACAGAACGTACTATACACTGAAGACAGAGTGCACCCAGCTAAACGTACTCCAGTGATCGGTTCCGCTGCGTTCGCGCTGGGTCGCCGCGTCGCATTCGTATCAGCGAGGCGTCAATACCGCACTCGCGCTAGCAAGGCGTTGATACCGCACTCGTGCTAGCGAGGCGTCGACACCGTACTCGTAGCAGCGAGCTGTCGGCTCTGCACTCGTGGCAGCGAGCCGTCTCGCGCTGCACTCGCGCCAGCGGGGCATGGCGTTGCACTCGTGCCAGTGAGGCATCAACACCCGACTCGCGGCAGCAAGCCGTCGCCACCGCATTCGCGGCAGCGAGCGGTCGACACCACACTAGTGGCAGTGAGCTGTATATACTGCAATCGTGGCAGTGAGCCATTTCGCGCTAGTGGGCAGTCGCGCAGCACTCGCGCTAGCGAACAGAAGTCTGCAGTCTGTGAACATGATGAAAATCGTCCCCGCCATTACATCAGATTTGATAGATCACAAATCCTCGCAAAAGAACACCGATTCATACCAAGGATGATACACGAGGCTATTGAAATTAAAAAACATCCCAATTTCAATAGAGAAGATGGAAGGCTGTTGCCATATGCTTGTCATCCTATAATTTACAAAATTAAATCCACACTCAAGCATACTACAGCAAGAAGAAGATAAAGTATCTCATTCTGCGTAGATTGGACCAAAAATTAATATTCAAAAGCTGAAGGTGGCCGGGCTAACTATGACATTGGGACATCAAACATCAAATCCCCCCCCCCCATGGGTTGCTGTACAGCACTCGAAACGTCGGGAATTAAAATAAGTAAATTAAAGGTGATAAAATCCGTAAACATATGTAGTTTTATTCAATTCACCACGCATTGTCATAAGAAACGATAATTGTGTGACATGGCATTCACAAACCATTGCACACATTGCAAAATAAAGCTGCATGCAGAGGCGGAGGCCAGGCCGTGCGCCAGTAGCAGACAGTGATGCGCTCAGTACAGCCACAGCGCGGCGTCGCCGCGCCCGTGCTGCCACACGTAGAACGGCAAGCGCCACGTGACACAGTGACACAGAGCACACGCCATAGGTAGCTGCCATGAGGCCAGCGTACCTGGCTATTAAAGCAACACAGCACACGCGGTAGGTAGCTGCCATGAGACAAACGCGCGTGGCTATTAAAACAACACAGCACACGCCATAGCCATCTAGCTGCTATGACGCAAGCGCACGTGGCGATTAAAATAACACAGCACACGCCATAGGCAACTTCCTTGAGGCAAGCGCATGTGGCTATAAAAACAACACAGCATACGCCATAGATAGACACCATGAAAGAAGCGCACGTGACTATTAAAACAACACAGTACACGCTATAGCTAACTGCCATGAGGCAAGCGCATGAGAAGGATGTCGGTCTTCATTTTTACAAAACCGTTCGGCTGTCCTTTGTCCCCTCATTTAAAAGGCTTAGGCCTTTGTTACATTGCAAACATAAAAAGGTAACTGTATGAAATATCACACAATGTAGAAATAAAAAGCAACTGTGTAAAATATCACAAAAATTGCATTAGCCATCAATTCGTGTCGATCGGATAGATATCATCTTGACATGGCTCCGATCCGATGTTAAAAACTATTCTCAAAATTATTTACATAAAAGAAAATTACTCTGAAGGTTAATCGTTAAATATAGTATTTTATACTGGTAGATAGAGTGGGAGATTACAGTTCATCCTTCAATCATTCTTATTTTCCTTCATTATTTACCCTCATTTCTAACAATACAATATCTGAGGCAACTTGGTACACTGAACGTTGAAAGGAACATCTTAAACGCATTCTTGTTTAGCTACATGAATATGTTATCACGAACTTATTAGTATCAGCGTGTTATATAATGTACTTGTCAACTTGCGATATGTAGTGTGTTTTTGAAGTCATTTTTACTTTTTATTAAAATTTAAGTATTTTATCATTTTGAGTGATCTAGATAATATCACAAATTCCAGGTAACAACTCGAATATATTTAAAATAGGGACTGATGTTCGTTGACGCCGAGCAGGTTTTGCACAACAACAAGCTTCGGGTCCCGCGCCTACGTCACAGTGACCATGTGTAACGCCTGTTGTATTACCATACGTCAGAATAGTCATAGACAAGTTTAGTTAAATCTTGAATCAAGCTTCTTTTAGAGCATTCTATAAGCTGTTGAAGAATATTTTTCACTTCTTACCACCCGCAATTAGTCAGTTTTTACGAGCTTGATTGTGATTGTAGACCACATTCACATTAGAGTCACGTTATATCCCCGCAACTCTTCACCGCTGCATTGTAAGACATTTTCAAGCTTCAGGACTGGAAAGGATACGGCGATAACATCAATGGCGAGCACATCACTCACCTTCGATTTGCTGATGATATAGTCCTTATCGCAGAATCGAAGGAGGACCTAAGCACTATGCTCAATGACCTCAATAGTGCCTCCCAACGGAAAGGTCTTAAGATGAACTTGGACAAAACAAATATTATGTCTAATGTCCATCGTCCATGTTACACCTATGCTAGTAGTTGTTGGGAGCACTAAGCTCGAAGTTGTTGACGAATATGTTTACTGGGACAAATAGTCCGACTAGGTAAGTACAACTTTGACCGAGAGGTCAATCGACGGATTTAACTCGCGTTTGGGAAATTACGACACATCTTCCCATCAGGTACACCTCAAAACTTGAAAACGAACCTGTACAAACATTGCGTGTTACCAGTGATGACTTACGGAACTGAGACGTGGTCCTTCACTGCTGGCCGTATGAGGAAGCTCAAGTTCGCTCAGCGAGCTATGGAGAGGGCTATGCTCGGGGTTTCTCTGCGTGATAAACTTAGAAATGAGGGTATCCGCAGTAGAACCATAGTGACTGACATAGCCCAACGGAGTAGTAAGCTGAAGGGGCAATGGGCCGGCCATATAGCTCGAAGAACCGACAACCGATGGGAAAAAAAGGTTCTCGAGTGGCGGCTTCGTACCAGCGGACGAAGTGTAGGGCGTCCCCCCACTAGATATAATGGCTACATGGTAAGATATACAGGTAATCGATGGATCGAAGTAGATGCAGGTGGGTCATTCCGCGGGGGAGGCCTATGTTCAGCGGTGAAATTGTGAAGGCATGCAATGATGATGATATATATATATAAAAGTTCAAATCCCGCACGGAACAAGAATTTGTATGGTCTACAAATAATTTTTACGGCTCTGGATGTTTGTCCTTGTTCAATTCATGTTTGTAAACTGTCTCTACGAAAATGCTAGTGTGGAGGTAACATTTATTAAAAAGCAAAAAAAAAATATTTGAATACAATCTGAGCATCTTCAAGGCAAGAGTAAATGGGCTTTTGTTTCGCTAAGACATTTCGATTAACTATCTAAGGCTGCATTACCACTTAACATCAGGTGGTATTGTGGTCTAGCACTGGCTTATAGTACTTAAAAACAATACGATTGTGAATGTGAATGTAGTCTACATTCACAATAAAGCTGACAAAAACTGACTAATCTTCTTCGATAGCTAACAGAGAGGGAAGTTATGTAAACCTTATTTGAAAAAATCGTTCATTTTTCATACATTATTAGATATAGAAAATAGGTTACATAAGCGCCCATAATTCATTCATATCTTGTATCATCGAAGTTTATTGTGTGTACCGTTCATAACGAGTATTTCTAAAGAAAATATTTTATATTAAATTTACAAAACTGTGCACCCGTGTTATTATGTTTAGATACTTATCTAACAGATTTAAATTTTATTAGCATAAATTCAGGAAACTGGTGCTTATGAATCATTTTTAATATATTTGCTCCGCGGTTCACGTGACTGAGCCGCGCGACGCGTTACATATATACCTCACTTATACATATAGGTGTTCACTACTGGTCTCTCTCGGTTCCCATCGGGTGGCTAGGGTTATGCTTCGTTCGCGCGCCGAGCCAAGTGTTGAATAATTTTAATTTTTCATTGTCTCTTGAAATATGATTCCAAATAACATGCTATAAGTTTATCTTCATGAAATTGTCTTGACGACGAAGTAACTTTCGTTCGTAAGGATTAACATGCCAGTCCTAATAATAACACTCTTAAATCTATAATATAAAGATATACCGGCGGCGGGATGCATCGTCAGAGATGCGATACACGTTGTTCGCTAATTATTCATTCGTGAAGCGCGACGATTATTGCAAATCCTTCTGATAATGTAAGGAGATAAGTCACAGCTGTTGAATATCAACGGTGACTGGAGAAGAAGAAGATTTATTACACTCTCTAAGTAAATTATTGTAACTATCGTTGAAGCCCATTCTTTGTTTCACTGTTTTTTTGCCTTGGTATGATTCAAGTATTTTAGAAGATACTCTCTATATCTTGTGATATATTGATAGTTGCCGCAAGAAAAACCTTTTAGCTTTTTCGGGTTCCGTAGTTAAAAAAGAAACCCTTATAGTATCGCCATGTCCGTCCGTCCGTCCGCGGTTTTACTCAGAGATCCTAGGTGCTACAAACTTGTTATTTGGTATAGTTATGGATATTAACCACGCCCTCAAAATTTCATATAAATTCTTACCTCACATACAGGTGATTTTTTCCCATTGGATCATGTGTATGTCGTTGGATAGACCTTTTAAAAATATTAGGGATATGAAACAACAGTTCTTCGATTCAGAGATCTGTTTGCGAAGTATTTAGCTTTAAAGTGGTATTTTTATTAGAGTCATGTATCCCCACACCTCTACCAGCTAAACTAGTATTTTTTAAAATATGAAAAGTATCTATATACAATGATGTTAAAAGAAAAACTAGTTCCGCTAAGTAGGTTTAACAAATTAACGAGTTATAGTCAACCAATTTGTAAAATTTGTAAATTTGGATTATTAAAAATTTCGTTACTTCGATTTGGTAGAAAATAAACTAAAATTGGTCGCAATATAACTTTGTAATTTTATTGTGAACTATAAAAAAATGTTTTTCTAAGAAAACCTTTTTTTTCATTTCTTCTATAACTTTACATTTTTCTTTGCAGGGTAGAGACAGAGGGGATCTATCGCCAAGAGACCGATCTTGACACACCACTTTCGCATATTTTTTAAGTAGTAGTTATTGTAGGCCTAAAGTTTTATTCGTGATACTCTTGGTTTACGCGGTCAACCCTTAGGATAGTTTAAGGCAGAGGTGAAGAAATACGGAAATGTTCCTTACGTTCATGTATATCTTAGGATTGCACTACCAGGAACTATTAGATGGATAGGGAACTATGACCATTTTGTACGGACTAGGCGTGTGAATGATTTGATGTAGATTGTATTATTTTCCAAATCGTATTTTTAATATTTTCTGTCACTCCCTATAAGTTTTCTTGGAAAATAAGCCTTTCAGTTACCATTGTCCGTGAACTTAACATACTCACATTATCAGGAAGGCTTCTTTTAAGTTCACGTAATGTGACGGGCATGTAAATGACGTATAAACATATTTTTTCAGATATCGTAAGAGGAGTTTAATTCTATGTGCAAGTTTACAACTTTTGATAGTTTAAGAAATACACAAATAATTATATGTTTAAGTATTTTTTGGCACTTTTTCCATTTTAACACGTACCTTTGCGAGAAAGTTGGTAGTAGTATGTATGCATTTCAATATCATCATAAAGAATACAGCGTGTAATAGGCAAGTCCGCTGCTAAACATAGACTTCCTCCAAAGATTTTCTACTCCAAAGATCTCTTGATTCCTAAAGGTTTCATCAATCCGTCATTCTAGTGAGGGTCAGCAAACACTGCGCTTTCCAGTAAGATGCTGGCACTTCAGATTCTTTGCCTTCTACATCGTTTGTAAATTATTAGATTTATGTGGTCCACGCATTACTATTTAAGACTAATGTTATTCTTGTTCTTCTGCGGATGTCCTCGTTACGGATATCCAAGCAGCATAGCTTCTTTCATAGCTTGCTGAGTAAATTTAAAATCTTCCTCATTTGTCCAGCAGTCAAGGATCCTGTATCTAGATCAGAAACTAATAATTTGTGCTTTTGCTTTAATTTTGCCTCCGTCTGGGATAAAGACCTTGGACACAAGACTTCTCCATGTTATTCCGTCATTAACTTGTAACTTGGACTTTACTTAAAACCAGATAAGATCATAACCACTTTGCCTTACTTTCCCATAGCATATTATTTTGCATAGCGGCAACATAATATCTAGTGTTCAGTAGATAATGCTAATTTAAATATATTTTGTGGTTCAGTTACGATTTCATGCATAAAATTATTGCATCACTGGGTATTCGGTTGTAAACGTTACATTATTATTCTATGTGTATTAAGCACGGATAAAGATAATAGAGGATTTAATTAGAACTGTAATATTTTTTTTATGTTTACACCAATATTAAACATTTGAGAGCAGTGTCGCGATGCGGACATGCTGAGGAGAACAAAATTATCTTTAGCCAGCTTGGTTAACTACTTTCCCCTGAATGTGCCAAACAAAATGTCCCGTGGGATTTATAGGTACCATCTTTGATTTGAGACTTATAATGTAATTTACCAACTGTGTTACTTGCCTAGTATGTAGAAAAAGGCAACTAATGGGCAACAATTGTGTAGGCGCTGGGCTAGCCACTTATCACTTCCCTTACAATTTCATGTTTATTCATGTTTTTGGCGAAGCAATCCGAATGGCTCTCATTTTTTTTGGACTTTGCCTGCCCCTTGGGGACTACACGCGTGATGTGTGTATACGTATTATGAATTAAATTAAACAAATTCCTATAATTTTCTCTTTTTTGTATTATATTTCTATAATTTTATATTCACGATGTTTCGGGTGCTTTGCAGTATCCATGGTCAAGACGGATGAGTTTAACGTCCTGATATTGCAAACCCGGGCAATCTTGAACTTTTAATTATTGGTCCGATCTAAGTGGAATAACAAACAGTACCTTTAAGTCTTGTTGAGTTTTGATTTAATTTTGTTAGTTATAACTCCAAATTACCGTCAAATCAAAAAGAACCCATATGAAAGAACATGTTGCTGAAGTGAAGCACAGATGCTCTGAATAACTATGAATTTGCTCAGATCCGCGCCAGCAATTACATCAAATTTGATTGACCACCATAATCTTTGCAAAAAGAGACCGATTCCTCTCAAAGAGTATTGGCAAATCTATAAAAATGGAAAAGACATTCTAATTTCAATAGGGAAAATATCTGGGAAATGATCTTGATTGTTTTTTTACTGACGTTTAGTACATAAAACTTTACTGCTTTATAATAAAAATAGTGCAGTATACCAAGAGAGTAAAATATGTCAATATTTAGATACTACCAGAATAAGAATATTCATTTCTATTTATTAAAGCTAAATAAATGTATGTGCGTTTTATTTATATACCAAAGACGATTATTTTTTCTGTCCGTTATGGATTTTATTTTCACTCGCTTAATCGAATAAAAATTATTATTTTATTATTATAAGGTATCTATATAGTTTTCTCATCTGGTTGGGCTGTATAAATTTATAAGTGTAAGTGAAAATGACAAATATATTTAAATGTAAATAAATAAAATAAAAACCCTACTAGATTAAAGCCCTCGACAGAGGAGACCAAACGGCCGAGGGTTAGGGGAAAAGGAAAAGAAACCAGCGGATGATGCGGGCGGTATCGAAGAACACCGCCTTCTGCATTTGCACCCGGAGCGGTATGTCACATAGTCCCAGTCGCCTACGATAATCTGAGAGGCTGACTGGGATTATTCCGTTCGTAGAAATGAACACGGGAATAATTTCGGTCGGCAGACCACCCCACATGTCGGTCACCACGTGAGCCAGTTCTAGATATTTTGTCCATCTATCTGTTTCGGCTTTTACGAGATTTTCGTCGTAAGGAATGGTAATTTCTACCCAAAAATATTTTGACTCTACCCGGTCCATCAGCACAATATCAGTCTTATTAGAAAGAATAGTCCTGTCTGTGATGATGGCCTGTCTCAGTATAGCATGATGTAGTCATTTTCGAGCAGAGTTTTCGGCAAACACTTGTAATATGGCAATTTACGGTCCAAGCGACGGTATTTCAGAGCGAGCTCCTGGTGTAGAATTCTGCCTACTAGATTGTGCCTGTGCACTCTGAGTGAGAAAGCGGCGAACAACCGAAGATGACAAGTGATTCACCGGGATGGCGACAAGCTCGACAGGTGTCGACGGTTTCATCCCTTAGGATGTATCTCCGATTGTTATTGGTCTTTTATTTTTATTATGAGGTATCTATATAGTTTTCTCATCTTGTTGGGCTGTATAAATATATAAATGTAAATGAAAATGATAAATATACATAAATATTAATAAAATAAAATAAATATATAAACATACATAAATAAATAAAACCCCAACCAGATTAAAGCCCTCGGCAGGGGGAGACCAAACGGCCGAGGGTTAGGAAGAAAGGGAAAGAAACAAGCGGACGATGCGGGCGGTATCGAGGAGCACCACCTTCTGGATCTAAGCCCTGAACAGTCCGTCACGTAGTCCCAGTTGCCTCAGATGACCTGAGAGGCTGACTGGGATTATACCGTTCGCAGAAACGACCACAGGAATAATGTCTGTCTCAATGCACCAGTGTGTGTTAGCGTACCTTAAATGTCTCAGAAATATTTTATTCCGTACTCGAGCTACTCGCGTGCTCAGAAATTTACGGCTAGCGATTTGGTTAATCAACGCAGATTGATTTTTATTTAAAACAGTCATTAATATTCATTATTAACCTTGTTTCATTTGAACTTCAGCTGAAGCCCTATTAAGATAGAATTTGCATGAATCCATAAATTTATCAAAGAAGGCTTATGATTGGTTAATCAAAAACCTTTACTTATAATTTCTTTAAAGCTGCAAGCATAGTTATTAATTATTTCTTAAAATCCAACGTTTCCTCCTGAGTGTTTGCAGACTGGATTTAAAATTTATTATCAAATTCTGCTACCTTATCAGCCTTTTAAGTTCACTGGACTTGATCGACGATAAATGTACTTATCGATGGCCTACAGCAGTCTTTTCGTTGACTGTACTCGTTTGTCACTCATGCTTCTATAAAGAACTTTAAGAAAATAAAATGGTGATTTACAATCCGCTGACAACATTTAACTTTGTTTTAAATTATAAGCCAGTGCTGCAATAGTAGTCAATATTTGACCTGATGATGGTGCTGCAGTCGAAGATAGTAAAGTGCACTGACTTTCTTAATTATAGCTAATTCAGTATTTAATCTTGCCTTGAAGACACACACATTATAATTAGATGGAAACACTGGTAAATTATTCTATACCTTTACTGTACGCGTAATAAACGACAAAGCAAACCATTTAGTTCAAATGCGTGGTATGTCCACAACGAAGGAAGGCCAAGTTTACGTGGTAGAGCCATGCTGCAGCTATATTATGGTTGTAGCACGAATGGGTCGGCTCTACTGGGGTGAGACCATGCTCACACAGAATACCAGCGTAAAATAGCAGCTTATTACTGCTGCGATTCGTATGTTAAATTTAGAGAACCGGATATCTTTATTACTGAAAACAATGCATTACATCTTAGTCCTCAGAGGTTGTCACGTATCACGCATTTTTTTAACAGCACAGGGGGCAAACGAGCATGAGGCTCATCTGATGGTAAGTGACTACCGCCGCCCATAAACAACTGCAACACTAGGGGAATTGCAGATGCGTTGCCGGCCTTTTAAATAAAGGCTATGCTCTTTTATTAAAGGTCCCTAGGTCGTATTGGTCCAGAAAAAATATCTGGTGGTAGTCGATTCCACAAGAAAGTTGTGCGAGGAGGAAAACTTCTTCTAAATCGCACAGTGATGGACCGCCAATCACCCAGATGGTATGGATGGTATCGCGAGTTTTGTCGTATTGTGCGATGTGCGATGGATATAAGGAAACTTAAACCCTAGTAACTAAAGGCGGTCGGTATATTCCAATCATACGTTTCGGAAAGAAGAAGTTAAGATAAGGTTAAGGTAAGGCTCCTTCTTTGTAGTAAGAGATGCTTGTTTTGGAGGTCACACGCTCAACCATAGCTTCTCTATCCTACTGAATTTGTATTTATATTTATATCGTCTGCGTTCGTAAAATACATTTACTAAAACAACTCTCAACCTCAATGAAAGCTTTTTATATTAATAGAACGATTATTTTGAAGTGGAAAATATACATTTATGAAAAATGAAACTTAAAAAGTGATAATACGAAAATTATCTGTAACGTCGTATGTTAGAAATCATGCTATACACAATTAAAGAAAATTTCTAAAATTATTGTTTATATTATACAGATGTTATAATTATATACTTGAGGAGACTAAACAAATATTATATATTTCGCTTGTTCGCAACCGAAATTTATATTAACCGCGTCCTTAACTTTTCAAAACTAGCAATAACTTTATAAATTAAAGTTACAAAAGTGTGTAACAAAAGTGACAACAGTTATATAAGTGTTCTCGTAATATTTTAAGTTAAAAATATAATTTTGAATATATATTTAGTATTTATTCATATATAATAACTAGTAATTTGTTTTGAATTCAATGCTTAATAAGTATGACAATTTAAATCGTACCCACAATTCACCTCCCATCATTACCTCATTTCGTAATAGTGTTCACTTCTTTAGCGAAGATATCAGACATAGTACGAAAAATAAGAAAGTTACTGTATTGGTGCTTGTTTACTTTTCTGATGCTTTTAACACGTTTGATCACGATATACTACTAGTCATTCTTCCTCATTTAAGATTTGCACTTCCAGCGTTGGAGTGTTTTGCTACCAATCTTTGCGGGCACCATCAGTTGTTTCATATAAGACAAGAGAGCTCAATGTGAACTACTACCACTATCCACTACCATCTCGAGACGGCTAAGCCGGCCTTGCTCTTTCTGACCGAGACGTAGGTGTACTCTCCGGCTGATACTTCGCATCTCTCCTACCCGGGGTACAAATTGGAGCACTCCTTTTTGCTTCGGGCTGGAGTTTGCGTATATGTCAGAGAAGACATCTATTCTCGACGCCTCGGCAGTCTTGAAGGTTCAGACCTGTGCATTCTTTGGCTACGCGTAGACAGCAACGACCATCCACGCGTCTACGGGTTACTTTTAAAGGTTCCATAGCGGTAATGCGGAAACACACTGACTCATCGACAACATCCAAATGGCTACAGATTCCTTGTAACAACAGGTCCCATCCGCAGAGATCGTGATCCTTGGCGATTTTAACGCCCACCACGTCGAATGGCATGGTTCACGTTTAACCAATCATGCGGGGAGATCTATTTATGACTTTGCCTTGACATATGATCTGACACAACTGGTTACTTCACCTACGCGGATTCCAGATGTAGAGGATCATATGCGTTCCCTTTTAGACCTTCTGCTGACCTCTCATCCGGACGGATATCAGGTTTCCCTCCAGGATGCCCCTCTCAGCTCTTCGGACCATTGTCTGATCCGGAGTGTGGTGCCACTAACGCTCCCCTCGCGGGTGCTTTCTGCAGGTTGACATCGTGTTTTTCATTACAGGTCGGCGGATTGGGACGGAATGCGGTCTTTCTTTGCATCCTACCCATGGGGGCGGGTTTATTTCTCGCCGGATGACCCCAGCACTGTTGCTGACTTTGTCACTAATGTGGTGCTACAGGGAACGGAACTATTTATTCCATCATCTGTGGTACCCATCGGAGGCTGATCTCAGCCTCGGTTTGGTCACTCCTGTAAGACTGCATTAGGCAGTAACCAGGAGTGTTATCAAGCCTGGGCTGCGGCTTCAGCGACTCGGGGTGTAAACACCAGCATGCTTAAAAAGAAGTATAACTTCGGCTCCAGGCCCTTCAAAAGAGTTATTGCCAAGGCAAAGTCAGAGCACATAGGCAGAATTGGCGAGAAACTAGTTCGCCTTCCTTCGGCAAACCCGTGAATTCTGGTCTCTCTCCAAGGCTGTCCAAGGGAATTTCTGTAAGCCATCACTAACATCTCTGCACAAGGAGGACGACTCACTGGCCCACGCCGCAAAAGAGAAAGACGACCTTTAAGGCTTCCTTTTTGCGTCCAACTCGACTCTTGATGACGGGGAGAACACACCACCGACCATCCCGCGGTGTGAGTGCTCCATGCCGGATGTGCGGTTCTCACAGCGCTCGGTTCTCAAATCACTTCTCTCCCTGGACATCGACCAGTCGAGTGGGCCTGACATATTCCCCCCAATTGTGCTGAGGACGTGTGCTCCTGAGTTGGCACCGGTTCTAACGCGTCTATTCCGGTACTCCTACTCCCTAGGCGTAGTCCCGAAATCATGGAAGACAGATTTTGTCCACCCGATCCCTAATAAAGGCGACCGCACAGACCCCTCCAACTACAGGCCTATCGCCATCACCTTCTTGTTCTCCAAAATAATGGAATCCATCATTAACTGCCAGCTCATCGGTACCTTGAGGATCACCAGCTGATTAGTGACCGCCAATACGATAGTGCTGTCGAAATGTAAATCCAAGGTGGCGGCTGCAATAGGTATCAATTTTTTCATCATGGGTGTCATTTTCATAGTTTTCGAGGGTGTTGAAGCCGATAGTGCTGTCGAAATGTAAATCCCAGATGGCGGCTGCAATAGGTATTAGTTTTTTCATAATGGGTGTCATTTTCATAGTTTTCGAGAGAGTTGAAGCCGATAGGGTTGTTGAAATGTAAATCCAAGATGGCGCCTGCAAAAGATATCACTTTTTTCATCATGGGTGTCATTTTCATGGTTTTCGCAGGTGTTGAAGCCAATAATGCTGTCGAAATGTAAACCCAAGGTGGCGGCTGCAATAGGTATCAATTTTTTTATCATTGGTGTCATTTTCATGGTTTTATAGTGCTGTAGAAATATAAATCCAAGATGGCGGCTGAATCAGGGTATCAATTTTTTTTATCATGGATGTCATTTTCATGGTTTTCGAGGGTGTTGAAGCCGATAGTGCTGTCGAAATGTATTTAAACTACTTTGAAAAATTCTGTATAATCATGTTATACGTAAGTTTTTTAATGTGCTTAGGGCATGCTCAATTGGATTTACAAATTTTTTTTAAGTTTTTTTTTTCGACAAATTGTGTCCTTAGATAATGATTATGTGTGTGAGTACAATAAAATAAATGATTATAAATTAGTTAGTTTTTTAAATCCCTGACATATCCCAAAGGTCTTTTATGTTAGGCACGACCGCTGCCATTACAAATGACCGCGCGCCCGCTTGAAGATTAATATAAAAAATATCTCTTATAAATATTTTTACTATAAAATTTCCTAAAGTTATGAGCAATTACCATTTATCTAAGATAAGAGGTTGATGGATATTAACAGGTTTGAAAAGTACTGTTTTGAGTTAATCAGCGTTTGGAACGTATATGTATGTTTAAATTTGAGATTTAAATGTAAGAATTATAATAATAGATTCAATTTGATAGATAATAATAGTTTAATTAAGAGATTTTTGACCAGAGATAGGTGTCCAAATATTTTATATGTAAGTGTGTATGGGGATATTTAATAAATAGTCTGTTTTTTACACTTATATTCATTAATTGTAATAACGCGAGCGTAAGTGCGATCCCGTCCAGCGTAGTGGAAGCAGTTTGGCATCGCCTCGCGTCTAATCTTGAACAAATAATCACTAAAGCACCCGTGCCTGGTAATTAACTGCATAAGTCTGTAGGCGACTATTCCAACTCGTCGCTGCATAAAGGCTTCGAAGACCGGCAGAATTGTATCAATTACACGTTTGCGTTCATAGCGTTCCTCAATAATGATTTATTATATTTACGCGAAGACTACACATTAAATGAAATAAATTTTTACGGAATTTACCGCGATTAATTAAACTTTTAAATTCTCGACGTTTCAGGTGCTTTACAGCACCTAACTTCAGTTTTTGGATATTAATTTTAAGTCCGATCTACGCAGAATGAGCTAACAGTATCTTGAAGTCTTGCAGTGGTATGCTTGGGTTTGGATTTAATTTTATTATTTATACGATCTCAAGTAGATGGCAGCACCCATCCATTTTTTCTATTGAAATTAGGAGGTTTTTTAATTTCGCTAGCCTCACGAATCATCCTTGGATGGATCAGTGTTCTTTTGCGAGGATTTGTGGTCTATCAAATCTAATGTAATGGCGGGGACAATCTTGAACATGTTCTCACACTGCAGACTTCCTGAACGTCAGTGCTTTAAGTCAGCTATATGTTCTTTCACGCTGGTTTTAATAGATCTTTTTGTTTGTTCTATATAAGAGAGACCACATTCACAATCCAGCTTGTACACTCCTGCACTCTTGTAGAAGGATATGACACTTGATGGATGGTAAAAATTGACTAATCTTCTTCGACGGCTTGAAGTATGTTTTAATTGAATCTCGCTTCAAGATTGTCTACATCTTGTCTGTGACTCTTCTGACATAGGGTAGAAGGCACAGGTGGTAGTAGTAGGCAGACATAGGTAGTAGTAGACTGTGGCCGACTTCACTCGGTAACTGTAACGTAGGCGCGGGACCCGAAGCTTGTTGTCTTGCAATACGTGCTTAACGTGGTAAAGCTCGTCGGCCAGATGTTTTCTGTCACAGATCCCTCTTGCTCTCTGAAACAAAGATGTTCCCACGTTAGCTAACTGTGATGGATGATGGTTGCAATTCACCATTTAAATTTCGGTTGCTATGGGTCTTTTTCTATACACAGTGTAACCAATAGTGTTATCAAGATTTCCGATGGCTAAAACATCTAGGAAAGCTAAATAATTGTTTGCTTCTAACTCCATTGTAAATTGTATTTTAGAGCTTATGGAATTAAAGTAGTTTAAAATGCAGTTACTTTGTCAGATGGTAGAATGGACACGGTATCGTCTACGTACCGGTTGTAGAATCTTGAATTTACGGGAGCAGTAAGAAGGGCTTTCTTCTCAAAATCCTCAATCCCCCCGTGACCATGGGTGCTGTAAAGCACCCGAAACGTTGGGAATTAAAGAGTTAAATTAAACGCGGTAAAATCCGTAAAAATTCGTTTCATTGAAAGCGTTCCTCAAGTCAATTTCGCCATATCGCCTAAGCGTTTTGCCATTCTTACCGTTTAATTTATTCAAACGCCTGTATTAGTTCACTACAACCACTCTGGCGGAGGGCAAGAATTCGGTCGTACACCCTCGCGTCCATGTCCGCCAGTATGTCTAGAGGTGGAAAGCGAGTCAGAATTATCGCCGCCCTAAAGGATATAGTGTGATACCCTCGTACGATCCGTATTGCCATCCTCCGCTGGACACTGTAGATTTTATTTCTACAGCATCGGATGGCAACGTATTGCACATACCGGTAGGTAGGCGAACCCTGCAATATGGTATTAGGCTGCCATTTGAGAACCTTCTCCATCGTTTGTCGGTTCTTCGAGCTATATGGCTGACCCATTGTCACTTCAGTTTACTAATCCGTTGGGCTATATTGATCACTCTGGTTCTACTGCGAATATCCTCATTTCTAAGTTTATCACGCAGAGAAACCCCGAGCATAGCTCTCTCCATAGCTCGCTGAGCGATTTTGAGCTTCCTCATACGGCCAGCAGTGAAGTCCACGTCTCAGATCTATAAGTCATCACTGGCAACACGCACTGGTTGTACAATCTCGATTTCAGGTTTTCAGGTGTGCCTGACGAGAAAATGTGACGTCATTTCCCGAACGCTGCCCAGCCGACTTGCATCCGTCGATTGACCTCTCGGTCGAAGTTGTACCGAGAGTTTAGTCGACGGGAGTACACAGAAGTAATATGACCTTTACAATAAAAGACCATTAATTCGTAGTCTTTTATTTAGAGAATATGTAAAAAAAATACAAAATATTTAAAAGAGTGTGTTCCACAGCCAAGCGTTTACATTTAAGAAACAAAATTAAGAATGCCTCCAATAAAATTAAAATGGCTTGTGTAGTGTAGTGAAGTGAATGACAAAATTTTGCAATGTCTTTTGAACATATTACAAAGTAACTGAATCACTCCACCACTATCGCCGGGCTATTACTCAAACAAAATGTAAACGACTGAAAAAAATTGCATTTTATAAGTTATTATTACGAAATATCGTAAAATATTTCAAAACTATTGATATTAAGAAACCATCAGATCAACGGGATTTCTGTTTATGTTATTTATAATAGATGCGACTGCACATCAACTTGCTATTATTTTTAATACTTATATAGAAACTGATGTGCTTCCTGATTTAATGATACACAAAAGTTCTGAGGATGCCTTGGGTATATTTTGTGATCTTCTCATAGGCTTTCGACTGCGTTCTCCATGAAACATTAATGAGGACATCATTATGATCTAAAAACATAGCACTCAAGCTTATTGCATCATACTTAAATAAAAAAAACACAAACAGTTGTAATTAATGGAAGTAGTTCTACCGGATTGGTAATATCTTAGGGTGTTCCGCAGGGATAAATTCTTGGCCCCTTCCTTTTCTTAGTTTATATTAATGACTTAACTTACTTGGTGTAGAATAACTTAATATAGTTTTATTTCCTGTTGATATTTCGTTGATTTTCCGACTTAAAATCCAGTTATTAAAAAATGACGAAGTGAATAATGCTATATCAAAAATGGTTTATAGGCAATAATTTGCTTTTAAACGGCAATAAAACGAAATTTATTAAATTCAAAATATCTAATATTAAACAGGTAAATACCAGTGTGCTTTTAAATGGGAAGGAGCTGAGCGTTGTTTAATTAGTAATAATAATAATGTCCTCCGGACTCAATTTCGGTCACGACGGGCAGCCTCAACGAAGACGCCATCGGCACAGGACAAAATTATAGTGCCCAAGTGTAAGCGCAAGCACATGTGCTCTCTCTATTCCTTCACTCTCATAGTCCGATGGCACGGTAAACACACATGACCGGAGGAGATAAGACGCAGGAACAACGACTTTACGTGCTTGCCGAGCCACGGGGGTAATACACTGTCAACTTCTTAATTTCGGGCAGCTACTGAGAATTCCTTGTCGAAAAACTCCATAACTGATTTTTGGCCCAACCCGGGATTCGAATACGGGATCTCATGATCATTAGTAACTTTTGCAACCACTAGGCCAATGAAGGAGTCATTTCGGAATTATAGTTTTTTTTTTTATAGGATCGGGTGACAAACGAGCACACAGTCCACCTGATGGTAAGTGGTTACTGTGACCCATAGACATCTACATCTATCCTCAATAAAGACTCAAGATGCAGATGCGTTGTCACCCGTTAGGACTAAGATGGAATGCCTCTTTGCCAGTAAAAAGGGTCTCCGGTTCTCTACACTCACCATACGAAACACAGCAGCGTTAAGCTGCTATTTTACGCTGGTTTTCTGTGAGAGCGTGGTCCTTCCCCGGTCGAGCCGACCCATTCGTGCTACAACCATAATATAGCTGCAGCATGGGTCTACCACGTAGAAGCAAAGTTGATGCAAAGCTTCAATGGGACCCTTATCTATCAAAAATATCTAATAAAAATAGTTTTACAGCATGTGCTGTAAAAAAATTAGCGACCTTTTTTTTTATAGGAGAGGGGGCAAACGAGCATGCGGCTCACCTGATGGTAAATGACTACCGCCGATCATGAACAACCGCAACACCAGGGGAATTGCAGATGCGTTGCCGGCCTTTTAAAAAGGAGTGATGTCACTTACATGTGATGAAACAGCTAGATAAGTTTATTTTAGTTATTTCAGGAGCATAGTGTCATATAAAATTTTTCTTTGGGGTACCTAGTGCGATTAATATTCAAACTATCTTCCTTTTACAGAAGAGAGCCATAAGAGCAATTTATAACCTAGTTCTGAAAAAATCCCGCAGAGCATAATTTAAAGAAATAAATATATTACCTTTGTCCTCTCATTATTTTTACGAAAATGTAATGAATGTACACAAAAACGAACAAAAGCTTTATTAAAATTATGATGTACATTCTGTAAATAAATATTAGAAAAAAGCACAAGTTAATTATACCAGTTATTAGCCTCCAAAGAGTCATTAATTCCTTGTTCGGGTAATGTATAAGCTTTTATAACTAACACACGTCTCAGACCCATACTACCCGCACTGGTTGTACAATATTATTTTCAAGTTTTGAGGTATATCTGACAAGAAGATAATATGTCGTAATCTCCCGAAAGTCGCTCAGCCGAGTTGTGTCCGTCGATTAACCTCTCGGTCGAAGTTAGAATTACTTAGTAGGACTACGAGTATTTGTCCCAGGTAAACATACTCGTCAACTACTTCGAACTTATTGCTCCATACAAATATGGGCAATGTTGTGACATGGGCGTTACATAATATGATCTTTGTTTTGTCCATTTCAACTTTAAGACCTCTCCTTTGGGAAACACTCTTGAGGCTATTGAGCATATTGCTTAGGTCCTCCAGCTATTTTTCCATAAGGAAAATCGAAGGTGAGTGATGTACTCATCATTATTGTTAATACCGTATTCTTTCCAGTCCAGTAGCTTAAAATCACCTTCCAATGCAGTTGTGAAAAGTTACGATTGGATACGTTTTGTACTCTAGTTCTATACTCGGATAGCCATCGTTGCTCTATTGCACAAACACTTCAGCACTTCGATATGCCGACAGTCAAATTGGCACCGCTGAAGGAGCTTCAACACCGTTCAAATTTCGACGAAATCTAAGGCTTTCTCATTATCCACATACGCAAGATAGAGTTTTTCGGTCTCCTGCAGAATTTTCCGAAGGGTATGTATGTGGTTTGTAGTGATAAAGCCTTTTCAGAAACCGGCTGGTTCGGGAAGCTGGAAGTATGTACCATTTAAGGTAAGTTTTTTACTATGACATGATTGATAAATTTTGGACTACCTTTTTAAACTTACATTTACTACATATTCAATAAATATTGACACATATTTCACAACGATAGACGTAGGTGGTTTGCAGTTACACTATGATATAAATCTTTAAAGAATACTGACCAAGATGTATAAATAACTCTGGATCCGTTGGAGAGTTGTTTCAAATTCCGTAGATGATAGTCACAAACACAGGAATTATATCTCAGACTCAGACAATACGGAAGTTTTTAAGGGGAGGCTGCTAGCTTGAATTTAAGCTAGAATCCTCCCAAAAAAGGACTACATCTCCATAAGTATTAAATCATAGTTTTTTTTCTTAAGTCATTAATTGTCACTAACTCTTCACTAAATTGTCACATAATAAAATTTAGGATTTCGTTGGAGAGGATTCCAGCTTAAAGGACGCCAATCAAAAACGTTGTATCAAAAACGTTAAATATCAAAGAGCTTGCCTTGTAATTGAGGCTAGAAGTTATACAAAAAATTTCGGTTAATTTGACAGTTAACCTGCTGCGGAACATAATAAACTAACAATGTTGTCTTTTATTTTTCTCCATATCGAATAGACAATTGTAGTATTAATTGTGATGCAGTATGAAAGTTTTTTTTATATGAACATTAAACTCAAACTGGGATTCTCCTTTTTACAACCCTATCAGTAATGAAAAGACGCATGTGCGTTTTTATACAAAAAGGGTGACAAATGAGCACGCAGTCCACCTGATGGTAAGTGGATGCTGTGAACGTTCTTTCTTGTTCTGTATCCGGTTTCCGACACTCACAACAAGAAACGCAACATCATTAAGCTGCTAATTTATGCGAATGCGTGTTTTGTGAGAACGTGGTGCTTCGTCGTTGGATCCGATCCATAAAGTGTAGTAGTGGTGTAAGAATATCGACTATCTCATATTGTTTCATGCGAATAGAGGAAAACGAACAAAATACAGCGACCACGCTCGCACAGTACACTAACAGAAATAGCAGATTCATTTACTCATAATTCTTAAATACGAGTTTCTTGACTCTACAGTCACTCTCGAGTTCTTAATTCATTCTTGGCGCAGTGTATACGCTATTACAACAAAGTTCCAGAAAATATATAAGGTCCTATTACATAGATTAAATATTTTAATAAACAAAAACTCTATGAAAAGGGTTATTATAATATAAATTAATACATGAATGATAATACACCCGTGGAATGAGCTTTGGGGAGCACTTCCAAGTTGTTTTTTAAAATTGTAGATAGTTTGTACAACTTTTCATATTGTATAATTTACTTTAAAAGAATACCGCTGGATTTCTTGTTGGTGCTTTCCAGGGTAAAGGTTATTTTCCCGAACCAGTGGTAAAGTAAAAACTTACTTTAAATAAGAATTATTTGTAAACTATATTGAATAAAAAATTATTCCATTCTGTTTCATAGTAATATAAGAATAACTTTTTTACATAAATATTAAATGAATTTATTGTTTTATTTCTATAAGAGTGAGTTTCATGATTTTTCAGTAACACTTTAGGAACATTTTTAGCATTTTTTGTCGTAAATGAAACAAAACATGAAATGATGTATTCTTAAATCATCATCATCATCATTACAGCCCTTCACAAGTCCACTGCTGAACATAGGCCTCCCCCAAAGAATGCCACAAACCACGGTCCTGAGCCACCTGCATCCATCGACTTCCTGCATGTCTTACCAGGTCGTCACTCCATCTCGTGGGGGGACGCCCTACACTTCACCTACCGGTACGAGGCTGCCACTTGAGAACCTTTCTTCCCCATCGGTTGTCGGTTCTTTGAGCTATATGACCGACCCACTGCCACTTCAGCTTACTAATCCGTTGGGCTATGTCAGTTATTCTGGTTCTACTGCGGATATCCTCATTCCTAAGTTTATCACGCAGAGAAACTCCGAGCATAGCCCTCTCCATAGCTCGCTGAGCGACCTTGAGCTTCCTCATACGGCCAGCAGTGAAGGACCACGTCTCAGTTCCGTAAGTCATCACTGGCAACACGCACTGGTTGTACAATTTCGTTTTAAGGTTTTGAGGTATGTCTGACGAGAAGATGTGTCGTAGCTTCCCGAACGCTGCCCAGCCGAGTTGAATCCGTCGATTGACCTCTCGGTCGAAGTTGGACTTACCTAGTCGGACTATTTGTCCCAGGTAAACATACTCGTCAACAACTTCGAGCTTAGTGCTCCCAACAACTACCGGCATAGGTGTGACATGGACATTAAACATGATCTTTGTTTTGTCCATGTTCATCTTAAGACCTATCCGTTGGGAAACACTATTGAGGTCATTGAGCATAGTGCTTAGGCCCTCCAGCGATTCTGCCATAAGGACTATATCGTCGGCAAATCGAAGGTGAGTGATGTACTCGCCATTGATGTTGATACCGTATCCTTTCCAGTGCAGAAGCTTGAAAACGTCTTCCAATGCAGCGGTGAAGAGTTTCGGGGATATGACGTCACCCTGTCTTACACCTTTCTGCAATTGGATAGGTTTCGTACTCTGGTTCTGTACTCGGATAGCCATCGTAGCCCTACTGTACAAGCACTTCAACACTTCGATATACCGACAGTCAACTTGGCACCGCTGAAGGGACTGCAGCACCGCCCAAATTTCGACGGAATCAAAGGCTTTCTCATAGTCCACATACGCCAGACGTAGTGGCAAATTGTACTCTTCGGACTTCTGGACAACTTGCTGAAGGGTATGTATGTGGTCTATGTTGTGTATTCTTAAATAGTGGCTTAATATTTTGGTAACTAAGCTCCCATTTTATCCTAATAATAAACCTTAGCTATATATTTGAATAACCGTATTTTTTTTGTATTTACTAAAAAACGACTGTATCAGATATGGACGCGGAAATATAATGGAATTAATTGATAACTTTAACCAATAATATAGTCATAGATTACAATTTATACAGGTTACGAAACATTACTATTAACATATTGTTATTTTACAACAACAGAACCGTAACAATGTTCAACAACTTAAGAGATATTAATTCGCAGAACTATAATGTGAACACTGGTGTTTTAGTAAATCTGATGATAATTTGAATAATGTTGTGTGTCTTTGCCTTATTTTGTATCCCATAATTTATTTTATCAACTTAAGAAAGGTAGGTGTGATAACTTTCTTAAGGTCGAAGAAACTTTATATTTTGCCTTATATAAATTCTAAAAATTCAAATTTCTAACAATTAATATACAAATGACTTAATATCTACTAATTAATTTATCACAACATGAAATAATTTAATGTAATATATGTCAATTATATTTCCTATCAAAATAATTATACAATGGCATTAATAATGCAATGGTATAATAATTTATATAATATACAAGTACAGCGTAATTAAATAGGTTTATTACATTCATAAAGATCTGTCATTAAGGAAGTCATTAAGATTACAATAAGTTTTTGCAGTCAATATTTTTAAATGTTTTCTTAAATAGGCCTGTATTCAATTGTTTAATGTCATTTGAAATTTTGTTTTATATTTATGCAGTAGCGCTGTTTGAACAGGGTGAACACATAGTCTATTGTTATCTCGGCGATTACGTCTTACATTGTCTGATAGGCGAGGAAACAAGTGTGGGTTGCTTCTAACAAACAAAACTATTTCCAATATATATGTATATAGTGACGGAAGTTGCATAATGACTATATCGTCAGCAAATCGAAGGTGATTGACGTTTTCACCAATGATGTTAATAATACCGTATCCTTTCCAATCCAGTAGCTTGAAAACGTTTTCCAATCTAGCTGTTAAGAATTTCAGGGATATAACGTAACTCTGCGTTACACTTCTATGAACGACACGAGTAGAAAGCCTAAGTAATTCGAAATATAATAAAAATGTCGAGACGTAAAAATTAGCATATGTAGTGCGCGAGTAACCTGAGTTCGATCCCCCTGACACCAATGACAAGTTTTTAATGTCTGTTTCAAGTGCTGATTTACCACGTGTTTGGCGGTGAAAAAAATACATCGTGAAGAAACTTGCATGTATCAGAAATTAAAAAAAAATATTGCGAGACGTGAAGACCTTCCCTAAAACCCTCTCAGAAATGCGAAGAGAGCTGTACCTAGCTATGGGATGAATATATGGTGTAACTTTATTATCACCTTACCTTTTGATCCTATATCAGTTACTCTAGTTGCACTGTGCATATATTCATTAGATTCTACATATATTCATTGCGCGTGATCACTCTCCGGTCGTGTCAGTTTACCGTCCCATCGGACTTTGAGAGTGAGAGAATAGAGAGTTCACATGTGCTTGCGCATACACTTGGACACTATAATCCTATCCTGCGCCGATGGCTAGTCTCCGTTGAGACTGGTCCTGGCCTTGAGAGGACATTATTATATTCATTACGGATTCTTTTACAGAATAAGGGTGACAAACGAGCATACAGCCCACCTGATGGTTAGTGGTTGCTGTGGCCCATAGACATCTACATCTATCTTCGTTTGCGAATTAAAATGCAGATGTGTTGTCAGCCGTGAGGACTAAGATAGAATGCCTCTTTTCCAGTAAATAGGGTCTCCAGTTATCTACACTCACCATAAGAAACACAGCAGCATTAAGCTGCTATTTTACGCTGGTATCCTGTGAGAGCGTGGTCCTTCCCCGGTCGAGCCGACCCATTCGTGCTACAACTATACTATTAATATAGCTGCAGCGTGGTGATGATGCAGATAAACTCCAAGCATATCACTGTCCATAGCTCACAAACTGTTAACGGATACTGAAGTCATTCTTCCATTGCAGCCTCATAAGAAATTTAAAGCATAATAATAACTAAAAATTAAAAAATTTGTACAACCGACTTTAATGTTAATTATTAAGAATAACTCGAAAACTATTGGTTAGACCGTAGTCAAATTTATGTGAGACGATATGACAAGCACCAACTTCCAAATAAAAATGTCATCGACTCATAAAAAAAACATACAGTTGAATTGAGTACTTGCTCCTTTTTGAAGTTGGTAAAAATTACAGTGCAGTCTAAACGTAATAACTAAATTTTGTTTTTACTCAACCATCAAGTAAAGCTAATATAAAAATCTGACCTTTCATAAAGCGACTGTCTGAAGACCATCATATTAAGTTATACAAAGACTGAATTCACTTAAATGAATTTGCATACGAAGCGACGACATAAGCAGCAAAGTCATTCTGTGTTCCAATTTGAATAAAAAATATATTGCTAAATATATAAACTTTACAGTAAAATAATTTACTTATTATAAAAGCTGACTTAAAAAATTTGTTTGATACAATTTATCGTATTAATATTCATAGATGAAATGAAGTAGGGACAGAGTTTGCATATTTACATGTATATATTTTTATATATCTATTCATGCATATTGTAATTTCATTTTTATCTTAGGTGACAATAATAATGATAATGTTATTCATTATTTTTAAGTAGTAGAAATATTGCGAATAATATGCAGATATGGCCTTTTGATTACATTATACCAATAACCACTGTAATACTATTTCAACAAGCAAACGGTCCCCTAATGGCAAGTAGATCTACAACCCGTAGATAAAAATACTCATCCAAGATTAAGAATCAAAATACAAATCCGCTGTCATGCCTAAAATATCAGTTTCTGATGCGGCTTCAAAGTTTACTCCTGATTTTATTTCAAGGTTTTTATGTAATTTTTTTTGAAGTAAACAGTGACAAACTTCAGTCTACCGATGGTATGTATTCGCATATCTATCCTCGATTAAGAATCAAAATGCTTTTTACCCCTGAGGCCAAAGGCAGTATGCCTGGTTACTATTGAAAACGGTTGCCGTTTCTTTTCAGTCACCATACGAAAGAATGTAACATTATGTCGTTCTGAGCGAGCGTTGTTACTCCCTGGTCGTGCCGACCCATTTGTGCTCGTCATGTTCGAAATCGGGTCGTAAAGCCTTATTTAAATGATAATTCCAAGGCAGCTGTGTGTATTTAACAATTATTTATTTAATATAAACAATAAAAAAGTAGAAAAATTATTGACAAAGCTTTGGAAAAATATGCTTTTTGTGATATCCTCAAAGAATACTGAGAGTAAGGTCTATTGAAATGACCCCGTCGGCTAGCTTGAGCTATAACTTTTGCTTTACGACCCATAAAGCTTCTTATTTCTGGGCACTTATTTTACAGAAAGCGTCTTCACACCAACATTCCACGCGTAATTCTTTGCAATTTAAGTAATTAAAGATGTTAAACGGACATAGTGTTAGTGAAAATCAAATTTGAAAATAATAAAAACCTCTACAGAATCGCGTTTAGTGAATATAATTTGGTTTCAAAAAGGAAATAAATACATGCAGAAGAAAATACTTCATAATTTCAGAGTAAAATGCTTGCATTATTAATATAAGAACTGTTTAGTATGAAATATAATGTAATTAAAATACTACATTTAAATTAAAAACACCATTCTACTCCATTGGTTTTTGCGATTAGCTGCCATTTGCATTGATTTCTGTTAATAATTCAATGAAAATAAGTAACTAATCTTATTACTAATGTTCTCTTAGCGATCTTAAGTTAAAGCTGAAAATAATTTCAGCAAGAAAAAAGTCGGTTGTACAAAATCTTTAATTTTACCGCTTAAACATCGTGTTTCCAAGTCGTGACGTCACCGGCCGCTCGCTGTACTTACGTTACAAGCTCCATTATCGAAATTAAACTTGATTTTATACTAAACCTTTCCTAAGTTAGTTCCTAACATTATTATTTTAGACATTGGTTCCGCATATAGATTTAAAATGACAAAGATTATGTATAGTGATATCCTATCCTATGAGGTACGATATCTTGTCACGTGGGTGTCGTAAGAGGTGACGAAGGGAAATTAAAACAAGACATGGGAAGCAGCAACTTGCTAATAAGTAAAGTACTGAGGTGGTAATAGATTTATTGATTATAATATTTATAGGTTAAGTAATCTGATAGAATATAATATATAATGCATATAACATATCAGAAACTGACATGCTACATTCGTTTACATAAGTAAATAAAATTTTCTATTATGATTCAAATATGTATATAATGCTGGTTTGCAGGGTGGCGTTTGAAATTCAACCCATTTTCCGTAATTTTTCATATCAATAGCACCGTGATTTTTATAATAAATTTTAAAGGAAGGCGTCTAAAAAAACAGAATTACAGTGATTACTTTGCGCAAAGTGGGTATGGTCCTTAGTCGTCAAACAATGTAAGTCGCTTCAAAGCCAAGTACCAGCCGTTGGTTCTTGTACCGCATGAAACAGTAGCGCATGTACACCAACTCTCTTCAATTCTTCAATTTCAGATTGGCTGAGTACGTTGTCAAAGCAAGAATTCGATGAGGCCCTTTACTGTTTTTAATTGAATCGCTTCAAAAGTTAAGCATCAGCCGTTTGTTTGTGTACCGCACTATCGACATGTACACCAATTTCTTGATGGGCTGCGAGTGTTGTCAAAGCCAAAATTCGACGAAAGACTTAGGTAACTACAAATATTATCGAGTGCAAAATCTTTTGTGTCGGGGGCTAGAATAGACCTAAAAGTAATGGTGAAGCTTGCAAATTATACATCTAATCTAGCCTATAGTAACTTTTTCTATAGAATTTTGTGTAGATTTTAGAACATTGCCTGGAAATTAGCGAATGATATCAATAATATTCCACTGAACACCCTTTCGTGCTTTGATTTTAAATATGAATCTAAAATGCTATACACTATTTAAACTGCTGTCTAATGCTAATTAGATAGAAATTTAAAAAAAGTTATTTATAAGGCACACTCTGTAAAAAAAGAAAAATAAACATGTTAAAGAAAATATTGATGCCTTGTTAATTATAACATATTTATATACCAGCTGTCACGCTTACTTGTGATAATTTTAACTTATCTTATGAAATAAAGCGACTCTCATTATTTATATTATTGTTTTAAATTATTAAAATTCAACAATAGAAGCAGTGGTGGACGATCCTGAGAAAGATTCTCATTTCTATATAATTTTATCAAATTTAAATATTACGTGAACCTTTCATAAGTTATAAGTTATGACGGAAAGTTTTTTGTTTTAATTTTGCCGGTTTATGACGTCAACTGTTAATTGGCGTATATAATCTGGAGAAAAATGGGATACACTTATTATCACAATTTTCTTTTGTATACATACGTTTGTGTCAGCTGAGCTATTCTACTTATTGAACACTTTCACGGTGACATTGGCGAATGAAAATGGTCAAAATGAAAATAAGAACAATATTTAAAATTGAAAATTTTGTACAACTGACTTCTATATAAATTACTAAGAATAACTCACAAACTATTAGTCAGACTGATCAAATTTTATGAGACCATGTAAGAAGTATATATATATAAGACCAGCTTTTAAATAAAAAAAGAATAATTGAAATCAGTTTACCCAGAAAAATGTTATGAGGTAACCTTTTTGAAGTTGCTAGAAAAGAAGAAAAAGAAGTTTTTTTTTTGTTATTTTGTATTACCATTATTACTGTTGTTTTTGAGTTATTGTTATAAAGCGTTACATTCTGTTATACAATAGGCGTTCCCGGCGGGGAATCAAATTGCTCACAACGTGTAGGTTCTGAGACTAACCAAAGCTAACGAAAAAAGTGTATTCAAAGTTGAAGCTGACGACGTTCTATTATTGTCTCCCAAGAAAAAGAGAATGAAGCAAACTCTATTTTATGCTTCAGATATGCAAACTGTATTTTCGGCAAGCAAAGAAGACCTGGTCAACAGTTAAAACAAACCGACTTCATAGTTTTATCACTAAGGTTGACTGACAGAGAATACCTTTGACATTAGCTTCGCATTTTGATCCTGTACCTACTAGTCTAAGTGGTGACCGTCGAAAAGATTGGTCATCCGGAATTAGCAGAAAAATTATTTTTTTAGTTTCTGGGTTAATTTAACGTAACAGCCTATATATAAGGCTGTAACTTTAAATTAACCCATACGTATATATATAGGTCCCACTGTAGGACACAGGCCACCCCTCATTTCCGAGAGGGTTTTGAGGGCAAGGAAGATTCCGCCGCGCTGCCACAGTGCGTGTTGGCGAACTTCACATGTCTTCGAAAAATTTTTTTTCTTATTTTCAGACATGCAGGTTTCCTCACGACGTTTTCCTTCTCCGCTGAGCATGTGGTAAATCAGCACTTAAAATTGCAATTGACAATTACATAGTGCCTGCGGAGATCGAGCCCGGGTTGCTCGCGTACTGTGAAATTTACGAGCGCTAACAATCAAAGCTACCACGGCGATTATTTTCTGGTATTAGTTAAGTAATAAGCCAGCAGTCTTGCGGTTTGTAATTGGCTCAATTCTTTTTAATTAATTTTGTTCAATTTTTTTTTGTGCAAAATTGACATAAAAACGTAAGTGTAATTTTTTTGATTTGATAGTTTTTTTTTTAATAGGATAAGGGTGACAAACGAGCACACAGTCCACCTGATGGTAAGTGGTAGCTGCGGCCCTTAGACATCTACATCTATCCTCTATTACAAATCAAAATGTAGATGCGTTGGCACCCGTGAGGACTAAGATGGAATGCCTCATTTCCAGTAAAAAGGGCCTCCGGCCACCTGCACTCACCAAGCGAAACGCAGAGGCAAACCTCTACTTCACGCTGGTTTTCTGTGAGGTCGTGGTACCACCACGGTTCGAGCCGGCCCATCCGTGCGACAGCAAAACCTACCACGTGGCTCTACCACTGTTAATTTGATTAAGTTAAGTTTGATTAGTAAATAATTAAAATTCGAGTCTGGCACACTTATTCGTTACACAACTGCCAGAACACCATTAAACATACGACGTTTGTAAAGTTCAACGAAGACTTAATAAATAAACAATAGATAAGTTTATCATATAATTGCTTCAGGATAAGTAAAATTCAGTAATTCGCCTCCCCCCATATTAATGCGAGCTCGACCTATTATTATAATAATTTAGGATTAATATATAGACCTATATATTAATCCTAAATTATTTACAACTTTATTGTTTAAAATCTTTTTCTTTCTATAAAAAAGTGAATATACAAAATGAAACCTATTTTATCCTATTTTCAATAATTAAAAATGTAAATAAAAAAAAAAACAAAAGTAAAACAAAGTACGGCAGCAAAATTATTAGTAATTCGTTACGTCAAGGAAAATTAAATTTGTTCTACTGATGGTAATTAATGAAAAGGGATTAGATTGTTTTTTTTTTTAATTTAACGTTAAAGAAAGCGACACTCAGAGAGCGTGATTTTGTTCTACTGATTCTGATATTTAGAATAGGTGATTACGCGCACTGGAAAGACCAAATTGCGTCGAGGAGTCCTATGTGCTCAATTTTAGCGTTGAGCTTGTCCTGAAATGAGGTGGCTTCGCGGACTTTGCGGGTCAACGATGATAACTCAGCAACGTTGAAGCTGTTAATGAAGCCGCAGGGGCCCAGACGCCCCCCCCCCCCCTAAACGGGTTCCCGCCTTGCCACGGCGGGGGGGCTCAGTAGCCGTGGCTTGGTCACCCGCGGTGAACAAAGAGGAACCCCTTGGCTGGCCCGTGTTGTAGAGCCGGCCCGAGGTGGTCATTCCGAGTGGGCTTGGCGGGCCCACTTCGGATGTGTGTCGATGGGCTGCGGTGAGAGGGGTGTCCTCTCCCCCTACCGCTGCAGCCGAGGTGGAGTCGCGGAGGAAGAGGAGTGTTGGTATGGCGATGCGCCACTCACCCTATCCTCCGTGCCTATGACGGAGCCACACCGTTGATGCGGTGGTGGTAGGGCCGCGGGAGGGGAGGGCCATTTTGTCGCCTATGCTAACAAGCTCGGATGTGTACCAAGCTCCCCCATCTTTCGACGGGGGAGGTGTGTGCCTAATACAAACAAGTATATACCTAACGCGTTGGTACGCTAGGGTGTGTACCTAGCTATTGCCTAATGAAACAAGCAACACAAAAATTAAAAATTAAAAACGCTGGGTGCCTCTGAGGCGGCGGTCTTCCAGGACAGCGTGCTTCGCGCACCACAGTGAGAACACCAAGGCAGAAACTAGCGTGTGCGCAGCCCCTGAGCTACCACGGAAATTGTAATTTAATTTGGAATTTATACAGTGACTTATTCCTGAATTCACGCACTTCCCTAGTACAAAACGAGAAAGTCTTAATAAATATATTAATTGAAAAGATATGTTTCTTAAAAATGACCCATCGCTGTCAACACCAATAAACAAAATCCCGCGTTGATTTGCGATTTTTTGTAAAAACTATTTCAATATTTAAAAATTAATTTCGATTGGATTCCACCTCTATTATGTCGAGGTATATTTTTTACAAATAGGTATTTTAAAATAAAAACTTTTACAAGTTTTTATTTGACAATACATTTTTAAGGTTCCGTACCTTAAAAGGAAAAAACGGAACCCCTATAGGATCACTTTGTTGTCCGTCTGTCTGTCTGTCTGTCAAGACCCATTTTCTCAGGAACGCGTGGAGGTATCAAGCTAAAATCAAATATTCATATCAAATACTCAAGTCTACTGTCCCTTGGAGCTGTGAAAAAATCAAACTCCTAAGCCAACGCAACCAAAAGATACAGCCGTTTATGCCGCAAATATTATGCCGCAAGGATATAAAAACCTACAGGGTGAATTCAGAATCTTAAAATTTGGTACGAAGCAACGTACTATAGCACAGATAAAGGAAAAATTGCGAAACGCATAAATTTTTAGTTACATCATATAATAAAAATATTTTTAATAATTTTAACCTACGGATTTGTTCGGAACCCTCGGTACGCGAGTCCGACTCGCACTTGGCCGGTTTTTTTAAACAATCCGCCTAACGGTTTGTGGATGCTGTGACCAATAGACATCTACATCTATCCTGAATTAAAAATAGCGTACCTCTTTCCCCAAGAATCACATAACTCCTCGCATTGTGTAATGGAATACATATAACAGGGAAAACAGTCTGCCCAAATTATTAATTAGCACAAGTGCGAATTAGCAAACTCAAGATGTTCTTGAAATATTGTTATTTTTCACAACGATTACTTCATCGCTGTTATTAATCATCTATCGGTTCTTTATACAATTTTATTACATCATCCGTTACAGCCTTTCAAAAGTTCACAGAATATAGATCTCCCCCATAGATTACCTCATAGGAGGAATATTTGCCATAGTCGCCCACCTTGGCTGGACGGTTTGCAAATGCAGTTTATTTTGAAGTTGTTACCATGAAGATGTTGCTGCCTATCTTCTGTTTCAGTTTCCCTATGTCGCCTCTAATAACACCCACGGAACCATATGAGGTAGTAGATCTCTTATGCTACCGCTACAAGGCATACAGTCGCCACTTACGACTAAAATAGAAAAGTGTGTGTTTGTGATTAAGGCCGACCACTCAAAATACTGCTCACCAATGAGGCTCTATCTTAACGCCACAATGATGAGTGTTTGGCGTGGCCGCGTGTTGGGCACACATTTTGGGCGGCCGCTACTCAAGACACTGTGATATGAATTGAAATGACTTATATTTATTTATTTGATGATGATAAGGCAACACTGTTGTGGCGCGAAGACTTTGAAAACTATGTCAAAGTTTTTTAGGGTCAACAATTTAACTATTATTGCTATCCGCTTTTCAAAGTATCAAATAGTTATTTTACATTTTCGGATAAGGCAAGTGAAGTGCTCATATATATCTTAAGTTAAAACGATTTGCTTTACTAAAGGTTATTCTAATGTAATCAGAGGCTTCAAGATCTTTTCAACAGACCTTTTGGAAGGTTTATTGTTACAAACAATTCCTTTTGTTCTAATAATATCAAATTATGTACCTTTTGTGATATGGTTCAAGTAGCTAGTTAGTTTCTAATATCTTATTACACGTACGTAAAATGAATTTCGTGCACAACGCTATGATTTTGCGATGTTATCTAAAATTAAATTTTTGTTGATTTTACGTTCTCTACGTGTCATAACCATGCTGCAGCTATATTATTGTTGTACCACGAATAAATTGGCTCGATCGGTAAAGAACTCCCAGAAAAAATGGCGTAAAATTGCAGCTTAACGCAGCTGTGTTTTGTATTGTATAGTGAGTGTAGAAAACCAGAGAGCCTTTTAATGGAAACGAGACGTTCCATTTTAGTCCTTAGAGGTGATAACGTATGTGACGAAGTATGTTATATAATCTGCTGTGGCCTGTAGACATAGATGTCTACTGGCCACAGCATCCACTTAACATTTCTAGTGGACTATGTGATCGTTTGTTACCCTTATTCCATAATAAATCTCTTAAACAATCATCTTTTTTACTTTTACATATCAAGTTGAGGTATAAATATAAAAAAAACTTCCTACATATTACCCGTCTGAACTCATAATTATTCTCTTATTTCGGAAAGGTTTTTCGGTAAGGAAAAATCCATCATTAATTTAATACAGTCTTTCAAAGTCTACTTCAGCGGGTCCAACTTTGGTTCCCTCGCGACGGCAAGAGAGAACCTCTTAGAAGATGGAAGGACGATTTAAAGCCAATACTGGCAAGCCTGTAAACACTTAGTGCAAAATACACACACACACATACACACACATGCGCACGTACGTATGCACCCACACACGCACGCATGGAGTGAACGCACACACGCACACACACACACACACACACACACACACACACACACACACACACACACACACACACACACACACACACACATACACACACACACACACACACACACACACACACACACAATTACCACACACACACACACAAACACACAGTTGAAGTTGTTAAAAGTTTTATTTTTTTAATTAGTTTTAATTATTTTCCAGAAGATGATACTGCCCATGTCTTGTTTCATTGTCCTGTCTCTTTGTCGCCTTCTACAACACCCACATAATAAGCTCACGTATACACCTACATGATATGGGATTGCAGATTCTCTTACGCCGCCTTATACGGCGTACCATCCAAGAATATCATCACACTGTCAAAATTATTTCTTCCTGAAAATATTTGTCATTTCTCAGACGGAGGTTTCTGACGGTTAAATTAAACAAAATTTTTGGGATTTCTTCGTGCATATTAACTTATTTCATATTCCCGACGTTTCGAATACTCTACAGCATTGATGGTCACTGAGGGACTGAGGTGTTTGACGTCCCAATGTCATGGTTAACCACAACTACCTTAAGTTTACACTTATTAATTTTTGGTCCGATCTACGCAAAATGAGCTTCGAGTGTCCTTGCAACTGCAACACTGCAGTGTTGCAGTTGCTAGTGATTTAATTTTATTAATTATACGATCCTAAGCAGATATTATTACCCAGCTATCTTCTCTATTGAAATTAGAATGTTTTTGATTTTAATAGTCTTGCAAATTATCCTTGGAAGGAATCGGTGTTCTTTAGCGAGAATTTGTGGTCTATCAAATCTGATGTAGTGGCAGGGACTATCCTGTACACGTTCACAGACTACAAACTTTCCAGAGCGGAGATTCTTTACATCTGCGGTGTAAGAATATCCACTACCCGATAAAGAAAATCAATGTATTTTTCATATTATAAGCCCTTAAAATTTCAAAGTGTTTTTTTTCTAATTTTACATACATTCAAAGTACCTTACTCGTTTAATAGTTAAAAGAATATATCTGTCTAGATAGATACCCGACCCAGACTTACCTGTTTCTGACTATGAATTCTTTGATTATAATGAGTTATTGAAAATCATAAAAATCCTGTTTATTATTATAAAATCTTGTATAAAGTTTTAGTAAAAAAAAGCAGCGAAGTAACTGTTTAAAAATATTAAAAAATATAAGTATTATGTTTATTTTAACTTGCGGTTCGAAGTTTTTTTGGTATTATATTCAAATCTTATCAGTTAATGAAATTTTTATTAAAATTGCAATTTGTAATGTTAATGTAAACTTTGAATACCGTAATGAAATACGCGCGGTAAACGTTACATCAATAATGTTTGTTCTTCGCGAGTTTCTGAATAATATCGTAACTTTATCCCCTAGAGATATTCAAAGAGAGCCTTTTGCTACATCTTATTTTGCTTCAGACAGAATTTAATTTTTACTAAAACCTACTTCAAAAATGCATGATTTAGAAACATACAATTATTAATTTGAGACATTGAGCTACCAGAGGTACTAAGTTGCTCAAATTTGTATGTAAATTTTAATGCTAATAATAAGGAGGATTGTGAAACTAAATTTTCATACAAAAAGCGATAACGGTTTTTCCCCGTAAACATAGACTAATTTCCGTAATTTTTAAAAATGTAGATATAATCAAAATTGAGATCGTTACATTTTTATTTTAAAGAAATATTGCGTACGATATAAATTATTATTATCATAACAAATATCTATATTTTTGGCTTAAAACTTCCTCAAGCGTTTTTATTTTTTTTAATTAAACTAAACTGAATTACTAAAAAAGAAAAACGTTCCAACCTAGATTAAGATATACTGAATTAAATGAGACCAAAATTATCGCATTTCGTAAAAAATTAAAGGAGTGAACATGAATATGTTATCGCCTGAAACAATATTTCAAAACGGTAATGTAGGCAATTGCCTCCAAGACTTCTCTCAAGATGCCTCTCTCTATCGTACGATACAGCAATACGGAATGAGCGGTATGAAACATATTATGACATTTTTGAAAATACGTACTCGCTTTGCATATCGGTACTTCACAATCGTCTTAAGCTGTTACGTTGTCAAAGATGTGTGACATCTAGTAGGTACCTACTGCGATTGTAATTTCAACTGCTAAGGATAGTGATTAAGGCATATCCTCAAGAACTCCAAAAAAAAAAAACTAAAAATCGACAACTAAGGGATTTTTGATCAAAAAAAAACGCGACAACTAATTTTGACAGTCCTCTTTTGATGTTAACCTAATGTTACGGTCCCTACTCCCCTCTTCTCTATCTATCTATATATATAAAATATATAATATTTAAGTGTCCGGTGTGATAACTATATATTGATATTTCTAAAGGTTTAATTATAGCCAATTTTTTTAAATTTATTGCGTGATCTTCTTAATTAGGACCCTTATTTACGTTGTGTCGTGCAAACTAATTAATTATTATTCTCAACTATGAAATTAGTCTCAGTACAGGTTATAGTTGATTAGCTATATTCTTATTAATATGATCTGTGTATTATCAATATGATAAAGTGATATATTGTAAATTAATCTCATATAAAAGAAAGGTCCGGATGGGTTTCTTGCTAGTTCTTCCCAGGACAGGGGATTTATCCGAACCAGTGGTAGTAGTACTATATTTAATAAAAAAATATTCGCTTCTATCCTAAAGCATTTGCCTTGTGACTCTACATTTTAAATTCTTCCTACATCAATAGTGGGAAAAAGTATCTGTTGTCACCCACATATATCAATCAATCGATCATTTGTTTATTCATAAGCATGTGTATTACAGGATGTCACATAAAACCTCCGAACAGAGTGAGGGTTATTACGTTTGTGAAAGACTATAATTCGCTTCGCGTTGATGCCTTTTTTTTATGTTAAATGACGCAATGAAATTTGCTGTCCTATTTAGGTTAAAAAATCATTAAAGAGCAGAGTAAAAGTTTGAAATGAAATGTTTTGGCCAAAGGGTGAATGTTTTTGTTCGATTTATATTGAAGCTACCCGCAAGTGGTTTTATGGTTTCGTAATGTAGCCAAATATGTTATCGAATATTGAATGTACCTTGATGAGATATAGTTTTGCATACAGTGGAAATTTAGACTGCTCGAATTGGGTTACCATTTTGATAGTTCATGAGAAATATGATTACAATTTTGGGATTCAGAATAGTTAGCGATGTACCAAATAAAAAAAGAGATTCTTTAACTTTTTAAAGAGAATGGGTGAACTTTTTTAACTGACTTCCAAAATAAAGAAGTACTCAATTTGACTGTATTTTTTTTGTTTTTTATGTATTAACTTATAACATTTTTCTTCGTGAACCGATTTTGATGATTCTTTTTATTTGAAAGCTAATGGCCCTCGTGTGGCCCCATATAAATCAAGGTCTCACAAGCAGTTTTTATGTTATTCTTAATAATTTATTATTGAAGTCATTTGTAGAAAATGTCTACTCTTTTTGTGTTTTAAAGTGGTGATAAGTATAACAGTTTACTCCGAATGTTATATGGTCGAAAAGATTGGTGTTTGATGTTGAGGGATAAGTGGAAATCGCTACAGCAATTATCCTTGAGGAGGATGTCGTGACGGCGGTTGATGAAAAGGGATAATTTGGAGCCGGTCGACGGTGATACATCTCTAGTGATAGTACTGTAATTGCTAACTCCAATACTCTAACAGCAACGGTTAATGGGTCGAACACAAACGTATTGAAAGTCCTAGCATATGCCTTTGTTGATAGCTGATGGACATTATGCTTACAGTTTGTTGCAGGCTCCACAAGTGGCCGTGTCGGTGCGTCTATGACCTGAATGAAGTATGGGATGGTCGAGCGATGTAATATTTAATCCGTTTGGAGGCGGTGATAAATGATAGACCGTATGCTGACGGCTTATTACTAACCGAACGAGGACGTGCGATAGTCAGGAGTAGCCTTGTCATCGCGTGTATAAAATACAGAGGAGTTGCATCACTCTAGAGAAGTGGTCATGTTTATGGTGGTATGGTAGTATTAAGGGTTTTTTTTTCGAACCCACTCGTTTGTACAATGTGAGGTTCACTGTAGGTGCCGTGCACACGCCTAACGCCTAAGCCTGGGACTCGTAGAATGACAGTATAGTGGATTTGTCCGTTGTAGCGATTTTTATAGTGCAGGAAAGGAAGATGGTGTTAAAGTTGACAAAAAATTACTTTGCGTACATCCGCTAGATAAAATAAAATGATGTGTCTTACCTAGTTTAAAGAGCACCTCCCGCCCTCCCTCAATTGCGTGCACCATCACCGTCACCACTAATTCCAGCACCACTACTCCCAACACCACTACACTAGGAAAGACGCACCACTGACGACAATACGACACGTGTTTCGCCTCTACACGGGGCATCCTTAGGTGATATAGACTCTACAGTGGCTAACCGCTAAGTCCTAGTGTAGTGGTGTTGGGAGTAGTGGTGCTGGGATTAGTGGTGACGGGGATAGTGCAAGCAATTGAGGGAGGGCGGGAGTTGCTCTTCAAACTAGGTAAGACACATCATTTTATTTTATCGAGCGGATGTACTCAAAGTAATTTTTTGTCAACTTTAATATATTGGACTTCCGCAAAGTAACACCTGATTCTATTAATGAAGATGGTGTTGCTGAGCTGCTGCTCAGTGTCACACTGAGATGTGGTTTGTTATTGATTTGCATACTTATGTGTTATCATGTTGTGATTGCATCCGTAACGTTACACTGTGGTGTGGTTGGGGGGGGGGGGGGGAACCACACAGCACCTGTTGCGGTGAAGTCGAACTATAATTGCTCCATACTGAAAAAAAAAGAGTAAGAAAAATATGTTTTTACTAACTTTGCAGAGCTTGTGCCGGTCCAATGATATGTCTACAGGCAATGTGATTCCGGAATAGCATAAAGTACTTAATAAAAAAGAGACGGAAAAAAAGTAAAGTAAAAAAAAATATTTCTTACTGTCATTGGAAGGCTTGTGCCGGTCCGGTCCAATAATATGGCTACAGGGAATAGTGATTCAGAAATAGCATAAACAGTATTTGGAGAAAGCGAGAGAAAATAGAAAAAAATGATTCTATTAAAAAAAATAAGTCATTGCAAGACTTGTGCCGGTCCAATGATATTTATTAATGCCGCAATCAGTTAGTATGTGTAAAGGTGTTTCTTCCTTTATAGACCAAAACCGGTAAATCCTTGAGTTACTTAGTCCCAAAATGAACTTGTGATTTTTAAGACAAGACTACTTACCAGAATGCGAAATTTATTTTTACCAAATCCCAGGGCTTCCGAAGCGAATTTGCGATCAAAAGCCCGGATTAAGATTTTAGAATGTTTTAGGCTTGGTATATCAGTTAAGTGACTTATTGTGATAAAGAGTTTCAAGTGTTAATCGGGTGAGGCTGTTTGAGATTCTACAATATGGCTCAGGTCCAAATAGTATATTCTTGCCTCCTATCCGTGCCTGCTTGTCAGCAATTTCATTGCCTAGAATACCCGTGTGACCCGGAATCCATCTCAAAATGACCCTGTTGTTACCTCCCAGGGTGTTTAGATGGTTCAGGTAATCTCCAACTAGCTTCGAGTTTGTTCTCAGCACTAGCAGTGCTGCTTGACTAGCAGAGTTAATATAGATTATATGGTTGACGTAGTGTTTTTGCAGATTGATATCCACACTGAAGTGTGGCGAAAATTTCTACCTGGAAAATAGAGGTGAATCTACCCAAATTTATACTAAGTTTGAACTTGGGGTGTTCCCTATAAATTCCAAAGCCTACGTCGAGACCCATTTTTGACCCATCGGTATATTATATGAATCTACCGACCTCAAAGATGACCTGTCCATTCAGCCATTCTTCCCTGGACCGTAGTTCCACTGTATAATTTTTATTAAAACCGGTGTTACCTTAATTGAGTCGAGCATGGATCCCAATCTATAGGGAAGCAAGCTCAAACAGCCCTGAGCGTTAATCCTATACAAACTAGTCCGCGCTTTCTTGTCTAAACAAAGATCACGGGGCGTTAGGCCTAGATGTGCAATAAGAGCCGCTCCAAGCGATAATCGCATCGCTCCAGGTGCCATTAAGCACGCAGTCCTTTGAAAAATATTAAGTCTGTCCGTAGTAATATTTTGGTTGGCCTTATTACACCAGACAGTGGAGGCGTAGGTAAGAATCGGCTTCAGTATGCTGCTGTACAGCCATAGGATCATACTGAGACGTAAGCAACAGTTGTTACCGACCATGCGACTGCACGTACCTAAAGCAAAAATAGCCTTATGACATATGTTGCTAAAGTGGTAGTGCCACGTTAGTTTTTAGTCGAATGTTACGACCAAGTGCTTAAATTCAGTGAAGAATGGAACTCCTTTACCTTTAACTTTTGGTGTGACTAATTTTTCTAACCGTGTCTTTTTGGTAAAGGGACTGACTTATAACAGTTTTATCATAAACATCATCATCATTATTACAGCCCATCACAAGTCCACTGCTGAACATAGGCCACAAGAAATGCCACAAACCACGGTCCTGAGTCACCTGCATTCATCGACTTCCTGCATGTCTTACCAGGTCGTCACTCCATCTAGTGGGGGGACGCAATACACTCCGTCCGCCGGTAGAAAGTCGCCACTCGAAAACAGTTTTCCTCCATCGTTTGTCAGTTTTTCGAGCTATATGGCGGGCCCATGGCACTTCAGCTTACAAATCAGTTGGGCTATGTTGGTCACTCTGGTTCTCTGCGGATATCCTCATTTCTACGTTTATCACGCAGAGAAACACCGATCATAGCCTTAGCTAGCTCTCTGAGTGACCTTTAGCTTCCTCATACGGCCAGCAGTGAAGGACGACGTATCAGTTCCATAAGTCATCACTAACAACACGCACTGGTTGAACAGTCTAGTTTCCAAGTTTTGAGGTATACCTGACGAGAAGATGTGTCGTAGTTTTCCGAACACTGCCCATGGAATACTGTTCTCATATCTGGGCTGGGGCACCCCAGTGCCAGCTCCTTCCACTTGACCAAATTCAGCGCCGAGCGGTTCGAATCGTCGACGACCGAGTTCTTTCTGATCGGCTCGATACACTGGCACTGCGTAGAGATGTTGCGTCTCTTTGCGTATTTTATCGCATTTACCACGGGGAGTGCTCTGAGGAATTGTTCGAACTAATCCCAGCCGCACATATTTCACCATCGCACATCGCGACAAAACTTGCGTTACCATCCATACCACCTGGATGATTGGGGGTCCACCACTGTGCGATTTAGAAGATGTTTTCTTTCTCGCACAACTTTCTTGTGGAATCGATTACCACCAGCGATTTTTCCGGACCGATACGACTTAGGACCTTCAATAAAAGAGCCTACTCCTTTTTAAAAGGCCGGCAACGCATCTGCAATTCCCCTGGTGTTGTGATTGTTCATGGGCGCCGGTAGTCACTTACAAAGGGGGCAAACGAGCATGCGGCTCGTTTGCCCCCTTTGCTCTCTTCTATAAAAAAAGACGAGTTGAATCCGTCAATTAACCTCTTGGTGAAAGTAAGACTTACCTTAGTCGAACTATTTGTCCAAAGTAAACATACTCATCAACAACTTTGAGCTTAGTGCTCCCAACAACTACCGGCATAGGTGTGACATGGACGTTATACATGATCTTCCTTTTGTCCATGTTCATCTTAAGACCTATCCGTTGGGAAACACTATTGAGTTCATTAAGCATATTGCTTAGGTCCTCCAGCTATTCAGCCATAAGGGCCATATCGTCGGCAAATCGATGGTGAATGACGTACTCGCCATTGATGTTATTACCGTATCCTTTCCAGTCCAGAAGCTTGAAAACGTCTTCCAATACAGCGGTGAAGAGTTTCGGGGATATAACGTCATCCTGTCTTACACCTCTCTGCAATTGGATAGTTTTCGTACTCTGGTTCTGTACACGGATAGCCATCGTAGCCCTACTGTACAAACACTTCAGCACTTCGATATACCGATAGTCAACTTGGCACCGCTGAAGGGACTGTAGCACCGCCCAAATTTCGACGGAATCAAAGGCTTTCTCATTGTCCACATACGCCAGACATAGTGGCAAATTGTACTCCTCGGACTTCTGTACAATTTGCCGAAGGGTATGTATGTGGTCTATGGTGCTAAAGCCTTCTCGGAAACCGGCTTGTTCGGGAGGCTGAAATTCTTTGAGTCTGCGCGCGAGACGATTCGTAATGACTCTCGAAAACAGCACGTAGACGTGGCTCAGAAGGGAAATCGGTCTGTAGTTTTTCAAGAGAACGTTGCCACCTTTCTTGAAGAACAAGACTATCGCACTTCTAAAATAATGCCACCATTGTGGACGGAATTAAAGAGCTTCTGAAGGACTTCAAGTACCGGTTTTCCACCCGCTTTCAGAAAAAAGTAAAGTAAAGTTGCAGCCTATATACGTCCCACTGCTGGGCACATGCCTCCTCTCATTTCTGAGAGGGTTTTAGGGCAAGGAAATGTCCGCCGCGCTGCCCCGATGCGTGTTGGCGAACTTCACATGTCTTCGAGATAATTTTTTTTTATTTCTCAGACATGCAGGTTTCCTCACGATGTTTTCCTTCACCGCCGAGCACGTGGTAAATTCAGAAATTCAAAAATTCAGAAGCTCCTCTGTAATTCCATTCTCGTCTGAGTCTTTGCCATTTTGAAGGTGCTGGAGAGCCATTCTAATCTCGTTCAAACTGACATCCGGGATATCATCGGAATAGTGTCGGAATCAGATCTCTAGCAAAGACTTTGGAGCCCTGGTTCTGCTCAATCGCTTCTTCATTACGAGCAGTATTAAAGTTGCGTAAGTCCCGCCGCATGCATTTGGAGATCTGTCTGTTCAGTTGCCTGTATGCTGTCAAATCTACTGAAGACTGCAGCTTCATATCCCGTCTAACAGCCATGAGAGTGTGATCGGTGAGCTTTGTGTTCTTCTGCGGCGGGTCTTGCAAAACTTAACTCCGACCACATGGATAGTTTCCACGAGCTTGTCATTCATATCGTCCACTGCATTGCAATCTTCTAGGCACTGAAAACGGACCTCGGATAATCCTATAATATTCCAGCCTAACTTGTCTGTCTCTTGATCCAGCTCCAGGATCTTCTCGTAAGTCCTCAGTGTGCGTGCATTATAAGTTGCCAGGTCAAGTTGTCGTAGGTGGCAACCGAACCTCCACCGGAGACTTTTGGCACCCCCTGCCCAGCCGTGACCATGGTCGCAACCGTAGGCAAGAATAGCGGGGCCGCTGTGTACTGGGGCCCGTCTCTTCGTTACTTTATTCAAATGGGGGTATATTGACATAGTTGCCACGCTTAGCGTACGGGTTGGTAACCACAGTTTTTTTTTATTGTTGTTTTACTGTTATTAGAAAGATGCTGCTGCCCATATTCTGCTTCAGTTTCCCTCTGTCACGTCTTACGACACCCAAGGGAAGATATGGGGGTAGTGGGTATTCCTACCCGCCAGTACACGGGGGAGAAGTTTTATAAGCATTAACTGATAAACTGTAATCCTAGTACCAGTTGTTTATGGAGTTTTGGGCTCTTTGTATAATTAATGATAAAGTACTTTGGCAAAAGACCCTCGCAATAATCACAAGGTTATCAGCATAACTCAGTATACCAAAGAAAAGGTCTGCCATCTTATACAATAATTGGTCAACCGCAAGAGTCCAAAGGAGGAGTGACAAAATATATCCTTGTGGACAGACTCTTGTAGTTGCAACCTTAATCGAATTTTAAAACAGCGTTATTTTTGCCTTTCTGTTTGAGAGCATCGACTTCACGCACCTAATGGTTTATTTTTATTATTTTTATTTAAGGGACTTTCGTTATTATTTACATGTCCGCGCCATTGTACCTTATAACTAAATAGCATAAAACATTTATTAAATTACTTATACAATACTTAATAAATGATAAACAATTTGAGCAGCATGTAGCAGTGGTTCAGAGAGTATACTTTGATATTCCCCTATGCTATAAATTTTAAGTGGGTTAAACATTTTTATATGTCAGGCCTCCAACCAGCAGTGATGTATGATGGCGCCGTCAATGTCTATAAAGCTACAAAGAGTTATTCTTTTATCCTCCAGCGCTTTTTCGAACCTGTTATAACACTGATTAGGGCTGTTACCGTAGATTTGCCTCTGCGGTAAGTATGCTGATTGCAGTGTACAGGCCTCGTAGCTAGAGCTACATCCCTAATATCTATCTATATCCTTTTCCAATGTCTTAAGAATAAAGAAGAAAGGCTTATAGGTCTAAAGGACTTTGGTAAAGCGTAGTCTTTTCTACGAGCCTTAGGTATAAATAGAACTTTGACAATTGTTCATCGTTCTGGAATATATCCGCATGCAAAACTTGCTCTGAAGATTTTCACCAGACAAGAAATAAGGATATTAGTCCTCATTACAAGGGCCTTCGTAGGGCTCTGATAGAGTTCGAGGCAAATGTCTTATGTGACCCTAGGAAAAAGCTTTTTAAGGCTTTTTAAGAAGCCCGATCTAATTAGGTTTAGTTTTCTATAGCATTTTGTGTGTTTTTGCACTGCGAGGCAGAAAGTCAACTTACTCGCATAGCTGCCTCCACGATGCTTGCTTAGCTTTCCTAATTTATTTATTATATTCGGTTAGGGCTGCACTATAAAACTCCCATTCATGGGTTTTTTGGCCCTATTAAATAGTTTCCTGGTCTTTTCCCTCAGCTCCTTTGGCTTAGTATTCCACCAAGGAAGTTTTCGTATCAAGGTCTTGGTTTTGACGGGGCAACCGTCCTCATAGGTTTCACGGATACCTACGATTACCGTCTCCGTCGCTAACTTCAGCCTTTCAATCGTTTTGATGAAAATCATTAGTCAACGTTTCCAAATTCCTCCTTATGCTATCTCTGTAGACATCTCTGAAGGTCGCTTTTGGATCCCTAAAATCAACAGTTTCGTAGGTTGGTGATGCTCAAATCACAAACTTAATGTATTTTTGTGATCAGACGTCGAATTTTTACTACTATTATGGCAGTCATTTATCCGCCTAGATATGTTATTGGTAGCAAAGGTTATATATAAAACTTCTTGCCTAGCACACGTTAACAAGGTTTGTAGTGTAGCCTCCACGATAGTATATATTAGTGTTAAAGTAGAATAAGTTGAATGAGTTGAATGAGTATAATTAAAGTTCTTGTACAAGAAACTCGTCCCTTATTCATTCAAGGCCCTTCACATATCACATGGTGACTCTACCAGGATTCGAACCTGGAATCTTCTAAACCGCAGTCGGATTATACGTAGATGTGATAGGTACGTAGGTATTTTAAACTTGGGGTGTAAACCCAAAGTTTAGGCTTACCAGGCGATGGGATATGAGAAAGTCATAAAGTAACTCACTTATTTCGTTGATGTTAGTTCTCTGTGGTGATCATTAGCTTCACATGCCGCCACAAGTTTGGCGTTGTGCTTTCGGGTGAACTTCGCCACTCCTTCTAACTCTATGGCAGGATCTGGGTTCTCTACGGAAAGAAAGGCTGAGTATTGCAATGACGACCACGTCACAGCCTTTATAAATATCAAGGGATGCAATAGGGCCAGAGTAATCATTTATTTACTCTGGCCCTATTGCATCCCTTGATATTTATAAAGGCTGTGACGTGGTCGTCATTGCAATACTCTGGAACAGCTAAAAGTTCAATATTTTTATTTTAGATTATACAAACTCTGGGTCTACTGCCTTTAGTATTGACTAGGATCTTACCGGCAGCTGACAATTCCAGAACTTGACCGTTGGCCACCCAAGGCTCTTATATGAGAGCGAGGTCGATGTTGTGCTTTGCAAAGCAAACCTTCAATGCGGCTGAAGCAGCTGCTGCATGGTAAAGATTTTCCTTGAAGACTCTCGTCTTACCCTTGTGTTTATACATTTATAGGCTTGGGAGGAGGGGGGGAGGGGTTGTTTTCGCCTGCCAAGGATTTTCTTTACGTGCCCTTGGCCTAACTTTTGGTACACCGCTCCCACCTCCCTTCCCCTTACCCCTGGCCGACACCAGCGGAATCAGCGCCTTAATTCTCAGTTACTCTCGCTTATGACGTTTTAGTCTCACCCCTCGAAGTGGAGGCCTGGGGGGATTGGAGTTGGAGTAGTTCAGGCTATATTGCCGCGTCAGAGCCTCCTCTGACCTTAAAAGTTATCATCTTAAAACCATGGACGACTCAGCCACCCGCCGCCCGGAGAGCCTCCGCCGATGGGTCGTGCAGAGAAAAGGACCCATTCTCCTCATCCCAACGGTGGAGGATTTTGCAGAGCTCGGAATGGATTCCTTCATTTTGTGTCCTCAACAGCCTAGCCGCTTCCCCTGGAGAGTCAGCTTCGCTGCGTGGCAGAAGGTGATGCTTAGCTGAGGCTTAGGCAGTTCGTTCTCGGGTATAATCGAGAGCTCTGCCTCCAGCCAGGGTTTCATTTTTCTGACTTCACCCACAGTCCAGTTCTGTTTGCCTTATTCAGGCGCCTTATCATAATCCAACCTGGCTTGTGTGTGAAACCAGAAAATTTCGTTCCCATTACCGGCTGTGCTCCAACAGCGTGTGTAGACCAGCCGCATCTGCTCCACTCTCATAAAATTAGAATTGCGAATTCAAACACGCGCAGAGCCAGCTATAGCACTGAAGCAAAGATTTTTCTCCCTCGTTGTCTGCTTCACAGATTTCCTGGGATGGTCTTTAGGGGACTCCTCTTCAGACCAACTGCGTTTTTTCGCCGTCGGAACTGGGGGAGGTAGAATTTCATCCCAGGGCTTCTGGCAGAGAGGAAGAGGGCCTCTTCGGCTCGTATCTCAGCTGCTATCAGCCTTCGGTACCTCTTCCGTGCTGCCCCACTAAGCTTATAAGGCCCATCGAACTTTTTTTTTCCCTCCATGTTTCGTTTCCGATTGTGGTTCGGCTGCTGACGTACTCTCCACTTCTTGGCTCATCCCAGGTTGGGGCGTAGAGTTTCAGGATGTTGGTGAGGCTAAAAGAGCCTCTTCCAGTTCTACAGACAGTTTCATTAATTAAAGGAGAGTTTATAATTTTGTCCAAATGTCGATTTTCGTCCATTTTGGTCCCACGATTAGCTAGGGAAAAATTCGGTCACCTCCGGCAGAGCCCCGCATCCCTCCCCGCCAGCCAGACTCCCTACCAGCCAGGCATTCATCGGAACGGTACGCTTAACACCTTGGCTTGGATTAATAAAAAGAAAAGAAAAAGTGGATCGTCTGAGTGTTTCTGTTCTGTCTGTTTCCTATTTAACAATACCAAATAACAGGAGGCAAAAAAGTGAAGCAAGAACTCCTCATACTTGCCCTGGGGATCAACACGACCTGCGCTCTGCCCCAGAACTATTCACCAAACTGCTCGCCGGACAGGAGAGCAGAATATGTGTTAATGTAGTCCTACTGATAATGTAAAAATGTGAGAATTAGAAGCAGACTAACTCCCGCTCTTTGTAGGGCTTTCTACTGGACTAAAACTAATTGCCACCAGTCTAAAGGGCCAGTCTAAAGGGTCAAACTGGACCAAGCGCAATTTTTCAGGATTGTGATGGAGCACGTGCTTGGCCAGCGAGCGGGGCCACGAGCCACAAGGGCCATGAGAGCACCTGTGCTGTCGCATGCCACCGAGCGCGTGATTCCATTTCCTCACTCCCCCACTACGTAACTTGTTTTGCTACGAATATAAAACAGACAGAGCAACCGCCGCTAGGGAGTCTTGGCTCTGGCGTGACACGATGCATTTGTATACTACAATATCCGCTACTACCTCATCCTTTAAACACTGGATAATAATTTATTCGTGCAAACGAATTAATTTGACGGCTCCGTGGCGCAGTGGCTTAGCAATCAGTTGCTGCGCTGGGGGCCGCGGGATCGAATCCCGCACGGAACAAGTATTTGTATGGCCTACAAATAATTGTTCCGAGTCTGGATGTTTGTCCTTGTGCAATTTATATTTGTAAACTGCCTCCATGACACAGGAGAAAATCCTAGTGTGGGGGTAACGTTTTTTTTTTTAATTATTTACAACTACGGAATTAGTCTCAGTATAGTTTATAGTTTTTTAGCACTGTTCTTATCAAAATGATTTGTGTATTATTAATATGATAAAATGATATATTTTAAATTAATCTGATATAAAAGGAAGGCCCGGCTGGATTTCTTACTAGTTCTGACAAGGACAGGGGTTGTATCCGAACTAGTACTATATTGAATAAAAAATTATTCGATTCTATCCTAACGCCTATTCCTTGTGACTCTACATTTTAAATACTTCCCACATGTGAGTCTTTAAAAATATTGCTGAGCTTTTTAATTAATTACAAAATACAGTAGTGTCGCTACTCGACTATTTAGATATAAAATTATAACTTCAACACTTATATTGTGGTGACTGAAATTTCTGCCGTCGCAAATTTTTCCTCTTTCTCTTCATCTGGCCTTAAAAGTCCACTGCAGGCATTGGCTTCTCAGGTTGTAAAGTTTCTTTATTTGTATATTTAAAACTTAGAAAGTAACTAAGCTATTACATAGTTGCAGCATAATTAATTACAAAATACAGTAGTGTCGCTACTCGACTATTTAGATATAAAATTATAACTTCAACACTTATATTGTGGTGACTGAAATTTCTGCCGTCGCAAATTTTTCCTCTTTCTCTTCATCTGGCCTTAAAAGTCCACTGCAGGCATTGGCTTCTCAGGTTGTAAAGTTTCTTTATTTGTATATTTAAAACTTAGAAAGTAACTAAGCTATTACATAGTTGCAGCATAAGAGCCGCTCGCCATAAATTTCATTGGAGCTTAACAACGCTGTTCTCGTTTGGTGCATAATTTTACTATAATTAAACCGCTCTTTTCACTATATCCTCCGTCATCACCTGCACATTGTACCCCCAAAGTTCGTTAAGTGTCAATATTGTCGTGTCTTAGTGTTGTGGTGTTGGGAGTACGTGTGTTGGGGTTAATGATTTATTACTCGAAAAATAGCTTATTAATTTTTAATTTAAATTTATCCTTTTTAGTGACATTCAACAGTTTATTAAATTTAATATACTTAACTTTCTGCTTCACAGCTAACTTCAAATTTCATTTAATACTGGTTACAACGTTTTGGGAGTAATACCTTTATTACTTGACTTCACAAATTAATTTTGTTAATTAAGCACGAACTTAATAATATTTTATACTTTTGAATATTAGTAATTTCCATTGAATCTGGAGCTTGGTAAATAACTTTGTGTTTGATAACAAATATAACCTTAATTAAACAAAATTAGTCTATTTGGATAATGAACTGCATAGTTAAATATTACAATTACTTCAGTTAACTATCATAATAGTTAACAAAAAATTTGACATTTTATTATATTTCTTCGAAGTCTCATTGTTTTTTTAATAGGATGTGCTATGTTTGTACGTTCGTACTATTAAACATGCATACGTTTGTTTGTTCGAACATATGTACAATCATCATCTCATCATGAATTTAAACTCGCATATTTCAATACAAATTTTGGGATCGACTTTTAATTTCAATAAAAACCTAATTATTTTTATGAAAATCAATTGCGGAATCAATGCGGAGTTTTAATTAAATTATTGAACCTACGGAAAGTAGTAACGACTTGCAGAGATTCATATATTTCTTAAGCACACAAAGTGGGGGTTATGATTTTACACATGATTTAAAATTTTCTGACTTCAATATAAATTATTAATAATAACTCAAAAACAGACCATAAAAGGTCAGACCTTGATTAAATTATAAATATGTGCCCCACATGAGAACACCAGCTTTAAAATAAAAAAAGAATCATCGAAATCAGTTCACCCAGAAAAAAGTTAAGAGATAACACACATAAAAAACATACAGTCTAATTGAGTATCTTCTCCTTTTTGAAGTCTGTAGAAAAATAAAACTCTTTAAAAATTATAACATATTTTTGCTGGGGCGAGGCTGCTCGTACTTTAAAAACTCTTACAAGTCGCTCAGTGACAAATGGAAAGTGTAATGCTCGTAGTTTCTTTGTTAAAAAAGTTTCATAATGAAGAAATCCGCCAAGACCAAGGTCACTAACTAGCTTTCCGTGTTTGCAAACTGAAATTACCTGGTCACATCTGTTGCAAAAGTAAAAAACTGTTCGAGTAGACCGTGCTTAGGTATCAATGTGAGATGCCTCCAGGCTAGCTTGAGCGACGATTTTCACAAGACAGTTTGGATCAACTGGATACGTGAAGCCGAAGATCTGGCTAAGAGGTGCATCTTAAGGGAGACCAACTATCAACTGTTACAGTGACCTATGACAACTTAACCTATGAGAAGACAAATCAATAGTAAGGACAAACCGAATCCAACTCACTCAAACCAATTTATATATTGTGATGTAAGACCCTAGTAACTCTCGACAAAATGTATGAAACGAATGCATCGTAATGCACGACCACGTACATAAGTTTGTGTTTGTGAAGAGTGCCGTTGTATATGTTTGAGTTAAAATACAACACATACGTACGTGCCTCCACTTAGAGCAAATGAAATATCCATTAAAATACGGATGGGTAGGGTGAGTTTGATCGGCGGGAGGGGGTGAACTGGCTATTCTGTACGTGTTTAGACAAACTTTTATCCATTTATTGGTAATATGTTAGAATATTGATTATATGAAATATAACCTTTTATCTAAAATATTTTTTTAAATAATAATGACTATGTGAATTTAAGGAAAAATTTTAGATTTTTTGATAATTGGAACTGCTCTATTTATTTATTTTCTAGAAAGTATATTTGATATACCTGAAACAAACCAATTATATTCTGTTAACATTTAATACTAAGCCAGGACTCGGTTAACAATCTTAATTTTTATTTAAATTGAAATGATAAACGAACTTACAGACCATCTTATTGTAAGTGGCAACTGCAACCCATGTACATACTCGTACATTTGCAACCAACTTAAATCAAAAAGAAACGCTGTTTGGCGGCCTATTGTGTGGCATGTTGCCAGATTCTAGCTATTGTTAAAAAGTGCGCGTTGGACAGGCGACCAGATACTGGTCATGTTCTAGGTGTGTTGTATTTTCGCCTATGTTTCAGAAAAAAAATCTATATTTATTTCTTTTACTAAAAATACTAGATATGTATTTGATTCCTTATTTTTAGTCAATTCTTTTAATAATTTTTGTCACAAAGTACACAATGTAACAGCCACATGCAATTTACATTTTTATTATAAATATAAAATTGAACAATAAACGGACACAGTCTATCTGATTATTTACAATTTTATGAAGGAGTGAATATATCTAAGTGATTTCGGCGCAAGGAAAGGGGCTTTAATGATTTCTTATATTTACACGAAGACTACACATTAAATGAAAGTAATTTGTACGTATTCTATCGCGTTTAATTTAACTTTTTAATTCCCGATGTTTCGGGTGCTTTACAGCACCCATGGTCACGAAGGGGACTGAGGTATTTGACGTCCCGATGTCATAATTAGCCCAGCTATCATCAGTTGTTGAATATTAACTTTTGGTCCAATCTACGCAGAAAGAGCTTACAGTATCTTGTAGTCTTGCAGTGGTATACTTGGGTTTGGATTTAATTTTATAAATTATAAGATCCCAAGCAGATGGCAGCACTCATCCATTTTTTCTATTGAAATTAGGATGCTTTTTAATTTCAATAGCCTCGCGAATCATCCTTGTGTGGAAAATATAATATGAAGCATTGTTAGTGAGATAAAAGAACTACATCTCACTGACAATGAAGCATTGTCAGTGAGATATAGGTCTTTTATCTCACTAACAAAATTGTATGAATCTTTTGTGTGTACTCTGGTATGTCCTCTCTGGGCGTTGAGGGAAGACATCGCTCATCGTCGCGTGAGCAACTGTACCAAACTGTCTGTCATTTTTTTGCTGGGGGGAAATCTAACTGCTGGGGAATGTGCCGAGGTTGGTGCGTAAACCTTTATGACCTTCAACGAATACCGTTTGATAATTCTGAGTATAAGGTACGCAACCCTCGTCGACACACTCCTAATCTTTGCAACGTTGTTAACGAGAGACTTGTGAACGATAAATCTGACCTCCTTGGGACAGATAGTTGCTCTCCTGGTGAAAGAACAAGTTGCCGGATTCGAGGATTACCGTGACCTCCCCCTCTCTTCGGACCTCGGATAATCCAATAATATTCCAGCGTCACTTGTCTATCTCTTCTTCCAGCTCTTCTTATCAGTCCTCAAGGTGGGTGCGTTATATGTTGTAAGGTTGAATCGTCTTAGGTAGCAACCGAACTTCCACCGGAGATTCTTAGCACCCCCCGCCCCGCCGTTATGATGATCGCCACCGTAGCCAAGAATAGCGAGGCCGCCGGGAACTGGGGGCCGTCTCTTCGTAACTTTCATCATGGGGGATATATGCGATGGTTACCATGCTTGGCGAGCGGGTTGGCGACCGCAGTTTTTTTTATTATAATTTGCTGTTATCAGAAGTATGCTGCTGTCCAACTTCTATCTCAGTTTACCTATGTCACCTCTTATGAAACCCATGTGAAGATGGGGGGTAGTGGGTACCCTTACCCGCCACTACACAGGGTATGACTAAATATATACGTATTTAAAATACAAATAGGTATATAAATAAACCTATAAATAAAATAACATCGAAGATAACCTCATACTAACTACTATCTGATACCTTCATAAAGTGTTTACGTACAAATCTTTTAAAGGCAGTCATTAGATATTTTTCTAACGTCTTCAGGCAAGGAGTTCCCGAGAAATGCAGCCTGAATGGTGATTTAGCAACAGAATTAGTAAAATATAGTGGGATAATTAATTTCGTATTACACGAGGATTGCAGAGTTTTTTCATGCGTTGTGGAAATATTCTGAAATTTGTACTTTAGATAAGAAGGAGTGGATGGATCATTTAAGAAAGAGAAGAGAACAAGCAATATTCTAGAGTCACGCCTCTGTTTAATAGTGAGCCATTTAAGACAAGAGCCATAGTGGGAGATATGACCATAGGCACTCTAGCTTTTAAAGAAGATTTTGGTTTAAATCCGGGTAATACACGTCTGCATAATCAATGATCGGTAGTATAAGTTACTGTACAAGCATAATTTTGGTCTTATAAGGAAGAAAAATTTTAAAGGCGATAGAAATTGTAAAGCACCAGAGACTTTACGACATGTTTCAGAGATATGAACCCCCAGGTCAGAGTACTATCAATATGGAGACTAAGATTTTGAACTGAGGAAGAGAACGGTATGAAGCAATAACTATAATAGACGGAAGGTAGACTCGCCATATAAATGTTTGCAAGCATTCTTGAGCTACCTATAATCACCGCTTGGCTTTTCGTAGGGTTGACAGACAATCCGAAATGCATAGACCAATTATGGACTGACTTGATATTGGAATTCAATTCGTCAATCGCATTATGGATGTCACACATGTCAGACCGTACATATGATTGTAGTTCATCATCATACTGATGGTACGAACGATCAATATTGGATGTGATGGAAATTATAAAAATGGAGAAGATTAAAGGGGAAAGTATACCGCCTTGCAGTACGCCAGAAATCAGGTCAGGTCAGAAATCAGGTGAGAATCACTCCAGAACTGACAGTGCAAACATCAAATAGGAAAGAATAGCAAGAAGGGTATCATGGTAGACTCGTGTTAAAAGCGTTAGAAAAGTGAACGAGCACTACAAATGTAAGTTTCTTGTTTTCCATTCCTTCTCTAATATTCTCAGTTATTTTAAGTACAGCAGTTGTGGTACTGTGACGAGAAGAAAACCCGGACTGAAAAGTACTCAGCAGGTTATGGTCCAAAAATTTAGATAGGGAAGGTAAATCTGATTTGCGGCGGAAGTGATTTGGAAGTGTAAGATTAGATTCTTTAGGGGTCTTACGAAACCTTTTTACAACAGTCTCGGAAACTGACCCGAGTCAACGTAAAAATTAACAATATGTAGTAACAAATGCGGGGAGAAGATATTCTAGTACATTAGCAATCATAAATCTACTAATATCATCGCAAGCGATAACCTTGGATTTAATTGCCAGAAGTGCTCGTTTGTCACCATTATCCTATAAAAAATACAAATACCAAACTAAGCTCTTAATCCACATATCGCCACAATTAGAACAATGAGCACAAAGTAAACTGTGAAATTAATTTCAGATTATATCAAATCTTTATCGTGAGTTGAAGACTGTTTACTTTTAGATAACGCTGTAATGTATTGAAGTTTGTAACATAATACATGTTACAAACTTCAATACATTATATACATTATATACACAACCATTAAAATAAGAGCGATGCAAAAGCCTATGCATTTTCTATAACATGCTAAATCTAACAACAATCAAATAATTCTGCTACCCATATTTCTTACAACGCAACAAACAAGACAGCTATTACCTCGGCGAAGTTTTATCAAGGACATGGGAGACCAACTCGTTGAGCCCTGGCTACGGCAACAATTACAAACGGTGACACTGAGATATGACATCAGGACCATGTTGCTGGATCTTTTTGGTGTATTTTTCATATTTGGAAGCCCGTGTTCATCCTGCGTCGGGTGTGTGGAAAATAAGATACCTGTGTCTGTCGAAATCTCGAAGAATGACGAAATACGGTTGCATGAAATGCAGGAACGTTGTTTGTGGCCCCCATAATGTTGACACATATAATAACTGTGCGTAATAATATTGCGTTTTTCTTAATATTTTATCCTTAATTTCTTTCTGCTTAACATAACTTTTGTGCAAGTTCTTATTTTTATTAAATTATTTTGGTAATATTTACGTTTTTGTAGTTCGCTCGACAAATATTTAGTTACAGTATTACTGTAGAATGAGTTTAGTTATCTAGGGTAAACTTGAAATGTGACAAAAAATTAAAATTTTGAATTTACAAAAAGTCAAAAATGAGATCGTTTTATCGATTTCATAAAAAAAGGAGGAAGCTTAAAATCTGACAGAATGTTTTTTGTATGTATGTTAAGTGCCATCTTCGTCAGTCGTGAAATGTACAAAATTTTTTTTTAAGACATAATTATACTTTAGTGATTTTAAGTGGACTTTCAGTATATCGAAATACTGTAAATTGTGTATTTTTTGGGATAATCATGCATATCAAACCCTTATTCAAATCCATGTACTAAATTACTGATATGTAATTCAACAGTTGCTATAAATATTTAGAGATATTTATGTAATATTTATATTTGTCAGAAGAATATCTCGGATGTATACTATTATCTGATAAAAACTCCATTGATCTACGTATTGTTTGATGCTTAAATCGTTTGTGTAATGAAACGATGGCTATATCTTTGTTTTAATTTTAACAAAAAAAAAATTAAAATGGTTTATAATTTTCCTTTCCATCAGTTAACTTCAGTTGTTGCTTGCTTTAACTTAATACACGCTTCTACCTGTATTTTTAAATCTTCTTTTTGGCTCTGTTCTGTACAGTTGTACAACTGTTGCTACTAGCGGTACCCAAACATTTCTGTTTTATACTAAAGCTTGGAATGCGTACATCTGCAGGCCCTCCCTTCGGACTAATTTGGGAACCAAGAGAAGGGAGACCACTGATCTCGCTGAACAGTAGCTGTTAAATTTGATTTTAATATTGGATGCATGGCAGTGAGAAGAGGCAGATTAAATAAAGATTACGAAAGCAATCAGATCGAAATCGATCGAAATATTCTTAAACTAAACTAAAACTAAACTTCTAAAACGTATAGGTTTTCTCACGCTTTTTTTTTCACCGGTTCACAACCAAGCACGTGATTAATCGCAATTCAATTGTAATTCACCAATTCAATTGTACCTACAGGGAACGATCTCGAGTTTGAGTTTTAATATGAGCCCCAGACCCTTGCTACCACGTCTCCCTGGTTTTGTTTTCAACTTACATTCGTTTAATTCTACTTTTAAGTAATGTATAATATACTGTAATAAGAGCGTATGACTTTCAAATCAGCTAACGTATTCCGTTATATGGAAATAGACATCTGTGATTGCTATTGCGGCATTCCATTAGACCTAATGAAATATTTAAACCAACTGTGAGCTATGTCTGGATTTTCATTGGAATGCATTAGATTTATTATTCTTCAGTAATATTTGAATTTTACTTTAATATGTGTAAATGGGTCGTATTGTGTATCACTTATGGAGTAGTAACCAAGTACATAATAAACATTATTTACTTAATGTGTTTATATTACCCAAAATAGAATTTCCTAATTTGAACCCAAAATAAAATTTTATAATTTTATTTTGAGTTATGTAACGTTTATAGTTTTAAGCCAGTTCCTCTGATCGAAACACGCAAAACTTCTTTGTAGAATATTTTGTGATTATTTATTTTTAAACAAGCATGCAAACAAAAACTTGCATTAATTACGTAATAACGGCTGCATTTTTAGAACAAATAGTTTTTTTTCTAAGATACACTATAGTTCGTCGTTCAATAGAGTGATAGGTTCAATAGAGCTTCCACTAAAGTTCTAGAGCTTCCCTGAGACAAGCAGCAAACTCAAAGCAAATATTTCCATTTTATTGGTTCTGTAAGTTGTTACGAAATACTATTTGTTTTCTTGGCAAGTGTGGCAGTGTATTTAACTATGTGTAGGGGATATAATATATCATAATAAATATAAAAATGAATATAAATAACGTTAACATTACTATAATAAGTACTATCATTATATACAGAAAAGTTCATTATGAGCATTTACCTTTCTATCTGATAGTTATTCAAGACCCTTGAGGTTATTTGAAGCAATTTTTCGAGAGTCAGAGTGCAACGGAGCTGCTGACTATGTCGAGACACAGAAATCTGAGTATTAATAAAGAGTTAAAATACTTTAAAAGTAATTAAAAAATAGTAATATCGTCATCAGAGAGGAGCTTTTCTTGAACGATTAACTTTAAAATAAAATTGAAGGCAAGTGGCATTCAAATAGCTTTTTGAAACGTCTTCTTAATAGTTATTTGAAGTCATTTATGCTTTTCCAACTGCTTTGGAAAAACTAGATAAATTGGAATACACTGATTTATCTTTGTCTACTTATATATAAATTTCTAATTTAGAATTTGATATGACTAGTCTGGTAAATGAACGTCCAAGTTTCAAATATCTCCACGTATTCCAAAGATTCCGACTCTACTGTTTTTAAAAGGATATTTGTCTCTGTAACTGTTTGTGACTGTGCATATGTGTGCTTGAAAGCATTCGTGCGTGCCAAAAAACGAGTGAACCTTTTAATTAATAACTGATCGTAAAGGCAGATGACATCGTACACACACCTAATTATTCACTCCATAATAAATTTCGACATCAAAATCAGAAAGTTTGGATATTTATTTAATGTATGAATGTTTGTTGTTAATTTACGCCTAAAGGCTGACAGGATTTTGACAAATATGAATATACGTACGCTAGAATAATAAAATATCAGTATAATGATGATATTATGTCACAATAATAGTGTACTAGTATCCAAGGAAAACACATACCACCTTCACTTGTTAGGGGTTGAGATTTCTTTGAAAGTCAACTTTGGGCAGTTCACTGCATACAAGGCCAAAGTCGTAACAGAACTAAATGTCCTTGCAAAGTTGCGGCGATGCTTCGCGCCTGGATAGCTTCTTACCATATATAAAGCACAACTCCAATCTTAAATGGAATACCGCTGTCACGTATGCATCAGCAAACTGCGATCTAGCAGTAGTGGAATCAGCGGTAGAGGTGTGTTAAAGAGATCATTGATTACTTTAGTTAAGTTGAAACCAATTTTGTAAGCTTCGAGTACAGGCGCCAACTTCTCGGTATCGTACTGGAAACATTTCCGAGACTGTGCGCAGGAACGACATAATTCAATTCCCCCTTCCACTTAGTTGCAGATATTACAATCGTTCAAACTAAATACTTTGCTGTTTGGTCTTGCACAATGAGTACAGCAAATAAGTTGTCGTGAAGCGACAATAAAGAACAAAAAGAATCTAACCTAAGAACAACAAAACAACAAAAATACAACAAAAACAAAAAATATATTTAAGATTCAAAGATATTTACAATTTTATACAAAAATGGAGTATGAATATGAGGATGGATGATGCGATTTACAGATTATTTAAAAAAAGTAATAAAAAAAAAGAGAGATTAGTGCCGAAGTTGAGTCTGAAGATCCAAGGTGTGCTTTCAGCGCCTGGAACGAGCACGCACGGCGTAGGTGAGAAGGCGTGGGCGTCTCTAGGCGACGACCTCCGGTGAATGTGGTAATTGCAGGATCCGGCGATTTCAAGCCAGACAGGGGCTTGCAGGATCCTCAGCGGCTTCAGACAACACAGAAGCCTGCAGGATCCGGTGACTGCAGGCGGGACAGAGGTTTGCAGGTTCCGGTGACTTCAGGCGGAACTGAGGTTTGCAGGTTCCGGCGACTCCAGGTAGAGCAGAGACTTGTAGGATCCCGGCGACTTCAGGCAGAGAAACGGTTTGTAGAGTCCAGCGACTTCGGGTAGAGCAGAGGTTCGTAGAGTCCAGTGGCTTCCGGCAGGACAGAGGCTTGCAGGATCCCGGGGCAGTGCGGCCCCGGGATAAGGCCTTTAGGAGATGCTTCCAATTCGAGAACTGAAGCGAGACTGCCTTTCTTCACCGATTGTTCGGCTTTTATACCTTTCTAGAGAGAACGGAAACATTATTTAAATTAAACGAAAATTTTTTGTAAATGGTCAAGAGAAAAGAGTATTTATGTGGAATTATCGAAATAGAAACAACAGACCGGTAGCAAATTTGAATATAATTGCTATGGAGACCAAATAAACAACAATGTCAAAACATGTCAAATTTTGGTTTTAGGCTTGTAATAAGAAAACGGCAAGATTTAAGTGGAAAATGAGATATTATTGATATAGGAAAAAAGGTAGCGCAATTGCCCACACAAAGCCCGAGATTGTAGAGTTACGGAAAACTAACTAAAAGATCGAAAAAAGGTAGACTCCATTGACACCAATTTAAAAGTGCTGATAATGTGAAAATACGAAGTAGAAATGATTTGTTATTGTGTTCTTATGGTTTAAAATCGTTACAGGATCCTATGGAAATAAAGGTGATGTAAAATATCCAGTTTTGAAGTGAATGCAGAAAATCGAAACAGAATGGAAAAATGAATTTAAAATAATGTAAAATGATATGTAAGTAGCATAACACTACAAAGTGAATAATTTGCTAGCGTCTGTCTTTTGAGCCGATTACAATTTGGTTATCATCAAGGCAAAAGTGAATAGGCTATTATTACGCTAAGACAATACGACAAACCATCAAGGGTTTTACTACCACTTACCAATTGCTGGGATTGTAGTCAAGCATTGGCTTATAATAAGTAAAAATTCAGTACAATTTAAAGTATAAATATAAGCAAATGCTCTGCTTTATTATTCGAGTTAGATTGTTAATTATTGGGCGTTTACAAGTTTACTAGAGTAGACTTAAATTACATATCAGTAATCTAGTACATGAATTTGAATGAGGGTTTGATATGTATGATTATCCCACAAAATACACAATTTACAGTATTTCGATATACACCACTACACTAGGAAAGACACACCACTGACAACAATACGACACGTGTTTCTCCTCTACCCGAGGCATCCTCAGGTGATGTAGACTCTACGGTGGCCGACCGTTAAGTGAGCGGTAAGCCAAAATAACTGCTTTTTATACAGACCGCTGACGCAAACGTTTCCTGCTTAAGGAGCGAGCGACCGCGTCATGCGATAAAACATGCGACCAATCACCGCCGGACTTACGCAGCCGTTTGTAAAATTAAAAACAAACCGCCGCGCAACGCCCGCCTACCCTCCAACCACGCAACCAAACGTCAATCACCGTGAATGTAACAAACGACCGTATTGTGACGCTGTCTGTTATTAGAGAGCAGGCTTAAAGGTGTTCAAGAGAGGTGAGTTAGAAACATTTGTTTGTTCATTCAGCAGTGCAACGTTACTATTATTTCTTTTTTTGCAACACAATAAGAAAAGAGACGGTTATATTTTTATTTGTACGGTTGCATTACGGGTACGAGTTCGCAAATCCATTGTGTTCACACTTCCTAACTCATATTTCCCTGATAATTAAACGTTGAGGCGTCTTTTACTTCAAAACCGGTTGGGTATACAATGCCGATCAACCGCACGCCGCCGCCCGCCTCGCCCGTGCCTATGAACTCCGATGATACACCGCATACGCGCGCAATCGACGCGATGGAACGGACGACGATACTTCATTGTGAATCTGCGCCTGATATTCCATCGCTTACGTTAAATGTCACCGAGCGTAAAAAAAGGAAACATGACGGAATGAATCCTAATATTATGTCTTATATGAGTGAAATGTTTTCAGTTTATACGAATGAACAAGCAAAACTTTTTAAAGATTTACAAACTATAGTTTCTAGTATAAAGGAACAGAACGATGAATTAAAAAAGAGCGTTGATATTATGTCAAGCAAGTATGATGAGTTTTTATCACGGATATCTGTTCTTGAGGCAGAGAAAAAGCAGGATAGATATATTATACAACAACTACAAGAGAAAATAGAAAATATGGAACGAAAGTCTAGATGTTCAGGAATAGAAATAAGAAACAAACCTAAAAACAATGAAGAAACAAAAGAAAATCTATGTAGCACTGTAAAAAAATTAGGGAAGTATTTGAACGTAAATTTGCAGGATTCGGACATAAAAGACGTGTATAGAACTTACTCTAAAACAGGGACTAGACCGGTTATAGTGGAATTCAATTCAGTCATCATTAAAGAAAAGATGTTAAATGAAGTAAAAAGATTTAATAAAACGAAACCAAAAAGTGAGAAATTAAATACTTCGCATTTAAATTACTCACAAAAAAACATCCCCATATATGTCACGGAGACGTTAACACAAAATACTCAAAAACTGTTCTATCAAGCCAGAATTTTCCAAAAAAATCATAACTATTTATTCTGCTGGACATCTAGAGGTATTGTATACATACGCAAGAATGAAAATTCTTCTCAAATTAGAATAAATAATGAAACAGATTTAGAAAATCTACGGAAGACCGAATGACTAGTATTAAGATTAAGATTCGATTTTTTCGCATCCTTTCTTTTCTTTTTAACTATAATAGGAAGAATAAAGTTTATTTTAACCTTATACCTTATAATACACATAGTCACAGTTTACACACAATACACAAACAAAATTCAAACATTATGCACACATACTTTCATTACATTACAACTAACACAATCATATTTTAAATTACACGTATATTTTACAATAAACCATATTCACTCATTTCATATATGCAACTTACAGTTACATTTTTCAATTAATTTATATAATAAAAGATATTATTTAATCAATAATGCGATTTTGTTAGAGAAATTTAAAATAATAAATATAAATAAAAGGCGATAACGCTCAAAGTTTCACCATTAACTTAGATAAAGTTACGGTATCGAAATCGATAGTTTGTGACGTTGAAGATTGTTATAAGTACTTGTCATCTAATGAATCCAACTTCACAATTATTACACAGAATATACGAAGTATTAACTGCAATATGACAGATTTTGAAGTATTGTTAACTAGATTAAAAATGGATTTTGATGTTATTGTACTAAGTGAATGCTGGCTGCTTAATAAGGACAACTTACCTAAAATTAATGGTTATAATTTATGCTCCACCAATTATAATAATAACCAGAATGACGGATTAGTAATATATATAAAAGAAAAACATTTGTTCACGGCTGAAGAGCCTCATTTTCAAGAAGGGAATTGTATGATAACAACATTGAATGATATTGTCATAATATCAATATATAGGTCACCGTCATATAAAAACTTAGAAAGCTTTTTTGTCTCTTTAGATAGAGTACTACAGAAATATTCGAAACATAAAAACATAATTATAATAGGAGATATAAATATTAACATTAAGAGTGATAAAACAGATATTAATTCCGATAAGTATTTGCAATTGACAGCATTCCATGGGTTGTTACCTACGCATACTCTAGTAACACGTGACGCGAGCGATTTGTGTATTGATCATGTTCTTTTAAAAACGAATAATCCTTCACTTACTATGGTTCCTCAAACATCAATTACTGATCACAAACCTGTAATTCTATGTATTAAAAAGAAACAACGTCAACAGTTTTTTACAACTACTATCAGAAAAATTGATCATGATAAACTTCGTTTAGATATGCAAAACATTGACATTTCACCCATATATGATGTTAAAGATCCAAATACTTCTCTTGAATACTTAGTTAATAAAATACAAACAGTCATTGAAGTTAATACTAAATTAATAAAGTTGCCAAGACAAAAAAAGATCATCAAACCTTGGATTACGACTGGACTTCTTAGATGTATTCGTCACCGTGATAAACTACATAAGAGGGCCAGACGTTTTCCAGAGAGTGAAAGTGATCAAATTATATACCGACGATATCGTAATCACTGTAACGCACTGCTAAAAAAGATAAAAAGAAATTATGAAAAAGAGCGAGTGAATATGGCTAAAAATAATAATAAAAAGCTATGGGACGTACTTACTGATATTATAGGTAACATGAAAAATAAAGGGTATAACAGAGAACTTTTGAATATATCCAGTACGCCACAATTATCTGTTAATCTTATAAATAATTATTTTGTAAATGTAGGTAAAAGTTTGGCAGAGAGTTTTAATATAGGAAATAATAATAGTGAAAGTTTTAATATTGACATTGGTAAAAAATCAAATTATAATTTAAATTCATTTGTTTTATTGGACACAGATGAAAGTGAAGTAGAACAATTAATTGCCAATTTGAAAACAGAATGCTCAGTTGGTTGGGATGGAATTTCAAATATATTTATTAAAATTTTTAAATATTTGTTAATACCTCCTTTAACTTACATATTTAACCAATGTCTAAATTATAGTGTATTCCCTAGATATCTTAAGAAGTCCGTAATTCGACCTATTTTTAAAGATGGTGACAAAACCTGTATAAGTAATTATAGACCTATCTCTATTTTACCTGCTTTGTCAAAACTTTTAGAGAATATTATAAATAATAGACTTACAAAATATCTGGAGAAAAATAAGTTACTGTCAAATACACACTTTGGTTTTAGACATTACAAATCGACAGAGCATGCCGTTCATACTCTTACAGATTTTATATCATCGAATTTAGATAGTGGAAAAAAGTGTATCTCAGTTTTCTTAGATTTGGCCAAAGCATTCGATACCGTTTCAATAAAAATACTATTAAAACGACTAGAAAATCTCGGTATCAGAGGCATTCAACTCAAATTATTTAAAAGTTATCTTTCTGAGAGATATCAATGCGTTGGTGTAAATAATATTAATAGCAATGATTTATTAGTAACCCATGGAGTGCCACAAGGAAGTATACTCGGACCAACCGTATTTCTTATTTATATTAACAATTTAACAAAATTTGATCTCTCTCAGGGACATATAATTTCATATGCAGATGACACTGTTCTGATATTTGCGGCGGATACATGGACAGATGTATTCTTATTAGCACAGGCAGGTATAAATGCAATTACTAATTGGCTTTACAGTAATAAACTCTCACTCAATATTAGGAAAACAAAATACATAGTCTTTTCATTAAGAAAACCTAGTCGTAATCTTGAAAATTTTAACTTAGTGATTCATTCATATAATTGCTCAACAAGACACAATAGCTGTTCCTGCCTTTCACTTGAGTCTGTTGAATATATTAAATATCTGGGGGTTATAATTGATAGTAATTTAAATTTTATACAACACATTAACACACTTAGCAGAAGAATTCATAAACTTATATATATTTTTAAAACTATTAGACACGTTTTGGATCCAGATATATTAAAACGAGTTTACTTAGCTTTATGTCAGTCTATTATAACATACTGCATATCAACGTGGGGTGGAGCTTCTAAAACGGTGTTACAAAATATTGAGATCTCTCAACGTGCTATTCTCAAAGTGGCAACATTTAAACCTTTCCTATACCCTACATCACAACTTTATGATAACTGTCAGGTCCTTACGGTAAGACAACTGTTTATATTAACGATCATTCAGAAACAGCATAGTTTATTGCTATACAACCCAACGAACTTAAATAAACGCAGGAAATTTTCTGTAGATACAACTAATTTTAAAACAACTTTTATAAGAAGATTCATTGCATTTTTAGGACCACGCTTATATAATAAACTAAATAAAACATTAGACATTTACCACCATAATAAAGTAGACTGTAAAAAAACTGTACAGATTTACCTACAAAAATTAAATTATAATGAAAGTGAAAACCTTCTTAGTATTCAGAATTAAACATAAATTCTTATATAACTCACACACAATGCTACCCGTATAAAAGTAATAATATCAAAACACACACACACACACACACACACACACACACACACACACACACACACACACACACACACACACCCACACGCACACACAAACATATACACACACATTTTACACACTCGACTCCTTAAATTGCTCACACACATTACACTCATTACACAAATACTTCTTACAGTCATACATTACACATCTTAGGAGAGAGGAATGACATTATTAGTATAAATTATTTTCTTTTTTGTGCCTTATATATATTATATATAGTATAAGTAATAACTTAGCATATGGAACATAACATGTGATCCATTAAATTTCATTGTACCTAGGCTATGTTAGCATAAGGTACAAACTCGTTAAACAATATTAATTAATTAACTTTTGCTTGCATCCTAATATTCATGTAAATTAACGGTGGGGATATGACGCTGACAGCTGATGCACAGGTCTCCTAGTTCGGCTGCAGATGCTGTTTCAAATATATGTACAAAATTAGCTTTATTAAGTGTTAAGCAAATATCTGGTTGTACTATGTACCTTTTTGGAAATAAAGAATTATTATTATTATTATTATTATTTTTAATATCTCTAACTGTTCCAGCACATACAGTCGCAACCCTTTATTACAAGTATGTAAGACTTTAAAGGAGTGGTCGTTGGCTACGTTGTGTCCAGTGTCCAAAAGATGTTTAGCAAAATGGGATTTATCGGTATTGCAATTCCTGTACGCGGCTAAATGCTCTTTATAACGTGTTTCGGAATTGCGGCCAGTCTAACCCACGTAAACGACGTGGCATTCGTCACAAACAATTTCGTAAACACCCTATTTTTGACGATTATCCAACTTATCTTTATTATTACAGACATTTCTCAGAGGATTGTTTATTTTGGATGCCACATAAATGCCGTTTTGTTGAAGAGTATTAGCTACTTTTTCAGATATGGGGCCAAAGTAGGTCAAACTGTTCACATATCGACAAATTCTTTGAGGTTGAACCGCGTACAGAGAGTTGCGAACAACATGCTTTTGTTTGTTTTTAATTAAATTGTTAATGAGATTTTTTGAAAAACCGTTAGTGGCCGTTATTTGATAAATTATATTAAGTTCTTTTATTACTTAATAGGACAGTGAAGAAACAATTAAGGTAACAATAAAAAGCGGCTAATTTATGCTGCCACGGATGACACGATGACGCGGGGATGACCGTGTCGGTATTAGTTGGCTTTCGATAAATTTGGAAAACATGTGACGATTCTTTTCTTGTTTTAGTTAAGTCGCGGAAATTAAGGGAACAATCTTGTTCCAATTCAAGTTTAAATTTAATGTTGTCGTGGACTCTATTTATTTTATTGAGTAAAACATCCAGATGTCTCCTTGTGCCAGACCAGCAAATAATTATGTCGTCTACATATCGATAGTAATATAAGATATTTTGATTGACAACTATATGTTGTTTCTCGAAATTATCCATGAAAATGTCCGCCATAAGGGGACTTTGAGGGGACCCCATAGCTAACCCATCTTTTTGTAGAAAAAAACGGTTATTAAACCGGAAATAGTTTTGTTTCATACAGAGAAAAGTTAAGTTAAGAGGATCATTTATTTCTCCGGGATGTAGACGACGTTTATCAAAGAGATCTGCGAGTATACGCAAACAGTCAGGGGATGGGACATTTGTGATAAGACTATCAACGTCTAAAGATAACAATATGGATTTAGGAGAAATACGGATATTTTTAATTTTGGAAATGAGATCTAAGCTAGAAGAGAAGAAGAGGGGAGCGTCAATAGTACTCGGATACCTAGACGGCATGTATGAAGAAGATAATGAATCTGAAAGAAGCGAAAGAGGTATGTAAGGATCGTGACACTTGGCGATCTGTTCTCTCTGGCTACCCCGTCAGGGATTGTGCGTAAAGATAAGTAAGTAAGACCTAAGCTATTTTTAAGGCTGTAAGTGGGGTTGAATCCAGAGTTCTCTCGAAGAAGAAAGTTTAATTTTTCAGCAAGGAAATAAGCCGGTGCACCTACATATGAGACAACTGGACGAATAAGAACATGTTCTTATGTATTTTTGGTAACCCATATAAAATGGGTGCTTGAAGATTCATTGGAACAAGACTGCTCCGAGACAAGTTGTGATCGGGAAAAACATATGATGACTTCGGACATGAAGCTATGTATACAATAACGGACGAATAGGAACAATTAAATTATGTAAGAAATAAATAAAGATTGATTAAAAGCATCCAAATCATTTTATTTTAATATGCCTAGATAATAATAAATATGATAGCATAAAAATAAAATTAATATTTATGTAATATTTTGGCTTCATAACATAGCGGCCCGAGAGACCGCGCGTCCATATTAGTGTGAAAAAAATGACGTACATAGATAAAGGTTAATCTCTTTCTGTATGAAACAAAACTATTTCCGGTTTAATAACCATTTCTATCTACAAAAAGAAGGGTTAGCTATGGGGTCCCCTCTAAGTCCCCTTATGGCGGATATTTTCATGGATAATTTCGAGAAACAACATATGGTAGTCAATCAAAATATCTTATATTACTATCGATACGTAAACGACATAATTATTTGCTGGACTGGCACAAGGAGGCATCTGGATGTGTTTCTCAATAAAATAAATAGAGTCCACGACAACATTAAATTTAAACTTGAATTGGAACAAGATTGTTCCCTTAATTTCCTCGACTTAAAAATAACAAGAAAAGAATCGTCATATGTTTTCCAAATTTATCGAAAGTTATTTATTTATCTATGACATAGCCTAAATATTTTACACTATCCTTAAAGAAATCACACTTGTCTCTCTGTAGTCGCAACCCGGCGTCACTTAACCGACTTAATACTTCTTCTAATCTTTTAATGTGGGAATCACTATTGGGGCCAGTTATACATATATCATCGAGCCATACGCTGACTCCATCTATGCCAGAGAGAAGTGTCTCCATAGCCTTTTGAAAGATTGCAGGTGCATTAGATAAGCCATACACTAATCTTGTATATTTAAATAACCCTTTATGGGTATTTATTGTTGTAAGTAATTGTGATGGCTCATCTAAAACAAATTGATTATAAGCATTCTTAAGATCAATTTTACTGTATCGTTCGCCACCCCCAATTTTAGCAAATACCTCTTCGATTCGAGGTAGGGGGTATCTTTCAATCAAAAGATCTTTATTCAGCGTGACCGAGAAATCTCCTGCTATTTTTATTTTATTGTTTTCCTTCAAAACAGGTACAATAGGCGTGGCATACTCTGATTGGTCAATTGGAACTAAAATACCTAAGGTCACTAAACGGTTCAACTCTTCTTCGACTTTATCCCTAAGGGCAAAGGGTACGGTTCGTGGCTTGAAAAACTTAGGTTTTGCATTTTCCTTTAAACGTAAACAAACTTTAAATTTATTGAACGAACCTAACTCATCCTGCCACAAGTTAGGGAACTTTTGCAATACATTGTTTACATTCTTATCAATACACATAGACATTATGTTAGATGTTATAATTAAATTAAACGCGGACATAAAATCTCTACCCAGCAGGGGAGGACCCCCATTTTTAACAACATAAATTTTTATTTTGTGTTTAACTTTATTATAACAAGCTTCAACCCAGAAATATCCAAGTGGAGAGATTTTATGCCCATTATACAGACACATTTTTATATTGCTGTTATTCAAATGATAATCGGAAAACTTTTCAGCATACAGTTTTTCAGAAATTACACAGCTGCTCGAGCCTGAATCTAGTTCCATTGTTAAGTTGTGATTGCCCAAAATTAAATTTATTTCAATTGGTTTATCATCAACGTACCTTAAGTTAAAGTTCTGGCATTCTACGCAACCTGTGTCCTTGGCCTCATTAGCGCCGCATTCCTGTTCTGATTGAATGTGATAAGCACACGAGTTATTTTTATTTTTAGCACAAACTTTCTTTAAATGCCCTTTTATACCGCACTTTTGACACTTATAGCTTTTGTACCGGCATTTATCACTGTAATGATTTTTCATACCACAAACTGAACAGGAGCCAGTTTCGCGTCGCGATGTCCTAGCGCCGACACTGTCATTGCCACTGCCGTCACCTCCGCTTCCCCGAGCGAACTGGTGAAATTTTGCACGATACACAGGTTCTTCCTTGATGACCCCAAAATCGCTCGTATTCAGCATCACCTTTACCTCTCTTGCGCAAGCAGCTTGTTCCCCTATTTCAATCGCCTTAGTTAGCGTAAGTGTTGTCGGGTTCTGCTCGAACAGCTTGTCACGTTCCGGGCCAGAGCCCAGGCCTAGGACAAAACGATCTCTCAGATTCGTTTCCAGGGCGTCGCCGAATTCGCAATGGCTTGCTAGTCCTCTTAATCGCGCCGCCCAGTCTCCCAGTGATTCTCCTGGACTTCTAGTCGCTCCGAAAAAGTTGGCCTTATCTACGAAGGAGCACTGCTTTGGTTTGAAATGGCTGTTGAGTATTTGAACTAGCTCGTTGTAAGTTAACGATTCCACCGTGTTAGGGTACGCTAAGTTACGTACTAAGCGGTAGGTTTCATCGGTGAGATGAGTAAGCAGGATACCACTCTTAATTTCTTCTTTTGTCACATTATTTATCCTTAGGAACTGTGTTAATTTCCCATAAAATATTGACCATTCACTTGTTTTGTGATCGAAAACAGGCAAATTACCTAAATACAACATATTTTTTTTTTTTACGCGTAGGTATGTACAAAACTCGTCGCCAGTGAGATGTATAGAACAAAGGAAACGACCGTTTAGTAGCGAGGCTAGTTTATTACTCTCGTGCTGCGCACCTGCAATACATATCACCAACTCATACCAACACGGTCATCTCCGCGTCATCGTGTCATCCGTAGCAACATAAATTAGTCGCTTTTTATTGTTACATTAATCGTTTGTTCACTGTCCCATTAATTAAAGAAAATTATTTAAAAGATCTTAATATAATTTATCAAATAGCGGCCTCTAACGGTTTTTCAAAAAATCTCATTAACAATTTAATTAAAAAGAAACAAAAGCATGTTGTTCGCAACTCTCTGTACGCGGTTCAACCTCAAAGTGTTCGTCGATATGTAAACAGTTTGACCTACTTAGGCCCCATATCTGCAAAAGTAGCTAATACTCTTTGACAAAACGGCGTTTATGTGGCGTTCAAAACAAACAGTTCTCTTAGAAATATCTGTAATAATAAAGATAAATTGGATATAAACTAAAATTGGGTTGTTTACAAACTTATTTCTGACGAATGCCACGCCGTTTACGTGGGTCAGACTGGTCACAACTCCGAAACACGATATAAAGAGCATTTAGCCGCGTACAGGAATTGCAATCCCGATAAATCCCATTTTGCGTATAGTGCACGCAATTGAGGGAGGGCGGGAGGTGCTCTTCATACTAGGTAAGACACATCATTATATTTTATAGAGAAGATGTTAGCGAAGTAACTTTTTTAAAAGCTCTTATATAATGGATTTCCACAAAGTAACGCCTGATTCTATTAATTGTAAAGAAATAACTGTTTTTCATAAAATTTGATCATTAAATTCAATTTAAAACAAATAATTTGCGAATTGTACGTGGTTTTATTACCTCTGCGTTATCCGGACAATAAGAGGATTGTGAAAGACCCCCCTTTTACGATGCTCGTGTCAGTTAGAGGTAATACATAAAAACCACATACAATTTGCAAATTTTTTTTTATTAAAGTAATATTTTTAATGTTCAAGTTTTTTGAAAAAAGTTATTTCTTTACGTTTGAATACTGACTCTGATATCGCATTTAAAGGGAACCACAAGGTTTTTGTTACATGGTGTATATGTGAACATTATGGAGGTCACAAATTACGTTCCTGCATTTCATGCAACGGTATTTCGTCATTCTTCGAGATTTCGATGGACACGGGTATCTTATTTTCCACACAACCGACACAGAATGAACACGGGCTTCTATATTTGTAGACCACCAAAAATACCAAAAAGATCCAGTAACACGGTCCTGATATCATGTCTCAGTGTCACCGTTTGTAATTGTTGCCGTAGCCAGGGCTCGAGTTGGTGTCGCCGAGAAAACAGTTTTCTTGTTTCTTGCGTTGTTAGAAATATGGGAAACAGAATTATTGTTCATTGTTATTACATTTAATTTTTATTTTATTTATTAACACAATACAGTTTACAGTTGTGTAGATAAGTTTCTTAAAATTAAATGATTTAGTACTAAACTATAATCCAAAACATGTGTTTACGAAGTAAATTATAAAGATTTACACCTGCTTAAGTTATAAATCATTTAATTAACCATCCAGCAGATTACAAGAGGCCTGTTACAGATTTAAAGCTAGAAAAAAAGTATATAAGTATAAGTATATATATGAGACCAATTATTTCAGTTATTTCAGAATATCACGGATAGGTATTTTGAAGACATTTGGATTTGAACCTAGAATGTTAATATTTGGATGGTCCTGGGATATATCATTGTAAAGGCGACACATCCTCACCACTGGGTTGTAATATGATGTGTTGGGAAGGTACACTTGGAGTGAAAATAATTTAGGCTTTCGGTTACGGGCCCTTTAGTGAGTGTTTATGTTAATCGACGCAAGAAGGGACGGAGAATCAATTGTAGAGTATACTATTTTATGTAGATATATAAGCCCGATCCTTATGCGTCTCGTTTCCAGTGTAACCATGTTAAATTTCTGCAGTCTATCTGTGTAGGACGTCAACTTGCGAAGACATCTCAAGAATCTTTTTTGAATGCTCTCAATGCGGTCAGTATACACGGCGGTAAAACGGAGACCAAATGACTGCACCATATTCCAGAACACTACGGACTAGTGAATAACGTAGGTCACTCAATAAGTTTTGAGATACTCGAAATTTAAAAGTGGAACGCACCCGTGTTATTTGTTTCTAAAAAGCAAATTTATTTAAAAATAGAAATCCATAAGCCAATTTTTCTATATTAAAAAAAATACAAAATTCTATTAATTTTCCTGTAACGCTTCCCGCGCTTTTCATTTAAGCGAAGGATCTTAACCGGGAACATTTACGCGCTATGATATATTATGATTTTATATTTGTTTTAACCGAACAATTAAGTTTACAGTGGTTACAATCAGCATTAGGGACTAAACTCCATCACGCGCAACAATTTTTAGGTGGTTTACTGAATTCAAAGGGAGTAAAAATTATCTTAAAGATGACCAATGAACCGGGGCCCCGCAAACAGCAGTTACGGCAGAAAATGTATGGACTACCGAAATGTTGATGCGAGAAGACCCACGAATCACATATACGGACATCGCAAAGATTGTAGGCATTAGTTCGGGGAGCATTAATATACCATCCTACATCAACATCTTGGAGTGAGTGAGCTTTGTTGTCGATGGATCCTTTGTTTGCTCTTCGAACGCGAAAAACAGACCCATGTGGATTGGTACCATGAAATTCGTCTACGTTTTGAAAACGGGGCATCTAGGCGTGTTTCAGAAATCATTACTGGTGACAAGACATGGATCTATCAATATGATCCGGAAAATAAAAGGCAATCATCGGTATAGGTCTACTAAGAAGGACAGTTACCGACAAAACTGCAAAGACCTCGCAACGTCGGCAAAAAAATGGTGGCTAATTTTTTTTCGCGGAGCGGACATTTGTCGACGTCGATGCTGGAAAATTGTAGGTCAGTTAACTCTGAATGGTATACTACAGTTGCATTACCCAAAGCTTCTCAAGCTGTGCGGGAGAGAAGACCAAAGATCGGGCTTCGGGGAATCATGCTGCATCACGATAACGCCTCTTTACATACCTCCCTTAGAACAGAAGCATTTGTTGAAACTCTAAGCCACCTACCCTACAGCCCTGACCTAGCTCCTTGTGATTATTGTTTGTTTCCAAGAGTCAAAAAAAAAATAAAAGACAAGTTTTATCAAGCGCCGAAGAAGCTGTGGTTGCATACGAAGAAGCGATTTCCGACCTGTCAGATCAAGACTGTCAAAAGTATTTGCAGAGTTGGTTTAGGCGAATGGAACTTTGTATAGAGCATGATGGATTTTTTTTTTATAGGAGAGGGGGCAAACGATCATGCGGCTCACCTGATGGTAAGTGACTACCGCCGCCCATGAACAACTGCAACACCAGGGAGGGAATCGCAGATGCGTTGCCGGCCTTTTAAAAAGGAGTACGCTCTTTTCTTGAAGGTTCCTAAGTCGTATCGGTTCGGAAAAATCGCTGATGGTAATCGATTCCACAAGGAAGTCGTGCGAGGAAGAAAACATCTTCTAAATCACACAGTGGTGGACCGCCAATCATCCAGATGATGTGGATGGTATCGGGAGTTCTGCCGCGATGTGTGTTCGTGAAATTTGGCGGCTGGGATTAATCCGAACAATTCCTCAGAGCACTCCCCATGGTAAATGCGAAAGAAAATGCAAAGGGATGCAACATCTCTTCGCAGTGCCAATGAATCGAGCCGATCGGAAAGGGCTCGGTCGTCGTCGATTCGAGCCGCTCTGCGCTGGATGCGGTCAAGTGGAAGGAGCTGGCACTGGGGAGCCCCTGCTCAGAGATGGAAACAGTATTCCATGTGAGGCCGAACCTGTGCCTTGTAAAGTTGCAGGTGGTGTGCCGGCATGAAATACTGTCTCGCTCTGCTGAGCACGCCGCTTTTTAGAGGCCAATTTGGCCTTCTCTTCCAAGTGACCACGAAACTGCACGTCACTCGATATGTCGACTCCGAGGATACCGATACTGGCTGAGGCAAGAAGGGGAGTGCCTTGAAACTGAGGAGATACGACAAAGGGGTTCTTTTTAGCGGTAAACGCGCAAACTTGTGTCTTCTGAGGATTAAACTGGACTAGATTTAGTCGCCCCCAATCCGAGACTTTTTCCAGCAATGACTCGACTTCAGACACAAGTTTGTTCCGGTACTCGGTGACGTTTTCCCGAGAAATATTGGCACGGCCGGTGTATAGAGCATCACCAGTGCTGTCATCCGCATAGCAATGAATGTTACCAGTTAGCAACATATCATTGATATGCAGAAGAAACAGCGTTGGTGATAGCACACAGCCTTGTGGAACACCAGCGTTAATAGGCTTGTAGTCAGAACATGCACCGTCTACAACGACCTTGATGCTCCGATCTGCAAGGAAGCTGGTGATCCAATTGCACAATTTCTCGGGAAACCCATAGGAAAGGAGCTTCGAAAGAAGCGCTTTGTGCCAAACCCGATCGAAGGCCTTCGTAATGTCCAGACTAACGGCCAACGCCTCGCCCTTGGACTCTACTGCCTCCGCCTATCTATGGGTCAGGTAGACCAGAAGATCACCAGCTGATCGAACCCGACGAAAACCGTATTGGCGGTCACTAATCAGCTGGTGATCCTCAAGGTACCGGATGAGCTGGCAGTTAATAATGGATTCCATTATTTTGGAAAACAAGGAGGTGATCGCGATAGGCCTATAGTTGGACGGGTCTGAGCGGTCGCCTTTTTTAGGGATCGGGTGGATCAAAGCTGTCTTCCATGAATTCGGGACTACGCCTTGGGAGTAGGAGTACTGGAAAAGACGCGTTAAAACCGGTGCCAACTCCGGAGCACACGTCTTCAACACAATGGGAGGGACTCCATCGGGCCCACTCGACTTGCTGACGTCCAGGGAAAAGAGTGCTTTACGAAATGAGCGCTGTGTAAACCGCACATCCGGCATGGAGCACTCACATCGCGGGATGGTCGGCGGTGTGTTCCCCCCGTCATCTAGAGTCGAGTTGGACGCAAAAAGAGAGCTCAACAGATCGGCTTTCTCCTTTGCGGCATGGGCCAGTGAGTCGTCCTCTCTGTGCAGAGATGGAAGAGATGGCTGACAGAAGTTCTCTTGGACAACGTTGGCGAGAGACCAGAATGCACGGGTTCCCGAAGGAAGGCGAACTAGTTTCTCGCCAATTCTGCCTATGTGCTCTGACTTTGCCTTGGCAATAACTCTTTTGAAGGAACTGGAGGCAAAGTTATACTTCTTTTTAAGTGTGCTGGTGTTTACATCCCGAGTCGCCAAAGCTGCAGCCCAGGCTTCATAACACTCCTGCTTACTGCGTAATGCAGTCTTACAGGAGCGTCCAAACCAAGGCTGAGATCTGCCTCCGATGGGTACCACAGATGATGGAATAAATAGTTCCATTCCCTGTAGCACCACATCAGTGACAGAGTCAGCAACAGCGCTGGGATCATCCGGCGAGATGCAAACCCGCCCCCATGGGTAGGATGCAACGAAAGACCGCATTCCGTCCCAATCCGCCGACCTGTAATGCCAAACACGGCGGCAACCTGCAGAACGCAACCGCGAATGGAGCGTGAGTGGCACCCCACTCCGGATCAGACAATGGTCCGAAGAGCCGAGAGGGTCATCGACGGAGACCTGATATCCGTCCGGATGAGAGGTCAGCAGAAGGTCCAACAGGGAAGGTGTATGATCCTCCACATCTGAAAACCGCGTAGGCGAAGTAACCAGTTGTGTCAGACCATATGCCAAGGCAAACTCATAAACAGATCTCCTCGCATGATCGGTTAAACGTGAACCGAGCCATTCGGCATGGTGGGCGTTAAAATCGCCAAGGATCACGATCTCTGCGGATGGGACCTGTTGTAGCAAGGAATCTGTAGCCATTTGGACGAGGTCGATGAGTCGGTCTGTTTCGGCATTATCGCTATGAGACCTATAGAGGCACACGTAGACGCGCGGATGGTCATCGCTGTCTACGCGTAGCCAAAGGATGGACAGGTCCGAACCTTCAAGACTGCCGAGGCGTCGAGAACAGATGTCCTCTCTGACATACACGCAAACTCCAGCCCGAGGCACAAAGGAGTGCTCCAATTTGTACCCCGGGCAGGAGAGATACGAAATATCAGCCGGAGAGGAAACCTGCGTCTCAGTCAGAAAGAGCAAGGCCGACTTCGCCGTCTCGAGATGGTAGTGGACGGCGTTTAGGTTAGAGTGAAGTCCCCTGATGTTGCAGAAATTCACAGATAGTGTGGCAGGGGTCGCCTTGGTATTTGTTGCTCAGTGTGCCCCGAGCAGTTATGTTTTTGAGCGGAATTTTGCCCCCCCCCCCCAGAATACGCGGGGCAGCCTGAGCACCCACGCTCACGATTGGAATAACATGGTCGTGAATGCTCAGCGAGGGATTCTCCAGGGGTACTTGTACCCTCCTGGGGTAGTCTATCTTGTCATTCCGCTACCATGTTGATGGGGAGGGGGGAATTGGGCCTCCGACCACCTGCACTCACCAGACAACGCAGAAGCAGAGCCTCTACTTCACGCCGGTATTCTGTAAGGTCGTGGTACCAACCCGGCTCGAGCCGGCCCATATGTGCAACAGCAAATCTGCTGCGTGGCTCTATACCACCGTTATAATTGGAGAATATGTTGAAAAGATGTAAAGTTAATATTAATAGTATCTAGAATACTTTTTGTATATCTGAAATTTTATTGAGTGACCTACGTATACAGATATACCATACTGTTCGGTTTTTAAAGCTGCTTAGTGCTTCGCAGGATAAAACCCAGTGTTTTACCAACCTTCGTAAGAATATATATAATTCGTATAAATATAATTGTAATGCTCACGAAAACTCAATTTATCATTGAAGACTACACCCAAATCCTTAATTTGACTCTACCTGTTAAATTTTTGGCCATATAGAATATATGTAAATTTAATTTTATTTGTTTTTCTAGTGAAGAACAATACAAAACATTTATTAATATTTAAATACATATGAGTATCAGTACACCATCTCGCTAGATATCCGTTTGTAGTGCTTCAGCGTCTTCAAGGGCCACTTCGGAGAAAATTTTTAAATTTTTCCGCGTATAGTAAGCTGGCACATTTCAATTGTGAATCAAGGTCGTTTATAAAGACAATGAATAGTTATGGGCCGAGAATCAAGCCTTGTGGGACACCTGAGGTAACAAGAACTGGGTTGAATAGTTCACCCTTGAAAGCCACCAGCTGACTCCTTCGAGACAAATACGATTTGGCCCATCGAAGCAGTGAGTCACGTATACCCATTTGACAATGCTTTTGACAAAGGAGAAGATGGTCAAACTTGTTGAAAGCCTTAGAAAAGTCGGTATATAGATAGAATCTACCTGAACATTTTTATCAAAAGCACAACATTAATAGTTTTTGTATTCTAGTAAGTTGGTGATTGTGGATTTATTTTTAACAAAACTCTATTGGTTGGTCCACAAAAGAGGTTTTATGTGATTATGAATTAGCTGAGACACGACAGATTTGAAAAGTTTCGCGCATCAAGACAATATACTGATAGGTTTGTAGTTTTCTATATATAGCTCAATTTTCACTTTTGAAAATAGTGACTATGTGAACCGTTTTCCACCAGTCAGGGAAAATTACTGAACTAAGTGATTGGTTAATAAGTATACAGAGTGGCAAACTGATTTCATTTAGGCAGATCTTGATAAAAAAGGAGGTATTGTTTCTGACCCACCTCGCTTGAAAAAAATCAATGATTTTAATTACATTAATGATTTCCTCAACAGTAATTGAGACAGAGGCTAGGAAACTGTTGACAGGGAAAACATCGATAGTGTTAGTGGAGGAGTCATGAAAACTGTTAGTCTCAAAAACTGAACCAAAATAAATTGAAAATAGGTCACATATCCCCTTATAATCAGAAGCTTTGAGGCTGTTATATTTCATCCAATGTGGTATCGAGTTACTCTTTTTACGTTTGCTATTAACAAAAGACCAAAAAATCTTTGCATAGTTACGTAACTCGGTCTTAGTAGAGGCAACATAATTTTTATAACATTAAGGCATTAACCTTTTGATATGTGCACGAAGTAGACAGAAAACATCATTATCTCGAGGATTTTAGTTTTTTTATGTAATTTGTAGAATTTTTGTTTCTCGGCAATACACTTTTTTTAGCTGTAGGGTTTAACTACAGCTAAAAAAAGTGTATTGCCGAGAAAGTAGTTAAACCAAACAGGGTAATTATCCTTCATTTTATGTGAACAAGGGGTGTGTTTGCTGATAATGTTAAGCAAAGTGTCATAAAATACATCAACATTTTCATTTATGTCAGAAGAAGACAACAGGTATGGCCAATGTATGTCAGAGAGTTCAGTTTTTACTGTATGGAAATTACATTTTTTTATAATTTAACCGTTTGGAAGGGTTAAGTGTAACTCTGTTGGCAGTAGAGGTGAGGTATTTCAAGAGTAAGAGCTGGATGATGTGTATCCAAACGACTTAATAACCGACCATTCCTGTTGCGTACTCCATTAAACTGATATAGACCACATAATGAAGCAGTTCCTAGCATGAGACTCGACTTGCGGTCAGTTGAGGGGGAGGGTGCCAAATAGGAGATACCTGAGATATCTCTCCACTCACCAGGGTTATGAAGTCTCCGACACAAATTAATTTATTATTTTCATTCACGTCTAAAATAATATTTTGGTAGTTATTGTAAAATATAATAAGATCATCCACGGTGACATAGGAAGGTAAGAAATTAACGCAGACATTCAAATTGCAGTGTCTAGGAGAGTTCGATCGAATAGTAATCCAGATGCCTTCCAGGTGAGTTTCCCATAACTATTGACGAATAACATTATATTTTTTTAATGGCAATTGCAACTCCGCCGCTGTCCTTTTTTATATTAGGTACTTGTAGTTTGTCTATCCTACGGAAAACGATATCTAGAATCAAAGTATTCGCTGTTACAAATATCATAAGTTAAATTAGTTTCAACAAGACAGATGAAGTTATAGTTGCTATTTAGTATATTAATGTGGATTTTATGCAATTTCGACTTATTCTATTATATTATGTTTTAAATGGAATTATTAAAATATTTCCATTTAAAACAAAACAACAAGAAGTACAAAATGTTGAGTAAATATAATGTTGTGGTTTTAAGTAAGTTAATATATAATTATGTAATATATTTTTATTTCCGCGGGGAGTTTGTTAGCTTAATTAAAAAGTTAGAATTTTTAATCAGAATTGCGCTGGAAGAGTCGTCTTGAAGAGTATAAATTTTGACATATCGCACCCAAGTGTATTAGTATAATTGTTATATGCGGCCCATCTACTAGTTTTGGCGTATAACATCTTCATTTCCGGAGACAAATGCTCAGCGACATAAATTCTGTTAGTTCCCAGGCACCTCAAGATGTCTCGAGTTCAGCATGGTATCCGAGTGGCTTTCAGGCCACGTTCCGACTACAAGTCAATGTCTGTATGCCTTGTAGGGATGTAGTTGCTAGACAATGCAGAGATGCGCTGGCGCTGGTGGATAGTAATGCGCACTAATCACTATAGATGGTGCCTTAACAGTGTCGTAACAGTGCGGAGATGTGCCGGCGCTTATGGATAGTAATGCGCACTAATCACTATAGATGGCACCGTAACAGTGGTTAGCAAGTAGGTAGATGAGTACAAGACGTATTTACGTGGTAGAACCATGCTGCAGCTATATTAATAGTATAGTTATAGCACGAATAGGTCGGCTCGACCGCGGAAGGACCACGCTCTATATCTCAATACCAGCGTAAAATAGCAGTTTAACACTGCTGTGTTTCGTATGGTGAGCGTAGAGAACCGGAGATCCTTTTTCTAGAAAAGAAGCATTCCATCTTAGTCCTCACAGGTGACAACGCATCTGCATTTTGATTCGCAAACGAAGATGTCTATGGGCCACAGCAACCTCTTACCATCAGGTGGACTGTGTGCTCGTTTGTCACTCGATCCTATAAAAAAAAGACTAGCGAACGAATTAACACTATGTATGTGCGCTAATATGTGGATAAATAAATTATTAAGTTTTTTTATAACTGCGCGAGTTCTGGGTACACAAAGAAATAAGCACTGAAAAGCGCACTGTTCACCGAGATAACATTTGAAGGGAGCAAAGCTAAGGTACTAATGAACGCAAATCACTTTCATATAGATTAGGGTACCTACAAAAAGTTTACGAAGTTATCATTGTTTAAAGCACGAAGATTGCAAAGCACTTTGTAATTCAACGAACGCCCGATGCGAAAAGGACATTTTACGAGTATAAAAAATGCATAGCTTTTTGCGTAGCTCTTGGTTTTTTGTTTGGGTACATATTCGAACAAATTTGGTATTAAACAAAAGCATCGACTGCATCCTTTGTATTTTTGTAAAGGTTTATCACGTGGTTAATTATCTGAGTGTATAGTTTAAGTTCTCTGTATCTTACTGCGAGGTATGTTGTCATAGTCAGACTCTGAATACTCACTTGCAGAATCAGAATCGCTGCCAGTGTCTAGATGTATTCCCTCCTCCAAATTATAATCAACTTCTGAAACAAAGTTGTCCGGCACCTCTCTATATTTATTGTCTGTTTATGAATTGATCCATTGACTTATCTGCTTCCCTTGACTCCTCTAATATATTTGAAAATAATTTATATAGGACACGAGAACAATAGAATTTATCGAGCAAATACTAAAATAGTTACAAGTATATACATATTACAGCATGAAAATACATACTATGTCGCTTATCTCCAATAATTTAATAAGAATTATATTCAAATGAATAAATATAGTTTATTATAGATATTTCTGCACTGAAAAATAAGAAAACTAAAAAGATTGTGATGTACGAGTATATACCTCGACAAAAAAGTTACATAACAACTAAAATTTCGTGGAACGTACGACGGCGTAGTCATAGCTCATTCCCTAATTGAACTGCGATTTCAAGTGTGTCAAGCGTTGCATTACTCAGATTAGGAAGCTAAGAAAAGTATTAAAGACAGGGGCACATGGAAGTTTGTGAACTTGACGTTCCCGTGGAGGTGCGTCGTCGCCTGGACGAACTGTTAGTTATCTACGGTCAATGTTGTTTTTTTTTAATTCATAAAAGTGTAGCAAATTTTTCGGCCAATAAATATTCCTGATATTTTTAATCAGGCGTATTGATGTAAACATTTTATTAAAAAAAAAAACAAAAAAAAATTATTTTGTGTTATGAAATAAAAAAATATATTTTACAAATGTTACAAACATGAAAAAGAGTGTGGAAATATACCTAACATAAATTCGTAGTCTGATGCAAAGGGAAATCAAAATCATTTTTAGTAATAAAACATATCAGAACTAACTACTTCAATAAAGCAAAAACAATGTAAAATTTTGGCAAATATAATAGAAAGTCATTTCTTAAGAGAAATGCTTAAATTTAAAACTATTTTGAATTTAAATAAAATTTTAGTAAAGTAAAAGATTTAAAAAAAGATAAAAATAATAGTTGGGTGTAAGAAACGACGAATTTTCTTCACGTGTCCCTTTTTCATATATAATTATAAATTACACATCGAAATTTAATTGCTTTTAATTTGCGGCGTTAGGTGGAGTTTTTTTTTAAATACTTTAGCCCATTTATGATTTTACTTGATATAACTATACAGAGTGAAAGAGATGCACAATGTCAATGTCCCAGCTAGATGTTCTATTGGCTGAGAAATATTTACATATGGAAAGAATTTTGTATTTGCAATACATGTTGTAAACTCCAATACATTGCAGCGTTATCTATAAGTAAACAGTGTTCAACTCATGATAAAGAGTTATATTGGTATAATCTGAAATGAATTTCAAAACTTACTTTGTGCTCATTGTTCTAGTTGTGGCTATATGCGGATTAAGAGGTTAGTTTGTTATTTTTATACGCATTGAAGTACATATATCAATTCAGTATTTAAACACAGATGGTACAAAAAATAGCGTCAACGTTAATTTGTGATAGTGTTTTATATTCGAATAAACTTTACACGTGCTTTTCGTTAGAGGCGAGTTTAAGTGCACAGAGGTGACCTATATATACATCACCATCATCATATCAACCATATTGTAGACGTACTGGCAAAGATTGTACAAAGTACTGTCCTCAGATACTGGCATAATAATGCCACCACACAGGGCCGGCCCTACCATAGGGCGAACGGAGCGGCCGCTCCAGCTTCAAGTCCCAGGAGTCGCCTTAGTCAAATTTTTAGTAATAGCATTACTTAGGTAACAATTTTGCACGCTCTTTAGAAGCTTAGTCTCTTTCATTTCATTGCTCATGTGCCTGAGTTTGTTGTGATGAAAATTTCCTCGCTTTTCAATACTTTGATTTCGAACGTGTGGCTAGTTGGTATATGTGCGTGTGGCCTTATTTGTTGAGGCAAGCGCGGTATTCTTCAGCGCTTATTTGTATTTTTTACAAACTCAACAAAAAGATGGGAAGTTATTTCAAAACATGTTAAGAGCTTAGCTTTAAGGAAGGTGTGTCAAACAAGATACGAAAGTAGAGTCAACAACTTGCAAGCGGTGCGGTATCAGTACGCCGAAGTAAATAGTGCCTTGGAAGAAGAGTATCGACACAACTGATCCCGTGACTAGTTTGGAAGCTAAATCACTTGCAGCCAATTTTAAGAAATTCGAGTTTTTGCTGTCTTTGGTCATTTGGTACGACGTTTTATTCCACGTTAATCTTGTGAGCACATGCATGCAAGCAGAGCGCATAGATTTATCAGATTCTACAAAACTAATGCACAAGAAAATATATACCTAGAGACGAAGGATTAACAAAGGCTCTCATTGCAGCTAAAGATACAGCTGAAAAAGCTGAAATAAACTCCGAGTTTGAAAGAATCCGAGAAAGAAAAAAGAAGAAAATGTTCTTATAGCCCAGGAAGAATCGGCGCATGAGTACCAAAACTATTCCACCTCTATTTTTTCATGCGATTCTTTTCAAGTTGTCCTTCTGATGATATAAATGCATGTTGCCATTGGGTGACTCGGTGCCATATTGTTTAAACCGATTTGTTTCAATTGCATGGAATTGTTATTTTTAATATTTTTTGTATTTTTTGATAAAATACAAATAAAAAAGTCACATGACTTTTTACGATAAAGTTAACACTTTCGGAGTTATGAATTTTTAAAGGTTTGAAAGATCCCAAATTCGGATACTTTTGACTCTTCAGAACAAATGTTTTCTATCCAATGTTAGACAACGCCATAAACTTAAATAGAGACATGCTTAACACGACATTTTATAATTAATGAAAATTGGTTTTTATAGAATAGAATAGAGTTTCTTCTATGATTTGAATAACACCGATGAAAATTTTAAGAAAGTATGTTCAAAGTTGGAGGAAAAATTAACGCATGATCTTAATCGCGATATTTCGGGATTGGAGCTTTCAAGAGAAATTATGTGTTTGAAAAAGTTTTTACATATCGATAAACGTCACCCGGAAACAGTCCTTCAGCTCTTAGTATTAAATAATTGTCAAGATACGTTACCTAATATTAGGTCTTTACCTATGAAATTACCGTTTTTTATGAAATAACTTAACGTAAGTATTTTTCTATATTTTTTATTTCTATCAATCAAAGTAATCACTCATGCAATCGATGCATCTTTGCTAATGCAGTAGCAGTTTATTGATGCCCTTCTTGAAAAAATCAGCTGGACGGGGAGGCAACAAATTCTTCAAAGGTATTTTGTACTGCCTCTCGGGTATTGAATTTTACTCCCGCCAAAAAGTTATTTAAGTTCTGGAAAAAGTAGAAGTCTGTAGGCGCACGGTCTTGTGAGTGCGGAGGATGACGGGGGCTTCCAACCCAACGGGAGGCTGCAGGTGCATTGACCAAGGCTGGTTGGAGACGTGTGAGCTTCTCCATCATTGTGTTCAGCTGTCATCATGAGCTGTGCAAAGCTGTGATGAATCACACCGGCGCTAGACCAACGAACAGTGACCATCACATTTCTAAGGATAAGTTTTCACTTAGGGCACTATTTAGGTGCTGAATCAGGATCCAACCAACTCGGTGAGTACTTGCGATTGTCAAACAGCATCCATTTTTCGCTGTATATAACAATGCGGTTCAAAATTCCTTCGTTTGTGTGCCTGTTAAGCAGTGCAAAGCACGCCTCGATGCGTATTTCGCGCTGGCGATCATTAAGTTCGTGGGGCCCCCATATGTTAAGCATTTTTACCTTGCCAATTTGACGCAAATGGACTAATATTATTTTGATGATAACGTAGAAAGCTGCTGCTAATTCAACTGTACATTCAGTATCATCAGCTTCCAGAATCGCCTTTAATTCGTCGTTGTCCTTTAATTCGACCAAAGTTTTCACGAAGATCACGGAGTTCATTTTTCAGGTCGAAATTTCCAGAACAGAAGCGGGCAAACCAATAACAGGCGATGCGTTAGTTTGTATTATTCGCTCCGTAAACGTCGTTGATGTTACGTACCGTTTGTGCCACGTGGCTGCCACGACGGTACTCATTTTCCATAATGACTCGAATTTTTAACGTATCCAGATGACGAAAAACATAAAAACATAACGGTTATCAATAAGCAAATGACTGATTTTTAAAAAACGATTCCATGTTTTTAAAATAAAAGTAATTTGATATTAGAATTCTCAGCCAAACAAAAATTATTTTGATTTGAAATAGCCAGTACTGCAGAACGGCAATTTTATAGTTAATGACCTAATATTCCGATTACGGTGGCCAAAGATGAACGCAGTTTTAGCAAGCTTAAGGTAAAGAAAATATAACTGAGGTCGACTCTCGCAGAAGATAAGCTTTCTGTTCTAGCCTTGCTGTCAATTGAAAATGATATAGTTTAGACATTATCGCATGAGGGGGTAGTATAAAAATTTGTAAATGCAAAAGTGCGTACGCAGCGATTTCATTAAAATTTGTTCTCCATTTAAATAGTTTATTATTAACCCATTGAATGTTTTAAGGACATACACGTGTCCTTATTGCTATTGTTTTAATTTTTCCGACATTCAATGGGTTAATTGTATTATTATTAGGAGCCAAAAGCTAAACCTGAAGTTTGTTTTTAATGAGCACTGTTACATTAATTAGTAAACATATAACATAACGTTCCAACCAGTTCTAAAGTTGATTATGCTTATTGATCTCATTAATGAAGGTTGACTTAAATTTGTTTTATTGTCTAATGTTGTTATTATTTATTTAAAGAAATGTACCTTAATTCCTTTATAATAATGTTTTACATTCTACATCAACGGTTCCTATAGATACCGTAAGGAGTGCAGTGCCTAAAATATTACGAGCATGGCTGTTTTCAATCGACAAATTAGACATAGACTTACACATACACCTGGTATATATTAGGGGCAAGCAAGGTGGGCACCATAATTGGGTCTCGCTCCATCCTAAAACTTGCCTCAGGCCGGCACTGCCACCACATTATAGACATATTTATGCCAAGCAGCAATAAACTATGTAAATAAGCAATACACTTCCATGCTCGTGAATAAAAAGTTAAAGATCCAACAAACACGACATCTTAAACCTCAGGGATGACAAATAATTTGGGACTTTATATCTTTAAAGATAATTATAGGTATCCCTATGGTGGATTATTGTCTCGTTAGCCACTCTTTTTTATAGAAGTAAGGGGTGGATGAAACGAGCACACAGTCACTTCATGGTACGTGGATGCTGTGGCTCATAGACATCCATATTAATTATCGATTAGTAATCAAAATGTAGATGCTTTGTCACCTCGTTATTAGTAAAAGGAGTTTCTTGATAATATAATTTAGTGAATAAAGAGAGCAATCTTAAGCTTTTCTTAAATTGATGTCGACCTATAACTGAATCTATTAAATTGCTGTTTTATAGATTGCTTTTTAGTGGGGCATATTTTCCATATTTGCTTGCTTGACAGGTGGGTTTCGAATCGCAGTTTTTTATTATTTTGAGTTGTAAACAGGAAGATGTAGCTACACATTTCCTCTTTCATTTCCCTCTGTCGCCTCTTAAGACACCTGCACAAACAATGAAGAAACGGTATTACTACCTACTGCATCATCTTTCATTACTAGTACAAAACATGTATTATTTCCAATACCCTTTCTCGACAATCAAATAAAGGTACGTTTTTAATGATCCCATATGGGACATATTATCGTCACGTGGGTGTTGTAAGAGGCGACAGCGGGAAACTGAAATGATAAGTAGCAGCATCTTCCTGATAACAACTACAAAATGCCTGCCAGGTGTGACCACTATGGCAAAATCGTCTCTATGAGGCAATCTATGGGAGAGGCCTATGTTTAGCAGTGGACTTTTATAGGCTGTAATGGATGAATAGACATTTTTAACGATTTAAGCTGCTGGTAACAAATTGTTTTGGTATTTTCACAGTAACTGTTGAAGTTCGTTGGGCAAAATTCATAAAAAAAACCAACACCAAAAGACATAAACTTAAAATAATATTTCTTGTTTATTCTTCAATAACTGTAGCGGGCAAGAAATATACTCATGGGCAAATTTAGATGAACGCAAAAAAAGTGTGTGCAAAACAAAATATCACGGATATTTGTGAAATTAAGCTTACTTTTGATTTTGCTTATTATTCCTTATTTAAAAGTTCATACATCAAAAACACAAACGTAAAATGACTAAATTAACCAAATTAAGAAAAACAGAAAATGTTTGCAGGAATTTACATTTTTTTTTCATAAATTATTCTGAAAGGATATAACGTGGGCTTAATCAGTACTTAGTGTTGCCCCCTCAAGCTCTTTGAACTGTTTCCAGTCTCTTACTTCTAATCAAGTTATCAATAAAATCTTGAGAGATTGCATTCAACTTTTCCTGTAATGCGATTCTAAGATCTCTCAAACTAGCGGGTGCAGGATTTCTTTCCTTAATTTGTCTTCCAAGCTTATCCCATATATTATGCTCTATGGAATTTGAGTCAGGGAAGCACACGGGCCCCCATAGCGTTGATTCTAGAGTCTCGAATGTATTCGCCAAATACGGCTGCTGTATGTGGGCATACATTATCATCTATACATATAATAAAAATGTAAATGCAGATGTCTGTACATTTTATATTTTTGTAATAGAAGTGATTGATAGGTACTAAAAATAAGTAAATAAATACATTTCTACCATTTTTAGATTTTTCTGTCTGTCTGTCTGTCTGTCTGTTTGTTTGTTAACGTATCACGTATAAAGTACTAATTTATATCATAAGAATAGTTAAGGAAATTATTAAGTGTATATTCAGGTTACATTTAGTCTTTATTTCATTAAAATTGGTTAATTCCATCAAAAGTTATGACAAATATTCTGAAGTATGGGTACTAAGTATAGGTACGAATTTGTTCAATAGTGGCGTTGGATGAGTCATCAAGTACTTTTAAAATTAATATCATATTATAATTCATAATTAAATGATATAAAATAATGTTCTATAATGATATAGGATCGAAAGTGCACGTTATTGTGTACAGACGTGTCATATAGTAATTAAAATAATTAAATAAGTATGTGCTTAGCCGTGACCTCGTTATAACAATACCGGTAGTAACTGTGACATACTTTAGTTATATTTGTGTTAGTGATATTGTTGAAATGTCTTAGCTTAATCTAGTATAGGTACTAAAATGGAGAACAGTCCTTTCAACCGGAGTGCCAGAACCACTCGCACCCCGCCTCCATCAACCCCACCCACTGTCATGCAGACACCCACCTCAAGCGAACCAATCAAAACAATTCCAACTCCTGAGTTGCAGCAGTGGATGACAAGCATTGACCTGTGCCTTAACGAGGTGTGCTCCATCGCTACAGAAGGAAAACTAAACTCGGATCGAAAAATGCGCATCAGCTCGCTTTGTCGAAAAGTAGGCCAAAGTACATCACAATTGGTAGTCCAGTACATGTCCCTCAAAATGGATGCCACTAAAGCCCAGACATCCATCGTTTGTCTACTGAACCAACTTGACCTGTCCCAAAAGCTGCAGGAACTCAAGAATAGTATCGAAGAGTCATCAAAACCGGACTCTGGAACCTCTTTTGCGGACATGGTCAAAAAAGGTGGCCAAACCCTCATTCGCCCAAACAATCTTAGTACCCTAGCAATTTATCCGAGGGACAAGTCCAAATCCAGTGATGACACGAAGTGCCTCTTACAAAAAATAATATCCCCAGAAGAACTCAAACTACATGTCCGGGGCATGAAGAAGGTCAAAAATGGGGGAGTGATAATTAGCGCTGAGACAAAAGGGGATATCGACAAATTAAAGAACTCCGAGAAGCTTGTATCTTCTGGCCTTACCATGGAAGAGCCGACTAAACGACGTCCGAGGATTGCAATTGTTGGTGTCCCTTTAGCCCTCACGGATAAAGAAGTGTTCGAGTGTATCTTCGAACAAAATATTGCCGATAAATTTCCCAAAGCCACGCGTGATTCTTTCCTGGCAACAGTCAAACTGAGCCATAAATCAGGTAAGAAAAACCTTCCTACATGTAATTACATTGTCGAAGTGCCACCTAGCATCAGGAAGGCCCTTATCAATCAAGGACGAATATATATTAATTGGACCTCATGCCCAGTCAGAGACTTTACAATAGTAACAAGATGCTTCAACTGCCAGCAGTTTGGTCACTCAGCCAAATTTTGTCGTGAAAGTTGCCCTACATGTAACTACTGTGGAGAGCTTGGGCATTCCTTTAAAGAATGTAATAACAAAGCGCACGCCCCCGTTTGCGCGACGTGTAAACGTTTTAAAAGAAAATGCGACCACAAAACTGGTGATGAAAGCTGTCCAGCACGTAAATTCGCAGAGGAGAAATATATCAACTCCATAGACTATGAGGGAGCCTAAGAGCGCCTTGTATTACATTATTTACTTAGCTCTTAAACACTAGTTTTAGTTTATCCTTAAGCTTAAGTATGGCGAATCAATTACTCAATGACCTAGAAAACTTTTCTGTGTCTGACGCTAAAACGTGTAATGTTGATGACTGTAAACACTTCCTTCCACGTACTGAAAATAAGTTAGTCTTACTTACACAAAATATTAGAAGCATAAATCGGAATATAACCGGGTTTGAAGTCTTGTTGCATAGACTGGATATAAAATGTGATATTATTGTCCTTACAGAATGTTGGCTGTCAAACCTCCCACCCCACCTACCGATTCTAGATGGCTATTCTTTACACAAAACCGAAAAAAACATAAATCAAAATGACGGTTTAGTAATCTATGTTAAAAATAATTTAAAAGTAACTGTTACAGAACCTACATTCCAGGATAGTAATTGCTTAATCATTAGAATTAATTCCGAGACGATTGTTATCGCAATTTACAGACCTCCTTCACAAAATATTGATAGATTCCTAGAGTCCCTTGATATTACCTTAAACAAACTTAGCTCGTATAAAAATATAATCTTAACGGGTGACATAAATATTAACATTACCCCTGGGAAAACAGATAACCATGCACATAACTACCTAAATATTTGCTCTTTTCATGGACTATTACCAACACATTACCACCCTACACATCAAAGTGGCTCTTGTTTAGACCATTTTGTGATTAAATCACATAAACCTTCTTTAACATTAGTTACTAATTCCTTGCTTACTGATCATCAAGCAATTTTACTAACATTACAATTAGCCTTACCTAGGAAAAACTGCATACGCAACGACACTAAAGTCCATATGACGAACCTTGAAAATCACATTCGTAGCATTAATTTTGACGTTGTTTTCTGCTCTGACAATGCAAATACGTCCTTGAGTTACTTTATAAATTCTTTACAATATGCAATAATGAATAATACATCAACAATAAAACTATCATGTAAGTATTATAATATTAAACCTTGGATTACACCTGGTCTCGTCCGCTGTATAAGAAATAGAGACAAACTTCATTTAAAATCTAAACTTTCTCCTGATAATTTAATACTTTCTACTACTTATAAAAGATATAGGAATTTTTGCAATAAACTATTAAAAAACCTCAAAATACAATATGACAAAAATGTTTTACAAAAGGCCGGTAAAAACAGTAAACTTGTATGGAAGTTCATTAAAAATAATACCTTCAGTTCAAAAAATCTTGGACCCCCACTTGATCTACTGTTATTAGACAAAAGCCCAAATGAAGCAACCAATAAAGTGAATAATTATTTTATTAATATTGGCAAAAAAATAGCAGAGACAACTTTAAAATCAAGCAACACTCGTAATCCAATTTTTATGCCCACATCCTTTTCTAAGTTAAATTCTTTTGTATTGTTAAATACCGATATTGATGAGATTTTAAGTATAATATCTGGCTTAAAAGAAGATTGTGCAGTTAGATGGGACAATATACCTAATCGCATTCTGAAAAGATTTAAACATTTACTGGCCGCCCCGTTAACACATATCTTTCAATTATGCCTAACAAATGGTATTTTCCCGAAACTGCTTAAAAAAGCAGTGGTTTCTCCTATTCACAAAGCTGGTGATAAAAACTTAGTTAATAACTATAGGCCGATTTCAGTTCTATCTGGTTTATCCAAAATTTTAGAAAAGATCATAAATACCAGGTTAATAAAATATCTGGAAACTAATAACTTGCTGTCAGACAGACAATTTGGGTTTAGGCCTAAGAGATCTTGTAATGATGCCTTGCACCAATTGACAGAGTATGTCACAAGTAATCTTGACAATGGTTTATACTCAATTGGGATCTTCCTAGACCTTGCCAAAGCATTTGATACTATCTCTTGCCCTTTACTATTGCAAAAGCTTGAAACACTTGGCATAAGGGGAACTCAACTACAAACTTTTTCTGATTATCTAAGTGATCGCTTTCAATGTGTAAAAATCGGTGAGTATACAAGTACTGAATTACAAAACAGTTCTTTTGGAATCCCACAGGGCAGTATCCTGGGGCGTACATTGTTCCTAATTTATATAAATGACTTATGCAATCTTCAACTTCAAAATGGTGTCATAATGTCTTATGCGGATGACACAGCCCTGTTATTCTCAGCTAAATCACGAGATGAGGTTTATAAATACGCTCAGCAAGGCTTTAATATAGTATCCAATTGGCTTATAAATAATTTCCTAAGTTTAAACGCAGATAAAACACAATATATGTTATTTTTAATGAGAAATAATAACATACCTGCTGACCTTAATATTTACGCTCATCATTGTAACTCGTATGACGACATTGCATGTGCATGTCCCGCTTTAACAAAAACAGACAATATAAAATATCTAGGTATCACGTTTGACACAAATTTAAATTTCCGCAAGCACATCGATTTACTTTGTGCTAGAGTTCGTAAATTAATATATATTTTTAAATATCTTCGTAACATCGCTGACTTCAAATTGATAAGACAGGTTTATTTAGCTTTGTGTCAATCCATACTCACTTATGGCATTACTTCCTGGGGTGGTGCTTCTAAAACAATATTGCTCCCACTAGAACGTGCTCAGAGAGCAGTTCTAAAGGTAGCCACTTTCCATCCATTCATGTTTCCTACACATCAACTGTACTTGGCATGTAGTGTACTAACTGTCCGTCAGTTGTTTATCCTGAAAATCATATTAAAACAACATACCGAACTTCCATTTAACTTAAAATCCATAGACAGGAGAAGAATGGACTTAGTTTGTGTAAACCCTCAAACCAAACACGCATTTGTGAACAAATTTTACATATTTTTAGGACCATTTCTATATAACAAGCTCAACAAGTCACTAAAGGTATATAGTCTAAGTTATAAGGACTGTAATATAAGTGTAAGGGATTTTCTAAATAAATTAAATTACGAAGACACAGAGAAGTTGTTAGATATACTAAAATAGTTTGTATTAATTGTAGGCAATAAATAATTGTTATTTAGTTATTTTATTTATTATACAATTTAGTTTAATTATTTAAATATCTAGTGTCCTACATTATTAAACCGTTTGTATAAGTGATGTCTGAAACACAGGTACTCAACCTAGTTCAGGGAGGTAGCTAATATTATAAATATGAATTTTCTATCTTCTTTTGTAGATTCTACATTATTTAGCTACACATAGTTTTAATTTTATCATAGCATGTTATTTTTGTTAGACTTATTGTTACTTTATTAATTGTAATCATTCTGATTCCTGTATGTCAACATGTGTAATTCGAAATGAAATAAATATTTATTATTATTATTATTATTATTTATTATATACTAACGGTGGTAGAGCCACGCAGCAGTTTTTGCTGTTGCATGTATGGGCCGGCTCGAGCCGGGTTGCTACCACGACCTCACAGAATACCGGCGTGAAGTAGAAGCTTTGCTTCTGCGTTTCGTCTGGTGAGTGCAGGTGGCCGGAGGCCCAATTCCCCCCCCCCCCCCCCCATTAACATGGTAGCGGAATTACACGAAGAACTACCCCAGGAGGGTACCAGCACCCCTGGAGAATCCCTCGCTGAGTATCCACGACCATGTTATTCCGATCCTGAGCGTGGGTGCTCAGGCTGCCCCGCGTATTCTGGGGGGGGGGGGGCAAAATTCCGCTGAAAAGCATTACTGCTAGGGGCAAACTGAGCAAGAACACCAAGGCGACCCCTGTCACGCTATCCGTGAATTTCTGCAACATCAGGGGACTTCACTCTAACCTAAACGCCGTCCACTACCATCTCGAGACGGCGAAGCCGGCCTTGCTCTTTCTGACCGAGACGCAGGTTTCCTCTCCGGCTGATATTTCGTATCTCTCCTACCCGGGGTACAAATTGGAGCATTCCTTTGTGCCTCGGGCTGGAGTTTGCGTGTATGTCAGAGAGGACATCTGTTCTCGACGCCTCGGCAGTCTTGAAGGTTCGGACCTGTCCATCCTTTGGCTACGCGCAGACAGCGACGACCATCCGCGCGTCTACGGGTGCCTCTATAGGTCCCATAGCGGTAATGCCGAAACAGACCGACTCATCGACCACGTCCAAATGGCTACAGATTTCTTGCTACAACAGGTCCCATCCGCAGAGATCGTGATCCTTGGCGATTTTAACGCCCACCATGCCGAATGGCTCGGTTCACGTCTAACCGATCATGCGGGGAGATCTGTTTATGACTTTGCCTTGGCATATGGTCTGACACAACTGGTTACTTCGCCTACGCGGATTCCAGATGTGGAGGATCATACACCTTCCCTGTTGGACCTTCTGCTGACCTCTCATCCGGACGGATATCAGGTTTCCGTCGATGCCCCTCTCGGCTCTTCGGACCATTGTCTGATCCGGAGTGTGGTGCCACTCACGCTCCCTTCGCGGTTGCGTTCTGCAGGTTGCCGCCGTGTTTGGCATTACAGGTCGGCGGATTGGGACGGAATGCGGTCCTCCTTTGCATCCTACCCATGGGGCAGGTTTGCTTCTCGCCGGATGATCCCAGCGCTGTTGCTGATTCTGTCACTGATGTGGTGCTACAGGGAATGGAACTATTTATTCCATCATCTGTGGTACCCATCGGAGGCAGATCTCAGCCTTGGTTTGGTCGCTCCTGTAAGACTGCATTACGCAGTAAGCAGGAGTGTTATCAAGCCTGGGCTGCAGCTTCGGCGACTCGGGATGTAAATACCAGCACACTTAAAAAGAAGTATAACTTCGCCTCCAGGTCCTTCAAAAGCGTTATTGCCAAGGCAAAGTCAGAGCACATAGGCAGAATTGGCGAGAAACTAGTTCGCCTTCCTTCGGGAACCCGTGCATTCTGGTCTCTCGCCAAGGCTGTCCAAGGGAATTTCTGTAAGCCTTCACTACCATCTCTGCACAGGGAGGATGACTCACTGGCCCATGACGCAAAAGACAAAGCCGACCTTTTAGGCTCCCTTTTTGCGTCAAACTCGACTCTTGATGACGGGGGGAAAACACCGCCGACCATCCCGCGGTGTGAGTGCTCCATGCCGGATGTGCTGTTCTCACAGCGCTCGGTTCGCAAAGCACTGCTCTCCCTGGACATCCAGAAGTCGAGTGGGCCTGACGGAATCCCCCCAATTGTGCTGAGGACGTGTGCTCCGGAGTTGGCACCGGTGCTAACGCGTCTTTTCCGATACTCCTACTCCCAAGGCGTAGTCCCGAATTCATGGAAGACAGCTTTTGTCCACCCGATCCCTAAAAAAGGCGACCGCTCAGACCCATCCAACTATAGGCCTATCGCGATCACCTCCTTGTTCTCCAAAATAATGGAATCCATTATTAACTGCCAGCTCATCCGGTACCTTGAGGATCACCAGCTGATTAGTGACCGCCAATACGGTTTTCGTCGGGGTCGATCAGCTGGTGATCTTCTGGTCTACCTGACCCATAGATGGGCGGAGGCAGTAGAGTCCAAGGGGGAGGTGTTGGCCGTTAGTCTGGACATTGCGAAGGCCTTCGATCGGGTTTGGCACAAAACGCTTCTTTCAAAGCTCCCTTTCTATGGGCTTCCCGAGAAATTGTGCAATTGGATCACCAGCTTCCTTGCAGATCGGAGCATCAAGGTCGTTGTAGACGGTGCATGCTCTGACTACAAGCCTATTAACGCTGGTGTTCCACAAGGCTGTGTGCTATCACCAACGCTGTTTCTTCTGCATATCAATGATATGTTGCTAACTGGTAACATTCATTGCTATGCGGATGACAGCACTGATGATGCTCTATACACCGGCCGTGCCAATATTTCTCGGGAAAACGTCGCTGAGTACCGGAACAAACTTGTGTCTGAAGTCGAGTCTTTGCTGAACAAAGTCTCGGATTGGGGGCGACTAAATCTAGTCCAATTTAATCCTCAGAAGACACAAGTTTGCGCGTTTACCGCTAAAAAGAACCCCTTTGTCGTATCTCCTCAGTTTCAAGGCACTCCCCTTCTTGCCTCAGCCAGTATCGGTATCCTCGTAGTCGACATATCGAGTGACGTGCAGTTACGTGGTCACTTGGAAGGGAAGGCCAAATTGGCCTCTAAAAAGCTTGGCGTGCTCAGCAGAGCGGGACAGTATTTCATGCCGGCACACCGCCTGCTACTTTACAAGGCGCAAGTTCGGCCTCACATGGAATACTGTTCCCATCTCTGGGCAGGGGCTCCCCAGTGCCAGCTCCTTCCACTTGACCGCATCCAACGCAGAGCGGCTCGAATTGTCGACGACCGAGCCCTTTCCGATCGGCTCGATTCATTGGCACTGCGAAGAGATGTTGCATCCCTTTGCATTTTCTTTCGCATCTACCATGGGGAGTGCTCTGAGGAATTGTTCGGATTAATCCCAGCCGCCAAATTTCACGAACGCACATCGCGGCAGAACTCCCGATACCATCCACACCATCTGGATGATTGGCGGTCCACCACTGTGCGATTTAGAAGATGTTTTCTTCCTCGCACGACCTCCTTGTGGAATCGATTACCATCAGCGATTTTTCCGGACCGATACGACTTAGGGACCTTCAAGAAAAGAGCGTACTCCTTTTTAAAAGGCCGGCAACGCATCTGCGATTCCCCTGGTGTTGCAGTTGTTCATGGGCGGCGGTAGTCACTTACCATCAGGTGAGCCGCATGCTCGTTTGCCCCTCTCCTATAAAAAAAATAAAAATATAATTATATCTAAAATGCAGTAAACAAAAGTATTACATAAAGAACGTAATAAATATATACAAAATATATTAACCTTATTATCTAAACTAAATTAAAGTACAATAGTTAACCAATTTCATCGATAGATGGTGGTGTGGCAAAAATGTGATACAAAAGGCAGGTTAAAATTTTTGAAATCAAGTTCATTTAATCTTTGTTTTATTGAAATTGGTTAATTCTATCGAAAGTTATGATTATTATTTTGAAATGTAGGTTCGAATTTGTTTAATGACGCCACAAAATCTCAGAAATAGTAATAAAAAGATTCGTGTGTAAAAAAAAAACGTTCTATTATAATATATTTCGTATCGTTCTATTATAGTACTTAAAACACAGTAAAAAATATATATTCCTTAAATTAAAAAAGAATGTTTTCTCACAAAGAACGTAATAGATGGCGTTGTTCAAATTACAACCTTTTCTGAATTGCGGTGTTAAGATTTTTCACAGGTGAATCGTATTGAGACTCACTGAATGTCTGACGAAGGGTGTAGGTTAGACAATACATCACAAAAATCATCAGAAACAAAAACCAGAAAAAAGAGATATTGAAATATTCAATTCAATTCGACTAAAAGTAGCAAAATTGCAATAAATGTCGTGATAGTGATATTGTTTTATACCCAGAATCCCTCTAATACCAAATAACTTTCCTTTCAGTTTTAAGTAAAGTAAAGTAAAGTTGCAGCCTATTTACGTCCCACAGCTGGGCACAGGCCTCCTCTCATTTCTGAGAGGGTTTTAGGGCAAGGAAATGTCCACCGCGCTGCCCCAATACGTGTTGGCGAACTTCACATGTCATCGAAATATTTTTTTTATTTCTCAGACATGCAGGTTTCCTTACGATGATTTCCTTCACCGCCGAGCACGTGGTAAATGAGCACTTAAAATTGCAATTAACAATTTAATTGGTGCCGGCGGGGATCGAACCCGAGTTGCTCGAGTACTGTAAAGCTTACAGCGAGCGTTAACCATCTGAGCTACCACGGCTCAGGCTTCAGTTTCAAGATAGGGATAATAACATCGATGTTCGATGTTTAGGCTACTCAAAACATCGATGTTGACCATTATCGATGGTTTTTGTATATGTGTAGATACTTACACATTGTTTCAAAATTATGTGGGTATACACAGCAAGGGAAAAGTAACAATTAACTTGAATATCAATTTACGTAGAATAGTTATTATGCGACAACCGACAACGACACTACAAAATAAAGCGAAAGCAGTGACCATTGTGACATTACAGCAGACACTTGACAATTAAGTTTGACTCACCATACTGACATTTTTTTAGGTTAACCATGCGTTCAGAAATTCTGAATTATACAAAATTTTTAATCTTTAGAGCAGATGCAATATTTAGTTATATTGATTTCGCGAGTTCTCATTGTTTGCAAGTTCCCAATTATCGATTATGGGTTCATTGACGTCGATGTTTCGATGTTTGACATATGTCAACATCGATGTTAAAACATCGAAGTTTTATTTTTTAACATCAATGATCATCTAACATCCCTATTTTAAGTGTGTTTCCCACTCAGCGTGTGTTATACGACGATCGTAAATAAAGCGCAAGGTCAAACTTTACGCGTTGCAGGAGTGGACCTTAGTACTGATTGTTTTGCACGTGGCCAACTCTATGTTTGTTTTTCCCGCGTTAGTAGTCCCCGTAACCTTTTTCTGTACGCCCCGGCTAAGTCTACTTCTATCGTCGTTTACACAGAAGCTCTATCATAAACGACTTAGAACTTTGAGCATATCGATTTATTTTGTTACCACTTATTCATACAGTAATGATATAAATCGTTTAATATTCTCTTACCCTAAACGTTAAATTCTTTAAGTAAAACCTATATTCGCGAGCTACGCCGCGGGCACAGCTAGTATATAAATAAAAATCTTTCTCCTATAAAAGGGGCAAATGGCACTACTATTTTTTCCTAAACCTCGGTTACATATGGTGCTGCTGTTTATGGCCCATTTTCAATGACGAGGAGTTCTGTACGTATCCCCATACAATTACCTCCCGAAACCATAACTGACCCTCCATCAAATGCCTCCTTTCAAACAAAATCTGGACACATCTACGAATAGAACTTGACTCCAATGTTCGTAATTCCAATTTTCGTGATTGCGAGCACAAGTTACTCAAGCTACTCAATGGCATATGACAAGAAGAGGGCTTCTGTTAGGCGTGTTTGAATTTATTCCTACTGATTTCAGTCTTTTTCTCACAGTTTTTGTGCTTACTGTAACCTCTCAAACTTCTTGCTGCATATATCACGATACGACGATGCAATACGATAAGTTATATGCCGTGTTCCATTCATTATCGGTTTTCACCGACTATGAAAGGAAATAATTCAGGTCGTTACACGGGTTTGACAAGTTATGACATGAAAGGATACGAAAATTTACTGGGTTCACATTTGTATTACGATTGCGACATTTAGACCTTATCGTATCTGTCACCGTGTCATGACACAACGCAATAAACCACGTCGACACTTACGATACTGTATCTTGTCACACTCAATTTATTCTACGATCCTCATATCCAAATTGGTATTGGAATTGCGTATTCCCATTGATGATCGGGATACATGATACATGTATCAGATACGTGGTTATATACGGATCGGAGTGTATCAAGCTACGGCGTGTAACATGATCGCGTATCATTTTGCGTCCACACTAGCAAAAATGAGGTATATGGTGTATCAGCTATGGATACAATAATATGATACAAGTGTGGACCTAACTTTAATATAAGTATTTGATACGATAAGTAGATCTGAGACACATATACATTTACATCTATACTCAAAGCAGACTCATTTTTGCTACAACCATACTAGTGCACTGTGCAGCTAGTACCGTGGCTCAACATCGTCGAATATCTGTTATCAATAAATAAATTTATAGATTTTCTGTAAAGTAAGTTTTATTCTTCCTTCGTTATCAACTTGTTAATATTGATTGCTGAACATGGACCTCTTTAACTGTGGGGAAGATTTGCGGATATTGTAATTATTTTAAAGAAATACTTCATTATTTCAATCAGTCTTCAATAATTAATTTAACAGTGTTTCGTAAAGTTAGGCTATATACCCATCCCCTATCGGAAGCCATAAGGTTTTCATGGCATTTCTTGTTACGCTGCGATAGCACAGTTAATGTATATGGAATGTTTATCTTTACAATTAAGTATTGCATTAAAAGTGATAAACTACATTTGAAATTATTTCTGAAGATTTAGAATTATTTATGAATATTGCCTCAGCCTTTAGGTTTGAAGATAATGTATAACATACAGTGCATGCATATGTGCTAGTATAATTACAGTTGGAATACAGATATCAATTATGAATGAGGTGATAATGAAGCAGTGAATCATGAACTGTTAGAGACTGCGACATAATGAATTCGGGTAAACTAATACGTAACAACAACATTGAAGATTGCTTTATTATTATTCGCACATTGAATTATTGTAACAAAATAACTCATACAGTTATACATGTATAACACAACACAATTTAAGGATAAAAATTAAGGATATTTTTATAATACTCGTATGTCATAAAATAGCTATAGTTTGAGCCGATAGGTGGCGCTGTTGTCGAGATCCAGAAATTACCCGTGCGAAGCCGGGGCAGATCGCTAGTATCATTTAAAAATCAAAAAGTATTGAGACAAAAAAGAACAAGCGATAAAAAATTTTTGGACTTCTCATAATTCCTCTATTTTTATGATCTAATTGACGTTAAAATTAATGTTTAATTACGGTAGATTGCATGCCTCTCATATGCGAACCAATACTTTTTACTATTTTTCATTCGCACAAAGCGAGATAACAAAGAGAAAAGTCGATATAATGCAGTCCAGGTAATCTCTAAACGGCGGAGTAATCACACGCCTACATTAGTATACAAAATGTACTAGTTAGTGCAGCCTTAAAAGCAATATTATACTTTTTAGTAATCATATTAAAAATATTGAAAATCAAAAACTACAAAAGTTTTAATGCAATGCATATATTAGCAGTCTGAAAAAATCTTTGAAAAGACAAAAATACTTTAACTTGATTAATTTGTAAACAGGTAAATAATTATTTTACACTTTACACTTATTTTAATATTAATATTGTTATCAATATTTAAGATTTTTTTTAAAAATTAGGGCATAAAACGAGCACACAGTCCACCTAATGGTAAGTGGATACTGTGGTTCATAGAAATCAAGTTTTTTTGTGGGATCAAGTATTTTGTAATTTATTTATATTAGTTTGTAGTTTTTTTTTTTCGGTAACGCTCCGCGATAAACGCCACATCCATGTCACCGAGACTGCTGTATAATTTGACCCCTTCTGGGTCAGAGTTGGGAGCTTAAATAAAGTTAATCATGCAACCCTTATTATCCCATATTAGCCAATAGAGCAATTGTTTTGGTATCTAATCATATTTTCCAATCTTAGTTCAGTATACCAACTAAATAAAAATAATTTATCACGTAGTGGTAGTGTCAGAGAAACCATCACCCCATTTCATAACGAAGGTGTCCTAAGAGGCGGCTATGAGTAAGGCAAGAAAGAATTTATGGGTGGCGATAGATGGCAGTATAACCATATTCTCTTTATACTTTAGTTAACCATTAGGATATGTTTTTAATATGACTTTTTTATGTTATATCTATCGATGCACCCATCTGCTCTGGGTAGTTATGCTCTGATAAGCTTTAAAAATGCAACTGCAACTAGGGCTAGATTAACCATGTCAGGGCCCTTAGGCAATGCAATTCTCGGGGGCCCTTTCCAACCAGCGTGAAGGGATGTGTGTAATAAAATCAGCAGCATCACCAGACTGATGCTTAACTCCTCAGAAATATACAGTGTACGATTTATATTCGAATGTAGTGTGCGAGATTATTTATTTTCTTAATATTGGCTTGAAAACCATAGTAACTACCAGACATATTTGACGCATTATTGTAAATCTTGCCTCCCGCATCGTTTTTATATCAATGTTATATAGATTTAAAAAAATATAGCGGCCAGTTCTTCCCCTTTGTGACTTACTATGGGAATAAATGTAAGAAAAAGTTCTGCTACTTCTCCATTTGTATCTCAGCACTACATTCAACGGATCAGTATGAGATATGTCTGGTGTCGAATCGACGCTTATTGAGAAATATTTGGCTTTAATAATTTCATTAACAATGGATTTTAAAACTTTACTTTCCAATACCTAGTCAGGTCATAAATTCTGTCACATGTTTAATATAAAATAATTGAAACAAGTTTATTCATTATGTAACCATTTATATACCAAAATGAACTTAACAAAACATAGATTCTTATGACACTAAAGTTTATTCAAAATGACCTCCGTGATTTTGAATACAGGCCTTCAATCTGCGCGGCCAGTCGTCTATCGCAGCACGAACGAGGTCCATGTCAATATCGGCGGCTGGCTTAATCAATGATGTCTTGAGTGACTCCAAATCTTGAGGGCCAGTCTTCGTGCCGAATGAAGTCGATTTCACGCGCCGCCAGCCAGTCTTGTGTGCTCTTCGCTCTATGAGCTGGCGCCGAATCTTGTTGGAATACCCAGTGCCTGTTATTGAACATGGTATGAGAAACACGTTCCACAAGGTTCGTCAGGACTGTATTTTGATACACAACTGCATTCGTTTTTACACCTTTCTCACAAAAATGTATATACCTATATATAGCAACCTATATACCTATATATAGATAGATACCATGAGCAAGGATGGAAAATGACCTCGTTGGACACGCGGAATACGGCTGCTCGCTTCTTCACTACTGTGTGCGTACACCTTATTATTTTGTTTGTTGTAGCTCTCTTCTACGGTAAAAATTTTTTCGTCCGAAAAAATAATTTCCCGATATTTTTTTCCCGCGTACCACTTCAACAAAGCACGGCATCTCTTCAGTCTCAGGTCCATTAGACGAGCATTCAAACGATGTTCTGTTTTTCTTCGATATGCCCGAAGCCCTAAGTCTTCATTTAACACCCTTTTTACCGTGGTTCTGCTTAACCCCATCTGAAGGGCCAACAGTTTCTGCTTACGTTTGGGATTTCTTTGAATTCGCGCCTTCACAGCTTTTATCACTGCTGGAGTCCTAACAGACCGAGGGCGACCACTTCTTGACCTGTCATCTACACTAGAGTCTTCATTGTATCGTTTGATGGTACGATAAACGAATCTTTTGGTTATATTCAAATTTTTCAGTATGTCAAAAATTTGAATTGGCGCGTAACCGCAACGATGCAACGCAATAACTGCAACACGGTCTTCTTTAAGCGTCCACTCCATATTTAAAAATGAGTAAAATTCTAAAACGTATACAGTTTTATTTTCATGAACAATTCGAAATTCGAATTCAATAAACTTTTTTGTGGCCAGCATTCTAAAAGAGAAGTTTTTACTGTGTGACAATACTTATGACCTAACTAGGTATTTCAATAAGTTCTTTGCAAATCGTTGAAGACAAATATGACTGTTTTCCTTTCCCAAAATTACCATATTTGGCTAAATACGAAATAAGGAACGGATCGTACTCCGCGAGTTATTGTAAAATTTCCAAATAGCTGTCATTATGTTAGAGCGAAGAATGTCATCAGCACCACGAAATGCTCATGCGCGAGATATCGAAAATTTAATCCCTGATTTACAAAGAGTAATACTAATCTTTAAAACTTTTATCCAATATTCCCTTTCTTTGGTGAATGTCGATTCCAAAGAGGGGTCAAGTCGGCCGTGAATACATCGTCTACTAATCAGTGTCTATCTCATGTATATTATATTCTCATGGGATTGAATTATTTGTCGCGAATTTTTCCAATCAGAAAATCCAGTTTGAATTTGTGATTGGCTTTGATCTTTGCCAAAACGAACAATGGAAAGCAGTATAATTTTCCAGTAGATGTAGAATACATGTGCCACTCTCATTTAATTTTACAGCCACCTATAACTTTTCGAAAAAACGATTGAGAAAAAATCTTTTACTGTCGTCATATTGTCGGCTCGAAGCAGAAAAATCATACTCAAAGTCTAAAAATCTTATATTTCGTTGCTAATATTTTGCCATAAATCAATGTCATTCTGGTATTCTACTCCTAGGTGGACTACGTTTTGGTGTAGTAATTGGACCTCGGCCTCGGCCTCACTTTCCTCTGCACCCGCTAAAGTAGCTGTTTCTTGATCCTGGTCTGTGTGTTCAGAACACTTGCGATTGGCGACTAAATCCGTGTTGGAAAAGGTTTTGTGTCTTTTTCAATAGTTCATCACGCTTGTGTTGTTGTTCAAGCCGCATTTTATGTTTTTCTGAACCACTTAGGTGTTTTTTGTTTACAGGTTCCTCAGATATTTTGTTACATAAAGAAATGGTAAACAACCGTATATATGAAAATCGACGCAAGTAATAATTTCTATAATTCTTATCTACACAAGAAAAACTTTGTCACTTCACACTCGTTGAATTTATAATATGAGATGAAATAAATACGTGTGTGTACAATAAAATCTCGCAATCAATTATCAAAATTACCTGGTAACAGTAGTTACTTAAGTCTTAGTATCTATTAAACGCTTGTCGTGTCGCTGATTTTAAGAACACACTGGCAGTCTTTATAAAAAAATCTAGCAATCTTATCCCAATTCGTAAGTTTTGAAACACAGAGTACAGTACTTTTAAACTAAATTCACGGTCACTCACAAATCGCTACGTAATGCATCCAACGAATCGGGGATTCCCCCAATGTGAATGAAGTCTAGTACTCAATCTGCCGATCGCTCACCGGCTGCGTTCTGAATTAGTACTTTAAGTATAAAATATCTAGCACTCTTAAATCCAAATTCATTTAACAAATTTTCCAATTAAATTTTCACTTTTCACACATATGAAACATTTTCCATTACTTTTGTGCGCGCGCATGGCCTCTAGCCGATGCGGGGCCCCTAGGCAGTTGCGTACTATGCCTAATGGTTAATCCGGCCCTGAGTGCAACTATCTATAAGATAATAGCTACCATTCTTCAGTAAATATTGGGTCTACTACTAACATACGGAGTTTCTTTCGCCGTTTCTTCTCCGGTCAGAGAAAGCTTATTTTAAAATAGTAGTAAACTCGAAAATTCTACGTTTGACAAACGAAATTTTATTGTCTTACGACGATGGAGAAATTAAGATATTTCATTGCCTTTAATTTAATTTAATTAATTTAATTACTGTAAAACCTAGCAACTTTTCTATTTTTGAAAGGACTTAATAATGATAAATTTTCCAACAAAAAAGTACTCTCAGACTGGGCGTAAATGTAAAATGTAACGTCATAATTAAATTTTTCATAGATTTGGTATTTATTAGTAATTTAAAAAAACTATAATTTTAAAATAGAAAATTTACCCAAAAACAAAAAATCGCTAAGTTAACTTCACTTTGTGGCAACTTTTCCATTAGCGGTTTTAAGGAAAATAATAGGATTTGACTTCAAAGATGAAGGTAAGTTTACCACATAATATCATAACTCAACATTCAGAGTTATGATTTGCTCCTTTAACTGTGTTGAAAGTAACAAAGTTTACATACGCTAGTGGCAAAGTTGCTCCTCCATTATTAAATTTTTCATTCAACTTGAAAATATGTGTCAGGGTTGTAAAAAATTCTAGATTACTTATTACTCTCTTCTAAAATTACAGTGTAATGATAAGCCTTCCAGTACCGCGGGCATGAATTCATACATCTATTAAGTGACCGTTGAGTGCCGCGGGCATGAAGTCATGCAGCTATACCGCGCTGTTATTAGTCTTAATAAATATAGAAAGACAGCATATTTTCAATTATAAACTATTTCATTCAATTTTGAACGAAATAAGAGTATTCTCAAGTGTTAACTAACTCACACGGTTACATAGACAAAATAAAAAATAATAGGCATTCACTTTCTCGTTGTTGGTGCTGTTAGTTGCGTAATGGTTTTCTTTTTGTGTTTGTGATTTTTGTTAGATTTTCTTTCTAAAACTAATGAGAAATGTTAATGACTTTTATCAAATAATGTTTTTGAATTATTAAGTTACAATAACAGTAAACTTTTGTCTTTCAATTGATAAATAAGGAAAACAAAACACGTGAACAATTTATAATTGTCAAAAATTTAAATAAGATCTACCTTCTGAAATATTTAGCCTTTTTAGAGATAGTTTATTGCATGTTTATATATTCATTAAAACATATTGTTCTTAAATGTTATGTCTATAAGATTGTATAAGAAAAATTGAGGGCGACGCTATAACATTTTCAAAAAAGGTTTTAAAAATGAGGTTGCAAAGTGCGCGCAAACTGTATATTGTTTAATTTTTAGCAAATGTTTGCGAGTGAAAAAGTAGAATTATTGTAATATATGCATAATTTCTGTTCATTTTAGGAAGAGCGTATTATACAGATTATGAAGACATAAAAATAAAATAAAAACTTACGCTTTTTCATTCATAAAACCAAATTTATTCGCAGTAAATACACTTTTTCAAGATCCCCTAGAAACAAAGAGCTGTACAAAACTAAATAAACATCCCATTGTTATTGATATTATATTATCGACAATCTTAGCAGCTTTAAAGAACTGTAACTCAAAACTCTTATAACATAAATGAACAGTCGTGAATAACATAAATGTTGAAACAAGTGCCGCGCGCCGAGATGTCGTCAGGAGCCCCGGTATAAAGCCGTTTTTTGTTATAAAAAAAGAAAGGTTAAATTAACAAATATTCGTTTTTTTATTAGTCATCATTATCTTCTTATTACGATCGAATAAAAACATAATTGTAACCAACCAAAAAAATTGTTACCCTACAATAAAAAACAATCATAATCATTAAAAATAACACTGTTCTTTATGTGCTAAATAATATCAATACATGAAGTTAAAAATATGAAAAATACTGAGTATTAATAATATTCGACAACGCAGTAAAAATAATATAGATTTTTCTTTTCGTTCAATTTGATAAAGATGAATCGATTGACAACTAACTTGGTAAAATATGTCTAATAAATTGCTACGATGAAACATCTATACAAATATACATACATAAAATGTCAAGTACAGAAACTTATATTTGCATCGCTGTAATCGGGTTAAAATATACGTTGAAAGTGACAACCCTTGGTTGTAGCAAAACATGGCAAAGATCGTCTATCGTACCCCCTACGCCTATAGAATATCAAAAAGTCACGTAACTATCTTCCAAGCAGGTATCTAATTCAGAATGTAACTTTGCCTCAAGCGAAGCAACTTAACATACCACAGATAACTTATGGTCGTTGTTAGCGAAATATCTGGGTAGGTACTTATTTGTACAGTGCTTACCCAAGTCTTCAAGTTACCAAAGTGTCTGGTGTTATATAATCCAGGATCTTACAAAACTATAGTGTTACATTTTATGTGAATAAATTAAAACAAAGTGTTTTGTTTTTGCTACAGCTATCTATAATATTTAGATTAATTATGTAGCGAATATTTTTAAATAATGTTCAAAAGCATTAATAAGCCTTTAAATTTTGTATAAAGCGAGGAAACTGAGTTCGATTATAGCTTTTTATATTACTGTATTATTAGTTATTCGAATATATATTAGTTATTTACTTTATTCAGCATATTACAAGTACGAACTTAAAGCGAATATCGACTAAAACTAATAGCTAAGAAACTTGTTGTCGATTAATACAGAGCAATAGTCTTCAATAAAAAAGTTTGCACTTGAGTGAAATTTTTTAAGGAATTAAAAAAAAAACAAAATAACATTCACTTCTTGTGTATTCTTTCTTAAATATGCCGCTGAGAATAATTGCTGAAAATAATGTGTTTGAATTTGTCATAACTTGTTGTACCGTGGCTATCGTAAGGGGCGATTATAGAAAAAACCAGAAAGAACTTATGGTTTCTGATAGAAGTCTTTCATATTTCCTAGATATAAAATATTCTGATGGATGACGGCGATCAACTTCAAATAAGAAAGATCTCTGGACTGGTTCTGTGATAGGCATTACACCAGCCAAGCGGGACAATAACGCCAAATCTTTTATACTATAGTCGATGCCAGTACAGTGGTCTATTACAGTCTAACATATAGAGGGAAGATTGTGTTCATAAAACCTCTATAACGTACATAACAGCGGTCAATAGAAAATCTTTCCTACTATGGCTCCTACACTTGACTGACTTGTGTAAATACGTGAAAATTTTAATACCCATTAGTTTTGAATTGTTTTCGCCGTAATGTTTCGCTATTCATCTATTTTTTGTCCTTCTTTTTCTACATCATATCTTTGTGGCATACCATAGTCGCATTTTACGAAACCTACGGGACGATATGGGGTGATGTTTTCTCTTATGCTACTACCAGAGGGCAGTTTTTCGTTCTTCGTCTGTTGTAAATGTGTTTTAACATGATTTAAATATGAGCGTGCCATTAATTACAATAAAAACATTTTCAGTAGCTTTGGCGGAATCAAAACATCGGAAGGTGTGTCGTCAGGACTGCGGTAAACTTTGTCAGCTAAGGGGCAAAAATTCTGGAACATGTCGGCGCGGGCATTGCCATTGCGAAAGTTTCGTCTCTTCATAAAACATAAGGAACATTAAATAATATTTAAAAGCTATCACATTAAATCAGTTTATGCTCAAAATAACAATATTTCATATTGTGGTACAATATAATTAATTTTAACTTAATTGCGTTATTGAATACTAGTTTTTATATAATTTTTAGCAGTATAGGTAAAGATATAAAAAATAAAGGAAAATGCAATCTCCCAACGCTGAGCACATGCCATTTCTATGAAAATTTTGGGGTATGCAAAAGTTGTATAGTTTTGTTGCCAACAATTACTAATAAATTAAAAAATAGAAATGTTTTAGATTTATATGCTTAAATAATTAAATGAATAAAATGATTTGAAAATTTTAATGTCACTGTTTAGTTTTGTCATTATTTCATTTAATAGTGTAATCTCTATATATAAAAATTACGTGTCACGTTCTTTGTCCGCGATGGACTCCTAAACTACTGAACTGATTTCAATGAAATTTTGCAAACTGTGTGTATTTTGGTCCAACTTGAGAGATAGGATAGTTTTTATCCCGCTAAATGACCCTCAAAAATTTTTATTGCGAATTTAAGGATTTTTATAGAAGGGTCGTTGGAAAGGGCCAGAACAACGTCTGCATGGACAGCTAGTAATTTATAAATTGCTAATATCTATACATACAAATAAAAACTAGTATTTTTTATAGAATTAGTGTGACAAACGAGCACACAGTCCAGTGAATTCTGTGGCCCATAGACATCTACGTCTGATCAGTTATGAATCAAAATGCAGATTCGTTGTCAACCCTGAAGGCTAAAGTGGAATGTCTCATTTCCAGAAAAAAGGGTCTCTGGTTCTCTACACTCACCATAAGAAACACAGAGGGTATTGAGCTGTTAATGTACGCTGGTATTCTGCGAGAATGTTATGCTTCCCCGGTCACGTCGGCCCATTCGTTGCACAACTATAGTATAGATGCAGCGTGGCTAAACGTGGTCTGCCGGCAATTATTGAAAAACTCTTATTATTATCCTTAAAAATTAATTAAACAAATTCTTCTTAATGCCGTGGCCATATTTTAGATTTCGTTATCCCATCCCCAATTTACCTATTTTCAGTTCACCATTCTCTCTTGTGCCAAGTTTTGCGTTGAAGTCTCCCATTAACACTTATAATGCCGAGGTTGGTGCGTAAACCTGTATGACCTTTAGCGTTACCGTTTGGTGATTCTGAGTATAGGGTACGCAACCCTCGTCGACACCCTCCCAATTTTTACAAAGTTGTTAAAGAGATGGTCATCCTTCCAGTGATAGAATAAATTGCCGGGTTCTAGGATTACCGTGTCCTCTTCCTCTCTTCGGACTCCAAATAATCCTATAAAATCGCAGCGCAACTTGTCCATCTTTTCTTCCAGCTCCAGGATCTTCTCGACAGTCCTTAGGGTGCGTGCGTTATATGTTGCCGAGTCTAGTCGTCTTAGGTGGCAACTGAAACCCCACCGGAGATTCCCTTGCCCCGCCATTACTATGATCGATATGTATATATATGAAGACATTCTCGATATAAAACAAGGGATAATTGTTGCCAGACGTATGATATTATGTAGTGTTATGCTACTTACATATCATTTTACATTATTTTAAATTCATTTTTCCATTCTGTTTCGATTTTCTGCATTTACCTCAAAACTGGATATTTTACATCACCTTTATTTCCATAGGATCCTGTAACGATTTTAAACCATAAGAACACAATAACAAATCATTTCTACTTCGTATTTTCACATTATCAGCACTTTTAAATTGGTGTCAATGGAGTCTACCTTTTTTCGATCTTTTAGCTAGTTTTCCGTAACTCTACAATCTTGGGCTTTGTGTGGGCAGCTGCGCTACCTTTTTTCCTATATCAATAATATCTCATTTTCCACTTAAATCTTACCGTTTTCTTATTATACACCTAAAACCAAAATTTGACATGTTTTGATATTGTTATTTATTTCGTTGCTATAGTAATTATATTCAAATTTGCTACCGATCTGTTGTTCCTATTTCGATAATTCCACATAAATACTTTTTTCTCTTGACCATTTACAAAAAATTTGCGTTTAATTTAAATAATTTTTCCGTTCTCTCTAGAAAGGTATAAAAGCCGAACAATCGGTGAAGAAAGGCAGTCTCGCTTCAGTTCGCGAATTGGAAGTATCTCCTAAAGGCCTTATCCCGGGGCCGTACTGCCCCGGGATCCTGCAAGCCTCCACCTACACGTGAAGTCTTCGGCGAAGCCTTCTTCAAACGCGGAGCCGCACCACTCCGGATTCCTACAAGCCTCCATCTACCTCGGAAGTCGCTTCGAGACTACTACAAGCGCGGGGGCCACACTACTCCGGGCGCTACGACTACTTACTCCAGGCGCCGAGTGCACCTATCGCCGGCGCTACCTTTGGGCGCTGCAACTGCTGGCTCTAAGCGTTGAGCGTACCTACTCCAGGCGCTACGTGCGCCGGCTCCAGACGCTGCGTGTGCTGGCTCCAGACGTTGCGTGCCGTCGCTACTAAGAAACTTACCTCTACAAGCACAACCGGCGTGTGCTGGCTTCAGGCGCTGCGTGCCGTCGCTGCTAAGAAACCTACCTCTACAATCGCAACGTGTGTCGCTTCGACTTTTAGGCTCCACTACAATTCTATATTCCCCTATTCTCCTACCTTTATTTTTTTTTGTAATCTAATTGTACTCTCACTTCATTCATCATCATCCTCAATTCATTTTTTTATAAAATTGTAAATATCTTTGAATTTTGAATATATTTCTGTTTTTGTTGTATTTTTGTTGTTTTGTTGTTCTTAGGTTAGATTCTTTTTGATATATTATTGTCGCTTTTCGACAATTAATGCAATTACTTTTAGCGTAGCAGCATATTATATCTATACCAAACTTCAATTATCTACGTCGAATTGTCTCTGTGAATTCAAAAGTAAGTCCTATAACAAACTTGCTATTTTTTTCTTTATTCAATTCTGTTCATTTTTGCCCGAAGCAGCATTAATGATGTTCCTAAATCGCACGTAAGAGTAGCCGCGGGTAAAACTCTAATTACAAGTAATATTTTCCATAAAATTTTCTTTAATCACTATTTATTTAAAGTATAACCTTACTGTAAAGTACATTTGGTCATGCTTGATAAAGGTTTTGGTAGCCGCTGCATCTTGTGACGGGCCGTTTACTTCCTTTTAAAATTCTCAAAGCGAGTGATCCCTGACAAATAATATGAACTAACTACCAGTGAACTGGTGCTGCTTGCGAGGACTACCTGCTCTTAGTTTTTGAAGAATCGTTTCATATATAGCGCATGGTACTTATGAAATATAGAAGGGTACTAAAACCAAGCGTTTACAATAAGTAAAGCCGTTATGGTTAGTTTCTGATTATGTTAATGCTGTTAGCCTTTTTGGCTTTTCTGCCGACTTCCAAAAAGGAGACGGTTCTCAATTCGACTGTATGTTTTTTTATGTGTGTTACCTCATAACTTTTTACTGGGTGATCCGATTTCGATGATTCTTTTTTATTTGAAAGCTGGTACTTCTCGTGTGGTCCCACATGAATTTGATCAAGGTCAGAACAATGGTTTTTGAGTTATTCTTAATAACTTATATTGAAGTCGTCTGTACAAAATTTTTACTTTTTAATTATACACCTATATAGGTCCCCGGGCTATAAATAATCCTTCAATTCAGTCAAATTTGGGTAGTGTTACAGTACTTTTAACAGTGCCAAATTAATATTTGGTATAGCGAGCTGCTTCAACCTTGTAGTGGCGGTATAAGGATCCACTACTCTTTTTCGTCCTGTGGGAAAGAGGCGACAGAGGGCAATTAAAGCAGGAGATGAGCAGCAGTTTCTTCCTATTAACATCTGAAAACAATAAAAAACTGCGGTTCCCAATTCACCTTCCAAGAGTGTCAACCATGGCAAAATCCCCCATAAGAGGCAATCTATGGGGGAGACCAGTTCTGTTCAGGCATTGAAATGCTTGTATATAGTAAAAGGCTCACAATATTTATACCAAATACCAGATACAGATACAAGGGCTTCGCTCTCCCACATTTTTAAAAAAGGGGGGAGGCCCACGGCTCCACACACGCCGTGCGCGGTGAGCACCAACCATTTAACGCGCTCCCCCGAAGGGAATGTTAAATTTGGAACTGGACCGTAGTCCACAGCAAAATACCTGGCGAATCAGTAAAAGACGGCTTGGCCCCTTGGTAGTGCGTAAGCACAGACATTGACTGAAGTCGCGCATGTCAATGCGTGTAACCGCCACACAGAATACGATCAAATCCAGCCACACTGAATGTACGTCACACGGGTTAGGCAACAATAGGCACACTGGCCATAAAAAGCCCTCCGTGGGCACCGCCACCTGCCAGACCGCCGTTCCTGCAGACGTGATGTAAGTGTAAGGCATCATCACCAATTGCATGGTCAGCACGGCCAATTGGTCGCAGAGCGTGTCATGAAGCTACCGCTCACCTCAAGGGAATGGGGTCCCACGTTGCGCGGCTTTCGGCCGCAGCCTTGAGAGCCTCCTCAGATTCTCCCTCCAGCTAGCACCCGCATGAGGTCGACACATATGCTCCACCAACCAATACAATGGCAGATATAGCCAATAGGCAGTTATAAGATAATAGTAATAATTCGCCATCAGAAAGGGTTTGTGTCACTGACTGATCTTGTTTGTCTCACCCACCAACAAGTTGCCTTCAATCTTTCAAAAGTGGGAACTTTATAGAGATATATTATTAAGTTGTTATATAAAACATCATGGAGGACAGACAGTCTGCAGCCCCGTAATGAAGGGACCCGACTTGGGCAAAGCTACTTAGGTTGTGACTCAAACCAAGACGCAGAGAGCTTGAGAATAGCGACCCGCCAAACAACCATCGCAGAGACGCAATGCTGCAGAATGCAACAAGCATTAATACGACTATCGTACTTACACCATCCCAAGGTCCCCCATACAGTCCCAGCAGACAGAACCATCTGCAAAATACCACTAACGTGTCACAGTAACACGCCACTAAGACGTCAGTAGCCAAAACTCCACGTATTATAGCGCTATTGCACTAAGACATGGAGTTGAGTTTGCTTGCTGCACTTAAAAGTACTACCAAACACACTCACCCTAATCCGAAAGATAGCCGACGTATCATAATGCCATGAGCTATGACTCCGCTTACAAACGGTAGGGGCGTGCGATGTCCACGAGCAAGTCGTATTGCTACAACAAACCTGCTTACCACCGACACTAAGATGATATGTCTAGAACACATCGGTTAGCGAGTCCAAGTTTACCTCGGTCTCAGAGGCTGCGAAGCAAACCTACACGCCACTATAATAATCCTTTTCAATTTCCATTTCTTTCAATATAATGCTTTTACATATTTGAGACCTTCCACATATTTGCTTTATTTCATAGACCATACTATTGTATGTCTTATTTATATGGGATTTCAAGTCATAACTCTGCTATCATAATGCTTATGCATCATAAAGACCTTCTATATTAATGCTTTGATTCGTTAGACCTTACTATGATAAGTCCCTAATATAGGACTAGTCATTATGCAACCTTAGTACTAGCAGTCGGTCAGCCGACCACCCCATATATATGTACAATCTTGGGTATGCGTCTCCGGCAACGGTCCCATATAAGGGAACATTATAAGAACACGTTCATCAACTTAGAAATTTTCCGATTATTACAAGAACACCTTCATCAACTTAGAAAATTATAATCCATTTTTTTCTATTATATTACAAATGTTATTTATCTTTATTATTGCAATATTATCGACTTGTATTTATATGATTTCATACATTTTGAATATTTTAAGCTGGTTTTTAATAAATTTAGAGATTTTTAGAGACAATTTATGCGTTTACTAATACTATAATTTTTAATTTTCCAAATGAATATATTTGAACTTTATGCTTATTATTTGCATTTTAATGGTTTAAAATATAATTTCTATGACATTTTTAAATGTTTTTTATAATGAATTTAATTATTATTTATTAATAATAGTTATGAGGCGTCACAAAATCACGGGCTTAAGTGAATGTTGGGTGTGAATGCTGTTGTGGGGTCTGAGTATAAATGATAAGATGCGACAGAGGGAAAAAAATCAAAAGATGGGCAGCAGCTCCTTCCTAATAACGACTCAAAACAAAAACCTGCGGTTGCCAACACGTTTCCAATGCATAGCATCTATGGCAAACATCCTTCCCTATGAGGAAATTTATAGGGGAGGTCTATGTTTGCAGCAGTGAACGTTAATAGACTGTACAGTAATGGTACCGGCATTTGTGATTTCCGTATTAGTTTCTTGTAACATTTAGTTTGCGCGTGTAATACTTTTATAAAACCTGTTATTTTTAAATTCATTTACTTCAATTTTCATTGCGGGCCAGTAGTGAAATGAAACTAATATTCAGCCTATCTTCGACCCTCTGGTGTAGAACCTCAGACTTTCAACGATCAACGTCTTTCCTTAGTTTTTCAACGAACGGTTTCGGTTCCACTATTCATCGTTGATAATCAGCTACTCGGTATTCATATTCACATACAGTCACCTAGCGTTAGCACTCCGCCACCAAATGTTAATAGTTGACTCCCTAGTCATAATGCTTCGGTTCTGTCCTAAAAATTTGGGGTTAAGCAGTGACCTTTAGTAATACCAGCGATCACAATAGATAATACTAGTCACAGCGATACTAGTCTTGTTAGACATACTCAGCTACACGCACTTATAAATATATCCCGAAAAAGAAAAGCTAGCCTAAATTATGGAAGGGAAACAGAGCGAAGTTTCTGAAAAACAGTGGTGACAGGTAATTAGAAGTTCAGAGGCAAGTAACGAAAAAACATAATAGGACAAAATTATGCTAAATATGGTTATATCCCTGTTTGTATTATTTGTAACGAAATAACATATATATTTTTATGAAGACACTAATAATAGGATAAAGTCATTAGAACTGGAGTTAAGAAGAGTCGTACTTCTACAAGATTTCAAATGAAGAGCGCTGTACATTCTGTAAATACTAAGAACAAGCAAGCACAAGCTAGTAATATTATTTACACTACTCCAAAGCAGCTCTCCTCTGCAGCGTGGCTCTACCACTGGTAAAGACACGCTACATGCACGCATGTTAGTAAATGTTGTATGTTTTTAATTTATTTTTCATTTAAATTAAATATAGTCTTATTAGTAAATGTGTATTTATTTATTATATTTCGTAAAAATTTCCTTTTACATTTAAAATTTGGTTAACATTAGACCAAATTTTAAATGTAAAAGGAAATTTTGTGCTATTAATTTTATCTGCGTGGGTGTAGTTTATTACAAAGTTATTGAAATAAATATTTCCTCATAGATACAACACAAAAAAGTGCAATTAATGATATAAAAATATAATATATTATCGAATAAAATGTAAAAAAATCCAACAATTCATGTTTTTAATTTTGTTTACTGCCTCCCCTAAAAATGCAGTTTTGGATTTGTGTCCGTTTTGTATTTAATGAGCTACACGCATATATGGTTTATTTTATACATACATTTTTCTTTAATATACAGAAGCGCTACGTGAATAATATTACAAAGACATTTCGGTGGCGACAACCTTGTGATCAAATGAATCTCATTAAATATATAATATATAGCCTCATGACAAAAATAAAATGAACAGTATAACCAAAACGTAGAGTTCAGTTTTGGATGGATTAGATGTTGAATTGTGGGTAGGTAACAGGTATATTGCTTCCGGATTGTCACCTTCTGATAGGAAGAAGCAGCGTGATCAATTGCCCTCATTCCGCTTAACGTATATTCGAAACTAAGTTGCGGAAAAAGATTTCTTGGATTTCATCGTTCTTATATATTTTCAAAATTTTAATATTTTATACATTCAATCATTGTAACTGAATGTATAAAAACAGAAAAATAGTACAAAAAATCAAAAGATGTATAATAAAATAATAATAATAATTTATTATTGGGTGGGTATCTTTAAAGTTTTCTCATCTGGTTGGACAGTATAAATATATAATCGTAAATTAAAATGGTAAACATACATAAATATCAATAAAATAAAATAAATACATAAAAAATACATAAATATATAAAAACCCAACCAGATGGAAGCCCTCGGCAGGGGAGACCAAACGGCCGAGGGTTAGAGGGAAAGGGAAAGAAACCGGCGGACGATGCGGGTGGTATCGAGGAGCACCGGCTTCTGCATTTGAGCTTGGAGCGGTCCGTCACGGAGTCCCAGTCACCTCAGATGACCCGAGAGGCTGACTGGGATTAACCCGTTCGCAGAAACGACCACAGGAATAATTTCGGTCGGCAGACCACCCCACATGTCTGTCACCTCGTGAGCCAGGTCCAGATATTTTGTCAGCTTATCTGCTTCGGCTTTCACGTGGTTCTCGTCATAAGCAATGGTAATGTCGACCAAAAATATCCTTGACTATGCCCGGTCCATCAGCACAATATGAGGCTTATTCGCAAGAATAGTCCTGTCTGTGATGATGGCCCGGTCCCAGTAGAGCCTGGCGCGGTCATTTTCGAGCACGGCTTCCAGTGAGTGCTTATAATATGGCAGATCCACGAGACCGTATTTCAGAGCGAGCTCTTGGTGTAGAGTCCTGGCTACTAGATTGTGCCTGTGCAAATACTCAGAGTTAGAAAGCGCCAAACAACCGGAGATGACATGCCTAAGTGACTCACCGGGATGGCGACCAGCTCGACAGATATCGACGGCGCCATCCTTTAGGATGTATTTCCGATTATTGTTGGTCTTAATAACCTGATCCTGTATAGCACAGACAAAACCCTCGGTTTCCCCAAAGAGGTCACTGAAACGTAGCCAGTGGAGGGAGGCGACTGTGTCTACAAAAGGGTCATTTAGAGCCTTGTAGAACCTCCCGTGGAGCTCCTACTCCTTCCATACGGTCTACCGGTCGGATTTATTATTGCAAGCAAAGAATATCTTAATTTCTAGAATACAACTGTGGGATGCGGAAATTAAAGACTGTGTAAGAACCTCCGAAGGAGGCAGAGTTATAGCCGAAATCAGAATTTTGATTTTTTTTTGGTTTTTGGCCATTTTAATCCCCTAGGAGTGTAATGAGACCTTTTTGCCCTTATTCTCAACCATGACCCCGTGACATCCTCTACATGATAGGCTATTCAAACTGAATAGGCCTATAGTCCGAGTCACCTCCACGTCATTTCTAGTCTTTAGTTCCAAATACAAACACTTTGAGATACAGTTTAACAAGAAATAAAATTCAGTGAACATCTGTGTCTGAACTAGAAAACTTAATGTCTGTGTTTTAATAAAATTTATTTTAATACAAATATTAGCTGTGTTAAAGATACTAATAGTCCTTTTAACCACTTCAATTAAGCTTAAATTGCTAGGAGTGGCTCACGACAGTAGTTAAATGACGGATACCTTTTAATTTCGTATTCCATACCCCTTATCCATTAGGCTACGGTCGCTTTTATCTAAACTAATATCAAAGCGCAAGAAGGTTTTGTTAAGGTTTTTGGTATATTTAATCTCTGGAGCTACTAGTCTGATTTGAAAAAATATTTTTCTATATGGTTATCTAGGCTAGCATTAGGCTATACCTTAAAACTAGTTAAATATTATTTTTTGTTAAGCACCGCGTGCGCTGGCGTAATGGTGAGTGATAAGTAAATACAATGTTCTACAAAAATATTGACCTTTACTTTGTCTAAAAAAATTATGAGATGCCATATATCTATTTCTTATTAATAAAACACAATAAGGTATTTATTGTCAAAAATGATTGAACATCAAAAATATATTTATGAGCGTCATTATTAGGCATGGCTAATTTTTTTTATAGGATAGGGTGACAAAGGAGCACACAGTCCACCTGATGGTAAGTGATTGCTGTGGCCCATAGACATCTACATTTATCCTCGTTTGCGAATCAAAATGCAGATGCGTTGTCACCCGTAAGGACTAAGATAGAATGCCTCTTTTCCAGTAAAAAGAATAAAACTAATAATTTTAATGATGATTCGTATCACATTACATATAATGATACCTATAGTGATGGTATACGCAAACAGTTCTTCCAACCCGCTTACATGTCAACACATCATATTGAACGATTTGTGCTGATATTTTTCAAAACATGTTATTAAAAGTGTTTTGGTCTATAAATGTCAAATATGTGTTATGTCATAGGATACTATTTACTTTATATTATAAGTCATGTACACTTTATATTGTTTATTTAATAAATTACTTTCTTAGAAGCCAAACTAATGTTATGTCATAGGATACTATTTACTTTATAATATAAGACCTGTATAGTTTATATTGTTTATTTACTTAAAAGCTAAATTACTCTCTTAGAAGCCAAACGAATGTTATGTTATAGGATACTATTTACTTGATGTAATAAGATCTGTATACTTTATAAATCATATTGTTTACTTCCTTAGAAGCCACACTAGTTCGATTGTAGTATTATATGCTAATGTTTATAGATTACCATAAGTTAAGCATAACACCTTGAACAAAATTGTTCCCTTATGTTTAAAACCCTCACCTCCTAGCTTCCTACACTATTTAAACCAAATCTTTTGATCCCTCAATACAATTCCATTATCAAGTTCTCTGTATCACCTACTATATTTTAAGTTAGTTCAAAAGTATTAAATAAATTTATTTTTAAAAGAGTTTTTGTCTCTGCCACATAACATATGTCACTTCAACATACTGTATAACAGTGCAAAGTAAAAACGCAATTAAATAAAAAAAATGTCGAAAAATTTAAACATTCACATAAAAAATTTTAAAATGTATTTATGTGTATGTTTTACCGGTGCAAACTCACGGTAACTTAAACAACAGTTTCCAAATTCATCCCTAATATGAGCACAGTTGCTAAAAAACAATTTTGTTGGCTACTAAAACCAAATACATTATTTCTTTGGAAATAATGTGACTGTGTGTTGTTAATCTTAAGTGTATTGGCATTTTCCACTTAATGCCACCATTTGAGCTCTTAAAAAATGCACTATGCGGTCGGAACTAACCATTAAGTGAACCACTAATCTGTATTCTCGTCTTCTATTCTCGTTAGGCCTCTTTCCAATAAAATTAGATCCAAAATAACAATTTATCAGAGATCACTAAGTATGTAAGTTATTATCAATCCAATTACTAGAGCTAAAATAATATTAAGTAAAACGTATTTAGAAAGTTTTCATAATCAAAAACTACTTTAATAAATTGATGTGATTTTATAAATAATAGAAATAGAGTTTATATGCCAAATATCAAGAATTACTTTTATATTATGAAAATCTATATTTCGAAGATATCTGTTAAAAACTTACGTAGAATTTCTACATTCAACCATATTTTCTTTCCTTAGTATATTGAACGGTCATTACTAAAGGATCGTTTTTGTGGCTTTAAGAACTCTGGGACGAGTTTTGTCCGTAATGTATTTTATTCTCCGAAAGCAATTTACAATAAGTGGACATTATGACATTGACTGACATGTTTCTTATTGGGATCGATTTAGTGATGTTAAATCATGTTCGTTTTTTGTAGGAATTATAATGTTGAAGCCAGAAGTTCATGATTTTAAGTAATTTTTATAAGCTTCCTATTTGTCTAAAGTCAAAATTCAATAAAGTTTTAAGTTTTCCGTTTATTGCAGTTCAATTATACTGGTTTTTTTTTAAAATCATGTCTGTGTTTATTTTTTAGAAGCAAGGGCTACAAGTGATGTTTGTAGTGGTGTTGTAAGTATTTCTACTACCACGTATTATCCCGTGGGTATCGTACTGACGACACACAAATGAGTAATAAGACCTAGTATTACTGACCAAAGAACAGTAGCATCTTTCTGATATAATTTTAAAAAATGCGACACATGCGTACGAGGTCAAATTTCTTTACGACATATCATTCTTTTCTATTTTATTACTCATGATGATTTTAATTTAATACTGTACGAAATTTTTCAACTATGTCGATAAAGAAGTTTTACTTTAATAATCAACCAGCCTACCAAACGTGGCGACTATGACAAAATCATCTATGAGCAAACCTATTTTTAGCTTTGGACTATAAGCTGTTAAGAATTATGACGAATGACTTACGAAAAATGAGCTAAAAGTATTGATGAACATTATGGTTAGTTGTTGCTTTGGCATATTGGCACTTACATATTTATCCTTGATTAGGTATCAAAATGCAGATGCGTTTCCACTCGAATATGGAATGATTTTACTCAATATTTTTCGAAGTTTTATGTTTGTTTCTAAATAAAATTTTAGGTCGTTAACGTTCTGTGTAAATAACCTTCGTCACAAGGTGTTATTTCTTTATCGATAGATTTTGTGTTCAATATAATAGATTGCAGACTTTTTTTAGAGGGATTCACTTAAACTTATGTAACTTCAATACAGCGCATTAAAGAAGCGATTGTGCGGAAACAAGGCTCCAAAGACTTTGCCAGAGACCTGTTTACCGTAAAAAGGCAACTGTGATAGTTGAAGACTGATTATAGTACCGTTGTTTTCATGGTTTTCTGAAATTTTAAGTAATATCGAGAGGTTCTACGGACAGCTGTACACGTCATAATTGGACCACGCGCAAGTGTTGTGATAGTAAATATAAATGCGACCAGTCATATATTGTTATAATATATATTTGTTTAGGTCGCTGTTTTGATGAGGCTATATTGTATAGTTTAAATGTATAGTATATATATTTATACAATAACTTATACATAGACCTTAACTTTAATAATTACAGTAATCACCAATTAAAGGTAAGGCTCAAAGTGTGGCTTGAGCGATACCAAACAACTTAAGGGGATATAAAACGCCTAGTTTCACCTGCGTATTGATGGAAATACAAACTTGTATTAGGTTTGTTTTTGTAAACATAAAGGTAGGTCAAATTAAAAGAACATATATGGGTAGATATATGGATTAAAGTAAGCGAGAGAGGTGTGTCTGGATCGTGCCAAAGGAAAGTCGGTAATCTCTGTCTACCCCTCTGGTTGACAGGTGTGAGTCTTTATGTTATGTTATATTAGGAAGGAATTGCTGCCCATTTCCTGGTTTCTCCCTTTCTGTAGCCTCTTAGGACATCCATGGGCCGATATGGGGTAGTTGATACTCTTTTTTTTTATTATTCAAAATATTAAAAAAAACAAAATGATTTTCTTAGCCCTACAGCAGAAACCACACACTGTTTAGTTGCTGTGGTCTATTAACTATAAACTATTATCTTATACTAAAAACTATTATAGATAATAATAGTAGATTTATATATTTATTAACTAATCACTAAGTATATTATTAATATGTAAATTTAAGATAAATCAGGTATAAACACATTAGATCAGGCAATTTACAGTAATTATGTTATCATTTAAGATACTATTAATATATTATACTAACTTATAATAATACAAATACACATACCATACCGACCATCTAGTTATTTAATTAGAAACTCTTTTAGTGTTCTTTTAGCTATTATTACTTTATAATATTTTACTTTATTTAAGATAGTGAGAGGAAGTTCGTTGAGTAAAGAGGGGAGTAGGTATTCCCACGTGCGCTTATCATAAATATTTTTGTATGTTGGAAGCTTAAATGTCGGTAACCTATTCAACTTACGTAGGGTTACAGGTCTACTATATTTTTTTAATTTAGAATAGAATAGAATAGAATGATTTTTATTCAATATGGATTATTACATAATACTTATTGAAAGTCATTATTTTATTTACCACTGGTTCGGAAAATACCTCTGTGCTGGGAAGAACCAGCAAGAAACCCTGCGGGACTTTTTTTTAAACATAATTTCACTTAACAATAATTTTGTTTATACAATTTTAAATGAATTTTCATAGAACCAGCATGGTGGCGATCACCTTATTCCCAGGGGTTATTTTCATTCATGTATTCCTTGATATTATAATAACCCTTTTTGTACAGTTTTTCTTTAATAAAACTTTTAAACTTGTTTATTGACAAACTTTGAACATGTTCTGGTATTTTGTTGTAAAAGCGTATACATTGCCCCATAAATGAATTACTAATTCTGTGGAGTTGCAATTTACTCAACTGTTCCCACTCTTCACATAAGACTGCCAATTTAATTTCTTCATATACATTTAATGTTTTACAATATTTAAATAAGTTTGAATCATCATGTCTGTATAGTTGCTTAACATAGTTAGAAACTATTGCTTTTACGATTTTTAGTTGTATTTTATAAATTTCTTGTATATAACTTTTAAATGTTCTACCATAGCTACTCAATCCATAGTTTATTATTGAACTTGCTAATCCTAAATATAAAAGTCTCAACGTTTGGTAAGGAATTTTATGCTTAAGTATTGTTAAATTACAAAGTATTGCTCTTAGTTTGTTACAAATGTGAATAACATGAGGTCTCCAGTTAAATTTACTATCTATTATTAGGCCTAAATACATATGCTGATCAACCATTTCCAGGAGGTTACAGTTGCATTTGGTGTATTGCTGATGCAGACAGCTGTGTTCATGTGCAATGATAGTGGGTTGTGTATCATATTTTATGTAGCTTGAGTGTATATGCATCAGCTTAGTTTTTTGAGTATTGATTACCAGCCCAACATCATGTGCTCATTTGCACAGCTGATCATATTTCTGTTGCATCAATTCTTGTGCTTTTAATAGGTTTTTATGTGCAGTTATTAGACATGTGTTGTCTGCGAACTGGTAAATCGAACAATCTTTAAAGATATTACACATATCATTCACATATAACAAGTATTCGAACGGACCAATAATAGAGCCCTGGGCTGTACCCTGAGAAGTAGATATTTTATTACTATATTCACCTGCGACCTTTACTACTGTATGACGGTTTGTGTGATAGTTTTGGAACCAATTCAGGGCCGGACCCAGAATTCCGTTTTATTCTAATTTTGAAAAAAGTATATTATAATTTAAAACATCAAATGCCTTACTAAAATCAATAAAGATAGCAATAACATGTCTCCTCTCATTTAGGTGCAAGTTGATTTCGTTAGTAAATTTTGCAAGTAACTGTGAGCTACTTTTATTTTTTTGAAATCCAAATTGTTTTCAGTTTATTATTTTATTCTGAGCAAGGTATTTGCTTAAAGTATCTCCAATGTACCTCTCAATTATTTGGTCAATGGAAGATAAAATAGTAATTGGTCGGTAATTATTTGAATTGTCGTAGCTACCTTTCTTATGTATAGGCCTAATAACACCTATTTTTAAAAGGTCGGGATAATTACATGTTTCAATGGACTGATTAATTAAATGAGTAATAATAGATGTTATTTTGCCTTTAACATGTTTTATGTATTTTGCACTAATATTATCCCAGCCAGCACTTTTATTCTCATTTAATTTGTTTATTATTGTGGATATAGTGTATTGGTTTGCTTTTCCCAATCTAAAACATACATTCGGTATATTAATATAAGTATTGGTTTTATGAATATAAGTGCTGCAGGATGTACAGGTTTGTTCAATATTTTTTTGTTCTGTAGCAAATTTATTTGATATTAATTTAGCAGGCATTTTGAACTTTTTTAATAAAATTTTGTCTATAGATTTTGTCAATTTACCACATAATTTGTTCACAATATCCCAAACTTTTTTTGGGTTTTTAAAATTATCGCCTTACACCGTCGCTATACGCTCAGTAGTGATTTTATACTATATGATTGGTTATGTGAGGTGTAATGATAATATTATATACTTGAAAAATATGTACATTGTAAATGTTCTCCTAAAGCTATTTTAATATAAACCGAAATCTTGTCCTAAAATGAGGCCACATAAACTTCTATGCGCCCTACAAATTTTATTATGTAAATTTATTTAAAAATGGCCTTTAAAGAGCTCGTGGCAGAGTAGTTTTTAAATTACTCGCAGATGAGTATTCTGCGAGTAATTCTTAAGTTAAAATAATTTATTATGTTGGATTTTAGGTTTATTATATTTTTTAAAGCGTTTTTGGTTAAAATTTAAGACTGAGATATTTTGCTATATTGTTTCTTTTTAACACGAAAAATAAACTTATATTACGATTATTTGATATTTTAAAGATTCCTGCCAAAACTAAATTTCCATAGAAAAAATATTTTTTTTTCATAAATTTATATTTATAAATGCATCATGATCATTACAGCCTTTCACAAGACCACTGCTGAACATAGGCCTCGCCCAAGGAATGCCACAAAACACGGTCCTGAGCCACCTGCATCCATCGACTTCCTGCATGTCTTACCAGGTCGTCACTCCATCTCGGGTGGGTCACCCTACACTTCGCCTACCGGTACGAGGCTGTCACTCAAGAACCTTTCTTCCCCATCGGTTGTCGGTTCTTCGAGCTATGTGGCCGGCCCACTGCCACTTCAGCTTACTAATCCGTTTTTAACATAATATATTATAATTTAAAAAAATTATAAATTATAATATATTAATATAATATATTATAATTTATAAATTATAATATATTATATTCGCTGCGAACTTTTTTCATATGTTCACTGGTTTCTCGGAAGCGACTAAAACGGTTTTTAACGATTATCTTTTATTAATATACTCCAGGAGGGGGGGGGGGGGGAGGCTCATATAATTAAAAAGATTTTATTTAAAGAGTTAGCATAGTATTCATGTTTTCTTAGCAGAGAAATATAATCTAGCAGCTGTAACATAATATAATATAGATAATTATTACTAACAAACAAACATTATTAAATCAATCGGCAATTTTTGATATTCTGGAAGGCTGTAATTTTTTTGTACAGCATATTAATTATATAAGCTGCAAGGAGTGACTCATGTTTATAAAATTTTGATAAGCACTTAGAGGGTAAGTACAAAAATGATAAAGATTATTATTATTAATAAAAAAATGTACGCGGCTTTCGGGTGGCCCAAGGGTTACCCCAGCCGCACCTTAACCTGCTGCCGCTGATATCAGTTGATACGTATTTCCGTATTTTTACAAATTTAACAGTACAGTAGTTGGTTAAATTCAAGTCTCTGCTTATAGACATATTTTCTTTTGCTAACCAATCGTGAATCTTGCTAATCGTTTAAGAATTTTGCGGGTTGATTGTTTATTAGGCAAACTCCTATTATTGCAAGCTGCCTATTTATAACTAAATTACTGGATATTATCAAGATTATTTGCGAAAGAGGAATTGCCGAATGTTTTTTTTTTTTGCAAATAGAATCTTTGAATGCTAACCAAATGATTTAAATGCTGTTTTGTGGCTAAACAAATTTTATTATGGCTTAACATTTAATGACTTCACTTAAAAATATACATAATATTGGAAAACTAAGGGATGAAATGTCACAATTTAGACGACATTCTAGCCCATTCTAACTTCAACGTGTGGTTAGATTTAGTCCACTGAAAAAAGTAAGATATTTATACTCTTATAACAGGAAAAAGCAAAAAACCAAAAAATATAATATATATTATATTTTTTGGTTAACTACTGAATTCGAGCCACTTAATTCTCTCCATTATACACCCTTAAACCCTATAAAGTTATAGTTTGATTAGTTTTGCGTAAACTAATTTTCTTAGTAATTTAATTCCTTTATTTGTGCATCCTAGAACCCAAAACAAAATTATATTAACACTTTCACTGTCCAGTTTTCAGACACAACATTACTATTGTGTCCAAATACAATATAATAATCTGACAATAGCAATGACCTATATGTAGTGCACGGGACAGCGAAAGGGTTAATATAAGAAAATTTATCAATTTTAGAAAATTGGGAAACCCCAAAGTTTCTATGGAGCGTGTAGTATCTTTAATAAAAGTTGGCTAGTTGAGGTACTACTCTCAGCGGCGGCCTTGGGGGGTGGCGAACAGGGCAATCGCCAGGGGCCTCGCTCTTGCAGGGCCCTCGCGCTTGAAGATCGGTTTTTTAATCACATAGCACTCGGATCAGCTCAGGAGTCAGGACATAATGTTCTGTTCCTCTGTCGTTCGGGGAATCCCCGTGTTTCATTTCGTTCGTCGACTCGTACTGCAAGCAGAATTATTCCAAGGTGACAAACCTTGGAATCATTTTGCTTGCAGTACGAGTTACAAAATCGTTACTGTACCGGACATATCTTTCAATTTTATTGAATATTACATTCGTATAGTATTTAAAGTATTGAGTGAACTGGAAAAGTGTAGATTATAGTATTTGAAGTGTTGAGTAGACTGAGAAAGTGTAAGAAAACTGTGATATTTAGAAATTATTACTGACTGCAAAGATGTTTTCCTATAAACTGTTTGTGCGAAACAAAACAAGATTTACGAAATAATTTTGCGTGATCTTGGTGCCGGTAGAAAATTTGAGTCAGGTAGTTCAAAAAAGAAACGAGCTATCAAAAGAAAGCAGGTGAAAGAAAATCTAAATGGATCTTTATATAAGTATATAAAAAAGTGATGATCAAGTAACCTCTACAAAACATTTATTGACTGAAAGTGACTCTAATCCTGATCCAGCTGTAAACATTCCTTCCACATCATCATGGGTGCCACCGTCGCCATTAAGTAAAAACAGCGAGGATGATGATGAATTAACTACATCATTGTCTCTTAGGTCACCGGTGCCGCCTTCAAGGCTATCCAGTCAAGAATACGAATCTGAGCTCGAGTCTATGTCTACATCCATGACTGCTGGAATGGAAAATCTAAAATCCTCAAAATGACCACGGTTTGTGGCCCATAATAATTACTGATGTAGACCGAAATGAGATGGTATTAAAAGGTCCAATCCGGGTTAAAGTTTATTTATTTCCCGTAAATAGTAATGGACGACAATTTGGCGAATATCATTATAATAAGATATAAGTAAAAGCTTGACAGGAGCTGAATGATTTATTCATGAACAAGGGATGCCTTTTACTGCTTTACGTGTCGAATATAAGGGCTAGAAAATACAAAGATTGGATCACGTAAAGGAGTGTGTGATTGGAAATACTTGGGTGATTACCTAAAATCCACAGCACAAAGATTTTATGTTGATGGATTAGTTTAGAGAATGGTTTAAAAAGCTGTTTCACTATTGACTTCTTGGTCCAGTCACAAATTGAACAAGAAAGGCAACGTTGTAGAGATATTTTAGAACGATTGCTCGCAAATTGTAAATTTTTTAGCATCTCACAATTTGGCCTTGAGGCGTCAGAGAGAGAAGTTAACATCTGACTTAGATTCGAGTGAGACAAGCGGCAACTTTATAGATTTAGTAAAGTTAATGGCCCGATTTGATCACGTGCTGAGACTTCACATAAAACAAGTAAAGGATAAGACAATTATTGACCACTATATCGGAAAAAGTATTCAAAATGAGCTCATACAATAGATTTAATTATTCACGTGAAGATTCAAGTTGTTTAAAAAATAATAAATAATAAATATTACTCGATTATTCTTGATTGTACTCGTGAAGTTTCTCGTGTTGAGCAACTTTCAATTATTATAAGATGTTTAATACAAAAACAGCTGAAATTGAAAAACATTTTATTGGTTTCTTAGCCGTCGATAAAACTACAGCTGAGAATTTGACTAATTATATTATAATCACAGAATTACAACAGTTAGGTATATCATTGCTAAACTGCAGACGCCAAGTATATGATAATGGTGCCAATATGCGTGGTGAAAAAAGTGGTGTCCAAAAACGTATTCTTGAAATTAATCCACTTGCTTATTTTTTACCTTGTGGGAGTCATAGCTGGAATCTCATCCTAGGAGATGCAGCATCGTCTTGTGTCCAAGCAAAATCTTTTTTTGGTTTGCTACAAAGGTTGTACACTCTAGTTTGCCGGTTGAAGTCAGAGGTGGGCTATTTTAAATGCTCCTGTAAAATCGTTATCGCTAAAACCACTTTCTGAAACTAGATGCAAGTGCAGGGTAGCATCGGTGAGGGCTGTTAAATCCGAACTAAGCGATATATGTGATACTTTAAAGGTTTTAGCAGAAAATACAACATACTGTTAGTTGGTTCGTGAATGTTATTCTATAGAAAAGGAAATAACTACCTACGAATTTGTAGTTTCACCTGTCATATGGTATGACATTTTTACAAAGATAAATGTAATGAGTAAAATGTGGCAAAGCGAAAACATGCACTTAGATGTGGCTATATAATACCTAGACGCATTCACAAATTGCCTCGATAATTATCGAGAATTTGGTTTTCAGTCATCCCTTGTAGCAGCGAGAGAAATAGCCGAGAAAAATGATATTGACAGACAGTTCAAAGAAGTCAGAAGACGACGTAAAAAAGGCATTTTGATTATGAAGGGGAAGATGGAGCTCATGAATTGAATGCGGAAGAAATTTTCAAAATAAACTATTTTTATGTCATTATCGACAATGTGTGCGCAAGCTTTCATCCTAGGTTTGAGGCTCTTAAACATCATGAGAGCATATTTGGTTTCATGTGTAATATAAAAAGATTAAAGGAAATTAGTGATAGTGAACTTTTGAAGCAATGTATCGCAAATAACAGTAGGATAATCATATGATATTGATGGACATGAATTGTACAAAGAACTGAATATATTCATCCGTGTGTATGAAGGAAATGACGCCATTATCTCGTTGCTGGAATACATAATAGAAAAAAAATATCTGAAGTTTACCCCACTATCGAAATAGTCCAGGGAATTATTGTTACCACACCTGCTACAGTTGCGTCTGCTGAAAGAAGTTTTTCGAGGCTTAAAATTATTAAAACATATTTGAGAAATTCGATGATATAAGATTAGATTTCAGCCCTTGCTATTTTTTCAATCAAAAATGACGTATCTCATTCGTTAGATTATTGTGCTTTAACTAAAGATGGAGGAGGGTCATTGTCAAAACAAGTAATGAATATGTTCCGTAGTTATCACTAAAAATATTTGAAAGTGTGCTTTAAATTAAAATATTTTTCATTCTCAACCTTTACTTCAACTTAGAAGTAAAGATCAAGCAATGAAAGAAAGCAATTATGTGAAATTAATTTGATTTAAAGACATCAGTCCCCTTCGGTGGTCCGTTCAGAATTAATGCACACAAATATTGCACTTTCTATTTTTGAAATCACAATAAATTATAATTAATTATACAAATATTGTTTAATTACAAGTTATCAAGAGGTAATTTAAAATATAATTAAATAAAAAATATAGTTCCTAAAAAAATTATCCACGATTGTCACGTTACACCATCAAGGTCAGCTCTTTTGTGGTCAAGAAATGCGCAGATTAATTGGAGCATAAATAATTTTTACGAACGCAGCTAAAACTTTACACACCATCATTAATTTTCGAACATATCCCGGTAGCCATCTTTTGATTGTGACTGGAGTGAATGTGAAACCGGTGTCCTATTTACCAATAATTGTATTTTGGTCAAACCTCAACGTATCTTTTCGGTTACGCTTTTAAATTGGTAAGTTTTTATTGATTTTCTCAAATAAATATTTAGCTTGTTGGGTATCAAGGAATTAATCACAAATGGCTTAAATTTGTTCTCCTAACCTCAAAATTTTGTCCCGCACTTACGTTTTGTTCGAAAATGTCCATTCGGGGGTCATCTTTTCGGTGGTCCCCGTGACCACCGAAAAGACAACTCGTCACCGAAAAGACATTTATAAAAGATTCGGTTTTACAGCATGTGTTTTATAGATGTTTAATATACTGTTTGTGTTGAGTGTGAGCTTTCTTGATTTTTCAGATAGAAAAATGGCAAAAAATTTCTAAAGAAGAAAAGAAAAACAGAAGAAAGGAGCTGAAAGAGCTTACTATGAGAAAATTACGAGAAAAACTGAAACAAAATTTTGTAGCATTAGAGGAAAAACGTAGAAAAGACGAGAAGAAGAGAGTATTTTAAAAAAAGAACAAGGGTTGATTAAAATTATTAAAGATATGAGTTCTAGAGATCAAAGGTCATTGAGAAAAAAATGGACGGAAAATGCAAGGAAAAGAAGAGAAGTTAAGAAAATACAGCGGCAAACACAGAAAATATTGAACGAATAAACACCACCATCGTCTCCAATACCCCTAAATAGCCCATTAGCTTCCATGATTACCCCTCAACCATCAACATCGAGAGTATCTTCTGGAAAAGCTTTCACAGATAGAAACAGAAGAATTCTGAAATCTGAAAATATGTATCTAAGGCAAAGATTACAAGCATTTGAAAATAAATTGGCTAAGTATAGAATGAGAGAACACAGAATGAATATTAAAAAAATAAAAACAAATAACACGAATAATGATACATGCAATAAGGATAAGTAAAATAGAAAAACTCATTTTTCCCAGGGTCCTGAATCAATAAAAAATTGATTCAAAGTCTTTTGCTTCATAACCAAAACAGTAGACTCACATAAGGAAAAAAAGAGAACATCACGAGAAAGAAAAATAAGAAACAAGTTAGACTTTTGAACGATACATTATTAAATTTATATACCAAATTTCAAAAAGAGACTGGTAAGAGTATTTCCTGTTAGACCTTCTGCAGACATCGTCCTTTTTGGGTTCTATGTCCAAAAGCATCAGCAAGAATTATATCGTGCAAGCACTTAAATCACGACAAATGATTAAAGAAACTACTGCCTTAGAAGTAGCTGAGAGTCTTTGGTGTGAAGGTGATCTAAAAGAAAATTGCCTTGAAAGAAAATGTGATCAATGTGTAAACAAAACCATTGCATTGCAATCCTACTGTGAAAATGATACAATACCATATGAACGATGGGTTACTAAAAAGTCCCAACTATTGTAAAAGAAAAGAAAAAATGTGTCAGAAAATTTTGAAGGAAAATGATACAATACCATATGAACGATGGGTTACAAAAAAAGTCCCAACTATTGTAAAAGAAAAGAAAATATGTGTCAGAAAACTTTGAAGGAAAAGGTACTTACCAAAAAGCGAATATTTGTTAATACTCTTCTCACAAAAATGCCTCAGTTCATGCAACATATTTCTAATGTATACCACCAAACAAGCTTAGTTCGTAAAATAAAACAAGAAAGGTTGACTCAAGGAAGTGGACTATTGCACTATGATTTTTCTCAAAATTACCAATGTAAATATGGTAGTGAAGTACAATCGGCACATTTTGGAGGTTCTAAAGCACAAGCGTTACTACATACAAGTGTATTTTATTACAAAGATGACTCTGGTATCCTTCAACACAAGTCTTATTGTACCATTTCAGAAAATTTTCACTATAATCCAGCCCTAATCTGTGTACATTTAAAACCTGTAATTGAAAATATCAGAGCTGTTCATGTCACTAATATCAAAAGCTTTCATATCCTGAGTGATGGCCCTGTTACTCAGTACAGGAATAAAAATATGTTTCTTCTATTGGTCGAATATTTAAGCTTTGAATTAGGCGCAGAAGAAATACATTGGCATTTCAGCGAGAGTGGACACGGAAAGGGCGCTCTTGATGGCATAGTAGACTGCCTAAAGGCCCTCTACTGATCGTCACGTGGCTCTGGGAAATGATGTTTCCGATATGGTAAGCTTAATCAGCTGTTTGAAAACAAATGCTCAAGGTATAACTGTTATTCCAACCAACGACACCTTTTTGGATGAAATTGAAAAAAAAAATAATGATGCTGCAGTTGAACCTTTCCGGGGAACTTTAAAGATACATTAAATTACTTGGCACCGAGATGATCCACGAATTTCGCATGCCAGAAGATTAAGTTGCATGGTTTGCCCATCAAATATAATATGCCCACATTTTGAAATTGGTCAAATTCAAGTAAAATCGGCAAGTTATCGAGAACTATACGAGGAATCTGAAAGCCTGAAATGTCATCGTACTTCCACAAAAATTTGGAGGTACGAAAATGTTTTTTCAGATTCTTCAGATGATGAATAGAATAGAATAGAATATTTTTTATTCAATATATATTACATGTGTAATTCTTATTGAAAGTCATTTTTTACTTTACCACTGGTTCGAAAAAAAACCCTCTGTCCTGGGAAGAACCAGCAAGAAACCCAGCGGGACTTTTTTTTTAAATAAATTTTACAATATAAATGATTACGAACTATTTACAAAATTTATTTTAGAAACTGCTTGGAAGCGATCACCTCATTCCCAGGGGTTATTATCAACCATGTATTCATTTATACTATAATGACTCTTTTTATACAGTTTCAAAAAAGATGTTCCTCTATCAATAATTGGAAATCCAAAAATTACAAAAAACCTTTCTGGTCTGATTCTGAATAAAAATATAAAGACCACCAAAAAGATACTTTTCTTTGTTTCTTTTCGGTGGTCTCTATATTTTATTTTTTATTTGATTATTGAAAACATTTTTTTTTTATAATTTAAGTATTTTTGTGCATGAAAGTTATTTTTAAGAGTTATTACAATAAATAATTATTTAAGTTTCAAACAACTTACAAATTTCTCGCTAACTTGTTCTTTTTGATGGTCATTAGTTGTCTCTTCGGTGGTCATAAAAAATGTTTTTGGTCTTAATTTCTTAAATATGTATCATCGATCTCGTTTTTGTATTAATTAAAGATAATTTTGAGATACTTTATCTAAAAAATAAAAATAGAACTTAGAAAAATAAGGTTTTATTTACCACCTTTAGTTTTCCGAAAGTGACAATGACCCAGAAAAAGCCCCAAACATCAATTTTAAAATTTATCATCTAAGTATTTGTTAATTTTGAAAATCTTTCAATGTAAAATATTTTAAAACTCAAATTGTATTTATTTGAATAACTTTAGAATTTCTCCTCAAACATGACAAACACCTAAACCAAATAACCAGACCTGCTTTCGCATTACACAATTTTCACGAAGGACAAAGGGCCTCGCAAATAACTGTTGCCCGGAGCCTCGCAATTGGTAAGGCCGCCTCTGACTACTCTAGCCTTATATTTACTATGTTAGTAAATATGCAATTACGCATCAGAGCCATATGGCAATTGCAACAAATTTAAACATTAAATCTATCAATTTGTGTTTTAAGCAGCTAATTCCAAAACGAAAATTGGTGGCTAAAGTATGACACGTCTAATACTGCAATCGCCGACATATATATATGTTGTAGAGCCATGCTGCAGCTATATTAGTAGTATAGTTGTGGCACGAATGGGTCGGCTCGACCGGGGAAGGATCACGCTCTCACAAAATACCAGCGTAAAATAGCAGCTTAACACTGCTGTGGTTCGTATGGTAAGTGTAAAGAACCGGAGACCCTTTTTACTGGAAAATAGGCATTCCATCTTAGTCCTCACAGGTGACAACTCACCTGCATTTTGATTCGTAGTCGAGGATAGATGTAGATGTCTATGGACTACAGCAACCACTTACCTTAGGTGGACTGTGTTTTGTCACACTTATCCTATAAAAAAAACTTACCAACTGTGTTGTTTACTACCCACAATATTACACATGTTGTATATTTAGATCTGATTACCAATTAGGTCTTACCAGCATGATCACTATGACCTATCAGAAGTTCACTGCTGAACATAGACCGCCCCGATAGATTGCCTTATAGGGGTGTTTTCTGCCATAATCTGCCAGGTTAGCAACCAAATTAACCTTTAAAATTTAAAAATAAAACATATTATGGAAGTTTTTTTGCTATTTCCTTTTCAAATTCAAATTCTTTATTCCATAACTTAATCTATTACATCAAAATTGTGGTTGGAGCTTCCTTTTAAGCAAAGGATTTGCTTGTACTAGGAAGCACCACTCTTCCAAACAGTGGGTATACAACACTAAGTTAAGGCAAAGACTAATAGAAAGTTAGTTATTAAATTATAAAATTATAAAAGTAAAAGTATAAAAAAAAAGTGTGTGTGTGTGTGTGTGTGTGTGTGTGCGTGTGTGTGTGTGTGTGTTTGTGCGTGCGTGTATGTTATGTGGGTGCATGTATGGTGCATGGTGCATGTATGTATAGAATATGTATCTTTGTGAATTATATATTATAGTGTGGAATATTACACATATTCGTTTGTTGGTTTGTTAGCCCTACGACTGTGTCTTGGGATCAGAAGTTATCATTGTTCAATGAATAACTTTCTCTAACTGTCACCAAAAGTTGCATAGCACTCAGTTGCGCTTATGGGTGATGAATGATACTCTCAATTTCTTCATAGTTTTTTGTGATTAACCATTTCTCTAGTATCTTTTTACATTCAATATGTGATAGAGGGTAAATGTTGAGTTTTTTATTAAGTTTATTATATATGTAAGCAGACTGACTGTTATATTGCCTCTTTGCAAATACCGATCTAACCCGAGGCTGTGGAACAACATTAACGATCGTCCTACGATTGCTTTTTTTTGGGTCATAGGAAATCGACTTGTGCTTTCTAATGACAATGCGTAGTAGGTACAACTTTCTTACAGATAAGATACCACTATTCAGATATAAGTTATCAGTTGGGGATCTATATGGTAAGAAGAACATTACTTTCAGAAGAGCTCTTTGTGCTCTTTCCAGATTTAAGAAACTAGTTTTTATCGCACCTCCCCAAACTGATATGCAGTAGGTAATAACTGATTCGGCAAGTGCGCGGTAGATTTTACGTAGAAGGTCCAGTCGAACCACGTGTCGCAGAGTCTTAAATGACCAGATTAATTTCCTAACTCTGCTTGTGAGTTGCTCTATATGCTGATGCCAGGACAATCGCTGATCCAACATTACACCAAGGTATCTCGTATTAGAAACCTTTTTTTTTACTCAGGACAAGAGCAATCCGAGACCGAGTGATTATTGCAATAATGTAGCTTAATATTAAAGTAATCTGGGGGCTGCGCGTTGTTGTATTTGGTAAAACATATATAGTTAGTTTTAAGTAAATTTAAAGTGAGTAGGTTTTTGTTTAACCAGGATCCTAATTTTACTAAGCCAGTCTCCACACGATTTTTAAGTTGCTGCCAATCATTAGCAGAGAAAACAATAGCTGTATCGTCCGCATATGAGAAGATGTCACCACCCTCTATCTACATATTACACAAACTATTGATGTAGACCAAGAACAAAGTGGGACCCAACACACTGCCCTGCGGGACACCATATGTGACAGTAGCCTCAGAACTAGTTATTGAGCCGATTTTGACACGAGTTTTACGATTACTGAGATAGTCACCAAGAAGTTTTAGCGGAATACCTCTAACACCATGATTGTTAAGGTTTTGTAGTAGAATAGGGACGGAAACTGTGTCGAAGGCCTTTTTTAAATCTAAGAAGACAGCTAGACATTTTCTTCCGTAATCAACATGGTTTACCGTACGGGAAGTCAGTGCTATAATTGCGTCTTCCGTAGATAGATTCTGACGGAAGCCGAATTGTGATGTTGAAAGTATATTAAATTTTGAAAAGAACTTTATTAATCTAATGTTTATTAATTTCTCAAGTATCTTTGCTATTACAGATATCACCGATATCGGCCTATAGTTTGAAGGATTAAACTTGTCACCACTTTTATATACAGGTGTGATAATAGTCTGTTTAAGAGCTAACGGGAAGACGCCTTGTTCAAAACAAAGGTTAGCTAGGTGAACAAGAATTGGTATAATCACTTTATGGGCACTTTTTAGAAAATGAGCTGGTATATTGTCATAACCAGGGGCACTGTCTGATTTCATGGACATGAGCAGACTATATATCTCTTCACGGTCGGTGTCAAAAATAACAAAAGATGTAACTTGAGTATTTGTTATGATATTAGTATTAGTAGCTTGTTGTGTTGTGTTTTTAATATTTCCTTCTACTAACTGTTGCCCTACCGTAGCAAAGTAGCTGTTAACAGTGTCAACAGATTCCTGGGGGGATAAAGTTAGTTTCAGAAGATCCAGGCTTTGAACTTTGGCAGGTTTGCGTTGAGTAAGACTATCGATCGTCTGCCATAGTTTTTTTGGGTTTCTGATAGCTAGTTTTAGTTGATTTTTGTCATAGTTACGTTTTAATTTTTTAATCAAGCAATTACAAAAATTACGGTAACGTTTATATGTAATTTTGAAAATCTCGTTTTCTGGATTTAATTTTACCTTACGTTGCATATCGTTCCTATTTTTAATGCAGCGGAGAACTCCCAGGGTAATCCAAGGTTTGATTATTCTATTTTTTCTAGGAATCGAAATTTGTTTCATGTTGGATTGAAGGCACTTCTGCATAGTTAATGTGAGCTGCTCTACTATGAAATTCGGGTCGTTAACTGTTAATAAGTTAGATAAATCTGTGGTTTTTAGAGTTTTAAGTGCTTCTTCGAAGTTTGTAGTTAATTTAGTTTTCTTTTTAATATTGATATTTATATTTGATATTTTAACCAAAATTGTAAAGTGGTCTGTGATACTGGAGTCAATAACTGCAATGGACGCTGTTTTATAGCCTTTACTAAATTTTATTATGAAATGATCAAGACAATTTTCTCCTCTTGTTGGTAGGAGATATCCTGGTAGCATTCCGTGCATGGCAAGCATATTAAGATAATTTGTTCTATTATTGCGTTCTTGTGTTGTTTCATCCGTTTTAAATATTAAGTTAATATTTATGTCACCTGTAATAATTATATTACTGCATTTATTAATAGTACTTAAGTGTGAATTCAAAGAGTTTATAAAATCGTCAGCGTTTTTATTTGATAGGGAACGATAAATGCCAATAATAATTAGTTCAGACGTGGTAATTTGTAAGCATGACGCATGGGTAAGTTTTTTTCGGGCACAGGAAAGTGTTGAAAATTTAGGGAGATTGTCTCTACTATTACGAAATACGGTTCCATAAATTATTGATGGTGCATGTTCTGTAAAACATTATTTTACTCTATAAAACGTTTTAGTTTTTGTTTTAGAAAAACTATTATAAAAATATGCCCATCACTTCGTAAAATATGTTTGTCTCAATAGCCAAATTTTGAAGGTAATATTCGTACCAGTTTCTAAAGATAGTATCGAAAAGTCACTGTACTCGTATAAGCTACGATGCTTAAAGGAAGAATCCGCACAATAATGGCTTTGAGTTAGGATTTACCTTAAGCCTTGTACCGATATCGAGGCGGTTAACTCCTATTACGCATTCGAATCGTTGCCTAAAGGCAGGTGGAAACGAAAAGATTAATAGCCTTTTCTCTTTTTAGCGAATATCTTTATTAAGATCGAAGTAAACACACAAATAATAATTCTCAATATTTTGCTCCTTTTTTTTAATAAAAAATTAATTTGTAACCTTTGCACGTGGTTGAAGTAGACTTATTGAGATAGGCATATATATAATGATGATTCTATATACCTACGTATATAGAATCATCATTATTAAAGCTTTATCACATATCCATAGGTCATCATAGATATCCCCTAAGGAATGCCCCAAAGTACTGCCTTGAGCCACTTGCATCCGTTGACTACGTGCATGTCTTGCCAAGTCGTTACTACTACATAGTGGGGCAGTGTAAAGGAGCCCTACTAGTAGGAGAAGGAGTCCTAAAGGAGTCCTACCACCCGTACGACTCCTTGTCTGCCTAGGAGTCCAACCGTGCAGCCAGTTACCACACTTTTAACTATTTATACCGTTTAACTACAGTGTGCAAGCACTGTTGTGTTCCGGTCTGATATGTACAGAGAGTCAGTATAATCAGAAGCTGTGAGACATTTGATCTTAGTGCTCAGAGGGGACAACGCGTCACTAGCCTTCTTAGTTTCAAGTTGTATACCGGTATCCATGGAGTGTTTCAGTAGCCACCTATCAGCAGGTGGACTATAATTTTGTTTGTTTCTTCAATTAAAAAAAAAACTTGTGAGGAAGCCTCCATACACTTCTCTTAACATTAATAAATAAATAAATAAATATTGATAATTATTTCCGCAATGTATTTTTTTGTTATTATACCTTTATTTTTTAATGTTATATATAATTTTACTTAGTTATAAAATATTTATCAATCGATCAGAGTAAAAGTAAATGTAAGTATATTATATCATCCTCATCATTATCATTACAGCCCGTCACAAGTCCACAGCTTTACATAGGCCTCAACTGAGGAATTCCAAAAACCACGGTTGGGCCATCTGCATCCACCGACTCTCTGAATGTTGGTTAGTATACTACTATAGACTATATTAAACTATATTATATTATAAAATGTCTGAAAATTGTATGTGTATTCTAGCCTTTCCGCCAGTGGAGGTACCCGAGTCCAAGTTGTAACATGATCATGACCCACTCAAATTATAAGATCGCAACGGTGAACTGCTCAAGCTATCACATAATTGCCTAATAAAGCCTAAGGGCAGGGCACGGACCGCGAAATTGAAAGGTCGATCGGTCTTCTTACGATAAGCTCGTAGTTCTAGTTCTTCATTGATCACTCTTTTGACCGTGGTTCTGCTTAGGCCCATCTGAAGAGCTAATATTTTTTGATTACGAACAGGATTTTGTTGAATTCGCGCCTTCACTGCTTTGATGATCGCGGGTGTCCTAACTGTACGAGGTCGGCTGGTCCTCTTACGATATTCGAAGTTTGAATCTTCAGTAAATCGTTTGATAGAGCGATAAACAAATCGTAGGGTTAATTTTAATTTTTGGTAGAATATTGAAAATCACTTTTGGCGCGTAACCACAGCGGTGCATCGCGATAAACGCTACTTTATCTTCTTTCTTCGATCACTCTATATTTGAAAATTAATGTCTTTTTTATTTTCGGCAAGCTCAAACGTTATATTTTTAAGATTGGTGAAGTTCATCTAGCCAGTATTCAAAAATTTTAAATAAGGTTTTGACAGAACTTATGACCCGACTAAGTATATATATATATATGTGTAAGTATAGGCAATTAACATATATACTCTCAAAATTCTACACACTTAGAACTTAGACTTACCTTAAGAAGTCGTGTCTAAAGAAGTTTTACTTCAAAGTGGTTTGAGCATTAATAAGGGTTTGAGAATTGAAATTAACGTTAACCTATAATACTTGGATCGTTATCTCGACTTTTTTGTAATGTTACATTACATTTAAATAAAAACTTATCTGGTTGAAGCTTCATTAATGAATGAAATATCTACTAAGAATCACAAATCATATGTTTATAAGGATTCTTTATGAAATTAAATACTTTGTAAGGCTACAAAACTTTTCATATAAATTAAATAAGAAACCTTAATTCACTAATACGTTAAGATCTACGGTTGATTTGTAATCTTTTTATGCAATTATATCAAAATCTTATTGACAGTAATTGAAAAATTAAAAGCTAAAAGGAATGACTATAAGAATATCATGTTCTTTGGTAACAGCAACACGACTTGTGCAGATAATGCAACGTTAACTTTATAGCAGTATTAACATCGTAGCGCTTCTGTCTATAAAGCAACACGGGCTACCTGCAGACCGGAGAGGAGTAGTTTATCCTTGATACAGAACTTTCTGTCATTTTTTGCGCGTGGAAATCTGCGCACACAAAACCAATTGTCTGTTACTACGAGACTCACATATAAGAATTAAAACAATAAACTTACAATTTTTTACACAGGCCGCGCCAGAATGCGATAGTGTCGGCCTGATTCGGTGCTGGGCCCGTTCCACGTACCATTGGTCGCTCCAGTGATTCATAGAGCCTCTTCTGATCACTCCAGAAGAAACGATTCTGGTTGAACCGTGTCGACCACTCGGTATATCACCGAATCCGCTTCCCCCAAGCAGCGATTCTCTGCTTCAGGTCGTCTATGCGCTCCGTCAGTTTTTGCGTTATATCCGGCTCGCACAAACTGATATTTGTCCCAACAAACGCCATCCTGACGGTGCGCACAATTCTCGGCCTATTATTGCCCGACCTGAAGCTTATTAGTCTGCCGATGAGGGCCCTTGCCTTTGCAATACGGTCCTCAATCCTTCTTTTCCAGGCTGGGATGGCGCTACTTTGTCTAGTAGCACGTCCAGCCGAGGGAACTTTGGCGCCAATAATGCGGCAAACTGCCAGTGCGGCGCCAAAAAGAATTGAGTCTGTCTCGCAAAGGTCCCGGCTGGCTTCCAAATAGGTCACCAGCATTGGGTTGAGAGCCCTCACGACAGCCCGATTCCGTTTGCTTAGGCGCATGCGCGGGAGTCACGTTCGATTTTCGAGAGGTATACTGCGCGTTTCTAAAATAGCCTCTTCCAATGTACTCTCCTCATTTGCTCTAGTTCTAGTTCCAGGGCGACTGTTCTATCATCATCTGAACCAACCATAACTGAAAGATTCATGGCGGCATCCACGTGTGCTGGTTGCTCTGCAACTTGTGGCGCCGCATCCTCAGCCGTAGCATTGTCATCCGATGAGGGTACAGCCTCACGTCGTAGCCGTTCGAGTTCGGTGCTATCGAATATGTTTGAGCGCAAGATATACCGAACTCGGTCTGCCAGGTTTTGCTCGGTAACGGTTATAGATGGCTCCAGCTCAGCAAAAAGTCGATGCATCCTAGCCCGATACGCAAAACCTCCAATTTCTCCCCCTTTCGCCCTAAAATACGCCCGCAATGCGTTGCTATTCATCTGCTTTGACCAACGCATGCGGCGTACTCCACCAGTGGCGGGTGCTGATTGCTGGGCCCGCGAAGACCCTGCCAACACCAAGCCAGCTGGTGAGAATGATGGATGCGAGGGGCTGCTAGGTGGTCGTGCAGCACCTCGCACTCGGCTGGCGGCCCGCATGCTGTCGCGTCCAGCGCCAGCTTCAGACGCGCCCCGGCGACCCCCAGGCAGCGGCCCTAAACGCAGTCTATTTCCTTCCATCATCCATAAATTGGGCGTCAATTAACGGGAGACGCCCAGGCCCGGCACCGTTTCATGATTTGGCCGAAAGCACAAGCGGGCCCAAATTAGCACCCTCAATTCTGCCGAGGCACGGCGCTCACACCTCTTGGCAAGATGTTGAGTGACTGCGCTGACGTAGCAGTTTTGTCACATAACCATTACGTCAGCGGGCGATGGGGTCGTCACTTCCCTACGCCTCTTATTATTATATATATATATATATATATATATATATATATATATATATATATATATAATTATTTTTTCATTATATTACACATATAAACCGTGTTTCAACACTTAATTTCGCAACAAGGTACCAAAAAACGCGCAACAAGGCACCTAAATTTGTAACCGACCAACCTTTATGAATGTGGGTACGTAGTAAAATAGAGGGCGTTAGATATTTATGAATGACTATCAGTTAAAATGATGCATTTCTACGCCTACTGAATTTAAAAATAAAAAGGACAGAATTTTTGATTTTATTTTTTAATTTTATTTTCACCATTCGTATGTTTACAAAATAACCATGTGAAAGGAAGGCAGCCCGCTCTCGTCGTTATTTCGGCAGAAATAGACCAACTGGCAGGTCTTCCTTTCGGCTGGTTCCTTAATCCGAAACTCCAATCACACCACGTTGAGTTCGGGCGCAACGAGGTGGATGTGAGAAGGAGTGTCACACACGAGAGCGTCTGTCGCACTTTCCTAAAAGAAAGGTTAGACGACTAAGATTATAGGTTGTCTTGAAGTGGTCCCGGTCCCGTCGTCCTTTTATATTGTGGACTGTATTTAGTAGGTGTTGGAGGATCCTTTAACAATAAAACAGCAATTATCTTCAAAATTTCCCCATAAGAGTGCAATTGTTACTTTCACTATTTCCTATCACTTCCTTATGAGCTTTTCGTTCTTGATTAAATATGTACTGGTAGCTGGTCCCGAATGAATTGCATAGATACCCGTTTAATGAGCTTCCTCAAAGGTACACTCGAAAGAGAACCACGCACCGCGCGCGGTTTCACAATAATTTAACACCGATTTTTACTATTGCACTCTTATAATTTTCCCAATATCTTTATTTGTACAAAACACACAGTCATACAATTTATACACAACTAGCTGTTCCCCGCGACTTCGCTCGCGTGTTAGGGTTTTATGTTTTTGCGCGGAACTCAAATTATTTTTCTAAAATAAAAGTAGCTTAAGTTACTCCTTATGATATCAGCTACCTGCCAGTGAAAGTCCCGTCAAAATAGGTCCAGCCGTTTCGGACATTAGCCGGAACAAACAGACAGACTGACAGACAGACAAGACTGTATGTATAAATACAGCACATGGGTGACAGTGTTGCCCGAAGTAAAAAAAATATTATTTACTTAGAGGCTTATTCACCACACTTAAACACCACTTATTTAGATACAGGTACTTGGAAAGTAAAACATTATCCAGATACAAGTAAGAGTGCATCGTAAGAGCAATATATTATACAATAATTGCTGGCTTAAAGTATAGGATGTAGACAGATGGATTACGCAGAGAATTTATGATGGCCTGTAACGATGTATGAAATAACTGTGATTATCTTTAGAATTTTTTATTAAAAGCTGATAAAGAATGTTCACTGCAAAATTGTTCAGCAATAAAGAAAATATAAATAACATAATATTTTGTTCTATTTGTATACGACAACGATAAATGGTTAGGCAAACTCTGGGAGCTCGATCCGGAAAAGAGTCCTTGAAGTAGTAAAAACAAGTAGCTAATAAATTGACTTGCTGTGACGTTCTGCACTCGGCGCGCTCTAATCCCACTACTCCATTTATATCTTCTATAGTATTTTCTTTGTGTCTGTTAGCCACTTAGAAAAATTACAACAATGCTTCGTTTAAATGACTAGTGTACGTGTTTACTGGCTTTTATTAACGTATATTTCTTTAAACTTACCTTCGTTAATTAACTTGATAGTAGCGCAAAGGACAAAGTCGCCTAGTCATTTTATGAAAAAGAAATATAGGAAACAAAGTTCAATCCATGCCAGAGCCATCTAAATTGTTAATGCTGGTTAAGCACGCAGGTTGAATAAAAAATTGACCATTGTGAGTTTCTCAAAATTTCGAGAACAAGAAATTTCATCATGATATAATAATCGCTCCTGCTTCAAAACCCTTTTAGAAATGAGAATAGATAAAATGTGCACAGCAATAGGACGGATGTTGAATGTTACTTTACTTTCACTCTTACTTTATATAAAATACTACATTATGTTTTGATTTTGTATTTCGTTGCAAAATTTCTGATACATTGGAGTAAATGAATATTATATCTTTACCTACGATTTGTAAGTTGAAATATTTCACTAATAAGCTTAAAATTCTTCTGTACTATCTCAGATCTATAAAAGAAAATAAATAGCTGGCCAAGTGCTAGACGAACTCGCGCATGAAGGATTCCGTACCATCGTAAAACACGTTTCTGTAGGGGAGCACGTGCGGCGCAGTGGCTTAGCAATGAGTTGCAGCGCTGTGTGGCTCAAATCCCGCAAGGAACAAGTGTTTGTATAGCATACAAAAAGCTGTTCCGGGTCTGAATGTTTGACCTTGTAGAATTTATGTTTGTAAACTGCCTCTACGATACAGGAGAAAATCCTAGTGTGGGTGTAAAGCATTTAAAAAAATAAAAATAAACTATAAAATAACCTGCTGCTTATGCTAACATTTCTAGTATTCAAAAGTTATCGATGACATCATCATTGTATTGTTTTTCTTTTTGTTAAAATGTAAAAATGTGAGTGGCCAATGTAACTTCATACAACTCTAACCTTGATGCAGAAACGTAACAACGGGCAGTAGTTTAGGAATTGTAGGATGGAGTCCCGTAACCGTAACCGAAACAATCGAATATCTGTGATAAAAAGAATGTGTGTGTTATTTTATTTAATATCATCATTCATCATCATCATTACAGCCCTTCACAAGTCCACTGCTGAACATAGGCCTCCCCCAAAAAATGCCACAAAGCACGGTCCTGAGCCACCTGCATCCATCGACTTCCTGCATGTCTTACCAGGTCGTCACTCCATCTCGTGGGGGGACGCCCTACACTTCGCCTACCGATACGAGGCCGCCACTCGAGAACCTTTCTTCCCCATCCGTTGTCGGTTCTTCGAGCTATATGGCCGGCCCACTGCCACTTCAGCTTACTAATCCGTTGGGCTATGTCGGTTACTCTGGTTCTACTGCGGATATCCTCATTCCTAAGTATATCACGCAGAGAAACTCCGAGCATAGCCCTCTCCATAGCTCGCTGAGCGACCTTGAGCTTTCTCATACGGCTAGCAGTGAAGGACCACGTCTCAGTTCCGTAAGTCATCACTGGCAACACGCACTGGTTGTACAATTTGGTTTTAAGGTTTTGAGGTATGTCTGACGAGAAGATGTGTCGTAGCTTCCCGAACGCTGCCCAGCCGAGTTGAATCCGTCGATTGACCTCTCGGTCGAAGTTGGACTTACCTAGTCGGACTATTTGTCCCAGGTAAACATACTCGTCAACAACCTCGAGCTTAGTGTTCCCAACAACTACCGGCATAGGTGTGACATGGACATTAAACATGATCTTTGTTTTGTCCATGTTCATCTTAAGACCTATCCGTTGGGAAACACTATTGAGGTCATTGAGCATAGTGCTTAGGTCCTCCAGCGATTCTGCCATAAGGACTATATCGTCGGCAAATCGAAGGTGAGTGATGTACTCGCCATTGATGTTGATACCGTATCCTTTCCAGTCCAGAAGCTTGAAAACGTCTTCCAATACAGCGGTGAAGAGTTTCGGGGATATGACGTCACCCTGTCTTACACCTCTCTGCAATTGGATAGGTTTCGTACTCTGGTTCTGTACTCGAATAGCCATCGTAGCCCTACTGTACAAGCACTTCAACACTTCGATATACCGACAGTCAACTTGGCACCGCTGAAGGGACTGCAGCACCGCCCAAATTTCGACGGAATCAAAGGCTTTCTCATAGTCCACATACGCCAGACATAGTGGCAAATTGTACTCTTCGGACTTCTGTACAATTTGCCGAAGGTTATGTATGTGGTCTATGGTGCTAAAGCCCTTTCGGAAACCGGCTTGTTCGGGAGGCTGGAAGTCGTCAAGTCTGCGCGCGAGACGATTCGTAATGACTCTCGAAAACAGCACGTAGACGCGGCTCAGAAGGGAAATGGGTCTGTAGTTCTTCAAGAGAGCGTTGTCACCTTTCTTGAAGAACAAGACCAACGCACTTCTGCTCCACGCCTCCGGTGTAATGCCACCATGGAGGACGGAATTAAAGAGCTTCTGAAGGACTTCAAGTACCGGTTTTCCACCCGCTTTCAGAAGCTCCACTGTAATTCCATCCTGGCCTGGGGCCTTAACGTTTTTAAGGTGCTGGAGAGCCATTCTAATCTCGCTCAGACTGACGTCCGGGATATCTTCGGAATAGTATCGGATGAGACTCGCTCTTGGATCGTTACTCACACTTGCGTGTGGCTCCAACGATGACGTGTACAACTGCCCATAGAACCTCTCAATCTCACTCAAAATCTCAGGTGTCCCGGAAACGATGCTGCCACATTCTGTCTTCAGCTTTGACAGTTGGCTCTTTCTGGCAGACAGATCTCTGGCAAAGACTTTGGAGCCTTGGTTCTGCTCGATTGCTTCTTCAATACGAGCTGTATTGAAGTTGCGTAAGTCCCGCCGCATGCATTTGGAGATCTGCCTGTTCAGATGCCTGTATGCTGTCAAGTCTGTTGAAGAATGTAGCTTCATCTCCCGTCTAACAGCCATGAGATTAAGAGTGTGATCGGAGAGTTTTTGTGTTCTTCTGCGGCAGGTCTTGCAGAACTTAGCTCCGACCGCATGGACAGTTTCCACGAGCTTGTCATTCATATCGTCCACTTCATTGCAGTCTTCTAGGCACTGAAAACGGTTTTGTAACTCGAGCTGAAAGGTTTCGGGACTTTGGATTAGAGCACGAGTGGGACGGAGCGTTGACTTCATTAGACGAGACCTCTCCAACTTAACGTTTAGGTTCAGTGTGCCTCTAACCATTCGGTGATCGCTACCAGTTTTTACCCTCGCGATCACGGAGACATCACTGAACAGTTGTCGTCTGGTCGTCATAATGAAGTCAATCTCATTTTTTGTCGAACCGTCGGGGCTCGACCAGGTCCACTTCCTGTGGGGCCGCTTCCTATTTATTTAATATACAAATATATATTTAATGAATATGAATATTCTATTTCATTACGTGACGTAAAATTTACTCTGTGCTAGGTAGCTTAATTTCTTAAGAAAGTAGTTGGGAAATGTGAAAGTTTAATTTTTTGTTTAAATCATTGTAAATATATCTTGATTGGGCACGGAAGAGTCTCTCATAAAGAAAATTTAGATTTACCGGTTGACTAGTAGGCTATAATGAATGAATAAAGAAATGAAAACTCCACGTGATGGGCGAAAAAAAACGACTTGTGTGAGTAATTAAAAATAAAAAGACCACTTTATACTGGTAATACCATTACCAGTGTAAAGTGGTGCAAAGTGCAAATTTTTGAAGAAATGTTATTGAATTAAAGTAAAAGAAAGGCCCAAGCCCAACAGCGGACGGAAAGACTGTTCATGTGAGTTGTGTGAAATAATAGAAATGGCGTTAATTTTTATTTTATCATTAGTATAAGCGTGGCGTTGCAGCTGTATCATACCCAAGTCCTTCTGATGAGAGAGCTAATAGTCCATCAGATGTTGAGTGCTCTTACTGCTTTTTATAGACCGACAGCCTATTTTAAGCAAAGAATACCATGAATCCGTTGCACCCTTTTAAACTAGAATACAGAAGTTGGTTAATTAATTCATACGATCTCCTTGGCAGAAAGGAAGTCCTACCAGCTAATGTAGCGGCAGTGTTGTAAAATGTCAAATGACTATTTATGAGCTTATTTTACTATTTAATGATATACAGATAAGCTTTTCAGCACACTCGATGGCGTCATCATCAGAAAAATTTGAAAAACTTCAAATAATTAACTCCTGCTTAGATAACAAAAACAATAAAATTTGACATTAATTATAACTTTATGTAAAAAGCAAAACGTGTTTCTCACTTTATTTAATAGCGCATTTTATAAATGACTTCAAATTGAAATAAACTTTTAATCAAGTTGTAGCAAGGAAGCAGAGCTTGTTTGTCTCTTACGTGAACTAATACCTAAACTCACGTGTATAACTTCAAATACAAATTGCAACGACAAGGCATATTGTATTTGGCTTATTTGGCTATCTAGTTTAACCACAAAGCAATCAAGTTCATCCAACGATATACGTGTTCATTGTAATATATGAATTTGCTTTCTATATAACAAGTATACTCAAGTAAATAGCTGTAAATTGACAAGTACAAGCTAGCAACTATCGCATAAAGTCTCGTTATAACTGAATGATCTAATTGTATTTTATGATAAATATTACGGACGTTCTTCCTGATTTTTAAATAGAACACATATATAAATGTATTAAACATTTCATTTTTTTTAAATAATTGTAATGTGTAATTTAGTAAGTTTGGGCAACTTTGTGTTTTGATGCGCGTTAAAAATAATACTATGATTTCAGATTTCAGATCAAGAAACGATCTTACTTTTTTGCGCAGATACAAGCCATTAAAGAAACATATACAAAAGAATAAAGGTTTTCTTTTGTATATGTTTCTTTAATGGCTCTTAAATGTACGTGTAATTAAAATATTTTGAGCATACATAATATTATGTAAGAGCCTAAATAAGCTTTGGGATATCGTGGCAAAATCTTTCATGCTTAAAATTGCTCTCAGTAATAAATTGAGGTCTGTACCTAGCAATTACAATAATTTAGTGAAGGAGAATACTAAAATATTTATAACTTTACATCGGAATACTAAATATGTAGCGATGTTAATGCCATAAATCTGTTAATTTTTAATAAAGTTGGTAACATGGAATATGATATCATCATCATAAACTCTTACGTCTGTCACCCAGTGGCTTAGACAAAGATATTGAACTTCCATTTGACACGATCCCAACACACCTCTCTCGCTTCTTTCACATCTAGATTTTTCACGTGGTTGAGCCATGCTGCAGTTATATTAATAGAATAGTTGTAGCACGAATAGGTCAACTCGACGCGGGGAAGGCCCACGCTCTCACAGAATACCAGCGTAAAATAGCAGCTTAATTCTGCTGTGTTTCGTATGGTGAGTGTAACCAGAGACCCATTTTACTGGAAAAGAGGCATTCTATCTTAGTCCTCACGGCTGACAACGCATCTGCATTTTAATTTGCAAACTGAGATAGATATAGATGACAGCAACCACTTACCATCAGGTGGACTGTGTGCTCGTTTGTCATCCATATTCTATAAAAAAAATCTAGAATAGATGAACATAGATGCTGGTCGGTTGAGAGTACTCATAACTTGACTGCAATATATCGCCAGCCTAGTCAATGAACATTCTTCGTCCGTTTCTCACTTTGCCACTCACTTCTGTAGCTTTTCCTTTCTTCAATTTATTTTGTCACTTTTTCCTCATTTATTATTACTACGTTACCAAACCACCGAATCATTGTGACCAGGATTAAAAATCCTGGTCACAATATATTCTTGCAAATCACACATTTCTCTTATCACACAATTTCACATCCTGTCATTCCGAGTCACCTCTACCTAACATCTTAATTATCAGCTTTCTATAGCATTAATTTTACTCTCAAAGTAGGGGTCAATACAGATTTGAATTAAAACAAGCTATAGTGTCTCAATAATTGTATTAGATACATATTTGGTTTTCGAAAATATGAACACATCTCTCATTATCATGAAAGCATGAAATGGCGCACTATCCGACAAAGACGAAACTCTAGAGTTCTGCTTCTTCTTTTCTCAGTTTTGTATAATCCAACTTCTCTAACGTATCTCAAGAACAAATTCTAGTATCTCTTTTGAACTGATGATAAGGTTCTTCACTTCTCATCTTAGTATTTCATCTTATTTCATTGGATTCAGCAACTATTCCTTTACTATTCAGGTAACACCACTCTGGAACTTCTTGCAAGAAAATTTAAGAAGTGCCCCAACTGACTGCATGACTTCTTTTTGAAACGATGCGATGTTGGACGTTAAGAATGATGACGATATATTCCGATATAAAAATTATTGAAGTTGCGCAAGTCCCGCCGCATGCATTTGGAGATCAGTCTGTTCAGGTGACTCTAAGCTGCCAAATGTGTTGAAGAATATAGCTTCATCTCCCATCTAACAGCCATGAGATTAAGGGTGTGATCGGAGAGTTTTTGTGTTCTTCTGCGGCGGGTCTTGCAGAACTTAGCTCCGACCGCATGGACAGTTTCCACGAGCTTGTCATTCATAACGTCCACTTCATTGCAGTCTTCTAGACACTGAAAACTGTTTTGTAACTCGAGCTGAAAGGTTTCGGGACTTTGGAATAGAGCACGAGGGGGACGGAGCGTTGACTTTATTAGACGAGACCTCTCCAACTTAACGTTTAGGTTCAGCGTGCCTCTAACCATTCGGTGATCGCTACCAGTTTTCACACTCGCGATCACGGAGACATCACTGAACAGTTGTCGTCTGGTCGTCATAATGAAGTCAATCTCATTTTTTGTTGAACCGTCGGGGCTCGACCAGGTCCACTTCCTGTGGGGCCGATTCTAGAAGAAAGAGTTTATCATAAAGAGTCCCTCTTTCTCCATGAATTCGGCCAGCTGCTGGCCCCATGGGTTCCGTTGCCCTATTCCAAATTTCACTACTTTCAGCTCACCATTCTCTCTTGTGCCTAGTTTTGCATTGAAGTCTCCCATTAACACCGTATAGTGGGTTTTGGAGAAATGCATGGCTCTAGAGATATCCTCATACATTTCCTCCACCTCCTCATCGGGATGTGCCGAGGTTGGTGCGTAAACATGTATGACCTTCAGTGAAAACCGTTTGTTGATTCTGAGTTTAAGGTACGCAACCCTCGTCGACACACTCTCCATCTTTACAACGTTGTTAACGAGAGACTTGTAGAAGATAAATCCGACAACTCCTTGGGACAGAAGGTTGCCCTCCTGGTGATAGAGCAAGTTGCCGGATTCGAGGTTTACTGTGTCCTCCCCCTCTCTTCGGACCTCAGATATAATCCTATAATATGCCAGCGCAACTTGTCTATCTCTTCTTCCAGCTCCACGATCTTCTCGTCAGTCCTCCAGGTGCGTGCGTTGTATGTTGCCAGGTCGAGTCGTCTTAGGTGGCAATGAAACCTCCACCGAAGATTCTTAGCACCCCCTGCCCCGCCGTTACCATGGTCGCCACCGTAGCCAGGAATAGTGGGGCCACCGGGGACTGGGGGTCGTCTCTTTGTAGCTCTAATCATTGGGGGGTATTTGCCATAGTCGCCACGCTTGGTGAGCGGGTTGTCAACCGCTGTTTTTTTTGTTGTACATTTGCTGTTATCAGGAAGATGCTGCTGCCCATCTCCTGCCTGTTTCCCTTTGTCGCCTTTTACAACACCCACGGGAAGGTATGGGGTAGTGGATATTCTTAACCGCCACTACACGGCAACAGTACGTACATATGTATGTATACATATACATATATAAATGCACCTGCTACAAAATTTCATCACTCCACGATTTGACTGGCAGAGTCTGCCCTTTGTTACCCTATTTATTAAGGTGTTAACATTAAATATTAAATAAATAAATACAACATTTTCAATTGTCATATATGCCAATATGGGCACAATTTGACTTCCTACAACTGAATGAAGAGCGCCAATTACTTCATATCCTGTATTCATTTTTTGTTATATATATGCCACATCACTCATCCATACAAACTTATCTACTTACTCGATCAACTCCACTTCTATTCTTATTTCACATATTGTTTGACTTTCTTCTCTTTCAAAAACCATCACTTTTCACTTACTGCGTTCACTCTCATTTCCGTGTGTTTTAATGATACGCTTAAATATACGTTTTAATGATAATAAAACCATCATTTTCAACTCGCTCGCTAACTTGATTATCAGAATACAAGAAGCATTTGGCAGCTTACCAACCTATTTCTGCGACAACAACACAACTGTCCATAAACAGATTAGATAGTAAAAGAAAAGCCAGACAACCCTGCCCGAAAACTTTATGGATTCTTAACTTGTCCGTGTATGCCTCGTTTCTTCTGAAACAGGCATACCAAGTATTAGAGACCATAGATAGAGATTATAATCCTTGTATTAGCCCCGCTCCCGACCAGAACGATGCCAGCGTTTGCTATAAAGTAACCAAGTTCACATTGAAATTGGTCTTTTCTAAGTCAAAATGCACAGAAAACCTTAAATGTTTTGGCCAAAAACTGCTTTGTGATCATGTGCATAGGAAAACCTGATCTGTAAACTCCAGCCCCTTTCTAAATTCAGTCTGCACATCCCAAATTGTTCTGTCAGTGTGTTATATAATAACTCTTTCAATCACCATCTCATCATGTATATCATATATAAAAGTAGTATTTTAAACTTGGACTATCTCCCCCCCCCCCCGTGACATTGGGTGCTAGAAAGTGCTCGAAACGTCGAGAGTTTTATACGTGGTAGAGCTATGCTGCAGCTATATTAGTAGTATAGTTGTAGAACGAATGGGTCGGCTCGACCGGGGAAGGACCACGCTCTCAAAGAATACCAGCGTGAAATAGCAGTTTAACACTGCTGTGTTTCGTATGATGAGTGTAGAGAACCGGAGCCCTTTTGTACTGGAAAAGAAACATTCCATCTTAGTCCTCACGGCTGACAATGCATCTGCATTTTGATTGGCAAACGAAAATAGATGTAGATGTCTATCGGCCACAGCATCCACTTACCATCAGGTTGACCGTGTGCTCGTTTGTCACCCTATCCTATATAAAAAAAAGTTAATTTACGCGACAAAATACTTAATAACTAGTTTATAATTTTAGATACAGTTTTCCGATCAGAATTACATATTTTTTTAATATAATTATTAATATTTATATCGTAACAACCTGTCCTTAGGTATTTGTTACTATGAGGTAGAACTCATTTTCTGCCTAGTAGTCTGCCCAGGTAGGTTCCAATCTTTTACCTTGTTTTATGCGAAATAGTAGTGCTTGCACTGTAGTATTCCAGTCTGTAGCAGTCTACAGGCTGTACGGCATTTCATTTTGGTCCACAGAGTTCGCCACGCATCAGTGGCCTTCTATGTTTGAAGTCGATTGTTGGTACAAGCTAAGAATTTTAACCAATACTTCGTGCTATTTCGTGCCATTCTAATACTTCCAACATTACAAGTCGTAAGTTCAGATCACATTGAATTCTGTTGGCACCTTTTGGTCGGGGCACACTGGTAAATTCATCCATTAAAGTCTTATAAAATTCTAATGCTAAAAATAGACCCCCCCCCCATTGATTGCTTAATAAGGGAGAATTTTATCATCGTTACGCGTGGTGGGGCGTACTGGTTGGTAATTGCAATTTTTGTATTATTTTAGCTGTTATCAGAAATAGGCTGCTGCCCAACTATTGTTTCAGTTTCAGGATATCCATGGGATAAGGGGTGGTGGATATTTTTGCACCACCATCTTATATTTGTACGCATCGAAAGAGGAGCGTCTCGTCTCGCATTGTCGATTAGTGAGACTATTCAGATTGGTTTGATTCAGTTTTCTCAGGCCGCTGGCCTTGCAAAAAGACATTGAGTATCTTTATATTATGTATTGAGGAGGTTTTGAAGGATCAGAGAGGTTATTTGGATTAATTCTAGTAGCAATGTTATATCATCTTACTTTGAAACCTTAACAAACTATTTAACGTGGAACCTAAAACTAGAAAATAATATCAAAACTTTTGTTACTTACAGACTAAATTGAATTTGTTTATACTTCAGTAAATGCTATGACAAGAAAATGTTATTATTTTTTTCTATTCTCTACGTGTAAAGTGTGCTTTTGTTGTTTACTAAAAATATCCATATAGGGTACTAACAATCTAACAGTCCACCTAAAGTTGATGATTTTGTGACCCATAAGCACTTACATCTATCCTTGCTTAATCAAAATGTAGACACGTTGTCATCCCTAAGATCTACTATAGAATGCCTTGTTACAATTAAAAGGACTATATGGTATTTTGAAGATTATTGCTATTTTGTTGGCATATGCTTTAAAATTCGGATACTGCGTTTAATAAAATTTAACAACAATTTAAATCAATATGAAGAAAAATGAGTTTTATATTTATTCCGTAAAGTTCATCGCAAATAGAAACAATCGGTTTGGAAAACACGCTCATAACTAATAGTTTATCACACATACAATTGGAACAAATGTTTCCAACCGAAATATGGCTGTTATAAAACTTCCAAGCTAGGACTCACAAAATTATAGTTCCAATTTTCACAACGTGAAAATAGATGTGCAGTTTGCAACTGAAAAATAAACTGGATTTTTGCGTCACATTTAAAATTATTTCAAATTTTACTACAAAGTTCATGCAATGGACTTTACGATGAAAATTGACTAATCCGATTTTAGAAGTTGCGTTTACCATCTGTCACAAGTCCACTGCTGAATATACTGACAGTGTTTTCGTCAGCAAATCAAAAGAGAGTGATATATTTGCCACTGAAGTTAATGCCGTATCATTTTCAGTTCAGTAGCTTGGAAACGTAACTTAATAATTTGCAATGTAAGTACATACAAAGCAATCATACCACCACACTATGAAAGAGTACATAATCACTACGTTTAAAAAGTAAGATACTTTCAATTTATTGTTTGCATTGACTCCAAGCTATTGAAAAAAAAGTAAAAGAAATAACAAAACACTCGCCTTTTTATTTTATAAAAAAACCAGGAACTTGTTCAGGCTTTGTCTTAATAGCATCTATCAATAGAGGGTTATTTAGATTTAAGACATTTAAATACCAATTATTTAAACAGCTTTTCACTTTATTAAAAAATCAAGATTTACGGATTAAACTTAACCTATCCCTTCTGATATTGTTCTTCATTTTTGTTCGTAAAGTTTCATCACAATTAATTCAGCCATTCCAAAGATAAGCCTGGTTAGACAGATATAGACAGAGAGAAAATTTTAAAAAAAACATTCCTTATGTCTGAATAGAATGCAAATAATCCCCTAAGCTCAGACACATTTTATTTATATGTATAGATACGTTACTCCTGAAAATAAATGATATCTAAATGTATACATGGAGGCGTTTTACATTATTAACATGAATAGCATGTAGACAAAATTCAAACCTGTTAGAATTATTTGTTAGCAATACAAGTATTAGCTCCGTGCGGGACTCGAATTCTTACAGCAAAACGCCGTTGAGCTACCAAAGTACTTTATTAATTTACACATAACTTAAAACTGAAAATTTTAATCTGATTGCAAAGCGCGAACTTTTTTTGTAAACATTAGTCGACAGATATTTTCTAACGTATTTGTTTTTATATTTCAGCTACAATTTCAACATAAATCTGTTACTTTATTTTAACCACACTGAATTTTTTACAATAATTGATTGAGCTTTACCAAGCGTATTCACTGTACATTAGATTACATTATTGCAGCTGACTGCTTAGTATATACATATAAGACTGTTTTTATATAGCCTTTTTCACAAATTTGCTTATACATCATTTCTCTTCTTTGTCGTACCTTCCAAGAAAACAGAAAAAATTTAGGTAAAAAAGGGTGATATTTAATAACGGTTTTATGAAATGATTGATTTAAGAATGGTGATGATTAAAGTGAATCTTTTGATGAGTGGATAGACATAGAAGAATGGATGGAGACCTAAGAAAAGATATATTGACTATGTCTGCGTAAGAAAAAACGACGGTTAAAAGGAGAGAATGGAAGAGGAAAACGTGATAACTCGATCTCAAATAATCTAACGATACAAAGAAAAAAGGAGGTTTAATCTAGTAATATTGGTTCCTCTAGAATCAAGTTAGAAACTAATTTGTGTTTTTCGTAGCCTAACGAACTCACTGTTAATGCTGTTGGTTCTCATAAACGCTCGCACATCAAAAAATAAGTTAATTATGAAAAAAATCGTATTATCTTGTCTACAATGTCCGTTCATGGAATATTATTGCCATGCTTTAAAGTTTTAAAATTGGAGCAATTAAAAATGTGCGAGAGAGAAAGTAAAGCATCCGAAGTACATGTGACAGAACAGGATAACACAGTATCTGCGCGCAACATGTCTGTTGGTTGAAGGTGACCCTATGGGCATGCTTTTTTACATGCGACTGACAAAGACAGTGTTTGTTTGTTGTAGAAAATTATTTTGGAGCGGCTGACATTAAACTTATTTCGATAATAAATGGTATATCGCTATTAAATACATAAACTAATAAGTATATAATAATCATAAAGAATAAATTACAAAAAAAAAAATTTCTGAAAAAATAATTTTTTAACCTCAAAGTAAAGTTACACTGATTAAATAACGAATCAAAAAAACTATTTTTACGGATTTTATCGCGTTTAATTAACTTATTTTATATTCCCGACGTTTCGGTTGCTTTCCAGCAACCGTGGTCACGGGTGACTGAGGTGATTGACGTCCCGATGTCAAAGTTAACCCGGAGTACCTTCAGCTTTTTAATTATTAATTTTGGTCCGATCTACGCAGAATGAAACACAGTCTACGTCACAGTGACCGAGTGAAGCCGGCCACAGTCGAGCGTGTGCCTGCTGTACTACCATATGTCAGAGGTGTCACAGACAAGATTGGCTACATCTTGAAGCGAGCTTCTATTAGAACATTCTTCAAGCCGCCGAAGAAGATTAGTCAGTTCTTACCATCCGACAAGTGCAATATTCCTCTACAAGATGCTGGAGTATACAAGCTTGATTGTGAGTGTGGTCTCTCATATATAGGGCAAACAAAACGATCAATAAAAACCCGCGTAAAAGAACACATAGCTGACGTGAAGCACCAACGTTCCGGGAAGTCTGCAGTTTGTGATCATATCCTAGACGGCCCCCGTCATTACATTAGATTTGATAAACCACAAGTCCTCGCGAAAGAACATCGATTCCTGCCAAGGATGATACGTGAGGCTATTGAAATTAAAAAACATCCTAATTTCAATAGAGAGGGAGGCTGGGTACTACCACCTGCTTGGGATCCTGTAATTCATAAAATTAAAACTAAACCCAAGCATACCACTGTAAGACTTCAAGACACAGTTAGTTCATTCTGCGTAGATCGGACCAAAATTAATAATTAAAAAGCTGAAGGTACTCCGGGTTAACTTTGACATCGGGACGTCAATCACCTCAGTCCCCCGTGACCACGGTTGCTGGAAAGCAACCGAAACGTCGGGAATATAAAATAAGTTAATTAAACGCGATAAAATCCGTAAAAATAGTTTTATTCAATGTGTAGTGTTCGCGTAAATATAAGAAATCATTATGTGAATCAAAAAAAATTGGAAAAATAACAAAAGCTGTATTCTTTGCAATACTTCTGAATTTTAATAACACTTTTGAATTCCTTTTTCTATGGAGAGTTAACATTGTTAATTCAATCCACAACTGCACTGCCACCAGGAGGCGCCACTTAAAAATAGGGTATGATATTTGACAGATTTCATATAATAATACATAAACACTCACGCCTGCCACCCAGAGGGGTAGGCAGAGACTACGGACTTCCATTTGGCGCGATTCTGACACACCTCTCTCGGCTCTTTTACATCCATATACCTACGCATACACGCTCGTCGGTTAAGGGTACTCCTAATCTGGCCCGTTTTTAATGTATCGCCGATTTGGTCGATAAACCTTCGTCTAGGGCGTCCCTTCCCGACCCTGCCGATCACTTCTGCAACATAAATTTGCTTTGTCACTCTTTCCTCGTTCATTCTTTCTACATGACCAAACCACCGAAGCATTCCTTTCTTAATCCTTGTCACAACGTCATCTTGCAAACCACACTTTTCTTTTATCACACTATTTCTCACCCTGTCATTCAGATTCAGCCCTAGCATACTCCTTAAGGAACGCATTTCTACAGCATTTATTCTACTCTCATGCTTCTTCTGCCAGACCCAACTTTCACTACCATACATTAAAGTAGGGACTAACACAGCATTATGAATTGCTATACGTGCCTTAGTTGACACATTCTGACTCCTCATAATAGCGTGTAGAGATTTCATAGCGGGGAAAATAATTTGTAGTGTAATATGTAAAGGTTAATGTTCCTTTCTGTGCTATTAGGTATATTTTATATTAATTTTATTAAAATAAATAAACAAAAGCACAGATAATAATAAAAATAGAAAAATTTGCAGGGAAGGGAATTGCAGATGCGTTCCTGGCCTTTTAAAAAGGAGTACGCTCTTTTCTTGAAGGTCCCTAAATCGTATCGGTCCGGAAAAATCGCTGATGGTAATCGATTCCACAAGGAAGTCGTGCGAGGAAGAAAACATCTTCTAAATCGCACAGTGGTGGACCGCCAATCATCCAGATGGTGTGAATGGTATCGGGAGTTCTGCCGCATATTTTTTATTCAATGTAGATTATTAAATAATACTCATTTAAAGTCATTTTTTATTTAGCACTCGTTCGGAAAATACCTCTGTCCTGGAAAAACCAACAACAAACCCAGCGGGACTTTTTCTTAAAATATTTCACTTTACAATAATTTTTTTTGTACAAATTTTAAATGAATTTTAATATAACCAGCATGGTGGCTATCACCTCATTTAAGGTTTTTTTTCCATTAATTATGCTATGATATGATATTATAATAACTCTTTTTGTAGAATTTTTCTTTAATAAAACATTTAACTTGTTTATTAACAGATTTTGTACATTTTCTAGGATTTTGTTGTAAAAGCGTATAAATTGCCCCAAAATCGAATTACTAATTCTGTGGAGTCTAGTAACTAGTATTACAAGCTTATGTTTGTTCCTAGTGTTTAAAAAATGAACAACTTTATTCTTATTAAAGCTATTTAGGTTTTTTATGTACATACATAACATTTTCATAAATATATTGCGATGCCAAAGTTAACATGTTTATTTCTTTAAATTTTTCTCTAAGGGACTCTTTAAAATTTAAGTTATAAATCACCTGAACGGCTCTCTTTTGCAAAACAAATAAGGCTTCAATGTCAGTCGCATTACCCCAAAGCCAAATTTCATTAGACGCAATCAAAGTATATAAAATAAACCAATATAGCTGTCTCAACATTGCATTAAAGAGACTTCTAATCTTTCTTACATCATATACTGCAGAACTAAGTCTGCCCGCTAATTTTGATATATGGGGGCCCCATTGGAGCTTTGCGTCGATAATAATACCAAGAAAAACAGTGAAGTGGTGTTCTTCAAAATTTGACACTATTTTAAGAGACTTCAACATAGAAATTATAGAACTAATTTAACTTAATTACCTAAGGTAGTTTTTTATTTGTTAAAATTAAAATCTAATTTCGCTGAGTAATAAGTATAAAGATAAAATATTAAAAAAATATAATATTAAAAAGCTTGTAATAATAATATTATATTAAAGAAAACGTAAAAATACCGTCATTATATTTGTGGTCATTTTTTCAGTTATTGTCATTATTTGCCTATAAAAACACCTTTTTTGGTCTGAATATTTTCTGACAAGAAATTCTTTGTAGCAGTCCGGAGAAAGGAAGTTGTAGATGTCACACCCTCGTGCCTCGGATAGCACGTAAAGAATTTGTTCCTGTGCCTGATCTCTCACCGGTAGTGTCGGATTAATATCCCACCGAAATATGAGAGTGAGAGAATAGAGGTTGCACTTGTGCTTGTGCATACACTATAATCCTGCCATGGGCAGATGGCTATTCAAAGTTGAGACTGGCCGGCCGTCTCGACGGAAATTCGATCTGGAGGACATTATAGCTGAACATAACTCCTAACGCATCATATTTTTAAATTATTATTTTTTTGGTTTAGAGTTTACATGTTTTAATAGTTATTTAATAGTAATCAAAGAAATAGATGGAGTGACGATCTGTGTAAGCGGCTAGCAGCAACTGGTGCGTGTAGCTGAAGATTGGGCTAAGTGGCGCGCCTTGGGAGAGGCCTATGTCCAGCGGCCAGCAGTGGACTGCCGCAAAATGATGTTAACCATGTAAGAAATAGATTCATATACACATATTTTCTACCGACTTCAAAACAGAGACGATACTTAATTCGACTATATGCTTTTTTATGTGTGATACCTCATAACTTTTTTCTGGGTAAACTGATTTCGATGATTCTTTTTTTTTTATTTGATATATGGTGCTTCTCATATGGTCCCATATAAATTTGATCAAGGTCTTACCAATAGCTTTTGAGTTATTCTTTATCATTTATATTGAAGTCGGTTGTACAAAAATCTTAATTTTAAATTATTGGTAAATAAATTAGTCTCCTAAATTTATATACAGTCACCTAAATTTAAATATTCATTATAACTATATTAAAAACTAGCTGTGCCCCGCGGTTTCACCCGCGTATTACACGCATCTGCGCCTTGAGATATGCAAACTTCGAGAGAGATATCACGACGGACGGTTGCTGAATTAACAAAGATTTAAAAAGTGAAATATGTTACTAAAATTACATGGTTAACGTAATTAGTGGTTATGCATGATACAGGTACTGATACGAATAATGTCTAGGCCATATTATTCGTATCAGTACGTACTCGTATTAGTAGTATTTGTACCGGCGTTACTATTTCACATTTTAACATGAAAAAGTAGTTATTGTGACATAACTGTAATAGTTAAACATATGGTATCGCAGACTTTTTTGTAGATATTAATATCCTCTATAAAAGTGAAGTACATTACTTTGCTCTATTATCAATAGTTTCCGAAGCGTACGCGATATAAGGATTCTTTTTGGTATTTTTTGTACACCTTAGGTTACATTAACGAAGTTTTCATACGGATCCCTAACTTTTTGAAAATATTACATAGCCTGTGTTCATCAGGGATAATATAGGATTCTAATGGTGAAAGAATTTTTCAAATCGGTCCAGTAGTTTCGGAGCCTATTCAATTCAAACAAACAAACAAATCTTTCCTCTTTATAATAGTAGTGTAGATGTAGAAGAGTATAGATGCATGGTACAGGTACTGATACGAATAATGTCTAGGCCACATTATTCGTATCAGTACGTACTCGTATTAGTAGTATTTGTACCGGCGTTACTATTTCACATTTTAACATGAAAAAGTAGATATTGTGACATAACTGTAATAGTTAAACATATGGTATCGCAGACTTTTTTGTAGGGATTAATATCCTCTATAAAAGTGAAGTACATTACTTTGCTCTATTATCAATAGTTTCCGAAGCGAACGCAATATAAGGATTCTTTTTGGTATTTTTTTCACACCTTGGGTTACATTAACGAAGTTTTCATACGGATCCCTAACTTTTTGAAAATATTACATAGCCTGTGTTCATCAGGGATAATGTAGGATTCTAATGGTGAAAGAATTCTTCAAATCGGTCCAGTAGTTTCGGAGCCTATTCAATTCAAACAAACAAACAAACAAACAAATCTTTCCTCTTTATAATAGTAGTGTAGATTATATAAAGATTTTATACATAATTGCCAGCAATTAATTCTTAGGGTATTAATTATTATTATAACATTATTAATTATTATTTTCCAGCAATTAATCCTTAGGGCATTAACGGCTTGTAGGCATCTAACGTTACCGGCGCTTGCTTAATTATGTACGTGGGCGCTTAAATATACATACGAGCAAGTAAGCTTATGTTGTCATCATTCACGTTTAGTCACTTAGTATGTATTGTGGTCCGAAAGCTCATAACGCATTTTTAATGAAGTGTTTGATGGACCATGAGACTTTGTTAAAAAATGTCAGTCCACTCAATAAGCAGGTATATTATTGTTTTCCTGGCCTGCATGGGTACACCTGGTACTGTGCATACAGGTAAGTCGCAAAAAAAAATGATTTGATTCAAGTAATAATACGAGTAAGTAGTATCCGTCAGCTAAGTTGAAAAAGAATTAAGAAAAAAATGGCAGACACTCCTGAAGAGTTTGACATAGGGGAAAACTACACCAAAGATGTTTTTTCAAAAATTCCAAAGTGTTTGATTTAATCTGCCGTTTTTACAGCGTGTTTATTACATCTAATAAAAAATTCTCACAAAAGGCCAGACAGTTTTCCGGGGGTTAATAATTTTAAAATATTTAAATAAATCTTGCGTGGAAAGGTGACAAATGTGCTACGTGTACGAGTAGTAATGAGTGCGACAGAGAGCGACGGTTGCCAATATGTCATTAGTCATTCTTCGCGCTACCAATGGCTGCGGATTATGTGATCTTGTACAACTGTACCGGCAGGATAGTATTTACTCAGAGAACTTTTATGTAACCTTAAATGCGCATTGTAACTAACAGTTAGTGTGTTATTTTACATTTAAATCAGTAATTAAATACACTATTTTGGATTGATAGTCCTTATTAATTTAAGCAATCAATTACAATGGAATCTGTTTTTTGTATATTTTGTAAAGTGAAAAATGTTGGTAGTGTAATCACATTCTCAGAAAGTACATTACAAAGGTGCCAAACATGATTAAAATGCGACAAGAACATAAGCTAAAATATAGTGATGTTGTTTTACGAGTGAATTTATCTGTAACCCAAGGTTATCATCGTCAATGTTATTCTTATTTTACAAGTGTAAAACAGCGATACAAGAAGAGCCTATTGTCAAGTGAATATACAGAAACTTCATCTACGTCAGGTATTTTCTAAACTTAATTAATTACGAAGTAAAACCTGATTTATACAAATTACGTCTATATTGAAAGGCGTTATTATCAGAACATTTTAAAGATAATAAATTTCGTAGTCTCATGAAGCATTTCATGAAGCAACTGCTATCATTTTTTAATTTTTTTTTCGCAACATATTTTACCTCATGCTACGAATTTTAGTTTCGATAGAAAGTCACTAGACTGTACATGTCAATTCTCATATTTGCTGATCTAATATTTTTTTATTTCTTTACAGATCCATCTCCTATTAAACCGGAAGTAGAAAATGTAGAAATTGGGAGTTCGAAATTGCAACCTGAAGAAAATATTCACCACCAAAATAAACAAGATCAGCATCAAATTGAAAAAGGTTCGGGTCAAAGTCAAAGTTCAGCCTCAAAAACTCTTGATAGCTGTCTATTTTGCACTAAAGTTCGCAAAAAAGTGTAAGGCTGGGAAGAATTACTGTAGTCATCGACAGAGATGCTCTGAAAAGAACATTAGAACCACTTAGAGAGCATGTTGAAGAAACTGTAGTATTTCAACACCCTAATCGGAGTTGTCGAGTTCAATATATAAATTCTTTGCGTGTATTTGAAAATAAACAAAAGCACAGTACCATAAAAAACTCAAATATCGCAAAGAAGCATATTATTTGGAGCAAAAGTTATGTAAAAAATTCGGAGATCTAATTGGTGTTACAACTATGCACAACAAAAAAAATGTTGGTTCTAAATGTCGCAAAATCAATGAAGATTTATTTTCATAAATTGAAGAGAAAGATACCGTTCAAAACGCTGCTAACATTTTACGGCAGAAAATACTGGACATCAATAAAACGCCATTACCAGTCGAGATACGAACTTCGGACATATTGAAAGAGGAATGTTTAATTCCGCAAATAAAATAAAAATAAGAAAGCTTTTAATTCTTTCCCTGACTCTAAAAAGTATTAAAAGTTGCTGAAACGTTATGGAGATAATTATTAGATATTTACATTGTAGCGGCTATCATATGGCAGAAGAATTGCAAACCGAAGCAACAACTTCGGCTTACCAACGCTCAGCTGTTTGTCCAAAAGGCATTATTAGGAGACAAGGATTCGATAATTTTGATCAATTTGTTGATACTTCCTCTGGCAAAGATATGTTACATGATACCGTTGGTATAATTTAACAAAATGTTGACAAAATATTGGAAGAAGATTCTGCTGTCTTCGATGATGAGTTGAATTCATGAAAATTCTGAGGATCCGGGACCAAGTGAAATCTGGACCAAGGGTGGTGGAAATAGACTTAGGTGATTAGAACAAATAGCTATAAATATTCTTCAATACACAAAACAAATTAAATTGTCTGAAGTTTTGATGTCAAATGACGATACTAGAGGTTTAGTATTTCCGACAACATAAGAAGTAGCTCAGACTTTTGATGTTCTATGGATGATTTCACATGCATTTGAAATTGCTAATACGCCCATGTGAGTTGGGTTCAACAGCAAGTACATGGAGGACTTCAATACCAGTCAACAAAACATTTGTTATCTAACTCCGATCAATAATTTGCCTTTAGTAAAATACGTAGTTTCGCAAACCATGAAAGAAAGCCAAAAAAATTGCGAACGAATTAGGACAAAAATTTTTTTCTGTGACTTATGATTTAGCAGTAGCTAAAGTGGCCATGCGAATTAAAGGATCGAAAAAACGATCTTATGACAATTTGTTCATTCATCTTGGTAATTTTATTCTTATGATTGCTTATTTCAAAGCTCTCAGTAAATTTATTGCTGGTTGTGGGTTTATGAATGTTGCTGTTGATAGTGGTTTTTTTGCAAGTGGATCGGTGAATTCGTTATTGGATGGTTAACATTTTAACACGTGCAAACGATTATATCCACTAATAGCTGTTGGCTTGGAAATCATGAATTTTAAATCATTTCTCGAAAAAAGCAAAATAGAGATTGGAGAAAATGTTCGTTTCTAACTTTCACATTTCAGTGATGGATTATTACCGTTTTCATATTTAATGGATAACAGTGAAATTTCCAAATTAATTGAATCATACATCTCGTACAGAGAAGCTAGCTTGAATGGTATGTATGGCAAAACAGGTCAATTCTTCAAGATGTGTATATCATTACATCATTACTTGACTGCCGGAGTATTAGAACAGGTGATTTTTTATTGTTTCATGATCCTGCCATAAATAATCAATTTGTTTTTTGCTTTCAATCAACCCAAATATGCTCGTTGGTTGGTTAAGTATCACAATAATTTACTAAAAATCGAGACCATCAATCCAAAAACCAATGCTTCCACACTGGAGAAATTTATTTTATTTTGTATTAGTAATTTATAGTATTTTGGCATACAAGGAACTGAAAAATCGTTCTCTCAGCAACCAATAGACCTAACACTTGAGGAAACTATCAATGCCGATACTGTAAAAGTATTAGTTGGAATCCTAAATTTCACCAAGTCCATTTCTGCTCGGCAAAGATGGTGCCATGGTTAAGTCATCAAATAAGATCTTTGATTATAGCATAAGCGTATGAGGCAACAGGCTTACAGAAATTCAAGAGGTAACTACAGATTTACGAAAGCACCAGTTAAAAAAGATACTGAGTTGTTACAAAAAATTATCAGTAGTTTCTCAAAGTTTATGATCCCCTTCGATGACAGCCTTGACATCAATAAATTGTTCAACATATTCAATGGAAAAGCGGCTTCAAATGAAGTGTGATATTGAATGTTGATAATGTAGGTAATAAATGCGTGAAACATTCTTTTACGAGTTCTATGCGTGAAACATTCTAGTTCCTATTCAACTGAAAAGATTAAGGCACCAATCAAAAGGACAAAAATTCTGAACTTCTCATCAGAAGTGGCAAAAAGTAAGACAAAAAGTAGCGGTAAAGTTCATGAGGTCAGTATGCAACGAGATTTATTTGGAAGAATGTTGGGCTTGTCTGTAGCTGTAGCTTAGCTGTAGGTTTATAAAAGGGGTTGAGTTACCCAATCATGCCAACTCCAATGCCTTTATGTCATTTTACTGGCAAAATTTGTAAAACTCAAACTCAAGTCTTCGAGGAAAAATATAATCCGGGAAACATTCCGAAGAATTTCGATGTGGATATCGTTGATGATTTTTACCTCCTGCATACTACGCGTGATGTATCATCAACTTTTGGCAACATTTCGAAACAAATAATAAAAAGTTTGACACCTACGAAAGTTCCTTCAGTCAACATAATCTTTGACCAATATTTCTCCCCCTCTATTAAAGATTATGAACAAAAATTGCGAAATGAAAAAAATCTCATTGACTTTAATATCAACGGACCTATGCAAATCCGACCAATGGATTTTAATAAAGAGCTGAAAAACATAAATTTTAAACAGGCTCTTGTTGCTTTTTTAGAAAAACATTAGTGTGACTCTGAAATGGTAACTGTTCTTGGTGATACAATAATTAATTTAAATTACAATTATGAATATCCATACAAGGTCGAGGAGTCATGTGGAAGCCATGAAGAAGCGGATGGTAAAATTATTTCTCATGTTAGTCAGTTGGAATCAGATTCTGCTATGTGTCAAATCATCAGATGTATTAATTATTATGCTTGGAAATATGAACCATTAGAAAAGTGATAACATGAATATTTATATGGAATATGGGGCTGCAAACAAGAAACACGTCATTAATATCACTCAATTACATATTTCATCAAAGACCACTAACTTTGTATAAGTTTATCAGGATTTCACGTTGTGACAGGATGCGTTTATAATCCTGAATTCTTTAAAAAGGGTCAAAAATACCATTTTAAATTATTAAAAACAATGGGGATTATCAAGAAACACTGATGGAACTTGCAAATGACGGCGTATCTGGAATCCAATATGAAACATTTACAATACTTGAAACATTTATCTGTGAGCTTAATGGTGATAAAAACTATACGGATGTTAATTATGCTCGGTTTCAAATGTTTTGCTTTAGTTATAAACGTAACGAATATAAGATTCCAGAAGTCTATTCAAAGATATTATGCTTCAGTGTTAGTCAGAATTACAGCATCTTTTGCGTACGCAATACATCACCAGTGTTTAGCGCAATGCTCACTTGGTTAATCCAACTAATTTAATACCAGCTGGTAATGGATGAACCAGCTGGTATAAAATTAGTTGTGCAAAAAATAAATCGTATGAATTAAGATGGTTTGACGGTGAGTACCCGAAACCATATTAAATGCTATCAAAACTTCGGAAAATAACACTTCGAACAGAACTTGTCAGTACCTATTTTGAAATTTATTTACTTTATTTTATTGATTGTCATTTACTAATGAATTTTATTTGCAGATGATGAATTGATTCCTCGTCAAAATGAATACTTGTTTGAAACTGATGAATCAACCGATGATAACGAGTCAGATATCAGTGACAATGGAAGCGAAAACTTACAAAATATATTATTTTTCTATATATTTGCTTTAGACATATTTTTACTGCCAGAATTTTTTTCATTGTAACCAATGAGATAAAATCTCATTTCCATCAGCCCTACAATTACTTCCTTACTACCATTAGCTGTAATTATTGTTGCGCATTTGAGTAAACTTCATCTTTATCTACTTCTTGTAATTTTCATCTAATAAAATATATATTAAAATATATAAATATTTTTAAGTAAGTAAAAAAATAATATGATGGATGGCATATAGGCATATATATATATATATATATATATATATATATATATATATATATATATATATATATATATATATATATAATATCTTACCAGGTCCCGTATCGACCTGATAAGATCTGCAGGAAGTCGATGGATGCAGGTGGCTCAGGACCGTGCTTTGTGGCATTCCTTGGGGGAGGCCTATCTTCAGCAGTGGACTTGTGAAGGGCTGTAATTATGATGATGAAGATTATATGTAATATTATTCAGTTGTAACAACTGTAGAAGATCACGTGATCCGCAATGGGAGCGCAAATAGTGGCTAAGGACATATCGGCATACTCTGTCGCACTCATTACAACTCGTAGCACATTTGTTTCCCATCCACGCAAGATTTATTTAAGTCTTTTTAAATTATTAACCCCCGAAGAAAGTCTGCCCTTTTGTGAGAATTTTTTATTATACATTATAAACACGCTGTAAAAATGGCATATTAAATCAAACACTTTTTTCGGAATTGTTGAAAATACAACTTTGGGGTAGTCAACTCCTTCAGAAGTGTCTATCATTTCTTTTTTCTTAATTCTTTATCAACTTACGTGACGGATAGTCATTATTATTATTTGAATCAAATTTTTTTGCGACTAACTCTATGCGCAGTACCAAGTGTATCTAGGTAGGCCAGGCAAACAACCTACTTATTGAGTGGACTGATACTTTTCAACAAAGTTTCATGATGCAACATACACTTCATGAAAAATGCATCATGAGCTCTCGGACCTTAGAGTAAAGCAGAGATTTCAATCTATTTTGAGAAAGTTTTCAAAAACTATAACTATTCTTTCTGTTGCTCAGACGATGCACATGCGCGTAAAATTTTTAAATTACAATAAAAGACAATAATAAAAGTTTTTATAAGGTTTCTTAATTTATTCTGTTACAAATTAATGTAAAGAGGAGTTTTTTTCATTATTTCTGAAAAAAAAAATAACCCTAACGTTTCCAGGCGGTTCTTATTTGTAGAGGTCTCACTTTAAGAAGCGGTAGTAGATATTGAAGTGCATAGAAGCTGAACAGAATGTAACATCCATATTAAACGATTGACGCATGTGTTGTTGTAAGTGGTGACAGAGGGAAATGAATCAGCACATGAGTCGGTTCGACCGCAGGGAGGGGGCGACCACACTCCACAGAGTACTAGTGTAAAATAGCAGTTTAGTACTGCTATGTTTCATATGGTGAGTGTAGAGCACCGGAGACCCTTTCACTGGAAACAAGGCATTCCATCTTAGTCCTCAGAGGTGGCAACACATCTACATTTTGATTCTTAATTGAGGATAATTTAGATATCTATGGCAACTATACCTATAAAGAAACCAATTGAGTAGCCCTAGATACAGGAGTAGAATTTTGTTAGGCCATAATGATGATGATGATATGATTGACACATGTACTTGGGTCACTTACAGTTTTTATTTAACCACTATGTATCTCACCCGTTTCATCTCATTGCACTATTGATGATAAAGTTGAATATACAGCATATTAAATGAAGATAAAAGGTTCACAAAGAGAGAGTGATCTAACGTCTGAATTATCAAATATTATTAAATTTAACGTTTAGTGACTTAAATATAATAAAAATATATATTTTTATTTAGATGAAATATTTATTTAAATTGTATATACTAAAAAATAACAGATGTTTAAATACAAACCAAATAGCGTTCTATTTCAACTGTAAGCGCTATATTTTATTCAGAGAAACGGTACGGGAATTCGTGACAAGTTAACCTTTCAAATGTCGGCGTGTTAATTTAGGGATGTTATGGGCCGGTTTTGTCAACCTTTTTATATTTAACTCTTTTTTGTGGAACAAATTAACATCTTCCTTCTTCGTAAAACATAATTTATTGTACAAAATGAAACTGAACCGTGGAAACTCAAGAACTATTGAGAAGTGAATGAAAATATCATTAATAAAAAACAGTCATCACCACTATCATCATTATTACAGTCCCTATAAGTCCACTGCTCAATTTAGATCTCTCCAAAAGAATATAATCTAAACCACCTACAATCATCAACTTCTTGCATGTCTGTTGATATGTATATGTACATGTACTGTTGGTGGACAGCTATTTGTGCTTGCGGTGCTTTCTGCCCTTTTCTGAACCCTCAGAAAAGGACAGAGGCTCTTGAACGTAATATTTTCATTATCTTACTCTCTCGGTCCGTAAATGCCCACTGGCAGACCTTTCCCATTGTTGGGAATATTTCTTATTAATAAGATCATAAACTAAAAAAATTCTGCAGGCTCACTCCCGAAAATGATTCCACTTTGATTTCGCTTCTGATTTGATCCGCTCCTGATTTGATCTTACTTTTGTTTATAGGTCAACGCTTAAAGTTTAATTCCAAAACATTTTGAATTATAATTAAAAATTAAAAAAATTGTACAATCGACTTCAATATAAATTATTAAGAATAACTCAAAAACTAATCAAAAAATAAAGAAGCACCAATTTTCAAATAAAAAAATTATTATCGAAATCGGTTGCCACAGAAAAAAGTAATGAGTACACACCTAAAAAAAATATACACTTAAGCACTCCCTCCTTTTTGAAGTCAGAAGAAAAAAGAAACAAGATCGAGTTACGATCAAGCATTATTAGTGTCAACAGACACGGCAAGCTGAATTGCATATCGGACGAATTCTTAATGGCGATTGTTAGGTTATGTCTAAGGGTGCGTACAGATTATGTAAAATGTTGTGTAACTTTTGTTTTACAACACGTCCACATTATGTAACATTGATTTTCAAAATTGCAACATATAACAATACTGTACACATTAGAATAACAATGCAATATTACAATGTTATATGACATTGGCGTATGACATTGTCGTTTGTCGTTCTACCGTTCCAGTCATATAACATTCGTGTCACGTTATACAACACGTTTTATAACATGCAGCCTCCAAATTACTGAAACATGTTTTATAACATGTTATGTTATGTAATGTGTACGCATCGTAATAAATTAAAAATTCAAATATCAATATAAGCTACAATATTTAAATAAAACTAATTTTACGGATTTTATCGCGTATATTGACTTATTTTACATTCCCGAAGTTTCAAGCACTTTACAGCACCCATGGTCACGGCCGGACTGAGGTGTATAACGTTTTGACAGATTATAGACCGCGTTTAATCTATGATCCGTGTTCGTAGTCGACGGTTGCGTTTCGTTCTCACGTCGACACAGATGTTTGACATTTAATTTGGTCGTTAATTTTTGATATATTATTATATGTTTGTTTTTGCATTCGTTATATTTATTAATTTCTCGTTTATTTAACGTTTCGATGCAAACATTATAATCAAATGTCATTAAAACTGCCTTTAAATCACTGAATGATGTGTCTATGGATTTGTTTATGGTATGTAGATCGGAGCGTTTTTGTTGGAGTTGGAGTTGTGAGTGGAGTTAGAGGCAAACAATTCTTTAGCTTTTAGAGATATGTTAGTAATTCGGAATCCTGATAACACCTTGACCACACTGTGTATAGAAAAAAGACCCATACAGATAGATATTTAAACGGTGATTCTCACCACCATCCTTTGCAGTTAGCTACCGTGGGTAAATCTTTGTTTCAGAGAGCACGAGGGATCTGTGACAGTAAACACCTGGCCACCGAACTCCAACACGTCAAGCAAGTTTTGCACGACAATAAGCTTCGGGTCCCGCGCCTACGTCACAGTGAACGAGTGAAGCCGGCCACAGTCGAGCGAGTGCCTGCTGTACTGCCATATGTCAGAAGTGTCGCTGACAAGATTGGCTACATCTTGAGGCGTGCTTCCATTAAAACATATTTCAAGCCGCCAAAGAAGATTAGTCAGTTTTTACCATCACTCAAGTTTAATATTCCTCTGCAAGATGCAGGAGTGTACAAGCTAGTTTGTGAATGTGGTCTCTCTTATATAGGACAAACTAAAAGATCCATAAAAACCCGCGTTAAAGAACACATAGCTGATGTGAAGAATAGACGCTCCGGGAAGTCTGCAGTCTGTGAACATGTACAGGATCGCCCCCGTCACTACATTAGATTTGATAGACCACAAATCCTCGCTAAAGAACACCGATTCCTTCCAAGGATGATTCGCGAGGCTATTGAAATCAAAAAACATCCTAATTTCAATAGAGAAGATGGCTGGGTGCTACCATCTGTTTGGGATCCCATAATTAATAAAATCAAATCCCAACCCAAGCATACAACTGCAAGACTTCATGATACTGTAAGTTCATACTGCGTAGATCGGAACAAAAATTAATAATTTTTAATCTGAAGGTAGCCGTGGTTAACTATGACATTGGGACGTCATACACCTCAGTCCGGCCGTGACCATGGGTGCTGTAAAGTGCTTGAAACGTCGGGAATGTAAAATAAGTTAATATAGGCGATAAAATCCGTAAAATTAGTTTTATTTAAATGTGTAGTATTCGCGTAAATATTAGAAATCATTAAGCTACAATAGTTCCATTTTGATAATGTCTACTCTCGAAACATTTCTGAATTTTTACTTGGTGATTATTGATATTGTAACCACATTCGAATATTGACAAAGTTTGTATCCAGTCAGCAATATCAAAAAATATACACGATATTATTTTACTTCTACTAAAATTGGCAATAGCCATTCATGTGATATAAGGAGATTAATACCAAAGTAATGTTTTCCTGTCACAAAACGTGTGGCTCGGGAAACAACGGAAAAAAGACAATTTATCAAGTTTCTTTCACCTGAAACCACCGTTACAGTCTTAATCGTTATATGTAGTAAAAAACTTATATCATATATAATGTTCGTAGTAAGCTACAGACTAGTATTACCTTTTTCTTTCTTACCTTCGTCTCTTCTAGATCATTACGTTTTTATCTGCTTGTCCTATTTCTGCACTTATTTTTTTTACATCACACCTAAAAAAAAATTATATTTTTCTGAAATCGTTGCAAATAATGCATCGGTTAATGAATTTGTCGCAATTCTCATGTTAAAGGTAATGCTTCTTTTTAATATTCTGTGGAACTTGAGATCGGCATTTGGCAGGAATATACAATCTCTTGTTAGTCGACTATTTTTAGTAATAAACAAGGTTTACACATTAAATAGTGTATGTGTAGTGTATGATTTGTAGGTGTTTACTTTTACTTTATAAGTGGTATAACCTAACTGCAGTGTAAGTATAATGGCTGCAGCACGCTCGAAGGTCGACAGAGAATATTAACGTAAAATAGCAGCACAATGCTGCTATGATTCATACGGTAAGTGCAGAGAAATATATTAGCAGAGATACGAAACATTTCATCATTTCTTTAGGTCTATGGGCTTCAGCAACCACTTACCATCAGGTGACATGTATGCTCCTCTATCACTGTTACTCTGGTATAAAACTTGGGACCGGAACTCTTATTGAGGTCGTGTGAGTTTGAAGTTTTTTGTTTTTGGCAAAAATTGTGATAAATAAAAAGGTTTAATTTTACTGTATACCATCTTTACAAAGTCTGCCAACCACTTCCTGTTAGTTACATTTAGCCACATAAGCGGATTTTGTTGAAATGGTCGGTTTATTTTATTATTTTAAGCGACGTTTTACGGCAAACATTTAACGGTTCTTTTTCTCCTGAGGACATTACATAAACATTTACTTCATAACTCGGACATAAAAGACTGTACCATTTTTGGACAGAATGCACATGTGTCATAGCAAGTGATTTGATGTTTATTTTCATTGAAATATTGCATGTTTGTGATTTATAACAGACGTGTAAATATGCATGACATATAAAATTAATTTTGAAAATCGTTTAAGAACTACTTGGCACTAGTTGATATATAACGATTTTAATCGAGTGATCACCACATTAGCAATCGCTACTAATAACCATGTACTCATCAATGATATTATAATAACCTTTTCTATAGAGACTTTGTGTTATCAAAGTTATTTCCTGATAATAGAAGGACCTAATCGATTTATTCTAAAACGATGTTGTAAAAGCTCATATTAAGCGGAATTTACATTACAAAATTGATGGTATGAAATTAGTTTTATGACATTAATTTCATCAACAATTTCCAACTTCCAACAAATTTAAGTATACGTTGGTATATTTACATATAGAAACGAACCGGCTTGCACAAACTCACTATGCTGGCCAAGCAATGGCAATGCTGTTCCCATTTTCAAGCCTGAGAAATTTCAACGCAATTAGGTTGCGCAATTATTTTTTTGTTCGTCAGCTAGTTGCTATTGCCTCAACCTTTGATAAGGAGATTAGTATGTGTAGGTGAAGCTGGCGTTTAAATGAAAAGGTTTCAGTCCCCTATTGTCATGCGAAGGCTTATTTCCAGCAAAATAATGTTTATGGAGAAATGAGATGAAAGTAGTAATTTTTTTTTTATCTCAAGGTAAATTTTTACATCGTTTCATGCGTTAGTAGGTTCTTGAAAAATGCATATTCACGATATTTTTTTACATATCAATTATTTGATAATATTATCACTAATATAACATGTTCGTTAAATACAAAAGGGCTACAAATAGAAAAAAATATCAAAATCACTTTATTGCAAAAACATGACCAAAATCGATGATATTTTATGGTACAAAATAAGCACCCATCATTTTAGCTTAAATTATTACCAAGCCACATGACTGCCCATTTTGCATTTGTGTATTTTACCGAATAACTTCAGTGCAAAACGGCCATTTTGTTAGTTACAACCTGACAGTCATCTTAAACCCGCAATAGTTACGTGAAAGAAGATTTACAAAAAAATCTAGGAAATTATTATACTTAAAAGTGCCCTATTCTGAAAATAAAATTATACTTTATTATAAAGCAATTTCTTAATTTAATATGGGCCTATTTTGTATAGACTTACATATCAGTAAGCTATTATTTATGAAAAGCTAAAGTGCTGTTTTAGAAATGTGGCTGTTTTGATTGTATCTTATTCACGAGTATGTTATTTAATTTTTAAACAAAATTGCCGCATTTCATATTAATTATTTTTGTTTCTAATGCGTTGGTGATTTTATGTACTATGTAGCGGCAGTGTAAGAATATCCACTACCACATATCTTCCCATGTGTACCGTAAAGCCTAATTCGCACGAGAGTTAGAAAAGCGTTGCGTTAAAACCCAACGTTGGCGATTTTAAAACGTTCTCGATGTGATTGTTCATACTGTGACGCCTCATAATTATTATTAATAAATAATAATTAAATTCATTATACAGACATTTAAAAATTTCTTATAAATTATAATTTAAACAATAAAATGCAAATAATAAGCATAAAGTTCAAAAATATCCATTTGGAATATTGAATATTATATATATTAGTAAACGCATAAAATGTCTCTAAAAATCTCTAAATTTATTAAAATCCTGCTTAAAATGTTAAAAATGTATCAAATCATATAAATACAAGGCGATTATATTGCAATAACAAAGATAAATAACATTTGTAATATAATAGAACAAATGGATTAAAATTTTCTAAGTTGATGAAGGTGTTCTTGTAATAATTGGAAAATTTCTAAGTTAATGAACGTGTTCTTGTAATGTTCCCTTATATTGGGGCGTTGTCGGAGACACATACCCAAGGTTGTACATATATATGGGGTGGTCGGCTGACCGACTGCTAGTACTAAGGTTGCACAATGACTAGTCCTATATTAGGGACTTAACATAGTAAGGTCTGACGAACCAAAGCATTAATATAGAAGGTCTCTATGATGCATAAGCATTATGATAGGAGAGTTATGACTTGAAGTCCCATATAATTAAGACATACAGTAGTATGGTCTATGAAATAAAGCAAATATGTGGAAGGTCTCGAATATGTAAAAGCATTATATTGAAAGAAATGGGACTTAAAAAGGATTATTATAGTGGCGTGTAGGTTGCTTCGCAGCCTCTGAGACCGAGGTAAACTTGGACTCACTAACCGATGTGTCCTAGACATATCATCTTAGTGCCGGTGGTAAGCGGGTTTGTTGTAGCAATACGACTTGCCCGTGGACATCGCACACCGCTACCGGTTGTGGGCGGCGTCTTAGCGCATAGCGTTATGATACGTCGGCTATCTTTCGGATTAGGGTGAGTGTGTTTGGTAGTACTTTTAAGTGCAGCAAGCATACTCAACTTCATGTCTTAGTGCAATAGCGCTATGATACGTGGAGTTTTGGCTACTGACGTCTTAGTTCCCTTACTACTATGATACGTTGGTGGTATTTTTAGTTAACAACATTATCAAATTTTGTTACCAAAGTCGATAGGGATCATGTGGGTGTGTTGTGAGGGGGCGCCATCCGTATGATAGTTGCATTGATGCTTACTGCTACTTGCAGTATTGTGTCTTGTGATGGATCTGCGGGTGTGCTGCACCTGATTCGATGCATCTTGTGGTTCTGGTCGATGGAGGTATGCGGGTGGTGATGTCTGCTGGGACTGTATGGGGGACCTTGGGATGGTGTAAGCCCGACGATAGTCGTATTGATGCTTGTTGCATTCTATAGCATTGCGTCTCTACGATGGTTGTTTGGCGGGTCGCTATTCTCAATGGCGCTCTCTGCGTCTTGGTTTGACTCACAACCTAAGTAGCTTTGCCCAAGTCGGGTCCCTTCATTGAGGGGCTGCAGACTGTCTGCCCTCCATGATGTTTTATATAACAACTTAATAATATATCTCTATAAAGTTCCCACCTTTGAGAGATTGAAGGCAACTTGTTGGTGGGTGAGACAAACATGATCGAAAAATGCATATACTCAACGTCAGTGACACAAACCCTTTCTGATGGCGTATTATTAATATTATCTTATAACTGCCTATTGGCTATATCTGCCATTGTATGGCGTTTACACGCATTGACATGCGCGACTTCGGTCGATGTTTGTGCTTACGCACTATCAAGGGGCCAAGTCCTCTTTTACTGGTTCGCCAGTTATTTTGCTGTGGACTGCGGTCCAGTTCCCAACTTTGCGTACCCTGCGGGGGGAGCGCATTAAAACGGTTGGCGCTCACCGTGCGCGGCGTGTGTGGGGCCGTATACCTCCTCCACATTTAAATGTGGGAGAGCGAAGCCCTTGTAACTGGTATTTGATATAAATATTGTGAGCCTTTTCCAAGCGGGAAGGGATTAATTAATAAGGAATTGACTGTTGTGAACCAGATACAAGTGGAATAGGGACAATTTATTGTTCTTAACCTTTTTGAGCTCTGTCTTCGTGAACGGGGTTCTTTAGCTTATAAGACTCTACCAACAGCTTTTAATTGCTCTCGTGAATATTCATTCTTCCAAGATACACCTAAAAGAACTAAGTTACTATACAAACACAACGTAAAAAAAAGGGTCCTAACTAAGACGATCACGCCATAAATTTATTAAACGGCCTATATTTAAACCTTTAGAAAGATCAAGTTATACTGGTCACGTAAATTAGATATATTTATATATCTTACAGATATAGATTCTAAAGAAATACAAGTATAAGTGGATAGTAGAAAAGAAAAAAGATGGGGGGGGGGGGTTCGTTATAATACGAACGCTTTAAAATCACTCTTGTCTCGTTTCTCGCTTCAATAAGACGTGGAAATTGTTTCTGCTAAATTACTAGCAATAGCGATTTGCTTTTCTAGAAGACGAAAGAGAAAACAAGAGGCATTCTGGGTACATCCTCTGAATGAACAGAGATACTTAAAAGGGCAGTTTGTAACACTGTATGAAGATTTGAGACAATAAACAACATTTAACGAACTGTTGAAAATAGAGGGGCCACGAATAACATTTCAAGATACTAACATGTGTTTAGCGATAGCACCTGTACAACGACTGACTGTTACACTAAGGTAAGTAAAACAATAATAACAAAACTATAAAAGCAAGTTTTATTTATTAAAAACTTAATGATTTCTTATATTTACGCGAAAACTACACATTTTTAATTAAAACTAATTTTACGGATTTATCGCGTATATTAACTTATTTTTATATTCCCGACGTTTCGGGTGCTTTCCAGCACCCGTGGGACTGAGGTGTTTTAACACCTCAGTCCCCCGTGACCACAAGTGCTGGAAAGCACCCGAAACGTCGGGAATATAAAAATAAGTTAATATACGCGATAAAATCCGTAAAATTAGTTTTAATTAAAAACTTAATTAAATTTAACAATCATCTGGAGACAAGTAAAATTCTTCTGGTGAACTTATATTGATCGATCTCTGAAACTTTGTTGAGCTTGATAGGTTAGTATTCGATGGAGATGGGCAAATATTTGGTTTGAAAGAGGTAAAAAAGCTTTGTGCTGAGTGTGGCCCAACACTTTGTGCAGTTGAATTAGCGGAGCTATATTGACGATTCTCTAAAATCTTAATTACTTTCGATGGATATACAGGATTAACGGATGAGGATTGATGCAAGGACGGTGTTGGGTGTGACTCTGAGTGCTGCTGATACATGTCACGTGCTTGAGTGAATGTTGACTGTGAGTGCTGTTATGGGGTCTGAGTATAGATGCTAAGGGGCGACAGAGGGAAAAAAATCAAAAGATGGGCAGGAGCGCCTTCCTAATAACGATTAAAAACAAAAACCTGCGGTTGCCAAACATCCTTCCCTATGAGGAAATCTATAGGGGAGGCCTATGTTTAGTAGTGGATTTTAATAGGCTGTAACAGTAATGTTAACGGCGTTGGTGATTCCTGTATTAGTTTTTTGTTACATTTAGAAAACCTGTTATTTTTAAATTCGTTTACTTTAATTTTCATTGCAGACCAGTAGTGGAATGAAACTAATATTTCAGCCTATGCTAGACCCTCTGGTGTATAACCTCAGACTTTCAACGATCAACGTCTTTCCGTAGTTTTTCAACAGACAGTTTCGATTCAACTATTCAACGTGGATAATCAGCTACCCAGTATTCGTATTCACATACAGTCACCTAGTGTTAGCACTCCGCCACCTAATGTTTGATAGTTGACCCCCTAGTGAAAATGCTCGGCTTCTGTCCTAATAATTTGGGGTTAAGCAGTGATGTTCAGTATTAGATAATACTAGTCACAGCGATACTAGTCTTGTAAGACCTGCGTAGCTACTCGCACTTATAAATATATCCTGAAAAAGGAAAGCTAGTCTAAATTATGGAAGGGAGACAGAGCTAAGCTTCTGAAAAACAGTGATGACAGGTAATTAGAAGTTCTGAGGCAATTAATGAACAAACATAATATGACAAAAATTGGGCTAAATATTGTTATATCCCTGTTTTTATTATTTGTAACGAAATAATGAAAGCATTAGGGTATGTATATTTTTATGAAGATACTCATAATAGGATAATGTCATTAGAACTGCAGTTAAGTAGAATCGTATTTCTACAAGATTACAAATGAAGAGCGCTGTACATTCTGTAAATATTAAGAACAAGCAAGCACCAGCTAGTAATATCATTTGACTCCAAAGATTCAGTTATTTCCGCACGGGTTGTACTTGTATAGTCCGAGAAAATATCTAACTGTATATAATAAAGCGTGGTTCTACCAGTGGTAGAGCAACGTTGCTCTACCACTGGTAGAGACCAGAACCACGCTGCATGCACGCATGTTAGTAAATGTGTATTTATTTTATATATTTCCTTTAACATTACACCAAATTTTAAATGCAAAAGAAAGTTTTGTGCTATTAATTTTCTCTATGTGGGTGTAGTAGTTATTAGTTATTACAAAAAAGCGCAACTAATGATATAAAAAACATAATATATGATCGAATAAAATGTGAAAAAAAAACTCCAATAATTCATGTTTTAAATTTTGTTAACTGCCTCCCCTAATTTTTGTATTTAATGAGCGAACTTATCTATCTTGTGGTTTATTTTATACATACATTTTTCTTTAATATTCAGAAGCGCTACGTGAATAATATTACAAAGACATTTCGGTTGCGACAACCATGTGATCAAATGAATCTCATTAAATATATAGCCTCATGATAAAAATAAAAGAAAGTGAGCAGTATAACCCAAACGTAGAGTTGAGTTTTGGATGGATGAGGTGTTGAATTGTGGGTAGGTAACAGGTATAATGCTTCCGGATTGCCACCTTCTGACAGGAAGAAGCAGCGTGATCAATTGCCTTCATTCCGCTTAACGTATATTCGACATTATGTTGCGGAAAAATATTTCTTGGATTTCACCGTTCTTTTATATTTTTAAAATTTAAATATTTTTATACATTGACTGAATGTATACAAAAATTCAAAAGATGTATAATAAAATAATAATAATAATTTATTTTTGCAAGCGAAGCATATCTTAATTTCTAGGATACAACTAGTGGGATGTGGGAAGTAAAGACTGTGTAAGAACCTCCGAAGGTGGCGGAGTTATAGCCGAAATTAGAATTAAAAATTTTTTGGTTTTTGGTAATTTTAACCCCTAGGAGTGTTTTGAGAACTTAATACCCCTATTGAACCATGACCCCCTTAACATCCTTTACATGATAGACTATTCAAACTGACTATGCCTAAAGTTCGAGCTACCCCGCAATTTTTGGTCTTTTTCCATTTTCACCCCCTAGGGGTGTAATGAGAATTTTTGCCCCTATTCAACCATGACCCCCATGACATCCTCTACATGATAGGCTAATCAATCTGAATAGGCCTAAAGTCCGAGTCACCCCCCACCTCATTTCTAGTCTTTACTTCCTTCCTACCTTAATACAAACACTTTGAGATACAGTTTAACAAGAATAAAATTCAGTGAACATCTGTGTCTGAACTAGATAACTTAATGTCTGTGTTTTAATAAAATTTATTTTAATAAAAATATTAGCTGTGTTAAAGATACTAATAGTCCTTTTAACCTTTTAATTTCGTATTCCATACCCCTTATCCATTAGGCTACGGTCGCTTTTATCTAAACTAATATCAAAGTGGAAGAATTTTTGTTAAGGTATTTGGTTTGTTTAATCTCTGGAGTTACTAGTCAGATATGAAAAAATATTTTTCTATTTGGTTATCTAGGCTAGCATTAGGCTATACCTTACAACTAGTTGTAAATATTATTTTTTGTTAAGCAAGTTGCTTTATCCGCGTGCGCTGGCGTAATAGTGAGTCATACGTAAATACAATGTTCTACAAAAATATTCACCTTTACTCTATCTAAAAAAATTATGAGATACCATATGTCTATTTCTTATACATAAAACACAATAAGGTATTTATTGAAAAAAATGATTGAACATTAAAAATATATTTATGAGCGTCATTATTAGGCATGGCTAATTAATTCTTACGAGCGAAAGTTACTTCATTAATACAAATTTTATGAAAATAAACTTTGGTCATAATAGCATATTATTTGGACGCACAAATGAAGAGATAATGAAAAATGGAAATAATTCAACACACGGCTGGGCACGCTATCCTTGACCGCCTGATGAGAAACAAGAAAACCAATGTAGTTCACATAAAAATGTTACTAAAAATATTATCTAATACTGAAGTGTTATAAATAAATCAATCAATCAGTGAACTGTTTGAGAGTATTTACTTTATTTCTGCCTAGAAGTTAGTCTGGGTAGGTAGCACCCTCTTACGTACTTCTGTCTTAGAATAGCAATGCTTACACTGGTGTGTTGCAATCCGAACGGTATAATGTCAGTATAGTTACAGGCTGTAAGGCATTCCATTTTAGTCCTTATAGTTGACCACACATCGGTAGCAAACTTTGTTTAGGTTGGCTGCTAGGGTCTATGGACATGGATGAAAAATCTGCGGACGAAACAAGCAAATCATGTAATAGATTTTATTAAAATATACCCAAAGTGTTCTACACTAAGCTAAGAGGATTATTAACAACGATATGAAGATTAATGAGCGAAGCAAAATTTCATCCTTAGTTCCAACTCTATGTTACAGAAATGCTTGAATTACGTGAATACACAGAAATATTTTCCAATTTTTTCTTAGATATTACATGAAAATCTACATTTCGTCTTATTTGTCGAGTGTGACAACGCCCCGCCATTTACCCTATAGTGAATATCGAATAAATTAATGTCGCAAGTTCATGACAAAACCTGGTGTTTGATCAAAAACCTAGGCTTTTGATCAAGAACCGGAAGAAGACAAAATGACTACTTTATGTTATTATAAACCTGTGAAAATTGAGACAAAATTTCACACCCAACCTAACCTAACCTTAAATACCATAAGGTATAAATATAATAACAAGTTCATGTTTATGATCGAAAAACAGTATGTTTTCGGGTTAATGTCATTCATAATTGTCATGGTTTTGCTTCATGGGTACCCCACCACCTTGCAAGAGTAAATAGGGTTTTTCACTCTTTTTCACTGTTTAAGTGGATGCTAACGCCATAAAAGGCAACAACTATCCAAACTTGTAAACTTGGCTGTGTGTTCATATATGAGTCAGTCACTCAGTGCCTCCTCTTATGTTTATCACCGATTTCAAAAACATCAAATATTTGCTGAACTTAAGGCAAGCAAAGCAAAAATCTAAAATGGTATAAAATAGGTCCAGCCTATATACGTCCACTGCTGGGTACAGGCATATTCTCATTTCTGAGAGGGTATCAGGGCAAGGAAGTGTCCACCGCGATGCCCCAACGCGTTTTGGTGAACTTCACATGTCTTCGAAATATTTTCTTTTTCTCATTTCTCAGGCATGCAGGCTTTGTCACGATGTTTTCCGCACGTGGTAAATCAGCAATTAAAATTGCGTTTAACAATTTCAATGGTGTCAGCCCTGATCGAACCAGGGTTGCTCGCGTAATGTGTTGTAGTTCACAGCGAGTGCTTAGCCAAAACCCCCAGAGCTACCAGGGCTTAGAAAAGATATAGAACTATATTAAAGGAGACGGTCCAAAATTGTATGAAGCGTAGGCCTAGTTTTGTACTAGTATGGAAATAAATGAGAATAAAATATTAAACCACTTTTAATCATTCAAATCCACAAATTTTCCTTAATTTAAGTGGTATTAATATTTTATTCTCACCGAAAAATGCAACACTAATGGCGGATGGATGTTGTTTTGATTTGACGTTAGCTGTCAACTATGAAATATACTCTTGTCACCGATAGCCTATCAGGTAGAGTTATTATTGGTTATTATGTAAAATAGATAAAATGTGTCGAAACTAGTAGTACGAAATTAGGGCAAAAAGAATTGTAGTTTTGATAAAACACGAATAAAATGTATTAAAGATTGTATATGTGCTGTTTTGGTCCTAAGACCAAGTAACGTTCTTGTTGATATTTGCATATCATAAATGCATTTCAGAAGGAAACAAATGTAAAAAGTACTACCTAATTCCAGACAAGAAGACTGTTGAGATAAATCAACGATGCCTGCGCACAGAATTACCTAGTTAGGTCGTAAATTCTGTCACATGTTTAATATAAAATAATTGAAACAAGTTTATTCATTATGTAACCATTTATATACCAAAATGAACTTAACAAAACATAGATTCTTATGACACTAAAGTTTATTCAAAGTGACCTCCATAATTTTGAATACAGGCCTTCAATCTGCGCGGCCAGTCGTCTATCGCAGCACGAACGAGGTCCATGTCAATATCGGCGGCTGCCTTAATCAAGGATGTCTTGAGTGACTCCAAATTGGGATTAGGCTTTGAGCATGCCTTTTTCTCCAAGTGTTGCCATATCTTGTAATCTAACGGATTCAAATCTGGACTGGTGGAGGGCCAGTCTTCGTGGCGGATGAAGTCGATTTCACGCACCGCTAGCCAGTCTTGTGTGCTCTTCGCTCTATGAGCTGGCGCCGAATCTTGTTGGAATACCCTGTGCCTGTTATTGAACATGGTATAAGAAACAGGTTCTACAAGATTCGTCAGGACTGTATTTTGATACACAACTGCATTCGTTTTTACACCTTTCTCACAAAAATGTACCTCTGTTAAGCCCCAATAAGAAACTCCCAACCATACCATGAGCGAGGATGAAAAATGACCTCGTTGGACACGCGGAATACGGTTGCTCGCTTTTTCACTACTGTGTGCGTACACCTTATCATTTTGATTGTTGTAGCTCTCTTCTACGGTAAAAATTTTTTCATCCGAAAAAAGAATTTCCCGATATTATTTTCCCGCGTACCGCTTCAACAAAGAGCGGCATCTCTTTAGTCTCAGGTCCATTAGACGAGCATTCAAACGATGTCCTGTTTTTCTTCGATATGCCCGAAGCCCTAAATCTTCATTTAACACCCTTTTAACCGTGGTTCTGCTTAACCCCATCTGAAGGGCCAACAGTTTCTGCTTACGTTTGGGATTTCTTTGACAGCTTCACAGCTTTTATCACTGCTGGAGTCCTAACAGACCGAGGGCGACCACTTCTTGACCTGTCATCTACATTAGAGTCTTCATTGTATCGTTTGATGGTACGATAAACGAATCTTTTGGTTATATTCAAATTTTTCAGTATGTCAAAAATTTGAATTGGCGCGTAACCGCAACGATGCAACGCAATAACTGCAACACGGTCTTCTTTAAGCGTCCACTCCATATTTAAAAATGAGTAAAATTCTAAAGAGTATACAGTTTTATTTTCATGAAGAATTCGAAATTCGAATTCAATAAACTTTTTTGTGGCCAGCATTCTAAAAGAAAAGTTTTTACTGTGTGACAATACTTATGACCTGACTAGGTATTTCTTTGCATTCATTAGTGTGTACTAATGCACACCTCAGTGCCAGGGGCATCCAGGCCTTTTTTGTTTTACATGGGGAAATGAGGCCTAGGTGTTCTGTTAGTTTTTACAACTATTTAATGCCAGATAGCTCAAAGCCGAGATTATACGTGAATAGCGGGTAACTTTGTTTATCTAGCCTAAAAATCCACCCTGAGATGTATACTACTTTTTTGTACTAATAATAAAGATTATATTTAACTTATTTTACCTTAGGGTGGCTGTTTTAGGGTGAATAAGCAAAATAATCCTGAATACTAATTCCTGTTCAGGTATATGTGTCTATCTGGGCTGCTGAATTGCTAGGGTACAATCATAGATAAGATGATTTATTTGTTAGAATATGGTACATTACAGTTATTACAAAAAAACTCGCATTCTTAGTATTCTGCCGTTTCCGGCATACAAATATATTTATATAACAGGTTTTCAGCGTGTCAGAGCATGCCTTGAGCCTTGACAGACATTCAATGCCTTGATAATATTATAACAAAGTTTAATAATCCTATGAATTATAGAAAGTGAAAAATTAGGTCAATCATGTTTTGAATACTTATGGTAATATAAATAAAACAGCTTATGTTACGGCCCGCAACTGCCCCTGCAGAGGTCAAATCTCCCGGGGCCCATGAGCGGAAGATTCAACGGGCAGACGCGGGTCGGGCCCAAATGGCCATATGGAAGAATGTCCTATCATATTAAACTGAAAGGAGAAGGCTAGAAAAATATAGTACGTACCTGTATCCGAATCTAAGGCCGCCCCAAGGCTCGGTCAGGCCGTAGGTGGGTGTAAGATGCATGGAAAGTAGCGTTTAGTGATGTGTATATGTCTGAGACCTGGACCAGCTGAGGTGCCCAGCAGCGGCCGATTTCCAGGCTGCCCCACAATGCTGCATCACTCCAGTAGGCCTTCCCGCTGGACCATGTCTCCTTTCTGTCTTCTTTTCCTTTGTTGCTTGCTTTTTTTGTATGTTCGCGGGTAGAATCATAATCCACGCACGTTGAGTTGCACAAGCGGGAGTTTGTTAGGGCTAGGTATGCGTCGGGTTGGTAGATGGTTATAATAAAAATGTTACGGCCCACAGCTGCCCCTGCAAAGGTCAAATATCCCGGGGCCCATGAGCGGAAGATTCAACGGGCAGCCGTGGGTACGGGCCCCAATGGCCTTGTGGAATACTGTCCTATCTTACTACACTATAGGGAGAAGGCTAGTCAAATAAATAGTACGTACCTGGATCTGAGGCGAAGACTGTCCCAAGGTTCGGTCAGGCCGAAAGTGTGTAGGTGAATGTATAGTGGTGTTTTAGTGGTGTGTATTGTGGTTGACCTGACTGGACCGTTGATGTCGGCAGCAGCCCTGACTCCGGCACCGCCCCAAAGTGCAGTACTCTCCAGCGGCGTCACCTACGGTCAATTTCTTCCTTCCATTCACTAATTCAGTCTATCAACTTTATTGTACATTTAACTAACTTCAAATCGCAACTAAATCCCGTTATTTATAATCAAAAACGTAACACACAGCACGAATACCGAATGTTCGGATCAAAGGTCACTTCCGTTTCGCGAGGCAACAAATTATTTCTAGAATCTAACACGACCTTCTCTAGTGTCACAAAGTTCAGCGTTCAACCGACAACGGAAAATGTCTCCGAACTATATCAAATGCCGCACGAGCAAATTAATATTGTCAAATACACTTATATACGCTATCAAATTATAATAACCAAATTCGCGGTAAATTAGGCGCGCACAACACACAAATTCAGACGTTGATCGAAAACAAAGTTAACTTCCTAACAATGTGTCAACCCGGCGTTTAATTCTAGACTACAATTCCTCGTCGTTGCACAATTTGCTAACAAAACCGACTCTAAAAAATGGAGGTTATCCCGGGCGACCTCACGACGTGCTATAGACAGCACTGCATTCAAGCAACTCTCTGTTGCACTCACATTCTGCGCTGGCGCCCTCTGCCCAGTGACGCACACGGGAGTGGGGCCACGGTGACCTTTACAAGTAAGAGGGCGGACACGAGTGTGAATGCAAATTTCAAATGTTAAATTTTTGTCCTAAACAGCTTAATTTTTTTATTATTTTTTTGTTTATCCTACTTCAAAATCCTCTCTTACTAAAATGCCATCCAGAATTGAGGCCGGTGCGGTTATGGAATTTTGATACCGAGCCCATCCCAAATACCAGACAACGGTCATTATGTACAACCGTCCCACTGTCCGTTGTCCAGAAGTGCAACTGCAATAATATCCTGCAGTCATCTCATCCCAACTTGTTTCTTGTCTCGGCAACAGTACATATATATGTATAATAGGCTCTGCCCGAGTGATGGCGAGATTTTATGCGGCCTCTTATGAAAACAGCGTCTTGTTGGGATGATATAATTTGCGTCACAACTTCCAGATCATTAGATATTTCCACCTGAAATGAACCGTGTGTTGGCAGGTGACCGAAGACACCATATACAAAAAATTGTATTAGGTGATGGCACATATGAAACTCCTTGTCTACGTAATTTTTGTTGAGTTTTTGTCCAACAAAGATGTCAAACCACTGCAGCTTCAGGCATTTGTAACAATACTTATTACTACGTGGTAGAGCCACGCTGCAGAATGTATGATTGTAACTCGATTGGGTGGACTCGAGCGGGGCCGGCGCACGTGTGTGAAACACCGTCAATTTCCTAACTCTGGGCTGTTACTTAAAATTTCTTGACAGAAAAACCAAATTACTGATTTTGACCAGACCCGGGATTCGAATCCGAGACAACATGATCAGCAATCGCGTTTACGATTATTGAACCAACGAGGCAGTGAAGTGCTATTATAATATTAAGGTATACATGAATGAAAAAAATGGGTCGACCTGCCTGGGGAATGACTACGCTCTCACAGAATACCAGCGTAAAATAGCAGCTTTACGCTACTGTGTTTCGTATGGTGAATGTAGAGAACCGGAGATCCTTTTTACTGAAAACAAGGAATTCTATCCTAGTCTTTAGGGGCGACAACGCATCTGAATTTTGATTCTTAATCAGAAATGTATGATTATGTTTGTAGGCCACAGCATCCAATTACCATTCGGTGGGCTGTGTGCTCGTTTGTCATCTATATATCGTATGTCACAAATAAACATTTGATGCATAATTGTTTATTTTATTTACTACTGAGATCATGAATATTAAGATTAGTAAGCCTAAACATAAATAATCACTTGTCTTGGAGAAATTCTCTCAGAGATATTATATCTCTCAGGCCCCTCTAAAACAGAATGACAACGTCCGCTACCCAGTCTTCGTTGACACCAAATACACAATATATTGATAGTAGTGGCATTAGGGTGCTGGTGTTCATTTTGAAGATTTATACCGACAGATAATTCTTGCAATACGTTTGCAAAACATTGTGAACATATTGGTCCATTTTGATCCATCTAAAACATAACAATGTTATTTTAATACACTATCATTTTCTATGAACCAGATATTGCCAAATAATCTGATTTAAGTATGTGTGTTCCTACCAATTGATCTACATTTTCCAGAATGGTAAAGATTTCTGGACCCATATCTCCAGCAATGTAATATTGCTCATTTTCTACTATTGCAGAAGCGCATTTTAAACAGTGCAACATGTTATAACAGGTGAACTGAAAGATAATTATATCATATTAAGATTTTGCAGCCATTATGAACTTATGTAGAAATTAATAATTATTATCAGATTACAGACAGAAGCATGTTATTCAAATGCGCTTAATAACATAAGGAAACATCTTTCTTTAGTACATACCTGCTTACTGTTTCAAAATGTGATTCTACAGAATACAGATTTCTGATATCAACGAAATCAAAATCTCAAGTAAATCATGAAGTCCATAAAACAAAAGCAGAGTCAAACAAGTAGTAACAGATCCAAAGTCCAAACAAAAAATCAAATCGCCAAAGAAATCCACAATTAAACGCATTCACGAGCTCACAACTACACGACCAAGCTCGGAATAAATAAAAATATCACTTGACAGAAATGACATTTGACATATAACCGCGTCTTTTTAGTTTTTATGACTGAAAGGGCGCCATCCTGTAAAACCATCAAAAACTAAGTATTGCATTTTTATTTTTTGCACGTTATTTAGTTTAACTTATTCTCTTATTTAATTTTTAACAAAATCCCTGAATTTTTCTCTTTTTTACAGTATAGTGTACATAGACTGGGCCAGAAATGGACCGTTTCCTTTTATAATAATTACTCAAATTTAAATGATGTCAAAGCTATTAAATCTTTACTAGCCTTGACTTAAGAAAGGCATAATAATTGATAAGAAACATAATAACTACATTAAATCACGCTTTGTTATCAAGTGAATAAAGTTTTAAGCAGCGATAAAATAATAAAAACTGCTTAAAGACTCCCTTAAGCTTAAGATACTGCAGCTTAATATAAAAATACAATTTACTTACTTCAAATGCATCGCTTCTTTTCTTTATACATTAGAAAACTAACTCTTAAATTTCCAGGCGTTGTAATATGTTTTCAAGACTATATATAAATTTTAATAAATATAAACTATAATACATTTATTAATTTATAAAAAATTATATTTTTGATTGTTTTGAAAAAAATATGGAAGAAACTTAAGATTAATAAACAGAATAAATCTGTCGTCATATGTGGAGACTTTAATATCAATCTCCTTGAAATTTCTTCAACATTTTTAATTTGTTCTTAGAACCGTATTGCAGTGCTTAGTGCAACTTGTATAGATAATATTTTTACTGATGTTGAGCCCTTGCATAAATTATTTATTCCAAATTAATGTTCTTATCGTTGAGAATAGGTGCTTTCACTACCTTACATGCACAAAAAAACAGAAATTTATGAAAGTTGTGGTTGTTCCAATAAATGAACATCGCCTGGAGTGACTTAGTAGTACTATCGTGAAAAAGCTGCCATTTCTTCCATATAAAATAATACTAATTATTTATATGAATCATTATTTAAAGTTATAAATCTTGAATTTAATAAAATCGCTATAAACTGTTGCAAATCGTTTAATGAGTGGGCGACAGTAGGAATCTATAGGAGTAGACAAAAATTATATGACCTTTACAATGAAAGATCATATAATCATAGTGTTTCATTTAAAGAATATGTAAAAAAAAATATTGCAAAATATTTAGAAGTGTGTGTTTCACATTCAAGACTTCAAAAATTAAGAATGCCTCTAATAAAATGAAAATCACTTGGAGTATAATTAATAACAAAACTGGCAAGATTAAGCTACACAATTCAATCAATTAAATTTTAACAATAAGTACTAATATAACTTTACTATACATATATTAATGGTAAAAAATGCAGACGTAATAAAATTTAAAAATATTATTAAACACTATTAATTTGCTCGAATACAATAAGCACATCGTGTAATGTTTAATTTTAACCAACTTCAAAAAGGGAGGAGGTTATCAATTCGGTGTATTTTTTAATGTTTTTTACCTCAGAATTCTACAATTTCTAAAGCGATTTAGATTTTTTTATTTGAAAGGATATACACACAGTTTGATCCAATACACACGATGAAATTTTAATGGTTGTTTTCCCGAAGTAAAATGATTTTGCCTTAGTAGTACAATAGATTTATTAAAATAAAATTATTAGGATGTAAAAATGGCAGATTTACAATCTAGAAAAACAAAACTCGAATGCGATCTCAAACCAATAGCAATATCTCGCAAGTAGGTCGGGCGTGCAGGCTAGCTTATACCGAATTACTATAATAAAGTCTGAAAAAAAATTCGCTGGACGTAATGTAGTGTTACGTCTATCGCACGTGCTACCGCGCGCTTCCTACACAGCAGTGAAGGGCCACTAATAAATGTTCATAACATAAACTTTCAAGCGTAGTGATACGACATAAACTAGTTTGGACGCCCGAATAGCTTGTGAGGTATTAACTATTGTAAATCTGCCCTTTTTTAATTGTAATATTTTTTAATTTAATAAATTGACTCTACTATCGAGACAGTATAATTTGGCTTCGGGACAACAACCACTAAATTTCAGCATGTATATACGAATTGATCAAGCTTAGAAATCAGTGTATTATATATATTGACAACCTTTCTTTTTGGGAGTCTGTTAAAATAGGCTATATTTGGGTCTAACGTAACATCTGGTTAATGTTTGGGTGTAAAGTGACATCTGGTTAGTAAAGGCGTTCTTATTAATAATCTCATGATGTTGTAAATAAAAAAGTTTTATTCTATACTCTAAAACGTAACCTTAGTCAATAAAAAAGCAATTAAAATAAAATAGTTGCGTTAAAATGGCGTCGACGAATCGCGATTAGCTGATCACTCCGGATTAGTTTTAAATAGGTACCCATTGTTAATATAATGTTATATATATATATATATATATAAATATATATATATATATATATATATATATACTGTAACAAATGTTTATATATATAATGATATATATAAACATTTGAGTTTTACACAGAGCGTTGCGATTAAACGTTTTAAACACAAATAGAAAATAAATATTTTTAAAAGAGAATTGTGATTTTTTCCCCACAACTAGCAACATTTGTATTATGAGAGCTTAGGTAAGTATTTTTTTAGTTTTACGTACTTATAATGAATTAAATGTGTAAACTTATATGTGAAATGTTATACTATCACTTCTTTTATGTTTGTCATCACCGTTGTGACAATATTTTATAACACAAACGGTAATTTTTACAATTTTTCGCGAGCTCTACTCCGTAAGACGTGACATTGCGCACTGACGCGTCGCTGAGTCAACTTACATGGTTTCGCGTTAGTTTTACTTCCTTCACTTTCGGTGCGCGTACTAGTATTCTATGCGTAATAATTCTATAACTACGACAATCAGATCTTGACTACATATTCACTAAATTCCTTCCTTGCTGTCACCGAGTCATTACTCAAACAAAATGTAAATGTCTATAAAAAATAATTTGCATTTCGTAAAATATATCAAGAGATATTATAAAATATTCCAAAATTATTGATGTTAAGAAAACAGCAGATCTATTGAGAATTTCCGTTAAAGTTATTACGTATATAATAGATGCAATCGCACACCAACTTGCTATTATTTTCAATGCTAGTATCGAATCTGGTGTGTTTCATCATTGATTGATAACAACATAGTAAAGTTACACCTTTATTTAAATCTGGTAGTACAATGGACTTCACTGAATTCGGACTTATTATTTATGTACTGCCAACGCGCAGTAAAATTTATGAAAAAAATATTCTAGATCACATCTTAAGCTTTATTAATGTAAATACTTCATAAAAATCAGTTTGAATTTACAACGGGTCGCTAGACAACCGACACTGGTGTTGAGCTAATTAAACATATTTTTTGTGCATGGGAGAACTCAGTGGATGCTTTGGGAAAATTTTGTTATCTTTCCAAGGCTTTCGACTGCATTCACTATGAGGCATTGACGAGGAAGCTACATTACTGTGGTGTATAAAATAAAGCACTTAAACTTATTACATCATATCTAAATAATAGAATGCAAAAAGTTGTAATTAATCGGAGCAGTATTGGCCTATGTTCAGCAGTGGCACTTGTGATGGACTATTGTGATACTCGTAGTGTTAGTAATTGTAACCACGCACCGACGCAAGTTAATTTACTTTAGACGCATTTGAAATTTACTTATTGTCTCATTTACTTTTAAATTCAAAAACAAATCAATTCAAATCGTTACGGGCACCCTTTTTTGCAGAATCAACATGACAAGAAAAAAATTACACCAATACATAAAAAGTTAACTTTTTCTTTTTTCGCTTACTCACAATCAATGCCAAAGGAATTGAATCGGAAAAACTATCATATAGTAACTCAATGGCGTAATAACCGTTGTGTGTTCATATTAAATCTGCTATAAAATGTCAGAGATAAGCACCAAATATTGCTTATTTCTTTAGTTTCTAAGTATAAGCGGATTTCAGAAAAAAGTAATCCATATTTTTACATATTTACTATATTTTCAGAATTTTATAGTAAGGCAGTTATACATTATTGAAAAGATATATTTAAAATATAATTAAATCTTAAATAATGAAGTCTTGACAATCTCAGTACAAGACAGCAGTCTGGGTATTTTAGACCTGGCATATAGAGATGTTTATACCGCCATACTTCGGATGCCAGGAGTTTTTTTTTTTTGGTATTGTCTAATCTCTTCCGATATCCATGTGACGAAATCGGGTGATCGATTTTTTTTTAGGATAAGGGCGACAATGCTCATCTTAGTCCTCACTGGTAACAACGCATCTGTTGTTACCGATCCATTCGTACTACAACTATACTACTAATAAAGCTTCAGCAAGGCTCGACCTAAAATTCCTATTTCTATTACACCACCACCATAGGATACAAAGTGTACATAGATACAAAATAAAACAAATAGTCGAATTTGGAACCTGCTAATAGGTCGTTCATATGTCATATATTTTGTTTATATAAAATTGAAGAAAATTGATTCTCTTTGGTTGTACTGTTTGTATCTGGCTGGTTTTATTATCAATACATATAGGACATTAGGAAAAAAAAAAAACACTTTCTCGCCATTTTTGAATTGTTTTTAAATTTCATACATTCTGAATTAGTGTTCTGTGATTCTGAAGTTTTATTACAAAAAAGTGAAATATGCGACTCAAGCATCGAAAAAATATTGTTACCTAAGATTGTTACGTTTATGGACCTGATGCAGTATCAGTAAAAGTAGCACAAAGTTGGTTCAAGCGTTTTCAGTCCGGAAACTTTGATGTCAAAAATGCAGTTCGTTCTGGTTGCCCTCATTTCATTTCATAAAATTTCAAATGTATGAGGGATAATAAATGGGGCCTGATGTTAGAAATTATTCTCAAAATTATTTAAATAAGAGAACACTACTCGGTAACCAACTCTGCTTACTATCAAGACCCAATTATATGATAACACCAAATTATGCAAAACAACAGAATCACTACCAATCTCAATGTAACACAGGGCAGCCTCTCAGCAACACGATCTTCTTTGCCTATACTAGTAGAATACCCCAAACGGGCATAGTAACTACAGTGAGACTCGTATAATTACCGATTTAAACTGGTAGAACAAGACGTGGGAGGTTACCGTTATACCTTCATTAGTTCGTATTTCATTTTTTTTACCCCCATTTCCGACAAAATATAAAATAAACGCCTTTACATACTTTCCACTGACTATTAAAATGGAACACTTGATATTTCACAAAATATAGACCTCACAGTCTGATGTAGGCAATATTTTATAATTATTTGGCGACGATTAAAACGTAGTGATTACATATTATTTTTCAACAATCTCTGCTCTACGCGACTGTTGACTTATTCTGATATATAAAAAATAATTTTCATTTGTTACGCTAAAACTTTGTCAACTTATTGATTCCACTTACGCGAAGGTTATAGGCACAGTACAATTAACTTACAGAAGGTGGCACGCTTATCGTCTAGAATATAGATGAACGTATTATCATTCCTAATTAAACAATATACCCAACTCTTCCAAATTTATAAAGTTAATTCATATAACGTAATTAAAAAATTATTTCTTCTGCAGATGCAACGTGTCGGTATAATTAAACACGTGAATGTGGCTAACAGACTGGTTATTTTTTTAAGTATATATAGACATACAGATCTTATATAAAACTGGCATAGTACCATAAATATACTTAATACAATATAGTGTCTATATTGCACATGACATGGCGTTACTAGTAGCAAAATACAAATAAGAAGTACTTTTATTATTTTGATACATTGTTATAACAGCCGGGTACCAGCTAGTATGATATACATTTTAACTTTCTACTCTCCTGCTCCATATAAATTATAACTATGCTTAGTCTGTAAATATAAAGTTTTCTCTTCACGTATTAATATATAAATGTAAACAACATTTATGTGACTATGGTAAGCATCGTCATAATATTGTGATAAGGCTCGTATCTTCTCGAGTATGTTTATCATGGTAGCGAGTAAGTTTTAATTAGTACCTGCTAATTAAAACTTAATTAACTTACGAAGAGACACGGTTACTTTATGCGGAATATAATATGTTACCACATTGTCTTATATAATGTGCCACGAAATGTTAATTTTATGGAAACCTATACTAATCTTACTCTATAATAATATGACACTAATTATAGAGCTAAAGTGTATTATATCTCTCTATAAAATCTACTGTTACATATGAACAATTAACCTACCAAAATCATAATAAGAAACTTCTAGCTTTCAGTTATTTTATTTAATTACCGTTACCGTTACAGCCTATTAAAGTCCACTGCTGAACGTAGGTCTCCCCTATAGATTGCCTCATAGGGGGATATTTGCCATATTTGCCACGCTTTTTTATTTTCAGTCGTTATTAAGACAACACTGTCGCCCATCTCCTGATTCGTTCCCTCTGCCGCCTCTTATGACATCCACGGGATGATATGGTGTAGTGGACATTTTACACGCAACTACACGGTAGTTTACTTAGGAAAGTTTATATCAAGGTTAAAAAAAATATAAAGATACCCTTGAATCAACTCTGCGTGTTCAAATTTACCAATAAATACGACAGTTGTAAATCAGTCGCCGGGTTAGCAAAGGTTTTAATTAAGTCAGCCCAATACCCGACAGTTTATTGTATTTACTTAAGCTGGCTTTGATTGAAAGCAAAATAATGTATTTCCCAACAGCTAGGATACTGACAAATTTGTTTTCCTTTGAAGATAATGAAATCCTCTGTTGCATAACTTATTACGTTACACTCTGTTTAAGTTTGGTTGGCGTTTTGATTCAAAAAGGTTATAGTTATTATCAGGGGGCACGGCAGTGCCCCCGCCAAGTCCAGCAAAAAAGCGGCACGGCCGTACCATCCTTTTCTCGAAGCAGTTCAGGCCGTTTCCCAAACCCTATGACTTCGTTATGGATAAAACTAGAAGCTTGAATTTTTCTAACTAATTAGGCATTGTATAAACTTGGTATATTTTAAATTTCATTAAATTTTAACCAGTAGTTTAAGAATTATAACTACTCAAAGTTTCTTAATTTTGTCACTCACTGACTGACCGATCATCAAATCTCTAAGGCACTTCTAGCAGACATAGAAGCTTCAAATTTGGAATACAATTTTTTAATATATAAATCAATTGTTTAATATATAAATCAAGGAAAAATTAAAATATTTTGAAATTTCGGTCCAGTTTTTGAGATACACCAACTGCATAAATAACTTTGTAATCCCATATAAACATATAGTATTACAAAGTTACATTTGCAGTGAATGAATCAGTGTACCTACATAATATGTATAACGGAATAATAGGTTTAAATAGCTACCTAGATATAACTATCTACAAAAAGAAATGAGATGCTATCAAAAACATAACTTGTAAAAAAAGCCAAGTCTCGCAACTCAGTTCTTCTACCGTAAAAAGTTGTGAGACCCATGTAATACCAAGTCGGTTAATTTATTTATTCCGTAGATTGATACATAGATTGACTTGGCAATCGCACTAAACAATCTAATTTAATATAATATGTATTACTTGTGAGATATATTGTGTTTTCATGCGATTGCCAAGTCAATCTCTGTATCAATCTATGAACTATGTAAAGTAATTTTTTTTTAATAATTCTTTATTGATTACAGAGGGATTGATCTACTAGGTCATGAGACCCTCATAGGTACATAATAAAATACACATAATCAGACAATAATAAATTCACGTAAACAATAATAAAAAGTTTTCTGTTCGTAATACCTAACAATAATAGTTTATAAAATTTTCTAGCCTTATTCGACACTCGAAAAGGCTAATATACTACTATACAATCTAACACTATTTTTGTCAAAACCTAATTATTTTCTATATGCTTCGTTCCGTTCACATTCCATCATAATATGGATAGGTAGTATCTTCCACAACTCCACATTTGACGCAATTTGGTGAATTCAATTTTCTTATCATAAACGCAAATTTATTTAATTTAATATATCCGAAACGAAGCCTCGTTGCTGTAATAATTTCATGCCTTCCCATATTGTAACCTTTAAACAAAAGGAATCGGAAAAGATGCGGTTGTATCGTCTTGTACCAAATACCGTATTGAAAGTGACCTTTCATCAAAGTATTCGGATCACTTTTCTGTTAAGTTTTCTCGGACTTTAGATTCGAGTTCAGTGAAATAGGGTACACAATCGAAATTCTGCCCATCACTTATCGCCTCTTTAGCAAGAATGTCTACCACCTCATTTTCATCTAAACCAATATGGGAAGGCTCCCATTGTAAGACTATCCTTTTATGGTTTGATTTTAATCTATAGCTATTGTTTAGGCCAAATCTTAACATTTAAAACTTGCATTCAAAACGCTCAACTCGGTCGCCTGACGTGTGGGCGAACAACCGGTTTGACGGCTTGGGCCGGCTGGGACTCATTTGCCCGCGGCGGCCGTGCGCTGCGAGTCTGGAAGTTACTCGCTCGGTCGCGTGGCGACCGCCTCTGATTGCGTTGTCTTTTTCGTGCGTTAACGTGACAACGAGGCCTTTCGGGAGTTTTGAGTGATTAACTTAACTTCGATTGCCATTAATTTGAGTCGACGAGTTGCTTGTGTGGCATTTTAATATCTTACGAAGACATTTTACTTTTGTCGGTTAGAACGCTAAATATTTGTGACCCGAGAGGATATCGCGTTCGCCTTCGATAATAATTTTGTGCTAAGTGAACATGGGACATTGAAAATTGACAGACAGTTCTTAAGTTGTGTAGTGTGTCACTTGTTTTTAAGCTCGATTAACGTTGATTTAGTTAAATTTGAAGTTAATTAAATGTCTAATAAAATTGATGAACTAATATAGTGAAATAAAAGCTGAAGGTCTCAATTGGTGAACGCCCACTGGAGTGATCGCACATTGTGGAGCCAAGCAGCGCATGTGGGTATGCTTCCCGATTACATCGGTGACGTCAGGTTACATTACACACTTTCTCACACCACTCACAACTACATACTTACCACCTGACGATACCTTGTGGTCGAGCCTACCTACGGAATTCGGTAAGTTTGTGTTTGCTTATCAGCCATTGCATAATAATTATCCATAGGCCATTTGGGCTCGAACCCTCTGGTTGCCCGTCGAGTGGGCCACTCATGGGCCCTGGTCCGGTCGACTTCTGTCGGGGCAACTGAGGGCCGTAACAGCTATACATCTATATAAATAAATAAAATTGAAGTTACTGTTTTGTAATGTCAATATTACAGCTTTTTATTAAATGTATATGAAAGTATATACGGTACTTATAACAAAAACAAAATTTTTAATTTTTTTCTGTCTGTCTGTTTCTTCTGGCTAATCTCCAAAACGGCTGAACCGATTTCGACAAGACTTTCACTGTCAGATAGCTTATATTATAAGGAGTAACTTGAGCTATTTTTATTTTAGAAAAAGAATTAGGGTTCCCCGCAAAAAAAAAACTTAAAAATCCAATCGTAATAAATTACATGCGGGCGAAGTCGAGGGGAACAGCTAGTGTTAAAATATTACTTATAATGTCATAAGCCAATGGAAAATCGAGAGACTGTAATGTACGAGTTTTTCAAAAGTATATACAGGGTAATTTTTAATTTACTGAAGACCTTTTGGGAATATATTATTTACATCATAACAACAACATCTGTAAGAAAAAAAATTATATTTCTTCAATTTTTATTTTCATACAAAAATAAAAATATTTTAATTGGACCTTCTAAATGGCAATAGTCCTAAATAGCAAAATAAAGCGCGTGGCGGAGTAAGGGTGGAGGGGTGTAGGAGGCGGCGCTTGCTCATTTGAACTTGACCTAATTACCTGTGTCGTCAGTCGCCTTTGGTACGCCCGTGACGTTTCTCCTTCCGTTGTGAGATTAATATCGCGAACGTTACGTGGTTACGATGGCTTACCGATACTAAAATGTTGAGTATACCGAAATGGTGCGAATTTTAGCAATTTGCAATGATAACGTTAGTGAAGCCTGCCGTGAATATTCAAGGCGATTTCCCAACTCACGTGCACCAAGCTACGCTACGATGCTAGGTACTACACAGCGATTGCGAGATTACGGGCAATTCCAGCCTGTATCAATCGATCGTAGTCGTCCACCGCGGCGCACAGTACGTGAGCAGGAAGACATACTGCAGTTTTTTGAACAAAATCCAGCAGCAAGCACTTATGAGGCAACCCGACAGTTCAATGTTTCACAGTACTACGCATGGAGTGTCATACACAATGAAGGGAAGTACCCTTTTCACTTACATCGTGTTCATGAACTCAGCGGAGCTGACAAACCATCGCGAGTTACATTTTGTAACTGGTTACTTGCTGCTGAACGAGCTAACATTTTATGGACTGATGAAGCAACATTTGGCCGAATAGGACTATTTAATTCGTACAATGAACACTTGTGGTGCTATGAAAATCCACATGAACCATGACCGCATAGCTTTCAACACCGGTTTAGTGTCAATGTGTGGGCAGGCGTTATTAAGACAACGTTACTGGGCCCGGTTTTCATAGAAAGATTAATACGGTGAAAGCTATCGTAGTTTTCTCACCGACACGCTGCCAGAATTGTTAGAGGATATACCACTTGCATCTCTACGCAAAATGTATTACCAACATGACGGGGCGCCGGCGCACTATGCTCGCCAAGTTAAGGATTATTTAAACAGAGAATACCCTGGTCGCTGGGTCGGTCGTGACGGGCCTTGTGTATGGCCTCCCAGATCGCCAGATATCACACCAATGGATTTTTATTTGTGAGGACATGTAAAGACATTAGTGTATACTGGTCGCGCATTCGAAACCCGCGACATGTTGAAAAAAAATTTGGGCATTCGATCAAATCAAAATGAATCATCAAGTATTATCTCGTGTCGATGAACAGTTAAGTTTTAGGTGACACCTATGCATAGAATGTGGTGATTATTTTAAACGCTATGTGCACGATATTCACCGCCATCCGCAGACAAGTACCTAGGTAAGTCTAATTATTAAATTTGTATTTTAATATATTGAACCATTATACCTTAATATCTTTATTAAATTACTGTAATTTGTATTTAATCATTATAAATATTTTATTGTAATTATTTTAACTTGCATCCATTTTTTAAATACAACTTAAATTAAATAAAAAAAATAGTTAATAATACTCATTTGATTTGCACGTGCTATCACCAAATCGATGGGTGCAAACCGAAAAGCGCAGGCGGCGCCTTTGATGACGATGACACCTGTGTCGACGTCATAATATACCTTTGGCTTGGCCTTGTGCCGCCTCAACGCCGCCGCATGTGCGACGTTGAGGCGTTGCTATCAGCAAACAGTATTCGTAAAAAAACTACCTAAATGTCTATTAAAGAATGACTATTAATTCTTAAAGAAATTAATAAATGAATCAAATAGTTCATCAAATGGTTTTATACAAAATAAAGAAGTATATGAAAAGTTAATGTAAAGACATTAAAAGTAGTGACCTGGTGCAATAGGCACAGTGATGAATAGTTTAGTAGGCACTCGCAACGCAATCAGCTGAGCGCGGGCGTCGACCGGCCCGGCGGTCATACTCACTTATTATAAATTTTAATATGTTTGAATTTTTTTGAATGTCATTTGCTCATTTAATTACGTTTAATGATTTCAACACAATGTTTGATACTGATATCAAGTGTAAACTAAATAAGGTATTTTCTTTGACGATTTATTCTGACATTGTACTCAAAATACAGACTTAAAACGAGTCAGACATGACAACAAAACCTTAAAAGTAGTTTTTTCGTAAATATATTATATTTTGTGAAGAGTGATCTCGCTAAAATCGTTTGTAATGATGTAACCAATATATTCCCAAAAGGTCTTTTGTAAATTAAAAATTATCCTGTATATATGTATCCGCTTTTTTCAGTTTCTATGTCATCACTACTTAATTGCGCTTGTAACTTTTTTTTTCGCGGGGAAGTCCTCAAGGACTACCTGCGCCTGGGGAAAGGCGGAGGGGCGTGCCGGACTCCTACCGGCTAAAACCACCCCGGTATCTCCTCGCACGTGCGCGTGGGGCCGCGGGAATCCAAATTCTTCCGTAGCCCCACACTAGTGCTGGCGCGGTCTGTCCGGGCCTCATCTCCTGCACGGGGTAGTGAGGTGTTCAACTACCCCGTGTATCGCCTCAGGGGCGCGCGCCGATACCCGCGCGCGCCTCCGCCTCGGGTCCATCGAATAGGGAGGGTGGGGGCTTCCCTAAGTCCCCCACCCCTGGACCCATTCATAGCGGCCGGAAAAGGGCGTTGTTCTGTGCGCCTTCTGCGGCCGGGGAAGTGAGTCGAGATCTCCCTCTCCCGTTCTGCAGTTTCCTTCTGCGACATCACGTCCTCGCAGAAGGACACCACCACGTCCCACGACTCTGCGCTACCGACCATCCTCCGCACTAAGACCGGCAGCGACAGATCGCCTCCTACTTCATTTGTGAGGACACGGCGCTGCTCTTCCCAAGCTACACAGTCGGCGAGCGTGTATTGCGCCGAGTCCTCCCCGCAATGGACGCAGTGGTGGCACCGAGCGTCCGGCTCCCTGTCTATGCGGTACAGGTACTAGCCGAAACAGCCGTGCCCCGACAGCACCTGCGTCACCCTAAACGACAGGGAGCCGTGCCTTCTCCCGAGCCAGTTCTCTAGTACTGGCCGGATCGCCTCGATGGTTGCGAGGCTGGCGGTTCGGTGCTGAAGCCTTTGCCGCCATTCCACCACCAAGACCTGACGGAGCTCCTCTCGGCGCAGCGCGATCTGCCGCTGCACCGGTCTCGAGCCCCGTGCCCGCTCTTCCTCGCGCCATCGGTATAATGACGCGAGTACTTTCGCCTCTAGGTCTCAGGGCGGGGATCCGGCCAGGACGCATGCCGCCTCGTAGGAAATCGTGCGATACCCGCGGACGACTCTGACAGCCATCGCCCTTTGCGGTTTGCGCAGAATGGTGAGAGTGCTGGCCGTCATGTCCATTGCACACACAGGGGCCCCATACAGGGCCATGGACCACACGATTCCCACGTACAACCGCCTACAGGCGGCGCTCGGGCCCCCCAAGTTGGGAAGCAACGTTGAAAGCGCGCCCCCTGCACCCATCAGCTTGGGCCCAGCCGCCGGAAGTGGGGTCCGAATTTCCATCGACTGTCGAGCACCAATCCAAGATACTTCATGGTGGACTCGACAGCTATCCGGGCCCCGTGCGCTTGTAACCTAACCTAACCATTTTAATAGATTTATATGCTAAAACAGTAACACTCTCATAAGAGTCATGTCTATCATTACGGTAAATAATAAAATCTTTAATCTATATAAATAAATAAAATTGAAGTGTCTGTTTGTAATGTCAAAATTACAGTTTTTTACTAAATGCATATGAAAGTAAATACGGTACTTATAACTAAAATTTAATTTTTAAAATTTTTGTCTGTCTGTCTGTCTGTTTGTTCCGGCTAATCTCCGAAACGGATGAACCGATTTTAACAGGACTTTCACTGGTAGATAGTTAATTTCATAAGGAGTAGCTTAGACTACTTTTATTTTAGAAAAAGAATTAGGATTCCGCGCAAAAACATAAAAACCCTAACCCGTGGGCGAAGTCGCGGGGAACAGCTAATATTCATATAAGTTCAAGAGTTTAACCAAGTTTCGCTTAAGGCTACAATATGAATTTTTCCTGAGTTAACAAAGGCTCCAAGTACATAAGTTTAGGCCTAACACTTTAAGCATTCCACTGTAAGATATTAAGGTATAAGTGTATAAGTTTAAAACAGTTTTCAACGTTGACCATGCCGAGATTTTGTCCACAGTTACCAAAGTTTACTACTCAACACCTAATTTTACATTTTGTAAAATTTCTCTTGCAAACTAAAATTATTAAAAAATATTACTTCCTTTAACCTCACAAGTAGCTCATTAAAAGTTATTATCAGAGGATTCGTTGTTATTTGCCTCACTATAACTAGTATTAATTTTAAATCTATTACTTCGTACTGGTTTGTCCCGCTCTGTATTTCTTTTCTCCTTTTTTGTTTGGCGTCAACAACGATACATTACTTTCACATTGACTAATATATCTTCGTTACGCATTATACCATTGACAGTTACATCTGCAAAAGAAGGATCATTCTGGATTGTAGCCGCTTCGCTTTTCGGTGTGTTATAATTATACATCTACTGCTGGATGTTATTTTGTCCTGTAAGCTATACGTCCATTTCTCTATGTAGTGTTGGCGCAACACAGCTTGTCAAAGCCCTCCTGTATGTGCAATTGAACTCGGCCATAAGTTGTTACAACTTCCTTTCTTTAAGATATGCAGGGTAAGTCCTAGCTAAAGGCATGTGACCACCAGAACAATTGACACATTTGATTGTTTTATTATCACAATTGTCGTGTTCTCTCCCACACTTGGGACAAATTGTTTTCTTGGATGGACATAACTTGCAAATGTGACGAAACCTCCAACATTGTGAGCATTGTGTAACAGGACAAACATATGACTGAACAATTATTTTCGATAATATATACATATGAAGTTAGGGAAAACCCTTTGAAACAAAGCCGTATGAGTTCCACTTGGCCACTAACCTTCTTCTTTCGTGTTAAATTGTCACTTAAGCCTTTTTACGGATATTAATTCTATAGAGTCGAAGCAGATGTATTTTTCATAATTTCTTATTTCGATATTTCTAACTTCACATCTCTTATAATACCATAAGACTAGCTACCCTCCATTGCCATATCACAGAAATAAATGTCGCATAGGTACTTAATTTCTTAACACTTTCCTCATTCGGAAATTGCAACCTTACTTTAAAAGGATTTAAATATTTAACTCTAACTATATCAGTAATTCTGTTTTCTTTGCATAACCGTGCGAAAGCAAATTGCTTGGGCAGCTTATTAGAATATGATATTCCTAAAACCACCAGTAGATTATTTATAAGAATATCTATTTATCTGAGTGGTGGTAGTGCTGCATTGACAGTAAATAATAATGTAAATTTTAATAACAATTATCAAACGTTCTTGAAAAACTGAGATACAAACATAATATATAATATGTATAATTATTATTTTCGTCGGCATTATTTTTAAACTTTTTTTTCATTTAGATGTGAAATTTCATATAGAAACATTTTCCGAACAAGTAAAGTGAAAATTCTATATAGTAAAGAATAACATTATCTGTTTGTTAACTAGGAAAAATAAAACACGAAAACTCAATAAAATTCTGCCGGCGCAATCAAATTACGATTTATGTGACGCGACCTGCGCTGTTCGCTTTTGAAAAAAAAATTTATTATATGATTCTGTTATTTGTAAGTGGGATAACGTAGTTTTTTTTTAAATACATACTAAATTTATAATTAATAGAATCAGGTATTACAATTACTTTGCGGAAATCCATTATATTAAAGTTGAAAAATTTAATTTGCCCATATCCGCTCTATAAAATAAAATGTGTAACCTAGTTTGAAGAACATCTCCCGCCCTCCCTCAATTGTGTGCATTATCCCCGTCACCACTAATCTCGGCACCACTACACTAGGAAAGACACACCACCGACGACAATATGCCACGTGTTTTGCCTCAACACGAGGCATCCTTAGATGTAGTAGATTCTGCGATAGCTGACCCCTAAATTAACGGCGAGCCAAAACAGCTGCCATTTATACAACTCGCCGACGCAACCACTCCCCACTTAAGTAGTGAGCGACTGCGTCATGCGATAAAACATGCGAATAATCACCATCTGATGTTTTTTTTACGCCCAGAAGCTATTGAAAAAGGCTCCCCTCCTTAAAGCGAGAAAGGGAGGTGGTGAATGCTCTAAGCATACCACGACAGCCGGCTGTCGTGGTTATGGTTAGACTTACACCTGTGAGACTAGCATTGGCTTTTTAGGCCTTTCTGCCGAATCGGAAGCGACCCTCTTTAGGGAAAAGGCGGCGCAGGCGGCGACGAGCCGCTGAGGGGGAGCCTAACTAAGGCAAATTAAGAAGAGTCGGCCTGAGCCGCCAGGAGGCAGTTCAGGTCAGCCGAAAGCTTCTTTGGCGGGTCCGAGAGAGAGTTTCTTGACCTGTGGACTCGATAGCGAGAGGGGAGTGGGGCTGCATAAGTAGCTAGCTGCCTCACGAATGAAATTATTATAGTGACACTCTGAGGCTTTGAAGAAGTTCTCAGAGAGTGTCTTTATAAATTGTTGGATTGTGGGGAGCTCTAAGTCTCGATGGAGGTCGACGTTACGAACGTACCAGGGTGCGTTTGTAGCTTGACGACAGAAGAGTTTTGTATTTATCACTGGTTCGGAAAATACCTCTGTCCTGGAAAGAGCCAGTAAGAATCCAATGGGACTTTTTTTTAACATATTTCACTTAACAATAATTTCCTTTATACAATTTTTAGATGATTTTTCATAGAACCAGCATGGTGGCGGTCACCTTATTCCCAAGGGTTATTTTCATTCATGTATTCCTTGACATTATAATAACCCTTTTTGTACAGCTTTTCCTTAATAAAACTTTTAAGCTTGTTTATTGACAAACTTTGAATATTTTCTGGGATTTTGTTGCAAAAGCGTATACTTTGCCCCATAAATGAATTTTACTGCTTCTGTGGAGTCTAGTAACTGGCATTACAAGCTTATGTGTGTTCCTGGTGTTTAAAGTATGCACATCCTTCTTTTTTTTAAGTTATTAATGTTTTTATGTACATACATTACATTTTCATAAATATATTGCGATGCCAAAGTTAATATGTTTATTTATTTAAATTTTTGTCTGAAGGACTCTTTACAATTTAGGTTATAGATCGCCCGAACTGCTCTCTTTTGCAAAACAAATATAGCTTCAATATCAGTCGCATTATATCATATCAAAATTCCATAAGACATTACGCTATGAAAGTAACTAAAATACACTAATCTAGCTGTTTCAAAATCTGTGAGACTTCTAATCTTTCTTACAGCATATGCTGCAGAACTAAGTCTGCTTGCTAATTTAGATATATGGGGGCCCCATTGAAGTTTCGCGTCAATAGTAATACCGAGAAAAACAGTGGTATCCAGAAGACTCAACTCCTCCCCATTTAACAGCACATTGGTATTCGAATGTTTTACATTAGGTATTGTAAATTAAAATCGAGCTATGAGGAACGCTCATTGATACTACCGATCCGGAGGAACCTTTACCATTGATCATGATTTTTTGAGTTTTGTTACTTAAATATGAAGTAATAAGTCTAAGCGCCAAATTTTTACACCTTAATGTTGTAATTTCCTGCTTAATGTCTCATGATGAACACAATCGAAAGCCTTGGAAACATCACAGAAAATATCTAAGGCATCTTGTGAATTCTCCCAGATATAAAAAATATATTTCATGAGGTCAATATCGGCGTCAGACGTCGAGTGACCCATTGTAAAACCAAATTGGTTTTTATAAAGTAATTTATTTGTATTAAAAAATAACAACTGATCCAAAACTAATTTTTCAAATATTTTACTGAGAGTTGGTAGTATAGAAATAAGTCTAAAATTAGCGGGGTCCAATGTACTACCAGATTTAAATAAATGTATTCCTTTACTATACTTCATTAAATCAGGAAACACACCAGAATCGATACAAGTATTAAAAATAATAGCAAGATGGGGTGCAATTAAATTAATTATGTACGCAATAACTGTAACGGAAATCCCCTACAAATCTGCGGTTTTCTTTACATCAATGGTTTTGAAGTATTTTACAATATCTTGCAATAATACTTTTCTAAATCTAAATTATTTTAAACAGGTATTAACATTCTCTTTGAGTAATGACTCGGCGACAGTTGGAGAAGTATTCAACGACTCTGTTGTCAAGAAATATTTAACTGATATTCCTATCAGTTAAATATTTTTCAAACACCGCTGCGACTTCTTGATTTGATTTAGTCAATTCATTGTTAATTTTTAATTGATAGTTTGAGTTACTAGGTTTGTCTTCTTCTACTGTTGAGCCTACTTAGATAAAAATGTGCGTTGCGGGTTAATCTTTTGACATGAGGCCCGAACGTGAGTCTCGAGTCAAGAGTGACACCTAAATATTTGGCGGTTTGGAGGGGACAGGAGTCCCTAGCATACGGATTGGCGGAATGGTAGTGAGGCGGCGTCGTTTATGGTTGAAGTCAACGGCGAAGCTTTTCTCTGGGTTCACATCGATGCGCCATTTTTGGAACCAAGCTCCTAAGTCATCAACTGACTTTTGGATCTTGTCCCGTATGAAAGGTAGTGAGATACCTTTACAAAAGAGGGCAGTGTCGTCTGCGAAGAGAGAGAGCTAAACACCTTTTGACGGGATGGGAATGTCGTTGGTGAACAGGATATATAGGAGAGGGGCAAGCACTGAGCCCTGAGGTATACCGGCTTTGATGGGGCACTGAGAGGAGAGCGTGCTTTCATGTCTCAAACGAAAGGTACGATCTTTCAGGTAAGAGGCCACGAGATGAATAAGACGATCAGGGAGATCTATTTTTACAGTTTGTAAATAAGGCCTTCCTGCCAGACTCTATCGAATGCCTTTGCTATGTCGGAAAAGACCGCGATGGTCTTATGACGATGAGGATAGAAACCACTCAGGATATATTCCACAATACGGTGAACTTGTTGGTGACAAGAATGTTTCGCTCGGAAACCAAATTGGTGGGGGGTGACAAGAGGATCGCCGTCTGTGGGAAACAGATGGAGCTTCAATTTGGTTTTACTGCAATTAATCCTTACTTTGTTTCCTGAAGTGGAAGAGTCGAGATGACAAGAGGGTCACCGTCTGTGGGAAACAGATGGTGCCTCATGCGAGTAAGGATGACTCTTTCGAGGAGTTGGCCCATGGCCTTGAGAAGGCTAATGGGAAGATGACTGGAGGCTAGGTTGAGAGGCTTGCCTGGCTTGGGATTACCAATGACAGTTGCCTCTTTCCACGTAGTGGGAAAGTAACTAAGATTGAAGCAGGCGTTGAAGTTAATAGATAAAAGGGTTAACACCATATCGGCGCCCGGAGCCTTTTTGGGCTTCAGTCTTTGAGCGATAAGATCTCATAATTGGATACAGTGATAGGGTCAGAGGCTGTGGGGGGTATGTTCTGGCGGTGGACCTCATCCTCCACTGTCTAGATGTGGGTTGAGAGCTAGGAGAGCATTGTGCAAAAATGCTGTCTGCAAAACACTCAGCCTTTTCCTTGGTCATCGTAGGCAACTGTACCGTCGGGATGGGAGAAAGGGTAAGTGTGGGTGATATCGTATATGCAGAGGGCTCTCGCAATCTGATATTACGCTGTATGAGAAGGAGTTCGGAGAGGCAGGAACGGACTTCTCGTTGAAAACGATTGGCCGTACTCCAATAGTCGGAGGTGGGATAGATTGCTGCTCTCTGGAAAGCAGATCTCTTGGCTTTCATTAGGTTGCAAATATGTAGGGGAAGATCATCATTATTAGCAACTGGGACGACCCTTTCATTCTCCTTAAGAGAGGATTTTATAAGGATGGAGAAAGAATCGGCTGCGGTGTCGATTTTTTCGGCACTGTCTAAGTCCGACGAGAGGGATATGGGGAATCCTGTGAGTCCATAGTTTTAGCTAGGGACTCCTTGATGCCCTTCCAGTTAGTGAAGATTTTCGTCGAGTGGTCGGATCCCAGATCATCTAGAGTCTCGATTGCCCTGAGATTGTGGGAAACTCCTTTAACTAGCGCAAAGTTTAGCACGTCAGGAGCGTGGTCGGTATTCTCGGGATAGTGAGTGACACCGAGGGGACTGTGGATGGTAAGGTCAAGAGACTGCGTGGTATTAAGCATTTTCTTGACACTTTGAGAAGTAGAAAGGTAGGTCCATTCAGTATGCTTGGAGTTAAAATCTCCAAACATAATGACTGAGTTGCCTAATGAAAGGATAGCCTCAAAATCTTTTTTGAGGTGGAGGGTTCCACTAGGGATGTAGCAGGAGGCTATGACGATGGACTGATGTCCAGTCAAGGCTAGCTTGCATACCGTGGCTTACATGTTGTTAAGCTGCGGAGTAGGAATGTGAGAGCAATGAAGTGTCTTCTTGTAGTAAATGGCAGTACCGCCACCTTTACGGTCAGGTCTGTCGTTACGAAGAAGAGAATACCTTTAGATGGAAAGGCTTTTGATGTCCTTAGTTTTAAGATTGGTTTGCTGGAGAAGGAGGAGGTCGGCTTCGCGATCTCGAAGAAAGAGCTTAAGCTCGGAGAGGTTATTTCGCAACCCGTGAATATTAAAGGAAACAAGCGATAAACCCTTAGGCTTAATACGACCGTGAGATTTTAGGAGAGCAGTGTGCTTTGTAATTATATAAATATAACTCTAAATTAATTAATTTAAACATGTTTTCCGTATTTGCCACGCTTGGCAGTCAATTTGACATCCGCAGCTTTTTATTAGTTGGAGCTATTATCAGGAATATGTTGCAGCACATATCTTTTTTCAGTTTCCTTTTGTTGCCTCTTTCGAATTACACAGCACGATATGGGCCTAGATTATATATACATTAGAGAGATGTGAGGTTGTAGACTCTTTCTCGCTGCTCATAGATTAATGATAAGTCATCGCGCGCTCTGACTACATACCGCGCTCCCTGCAAGTAACAGCTCCATGAATGCGGCATCTTAATATTGTAGTGTGTATAAGACAATTTGCATGATGCTAGTGTGTGTGAAAAATTATATGTGCCAGCAGCTTAACTATTACCCGATTAACGGGAAAATTTATTTTATGCTATGGCTTAGTAGTTAAGTTCATAGTTACGAATGTATTCCAGAATTACTTAAAAATGAATATTTATTAATAACGAATGTATATAATATTTGTGTATATTATGTATAGGTTTTTCTTCTGAATAAATGACATATAAATGATAAGGCCTCCCTTTTATCAGTTTATTTTTTTTATTTACATGTTTAACTAATATCCACAAATTATTAAAAAAATAGTTATATATATGGTGTAATCAAAATAGTGCTTTCTATTTTACGCATCAATGTGAACAGCTTTTACTATAGATCTATCTTCCAAATCGCAAGAAAAATTAGGTCTTCCATACATTTTGAGAGAGTTTGTACGAAATTTTGTATGGAATAACTGACTTTGAGATATTTTTTATAGGATCAGGGTGACAAACGAGCACTCAGTCCACCTGATGGTAAGTGGTTGCTGTGGCCCATAGACATATAAATCTATCCTCGGTTAAGAATCAAAATGCAGATGCGTTGCAACCCCTGAGGACTAAGATGGAATGCCTCGTTTCCAGTAAAAAGGGTCTCCGGTTCTTTACACTCACCATAGGAAACACAACAGCGTTAAGCTCCTATTTTACACTGGTATTCTGTGAGAGCGTGGTCCTTCCCCAGTCGAGCTGGTCGAGCATTCGTGGTACAACTATACTAGTAATATAGCTGCAGTATGGGTCTATCACGTATAAATTGAAAATTTCGAAGATGATCCCATAATAAAAAATATTAATTAAACTATTTTTTATTATGGGATATATATTATACTATTTTTTAAAACTTTAGTTAGTATATAAGACCGGGGAAAAAGTTTCTTCGTATATTGTATACAAATTCAAGACGTTTTTGTTTTAAAGTTTTATTACATTTAATTATAATATATATGGCTCCTTTCTGTTCGATAATTTGTTACCATCTTGTAGGTAGTGACATAATAAAAAATAAACGTTGCTGTAGAAATCTTGGGATTTTGATTAAAAAAATGTGACGAGTAGTTGTATTTGTATTTGTATATTCAATACCAGAGATTTGAAGGAACATGGATTTAGTCATACCATTTATAATAAAAAAAAATATAAACTGAAATATTGAAACCTCCAGAAAGCTTTCTTATAAAGAACAAAAGCAAAAAAAGAAAATAATGACTAAAACTTTTAAACCAGTTTTAAGTACTCAAGCAAATACTGAATTTTTAGGGATGTTAGTGTGTATTGAAAGTCTCAACAAATAACTAATCTTATGATGTGGAATCAATGGTTTTACCCGGCGGTAAAAGCTCATGATAAACTTTCAATCCCACCATACACACGGCATCATTTTATTGCGTGTTAATCCAGGTTTCGCTTTAGTCTGTAAACAAAACACATATCAATACAGAAAAAAATCACGTTTCTTGTATGGTCTTCATATAAGAAACGTGATTATTTTGGGTCCTTTAATATTTTACTTGTTTTCTTTTTTAATTTTATGTTGTTATAGAAGCAATATAAATACACATTCTGTGAAAATTCTACATATTACGGTTCATAAGATACAGCCTACTGACAGACAGACGGAACGATAGTGGAGACTTGGGTCCCGTTGATACTCTTTGGGTACGGAACCCTAATAAACGGCAATTATGTCATTTGAGCAATACTACAGAAATAAACATTAAATAATATAGAATTAGGTTATATAATATAGTAACAATAAATTCACATATAAAAATCTCAGCCACGGGGAACTTTATTTTTGCATTCGCGGCAACACTGAATAGTGTCATTGATATTTTGTATTATTTTATGTTAAAATTTCGAAATTGTATGATACTTAATGATAGTATGTGATTCCAGTGTCTTACTTATTTATTGTAGTATTATTTTTACACAGTCTCAATACTAAACTGGTATTTTACTTCAGATTATGATCAAAATTTAATAAAATATTCGGTACGTTCACCTCACACGTTGGCTGCAACGTGACTGGCTTGGGTACGCTGATTTCGGCGTAGTATTTGTTGCCGCATTTTACAGAGCGCCGGCGGTATCTAGTCAAAGCGTGCGATGACTTATCATTAATCTATGTCGCTGCTATTATGAATGTAGTTCTTGTCACGTTCAGTGTGACGTTAGGTAAATGTAGTTTATACATACTTGTATATTTATGAAATTTTAAAGTCTACTTCGAACGTAAAAAAAATGACAGCATCTATGGTGCCAATGATATGAATCTAATATCGTAAATGCCAATGATATGAATCTAATATCGTAAATAAATAATATGCCTCAAGATAATAGAAAATCATGAAGTTCAACAATATTCTCGCATAATTAAATTTTCTATGATTATTAATAAATGTAACGAGTGAAATGTAAATAATGGAATTCTGATTCTAAGACAATTTACCCTTCATAAAAATACATCAAAAGACATGCCTGATATAAAAAGTAACAGGTGTTGTTAGATGTATGATATTAATGCAATTCTGATAAAATTACTTATGTGTTCTTGTAGCATATTATATTTATGCCAAATTTCAATCATCGACGTGCAATGGTCTCTTAAAGTAAAAAAATCCAGTGACAAACAAACATAGAAACACATGCCCCGAAGTGACTATACAAATTATACAATTTTGTTAATATTGGCACGTAACAGTATTAACGATGTTAATTGAAGTGTCTGGTTGTAATGTTAATACAACAACTTTTTATTAAATTCATATGAAAGTATATACGGTACTAATAACAAAAAAACAATTTTTAAAATTTGTCTGTCTGTCCGTTCCGGCTAATCTCCAAAACGGCTTGACCGATTTTGAGGAGACTTTCACTGGCAGATAGCAGATGTTATAAACAGTAACTTGGGATACTTATATTTTAGGAAAAGAAATAGGGTTCCGCGCAAAAAAAAATAAAACCCATGAAATCGTAGTAAAATCCACGCAAGCGAAGTCACGATAGACAGCTAGTTGATTGGGACTTTCACTGGCAGATAGCTGATGTTATAAAGAGTAACTCGGGATATTTCTATTTTGGGAAAAGAAATAGGGTTCCGCGCAAAAAAAAAAAGTAAAACCCATGAAATCGTAGTAGATACTACGCGTCGCGAGGTACAGCTAGTTGATAAATATATCAATATCGGGGTTTGATATATCGAGAAAAAATATCAATATATCGACTTTATTTATAAAACAAAATATATTAAGTCAACACAAAAATGATTAACACACTTTATAACTTGGTATATTTACTAAACAAATTAAATTATAAATGAATGAAAATGTTAAGTAATAGTTATTAGTAATTATTGTGTAATTTAAATAAGTCAATTATGTGTACCAATATTTTTCAGTAAGAGTATTCAAAAATACTCGTTTTTTTATATGTTTGGCTGTTTGAATTTGATTATTGGGCACTAAAAGATTGATTATAGAAGCAATTCGTTTGGATGCTACAGATGAAGCTGAAAGAATCAAATATTTATCAAAAGCTTCTAGAAAAATTTACTTCGCAAATATCCGCGTTATAAAATAAAATGATGTGTATTACCTAGTATGAAGAGCACCTCCCGCCCTCCCTCAATTGCGTGCACTATCCCCGTCACCAATAATCCCAGCACCGCTACTCCCAACACCGCTACACTAGGCAAGACACACCACTGACGGTAATATGACACGTATTTCGCCTCTACACGAGGCATCCTCAGGTGATATAGACTCTACGGTGGCTAACCGCTAAGTCTTAGCTTAGTCTAAGTCTTAGGGTCGGGAGGTGCTCTTCACACTAGGTAAGACACATCATTTTATTTTATAACGCGGATGTTTGCGAAGTAAAATTTTTTTTAAAGTTAAATTTTTCTAAAATCTTTTATATAATGGATTTCCGCAAAGTAACGCCTGATTCTATTAATTATAAAATATTTATCAGGCTTTTTTCTGATAGCACGTAAGTAAAATGTCGATGGTGTTGTAATTTAAATGATTTAACAGAAAAAATTAAAAATTTAAACTTTTTATTTAAAAAAAATAATGACTCTATATTTCAATTTATTACAAACTATCGATATATCGACAAAAAGAAGTATTAGTAATAAATATCGATATTTCTTAATAATAATATCGATATTTTATCAACAGGTCTAGTATTTTATCATCGTTTCTTCTCTACCTATAACTTTAGTTCAAAGATTGCATAGGTAAATAGGGTACAACCGATATTCCCAGATTGACGACGGAAAGCTACTTCTAGTTTTATACATTTAGTTGTGATAATACAAAAAAAATCTTCCTGTAGACTGCTTACGGTCTGATAAAAAAGAAGATAATTAAAAATAAAAAAGTAAGGTAAAATATAGTTGACGGGATTTGATTCCATGTGCTTATTCTTATGACACGATGTCCTATATGTATTCACTAGACCTACCCATTATTCATATAAAGACGGCTCGTCACGTTGGCCAACATAGTGGCGAATGTGTTATTGTAACACACACAATACGGTGTTTTTCGTTGATGTAAAACAAGTAATTTGTATTTTTTCTTCTTCTATGTTTTAAAAAATAAAGAAATATACTTGGTCATATAAATCATTAAGTAATGAAAATAATTTAAATACAGATTGCAATAAAAATTATTAGGCCTTTACCTATGAAATGGCTGTTTTTTATTAAATAAGTTAACGTATTTTTTTTATTTCTGTTAATCAAATTAATCTCCCATGCAAATGAGGCATCTTTGCCAACGCAGCATCTGTTCATGCAAGCTCTACTTGAAGAAATCGGCTGGACGGGTGGTAATTGCATCTTCCAAAAAATAAACGCTTATTAAAACCTTGGATAACTCCTGGCATTGTGCGTTGTATTAGAAACCGCAACAAATTGCAAAAAAAGTTACGTTCCGATCCACACAATGAAATTCAAATAATTATATATAAGAGATATCGTAACTATTGTAATAAAATAATAAAAAAGCAAAACAGAGCCATGAAAGACATGTCCTGAGGATGTCTTTCAATAACAGTAAAAGTCTTTGGAGTAATATTAAAAGGATCTAAATCAAACAAAAGTAAGTAATACAGATTTACTACAAACAAAAGCAACACTATTAGATTCGGTAAACTATGTTAATAACTTTTTTGCCAATGTAGGTAAAAATATTGCCAAAAATATTATAACTATAAATAGTGATAGTAAATATTCAACAGTATTAGGGCAGCCCCAGCTTTCTTCCCTTGTCTTGCTAGATACGGATCCTCAAGTGGTACATTATATCATCATGAACCTAAAATCAAACAGTGCTCCTGGATGGGATAATATTCCAGTGCACTTTCTAAAACTTACAGTAACTCAAATCACTCCTATAATCTGCCACTTTGTAAACATTTGTTTTAAGCATGGCGTCTTTCCTGAATCTTTAAAACGAGCTGTTATAACAGCAGTTTATAAGAATGGGGATAGAGGTGATGCTAGCAACTATAGGCCAATTTCAGTACTACCTTCGATTTCCAAAATATTAGAAAAGCTTATCAACAGAAGACTTTTAAGTTTTCTTACTAAGTTCCATATTTTGTCTAACTGTCAGTATGGTTCCAGACAAGATAAATCCACAGAAGATGCAATCTTAGCTCTTAGCTCGTTCATAGTTAACAACTTGGATCAGGGTAAAAAATGTCTTGCAGTCTTTCTAGACCTCAAAAAGGCCTTTGATGCTATCTGTGTCATCATCCTTTTACAAAAATTAGAAAACATTGGCATAAGGGATACAACCTTGACATTGTTTAAAAATTACTTATTAAACCGTACACAAAAAGTTAAAATAGATCAATTTATTATTGAGGACACATGTACTATCTACGGTATACCACAAGGCAATATTTTAGGCCCAACCTTGTTTTTAATTTATATCAATGATATTTGTAATCTGAAAATTGATGGTGCCCGAGTGTTCACATATGCCGATAATACCGCTGTAGTTTTTACTGGAACATCATGGGATGACATCCGTAAAGGTACAGAATCTGGCCTTACTAAAATTGCAAGCTGGCTTCAATCCAACTTTCTGACAATTAATGCAGTTAACACTAATTATATTTGTTTTACTATTAAAATAGTAGCCGACCGGGAAATAACTTCAACATAAAGATTCACACTTTCAGCATTGACAAATCACAAAACTGTAACTGCTCTGTCATTACGAAAGTTTCTTCAACCAAGTACCTAGGAATCATTATAGATCAACGTTTAACTTGGCATAAACATATTGATATAATAAGATGTATATTTAGAAAATTAACCTGGATTTTTAAAAAGCTTAGACATATTACTTCAGATAATCTTATTAACCAAATTTATGTAGCTTTAGCCCAATCGTTATTAACTTACTGCCTTCCGATATGGGGTGGAGCAACAAAAACACAATTATTGCAATTGGAAAGAGTTCAGCGTGCCTTAGTAAAGACAATGTACTTTTTGCCTTATAAATTCCCAACAGAGAGCCTATATTTAAAATCTGATGTACTAAGTGTAAGAAAGTTATATATTTTACACACAATATTAAAAAAGCATAAAGATTTGTTTTATGACCCAAATATTTTGCATAAAAGAAGAAAAGACATTGTACTTAACTCTTTTCGTGTTAAAACTGCATTTGCTAGACGTCAGTTCATTAACCAATCTATCTATCTGTGCAATTCTGTCAACATTTAATATTTACTGTAGAAATACCAAGGACTGCAAGTTATTAATTATAAATTGGCTGAAAACCCTGTCTTCCGAAAGCACAGAAAAACTTTTACGTTTCAACACATAAGGTGAAAATAATATTTTCACACAAAAATACACACAGACACACACACACACACACACACACACACACACACACACACACACACACACACACACACACACACACACACACACACACACACACACAACCACACACACTGAATAATTTTAAACTATTTTTTTTGTTTTCTTTTTTTGTATAATATATAATTTTATGTTTCTAGAAAGTTTGGTACAGCTATGGAAGAGCGAGAGTCTCTGGCACAAGTGCCTTAAGGTGCTTAAAAGACGCTCCCTACCTTATACAAATAGTGAAATGCTTAATAAAATAAAAGAGGTTGGCTGACACATCACAACCTCGAGATCAATTTTAGTAAAACCAAAATTATGCAATTCCGATCAGTTCAAAAATCACCTCTAAGTATCGCTTTTAATTATAATAATACACCTATAGGAACTATTGAAAACTTCAACTTGCTAGGCCTGGAAATTTACTGCCATATAAACTGGAAAGCACATATAAATAAAGTTAAAAGCAGGCTATCCATGTTCATATACGCATTACGTGAAATAAAGATAACCACAGATGTCCCCAGCGCTCTGTCGGCATATTACGCATACACATCTTCGTGGCTATCATACGGTGTCATATTGTGGGGAAATAGTACTGATGCGCAGTAATTATTTATAATCCAAAAAAAATTTATAAGTATTTTGGCAAATATAAAAAAACCAGAAAGTTGTAGGCCCCACTTTAAAAAACTTAAAATATTGACTTTCACATCTATTTATATTTGGGAAGCATGCACATTTGTAAAAAACCACCCAGAACTATTTACCAAATTAAGCGACACTAATTACAAATACTTAATTAGACCTAATAAAAATAGGCTAATATTGCCGAAATCCACACTTGCATTACATATCTCTAGTCCCTACTCTATGACAGTAAAATTTTTAATAACCTTCCAAATTACATAAAAATTCTAACGGATACAACATTATTTCTATCAAAATTTAAATTTGATTTAATTGAAAAATGTTTCTATAATTTAAATGAATATTACAAATGTTATTTAATTTGTGTAGACAACTTCGGCCTACCTATTTTATTTAATTATTCTTCAATAACTATTGTTTTTATTTAATTTACTATATAATTTAATTCTATATATTTTTTTAATATTATTATTAATATTATTGTTCTTTGTTTACTTGACATTGCGATTATCAATTGAATTGAATTTATAGAATATTCAATAATGTATCTAATATTGTATATGACATCGGTGTACATAGACAGAATTCTTGTAAATAATACGTGCTCCGCACACCTGCACAATTTCACCTGCGGTGGCGCCTGTTTAGCTTGTATAAAACGGACGGAGCTGCCGCCGTTAGGACAGTCTTGGCTCTGACGTGGAACGGTGCGCTTGTCGTATTCCGTTACTAGTTTATCCTCGACTCGTTGGATAATTAATTCGTGTAAACGAATTAATTATTATTCCTAACTACAAAATGAGTCTCTGTACTATACCCACTATAATTCCTACATCAGAAGTGGGATAAAGTCCCCCTAATTGCCCACATACAATCTTTGAATATTATGAGGATTATTACATTTGTGAAAGACTATAATGCATTCCGCATTAATGAATCTGTTTTTATGTTAAATACCGTAATGAAATTTGCTGTCCTACTTACGATATTTTCGTATCATTAAAGTGTAGAGAAAAGATAAAGTGAAATTATTTAAGCCAAAAGATAAATCCTTTTGTTCGATTTGTATTAAAAGTACCCGCAAGTATTTTCATTATTTCTTGACGTACCTAAATATTTTAACAAATGTCAAAAGAAATGTTGGAGGCTTTCTAATTAACTTGTTCAAGTTTTGTTGTAATTTGATAGTTCACGTGAAACATGATCATCATTTGCTATATTTTGAAGTTCAAAACGTTTAAGGGTTGTACTACAATAAAGGATTAACTTTAACACTCTATGGATTGAAAATAATAAGTGACATTTTTGTGTTCTAATGTGTTGATCTGTGTTGCAGTTTGCTCCGAATACTGTGTGGTCGACAAGATTGGGGTTTGATGTCGAGAGATTCGTAGAAGTCTCTACAACAATGATCAATGAGGAATATGTTGTGACGGCTAATCGAACATGGTCAGGTACGGCCGAGCGCTAATAAGATAGAGCCTACACCGCTACAGTCTGTAACTTATCGGCAGATCTTACGGCAAGGCAATTCAAGCGGCCGCCGAACTCATGGTCCTTTGGTGCTGTAAATGAACGTCTGAGGCTTGGTCGGCTTTCGTAGATTTTGCGCAATTGCCTCCTTCCCTTTGAAATATGTGATGGTATCCGTCTCTACACATAGTTTACGTTTATTGCAATGTTTTCAAATGTCCATACAGTTGCCGTTTCTTAAGAGAATTTGTGATGAATTTTGGAAGCTCGGAATTCCATGGTTCGCAATACATTTATCTCGATTTCTTTTAATTTTGCAAAGCAGTACGACGATTTGCTAGCGCTAGTACGGCGCGACGTCTCGCTGGCGCGAATGTGGCACGGACGTATCAGAACGGAAAGCTGGAGTGCGTTTTCCTGGAGGTAGCCATATCGCCGCGTTCATGATTAAAATGAAGTCTGGGATGGTCGACCGTAGTAATATTTAGCAAGAGTTAATATCTGTTAGCAGGTGGTGATAACTGATAGACCGTATGCTGTTCACTGTCAACCACACGAGTACGCGCGACAGTCGGAGGTAGCCTTGTCTGTGCGTCTAGAAAATACAGAGACGTTGCAACACTCTAGCGAAGTAATTATTCTAGTGCAGAAAAGGAAGATGGAGTTGTAGGGAGGCTGGTTTGTGCTGCACTAGGATATGTGTAGAGTTGCTGTTGGTTTACATACTTAGGTGTTATCGTGTCACTACGTCCGTCACGATACATTTTTGTGTGATTGTGACGGGGACATGTTTGCGGTATGGTTGGTCTGTAACTGTTATATACTGAATTGAAAAAAAAGAGAGTAAGAAAAAAAATGTGGTTCTTACTATCATTTGCCTTACCTACCTACCGACGTTTGCCGATCCAATGATATAGCTAAAGGGAATAGTGATTCCGGACTAGCATAAATAGTACTTGAAAAAAAAAGCGTAAGAAAAAAAATAGTTCTTACTACCATTGCAGGGCTTTGTGCCGGTCCAATGATATGGCTATAGGGAATAGTAATTCCGGACTAGCGAAAACAGTACTTGAAAAAAAAAAGAGAAAATATAAAAAGCTACAGACTAATCATTCCGACCTAACATAAAGATGATTAAAGATTTGTAGGGCTTACTGCCGGAACAAAACTGACTGTCACCCGAGTCTGAAGGGTCAATATAGACCAGACCAGACGCTGTTTTGTCAGGAGAATCGAACGATGTTTTTCTGTCTACAGATAAATAAGATTGTGATGGAGCGCGTGCGAGGACGCACGCATGTCATGGCACATATGGCCGTGACGGCACGTGCACCATTGCACGTGCGGCGGCATCGGTGTATATAGACAGAATTCTTGTAAATAACACGTGCTCCGCACACCTGCACCATTGCACCTGCGGTGGCGCCTGTTTAGCTTGTATAAAACGGACGGAGCTGCCGCCGTTAGGACAGTCTTGGCTCTGACGTGGAACGGTGCGCTTGTCGTATTCCGTTACTAGTTTATCCTCGACTCGTTGGATAATTAATTCGTGTAAACGAATTAATTATTATTCCTAACTACAAAATGAGTTTCTGTACTATACCCACTATACTTCCTTCATATACCTAATTTAAAAATGTTACTTAATAATGTAATCTAATAATGTAACTTAATAACGTAAATCTTATAATGTAATTTAATAATAATGGTCAATAATGTAATTAATTTCTTAATAATTGTTCCGCCCAAACCGGGTTCAAATGCGGACTATTTTTGAAACATCACATCTATTGTTACCATTTGATTGCAATAAAGATTATGATTATGATTAACAAATTTTTCAAAGGCATTTTGTATTGCCTCTCGGCTAATGAATTTTTCCCGCCAAAGTGTTATCCAAATTCTGGAAAAAGTAGAAGTCTTTAGGTGCAAGTACCTACTGGTGAGTACGGCGGATGACAAAGAGCTTCCAATTCCAGCTCTTGTAACTTGGAGAACTTCTGTTGTGCAGTATGAGTACACGCGTTTTCATGCAAGAGCAGCGGGGACGAGCGATTGACCTATCTGGTTGGAGACGCCTTACGTCTTTGAATTCCGTTTAGTTAAAAGCTGTGATGAATCACATCGGCGCTAGCCCACCAAACAGTGACCATCACTTTTCTAGGGGTAAGTTTTCGTTTAGGGCATTGTTTGACTGCTGAACCAGATCTAACCGGCTTGCTAAGCGCTTGCTATTATTCTACTTAGAATCTACTTTTTGTCACAGGTTACAATCCGGATCAAATTTCTTCGTTTGTGTGCCTATTGAGCAGTGCAAGGCACTTCTCGACTTGTATCATTTAGTCAAGCTTTTTTACCTTACAATTTGACGCAAATGGACCAATGTTGTTTCGATGCTAACGTTGACAGCTGCTGCTAATTCAGGCGGAGATTAAGTATCGCTTTTACTTTGCTATCGCTTCCACAATTGTCTTTAATGCGTTGTCCAAAGGTTTCGGATGACCACGGGGTTCATTTTTCAGGTCGAAATTTCCAGAACGGAAACGGGCAAAGCAATAATTTCGTTTTAGAATTTACTCCGTAATCGTCGTTGATGTTGCGTGCCGCTTGTGCCACGTTGCCGCCACGACGGTACTTATATTCCATAATTACTCGCATTTCCAACATATATATGATGATGAAAAAGATTCAAATGCAGTGAAACATAACGCTTGTAAATAAACGATTGAATAATTTTGAAAAAAGAATTCCATATTTTTAAAATTAAGTTAATTATTTGAACTAATAATTCTTAGCCAAACAAAAAATATTTTGATTTGAATGGCCAGTATTGCAGAACGGCAATTTCATTGGTAAAGACCTATTATTTTACATATTATTAGCTTCACTTAGAATTCCTATTTCCTTAACTCCTGAATGTAGTGTGATTCGCATCACAAATCAAATCATCGACGTTTTAAGGTCAGATTCTAAACATAGGTCTTTTCAAGAATGTTCTAGGTAGGAATTATTCCTTGGATTTTATTCCATACACACTGCGTTGTGGATAGACTGTTGATGTTCCTCTCCATCATAAGTAAATGATTTAGAAGCAACGATTCTGAATGGGTTTAGGATATATTGAGTGCAGGTAGGTGTTTATAGCAAAATTTAGGATATTTTACTTACAACTAGTAATACAACTGCTGATACCTGAGAAGTTTCTTTCGCCGTTTCTTCTACTTTCGTTTTAAAATAAGGTTGCTCTGCCGGGGCAGAGCTACCTTATTTTGAAACGAAAGTACATTTGAAATTAAATGACATTTGAATATTGATGTTTTATATTCTCACTTCTAATAAATAAATATTTTCATTTAAAAACATTATAAATAATTGAATTTCAAAAACCAAACATTTGCAACGTTTTCTACATAGTTATTCTGAACTTTCGGCGTAACGATCTCTTACTTCTCGGTCCACGGGCGTCTAAAATTAAACGTAATAGCGTTTAAATACAACCGTATCTAGGGAACTCTTTACTGCAAAGGTTAAAATTCATGTGTGGGGCACTAGAACTTTGTAACGTGATGAGGACTATATAGAGCGAGATACGAAGTGTAGCTGACTTATGCAACTTATTAATATCGTGTATAAAGTATTCATTTTGTACATTCATACATTATTCAGCGAAAAAAAAGTGATAAATATAATATTTTGAAGCGGCTGGAATTAATCCGAACAATTCCTCAGAGCAATCATCACTGTCACTGCATAGGGATGCAACATCCCTACGCAGTGACAGTGTATCGAGTCGATCAGAAAGAAGAATCGACGATTCGAACCGCTCTGCGCTGGATGTGGTCAAGTGGAAAGAGCTCGCGCTGGGGTGCCCCGGCCCAGAGATGAGAACAGTATTCCATGTGAGGCCGAACTTGCGCTTTGGAACTTGCGCTTTGTAAGCGCAAGTTCGGCCTCACATGCGCAAGCGATGTGCCGGCATGAAATATTGTCTCGCTCTGCTGAGCACGCTAAGCTTTTTATAGGCCAATTTGGCCTTCCCCTCCAAGTGACAACGAAACTGCACACTATTCGATATATCGACGCCGACAATACCGATTCTAGCTGAGGCAGCAAGGGGAGTGCCTTGAAACTGAGGAGATACGACAAAGGGGTTCTTTTTAGCGGTAAACGCGCAAACTTGTGTCATCTGGGCATCGAAGTGGACTAGATTTAGTCACCCCCAATCCGAGACTTTGTTCAGCAAAGATTCGACTTCAGGTAAAAGTTTGTCCTGGTACTCGGCGACATTTTCCCGAGTAATATTAGCACGTGCGGTATATAAGGCATCACCAGTGCTGTCGTCTGCATAGCAATGAATGTTACCAGTTTGCAACATATCATTGATATGCAGGAGAAACAGCGTTGGTGATAGCACGCAGCCTTGGTGAACACCAGAGTTGAAAGGTTTGAAATCAGAGCATGCACCGTCTACTACGACCTTAATGCTCCGATCAACGCAAGGAAACTGGTGATCCATTTGCAAAATTTCTCGGGAAGCCTATAAGAAGGGAGCTTCGAAAGAAGCGCTTTGTGCCAGACCCGATCGAAGGCCTTCGCTATGTCCAAACTAACGGCCAATACCTCCCCCTTGGACTCTACTGCCTCCGCAATCTATGAGTCAGGTAGACTAGAAGGTCATTTGCTGATTAACCCCGCCGAAAACCGTGCTGGCGGTTACTAATCAGCTGGTGATCCTCAAGGTACCTCATGAGCTGACAATTTATAATGGATTCCATTATTTTGGAGAACAAGGAGGTGATGGCTATAGGTCTTTAGTTTTCGGGTCTGTGCGGTCGCCTTTTTTAGGGATCGGGTGGACGAAAGTTGACTTCCATGAATTTGGGACAACGCCTTGGGAGTAGGAGTACCGGAAAAGACGCGTTAAAACCGGTGCCAACTCCAGAGCACACATCTTCAGCACAATGGTAGGGATTCCATCAGGCCCACTCGACTTGCTGACGTCCAGGGAGAAGAGTGCTTTGCGAACCGAGCGCTGTGTAAACCGCACATCCGGCATGGAGCACACACACCACGGTATGTCCGCGGTGTGTTCCCTCCGTCATCTAGAGTCAAGTTGTACGCAAAGAGAGCGCTTAACAGATCGGCTTTCTTCTTTGTGGCAGTGAGTCATCTTCTATGTGCAGAGATGGAAGAGATGGCTGACAGAAGTTCCCTTGGACAGCCTTGGCGAGTGACCAAAATGTACGGGTTCCCGAAGGATGGTGAACTAGCTTCTCGCCAATTTTGCCGATGTGCTTAGACCTTGCCTTGGCAATGACGCTTTCGAAGGACCTGGAGGCAGAATTATACTTCGTTTTAAGAGCGCTGGTGTTTACATCCCGAGATGTTGATGCGTCAGCCCAGGCCCGGTAGCACTCCTGCTTATAGCGTGATGCTATTTTACAGGAGCGACCAAACCATGGTTGGGATCTGCCTCCGATGGGCACCACAGAGGATGGAATAAAAAGTTTCATACCATGAAGTACCACATCAGTAACAGAATCGGCAACAACGCTGGGATCTTCCGGCGAGAAGCAAACACGCCCCCAAGGGAAGGATGCAAAAAAAGCGTGAGTGGCACCGTACTTCGGATCAGACAATGGTCAAAGAGCCCAGAGGGGCATCGACGGAGACCTGATATCCGTCCGGATGAGAGATCAGCAGAAGGTTCAACAGGGAAGGTACATGACTCTTCACATCTGGGATACGCGTAGGCGAAGTAACCAGTTGTGTTAGACCATATGCCAAGGCAAAGTCATAGACCGATCTACCCGTATGATCGGTTAAACGATAACCAAGCCATTCAGTGTGGTGGGCGTTAAAATCGCTGCGGATGGGATCTGTTGTAGCACGGACTCTGCAGTCATTTGGACGTGGTCGATGAGTCTTTCTGTGTGGAATTACCGCTATGGGACCTATAGAGGCACCCGTAGACGCGGGGATGGTCGTCGCTGTCTACGCGCAGCCATAGGATGGACAGGTCCGTACCTTCAAGACTGCCGAGGCGTCGAAAACAGATGTCCTCTCTGATGTATACGCCAACTCCAGCCCGGGGCACTAAGGAGTATTTTAATTTGTACCCCGGGTAGGAGAGATATTAAGTATCAGCAAGAGAGCACACCTGAGTCTCGGTTAAAAAGAGTAATTCCGGCTTCGAATTGGGCCCCCGGCCAGCTGCACTCACTAAACGCAACGCAGAGGTAAACCTCTACTTCACGCTGGTATTCTGTGAGGTCGTGGTACCACCCCGGTTCGAGCCGGCCCATCCATGCGACAGCAAAAACTGCTGCGTGCTTCTACGACTGTTAAAAAAAATTCAAGGAATCACCTATCTAAATAAACTTGCAAAGTAATCCAGTAAATAGTGTCGTTTCCGAGAGACCAAGTACATACTAAAGAATTGCTCGCTTATAAGATATCCTTTGAGTATTAAGAAATTTGACAACGAAAATAGTATATGTAGTTAATACAAGATTTAATTGGAACATAAATATTTAAGAACGGCATTATTAATAATGTAATACAACATCCGCATTGGATTTTAACGGAAAGGGGAACATGAATGCTATAAAGGATTCTTACCTGTTTCCCATAGCTGCGTGACACCAACTAAAAGATTACTCTGTTATATTTGCAATATAACACATACTGACTTAAATCAATTTAAAAGAAGCTTAAAAGAGTATGTACTGTAAAGTTACTTCCAACGTGAATGCGGTGCTGTGTCAATTGTAACGATACATCTTCGTTACAATTGTAACGGTTCGCAGATGGAGGAAAATTGATAACCTCCGTCGTCATTTAAAGTCAGTTAGAGAGAAAACTAAAGGTTAGGTTTATTAGCAGATAACTATTGTGTAGGATAGCTGATATCGTAAGAACGGTTAGTGATTGTGTATGTATATCCAGTACCTAATATAGTCCCGTAAAAGCCCACAACTTGTTAGAGACAACAAAGGGAAACAAACTAGGAGATGGGCAGCAGAGAGAGAAAAAAAAACATAAGATAACATAAACACTCACATCTTTCATCTAGAAGGGTAGACAGAGGCTACGGACTTCCGTTTGGCATGACACACCTCTCTCACCTCGTTTACATCCATACCTACGCATAGTTTTTGTAAGTACTTGTTGAAATACTTGTCAAAATAGTTTTTGTTTAGTGTTTAGTATACATAATTGTAGGATGAAATAGTTGAAAAAGTTTTAATGTAATTAAGAATAATATATATTATGTATAATACCTATTTCATAAATTATAAGGCAAAATGTTGTTCCTACTATAATTGTTGCGGGGATGGATGCTTAATGAGCAATTAAAAGGATTCAGATCATGGTCGTATAAAAAAGGCGGACAGAATAATGGCGGCTGTGCATATATATGTTTGAGAGCAATAAGGGTTGTCATGTGAAAGAAAATTTCCCCGTATTTATTTTATAAAACAATCTATCAAAATATAACATAACTTTCAGACAATTCTAATTACTATTACGTAACTAATATAAATAACACAACTGACGTATAAAAACTCTATGGATTTAGGTTTTGATTGAAATCGAATAATTCTATTTAACAACAAAATAATACGTTCACTTCACCTAGTTCTATGGTAACTCTTTTACAGTTCAGGCGACACGTCTTTGCTCCTTGCCCGATGACATCGAAAAGCTCCTAATAAATATGCTTTTAAAAAGTTGGTACGTAATCACCTATTAAAAACAATGATGTCATTACGAATGATTCATGTAGGAAGCCTACATAAATTATACATGACATATATATTGCTAAACAGATGTATATATTCATAGTTATTTGCACGTACTAATTATATATATATATATATATATATATATATATATATATATATATATATATATATATATATATATATATATATATTATATAAATATGTATATATCTGTATATATGTATCTATAATATATTACAAAGATTATATCATACAAAAATGCATTATGTATTGTAAAGAAACATAGTATAATTAGGTAACTAACAAACTTTACGTAATCGAATCGTAAGGAACTTTTGTTAGGGAACCGAAAAATTATTTAACTTATGAACGTTAATAAAATATAAGACGTTATGGTGATAATTAATTACGGTATCTTAAAACTAATGCTCTTAAAATTTATATGAAATTGTCGAAAAAGATGATGAGTTAGATTATTTTTACAATTTATTCTTATAAAAAATTTTTAGAATAGAATAGAATACAATAATTTTTATTCAAATATTAATATATTATTTTTATTCATGAAAAAAACCAAGCAAGCGAGAAACCCAGCGGAAATATTAAAAATATTTCATTTTATAATAATTTTGTTTGTAGTTATTTTTTTAGGAACCTTCGCAGAAGTTATATCAGAATATCTAATGCAAAAAAACGCCTTATAATCGATCCAAAAGTTGTTCAGGAAAATGTTTACAAAAAAGTGCACAAGAAACAACCTCTTAGGGCAAACATATATACCGCATTCGTTCAGACTAGGGTACAAATAGCAATTTCCCAAATATCGGGTAAAATTTTCGTCTTTTTCTATACGCCTGATTTAGATATATCATTTTTTTAATTTACCGAAGGATAATGAAAGGTAAATTTATTTAATTTTTTTGTTAGACAGGTACTTATAGCGAAGAAAGAATTAAGTAATAAGTTAACTACAGAAGTAATACCTAAGTACTGTATTACAAAACTTAGTTGAAATTTACTTCACTATCCAAGTACCTACTTACATATGTCTAGGATTACTTCCTTTTAGGATTACTTGTCTTTGTAATTAAAATATTTTAAGTTATAATAGCACAAAATACTGAAATTAAAACTTTGTTTACAAGATTTTTAACTAAGTAGAATACGATCACATTTCTGTTAGGAATCGTATTAGGGGTTTATTTACTGTTTACACTATCTACTTATTTCTCGACGAATGGCCTTGCAAGTTGCATGCGTTGCATCACAGAACTCACATAGTAGTGGAAATATGGTCAATTATAGTAAAAATAGTTACTTTACCTAACTAACTCACCATTTCACAGTGTATAGTTTTACTCTTTATTAACAGCCCTTAGTTACCACGGAAAGTCCGTCGTGACATAGGAAGGGGAAAAGATGAAAAGTAATAAGGCCACTCACGCGCAGCGATAAAGTTTTATTTAGCTTACGTGCGCAGTTTATCTGATTAATAATAACAATGTATTAAAACTTTAGCAAGCAGTCAACTACTATTATTTATTCTGCGCCGACGCTGTCGTTAACATCTGCAACATTAATTTAATTTGTCATTCCTTCCCCATTCATTCTTTCTACATGACCAAACCACAACAGCATTTCTTTCTTAAATTTGGGCACAATCACACTTTTCTCTTACCACACAATTTCTCACCCTGTCATTCAGATTCATCCCTAACTTACTCCTTAATGACTGCATTTCTTCTCTCGTACTTCGGCTGACTAACATAATATTGTAAATTGACATAATATGTGCCTTTTTTGACATATTTTAACCGACTTCGTAAAAGGAGGAGGTTCCTAATTCGTCGGAATCTTTCTTTTTATGTAGGTTAACAGATTACTTAAAGACGCCTGAACCGATTAGGATTTTTTTTTCTTTCAAAGTGTATATATACTTCCATGGTGGTCCCGTTTAAATTTTGTCGAAATCGGCCGAGCGGTTTTGAAAAAATCAACAATATATTATTTTATTTGAATGTGGTCCCGTATAAATTTGATCATGATCTGACCAGTAGTTTTTAATTTAATAATGCATATTTAATTGACGTTGACAACTTACATTGATGATGTTCTCATTTTATTTATTTATATTGATGATGGTTAAACAAAATTTTTAATTTTACCACTTGTGACTTCCTTAAATATTTACTTTGTGCCCTGTGTTCATTCGTCGCTCTATATCCTTGTTATATCTACCATACTTACTAAACATACATCACAAGTACACAAACTCATACATTTACTTAACCAACTCCCCTTCTATTCTTATTTCACATATTGTTTTACTTTTTCTCTTTCAAACACCACTATTTTCTCCTTAATTGCATTCAATTTTTTTATTCTTTTATAACTGCAAATAATGGTGTCATTGGAAGTGACTAGTGTCTAAGATACAGGCTCGGCCTAGTTTAGACGCAAGTGCATAAAATTGTTTAGAAAGGTAATAACTCATATCATATTATGTTCAAATGTCTTAACGATAAATAATGTAAATCTTATTTTGTGCCAATAAATATTATTATTATTTCATTCCCATTTCTTTCAATGATATGTTCAATAATGTAACCATCATTTGCAACTCAATCGCCGAAGACGTGAATATCACTTGATTGACATCGGCGCACAAAAACCATTTGAGGGCGAACTCACCACATCCACTGCTGAACATAAGGCCTCCCCCAAGGAGGAATGCCACAAAACACGGTCCTGACCCACCTGCATTCATCGACTGCCTGCATGTCTTACCAGGTCGTCATTCCATCTAGTAAATTTCGTTCGCCGCCAGGCCGCGAGGCCGCCACACGAGAACCTTTTCTCCCCATCGGTTGTCGGTTCTTCGAGCTATATGGCCGGCCCATTGCCGTATGTCGCTATATGTCGCTCACTCTGGTTCTACTGCGAATATCGTCAAATATCCATATTTAACCCAGATTCTTCAACTTTCAGTGTTTGGAAACACTGAAAGTTGAAGAATCTGGGTTAAACAAGTGTCCATAAATAGATTCAACAGCCACGGAGAAGCTACAAAACCCTGTGACCTTAAACTATCTCCCATCTTATACCTCAAAACGATAAGATATATATGTCCAGAGTGACTGATTCATCTATCAACGCAGAGACCAAATTAGAAGATGTAGAAATCTGAAATTGAACTTAAAATTTAATTAACAAAGTATTTTCGAAAATTCGAAACCTTAGAGTGTGAGATAGGGTTGTTTGAATGAAACCTTTTATTTTACGGGAAGATTGATTTGAAACTTACCAATTTTTTAAAAACAACCCACTTAAGCTTTCGATTAGAAACTAAGTAACTTCGTATTTAAAGATTTTTGATTACTTCACAAGTGAAAAAATGGGGAATAAAATCTATTATTAAATTGTAAATTATATTGATGCAGTTTTAATCAATCTAATCTCATCTCAATATATCATTTATTGAACAACAATACACATTGAAGCAATTACAAAATAAAATAAATAAAGAAGCTACAATAGGCAAGTATCATGCTGGAAGCAATTTCTTCCAGGCAATCTTATTACGCAAAGAATTGTTCATAACGAATGATTAGGAGAAATGTGTGTATAAATTATACAATTAAGATAAATATAAAACAAATAGAAAAAGATGATGACAGTTGAGAAAAGTAGGCTAAATACAAGTAAAGACAAGAAGTATGATAGAAAATATAAGACTTCCAAGTTATAAGATTTGAGTAGATTTTTGAAGGAAAAAGGGATTCGACACGGTGTACACGCAGAACCAAGGAATTTCAGAACCGTACAACTGTCAGATATTGATTTATTGATGAAGAACGATGAATGTAGTGGAGTACGAAGAGAAAGGTTGTCGGAGCGGTTTTCACTATGACAGAGGCTGATCAAATGTGTATGGAGAAACAATAATAAATGGTTAATATCAATAATTAAGGCTTTGAAACGAGGATGCAGTTTGTTATGAAAAATAATGTATTAAATACAAGCACTACCAAAACCCTAGACGTAAAAATCTGAAATGAGAACAGTAGTAGCCTTTTATGACGAATGCGTCAATTAAGATTTTCTTATAAGCTGGGGAACAAGGATTGTGAAGAGTACCATACAAAATGGTTAGAAGGTGTGTATTTTGGCGAAAACAGACTTCGGGGCACTTAAGTCTTGAGCGCAATATATGATCAAACTTGCGCAGGGTAAGAATATAGTGTATGCATAGATTGAGCAGACGGTCAAGTTTGCTAAGCAGCTCCTGAGTTATATCTGGATAAGCAATGTCAGCATAATTTTAACCATCATCAATAAAACAGGAAGCAACAGAAAGTTGACTAACGTAACCTTGGCCGTCTGAGGGATAAATTTTTTCCAGACTTTTAATGAATTAACTGTGCTGAAAATACGTTTCCGGACCTTAGCAACTTGTGGCTATCAACTTAGATTGTTAGCCATAATTAAGCCGACGTTTTTAACCTGCCTAGCATATTCTAAACCTACACCGTTCAGAGTGACCTTAGATAGACGATAATAATCAAGACGACATGCATTTTTCTGCTACCTATGATTATAACCTATGTTTTGGCAGGGTTTAATGTGAGTCCATGACAGCTCGTCTTCATTCAATCTGTCCACGGATGAATTTAGGTCATTTAAATTAAAATTTTGATACAGCTGGACTTCAACTGAGTACAGGTGATACTTGCTATTTATTACAGAAACAAGTGCATTGATAAACACAGAAAAAAGCATCAGCGATAAAACACCGCCTTGAGGAACACCAGCGACAAAGTTACACCAATCGAAGAAGCTATTATCAACACGTGTGTGTTGCCGGAGTCCCTAAAGATAGGAACTAAACCATTGTACATCTGTTGTTAAATTCAGGGATTTCAGAATTGATAACAAGATGTCATAGTCAAAACAATTAAAGGCGTTACTGATGTCTAGAAGGACAAGAAGAGTAGCCAACTAGACTATTATCCATCGCGAAGCGAATATAATCAGTTATTTTAATTAAGGCCGTAGAAGTATTGTGGAGTGGTCGGAAACCAGACTGAAAACGATAAAAAAAATGATTTTGTTTGAAAATTTAGTGAGTCGGCCGTGAACAATCTTTTCAAGAATTTTAGAGGAAAAGGAGTTGATAGATATTGGCCCACAATGGCTAAAATTTGTAGGAGATCTATTTTTGGGAACAGGAATTAGGAATAATTCTTTCCACTTATTAGCGAAGGTACTGGAGATAAAGAAAAAAAATTATTTGATGTGTAATATGGGAAACTATTTGGTCCAAAGTCGGCATAACCATGTTACGTTCAATACACTCTGGGCCGACAGCTTTACTGAATATGCCGTGTACAATATATTTTACTACGTGATTAGTCACTGCTTCGAAACCGAATGGAGTCCAAAATGGTAAAAGGAAAAAAGTAAAATATTTAATGGTCTATTGGTTTAATGGTCTATTTGCCGTGTAGTGGCAGTTAAGAATATCCACTACCCCATATATTCCCGTGGGTGTCGTAAAAGGCGACAAAGGGAAACAGGCAGGAGATGGGCAGCAGCATCTTCCTGATAACAGCAAAAATACAATAAAAAAACTGTGTTTGCCAACCTGCTCGCCTAGCGTGGCAACTATGGCAAATACCCCCAAATGGATAAAGTTACTAAGAGATGGCCCCCAGTCCCCGGCGGCCCCGCTATTCCTGGCTACGGTGGCGACCATGGTAACGGCGGGGCAGGGGGTGTTTCTCCGGTGGAGGTTCGTTTGCCACCTACGACGACTCGACCTGGCAACATACAACGCACGCACCCTGAGGACTGACGAGAAGATTGTGAAGCTAGAAGAAGAGATAGACAAGTCACGCTGGCATATTATAGGATTATCCGAAGTCCGAAGAGAGGGGGAGGAAACGGTAATCCTCGAATCCAGCAACTTGCTCTATTACCGGGAGGGCGACCATCTGTCCCAAGGAGGTGTCGGATTTATCGTCCACAAGTCTCTCGTTAACAACGTTGTAAAGATTGAGAGTGTATCGACGAGGGTTGCGTACCTTATACTCAGAATCACCAAACGGTATTCGCTGAAGGTCATACAGGTTTACACACCAACCTCGGCACACCCCGATGAGGAGGTGAAGGAAATGTATGAGGATATCTCTAGCCAAGCATTCTTCCAAAACCTAATATACGGTGTTAATGGGAGACTTCAATGCAAAACTAGGCACAAGAGAGAATAGTGAGCTGAAAATAGGGAAATTTGGAATAGGGCAGCCAGCTGGCCGACTTCATGGAGAAAGAGGGACTCTTTATGGTGATCTCTTTCTTCCAGAAGCGGCCCCACAGGAAGTGGACCTGGTCCAGCCCCGACGGTTCGACAAAAAATGAGATTGCCTTCATTATAACGACCAGACCACAACTGTTCAGTGATGTCTCAGTGATCGCGAGTGTGAAAACCGGCAGCGATCATCGAATCGTTAGAGGCACACTAAATATAAACGTTAAGTTGGAGAGGTCTCGTCTAATGAAATCAACGCTCCGTCCCCCTGGTGCTCTAGTCCAAAGTCCCGAAACCTTTCAGCTCGAGTTACAAAACCGTTTTCAGTGCCTAAAAGACTGCAATGAAGTGGACGATATGAATGACAAGCTCGTGGAAACTGTCCATGCGGTTGGAGCTAAATTCTGCAAGACCCGCCGCAGAAGAACACAAAAACTCTCCGATCACACTCTTAATCTCATGGCTGTTAGACGGGAGATGAAGCTACATTCTTCAACAGATTTGACAGCATACAGGCAACTCAACAGACAGATCTCCAAATGCATGCGGCGAGACTTACGCAACTTCAATACAGCTCGTATTGAAGAAGCGATCGAGCGGAACCAAGGCTTCAAAGTCTTTGCCAGAGATCTGTCTGCCAGAAAGAGCCAACTGTCAAAGCTGAAGACAGGATGTGGCAGCATCATTTCCGGGGCACCTGAGATTTTGAGTGAGATTGAGAGGTTCTATGGGCAGATGTACACGTCATTGTTGGAGCCACACGCGAGTGTGAGTAACGAACCAAGAGCGAGTCTTATCCGACATTATTCCGATGATATCCCGGACGTCAGTCTGAGCGAGATTAGAATGGCTCTCCAGCACAATAAAAACGGTAAGGCCCCAGGCGAGGATGGAATTACAGCGAAGCTTCTGAAAGCGGGTGGAAAATCGGTACTTGAAGTCCTTCAGAAGCTCTTTAATTCCGTCCTCCATGATGGCATTACACCGGAGGCGTAGAGCAGAAGTGCGGTGGTCTTGTTCTTTAAGAAAGGCGACAACGCTCTCGGGAAGAACTACAGACCGATTTCTCTTCTGAGCCGTGTCTACGTCCTGTTTTCGAGAGTCATTACAAATCGTCTCGCGCGCAGACTTGACGACTTCCAGCCTCCCGAACAAGCCGGTTTCCGAAAAGGCTTTAGCAGCATAGACCACATACATACCCTTCAACAAATTGTATAAAAGTCAGAGTACAATTTTCCACTATGTCAGGCATATGTGGACTATGAGAAATCCTTTGATTCCGTCGAAATTTGGGCGGTGCTACAGTCCCTTCAGTAGTGCAAGTGGACTGTCGGTATATCGAAGTGCTGAAGTGCTTGTACAGTAGGGCTACGATGGCTATCCGAGTACAGAACCAAGTACGAAACCTATCCAATTGCAGAGAGGTGTAAGACAGGGTGACGTCATATCCCCGAAACTCTTCACCGCTGCATTGAAAGACGTTTTCAAGCTTCTTGACTGGAAAGGATACGGTATCAATATCAATGGCGAGTACATCACTCACCTTCGATTTGCCGACGATATAGTCCTTATGGCAGAATCGCTGGAGGATCTAAGCACCATGTTCAATGACCTCAATAGTGTCTCCCAACAGATAGATCTTAAGATGAACATGGACATAACAAAGATCATGTTCAATGTCCATGTCACACATATGCCGGTAGTTGTTGGGAGCACTAAGCTCGAAGTTGTTGACGAGTATGTTTACCTGGGACAAATAGTCCGACTAGGTAAGTTCAACTTAGACCGAGAGGTCAATCGACGGATTCAACTCGGTTGGGCAGCGTTCGGGAAATTACGGCACATCTTCTCGTCAGGTATACCTCAAAACTTGAAAACGAGACTGTACAACCAGTGCGTGTTGCCAGTGATGACATACGAAACTGAGACGTGGTCCTTCACTGCTGGCCGGATGAGGAAGCTCAAGGTCGCTCAGCGAGCTATGGAGAGGGCTATGCTCGGAGTTTCTCTGCGTGATAAACTCAGAAATGAGGATATCCGCAGTAGAACCAGAGTGACCGACATAGCCCAACGGATTAGTAAGCTGAAGTGGCAATGGTCCGGCCATATAGCTCGAAGAACCGACAACCGATGGGGAAGAAAGGTTCTCGAGTGGCAGCCTCGTACCAGAAGGCGAAGTGTTGGGCGTCCCCCCACTAGATGGAGTGACGACCTGGTAAGATATGCAGGAAGTCGATGGATGCAGGTGGCTCAGGACCGTGCTTTGTGGTATTCCTTGGGGGAGGCCTATGTTCAGCAGTGGACTTGTGAAGGGCTGTAATGATGATGATGATGATTATAGTTTAATGCTTTTGATTGTTCAGTCCAATGTAACTGGCAGAGAGCAAAAGTTTTTGTTGAGCGCTGATAAGTTATGGTAATGATTAACACTATGTTTGCTTTTACGAAAACCCAGGCAGGCCAGGCAAGAACTTGCATATATTCTGGGTTGAGCAGGTTTCAAAACCTGTTGGCGTTTGGAATTTCTTATCACCTGGTTGCAGTGATTCCGCGCTTTTATAAATCTTTAGTTCTCATCATTAGGCGAGCGTTTATGTTTTCTTTTTAGGCGGTCTCTACGTGCCATAAGGGGTCAAATATATAGCGTGAAGATGGTGACCGTTGAAGAAATTAGTATAGAAATACAAAAAAGGTCGATGGAGGAGTATGATAGCTGTTTAGGCCAAAAAGGTAATTTGTACGATATCCAATCACGTTCGACTTCGTTAGTCGCACGATGGCACCAGGTGTCACGCGCATCGAGGGGAGGGGGAGCGGTAGGCAGCTTCCCAGCGTGTGACGCTCGTGGGCGAGAGAGTAGCTCGCTGGCCGCGATGCGGGGAACCCGCATATCTCGATTATCGCGGCCGAAGTTCACGCGACCGTGTAGGGTCCAGATAGTTAGATTTAGGCTTGTTACTTCGCTACGTGGATATTTGAATTTTGCAATATTTAATTTGTTCGGGTGATGCGGACTTAAGCACGCGCGCGTCGAGTAGGTATACGGTCTAGGATTCGAACCGCGCATTCCTTAGTCGAGAGCGTCTCCCAGTTGATTGTTTGGAAATCATTATAATTGTGCCGTCGCGTTAAGTGCCCCTTTTTGTGTGTTGGTTGATTTGTTAGTTTACGTGTCAGCGAGGCGTATTTTGAATTCTTTTCGCGACGTGGTGTTTTGGTGTCGAATGAAGGAACTTAGTTCTGTTTAACGCTGAACCGTATGACTCATTAAGAGATCGCGTTAGTTCCCTATTTATAATTTTGTGATAAGTGAATCCGGGACATTGAATGTCGAATTTTGAACTACTGTCCTTACTGTGTCGGGTATCACATGTTTGATTCTACGATGAATGTGGAATTAGGCGAGTTTAAGTTAGTTAAATGTACAATGAAGCTAATAGACTGAAATACTTCCATATAGCTTAGTATTATAAGAAATCCTTCCCCCAGGCCGTTGGGCCCCGTCCCTCTGCTGTCCGTCGATGGGATTACTCATGGGCCCTAGTCCCATCAACCTTTGTTGGGGCAGCTAGGGGCGTGTACAATAGCAAATACTAGATTTTCAACTAACAAGTTTTGAGCAGACTTTTAAAAAAATGGGATTCAGCACGGTGAATATGTACAGGCAAGGATTTCTACAAGCGTACAGCCGAAACAGGAAAAAAATATGGAATAAATAGGATGTATGACCTGGAGTACGAAGGGAAAGATTGTTAGAGTGGTTTTCACTATTCGAAGGCCTTAGTCTGAGATCATTGTCACGCCAATATATGAGAAATTTTTAATGTGATACTCTTAGCTTGAGCTCTTCGTATTATGCGATCCCATTATATGCGCAGGTAACACCACGGAATGAAAAGTTAGCCTATCTAATATATTGCCAAAAAAATTCTTCATAGGAAATATTGACTAGGAGTAATCTTATGTAGGTATATAAATAAAAATCTTAATAAAAAATATGCTTGTAAACTGCAAAAATATTTGCATTGTTCTAATATTATCCGTTACACTTGAGTAGTCAGCTCTTCAAGTGCTATCGTGAAATTATTTCATAAAAAATATAAACCTCATCCTTTTCTTCATCAGCTCGTAAACAGTTGTTGGACTTCTCCTTATAGTATAGAGGATTAGCAACAATCCTCACGCTTTGATGATCTAGGTACCAGTCGTTTTGCGCCTTAGATGCTGCTTCATTTCTCTGGTCTAGATATTTTAATCTATTTATCTTATTATAAATATTTGATTACTCAAATCATAAATAAATAGCACAAAATAAACTTTTTTGTATAAGTATGGTTGAAAGATAAAAATTATTTTTGAAATTAAAAAGGAAAAATTGTACAGGCGCTATATTACCTATATTCTCGGTAGATCTCTTTTCACGCTGATGTGACACGTCGCAGCAAATATATTAGTACCCTCGTTAAAAGTGGCGGGGTCGACTATGTGAAATGAAAAATGATCCAGATTTCATGGAAGTGATAGAATAAAATATAATTAGGAGTAAAATAAATATTTTGACAGTGAGAAAATCCTTTAAACCATATCATGCCATGAGCGCCGTAAGGAGCGACAAAAGGAAATGAAAAAGAAGTAGACACATGTGTGCAGTTCCACACGTAGTATACGTGAAACCTTCAAGTGAAATAAAATATAAAATAAAAACATTTGACAGCAAATAATTTATTTAATTTGATAATATTCGACCACAAGTGCGGCATAAAATTAAGATAAAAGATATATTTTATGGCAAATAATTGATACAATTCTTATTTTGAAACATGTAGTGAGGGAGAGTGTACTCGTATTAAATTTAAGTTTAGGCATCGAGTCATCAGAAAATACATGTGTAAGTCGATCCACTTGTACGAAGTATATGTATTTCCATTCCATCCATCCATCAAATGCAAATATCTAAAAAATCGTACATCAATATTTAATGAGTCTTTATATAACGTATAATATTCTCGATACAACTGCCTTTTTAAATTAATATTGTGAATCCAGAATCTACTTTTTCTTCGAGTTTTATTTTTTGTTCCTCTGCCAATAAGCAGACTATTACAACATTTTTTTCTATAGCGATTTGAACGATTCCGAACGATGAATGTTACTGTACCGTTTCACAGCAGTAATTAGAAAAAATAACAACAATAGTTGGGTATGGCGTGTACATGCACATGTGCAAGGTTATCAGTAAATGCGATGCGTTTGGCGCGTGCGGCGCTTACCGTGCTGATAAATGTGCGATCACCTTAAACCAAAAGAATATTTCTTTCAACTAAAATTGTTTTGTAATAGCGACATAGAATTCATTCTATAGGTAAAATCATTTTCTGCCGACTTCCAAAAAGGAGACGGTACTCAATTCGACGCGTATGTTTTTTTATGTGTTTTACCTCATAACTTTTTACTGGGTGAACCGATTTGGATGATTCTTTTTTTATATGAAAGCTGAAACTTCTCATGTGGTCCCATATGAATTTGATCAAGGTCAGACCAATAGTTTTGAGTTATTTGAGTTATTCTTAATAACTTATATTGAAGTCGGATGTACAAAATTTTTTTAATTATATAGAATAAAAATCCAGTAAGTCTCAAGGTGGTCCACAAAATAAATACTACATGGCCTAAATTAACTAATTTAATATAAATCAGTAAGATATGAACTTGTGGATTGTTATTTAACTTTATTAATTTGATAATAATTTTTTAATTTTGTTTATTTATTTTAACAGTTAAAAGCTATATTAACCAACTTTGGACATTGCACATACTTTATATATATTTTTTACACATTGGTTAAGTATCATTCGTGCCGAGCCTAATGTTGAATTATTTGAATTTTTCATTATATCTTAAACTATGCCTCTGATAACATGCTATAAAGATCAAAGTTTATCTTCATAAAACTGTCTTGATGCTGAAGTAACTGGCGTTCGTAAGGATTAATATGATTTGCCTAATAATAACGCTCATAAATCACGTTTTAATTTTCATTATTTTTTTTGCCACAATATACCTTATTGTGGCTTATTTATAATAACTGGACCGATGGTATCGCATACTTGATTATAGATGAAAGAAAGGTTTGTATTTTTGTAGAACATAGTATCTACGTATCACTAATCACTATGCCAGCGCACGGGTATAAAGCAGTTCGAAAGCGCTTTTTCGCGAAATGCCTACGCATAGCCGCATGGCGGGGTAAAGGACGGGTTGTATCGGACACGCACCGACTTAACCCCATGGTGCATCACCTTCGCCGTATATTGGTAGGATCACAGAAACGCTTTCGCTCACATCCGTGGCTCCACCAGCGCCGGCCATCCATCGTCGGGGAAGAATTACCCTTCCCCTTTTGCTTCTCATGTAAGGCGCACCAGGAACACAAAGAGCGCCTCCCTTCGTGGGCTTGAATGCACCTGGGTAACGGACCGCCTCCCCGAGCCCGATACGCAGAGGCCATGGGGCCCGGAAAAATACGAGCACTCGGAAACCCTTTCTTGACCCCAGGGGCGAATCTGGTCGATGGCTCCACTGACAACCAAGTTTTGGCTTCGGAGGTTAAGGAGAGTGGCACCTCGCAATACCGTCACTCCTTTCCCTCCGCAGCCTCACCACACGCATCAGCGGTGCGGCCTCACCAGATCCACGGAAAATAGGGCGGATGGCGCATCGCCATACCAACACTCCTCTTCCCCCGCGACTCCGCCTCGGCTGCAGCGGTAGAGGAGAGGACGCTTTTCTCGCCGCAGCCCAGCAACACACATCCGAAGTGGGCTGGCCAAGCCCACTCGGAGTGGCCATCTCGGGCCAATACTACACATCGGACTAGCCAATTGGGTGCCTCTTAGTTCACCGCGGGTGACCAAGTCACTACGGTGGAGGGGGGGGGAGGGATTTCTACATAAATAATTTATCAAATTGTACTGGTAGTTGCAGAGATTGAACAAACAAAAAAACCTCTTCCGCTTTATTATACTAGTATAGGTTCTATCTCATTCTCTCAATAATACACATTTATATGTTTCACACTTTTTAGTGTCGCTTTTTCGTTTCATTGAGTATCAAATCGAAACGATGCTAAAGAAGTTTTCTCTTCAAAAATACGATTGCCTACCCGCCCGGAAAGCTTGGTAACTATGGCATATACCCACCATATAAAGCAATCTATAGGGGAGTCCTTTGTTCAGTTGTTAACTTTTGGTAGGCTTTTGTAAAAGAAACAGATTCGTATTACAATTGATAAAAGAATAAAATTAATTTTAGGCATTTTTTGCGTTTAATTTAACTTATTTTTATTTCTCGAAATTTCGGGTGGGTACTACCCATGATCACGGCCATATTCAAAAGCTGAAGACAGCTCCGGGATAACAATGTCATCCAATCATTTCTTATGTTTACACTAAAAATTAAATTTAAAGAAAACTATAAGTTTTACGTATTTTATCGCGTACATTAACTATTTCAAATTCCCGGCGTTTCGAGTATTTACATGGTCACGGGGAGGACTGAGAAGTTCGACGTCCCAGTCATATTTAGTGATGCATTTTTAGACCATATTCTCTCCATATATTCTAAAATTCAGTTCACAATGAAGTTAGAAGCAAGTAATTCTTTAACTTTTCTAGAAGCATTAGTAATTTGGAATCCTGAAAAAAACAATGTGTATAGGACAAAAGCCCATAATAATACCATTAGATATTTAAAAGGTGATTCTCCACAATCCTTCACAGTTATATACCGTGGGAAAATCTTTGTTTCAGGTTTAAGTGGTATGGGTGAAGCATACAAAAAACTTTAAACGAGTGTTACTTAGTTTTTAATCGAAATCTTATTGCACCCTACCGGGCTTCTTTGATTTTATATTATCTGTACTGTGGTTTTTGTTTCTTATGTTAAATATAATTAAAAGTAAAGAATGAAATAAAATACTTTAACAAAAATCAAATTAAACTCCTTAGCACCTCATTTGCAACTTTTTACGTAAAACGTTGTAATAGGATTGTTCCCGGAATTTTCAAACTCAATACCGACTCATTGAAGAATGAACTAGACTCCGTTAATTGAGAAAGTTGTATCCTAGAGATTCTTCGCATTTCTTCTTTATTACGTTACCGCAGTACGATAACTTCAAAATAAATATGAAATTAATTTTACGAAAAATTTATTATTTTAAGTCTTCCGTGAACACGACATTTTTATATTTTAAACTGAAAAGAGCATCATACGAAGTAAAAGAGAGAGGAAAAAGGAGAGGTGTCGATAATATTCAGCCTTGATCATATTAATAAATCATATTAATAAAAAAACTACTAATATCAGGCGTGAGACATTTACATGGGCTCAGATATGACAACGCATAATATGTATCCTTATTTGTTGGAGCTTTGATGCAGGTGCAGTAGTCACATTAGGTCGAGTGTGAGTCCGATTGTCACATAAAACTACACTTAACATGCGCCTGAAATATATTTACTTCATAGAGATGAAGGTTTCCTCTGCACTGAGCATGTGGTGAATCAATACTCAAAACTTCTATTTTACCAGAGATGGTGGGCGATGAATTTGATTTTGTGTTGTCGAGTTGCTCGTGTTCTATAAAATTTAAGACGAGTGGTCGTCTTGACACTCGGCTTATGTTATGTTGGGCGAGAGCAGTGGATTTTGAAACTTTGTAATGAGCATTCAAAATGTAGGTTGGTGGATCTCGTCTTGAAGGTGCCGTAAGAGTCGAATAAGGAAAAGCTGTTAAACATCTTATAGTTGCGGTATAACATTCTCATATACATATGCCACATGTAAATACTGAGTGGAAGTAAGTGGTATTAAAGACGTGAAATGTCTGTTACGAATATATATATATACGTTTCTATCATTATTGCTTCGAAGCAAGAACCAGAAGAGTGGCCATCCATAGCGTCAACGAAGGGTTACGTGATCTCCATATAGAATGCGACCGGAGTTCCTCTATCGCTATGCTGTAAATTCAGCTCGTACTAGCGAGGATTCTTCAACTCATCAGTTTCTTTGGTTCATTTATTGGTCTGAATCGTCGACGATCGAGTTCTTTCTGATCGACTTGATCCACTTGCCATGCGTTGCACATTTACTGTGAATTTTTGGAGTAATTCCAATCACCAAGTTCACCACCACTTGTTGCAATATTATATCTAAAAACATCTACACTATCTGGATGCTTAACGAACTCGTATGACTATTTTGTGGAATTTACTATCACTTACTCCTTGCCGTGTAGTGGCGGTCAAGAATATCCACTACCCCATATCCTCCCGTGGGTGTCGTAAAAGGCGACAAAGGGAAACAGGCAGGAGATGGGCAGCAGCATCTTCTTGATAACAATAAACTAACAATAAAAAAAACTGCGGTTGCCAACCCGCTCGCCCAGCGTGGCAACTATGGCAAATACCCCCCTATGAATGACAGTAACGAAGAAACGGCCCCCAGTCCCCGGCGGCCCCGCTATTCCTGGCTACGGTGGCGACCATGGTAACGGCGGGGCAAGGGGTGCTAAAATCTCCGGTGGAGGTTCGGTTGCCACCTTAGACGACTCGACCTGGCAACGTACAACGCACGCACCCTGAGGACTGACGAGAAGATCGTGGAGCTGGAAGAAGAGATAGACAAGTTGCGCTGGCATATTATGGGATTATCTGAAGTCCGAAGAGAGGGGGTGGCCACGGTAATCCTCGAATCCGGCAACTTGCTCTATCACCGGGAGGGCGAACATCTGGTTTCGGAGGTGTCGGATTTATCGTCCACAAGTCTCTCGTTAACAACGTTGTAAAGATCGGGAGTGTGTCGACGAGGGTTGCGTACCTTATACTCAGAATCACCAAACGGTATTCGCTGAAGGTCATACAGGTTTACGAACCAACCTCGGCACACCCCGATGAGGAGGTGGAGGAAATGTATGAGGATATCTCTAGAGCCATGCATTCCTCCAAAACCCAATATACGGTGTTAATGGGAGACTTCAATGCAAAACTAGGCACAAGAGAGAACGGTGAGCTGAAAGTAGGGAAATTTGGAATAGGACGGAACGGTAAACGGAACTCAAGGGGCCAGCAGCTGGTCGACTTCATGGAGAAAGAGGGACTCTTTATGATGAACTCTTTTTTCCAGAAGCGGCCCCACAGGAAGTGGACCTGGTCGAGCCCGGACGGTTCGACAAAAAATGAGATTGCCTTCATTATAACGACCAGACCACAACTGTTCAGTGATGTCTCCGTGATCGCGAGGGTGAAAACTGGTAGCGATCACCGAACGGTTAGAGGCACACTGAACCTAAACGTTAAGTTGGAGAAGTCTCATCTAATGAAGTCAACGCTCCGTCCCCCTCGTGCTCTGTTCCAAAGTCCTGAAACCTTTCAGCTCGAGTTACAAAACCGTTTTCAGTGCTTAGATAACTGCAATGAAGTGGACGATATGAATGACAAGCTCGTGGAAACTGTCCATGCGGTCGGAGCTAAGTTCTACAAGACCCGCCGCAGAAGAACACAAAAACTCTCCGATCACACTCTTAATCTCATGGCTGTTAGACGGGAGATGAAGCTACATTCTTCAACAGACTTGACAGCATACAGGTATCTGAACAGACAGATCTCCAAATGCATGCGGCGGGACTTACGCAACTTCAATACAGCTCGTATTGAAGAAGCGATCGAGCGGAACCAAGGCTCCAAAGTCTTTGCCAGAGATCTGTCTGCCAGAAAGAGCCAACTTTCAAAGCTGAAGACAGAGTGTGGCAGCATCGTTTCTGGGACACCTGAGATTTTAAGTGAGATTGAGAGGTTCTTTGGGCAATTGTACACGTCATCGTTGGAGCCAAACGCAAGTGTAAGTAACGATCCAAGAGCGAGTCTCATCCGACATTATTCCGCATTTATCCCGGACGTCAGTCTGAGCGAGATTAGAATGGCTCTCCAGCACCTTAAAAACGGTAAGGCCCCAGGCGAGGATGGAATTACAGCGGAGCTTCTGAAAGCGGGTGGAAAACCGGTACTTGAAGTCCTTCAGAAGCTCTTTAATTCCGTCCTCCATGGTGGCATTACACCGGAGGCGTGGAGCAGAAGTGCGGTGGTCTTGTTCTTCAAGAAAGGTAACAACGCTCTCTTGAAGAATTACAGACCGATTTCCCTTCTGAGCCGCGTCTACGTGCTGTTTTCGAGAGTTATTACGAATCGTCTCACGCGCAGACTTGACGACTTCCAGCCTCCCGAACAAGCCGGTTTCCGAAAGGGCTTTAGCACCATAGACCACATACATACCCTTCGGCATATTGTACAGAAGTCCGAGGAGTACAATTTGCCACTATGTCTGGCGTATGTGGACTATGAGAAAGCCTTTGACTCCGTCGAAATTTGGGCGGTGCTGCAGTCCCTTCAGCGGTGCCAAGTTGACTGTCGGTATATCGAAGTGTTGAAGTGCTTGTACAGTAGGGCTACGATGGCTATCCGAGTACAGAACCAGAGTACGAAACCTATCCAATTGCAGAGAGGTGTGCATTGGAAGACGTTTTCAAGCTTCTGGACTGGAAAGGATACGGTATCAACATCAATGGCGAGTACATCACTCACCTTCGATTTGCCGACGATATAGTCCTTATGGCAGAATTGCTGGAGGACCTAAGCACTATGCTCAATGACCTCAATAGTGTTTCCCAACGGATAGGTCTTAAGATGAACATGGACAAAACAAAGATCATGTTTAATGTTCATGTCACACCTATGCCGGTAGTTGTTGGGAACACTAAGCTCGAAGTTGTTGACGAGTATGTTTACCTGGGACAAATAGTCCGACTAGGTAAGTCCCACTTCGACCGAGAGGTCAATCGACGGATTCAACTCGGCTGGGCAGCGTTCGGGAAGCTACGACACATCTTCTCGTCAGACATACCTCAAAACCTTAAAACGAAATTGTACAACCAGTGCGTGTTGCCAGTGATGACTTACGGAACTGAGACGTGGTCCTTCACTGCTGGCCGTATGAGAAAGCTCAAGGTCGCTCAGCGAGCTATGGAGAGGGCTATGCTCGGATTTTCTCTGCGTGATAAACTTAGGAATGAGGATATCCGCAGTAGAACCAGAGTAACCGACATAGCCCAACGGATTAGTAAGCTTAAGTGGCAGTGGGTCGGCCATATAGCTCGAAGAACCGACAACCGATGGGGAAGAAAGGTTCTCGAGTGGCGGCCTCGTACCGGTAGGCGAAGTGTAGGGCGTCCCCCCACGAGATGGAGTGACGACCTGGTAAGACATGCAGGAAGTCGATGGATGCAGGTGGCTCAGGACCGTGCTTTGTGGCATTCTTTGGGGGAGGCCTATGTTCAGCAGTGGACTTGTGAAGGGCTGTAATGATGATGATGATGACTCCTTCCTCACAGGCTGACAACACTACTGCGATTCCTCCAGTGTTGCGGATGTTCGTAGATCTCTATTATAATTTAAATAATAGAGATCTATTATAATAATTAAGATATATTAAAGGTCTATTTAGTTATATGTCAAACCGCATTTGCTTATTTTTCCCTCTTCTATAAAAATATTGTAATATAATATAATCTGTCTTTTTACAGAAATGTATTCTGGTTCCGCAAACCTACTCATTACTGAGTAATGCGATAGAAATATAAATCCTCTATTTATGCCAATAAAACACGTTGACAAAGAAAGCTTTATTTAAACGACTTGAAGTCGGCATATTCAGATTAAATGGTATATTTACGGCTATTGTCCGCATTATTCGCTTATAAGGGCGCTTGAATAAAAGATACTCGCATATCTTAGAACCTATTTTTAGTTCAAGATTAATTACTAGCGAGAAAGTTTTCCAACTCATTACGGTATCTAATGAAGGCGAATAGATATCCGTATATACGCACTATAAAATAAAGTGTATAAACGGGTGGTGATACGTACTATCAAATATAATTTAAATTTTATTTAAAAAAATCTAAATACATACTCTTTGTTTAAAAAAATACAATAAAAAGAAAAAAATTCTTCATTTGAAGCTACAAATTACAAACATAATCAAAATTATAAACAAACATAAGTCGTTATTGTAGTAACATATAGGTCGACATCCCACTCAGCATCATGTTGCCGTAAAATAAACACAGCGCTAATATTCTGCCGGTGTATTTAAGTAGAACCCATCTCTAGGTGCCAAATGTTTAATTAACTAAGTTATAAAGAACACTGAAATACAATAGGAATTAAAAAAAAGTATTTTTGTTGAATAAATCGTTGATATCAATTTTGTCAGTATCGAGCACAGACACAGTACTGCCAGGCTCTCGGTATTTTATACAATACGGGAATACTGGCCAGTGTGCGCAGGAATGACATGATTTAATTCCTCCCTACCATTTCCGCAATTGAAAATCTAGACGCTTGTAGGGTTTCTACACCTTTTGTTATCGACATTCCATTTAATAGAACTAAACGATTTGCTTTGTCTTACGTAAGACGAACAACAAAGGAGTGAAATGATTTGCCAGTGACTGTTCTTCCATCCGATTATAATGTTGATAATTTCAAGTAAACTATGTGATTTACCCCTTGAGATTCTTCACTACTTACCTAGGTATAATATAATGGAGTAATTTTCTAATGAAGTAAGATTATTAATAGTTCCTATTGAAACTCACCTTTTACTTTTAGCTTGGGAATGTAGTTAAGTGCTTGCTTAAAACAAGAAAAAAAAAGAAATTCATATTAATGTCCTTTGAATAAGAATTGAAAGTGAGCTTGGTATTAGAGGCACTTATTATATTTTATTTTCAGCAGCTTTACCGTTATCTATACATATAATATCTATGTATATATTATATACCTAATAAATATGTAGAAAAGTCGTGTCTGTAGTACTAATACTTTCTGGAAAAATCAAGTGCAAGGGACTAAGTAAAGGGTACTGAAGCCAAATTCGTGGCTTTTTGGGTTTTTGTCCGTCTGTATAACTGTCTGTGTATTCACTTTTCACCCAAAAACGAGTGGACGTATTTTGTATGTAGGTAGTTATAGACCCGGGGAAACTTATAAGCTACTTTTTATCTGATTTGTTATATTTACGCGAACACTACACATTTAAATAAAACTAATTTTACGGATTTTGTCGCGTATATTTACTTATTTTATGTTCCCGACTTTTAAAGTACTATATTACAGTATCCATGGTCCCTGGGGGAGGGGGAGGGGAAGGGGGGTTTCGTTAAACGTCTTTATCTGATTATTGAACTTCAAAAAAGGTGGGTTAGATATTTTCCTTCTTTCCTTCCTTTACATGTTAATTTTCTTTTATATATGATCTGTTTACAAGTGGGATAGTGGTTGTTTTTTTAATAAATACCATATGTATAATTATAGTTAAAAATAAATTTTAATCGTAGTGTAATAATTAAAAACTTCGTCGACGAGCTACGTTAAACGTTTTCAAAACAGCGCTATCCTTCATAAAATATGTAAAGTAGTATATTTTGCCTTCAGAATAAATTTAAGTGTCTGCTTGTAATGTCAAAATAACAACTTATTACTAAATAAATATGAAAGTATATATTTATAATACAAAACAACATTTTAAAATTTTTGCATGTCTGTGTGTCTGTTTGTTTGTTCCGGCTTATCTGCGAAACGGCTGAACCGATTTTGACGAGACTTTCACTGGCAGATAGCTGATGTTATGAGGAGTAACTAATAACCAAATACTCAAACGGTAACATGCACAAGACTTATTTTATTTTAGAAAAAGAAAATTAGGGTTCCGCGCAAATAATTAAAATACATGATTTATTATTATGAACAAAATCCGATTTAAATAGGGTAGTATAATAATAAATAAATACATATTATTCTATTAGAACGACGTCGCGGGCAGAGCTAATTTAATAATATAAATAACTTTAATTTACTTTATTACATAATGTATATTATTTATTTGATCCAATTATTATATAAATAAAATGATTTGAAGTATGCTAACTTCTTTTGAATAGAAATCGTTTCACGATTTTAACAACTTAACCCAACATTGTTATATTTTTATGATGATATAATCATATTGCAATTAACAATGAAATTTTTAATTGCAATTTTAAGTGCTGATTTACCACGTGCTGGGCGGTAAAGGAAAACGTCGTGAGGAAACTTGTATGCCTGAGAAATAAGAAACGAAATATTTCGAAGACATGTGAAGTTCGCCAACACGCATTGGGGCAGCACGGCGGACATATCCTTGCCCTAAAACCAATTCAGAAATGAGAGGAGGCCTGTGCCCAGCATTAGGACGTATATAGGCTGTAACTTTAACTTTATGGTCATATTATATCGTAAAATAACTTCATCACTCAACGCTAGCGGCGGTGCTAGCCCATGCTAAACCTGTAAATATGACAAGTGAAAAAATATGTCGAATAGTATTTTTATATGTGAAGTCGGTCATTCCGCGTTTGTGTCAACGCAGCGAACTCTTTTTTGTCCCAAAACTCTATTCGGCTTGTGACCAATAGAGTGTTATATGTTGCTTTTTTTACTTTAATGTGCAGTTTATATTTCATTTATATTTTCGGAAATGGTACATTTTTGTTTTCATTATTGTGGGTAGTGAAAATTAGTAGAACTCATCGTCGTTATAATTACACCCTATCAGAAATCGAATTCTGAACATATACCTCCCCCATAGATTGCCAATTAGGTTGGATATTTGCAGTAGATGCCACGCTTGGCAGGCAGGGTGGCAAGGCCACCTTTATGTTACTTTGATTTGTTATCAGGAAGATACTGCTGCCCACCTCCTGTTTTAGTTACCTTCTGTCTTCTTTTGCTACACCCACGGGACACTCACGGGAAGATATGGGGTATAGGATTCGGTTTTGCCGCCACTACAAATCGAATAAATTTTTACTCTTATTCACGAATGCAGTTATTCTCATGTTCACCGTAAATAGAACACCATTTATAAAATTTTGAAGTCTATTTGGACGTAAAACATATTTGGTTTTATGAGGCCAATGTTTTTAATGAAATATCGTAAATAAACATAATACCTTAAATTAATAGAAGACACTGAAATTCATGATTATTTTGTCAAAAGTAGATTAAGTTCAATTGTAAATGAATGTAAAGAGTAAAATGTAAAAAACGCTACTTCCAAGAAAATTTACCCTTCGTAATGAGTCATGGAAAGATATGTCCGATATGAAAAGTGATAGGTGTTGCTAGGCATATGATTAAATAATATTTCAACAATTAATAACGACTAAAATTTAAGGCTTATAATGAACTATCAATACCCAATCGATCAAACTGTGCGTTTTTAAACGTAAATTATACCACATGTAAATTGCACCCGTACGAAGAAGAGGCGGGGTGCTAGTTGTTGTTGGTTGAATATAAATCATTTAAACTCCATAGATAATGAGAGATGAATTAAACCTAAACTTAACTAAAACTTTATTAATGCCTTAGCCCTCTATTTAATCTTCTATTTTAAAATCGAGATTTTATAAATATCTTCTATACGCGAGGACTACACATAGAAAAAAAGTAATTTCATTCAATACAATTCGGAAAACAACTTAAATATTACAATAATGTATAGTTAATTATAAAACGTATATAAGTAGTAAAAATAAAATCTTCATTTGCCTAGATTTAAATGGTGCGGATTAAAATGTGCATCACAATAAATTAATCGCTTTTCTCTTCAGCAGCGACATCGTTGAAACAGACGAAAGGTTCTCAATGTGATTATTTACTGTCTGTATTTAGAATTAATTACTGTGTTAGTGATTAAGTTTTGTAATTATTATGACGAAACGAAAATAAATAGAATATGTTTGAAGTGTTTATTACTTATTGATTCCGTTCTGTAATAATAATGACTGTTTATTGCGTAAAGATAGATATATCAAAAATTTTAATGGCATTCGCCGTATTTCAGTACATTGTTATTTACTGTTTTAAGTGTTTACAAAATCGCAATGAAAACATCGTAGGGAACTCTCTACATATTAATAGTAAAATATTTCGAGGATATGCCAATTTCGCCAACACGCACCGGAGCAACGCGGTAGTCTAATGCTCCATGACTTTCCAGAAATTACAGGAGGCTTGTGCTTTGCAGGTAGATTGGCGCACATGTCTCGCACATTTGTCGCTGCTCCTAGTCGTTAATCTGGGTATTTAAATGTGACTTCTGGCCTATTCGGCTTCTGGCTTCTCCCACAGTCTTATCTTAAGGTACCCACGGGACGATGGGCTAATTTCCTTACGCCGTCATCATACTGTATCTACACTAAATGGGAGTAGTTAAGAAATGATGGTGGGGTATTAACAAGAATCTAACAATGTGATCCTCAATACAAAAGTTGAACTGGTCAAACATTATTTAATCTGTGAACAGGTTACCATGGTAAATATGAAATGTGGAAATGTTAGTAATAAATTTTTTTTGCAAAATTAACGAAGCACAAACGTTATGTTTTCCAGTGCAATACATCACACCACTGACGTTATATAAACAGAGGAAGTGGAGAGACAGGCATCCGATACAAAATTTTAATCTTCTTCACTACGTGTAAACTACGTGATATAAATAACAAGTGATAGGTTCATTTTTGTATCTATTGGATTTTGCAATTTTTTCAGCATTATAAGAATTAATTTGCTTACAAAATCATGTTTCAGACAGTAGTTACCTTATTATATTGTATTCTAGGTAAGACATGGAGACACCTCCACTCTTGACTCTAGATTTTCTAGACCAATTTATACCTCTACAAACAGTAACGAGATAGAAACCTTAATTTTTTTAATACCTATTGAAGTGTCAAACCTGATTCTGAACGAACTCATTATAGCTTCATCGATTGTCCATTAAGCTGAATACAGACAGTAAGAAAATATAAATTTTATTCATAGCGTTTTCACTTTTGAAAATGTTCAAGATAGAACTTGATCAAAATTATAGTTTTAAAATTAAATTAATTGTTTGTGAGCATTAAAATATTGAGGTTACCCGACAGAAGTTTTTTTTAAGACAGACATCGACCTTAAATAGTAAAAACATCTGATTTTAAGCTATGTTCAAAATTTCAGGTAAATGACTCATCAAGATGTTGTTTTAAAATTAATTACTAAATTGGACCTGAACAGACGTGGTGAAAATGCTAATATCTGCTATTAAATTAAAAATATGAGCGTAGCACATAATAATATTAGTTCTTTCGATGATGAATTTTAATGTTACTTAGCTAATATGTAACAGCTCGTACCAAACATCTTTCATTTTTGGTATAAATTTATATTCCTGGCCCATAAATCGTTTTACTACTACTATTTTATAGTCCCGTAGGGCTGGATAAAACTCAAAACTCAAACATAACCAGGCATGTTTTACATGGAAAATAATAAGCGACAAGCCTCCAATTTAAATAAAACTAATTTTACGGATTTTATCACGTCTAATAACTTATTTTATATTCCCGACGTTTCGGGTGCTTTCCCAGCACCCGTGGTCACGGGGGACTGAGGTGTTTGACGTCCTGATGTCATAGTTAGCCCGGCTACCTTCAGATTTTTAATATTAATTTTTGGTTCGATTAACGCAGAATGAGCTTACAGTATCTTGAAGTCTAGCAGTGGTATACTTGGGTTTGGATTTAATTTTATTATTTATGGGATCCCAAGCAGATGGCAGCACCCATCCATCTTCTCTATTGAAATTAGGATGTTTTTTAATTTCAATAGCCTCGCGAATCATCCTTGGTAGGAATCGGTGTTCTTTTGCGAGGATTTGTGGTCTATCAAATCTAATGTAATGGCGGGGACGATCTTGAACATGTTCACAAACTGCAGACTTCCCGATACGTCGGTGCTTCACGTCAGCTATATGTTCTTTAACGCGGGTTTTTATAGACTTTTTGTTTGTCCTATGTATGAGAGACCACATTCACAATCCAGCTTGCACACTCCTGCATCTTGTAGAGGGATATGACACTTGACGGATGGTAAAAATTGACCAATCTTCTTCGGTGGCTTGAAGTATGTTTTAATGGAAGCTCGCTTCAAGATGTAGCCAACCTTGTCTGTGACTCCTCTAATATAGGGTAAGTACAGCAGGCATACGCTCGACTGTGGCTGGCTTCATTCAGTCACTGTGACGTAGGCGCGGGACCCGAAGCTTGTTGTCTTGCAGTACTTGCTCGACGTGCTGAAGCTCGGCAGCCAGATGTTTTCTGTCACAGATCCCTCGTGCTCTCTGAAACAAAGATTTTCCCACGGTAGTTAACTGTGAAACATCTAGGAAAGCTAAAGTATTCTTTGCTTCTAACTCCATTGTGAATTGTATTTTATGGTTTATGGAATTAAAGTGGTTTAAAAATGCAGTTACTTTGTCAGATTGTAAAATTGTGAAAGTATCGTCTACGTACCGCTTGTAGAATCTTGGATTTACAGGAGCAGTAAGAAGGGCTTTCTCCTTAAGGTCCTCCATGAATATGTCGGCGACTACGGAGATACAGGTGAGCCATTTGCCACTCCTTCTACTTGCATGTAGAACTCTTCTTTTCACAATAAATAGCCAGATGTGAGGTATTGTTTGAGTAATACTGCATATTCTGTGGGCATGTTGTTATCTGCTAGCTTTCTAGTAACAATTGAGATGCAGTCTTCAATAGGTAGGCATGTGAATAGTAACTGAACATCAAAACTGACCATAGTTTCATTGTCAGCGAGATGTAGATCTTTTATCTCACTAACAAAATGGTATGAATCCTTTGTTCGTGCTCTGGTGTATCCTCTTAGTGGTGACAGTATTTTTGCCAAGTGTTGAGCCAACTTATAAGTTGGTGAATCGATCTGGCTTACTATAGGACGTAGTGGAGCGTTTTGTTTGTGTATTTTCGGTAATTCCTACAACCTCGGTGGTTTGGCATATGATGGTATTGTCGAATTCACGTCGAGATCTAATTTTTCGGAGTATTTCTTTATTAAATCAGTAGTTGTTTTAAGTGTATTAGTTGTAGGGTCTATTTTGACCTTTTTGTATGTACTTACGTCCGATAAAAGTTGTTGTATTTTGAAATTATTCTTTGACGTGTTCATTATTACCGTAGCATTTCCTTTATCCGTGCGTGAGCTCTGGTCTGTTGCGTAAGTTGTACAACGCTTTAAACTCGTCTTTGGGGAGATTTAGTTTCGCCGCTGAATTTCGACGTAACAAGGACAAAATGTCGTGACGTATCGCCTCTAAATCCTCCTTACCGATATTATTCTTAAACAGACAATCCTCAACACTACAGATAATTTTTTCGTACGGGATTTTTTGCGGTGTTATAGCAAAATTCAAGCCTTTCGTTAATACTTTTATTGTAGGTTCGTCCAGTGTTTGTTTTGACAAATTATAGACCGTGCGTTGTTTATTGTTTGCGTCTGTGTTCAAAGATTGTTGCGTTTCATTTCTACGTTGACATGGATGTTTGGCATTTGATTTGATAGTTAATTTTTGATATTTTTATAATTATTATACAGATAATAATTTAAAATTAAAAATTTTGTACAACCGACTTCAATATAAATTATTAAGAATAACTCTAAAACTATTGGTCAAACATTAATAAAATTTAAATGGGATGACATGTGAGCCACAAGCCTTCAAATAAAAAAAGAATCTTCGAAATGGGTTCACCCACTAAAATGTTATGAGGTAACACACATAAATAAACATACAGTCGAATTGAGTACTGTCTCCTTTTTGAAGTCGGTAGAAAACATAGCTTCTATAAACCCTAAAGCAAACCAAAACAAAATGTATCATAACATCGCAGCCGCTACGCCGCGCCATATCGTTTGGTATATTATATTGTCTGATATATGTTTCATAATGATAATATCAATATTATTATATTGGTAATAACATTATTCATGTATTGGTAATAACGAAAATATCATCAGTATTTATATATTATGCACCTATCGTTATAAAAATAAAAACGCCCATTATAATACACAAAATGATACACCACGGCGACTGAAACATTACGATTTGTTTACGATTTTTTCAGGTTATAAAGGCTATGTTTTTAAATTGCAATATTTATTATAGAATTCGGTTGGTGAATCCTAGGATCACATGTGACTTAGCACTAATTTAACCATAATATAGCTGCAGCTTGACTGTACCACGTAAAAATCTGATAAATTAATTAATTTATAGTTTATATGTCTTCATATATTTGTGTATAATTTTTTCGTGACCACGCTGCAGCGTCTAGTTTATGCTACACGAATGGTTCATATAAATCCACTGCTCATAAGAACGACCGGAGAAAGACCACGCTCACACAGAATATCGACGTGAATATAACTATTTTATATTTTAATAACTTACCCTTACTTCTTTAAAAAATAATTAAAAATGTGTTTGGGTTTTCCTTTGTGTCTCTTGTAGCTTAAATGACCTAACAAAGTTATTATTTTTTCTTTGGTATTAAGAGTTGAAGGTGCTAATATTGGTAATTTTGTAAGCAAAATAAACTTCAATGAGATATGGGTTCACTTTATTTAGTTCCTCATTTTGTATTGTGTTAAACTATTAGTTTTAATTGTAGGTCTGTAACGAGATTGTTTCATTGGTATATGGTCGCAAATGCGATTCCTGATAATGAGGTCGCAGGTTCGAAACCTGAGTCGGGCCAAAATATGTTATTGGTTTTTTCTGTCAAAAATTCTCAGTGGCAGCCCGGAGTAAGAAAGTTGGCAGAATTTCACTCTTAATTTCACATTTAAAGCCGATGGTTCTGCGCCTAATTTCTCTCCGGTCGATTCAAATTACCATCCCATCGGATTATGAGAGTGAAACAGAGAGTGTACCTGTGCTTGCTCCAATACTTGGCCACTAATATCCTGTCCTGCGTAGTTGGAGGAGGCTAGTCTCTGTTGACATTATTGTCATTAGAAGGTATAAAAAGTTGTGTAAGATAGCATACGTAATGTCACTTCAGCCCGGCTAGCATGGGCGGAGGACAAACTTTTATCCCCCGATTATATCCACTGACAAGAGATAAAATTATCTTGTTATGTCAAACGGGGTGAAGTATATCCCCGTTTGACATAACGAGTAGACATATATCACCCATCCGTAGCATGGAGCCAAATGAAAGTTAAAATATTATGCTTTTTGACATTTGAAAGGGACAATTTTATCCTAGTTAATTGGACGTGGATTGAAGTTTATATTCATACAAAAAAATCTAAGTCTTAGTATATCTCCCAATTTTCTACTGTGGATATTATATCTACCGGTGTGCCTATGTTCTAAGGGTGGATAAAACTAAACGAGGGGATAAACATTTTCTCATTTCCCCGGGGATAAAATTGTCTCCTGCCAATGTTAGCCCTGCATTACATTGTACATTAGCAAGTTTTTATATTAAAAATTATACATTATACAATTTTATATATATTTATATATATACATTGGCAAATCAGCGGTGAACACATCAAACAGCATACTTTGAGAGTGATCCTATGACGGGGTAATTTCTCTCTTACAGTCATTCCGTGTAACAGTATTAGGCTGACAGCAATGAAAACTTTAGCCTTTAGTGTGTTAGTGGAGCCGGCTGTAAGCAGGGGTGGTTAATTTAAAAATGTCATCAGACTCAATAAGTGATATTAAAAATGCCTGCAGAAGATGGCTCGGTCACTGTCCAGTAATACCTAGTCAGGTCATAAATTCCATCACATGTTTAATATAAAATAATTGAAACAAGTTTATTCATTATGTAACCATTTATATACCAAAATGAACTTAACAAAACATAGATTCTTATGACACTAAAGTTTATTCAAAATGACCTCCGTGATTTTGAATACAGGCCTTCAATCTGCGCGGCCAGTCGTTTATCGCAGCACGAACGAGGTCCATGTCAATATCGGCGGCTGCCTTAATCAAGGATGTCTTGAGTGACTCCAAATTGGGATGAGGCTTTGAGCACGCCTTTTCCTCCAAGTGTTGCCATATCTTGTAATCTAACGGATTCAAATCTGGACTGGAGGAGGGCCAGTCTTCGTGCCGGATGAAGTCGATTTCACGCGCCGCCAGCCAGTCTTGTGTGCTCTTCGCTCAATGAGCTGGCGCCGAATCTTGTTGGAATACCCAGTGCCTGTTATTGAACATGGTATGAGAAACAGGTTCCACAAGGTTCGTCAGGACTGTATTTTGATACACAACTGCATTCGTTTTTACACCTTTCTCACAAAAATGTACCTTTGTTAAGCCCCAATAAGAAACTCCCAACCATACCATGAGCGATGATGGAAAATGACCTAGTTGGAGACGCGGAATACGGTTGCTCGCTTCTTCACTACTGTGTGCGTACACCTTATCATTTTGTTTGTTGTAGATACGGTAAAAATTTTTCATCCGAAAAAAGAATTTCCCGATATTTTTTTCCCGCGTACCGCTTCAACAAAGCGTGGCATCTCTTCAGTCTCAGGTCCATTAGACGAGCATTCAAACGATGTCCTGTTTTTCTTCGATATGCCCGAAGCCCTAAGTCTTCATTTAACACCCTTTTCACCGTGGTTCTGCTTAACCCCATCTGAAGCGCCAACAGTTTCTGCTTACGTTTGGGATTTCTTTGAATTCGCGCCTTCACAGCTTTTATCACTGCTGAAGTCTTAACAGACCGAGGGCGACCACTTCTTGACCTGTCATCTACACTAGAGTCTTCATTGTATCGTTTGATGGTACGATAAACGAATCTTTTGGTTATATTCAAATTTTTCAGTATGTCAAAAATTTGAATTGGCGCGTAACCGCAACGATGCAACGCAATAACTGCAACACGGTCTTCTTTAAGCGTCCACTCCATATTTAAAAATGAGTAAAATTCTAAAAAGTATACAGTTTTATTTTCATGAACAATTTGAAATTCGAATTCAATAAACTTTTTTGTGGCCAGCATTCTGAAAGAAAAGTTTTTACTGTGTGACAATACTTATGACCTGACTAGATAGATGTATTTTTTTTTATTTATTTATTAATGAATTTATGACACAGTGGTGTTACTTAATTCTAAACTCGCCAAACTTTTAAGTTTGATATTGACAATGTGTGTTATAATATTTAATGATATGCAAAGTTGCTCTATGATATCTATTGCTCGGTTTATTTTCCATTGGAAATAGATTTAAAGATAGGTAAACTAACATTCAAAACGCAATTTAAAGAAAAATGTTCCAACAGGGTGACGTGAACTCGAAATTGACATATATGTACAATAAAATATTTCTATTTACGTTTTGTGCTTTAGGTTGTATAAAAATATTATTCATATCTTAAAAGAAGCAGCAGAAACTATTCATGAGATAATGGAACGTAGTAAACGAAAACAAGATCTTTTTTGGAATAAGTACGTAAGGGAGTTCCATCACGAAGCACAGTGCTGTTTTCAAATGTGTTTGATGTATGTTAAAACCAGGGCTGGTTATTATATCACAGAATGTGAGAAGCCAAGAGGTGTTTTAAGTCAAAGCTTAAATGTTGTCAAGAAAATGAGAACCATATTAAAATGGACATCTTGGCTAAACACAGTGGTAGAGCCACGCGGCAGCTTTCACTGTCGCACGGATGGGCCGGCTCGATCCGGGGTGGTACCACGACCTCACAGAATACCAGCGTGAAGTAGAGGTTTACCTCTGCGTTTCGCTTGGTGAGTGCAGGTGGCCGGAGGCCCTTTTTACTGGAAATGAGGCATTCCATCTTAGTCCTCACGGGTGACAACGCATCTGCATTTGGATTCGCAAGCAAGGATAGATGTAGATGTCTATGGGCCGCAGCAACCACTTACCATCAGGTGGACTGTGTGCTCGTTTGTCACCCTTATCTTATAAAAAAAAAAACACCATAAAGAGAAAGATTTGCATAGTGTCAATAGTAAGTGTGAGCCCCATCATACAGGAGAAGCTTTTTGGGAACACTACAAAAAGGAATCTCCAATGGGACCGGTGCAGTATAAGTTTGAAGTGGAGGAGAAATCTGGAAATGTTATAAAGAGTTATGACACGGAGTGAGTTACATGACTATGGTGACCTCAGTATTGAGTACCTGCAGTTTGCGAGAGTACCAACTTGAGAATCAATGCAATCGAAATATGTTTAAGCACCCATCAACTGAGAAAGAATTTTTTTATATTTTATAAGGATAAAAATTAAATTTTCAAAAATTTATTATTAAAAAAAATTACATTTTTTAAGTTTTAAGTGTTCAATATTCTCTACGTACGGGCTCTCTTTGAACTTTGCTATAGACGTGTGCATTAGATCGAAATGAGACCGGGACTCAGGTGACGCTATTTATAGCATAGCCAGACCCTTGGGATGATCACCTCGTAAAAGCGTGCATCAACTAGATCATGAACAAAAGATAGGGTTAGCAATATTAGCAATTTATTTAAGTTTTAATTAAATCTACAGTCATCCTTAATTTCGAGTTAAATATGCTGTAAAGTAAATCTTGCTACAATTGGGGCTCCTAATTGTACCTAGAAGTCTGGGTACGTATCACTCAGTGTTGTGGTTCGCTTTAGAAGATTTAATTACAGGTTTTGAGGCATTTCATATTAGTCCTCAGTGATAAAAACGTATATACTTAACACATTTTATGTATAAAGTTATTTTCTGGTCTACATTAGCTATTGTAGCCACTTACTTACTATCATGTGAAGTGTTAACTCTTTTGTCACACTAATATTAAAGAAAACGTTATGAAAGAAAAGAAACTTGACTATTTATAATTAAGTATAGTAAAAGCTTGCATACTCGTAAGTTATACAGCTGGAAACAGGCTTCCTGTTATGTCTAAAAGAGTTTTAGAGCAAGGTAGGCTCAACCCGTGTTGGCAGACCTCCATGAGTATTTCAACAATTTTTTTGTTTATTTTCAATACACGAATAAGTAAAATATCTCTGAATCGTGTTTATCTCACGATATATTCCTTCAATGGTGATAACGTAGTAATTCAACACATATAAATGCAATTACCAATTTCATTGGTGCTGACGGAAATCGAATCTTGGTTCGCTGTGTAAAAACACGCGCTGACTTCTAAATTAACACGTTTCACCCTTTGACAATAATCTATGTTATTCTTATAAATAGAGACATTTAAAGCATAGAGTATATCTGACATCTAGTTTGTAATTGGTATCACATGATGATTAGCAGTTATATTTTATCCGGTGTAGCATTAAGCTAAGATTGAGGATAAGATATGGATGGTAATATCTTCTATATAAGTACTATAACTGAATTAATGTTCTCCTTTCAAATGTAAAAGGAATAATTTGTTATTTTAAAAAATACAGTTGAATCCGCAGGCCATCCCTGTTACTTCCTGCTTATTTTCAAGTGCAACGCACGAAAAATTATTTGAATACTGTTTTTTTGGTTATTATTTTTTGAAAATCTTTGAAACGGCTCGACCGATTGAAAATCTAATCAGCTCGAAGTCACAATGAACGCTTTCGAACTCTATGTCGCCCATCTCAATCAGTTAATTCAATCTAAAGAAATCGTTCAACAAAGTTTTATTTACATACATACACGCACACTCACACATACACAGACTCAGACACACGCGAACAATATATACATATAGGACTTCCGGCCGTGAATAGTCGGAACGGCTTCCTAGGACTTAAAAAAAATGGAGATCTGATGAAAACTCGCATTCTCAAAATCGAACCGAAATCTATAAATTTCTACTTTTTAAACTTACTAATTTTCAAAGCGGAAAGTGAAAAAAGGTGAAGATTCTTGAAATTTCTTTTGTGTGCGGGCATAACTTTAAAAACTTTTCTTGAAATAAAATATTCTAGATGTTAATAAAAGATATTCACTTTACTTTTTACGCTATTATTTTAACGTAAAGTCTATGTTGAATATGGAGAGGCCTATCGAACTAGCCCTTTTGCTTATCGTAGCATTGCTCTCTATTCCTCATTCACATACATAAAATATATACATTTCATTCCATGAATGTGGGGCGGAATCAACCTAACCGCAAGGTAAGCAATTGCCTATGGGCTCTGAGTTGCTTAAGGACCCCGGAGTCTTAGAAAAACAGTATTTTTAGGTATTAGAGGAAGTTGAAAAAATGTAAAGAGGCCCGACACTCACATTGTATAGAAGTATCTACAAAGGCTACAAGGCTTGGTTCAATTCTGCGTGGGTGTCGTCAGAATAAAAGTTGTTTCAGTGTTCGCTGCCAGAAGGCCGAGACTTAAAGTACGGCATCAGTTAAAAATATTCATCATAGAGTCATAACACACGTGGTACAGCTACTGTGTTTCATATGGTGAGTGTAGAACCGGATACCCTTTTTACTGGCAAAGAGGAATTCCATCTTAGTGCTCACGGGTGACAACGCATCTGCATCTTGAGTCTTTATTGTGGATAGATGTAGATGTCTATGGGTCACAGTAACCGCTTACTATCGCGTGGACTGTGTGCTCGTTTGTCACCCTTATTCTATAAAAAAAAATTATGGTTGAAGCACGAATGTGTTGTCTCGACCGGGAAAGGACCACCCTCTCAAAGAATATCAGCTTAATATAGCAGCTTAAAAATGCTATTGTACTACGTATGGTAAGTGTAAAGATATGGAGACCATTTTTACTCGTAACGAGACATTCTCTCTTAGCTTTTAAGGGTAACAAAGCACCTATATTTTTATTCTTAATCGAGGATAGATGTAAGTGTATGTGTTCCACAGCATCCACCACCATAAGGTCAACTGTTTGCTCCTTTATCACCTTATTCTATCAAATATTTAAAATGCACCTTAAAATATAAAATACAGTGATTTGAGCCAGAGTGGCACACGCTTGAGTTGTATGAGAAACACCCTGCTATACCACACGCTCCGACGTATACGCAACTCAAAGGTACAAAATTAACAAAAATCCATGCATGTAAGTCTACTTTCGATGTTATCGCATGAGCGGTCCATGGGGTCACATACTTAAGGACGAGTGAGTGTCCCTGTGTTTATTTTACACTTCTCCTGTTAAATAGAAAATTGCCTAGGCGATCGTGATTTATTTGGCGGTAGAAAATAAAATTATCAGGGATGAAACATACCTTAACGTTTTCACTGTCCGGTTTTCAGACACAATAATAAGACAATAGCAAGTACCTATATGTTGTGCACGGGACAGCGAGAGTGTTAAGAGACTTGGTTAATAAAACACTGTTTGAATCCAAAATTTCATCTAGATACGTAAGCCACAGGCTTCTACTTCGTAATTTTTTCCTCACAGTAAAAGTATATCACCATAATGTATATATACAATAATTACAGGATAGGAGCATATTATAGAATATTTGTTGTAATTGTAGTATAGTGTAAGTGTATTTAGTTTCACATCGTAATTTCTCATTTGGAAGTTGTTTTTGCATTTTTTCGACGCGTTATTACATAGTTGGTAAATATGTATAATTAATCATCAAATCGAAAGATAGTAGTGACAACAGACAGTAAGCGCTGGCTGCCAGAGTTTTCACCGTGACCTGTATTGTTCGAAATTGCAGTTTGATACGTGAAGATAAAGCACGCATGGCCTTTTCTGTTTATAAACTTGCCACCGCTCTTACTTAATTATTTTATGGTAATCCAAGTTGTTAACAATCTATTACTCAGAGATATATGGCCCAAAGCGATTAATAGCTTTCCTCGTTAGTGCCGGCTACGTTAAATAATAATTAAATCCGTTAATTGAATGTCAATGAATTTTTATTATTATTTTTCCCTATACGATTGAAAGAAAGCAGAGACATCACTTATCATTTGTTTAACATAATTGTTGAAAGTAAATAATTTAAGAAAATTATAAGACTACGATGGCGACAGAACTTTTTCTCTCAATAAATTATCAGAAGTGACCCGAAATCACTTTGTTAGTGGTATCGGAGGGCCAGTTAAACCGATAGATCGGCGCCTGATCTCTCTGCAGTTGTGTCGAGTTGCCATCGCATCGGAATATGAGAGTGGAGGAATAAAACGTGCACCTCTACTTGCGTACACAATCTTGCACCTATAATTCAGTCCTGCGCAGATGGATAGTCTCTGTTGTTTCGGTATGCAGAACATTATTATAGCTGCAGCACAGAATAAGTCGGATCGAAAATATTGAAAAGGGTTATTATAACATAAACAATCATCATTACAGCCCTTCACAAGTCCATTGCTAAACATAGGCCTCCCGCAAGGAATGCCACAAGCACGGTCCTGAGCCACCTACATCCATCGACTTCCTGCGTGTATTACCAGGTCCTCACTACATCTAATAGAGCTATGCCCTACACTTCCTCCGCCGGTAAGAGGCCGCCACTTGAAAACATTTTCCTCATCAGTTGTCGGTTCTTCGAGCTACATGTCTGGCTCATTGCTACTTCAGCTTACTAATCCGTTGGGCTATGTCGGTCACTCTGGTTCTACTGCAGACATCCTCATTTCTAAGTTTATCATGCAGAGAAACCCCGAGCATAGCCCTCTCCATAGCTCGCTGAGCGACCTTGTGCTTTCTCATACGGCCAGGAGTGAAGGAACACGTCTCAGTTCCATAGGTCATCACTGGCAACAGGCACTGGTTGTACAGTCTCGTTTTCGAGTTTTGAAATGTACCTGATGAGAAGATGTGTCGTAATTTCCCAAACGCTGCCCTGCGAATCCGTCGATTGACCTCTCGGTCGAAGTTGGACTTACCTAGTCGGACTATTTGTCCCAGGTAAACATACTCATCAACAACTTCGAGCTTAGTGCTCCCAACAACTACCGGCATAGATGTGACATAAACGTTAAACGTGATCTTTGTTTTGTCTATGTTCATCTTAAGACCTATCCGTTGGGAGACACTATTAAGGTCATTGAGCATGGTGCTTAGATCCTCCAGCGATTTTGCCATAAGGACTATATCGTCGGCAAATCGAAGGCGATGATTTCTTATATTTATGCGAACACTACACATTTAAATAAAACCAATTTTACAGATATTATCGCATATATTAACTTATTTTATATTCCCGACGTTTCGGCCACTTTTCAGCACCCATGGTGACGGGGGGGACTGAGGTGTATGACGTCCCACTGTCATAGTTAACCACGGCTACCTTCAGATTAAAAATTATTAATTTTTGTTCCGATCTACGCAGTATTAACTTACAGTATCATGAAGTCTTGCAGTTGTATGCTTGGGTTGGAATTTAATTTTATTAATTATGGGATCCCAAGCAGATGGCAGCACCCAGCCATCTTCTCTATTGAAATTAGGATGTTTTTTAATTTCAATATCCTCGCGAATCATCCTGAGGAGGAATCGGCGTTCTTTACCGAGGATTTGTGGTCTATCAAATCTAATGTAGTGACGGCGGCGACCCTGTACGTGTTCACAGACTGCAGACTTCCCGGAACGTCGATTCTTCACATCAGCTATGCGTTCTTTAACGCGGGTTTTTATACATCTTTTAGTTTGTCCTATATAAGAGAGACCACATTCACAATCAAGCTTGTACAATCCTGCATCTTGCAGAAGAATATTACATTTGACTGATGGTAAAAACTGACTAAGCTTATTGAAGCTTATTGTCGTGCAAGTTTTGCACGACAATAAGCTTCGGGCCCCGCGCCTACGTCACAGTGAACTAGTGAAGCCGACCACAGTCGAGCGAGTGCCTGCTATACTGCCATATGTCAAAGGTGTCACTGAAAAGATTGGCTACATCTTGAAGCGTGCTTCCATTAAAACATACTTCAAGCCGCCGAAGAATATTAGTCAGTTTTTAACATCAGTCAAGAATAGAATAGAATAGAATAGAATGATTTTTATTCAATATGGATTATTACATAATACTTATTGAAAGTCATTATTTTATTTACCACTGGTTCGGAAAATACCGGGACTTTTTTTAAACATAATTTCACTTAACAATAATTTTGTTTATACAATTTTAATTGAATTTTCATAGAACCAGCATGGTGGCGATCACCTTATTCCCAGGGGTTATTTTCATTCATATATTCCTTGATATTATAATAACCCTTTTTGTACAGTTTATCTTTGATAAAACTTTTAAACTTGTTTATTGACAAACTTTGAACATGTTCAGGGATTTTGTTGTAAAAGCGTATACATTGCCCCATAAATGAATTACTAATTCTGTGGAGTCTAGTAAATGGCATTACAAGCTTATGTTTGTTCCTAGTGTTTATGGTATGAACATCCTTATTCTTATTAAAGCTATTTATGTTTTTATGTGCATACATTACATTTTCATAAATATATTGCGATGCCAAAGTTAATATGTTTATTTCTTTAAATTTTTCTCTAAGGGACTCTTCACAATTTAGATTATAAATCGCCCGTACGGCTCTCTTTTGCAAAACAAATATAGCTTCAATATCAGTCGCATTACCCCATAGCATAATTCCATAAGACATTACGCTATGAAAGTAACTAAAATACACTAACCTAGCTGTCTCAACATCCGTGAGACTTCTAATCTTTCTTACAGCATATGCTGCAGAACTAAGTCTGCTTGCTAATTTAAATATATGGGGGCCCCATTGAAGTTTCGCGTCAATAGTAATACCGAGAAAAACAGTGGTATCCACAAGACTCAACTCCTCCCCATTTAAGAGCACATTGGTTTTCGAATATTTTACATTAGGTATTGTAAATTTCATACATGTTGTCTTATTGCCGTTTAAGAGCAAATTGTAGGCGTTAAACCAATGTACTAGTTTCGATAGAGTATTATTTACATCGTCATATTTAATTGACTGCCGTTTCAGTTTGAAAATTAAAGAGGTATCGTCAGCAAATAATACTATATCGTGATTGTCCCCTACAAGATAAGGTAAGTCATTAATATAGATTAAGAACAGGAATGGGCCAAGAATCGAGCCCTGAGGAACGCCCGAAAACGAATTGATACTACCGATCCGGAGGAACATTTACCATTAATGACGACTTTTTGAGTTCTGTTACTTAAATATGAAGTAATAAATCTAAGCGCCAAATTTTTTACACCGTAATGTTGTAGTTTCCTGATTAATGTATCATGATGAACACAATCTAAATCCTTGGAAAGGTCACAGAAAATACCTAAGGCATCTTGTGAATTTTCCCAGGCATTAAAAATATATTTCATAAGCTCAACACCGGCGTCAGACGTCGAGCGACCCCCTGTAAAACCAAATAGATTTTTATGAAGTAATTTATTTGTATTAAAAAAAATTAACAATTGATCCAAAATTATTTTTTCAAAAATTTTACTGAGAGTTGGTAGTACAGAAATAGGTCTCTAATTAGCGGGGTCTAATGTACTAGCAGATTTAAATAAAGGTATGACTTTACTATACTTCATTAAATCAGGAAACACACCAGAATCGATACAAGTATTAAAAATAATAGCAAGATGAGATGCAATTAAATCTATTATGGACGCCATCACTGTAACGGAAATCCCCCACAAATCTGCGGTTTTCTTTACATCAATGGTTTTGAAGTATTTTACAATATTATGCGGTAATACTTTTTCAAATCTAAATTCTTTTAAACAGGTATTAACATTCTGTTTAAGTAATGACTCGGCGACAGTTGGAGAAGTATTCAATGACTCTGTTGTCAAGATAGGAACATCAGTGAAATATTTCTCAAACACCGCTGCAACTTCTTGATTTGATTTAGTCAATTCATTATTAATTTTTAATTGATAGTTTGAGTTACGAGGTTTTTCTTTACCGGTTTCGCTGTTAATTATACTCCACATCATTTTAATTTTATTCTTAGCCGTCTTAATTTTGTTACTAATATGTAATGATTTGGCTGTGGAGCAAACTCTTTTAAACATTTTAGAATATTTTTTAACATATTCTTTAAATGCATCGGAAAGATTATACGATCTTTCATGGTAAAGGACATATAACCTTCGTCTGCTTTTATGAATTCCTACTGTCGCCCACTCATTAAATGCCTTGCGACTGTTACTGGAGAATGTTTTAGAAGTGAATGTTTTATTAAATTCATTGTTTATAAAGGTAAATAATTCTCTATATAAATAGTCTGCATTGTTCTTATAAGAAAGGGATTGAAGTTTTTTACCATATTACTTCTAAATCTCTCCAGGCGTTTTTCATTAATAGGAACAAACACAATTTTCTCAATTACCTGTTTTTTGTGCATAAAAGGTAACGAAACCAGTTGTCCACAGTGATCTGAACTAAGTTTTTGAATTATTGACTTGTTAATTGGTACAACACCTGTAAAAATATTATCAATACAAGTTGCACTACACCCTGCAATACGTGTAGCTTCAAAGAATAAATTATTAAGATTATAGGATTTGAACAAAGAACAAAATTTAATACTGATGGAAGAAGTTTCCAGGAGATTGATATTAAAGTCTCCACACACTACAAGAGATTTATTCTGTTTATTAAGCTTAACTAAAACTTCTTCCATAATTTTTTCAAAAGTATCATAACTTGAACATGGGGGTCTGTAAACACTGACAACAATAAGGTGCTCAAGCTCAACACATGCCATTTCTACAGTACGCTCAACAGAGAGGCTCACAATGTCTTTACGTTCTTTACATGATAAGGACTTATTAGCTAATATTAAGGAGCCACCACGTAATTTAGTATCTCTATTGAACGAACTGACCACCTGGTGATTACTGAAATTAAATATGGAGTTGTAATCTTTCAACCAATGTTCTGGAATACATAAAATATGTATACTGTTACTATTTAAAAATAATTTAATTTATAATTCTTTGCCTAACATACCTTATATATTTTGATGCACCAGGTTGATACAGTTATTATTATTGTTATTTTGTAAAATTGCATAATTATGTATTGGTAAGTTGCATTCTAAGCTATTTAAATTATTTTTGCTAGAGATTACCTCTATTGTCTTATTATCTAATTTAAATTACTTGGAACTGGTTCCAAATCAAATGTAAAATTATTTTCTTGCTCAAAAGAAGCAGGTGTCAAGGTAGCCAAATCATTGGCTGAGTGAAAATATAAATAATAAGATAGTCAGACTGTCTTAAACTATACTTTGATAGGTAATACCTATCACTTGTCAATAACTTCTTAGTTAAATTATTAATATCAATTAAATGAAATTTATCATTATTACTTTTACAATTAAATGTCAAATTTAAGTTATTGTTACATGTCAAGTTATGCATCATTAAATTTAAATTATGTCTTAGTTTATTTTCCTGTGGCCACCCCTCTATGTAAGGCAATGTAAACAAGATAACTTTAACCACATTTATGTTATTGAGATATTCAATATATTTTAATAATTGATTCTTGTTCATATTGCCTCTTCTCCCAACAAAAATTATTAATATACTATTAGGGTTAAAATTACTAGTTAAAATTTTATTCATAATATTACTGAATGATGCTCCAGACTAAAAGATCCATAAAAACCCGCGTTAAAGAACACATAGCTGATGTGAAGAATCGACGTTCCGGGAAGTCTGCAGTCTGTGAACACATACAGGATCGCCCCCGTCACTACATTAGATTTGATAGACCTCTCGATAGACAATCTTTGATAGACAAATCCTCGCTAAAGAACACCGATTCCTCCCCAGGATGATTCGCGAGGCTATTGAAATTAAAAAACATCCTAATTTCAATAGAAAAGATGGCTGGGTGCTACCATCTGCTTGGAATCCCATAATTAATAAAATTAAATTCCAACCCAAGCATACAACTGCAAGACTTCATGATACTGTAAGTTAATACTGCGTAGATCGGAACAATTTTTAATTAATAATTTTTAATCTGAAGGTAGTCGTGGTTAACTATGATAGTAGGACGTCATACACCTCAGTCCCCCCCCCCCCGTGACCATGGGTGCTGAAAAGTGCCCGAAATGTCGGGAATATAAAACAAGTTAATATACGCTATAAAATCCGTAAAATTAGTTTTATTTAAAAATCGAAGGTGAGTGATGTACTCGCCATTGATGTTAATACCGTATCCTTTTCAGTCTAGAAGCTTGAAAACGTCTTCCAATGCAGCCATGAAGAGTTTCGGGGATATAACGTCACCCTGTCTTACACCTCTCTGCAATTGGTTAGGTTTCGTACTCTGGGTCTGTACTCAGATAGCCATCGTAGCCCTACTGTACAAGCACTTCAGCACTTCTATATACCGATAATCAACTTGGCACCGCTGAAGGGACTGCAGCACCGCCCAAATTTCGACGGAATCAAAGGCTTTCTCATAGTCCACATACGCCAGGCATAGTGGCAAATTGTACTCTAAGGACTTGTGTAAAACTTGCCGAAGGGTATGTATGTGGTCTATGGTGCTAAAGCCCTTTCGAAAACCGGCTTGTTCGGGAGACTGGAAGTCGTCAAGTCTGCGCGCGATTCGTAATGATTCTCGGAAACAGCACGTAGACGCGACTCAGAAGGGAAATCGGTCTATAGTTCTTCAAGAGAGCATTGTCACCTTTCTTGAAGAATAAGACCACCGCACTTCTGCTCCACGCCTCCGGTGTAATGCCACCATGAAGGACGGAATTAAAGAGCTTCTGAACGACTTCAAGTACCGGTTTTCCACCCGCTTTCAGAAGCTCCGCTGTAATTCCATCCTCACCTGGGGCCTTGCCGTTTTTAAGATGCTGGGGAGCCATTCTATCTCGCTCATTGCAAATATTAGGTAAACGATAATTATAAGGTATGTATTAGCTCAATAAGACATAGGTACGACTTTATAAAACGATGTTTATTAATCAAACACTAAAATCTAATTAATTTACTCCCCCTTCAAAACCATATTATACTGGGAACTCGACACCTTCCTGGCAGGGTGTGATAGGGGAGTCAAAATGCTACAAATTTGATCACCACATATGTATGGCTGAAAATGAAGTGATCTTGAGATATACGGATTTTAAAGATTTTTCAGTCACTAACCTGTTCATTGTTACTGTTTTTGTACGTCGAAGTTAAAATGGCGTCATATACTAATAAAGAATATGCCCACATCATGTACTTTTATGGTTTCGCTGACGGCAACGTTGCTGGGGCTCGTAGATAATATCAGCGTTGCTTTCCTGATCGCCGGCTTCCCCACGTCTTTGGAGCTACCTATCGACGATTAAGTGAAAGTGGCCCTATTCACAGAAATCAAGTTTATAGGCAGACTTCGACGTCTTGCGGTTGACGATGAAAAAACAATTGATCAACATTTTATCGACGACCCTAAACGTCTCAACAAACATTGTAGCACACTGGCTCGGTATGTCCCAATGGAAGGTATGGTCGGTGTTGCACCTGTCAGGCTGACTAGACTTAGAAAAAAATAACACTTTTCTCTAAGTCTAGTTGCCTCTTACGAGACCCACGGGATGATATGGATATTCATACACCGCGACTACAGGGTAATTGATAACTTCTAATAACATTTTATTTATAGACAACGTCTTGCAATCGTCGTTTTTCTAGCGCTCACTTGACTTTCATACAAATAATGTGATATTTTAATTGATGATATTTTTTATTTTTGGAAAAGAACATAGTAATGGAGACCAGGGATGGTTGACTAAATTTCAGTGAAGACGCTTGATTTCATTGTTTTGATGTATATTATTGTAAAATTTAATACACCTGATAAGTCAACTTTTTTTTATTATTAAGCTTCTGAAACAAATAACAAAAAGCTCGCAATCAATTATGATATAGTGCACAAGCTTAATTTTGTAGAACACGAAATATGAGTCAACCTACCCCATGCCCGGGGTTGGTTGACTTGTCACTATGGGTAAGTTGACCTATGAAATAATTAGCGCATGTTATAGAAATAAATATGATAAAAAATATAAGAAGTATTTGTTATTTTATTATGTAATATAAATGTAATTGTACAATTAAATTTTTAATCCTGACAATTTTAGACGGGAGATGAAGCTACATTCTTCAACAGACTTGACAGCATACATGCATCTGAACAGACAGATCTCCAAATGCATGCGGCGGGACTTACGCAACTTCAATACAGCTCGTATTGAAGAAGCGATCGAGCGAAACCAAGGCTCCAAAGTCTTTGCCAGAGATCTGTCTGCCAGAAAGAGCCAACTGTCAAAGCTGAAGACAGAATGTGGCAGCATCGTTTCCGGGACACCTGAGATTTTGAGTGAGATTGAGAGGTTCTATGGGCAGTTGTACACGTCATCGTTGGAGCCACACGCAAGTGTGAGTAACGATCCAAGAGCGAGTCTCATCCGACACTATTCCGAAGATATCCCGGACGTCAGTCTGAGCGAGATTAGAATGGCTCTCCAGCACCTTAAAAACGGTAAGGCCCCAGGCGAGGATGGAATTACAGCGGAGCTTCTGAAAGCGGGTGGAAAACCGGTACTTGAAGTCCTTTAGAAGCTCTTTAGTTCCGTCCTCCATGGTGGCATTACACCGGAGGCGTGGAGCAGAAGTGTGGTGGTCTTGTTCTTCAAGAAAGGTGACAACGCTCTCTTGAAGAACTACAGACCGATTTCCCTTCTGAGCCGCGTCTAAGTGCTGTTTTCGAGAGTCATTACGAATCGCGCGCAGACTTGACGACTTCCAGCCTCCCGAACAAGCCGGTTTCCGAAAGGGCTTTAGCACCATAGACCACATACATACCCTTCGGCAAATTGTACAGAAGTCCGAGGAGTACAATTTGCCACTATGTCTGGCGTATGTGGACTATGAGAAAGCCTTTGATTCCGCCGAAATTTGGGCGGTGCTGCAGTCCCTTCAGCGGTGCCAAGTTGACTGTCGGTATATCGAAGTGCTGAAGTATTTGTACAGTAGAGCTACGATGGCTATCCGAATACAAAACCAGAGTACGAAACCTATCCAATTGCAGAGAGGTGTAAGACAGGGTGACGTCATATCCCCGAAACACTTCACCGCTGCATTGGAAGACGTTTTCAAGCTTCTGGACTGGAAAGGATACGGTATCAACATCAATGGCGAGTACATCACTCACCTTCGATTTGCCGACGATATAGTCCTTATGGCAGAATCGCTGGAGGACCTAAGCACTATGCTCAATGACCTCAATAGTGTTTCCCAACGGATAGGTCTTAAGATGAACATGGACAAAACAAAGATCATGTTTAATGTCCATGTCACACCTATGCCGGTAGTTGTTGGGAACACTAAGCTCGAAGTTGTTGACGAGTATATTTACCTGGGACAAATAGTCCGACTAGGTAAGTCCAACTTCGACCGAGAGGTCAATCGACGGATTCAACTCGGCTGGGCAGCGTTCGGGAAGCTATGACACATCTTCTCGTCAGACATACCTCAAAACCTTAAAACGAAATTTTACAACCAGTGCGTGTTGCCAGTGATGACTTACGGAACTGAGACGTGGTCCTTCACTGCTGGCCGTATGAGGAAGCTCAAGGTCGCTCAGCGAGCTATGGAGAGGGCTATGCTCGGAGTTTCTCTGCGTGATAAACTTAGGAATGAGGATATCCGCAGTAGAACCAGAGTAACCGACATAGCCCAACGGATTAGTAAGCTGAAGTGGCAGTCGGCCGGCCATATAGCTCGAAGAACCGACAACCGATGGGGAATAAAGGTTCTCGAGTGGCGGCCTCGTACCGGTAGGCGAAGTGTAGGGCGTCCCGCCACGAGATGGAGTGACGACCTGGTAAGACATGCAGGAAGTCGATGGATGCAGGTGGCTCAGGACCGTGCTTTATGGCATTCTTTGGGGGAGGCCTATGTTCAGCAGTGGACTTGTGAAGGGCTGTAATGATGATGATGATGACCAGCCCCGGATCGCTTTTTAATTTTTAACCACTTGATATAGCCTCCAAACTGTGGTGAAATAAAAAATAATAATACGTTATAAAAAGATTATCAATCAAACTTTTACTTTAAATTACTTGAAAGTAAATAACAACGAGTATATAGGCGTTACTACAAAATATATTAGGAGGTAAACAATTACTTACATGGTTTGTTTTTAGATATTAAATTCCTTCTCCCAAACGACGTGCGTAATGATGTCGCTCTTTCGGTACCTGAGCGGGGGTAGAAAACGGTTTTTTGCGCCTAGCTGGATGAGGCAACACTTTTGAGTAGGTCGCGTTTTTGACAGCAAGTCAACCTGCCCCTATAGTCAACCATCCCCGTTCTCCCGTAATGACTCTAAGTTACATTTACCTTCATTTAAAAAAAATGTCTTTGGCATGACTTACTATATTCTTTGACTTGACCATATATTCGACTAAGTTAGTGGTGGTTAATGTCGAGGCCTGACTGGTTAAATGCTACAAGAAATTAAGTCAAATCTTTCGAAGATTTTAAGCACTAAACAAATAAAAAGGTAAAATAAATTCATCATCATCATCATCATTACAGCCCTTCACAAGTCCACTACTGAACATAGGCCTCCCCCAAAGAATGCCACAAAGCATGGTCCTGAGCCACCTGCATCCATCGACTTCCTGCATATCTTACCAGGTAGTCACTTCATTTAGTGAGGGGACGCCCTACACTACGCCTACCGGTACGAGGCTGCCACTCGAGAACCTTTCTTCCCCATCGGTTGTCGGTTCTTCGAGCTATATGGCCGGCCCATTGCCACTTCAGCTTACTAATCTGTTGGGCTATGTCGATCACTCTGGTTCTACTGCGGATATCCTCATTTCTGAGTTTATCACGCAGAGAAACTCCGAGCTTAGTGTTCCCAACAACTGCCGGCATAGGTGTGACATGGACATTAAACATGATCTTTGTTTTGTCCATGTCCATCTTAAGACCTATCCGTTGGGAAGCACTATTGAGGTCATTGAGCATGGTGCTTAGGTCCTCCAGCGATTCTGCCATAAGGACTGTATCGTCGGCAAATCGAAGGTGAGTGATGTACTCGCCATTGATGTTGATACCGTATCCTTTCCAGTCCAGAAGCTTGAAAACGTCTGCCAATGCAGCGGTGAAGAGTTTCGGGGATATGACGTCACCCTGTCTTACACCTCTCTACAATTGGGTAGGTTTCGTACTCTGGTTCTGTACTCGGATAGCCATCGTAGCCATACTGTACAAGCACTTCATCACTTCGATATACCGACAGTCAACTTGGCACCGCTGAAGGGACTGCAGCACATCCCAAATTTCGACGGAATAAAAGGCTTTCTCATAGTTCACATACGCCAGACATAGTGGCAAATTGTACTCCTCGGACTTCTGTACAATTTGCCGAAGGGTATGTATGTGGTATATGGTGCCAAAGCCTTTTCGGAAACCGGCTTGTTTGGGAGGCTGCAAGTCGTCAAGTCTGCACGCGAGACGATTCGTAATGACACCCGAAAACAACACGTAGACGCGGCTCAGAACGGAAATCGGTCTGTAGTTCTTCAAGAGAGCGTTGTCGCCTTTCTTGAAGAACAAGATCACCGCACTTCTGCTCCACGCCTCCGGTGTAATGCCACCATGGAGGACGGAATTAAAGAGCTTCTGAAGGATTTCAAGTACCGGTTTTCCACCCGCTTTCAGAAGCTCCGCTGTAATTCCATCCTCGTCTGGAGTCTTGCCGTTTTTAAGGTGCTGGAGAGCCATTCTAATCTCGCTCAGACAGACGTCCGGGATATCATCGGAATAATGTCGGATAAGACTCGCTCTTGGATCGTTACTCACACTTGCGTGCAGCTCCAACGATGACGTGTACAGCTGCCCATAGAACCTCTCAATCTCACTCAAAATCTCAGGTGCCCCGGAAATGATGCTGCCACATTCGGTTTTCAGCTTTGACAGTTGGCTCTTTCTGGCAGACAGATCTCTGGCAAAGACTTTGGAGCCTTGGTTCCGCTCGATCGCTTCTTCAATACGAGCTGTATTGAAGTTGCGTAAGTCCCGCCGCATGCATTTGGAGATCTGTCTGTTCAGTTGCCTGTATGCTGTCAAATCTGTTGAAGAATGTAGCTTCATCTCCCGTCTAACAGCCATGAGATTAAGAGTGTGATTGGAGAGTTTTTGTGTTCTTCTGCGGCGGGTCTTGCAGAACTTAGCTCCTACTTTTGGTGATTCTGAGTGTAAGGTACGCAACCCTCGACGACACACTCGATCTTTACAACGTTGTTAACGTGAGACTTGTGGACGATAAATCCGACTCCTCCTTGGGACAGATGGTGATAGAGCAAGTTGTCGGATTCAAGAATTACCGTGTCCTCCCCCTCTCTCCGGACTTCGGATAATCCTATAATATGCCAGCGTAACTTGTCTATCTCTTCTTCCAGCTCTACGATCTTCTCGTCAGTCCTCAGGGTGCGTACGTTGTACGTTGCCAGGTCGAGTCGTCTAAGATGGCAACCGAACCTCCACCGGAAATTCTTAGCACCCCCTGCCCCGCCGTTACCATGGTCGCTACCGTAGCCAGGAATAGCGGGGCCGCCGGGGACTGGGGGCCGTCTCTTTGTTACTATCTTCATAGGGGGGTATTTGCCACGATTGGCGAGCGGGTTGACAACCACAGTTTTTTTTTATTGTAATTTCGGCTACTATCAGGAAGATGCTGCTGCCCATCTCCTGCCTGTTTCCCTTTGTCGCCTTTTACGACACCCACGGGAAGATATGGGGCAGTGGATATTCTTGACCGCCACTACACGGCTAGATAGATATATATATACAACAAAATAAAATATTTCAAAGAGATAATTGGTTGAGTACAGGTTTACAGTTATTATTCCCTGTGAAGCCATAATAAAGCTAAGGATAATTGCACAGAATTATACCAGCTGAATATAAGTAGATTTCAAAGTGACCTTTTCAATGATATATATATATATAGGATTTCTGGTAAATAAAGAATAAACCCGTAGGTACCAGTGGGAGGCAACTTGGTCACTTAGAAAACATTAATTAAAAACACTTTCTTTTTTAAGTTTGAAATTTGATACCACCGTTCCCATTATTTAGTATCTACTAAAGCAACAGTTTCATTAATAACCAATTGACTTTCTCTGGATATAACCGTAACTTTTGGCCTTGCTATCGCGTATTACAAAATATTTATAGCTGCATCTGTCTTTGTTTTTTTGAAATTTTTAAATATATTTAATTTTCGAATTTGCAATGACGAAGTTTGTACACCTGTGGTATAAAAATATTTTTTTTTATATTACAGGTGAAGAAGGGTGAAAAAAATACCGAAATATTTTGGCCATTCAATATTCTAGTCAAATAACTAATTTTAAATTGATATTGGAATCTGTACTTACGCTTAAGGTGGGGATTTGTAAGTTGCCAGCTATAGAAATGGTGTAGATTTAGGTATATATATCTTTTGATCGATGATTCGTCGATCCATAATATTTTGTCGAAAAATTCCGAATCTGCCTCAATGTTCATCAGCATTGGAACAAAAATTTAACCCTACAGCATAATCTCTTGGCTGAAAATTTTGCTCAAGGTTAACTTGGTAAGGATGAAATTTGTATTTCTTTAAAGTATTATCTGTCGCACTGTCGATTTGACATGAATTTTATTATAGTATACTCCTGAACAGAGTATTTTATGCGGGGCATTTCAGTATGGTCAACACCATCTCTTCCAACAACTATAGAAATAGAAAAATAATAGAAATAAAATACAATCATTATTTTATTCAATATTGATTACATCTAATTCTTGATGAAAGTCATTTTTTACTTTTACTCTGGTTCGGAAAAAATCTCTATCTAAGAAAAACCAGCAAGATACCTAGCAGTTAACGAAGTATCATTAGCAAATAAAACTATATCATGGTTATTCTATACCAAGTAAGATTAGTCATTAATATAAACTAAGAACAACAAGGGACCAAGAATTGAGCCCTGAGGAACACCCATTAAATACTACCGATCCGGAAGAACGGCTCCCATTAATAACAACTTTTGGCGATTTATTATGTAAATATGATGTTATAAGTTAAGTTTGAGTGTTATATTTTTATTATTTATTATAGTTTAAACAGCTCAACACCGGCGTCACTTGTCGAGCGACCCCCTGTAAAACCAAACTGTTTTTTATGAAATAATTTTGGTATTTACTTAAATACTTAACATTTGATTTAATTTTACAGAGCGTGGGCACTACCAGATTCAAATAAAGATATAAATGCACTTTTTTTATAGGATAAGGGTGACAAACGAGCACACAGTCCACCTGATGATGAGTGGTTGCTGCGGCCCATAGACATCTACATCTATCCTCTATTACAAATCAAAATGTAGATGCGTTGTCACCCGTGAGAACTAAGATGGAATGCCTCATTTCCAGTAAAGAAGGCCTCCAGCCACCTGCACTCACCAAGCGAAACGCAGAGGTAAACCTCTACTTCACGCTGGTTTTCTGTGAGGTCGTGGTACCACCCCGGTTCGAGCCGGCCCATCCGTGCGACAGCAAAAGCTGCCGCGTGGCTCTACCATGTTTCATTTAATCAGGAAACACCCCAAATTTGATACTAGCATTGAAAATAATAGCAAGTTGGGTTGCGATAGCATCTATTATAGCCGCAATAACTTTAACGGAAATCTGCCATAGATCTTTACTTTTACAATATATCCTGGTAATATTTTATTAAATGCAAATCCAAATTTGCAAGTTGCAAATTTGCAAAATTGTATAATAAATATATAGAATATTATGAAAATAATTTCACCAAAACAAAGTGATAAACATTGTAAATTTAAAAGTAATGATAAATTAGTACCCTGGGATAGTGCAATACCTAATTTTTATTAGATAAACTGAATTTTTTTATCAATTTACCTTCATTGCCTTTGCCAAAAGCTTATTGAATTACTATTTTATGCTTTAAATACTATTATTGAAACTCTTATACTATTATTTAACATTCGTCTTTGAATATTAATGTAAAGAAGAAACAGGAGCAAACCGAAAATTGAGTCCAGTGTACTTTTATTGGTACTGCTAGCAAGAAAAAACTCATATCTTTGACTGAATAAAATAACTTTTTTTAAACAAGTGTCTTAATATTAGTTTTAAAAGATTTATGATTATTTCATTAATTCATTACCGGTTTTCACAAGTCCACTGCTGAACATAGGCCTACCCCAAGAAATAATTATGATTTCCTTATTACAATGCTTTGTCTCTTACTGTTTTAATTTAGTGAAAAGAGAGAGAGAAAGAAATTTTAAGCATTTCTTAAATTTGCATGGATTTTTAGGTTAAATATTTATATACATAGACATTAATTTAGCATTTTGGAATCATTATTTTCAAGTTTTGCTGTACAATTTTATTATGTTGCTCTGTAACTTTTTTGTTTAACTTACAATATCCTTCAAAGTAATCTATCCTAATTAAGTATAATATTTCGTCAGTATTTAAGGCAGGTAAGAATGCAAGCATCTCACAAAGTACGGAACTGCTAATAACATTTATTTTATTTTATTAAAGAAAACAAAAGGTTTATTACGTTACTCCTCCCGCGCAATTTTATAATAAGCGTATAATGAAGGTTGTAACTCTGATCCGGGGTTAGAATTGTTTTTATAATACTTTAACAGATTAAATGAAAATGAGCTTATGTTTTATCCTAATTGAAAAAAATCCAACGTTTGCAAAGTTTACACCCAATGTAATGTGCTAATAGGACCGTAGATAATAAACATGAAACCTACCTAGAAAATGCCTACTCAATCTTGTCTTTCAAATACAATAGAGGCTGGAAAATTAAAATCATTCCATATTGTGCATGCCAATACAATTATGTAGAAAGCTTCTAAACATAAAGAGGCTAATACGATGACTTGAGACTACTTTCAAGCCATCGTCTTCCTAGGTTGGGCGTCTTCATCATTGCCGCCGCTAAAAGTGGTCTGAGTATGGTTCGCCTACCGATACGAGGCTGCCACTCGGGAACTTTTTTACCCATCAGTTGTCGGTTTTTCGAGCTAAATGACTGACACATTGCCATTTCAGCTTATTAATCCGTTGGGCTATGTCGATGACACTGGTTCTACCACGGATATCCTCATTTCTAAATTAATCACGCAGAGAAACCCCGAGCGTAGCCTTCTCCATAACTCGCTGAGTAACCTTGAGCGTCACAACTGGTCTATCTCATCTTCCAGCTCAAGGCTCTTCGCTTCAGTCCTCAGGGTGCATGCGTTATATGTTGCCAGATCGAGTCGTCTTAGGTGGTAACCTAACCTCTACTGGAGATTCTTTACACCCCACACATTCTTACCACTGTCAGCACCGTAGCCAGGAATAGCAGGGCCCCGGGGACTGGAGGCCGTCTCTACGTAACTCTATTAAAGGGAGATATATTGCCAAAGTTGCCACTCTTGGAAAGTGAGTTAGCAACCGCAGTTTTTATTGTTATATTGCTGTTATCAGAAAGATGCTGCTGCCCATCTTCTGTCTCAGTTTCCCTCTGGTGCTCTTACGACACCCACGTGAAGATATAGGGTAGTGGGTATTCTCACCCACCACTATACAGGGACATCCATGACATCGAACATTGGGACGTCGAACACCTCAATCTTCCCCGTGACTATAGGTTCTTTAAAGTACTAGAAACGTCAGGAATATAAAATAAGTTAATAAACGAAATAAAATCCGTAAAACTAGTTTTATTTGAATGTCTATTGTTCGCTTAAATTAACAGTGGTAGAGCCACGCGACAGCTTTTGCTGTCGCACGGATGGGCCGGCTCAAACCGGGGTGGTACCACGACCTTACAGAATACTAGCGTGAAGTAGAGGTTTACCTCTGCGTTGCGCTTGGTGAGTGCAGGTGTCCGGAGGCCTAATTCCCCCCTCCCCCCATCAACATGGTAGCGGAATTAAACAAAAGACCACCCCAGGAGGGTACCAGCACCCCTGCAGAATCCCTCGCTGAGCATCCACGACCAAACTACTCCATTCCTGAGCATGGGTGCTCAGACTGCCCCGCGTATATTCTGGGGAGGGGGAGCTGGAAAATTTCGATCGCGATTAATACTGCTCGGGGCAAGCAAAGCAATAAGACCAAGATGACCTCTGTCACGCTATCCGTGAATTTTTGCAACATAAGCGGACTTCATTCCAAACTTAATGCTGTCCATTACCATCTAGAGAAGGCGAAACCGGCCTTGCTCTTTTTAACCAAGACACAGGTGTCCTCTCCGGCTGGTACTTCATATCTCTCCTTCCCGAGGTACAAATTAGAACACTCCATTGTACCCCGGGCTGGAGTTTGCGTGTACGTTAGAGAGGACATCCTCGGCAATCTTGAAGGTACGGACCTATCTATACTATGGCATCCGCGTCTACGGGTGTTTCTATAGGTCCCATAGATATAATAATAGATCTATTTAATATTTCTATGATAGGTCCTATAGCGGTAATGCCGAAACAGACCGACTCATCGACCACGTCGAAATGGCTGCAGACTCCGTGCTACAACAGGTCCCATCCGCAGAGATCGTGATACTCGGTGATTTTAATGCCCACCACGCTGAATGGCTTGATTTCCGTTTGACTAATCATGCAGGTAGATTTGTCTATGACTTTGCCTTGGTATATGGTCTAACACAACTAGTTACTTCGCCTACGCGGATCCCAGATGTGAGTTCTCCAAAATATTGGAATCCATTATAAACTGCCAGCTTATGAGGTAACTTGAGGATCACCAGCTGATTAGTGAGGGGTTATTACAGTTTTGGTCGGGGTCGATCAGCTGTTCGACCTGACTCATAGATAGATGGAGGCAGTAGAGTACAAGGGGGTGGCATTGGTCGTTAGTTTGGATATAGTGAAGGTCTTCGATCGGGTCTGGCACAAAGCACTTCTTTCGAAGCTTACTTCCTATGGGCATCCCGAGAAATTGTGCAAATGGAGCACCAGTTTCCTTGCTGATCGGAGCATCAAGCTCGTAGTAGACGGTGCATGCTCTGATTTCAAGCCTATCAACACGGGTGCTCCACAAGGCTGCGTGCTATCACCAACGCTGTTTCTCCTGCAAATAAATGATATGTTGCAAACTGGTAACATTCATTGCTATACAGAAGACAGCACTGGTGATGCCTTATATACCAGCCGTGCCAATATTTCTCGGGAAAACGTCGCCGATTACCGGGACAAACTTGTGTCGGACGTCGAGTCTTTGCTGAACAAAGTCTCGGATTGGGGGCGACTAAATCTAGTCCAGTTCAATCCCCAGAAGACACAAGTTTGCGCGTTTATCGCTAAAAAGAACCCCCTTATCGTATCTCCTTAGTTTCAAGGCACTCCCCTTGCTGCCTCAGCTAGCATTGGAATTCTCGGCGTCGACATATCAAATAGTGTGCAGTTTCGTGGTCACTTGGAAGGGAAGGCCAAAGGCCTCTAGACACTTTGCGTGCTCAGCAGAGCGAGACAGTATTTTATGCCGGCACATCGCTTGCAACTTTACAGAGTGCAAGTTCGGCCTCACATGTAATACTGTACTCATCTCTGGGCCGGGGCACCCCAGTGCCAACTCCTTCTACTTGACCGCATCCAGCGCAGAGCGGTTCGAATCGTCAACGACCCATTCCTTTCTGATCGGCTCCATACACTAGCACTGCGTAGAAATGTTGCATCCCTTTGCATTTTTTATCGAATTTACCACGGGGAGTGCACTGAGGAATGGTTCGGATTAATTCCAGCCGCCAAATTTCACGAACGCACATCGCGTCAAAATTCACGATATCATCCTCACCATCTGGATGCTTGGTGGCCCACGACTGTGCGTTTTACTAGGAGTTTTCTTCCTCTTACAACTTCTCTGTGGAATTGTTTACTACCGGCGATTTTTCCGGACCGATACGACTTAGGGACCTTCAAGAAAAAGCTTACACCTTTCTAAAAGATCGGCAATGCATCTGCGATTCTCCTGGTATTGTAGTTGTTCATGGGCGGCGGTAGTCACTTACCATCAGGTGAGCCAAATACTCGTTTGCCCTCTCTTCTATATAAACACAAAGAAATCATTACGTATACATCCAATTGCAAGATACTAAAAAAATATACTCCCTTAATTTTTGAAAGGCTTGTAGACCAATTATTCTGACGTGCTGTTTCTGTGCGTTTTGGCCGACTTCACATGCTTTCAACATATTTTTATTAATTTTATATAGTAGTTACAGGCGAGCAGCTTATAGCTTATATGCCTATATCTGTATTGATGTTTTTTAATAGTCTGAGCCCGTACCAAGAGAACACTTAATTATATGTTTTATAGACCTTGAGCAACATATCTGGATGATTAAACGATTTTTTCCTGATTGCATACAAAACTATATTTGCTTTCTTGACAATACTATAGAATATGGTCAGCCCAATTGAGGTTGGATGGCTTTAAGAAACCTAAATCCTTTTGAGAGTTAACGTTGGCGTACGGTAAAATATACGACAAGCGCTTATACTCTAAACTACTTTGGTTCATATGTATATAGTAGGAAAATATAATTCAATAATTTTTTAATCAATCAAAACTAGAGATTAATTAAAGAAATCGGTTATTTTGGATGTGGCTACCAACAATTTCAAATACGTCAGGGCCATTTTTATCCACTAATGATCACCATTATAAAAAAATAACCCATTTCGTGACAGAAATATTTGTCGTTCGAAGTAAGGAAATAAACATTTGGATTTGTAAATTAATTAAAACTCGGAAAAAGAAAATAAACATTGGATGTTCTCGTCAAATTACAAGTATTCTGTCTAAAACGAAAAATAAAATCTGTTGTTATTGTAAACAGAGTTGGCATCTTCACGAACGTGATCTATTACTACGTGTCAAATTACCCTAAACGAAACTGAAATATAATAAGTCAAGTCAATTTAATAATTTTTGTTCTCGGTGTGTTGAAAAATTACTAATACTATAAATTGCTGGTATTTTCAGAATGCGATAGAAACAAGAACTAAGAGGCTGCACGTTATACATAGAACTGGCGTACCGGCTGCGGATGTCTTTCTTTATCTTTATACTTTTTAGCCCCTTCCATAGCACGATAAACGGCCGTCAGTAAAAGACCACGTTTAAGTGCCATAAGTCATCACTGGAAACACGCACTGATTTGCACTTTCGTATTAAGGTTCTGAGGAGTATTATATAGAGACAACAAGATTTATTTTTCTGAACGTAGTCCAGCTATGTTTGATTTGTCTATTCGGATTTACCTATTCGAAGTATACGTTATACAGTTTCTAAATATCAGATAGCATAAATCATAGGTATATCAAATAAAATTTCACAAACTATTTGTTATTTCTCTAATATGACAATATGCCAAAGGTATTTCAAACAAATAAGGCACACGCACTAGAAAGTCAATGTTAAAAATTAAATATAAACATAATACAATAGTGTAGATAGTTATAGAAGAAAAAGCATCATCAAAATCGAATCAAAGGCGAATTGAGAACGACCTTCTTTCTTTGATGTCGGCAAACCTTACTGTTACTACATTAAGTCAATGTGAAAATGGCCTGCCTATAGTTATGCCAATGTGTGTTGGTGGACTGTATGTCTTAGAATTTTTTTTTTATATAAATTTCTCAGACGTATAGGTTTTCTCTTGATGATTACCTTCATAACGAAGCAACTATAAGCAGCACTTATAATTGCAACAAACAATTTCATTGGTTCCGTCAGGGTTCGTGCCCGGGTTGTACCCCTATAGGTGTGGTACCTAGCTCTTAGATCTTTTATAGTGATGTTAAATTACTGACTACCAAATTTTTATATATATAATTCTTCTGTCTGTGTGTATGTGATTAAATCAGTACTTATAATTGCAACAAGCAATTTCATTGGTTCTGGCGGTGATCGTGTGCGCGTTGCTCGCGTTTACGATATGCGCTTACTCCTATTGGTACCACGGCTCTTAGATCTATTATAGTAATAATCAGTATAATAATATTTATAGGGTAATAAATACTTACATTGTAAATTGATACAGTGTTATAGTTGAAACATCCTTTTAAGTATTTAAAATACTTATGATAGAAGGCCACACGCTACCATAGCCTTATATTATAAGCTTATTACGAATAATTTATTTCTTTTTAAATAAGGAAAAATATAATGTTAATAATAAATTATTATTTCTTTATATATGTGTGTGCGTGTGTGTGTTTGTATGTTTATGTGTGTATGTGCACTCTTTATCATATAATTTAATACAGTAATTCCTCAATTTCTCCATAATTTAACGTACGGATGTATTTTGATAGATATCTGTTATTTTGTTTATTCTATTATATAAGATTTTAACTTGAGCTGCATATTCACGCCTTGCCAGAATTTACTTTTTTAGTAATTACGACTATATCATTTCTTCTTTTGTTTTGAGTGTTATGATCATATACTAAGGTTTTATGAAATTTTAGAATAAAATGTAGTACATATAATTTTCTTACTCTTAGCAGGTCACACATTTGATACAAGTTGGTAGTTGAAAAAAGGAAAGCTTTAAAGTGCATGACTTTTAAAAGTGATCTCTGTGACCGTTCCACTTGTATAAATTTAGTTTTCACTGCTCCACCCCAGACAGCAATGCAATAAGTGATAATAGATGATGTTAAATTACTTATTACCAAATTATTATATACCTATATATAATTCTTCTGTCCGCGTGTATGTGATTGAACTTCTCTTAAAGGAATAGACCGATTTTGATGAAATTTTGTGTGTGTGATTAAGTTGAGGTACTCTGTGGTTAGAATACCCTGAATGCACTGATCGCACGGCTTTTACGCGCGCTGATTAATAATGTTTCTCTATACTCACCATATGAAGCACAACAACATCAAGCTACTATTTTACACAGGTAATCTGCGAGCGTGGTCCTACCCAGGTCGAGCCCACCCATTCGTGCTACAACCATAATATAGTTGCAGCAGGGCTCTACCACGTAGATGACTGTCGAATTGAGCTCAAGTTAATTTCTATTGAAATTGCAAACTTTTTTTTAAGTGCCTTATAACCAATTAATGCGTGGTAATTAAGTAATTTATTAAAAAAAATGTTTAAATGTTTGCTTGTTTTGTAATTTACCGAGAAGTTAAAGATAAATGTTACAGTTAAGTTAATCAGTAGATAATAGCAGAAAAGGAATAAGTCAATTTATATTTAGACATTTTTGACAATGTTTTAAGATAGCTGTCATTTTTCACATGTTTTATATGAAGGTGACTTAGTGGTGTGAAAATGCGTAGGAATTAAGATTTATTTCATTTTTCTGTACAAAATGTAGAATATATCTTTTGTCATACGTTATTTACTCAATTTACCGCAATTGACTGACATTTAGTAATTTTTCCTAATGGTCAATACTAAGTTTGTTTTGTATGTCTCCTCCTTCAAATACATTATTCAAACGGAAAAGTTCAGAGACCTCTCTCAGAAAGGAAACAATTCCTATTTCTATTTTCAATTCGAAGCAAATTATTTCGTTTGTGTTTTATTTATCAAACCAAGAAAAGAGTAGTAAAAGAGAGCCTTTTGTGTTAAAATTTCTGACTGTCTTCTTAACGTGAATATAATACTTTAAGTTTCTCCTTGATTTAGATTTCTAATTGTATATTAAATTAATGAACAAAAGAAATCCATATCCTTTTAATTTGTTTTTATTCGAAAAAGACAAGGTTTATAGGAACATAGGAAAATATAAAGGAGTTGGAATTATTTTTCACTTGTTTATTTACTCATTTTAGCAGATATATCCAATTGGAGTTCTTTCAAATATATTTCTTCAATTCCGTCCTCCATGGTGGCACTACTCCGAAGACGTAGGGCAGAAGAGCTGTGATCTTGTTCTTCAAGAAAGGCGGGAACGTTCTGTGAACGAACAACTGACCGTTTTCCCTTCTGAGCCGCGTCTACGTGCTATTTTCGAGAGTCATTACGAATCGTCTCGTACGCAGACTCCACGACTTCCAGCCTCTTGAACAAGCTGGTTGCCGAAAAGGCTGTAGTGTCATAGACCACATACATACCCTATGGCAAATTATACATAAAACTTAAATGTACAATCTGCGACTTTGCTTTGTGTATGTGGACTATGAGAAAGTCTTAGATTCCATCAAAATTTGGACAGTCCCTTCAGTGGTGCCAAGTTGACTGTTGGGATACCGAAGTGCTGAAATGTTTTTTACAGTAAGACTACGATTGCTCTCCGAATATAGAATCAGAGTAAGAAACCTATACCTATACTATATAGGTGTAAGATAGGATGACGTTATAATCCCGAAACTCTTTACCGCTGCATAGGAAACCGTTTTCAAGCTACTGGACTAGAAGGGATACGGTATTAACATCAACGGCGAGTATATCATCCACCTTTGATTTGCCGACGATATAGCCTTTATGGCAGAACTACTGGACAACCTTAACACTATGCTCAGTGACCTCAATAATGTCTCTTAACGAATAGGTCTTAGGATGAACATGGACAAAAAAAAATTCATGTGCTTAATGTCCATGTCCCACCTCTGCCAGTAGTTCTAGGGAGCACTACGCTCGGAGTTGTCAACGAGTATGTTTATTTAGGACAAATAGTCCCACTAGGTAAGTCCAACATCAAACAAGGGGTCAATCGACGGATTCAACTCGGCTGGGCAGCGTTCGGGAGATTACGACACAAACAACTTCTCGTCAGGGATACCTCAAAATTTGAAAAGAAGATCAAAGAACAATCAGTGCATGTTGCCAGCTATTACATGTGGATCTTAGTCGTGGTCATTTACTGCTAGTCGTATAAGAAAGTTAAGGTCGCTCAGCGAACTATAGCTCTCTATAGCGAACTATAGATAGCCCTCTGGCTATGGTCGGGGTATCTGAAGTGGCAATGGGCCAACCGTATCACTCGATGGGAAAGAGAGGTTCTCGAGTGGCAGCCTCGCACCGGTAGCTGAAGTGTAGGGCGAACCCCCGCCCCCCCATCAGAAGAAGTGACAACCGTGAAGTCGATGGATCTAGGTAACTCAAGACCGTAATGTGTTGCATTCCTGGGCATAGGCTATATTCAGCAGTGGACTTGTAAAGGGCCGTAACATATACCATGTGTTATGAATATATGCCTTAAAATATTATATTTTAAGCCTGGTACTTCAAACAAGTTTTCATTACAGTGTCTGGACTGTAGGTGCCGCTATTTACAGTATGCCTAGTCTCTTAGGACGAAAGCCGCAATGAATCGTAGTTAAGTAAGTAATGAGAATAGCCGGGAAATATTTTTATTTAGGTTGGAGCTTTCCTATTTATTAAAAATAATTATGAATGGACATACATTTTATATGATTTAAATTATAAAATTAGGGTGATATCATAAGTGATGTGTATTGACGTAATAAGAAATCATGATGACATAAACATTTTCCATTCTCCACTCATTCTCCACAGGCTTAAAGTTTTTAAAAAATCAAGTGGTAAAGTTATAGGCACTGGCCTCTTCTTAATCATAAGAGGGTTATAAGGCAATAAAATGTCTGTCGCGCTGCCCCAATGACTGTTGGCGGAATTCAGATGCATATTAATTTTTTTTTTAATTATTCGGTTACAAAAGTCGTAAGATTACTAAGAAACAACCCGAGATTATGCTCTTAGCACTTTAATAAAGAGAATACATTGGCAACATGGCGGCTTTTTCTTTTAATTGTTTACTTAAATTGTGTGAAACTCACGTGTTTATTTTCTATACATGCTAATCATTCAAAGCAGTTTCCCTAATGTCCGTCCGTGAGTTATAAGAAAATATATAAGAGCAAAAATATGGAACTGACAGACTCCTAATTAAAAGTTAAATAAACCACTCCAATCATATTACAACTTTTTACTTATTAATACATTTGATCATATTTTGTGTTCATAAAATATTCAAACATTATTATCAGTTGTATTACACATGTTATTAAATATCATATAAATCTATTTTTAATAACAGAATATTCAACAAACTTTTACATTACCGTTTGTCTAAATATTTACTCAAATTCGTGCACCTCATTGCCAACAGCCCATTTTGTATACAATTTCTTATTTATTTAACACATCAATTATTTATAATACAATCAACAATTTGTAAACGAAAAGCTCATTCAAAAAGCTTTATAATTTTATAATATAATTTAACATTATAGTAAACATGTATATAATTATTTACTTGATTTTAAGCTTGTATTTGAGAGTTGCTAAACAACAGTTAATTCAGTGTTATGTTCCAGTTTCAAGAGTAAGAAAGCCAGTATTACTATGGAGTTTTTCGAAGTAATAAAGTAGCACATAGCCCACCTTATAATAAGTGAATGATGTGGCTCATATACATCTTATTTATATATTCATATCTTCGAATAAGAATCAAAAGGATGATTCGTTGTCACCGCTTAGAGTTAACTTGTAATTAATACCTTATTACCATTAAGATGTCTCGTCACTCATTATGAGAAACACGGCGTTAAAATGATGTTTCATTTCATTACCTTAAAAATAATATTTTTAGTAATATCAAAACAAAAACACTGTTTGTAATGTAAATAAATTTTGTATTCATTGTATACATTACATAATTACACATAATATGAGCTGCTAAAACTCGACCTAAGTCCGGGGCTCAGGTGATACAATTTACTGTGTAACCAGTCTCTTGGGACGAGCGCCTCGTAAACGCGTGTTTTGACTAGACAATGAGAAATAGGAATTTCTTAAACATATTTACATTTAATATTCAATTACAGTTTAAAGAGGGTGAAAATAAACGAAAAATATATTACTAAATTACCTCTTCGTATCTGTAAAAAATATTTTTTCTTCAAGAAAACTATAAGTAAGTATGTATTTACTGTTTGATATTTACCAAAATGTAAAAAACTATTTTTTACTTATTTTATACGCAATTAGTCGAAAACTTAGATAGATAGACACTGAATATCAATAGTTGAATTACAAAATAAAATCCCACATTATCAAATCGATTTATATCGAATTCTTCTTCGATTTCACGTGGTATGGCTCTACTACGTAAAATAGAAGCTGCGGCTATATTATTAGTATAGTGGTAGCACGAACGGGTCGGCTCGACCGGGGAAGGACATATTATAGTAGTTAGCCACCAACAACCCGCCTGATGGATTTCACACGTCCTCAGAATACTTCTTTTTTAATTTTTAGTAATATTTATTTATTTATGTATTTATTATATTTTATAAACACAAAACAGATAACAATCTAAATACACTAAAATAGTATATATTGTAGGGAATGACGGTAAAAAAAATAAAAGAAAATATGAACAAATGAAGGTAGAATGGTAATCTCCCACTTGTTTTAGCAGTATAAAGTATCGCGCGGGCGACTGAGAGGCAATCACCTCTTCTGTCATCGAGCTGCGAACGCATCTTGGTACGTCCGTAATGCCGATCTTCATTGGGACTTAGAGCTCCCTACAATCCAACAATTCCTAAAAAAACTCTCTGAGAACTTCTTCAAATCCTCAGAGTCGCATTCCAATCATTTTATTCGTGAGGCAGCTACTTATGCAGCCCCACCCCCCTCTAGCTATCGAGTCCGCAGGCCGAGAAACACTCTCTGGGTCAAATAAAATTTCAACCGACCTGGACTGCCTCCTGGCGGCTCAGGCTGATTCTTCTTAAATTTGCCTAAGTAGGCTCTCCCTCAGCGGCTCGTAGCCGCCTGCGCCCTCTTCTCCCAAAAGAGGGTCGCTTCCGATCCGACAAAGCGGCTTAATCGGCTAATTGTCAGTCCCCAAAGTGGAGTTTAGTGAGTATCACTTAGGGTCCCCAGTAGGTAGTCACAGTGAGTCCCACATAACCACGACAGACATATCAGCTGGCGTGATATGCATAAAGCATTCTCCACTTCCTCGCGCAATCGGGGTAGCCCTTTCCAATTGCTTCTGGGCGCAAAAAAAAAACTGAGAGGCAACAGTCTGTAAATCTACGAGTCTCATATCGTTATTATGACCGTTGGGCTAAAACATTACTTCTACACTGAGATTCTGCCCAAATAAGACAAGTGATGTGGTTCCATTTGTGTAATAGTTCTTCTAGTGTAAGCAAGGAAGATCGTGTTGCTGAGAGGCTGCCCGGTGTTACATTGAGAGGAGTGGTGTAGCTGTTGCTTTGCATACTTTGGTGTTATCATACAATTATGTCCTTCACGTTACACCAATGTGTGATTGTGTCTGGTACATATTACGGTCGGTCGAACTGTATTTGCTCTATACTGAATGTGTAGTGCTGTACGCTGTCTTATTCCTGATAATGATTAACTGCGTAAGCAAGAGAGCAAGTTGAATATCCGCTCTCACACTTTTATTATTTTTAACAATTAACCTTCAGAGTAAATTCTAATACGAGTAACATAATTTTATTTAAATAACTTTGAGAATGATTTAAGAAGTGGAATAGTTTCTAAAATCAGAAGTGGGATATTTTCTAAAAATATATATAACAGTTTTAATATAGATATCTTAATTAGCAATGAATGGAAGATTTTTAGCCCCAAATTCAGAAGTTACTAAAATAATATCTGAAATATATTTTTTTAGTTCTTTGAAGTTAGTATTTATGTTTTAATACTTAATAGAGCCATGCTGCAGCTATAGTAGTAGTATAGTTGTAGAACAAAGGGGTCGGCTCGACCAGGGAAGAATCATGCTGTCACAGGATACCAGCAAATAGCAGTTTGACGCTGCTTTGTTTCGTATTGTGAGTGTGGAGAACTGGAGACCCTTTTTACAGGAAACGAGGCATACCATCTTAGTCCTCGCGGGGTTTCAGCGCATCTACATTGTATTGATTTGTAAGCGAGGATAGATCTAGATGTCCTTGGGCAGCAGCAATCAATTATCATCAGATGCACTGGTTGCTTGTTCGTCACCCTTATCCTATAAAAAAACTTTTTTAAAATTTTACAAACATCTAGAGTGTGAAACCAATATTACGTACCACTTTCACTGATTGCTCCAGTTACGATGAAAATGTGGCTGAGGCAATATCATATATATTAAGCTAATATGATATTATTTTACGATACATGCACGAAGGCTAGTCGCAAAACCCATTAAGGCAAAAATTTTAATATGTCAATCTTTTACCTGTGACTTCTTTCACGTAGAACTTAAGCTAAAAACCTGTATCTTAGAGAAGACAAGGCCCGATGATTAAATTTGACGTGTGGTAATGATCTACCAGTTAGGATAATTCGTATTAGGGTCTTTCGCAGCCAAAACAATGGGGTGCATATGCACGTAACTTAGTGAATGATATTCGTGCCGATATACGCGTTGAATTTACGTAAAGCTAGGTTATTCCCGTTCTTTGAAATGTGTTATTTGAAAACAAACAAAAAAACATTATTTTTAGCGATCTAAAAATTGTTTTCTTTTATATATCTTGTACAGAAATAAAATTTTGCGTCTTCAGAACTCTGGGGAGACAAAAGACATGGACACAAGCACGTATAAACTTATTTTATTTAGAGATGCGTCCAGCAAACTTATAGCGTGCCCGCGTACTAAAACTCTTTTGACAGTAGCGTTTGAACGGACATCGCGATTCGGGAATTTCATTTCTGTCCTTTGGAGTATGGAACGGTTTCATCGGCCACGGAGTTTTTGGAAGATTAGCCCAAGAGGTTCCATGGAACCAGACGTTGTTCCCAACAAGTTTTGCCGGCGTAATCGACCTAGTGACAATGGCTAAGGAATTTTCCTTACCAGGAACATAAAAGCAGGATTTCGATGGTAAATTTTCTTTGATAATTAAAATGTGAATTGCGAAAAAAATTTTAAATCTGAAAGGAGATGCCTATATTCATGTAAGAGTTACATAAAATAGAGTTAGAAAATAAAATAATATTATTTATATGAACACGCTCCTTAATGGAATCCCTAACCGCAATAATTAGATTAGATAACAACAGCGTGGCACAAAACTCAAGTCTTGCAAACAAGTTTGACAAGTTTGACAAAGTTTCACGTCTTCGTGGTGCAGTGTCTTAGCAATGAGTTGCAGTGTTAAGGGTTGCCGGTTTGAATCCCGCTAGGAACAATTATTTGTATGGCCTAAAAATAATTGTTCCGGGACTGAGTGTTTGTCTTTGTGAAATTGTATGTGTATAAACTGCCCTTACGATATAGGAGAAAATCCTAGTGTGGAGGTAACTTTAAAAAAAAAAGAAGAGCAAACAATATGTTTCATGGAACCGACTCTAGATTTAAAGTCTAGACTCTAGACTCGGTAGTTCTAGTATGCAAGTAAATAGCAGCACCGTAACATATTTCACTGGCGTGAGCAAAACCAACAAGTAAGATATCGCAAGTAAATGCTGTACGTTTGGAAAGTCGCCGCTACGCATCATCGTTGAAGACAAGTCTAAATGAAACAACCTATCAAACTGGTGTGATTCCAATAAAGATTGACTACAAGACGCCAATTAGGGTATTCGCATGTTTTTCAACTGATCAGAGGAATTCCGCAGTGTGACCAACCACCTACGCGTCCAAAAAGTAAGCTTTCACACTTATGCCCTTGTTGAGGAACGTACCCTTCGCGTGATCGTCCGCGGGCTCCCCAAAGAGCTCGTAACGGAACAAATTCTAAACGACCTTAAGGGTAAAAATCTACTGATCTGAGAGGTGCACAGAATGCACCATCAGACTGACAAAAAACGCTTCCTTGTTCTGTGCCTTGTCATTCTGGACCTGTCTCCGAAGGCAAGGTGATTTTTGCGCATTTGCAACTTAACGGAGATTTCAGTTGAAGCCCCCGAAACAGGGGCATCGTGAACCAGTGCTACCGATGCGGTAAAAGAGGAAAAAGCAGAGGTAAAAGCCATCCCGGACGCGCGGGCCAAGGCAGTGTGTCATGCTCTCGGCTGCCTGCCCCTAAAGCTGCACCGTCTTCGGTGTCCACTCCCTCACTCGTGCAAGGTGCTAGCACATGTTGCCTTACGGCCAGTGCCGCCTCCCCAGGCCCAAAAACTGAAGCCCATCCCACAAAGCTCGTCTCCCTTCGTCACTAACTTCTCTTTAGTTTGCGGCTTTATCAGCAACATTAACGTTGCTTAATTATCCTCTTTGGCCAGCAAACTCCGCGGAGCCACCACCGCTCAGGACGAGTTCAACACTACGATTGAGCACATAGAACTTATCGACGCAATCTGTTCTTTCCAGTGCACTTAATTACCTCACTTAAGTATCAGAATGGCAGCACAAAAATTAGGTAGAACTAAACCAGACTCTCTGACTGTCGCGTTCTTTAACGCGAACCACCTCAGATACCAAAACGACGAGATCACGCTTTTTCTGCGAAATCGTGATGTAGACGTTACGCTAGTTTAAGAGACCTTTTTGAAGCCAAGCCATCGCGATCCTAAGATCGCAAACTACAACTTAGAAGTAGTAGGCTGACCAGCCGTAGAAGGCGGCGCCTTGATCTTCTATAAAAGGTCTTTGCACTGTGTATATATAGACCCTCCGCCCCTTATAAGTGTCAATTTGTAGGACAGCTCTGAGTGGCCATCCGCCACTTAACCATTGTGTCAGCGTACCTACCACCACTTTAACAAACATTAGAATCCAATATCTCAGATTTACTAAATTTAAGCCCCAGTGTTATAAAAGCTGGAGACCTAAACGATAAGCACTCCTCCTGAAACTTGCTTACGAATAACACGAATAGTATAACTTTGTTCGATCTCTCGGAGCGACTAAACTTCGATGTTATCGTGCCAAATACTCCGACTCGCTACCCATTCTCTAACAGACATCGACCGGACATCATTGATGTAGCAATACTTAAAGATGTTACGCTGTTGATATCATCGATAGAGACTGTCTTAGAGCTAGACTCGGACCACAGAATGGTCTTGTTGCAGCTAGGCCAGCCCACTGGTGAGGTCTTTCAGATCAATACCATCGTGGACTGACGTAAGCTCGAGGTCAATCTCAGTCTACGACCTCCCAGCACTTAGATAAAATCCCCGATTATATAAACTCGCCAGAGATAGTCAATGAGACGATTAGCGCCTTATCGGCGGACCTCAACTCAGCGGTCGAAGATTGGTCTCGTAAGCCTCGTGTGTCCAGCAATCAACACACGAAGTTTCCAAAAGACATTCGGCAGCTGATGCTCCAGCAATAAATTTGACCCTAAGATACTACGACCTCTATCGCACAATAGATAATAAATTTCGACTTCGATCCTCCAAAACGAAGTAAAACAGCGCATAGCCGACTTTAGGCACGACAAATGGGACCACCCTCCACCTACCCATGGCCCCACCAATCTCGCAGTTATACGGGCCGAATCCCGAGAGATGCATGCGGTACTTGCACTGGGCTCGTTCCCACGTACACTTTCTTGACTCTCTACAAGTTATTTAATCTATTTCTTGTCCCGTTTTAATTAAGCGTGGAAAAGACAGCGTTATAGTCAGTAAAATGAGTTATATTGAAATAAGTTAAAAAAACTGCACCAACGTTGCGGAAAGTCTGCAGTGTGTGAACATGTTCTAGAACCCCGCCATTACATTAAATTTGATAGAACACAAATCCTCGCAAAAGAATACCGATTCTTATTAAGGATGATTCGCGAGGCTGTTGAAATTTAAAAAAAACATCCTAATTTCAATAGAAAATATGGATGGATGTTGCCATCTGCTTGGGATCCTATAATTAATAAAATTAAATCCATACCCAAGCATAAGACTGCAAGACTTTAAGATACTGTAAACTCGTTCTGCGAAGATCGGACCAAAAATTTAAATTAACATTCAAAAACTGAAGGTAGCCAGGCTAACTATGACATCGGGACGTCAAACATCTCAGTCACCCCCGCGACCATGGGTGCTGTAAAGCAAATTGCGAATTGCGAAAAGCAAGTTGCGAATTAAAAAGTTTAATTCTAAAAGTTTAATTCGTATCTCTGTATTTTAAACTTTAAATAAAAAAATATAAGTTTTTATGTCGTTTAACAATGTTTGATTTTAGTTATATACTCGTAATAAGAATAATTTTTTAGTAGTTATAGTAGTAGTTTTTTTTTAAGAAATGGAAATGACTACAATGAATGTCCAGAATGATGATAATGATGATCGTGGCTCCGTGCATCCATCCATCCATCGATTACAGTCTACAGCATAAAAGTCTACTGCTGAACATAGTATACCCTCATAAAATCCTCATAAAAGTCTCATAAAAGCCTCCTGGACAGTCGAAACGAAAACCTATGTCAGGTGTTCGTTTTGACCGACCGAAATTCTCGTTCTCTGTGACATAAAATAATCGAAAGTAGGATGATAACATTGTGAATTAAAAATTGGTTCCATAAAAAAAATACTGCTTATCATTGAATCTTGTTGAATTGACACTTAAAGCAAACTTTTTCGAAGTAGTACGTAGTTTCGATGTATTTTCGGTGATTACAGCAGAGATTAGAATTAAATAGATTTATTTAGATACATAATGATTCAAATATTTCTAATTTGTGCTCTCTTCATCAAAATCATTAAAATTACGAAAATCAAAAAGTCTTCTTTTTCATATTTTGAGTCGTAGTTTTATTAACTAAAAATTAATAAATATACATAAAAATATATTTATCAAGTATTTATTTAATTGCGCTACCATGGCGTAAACGAGCCGGACTACAACCGAAGCTTTGTAAATCATACTATTGAAGTTCTCTCTGTATTACTACTACACGGAGCTATGGCTGTGAGGACGTACAGCGCGGGGTCACCACTTTGGCTGTTAAGTAGATCTCTCGTTGATCTATGTGTATCCGGAAGTGGCCAATGCTCCGTGTGGTAGTACTAAGCATGTTCTATTTATGCAGTGTCATTTGGAAATTTCGATAGTGTGATATTAGCTTCAGTTAGTTACTTTTCTGGCAAGACGACAACATACATCATCCGTTCATATCGGAGGTCGATGGATCAACTGCATGTTATGCACTAAGGTGCAAGTGCTAAGAGTTGCATCGTAGTCTATTGAGTCGAGAAGTAAGAATCTAATCTGCGAGTGTGCCGTAAAACAGAGGTAAGCATGAATAGGGAGGCGGTTGGTAACCCCAAGTTCAAGTTTTAAGAGAGTCTATTGACAGCTTTTTAAAAATTTGCATTATATAAGGCATACATTAAATACTGCAATGGAACTTTACAGATTCTTACACAATATTTTACCCTGCAATAGGCAAAACTGAAGTTATTTGAAGTTTTCAAATTTAAGCGATAAAATCTGTTTTTATGCAAAAATATATTGCTTCCGGTCGTATTTTATTCGTTTTGCCGCAATTAATTCAAGAAATAATTATGAAAATTAATTTCCCGTTACGTGATCAGCCAGCGTGAGATGGAATTAGTCGCTATCTTTGTTGGGTTATTAAGGTGTCTGTTACTTAAAATAACCTTTAAATAGGTTAAGCTGTATACATAAAAAAGGATTACTTATTTACTTATAAATGGTTGTGAAATATTAAATAATATGCGTCTTTTTTATAGAATAAGTGTGACAAACGAGCACACAGTCTACCAGATGTTAAGTTAATGCTGTGGTCCTTATGGACCTTTTATAGAAATTTTGATTCACAATCGAGGATAGATGTAGATGTCTAAACATTCGCATTGAGCTACTATTGTACGCTGAGAGAGCGTGGTCCTACTGTGGTCTATCGGATCCATTCGTGTTACAACCGTAATATAGCTGCAACATGGCTCTACCACGTAAAACATCTTACTACACATCCTTCATCTCCACCTGCACAACGGGCCCCCGTTCCCGCAATCCATTATGTGGAGGCTATTGGGCCTAAAAATCGTGCGCCCGGAAGCACTAGCAATCAATCATAACTGACCATATTAAATAAAATTATCGTATCCAATCCATTCAGTAAATATGAATCGGAAAAGGATTTAAAACTTATTTCAATACAAAAACACGTGTAACCACCAATCAATCTGACAGCAGAAATCATTCATAGTACTGTAGCTTTCTTTGTTTGAAGTTTCCCGCAGGTGTCAATGTACAGCAGCAGCCACTTGTCAATTGGACTGTTTTCGTTTATCACTTTTAAAAAAAAAAAGATAATGCATACATAATACACATGGCTTTTAAATACACACATCATTGTATATACGCGGAAATCAATAAACGATTGCTTTAGTGGCGCAGCATTTTAAAATAAGTGAAGTGCAGTTTCATGTTAACTTGAATAAGGTCACGTCTGCACTATCTTAAGAGTACGTTGTCTTTGAAACGTTTGAGAAGTCCAGGACACTTTCTTTTTGTATTATGACTGGTTTGCTTTATTGCCCGTACTTAATTATAGATTTCGAACAAAGCTGATAGATTATTATTCGATTCCATTTCCCTTAACACTTTATTATCTTTATGGGTGATATGTCTACGCGAACAATACACATTTTTTAAATATTTAGTGAACTATTTTAATATACCAAATTTTTATATTCTTACATTTTCATCCGATTCTGAGCTGTGATCAAAGTTTCAAGTCTCCAGCTAATTATGCAATAACTTTAAAATCAATTATTAAATTCGACCCAAACAGAGATACCCTAGAGCAAGTTAATAAAAAAGTGGTAATAATAAAATATATTTTATTAAACGTTCATTGTACCGGCCATACTTTCGGGTCAAATGTGTTTGTCCATGTAAAAAATTTGAGTGTGAAAGACGGTGTGTGTGTGTGTGTGTGTGTGTGTGTGTGTGTGTGTGTGTGTGTGTGTGTGTGTGTGTGTGTGTGAAAGAGTTTATGTGTGTGTGCGTGTGTGTGGGTGTGTGTGCGCGAGCGCGTGCGCATGCGTGCTTGCGTGCATGTGAGCATCAGTGCTTGCATGAGTGCGTGTGCGTGTGCGTGAGCGTGTGCATGTGCGCGTGCGTGGCGTCTGCGTGTGCGTGTGCGTGTGCCTGGGCGTGCGTGTATGCGTGCGCGCGCGCGCGCGCATATGTATGTGTGTATGTAAGTGTGTGTAAATTTGGTAAATTTAGGTATGGCCTCATCATATCTAGAGTAGACAACTCCTTCACGTTGTGAGGCGTGCAATTTATACTTTATCAATGACCATGTTACAAATTCTACATGTCTACGAAATATACTTTTTTGTATTTCTCAAACAGGTTTCTTACAATATTTCCCTTTACCGCCAAGTGGCACGTGGTAAATCAGTAATTAAAGTTGTAATCATACTTATGCAATATGTTTCACACCTAGCTGTGAAAACAATTAGAAAGCGCATGGTAGCGATTACCTCTACTCTGAAGAATGAGGTCCTCTACGTTCTCACAGAGTACCAGCGAAAAATATTATTTTTATGCTGCTATGCTTCGTATTAGCCGAAGACCTTTTTACCTGTAACGTTCAAATTCAATGTTAACCTTTAGGGAAGACAACGCATTCACATTTTGATCATTAATCGACGATAATGTAGAAGTCTATAGGCGACAGCATCCACTTAACATCACATGGTCACTGTTCTCGTTTATTACCCTTATTCTATAAAAAGTACAACATAATATGTAGTATTTATAAATTCAATTAATGGACATGGCTGAAAATTCAAATAAAAAAAGAAAAATACATAATTAATACGTTCATGAGTACATTGAAAAAATTATTTTCGAAATGAAATATCAGTTGGACATATAAGCAGATTTAAACCCATTTTATATGCATATCAAAGTATTTTAGGAACGTAGTGAATGGTTGTTGTAAAATCAGGACAGAATTTTTAAACGTATTTTAAATATACGTAATAAAATGATCCGTCATATTATTTACATGTCTTTTATTAAAATGAGCATAGTCGTTTAAAGAAACAAGTAGCCTCCCCCCTCAATGAAATATTTGTAGTGTGGAATAATTACCACAACTATAAACATATTTTAAATTACCTAATTAACAAACGAAATGACAGTCAATAAATAAAAGAAAAAAGCTACTACTAACTATATCCAAACAATGAATACATACAATATAATATGTATGCTATTTTACTCTTGAGGACTGATAGACTTCTATAGCCGGTTATTAAACTGGTTTTCAAATCCTTCTGTTGTCTATATACTGCTGTTATACTACTACTTTATACTTATCTTTAAGTTGTACTAACCCAAACCCAAAAATTATAGTGCATTATTTTTATCTATTTAATACCGGAGTTTTTGTGACTTATGTACCTACCACAGAGATATGAGACTAGATAGTACTGTAATGAAGTTTAAAAATATACTTAAAGTGAGTTACTTTTCTCACATAATGGTTCCTTAATTACTCATATTTATATCACGCTATAAATCTTTGTTAAACTGTGGGCTTTGCATAATGCATAAAAAAAATCACGTGTACTATGTAATGGCAAAGAATATACACACTACGCGAAGTAATGGTAACATATTATTATGATAACTATTGTAGTACCACTATTCTTCATCATTATTACAACTGTTCACAAAACTACTGGTAACCATAGTCCTCTCCCTAGTATTGTTACGAAACCCGGTCCTAGGCCACCAGCAATCATCGACTTCCTGCATGTATCACAAGCTCGTCACTCCATTGAAACCGTCAATGTAAAGAAAATGTAAAATGTAAACTTGCTCGGCGGTGAAGGAAAACATCGTGAGGAAACCTGCATCATATGAAATAAAAAATATTTTGCAGACATGTGAAGTTCCCCAACACACATTGGGTCAGCGCAGCGGACATGACCTTGTCATAATCATCATACACATTTAATTAAATGATGAAGAGTCACCAAATCAACGAAGATCCAGATTCAAAGACAAAATTAATTCAAACATGAAGGCATCATGTAACCTGTTGTGGCAGTGAAAGAGAATCCATCATATAATTTCGTCACTTGGGTATCAGAAGAGATTAAACAATACCAAAAAGAACTCGTGGCATTCGAAGTATGGTGGTACTCGTATAACCATATTTATACTTATGCTTAGAAACTATTGCAATAAGCAATATTTGGTGCTTCTATCTAACATTTTATAGCAGATTTGATATAAACGCACAACGGTTATTACGCCATTGAGTTACTCTATGATAGTTTTTCCGATTCAATTCCTTTGGGAACATTAATTGCGAGTAAGCGAAAAATAAAAAAGTTCACTTTTTACGTATCGGTGTAATTTTTTTTTCTCGTCATGTTGATTCTGCAAAGGGATATCCGTGCCTATTTGAATTGGTCTTTTTTTTGAATTTCAAAGTATAATTAAGATGAAAGATATCTAATTTAAGATATTTTTTTATAATATTTCTTTGTGTAGCGAATTAATAAAAATTTCACAGATAATAAATAACATCTCAAAACCTGTTAGACATGCTATTTTTTGCGACGAAACATGGCGTAGACTTGCTTAGAGCCCTTCATCCTTCTGCGGATGATTATTAGCTCGTATTTGTCACCTAGTTTGACTATTGGGCGGTAAAGGCTCTTTTACTATGTGTTAGTGTTCTTTTTTGTCTAAGAGGCTGTCTGGATAAATATCAACGTTTGCCCACTACATAAAGACACCATTCTTAATAAAAGCCAATGCTTGACTACTATCCCAAATGACGGTAGTAATGACCTCCGCCGCCAAATTACTGCTAGTGGCAGTGTGTTAATAAGCGTTAGTGTGTATACAATTGCCACGCCTGACAAGCAAGAAGGCTGCTCAGTTTTTTTTAAATCAAGTTTATATCAGGAGGTTACTGCTGCTTATATAACTCAGTTTGCCTCTGTTGCTTCTTACGACTCACACGAGATTACATAAGGTAGTAGATGAGGTGATGAATGGGGAGATCTTCAAGAGATATCGTCTGATACATGACGCTCCGTGGATATTCCTACGCCGTAACTATCCTATAGTGAGCAAAGTGTAGGGTAGTCTCTCACGTAAATCGATTTAAAGAATTTTATTTCTAATGAGACATTAAACATACAATGCTTCACTTAATAATGAGATACAAAGTAATTAGGTATTATGTTTAAGTAATATTATCACATCTACTTCTAGTGTTGGAAGCGATATAGTTTTAGGTTTTTCACTTATACATATTAGGTATTAAAAGATTACACAGTATGTACGTATTTCCTACTTCTACTTTTAAACAATTTCCTGTTATTGCAGTTATTTATGTCATCTGCACAAGCTTCGGTTCCCGCGCCAACATCACAGTGACCGAGTGAAGCTGGCCACAGTCGAACGTGGGCCTGCTGTACTAATGGTAGTATAGATGTGATAGATTTGTCAAAGGTACCACAGACAAGATCGGCTGTCTCTTAAAGCAAGCTTCGATTAGAACATTTTACAAGTCGCCGAAGAAGACAGTCAGGCCTTACCATCTGCTAAATGTTATATCCCTCCATAATATGCAGGAGTGTATAAGCTTGATTATGAATGTGGTCTCTCGTATACAGGGCAAACAAAAATATCTATAAAAACCCGTGTAAAAGAACATATAGCTGACATGAAACACCAACGCTCCAGGAAGTCTCATTTTGTGATCATATCCTAGATGGTCCATGCCATGACATCAGATTTGATAGACAACAAATCCTCGAGAAAGAACATCGATTCCTACCAAGGATGATACGTGAGGCTATTGAAATTTAAAAAAAAAACATCCTTATTTCAATACAGAAGGAGGTTGGGTACTGCCACTTGCTAGGGATCCTGTAATTAATAAAATTAAAACTAAACCCAAGCTTACCACTGCAAAACTTCAAGACAAAGTAAGTTCATTCTGCGTAGATCGGACCAAAAGTAATAATTGAAAAGCTGAAGATACTCCAGGTTAACTTTGACATCGGGACGTCAATCCCATCAGTCCCCCATGACCATGGGTACTGCAAAGACCTTGAAATATTAAATTTTTATACATTAATAAATTTATTATATATTAAATTTATATAATATTATAGTCTTGAATAAAGATTACATCTCTAGGAAATTCAATAGTTAGTGGTTCAATGTATACAGAAAAGCAGCGATGCATTTGAAGTGAGTAAAGTGTATTTTTATGTTAAGTTAGATAGGTCACGGCTGCCGTATCTTAAGGATATGAGACTCTTAAGGCAATTTTTATTATTTAATTGCTACTTAAAACTTAATTCACTTGAGTACATAGCGTGATTTAGTCTAGGTAGTTATTGCGTGTCTTATTATTATTAATTACTAGCTGTTCCCCGCGACTTCGCCCGCATGTAATTTATTACGATTAGATTACATGGGTTTTAATTTTTTGTGCGGAACCCTAGTTATTTTTCTAAAATCAAAGTAGCCTAAGTTACTCCTTATAACATCAGCTATCTGACAGTGAAGTTGCCGTCAAAATCGGTTCAGCTGTTTCGGAGATTCGGAGATTCAGCCGGAACAAACAGACAGAAAAAATTTTTAAAAATTTGTTTTTGTTATAAGTACCGTATATACTTTCATATGCATTTAGTTAAAAGCTGTTATTTTGACATTACAAACATACACTTCAATTTTCTTTATTTGTATAGATATAGATATTATAGACGCATTTCTTAACAACACGTAAATATTTTCTAGCCTAGCAATCATATAAGTTTAAGTAATTATAATAAAATTGAATATATTTCAATTCTATTTTCGATTATTTTATTTGCTTGCCTAGAGTTCAGCAAAGATATAAAGTTTTTGAAATCGGCGATATCTATATCAATAACTTTAAATAAAGAAGGATGTCCTGAATGAATGCTATAAATACACAATCAAGTTATAGTTCAATGATGCAGGACAGGATTATAGTGCACGGTTGTGTGCACAAAAATACATGCTTTCTCTCATTACTTCACTCTCACAGTCCCATGAGACTGCAATCCGATACCAATGGAGGGAAATCAGACGCAGGACCCATTAGCTATACGTGCTTTTCGAGGCACGGGGGCGAAACACAACTAATATTTTGATACCGGGTTGCTACTAAAAATTTCTTGACAGAAAATCTCAATGACTGATTTTGGACCAGTACATACCCATTATTTAAAGCCACAATAGTAATTTTTAATATTAATGGGAATATAGTGTATCATATCGTACGCAATATCAATAATAATTGGTGGTAGTAGGGCTTGCTTATTTAGGGCAATCTCTCTGTTGTACGAGAACCAATTGTTGGTAAGACAAATTTGGAAGTAAATTTTGGATAACCTTGTTATGTTTTATAGCAACCCATTTGAGAAATTGTGGATTAAATTATAAGTATAAGCCTTGCCCACAGAACCTTATTATTACTTTTCTCTTCTCTTCACTTTTTTAAAATACGTTATCCCTACACTAGGATTTTCTTCTGTATCGTCGAGACAATTTACAAACATATATTGCACGAGGTTATTCTGGTTCTACTGTGGATACCCTCATTTCTAAGCTTATCATGCAGAGTAACCCCGAGCATAGCCCTCTACATAGCTCACTGAATGACTGAATGACTTTGAGCTTCTTTATATGGCCAGCAGTGAAAGATCACGTCTCAGATCCACAAGTCATCACTGGCATCATGCACTGGTTGTATAATCTCGTTTTTAGGTTTTGAGGTATACCTGACGAGAAGATGTGTCGTAATTTCCCGAACACTGCCGCCGAGTTGAATCCGTCGATTGATCTCTTGATCGAAGTTGGACTTATTTAGTCGGACAATTTGTCAACAACTTCGAGCTTAGTGCTTCCAATAATTATCGCCATACCTTTGTTTTATCTATATTCATCCTAAGATCTATTTGTTGCGAAGCACTATTGAGCATGTTTCATTGAGCATTGAGTGCTTAGGTCCTCTAGCAATTCTGCAAAGAGAACTATATCGTCGGAAAATGGAAGGTGTAAGTGATGTACTCACCATTAATGTTAATACCGTATACTTTTTAGTCCAGTAGCTTGAAAACGTCTTCCAATGCAGCGGTGAAGAGTTTCGGGAATATAACGTCACCCTTTCTTACACCTATCTGCAGTTGGGTAGGTTTCGTACTCTGGTTCCGTACTCGGATAGCCATTGTAGCCCTACCGTACAAAAACTTCAGCACTTCGATATACCGACAGTCAACCTGGCACCGCTGAAGGGACTGAAGTACCGCCCGAATTTCTCCTCTGTCCTTCTGTTTTCCTTGTCTGTCCGTTAGTTTGTTTATGGGACTGTCTATTGGTGCGTTTGTTAGTTCATATCGTCATCACATATTACCACAATAGCAAAGATACCAATAACATGCGAACGTAGCCGCGGGCGCAGCTACATATATTTTACTAAACTCACCATACATGTATATACCATGCGTTTACATTGGGTTTAAAAAGTAACAAAGGCTATATAAATATTTAAAAAATAATTTGCAAAAATAAAAATAATACGAGTGTCGAGTTATTTGTTTTAAATAAAAGTGTAGCGACAATGAACTCACAGTCCACCTGATTTTAAGTCCAATTTCTAACAAAGAAGGTTACAGAAGCGTTGTCTACTCTCATTACCAAGATAGAATTCTTCACAGCATATAAGCAGTGCCTGCACTGTATATAGTATTGAGGAAGAGAAATAAAGAAATGCATCAATAAAATAAAAGCAAAATCGTGATAATACAGAATATTTCTTTGTATTCTTATCTGTTTATGGCTTTCTACTACGTAGTTATGAAACAAAGGAAAATATAACCTAGTAAAGACAGTTTTAAGAAGGATCCTTAATTATAACAAAATACTACCATAACTGAAATACTTAGTAAATCAAAAATAAGCAAAAAATTTAAGTAATAAAAATAAAAAATAAACAAGTCATCATCGGCATTCATCTGAAAATGTTGTTCTGACTTTTTGAAATATATACGGCATGTAGTATTGTATTTTAAGAACAAAATAATATTCAAGAATAATATAGGTCATTAAAACTAGGATTATACAGTAGCTTTTCGAACTAATTCCTATAACACAATGGGACGGTTCTGCAAAGGTGAAAATAGATTGCCATTGCTGAATTTCCTTTATCTCATGTTCATTTTTGGCCTATATGAATTGACTATTTTCCTCGGTCTTTTGTTTAACTACTGATTTCAGGCTTTATATTTCGGAGAAAATATCTTAATATTTTTACATACAATTGTTTATACATACATAAACGGGAGTATATAAAAAAGATAACTAATAAAATGCGCGCTATTGTGAAGCGTTGCGTCGACGACTAAGATGAAATGCAGATTTTCATAAAATATCTAAGGAACACTCCGAAAATATCTCTGTGTATTCACGTCATTCTAAAATTTAAGCACTTCTGCAATATAAAGTTGTAAGTAAGGACGGAAAAAAGATTAAGTTTAGAATACTCGTACTATGATATTTAATAAAATCCTCCGCAGATTTTTCATCCATGTCCATAGATACCAGCAGACAACCTCAAACAAATTTGCTACAGATGTGTTGTCACCTATAAGGACTAAAATAAAATGCTTCACAGCCTCTAATTATACTGACTTCATACCGTTCCGATTGCAACACACCAGTGTAAGCATTGCCATTCGGAGGCGGAAATGGAGTAAATACTCTCCAACAGTCCATTCATTTTATAAAATACTAGCTCGCCAGGCAGACGTTGTTCTGCTCTTTCCAACGACCTTTCCTATAAAAATCAGGTCATTTATCGGGATAAAAACTATCCTATCTCTCAAGTTGAACCAAAATGCATACAGTGTGCAAAATTTCATTGAAATCAGTTCAGTTGCTTAGGAGGCCATCGCGGACAAACAACGTGACACGTAATTTTCATATATAAAATTTTTTTTTTAGTAGAAGAGGGGGCAAACGAGCATGCGGCTCACCTGATGGTAAGTGACTACCGCCACCCATGAGCAACCGCAACACCAGGGGAATTGCAGATGCGTTGCCGGCCTTTTAGAAAGGTTTAAGCTCTTTTCTTGAAGGTTCCTAAGTCGTATCGGTCCGGAAAATTCGCTAGTGGTAATTGATTCCACAAAGAAGTTGTGCGAGGGAGAAAACTTCTTCTAAATCGCACAGTGGTGGATCGCCAATCATCCAGATGGTATGGATGGTAACGCGAGTTTTGTAGCGATGTGCGATGGTGAAATTGAGCGGCTGGAATTAGTCCGAACAATTCCTCAGTGCGCTCCCCGTGATAGATGCGATAAAATACGGAAAGAGATGCAACATCTCTACGCAGTGCCAGTGTATCGAGCCGATCAGAAAGAACTCGGTCGTCGACGATTCGAACCGCTCTGCGCTGGATGCGATCAAGTGGAAAGAGCTGGCACTGGGGTGCCCCGGCCCAGAGATGAGAACAGTATTCCATGTGGGGCCGAACTTGCGCTTTGTAAAGTTGCAAGCGATGTGCCGGCATGAAATACTGTCTCGCTCTGCTGAGCACGCCAAGCTTTTTAGAGGCCAATTTGGCCTTCCCTTCCAAGTGACAACGAAACTGCACGCTATTCGATATGTCGACGCCAAGGATTCCGACAATGGCTGAGGCAGCAGGGGAGTGCCTTGAAACTGAGGAGATACGACAAAGGGGTTCTTTTTAGCGGTAAACGCGCAAACTTGTTGTGTCTTCTGGGGATTGAACTGGACTAGATTTAGTCGGCCCCAATCCGAGACTTTGTTAAGCAAAGACTCGACTTCAGACACAAGTTTGTCCCGGTACTCAGCGACGTTTTCCCGAGAAACATTGGCACGGCCGGTATATAAGGCATCACCAGTGCTGTCGTCTGCATAGGCTTTGTGCCAATGCCTCCCCCTTGGACTCTATTGCCTCCGCCGATCTATGAATCAGATAGACTATTAGATCACCAGCTGATCGACCTCGACGAAAACCGTACTGACGGTCACTAATCAGCTGGTGATCCTCAAGGTACCTCATGAGCTGGTAGTTTATAATGGATTCCATTATTTTGGAGAACAAGGAGGTGATGGCAATAGGCCTGTAGTTGGACGAGTCTGAGCGGTATCCTTTTTTAGGGATCGGGTGGACCAAAGCTGGCGTAGTCCCGAATTCATGGAAGATCCATGAATTCGGGACTACGCCTTGGGAGTAGGAGTACCGGAAAAGACGCGTTAAAACCGGTGCCAACTCCGGAGCACCCGTCTTCAGCACAATGGGAGGGACTCCATCGGGCCCACTCGACTTGCTGACGTCCAGGGAGAAGAGTGCTTTGCGAACCGAGCGCTGTGTAAACCGAACATCCGGCATGGAGCACTCACATCGCGGGATGGTCGGCGGTGTGTTCCCCCCGTCATCTAGATTCGAGTTGGACGCAAAAAGAGAGCTCAACAGATCGGCTTTCTCCTTTGCGGCATGGGCCAGTAAGTCGTCCTCCCTGTGCAGAGATGGAAGAGATGGCTGACAGAAGTTCCCTTGCACAGCCTTGGCGAGAGACCAGAATGCACGGGTTCCCGAAGGAAGGCGAACTAGCTTCTCGCCAATTCTGCCGATGTGCTTAGACCTTGCCTTGGCAATGACGCTTTTGAAGGACCTGGAGGCGGAATTATACTTCTTTTTAAGTGCGCTGGTGTTTACATCCCAAGACATTGATGCGTCAGCCCAGGCCCGGTAGCACTCTTTCTTATAGCGTGATGCTATTTTACAGGAGCGACCAAACCATGGCTGGGATCTGCCTCCGATGGGCACCACAGAGGATGGAATAAAAAGTTCCATACCCTGAAACACCACATCAGCAACAGAATCGGCAACAACGCTGGGATCTTCCGGCGAGAAGCAGACCCGCCCCCAAGGGTACGATGCAAAAAAAACCACATCCCGTCCCGATCAGCTGACCAAACACGGCGGCTAGCTGCAGATCGCAACTGTGATTGGAGCGTGAGTGGCACCGTACTCCGGATCAGACAATGGTCCGAAGAGCCCAGAGGGGCATCGCCGGAGACCTGTTATCTGTCCGGATGAGAGGTCAGCAGAAGGTCCAACAAGGAAGGTACATGGTCTTCCACATCTGGGATCCGCGTAGGCGAAGTAACCAGTCGTGTTAGACCAAATTCCAAAGCAAAGTCATAGACAGATCTACCCGCATGATCGGTTAAACGAGAACCAAGCCATTCAGCGTGGTGGGCGTTAAAATCAACGAGTATCACGATCTCTGCGGATGGGACCTGTTGTAGCACGGAGTCTGCAGCCATTTGGACGTGGTCGATGAGTCGGTCTGTGTCGGCATTACCGCTATGGGACCTATAGAGGCATCCGTAGACGCGGGGATGGTCGTCGCTGTCTACGCGCAGCCATAGGATGGACAGGTCTGTACCATCAAGACTGCCGAGGCGCCGAAAACAGATGTCCTCTCTGACGTATACGCAAACTCCAGCCCGGGGCAAAAAGGAGTGTTACAATTTGTACCCCGGGTAGGAGAGATATGAAGTATCAGCCGGAGAGGACACCTGAGTCTCGTTTAAAAAGAGCAAGGCCGGCTTCGCCGTCTCTAGATGGTAATGGACAGCGTTAAGGTTGGAATGAAGTCTCCTGATGTTGCAAAAATTCACGGATAGAGTGACAGGGGTCGCCTTGGTTGTATTGCTCCGCTTGCCCCGAGTGAAGTAGTTTGGTCGTGGATGCTCAGCGAGGGATTCTCCAGGGGTGCTGGTACCCTCCTGGGGTAGTCTTTTATTTAATTCCACTACCATGTTGATGGGGGGGGGGGGGGTAATTGGGCCTCCGGCCACCTGCACTCACCAAGCGCAACGTATAGATAAACCTCTACTTCACGCTGGTATTCTGTGAGGTCGTGGTACCACCCCGGTTCGAGTTGGCCCATCCGTGCGACAGCAAAAGCTACCGCTTAGCTCTACCACTGTTAATAAGCGACCGTAACCTAATGGTTAAGAGTACGGACTACGGAATGCGCAGGTTGAGCAAAATGTCGCGCTAGTCGTTATTTGTGCGGTTTTTAGAAGCTATCTACTTTTTATTTAAAAGATATATCAACAAACAAAAAACTCATTATATTTCTACATAATCTTGATTCCATAAGAGCTATATCCAATTTTTTTAAAGGAATAAATATTAATATAATCTCTTTACAAAGAAATCACATAAATGTGAAATAATTATTGATAACATGCGTCTCCTTGTAAAGTAAGTATTATTTTATTTTGCGATTTACACCAATGGATAGGCAATTTATTAATGAACGTTTCTATTATAATTTTTTTTTCAAAAGACCAAAATTTGATTTTATTAAGAAATTATTTTAAAATCTGGGCGTATTCACTGCCCACGGGCTTGCTGGAGTCAGTGAGCGCTGAGCTCTTGAACGTGAAACCCGTGTCGTTAGTCAGAGCGTCGGCCAGCGCACACGCTCACGTCATCTTATCAGTCGATAATATAATAATATTATTACTTATTAGGTTATTTATAGGTAGTATTATTTGTTTGTTTTGGGTATAATTTTTCGTATTAGTTATACATATATTTGTTGTGATTTTTACTGCGCGATGAAGCTTTTTGCGTGTATTTTCTTTGAAGTAAATGCAAATATAAAAATTAAGCACCATTAGCATGTAAGGTTTGGTTTTAATTTGGGCGTTTAATTTGGTCTATGGTCGTCTAATAAGGCCCGGTGGGGGTAAGTCGGCCTGGGCGTCTAAGTTGGCTTATCTGCGGCATGGCGGGTTATTACTCGACTCTCTAACTAAACTGACCATTTATTTTTTAACTCAAAACGGGACATGCGTTTATTTATACTCTAAAAACTATAACTTTATACAATTAGTGTTCACTTTAAAATTATATTCGGTATAGACGGTAATTATTAAATGCAACATATTTTTTTTAATTAATTAATTACATTTGTCAGTAGATTAAATATGCTTTAATAAAGTTGGTGATGATTTTAAATAAGAATAAAATTTTGGGCAAGTTTTTTTATTGTTACCTTTGTTAACAACATCGCCTTTAGAGCTGGAACCGTAAGTGCTTTTTTCAGACGTACACAATTTATTTAAAAATAGAAAAATACTCTTTCTTCTGGAGCATTTGTACCATGTAGACATAAAATATATTCGATAAAAAAATTATATTGAAGATTGTTGCCTTTGAATACTTCCATCCAACGAGTTACGGGACAATTTTGTGTCCCGAAGCTTTATTTGGGGACAATGGGACAGGTGACCGAGAAAAGGGACAGTCCCGTTCAAAACGCGACGTACGGGTCACTTTACCTATAACCCGGCGACGGCTCCGTGGCGCGGGTTCGAATCGCGCACGGAATAAGTATTTGTAAGGCCTACAAATAATTGTTCCGGGTCTGGATGTTTGTCCTTGTGCAATTTATGTTTGTAAACTGCCTACACGACTCTCATTCTATATTACTCTCACTCTGCGAAACATCCTATTTATTTATTTATTCTTTATTGCACCAAATATTTGTACAAAGGCGAGCTATCTATCTATTTACCTATAGTGAGTAGGTATCTTTTAAACTCACAATTTTGAATGCTTCATTGTTAATATATAATTAGGTATAAAATTTCATTTTTATATAATATATGAGAATACATAATTCTAATATAATGCAACTAATATACCAAATAAAAAAATTAAAATACATTTATCATTGTACGCTGTGTGTGTTTCCATAAAATAGTTTATTGATGTTGAAAAAATACTACGTTCGTACAGTAGGTGGCCTCTTACATATTTCTTACGCGATATATTGTAGCGAGATGGTGCGGCACACCAAATGCTCAAGGTCGTTCGTATGGAGTAGCCCCTTAAGAGGTATCCGTAATTCAAATACTGTCGTGTCCTCGCACAAGCAATTTAAGCTTAATTTGAGCGGTTAAAAGGAATATTAGTATTTTTCACACAGCTAGTATTCATTTTTAATGTTATTATTATTATTATTTTATTACAAAACTTTTGATTTATGTTACTGTTTTTATACGTTCACTCATTATGCTTAAATTCTGAAAACATAAAAGAACGGCTACATCCATGAAATCGTTTTCCGCAACATAATGTCGAATTTATGTGAAAGCGGCATGAAGGCAATCGATCACGCTGCTTCCTCCTGCCAGAAGGTGGCAATCCGGAAGCATTATACCTGTTATCTACCCACAATTCAACATCTCATCTATCCAAAACTCAACTCTAAGTGTGGGTTATACTGCTCACTTTCTTTTATTTTTGTCATGAGGCTATATATTTAATGAGATTCATTTGATCACAAGGTTGTCGCCACCGAAATGTCTTTGTAATATTATTCACGTAGCGTATGAATATTAAAAAAAAAATTGTATGCATAAAATAAATCACAAGAATAAGTTCACTCATTAAATACGTTTTTACAGGATGAACAAAACAAAATTTAAAACATGTATTCTTTGAATGTTTTTACATTTTATTTGATAATATATTATACTGGATTACATAATATATACATAAGGACGGATGTGTGTATATATATCTATAACTTTGTGATTACTTTCTCCCACGTGGATAAAATAGCACGAAAATTCCTTTTATATTTAATAACAAATATTTTTTAAATTTGGCCCAATGTTAAAATATATATATTAATACTTTTGTAATAAAACTATATTTAATTTAAAGGAAAAATAAATCAAAAACTCGATAATAAATTATCAAAATCCATTTACTAATACAGCAGAATCCTTTTCTAAGGAAAAACCGCAGAAAAAATTAATATTAACCAAAACAAACCAAAGACTCAATACCTACATTGTAATTAAATTCTTAAGAAACACGAGATCAATTTTAATTGTAGGTAAGTACTTTATGTATTATTTATTATGTAATAATAAATGTATTTTCTTAATTATCCCATATTTTTTATGGTAGAGCCGCGCTGCAGTTATATTAGTTGTAGTACGATTGGATCGGCTCGACCCGGGAATGAGTGGTCCTTCCCGCGTCGTATCGCTAAATTTAAATATCTCGGACATATTATCACTGGTGACCTCAAAGATGATGCCGACATTGAAAGGGAGCGCAGGGCTCTAGCGGATAGAGGTAATATGTTGACTCACAGGTATTCCCGTTGTACAAAACAAGTTGAGGTTACGATTTTTAAAGCATACTGCCAGAGCGTTTACACGGAGACACAGAATAAATAATAGTACTAACGTAACAGGGAGCCTGTGGGTCAAATACACCAAAAGATCGCTTGAAGTCCTGCGCATCCTAAATAATAATATATTCAGGATGCTGTTGGGACTTACTCGTTTTTGTAGTGCATCAGGGATGTTTGCCACATACCAAACAGATGGGTTTTAATGCCATTGTGCAAAAAAACCGTATCCATTATTAGCAGGGTACGAGCCAGTCACAACAATGTTCTGAGGACCATAACTGACAGTATACATCGCCGCTGTGGAAATGTCTTGTGCAGAGACTGATCACTGGGCCCTATCCACCCCAATGATGGTCTGTCTCGGCACAGGGTATTATTTTTTTCCCTCGACTTAAGCAAACTATGTTTTACAAACCCTTGTTATTATTATTTTTGTACTACTGACCCACATATGGATTATAAATTTTCTGAAATAAACAATGTTTATTTTATTTACTTTTATTATTTAAGGTGAAATATCAGTCTCATATTCCACTACCGGCCTACATAGTATTGCAGTGGAATGAAATTTAAAGTTAATGAATTTAAAAATAATACAAAATTCAGCAACGCCGTTAGATCCTATTAAAATCCACTGCTGAACTTAGGCGTCCCTCATAGAGTGCCTCATAGCGGAGGGATATAAGCCATAGTTGCCACTCTTGGCAAGATGGTTGGCAACCACAGTCTTTTTGTTTTTAATTGTTATTAGGAAGACGCTGCTACTCAGCTCTTAATGTGTTTCCCTCTGTCGCCTCTTACGACACACACGGGATGATATGGGATAGTGGATATTCTTACACCGCCACTATACAGTAAATAAAATCACCAACGAATTTGATACAAAAAGGATTAAATATGAAATGCGGAAATTTATTTGAATATGAAATAACGTACTCATGAATAAAATACAATCAAATTAGTCACATTTCTAAAACAGCATTTTAGCATTAAATAAATAATTTTTTAGTCATATATAGTTTACAAATTAGGAGCATTTCAAATTAAGACATTGTTATTTAATAAACTATAATTTTATTTACAAAATGTGTCACTCTAAATTATAACAATTTTCTTGTTTTTTTTTTTAACCCTATTTCACACAACTATTCAATCATGTTGTAACTAACAAAATAGCTGTTTTGCACTTAAGTTATTCGCTTGTATATACAGGTTGTCCCAGATTTCAACGTCAAGCCGAAACGGGGTGACAGCATTGATTGTAACCATCATGAGAAAAATCAGAAAAAAAATCTATCCCATACAGTTTGGAAATAATGGGCATTTAAGAAAAACCTAGAAATTTGGTCAAATGTAACCATTTTGCGGTTAATGTGGTTAATTATTATTATTTTTGTTCATTTAAACTTTGGAACCGTAACCCTAAATAACATTTATAGAACCACAGTCAAAAATTATGATACAACTGCCCCAAGTTTTCTAGAATTAAGATTATTTCTTACACTATGAATTTAAAATTTTCAAAATTTGTGGATTTTGAAAGGCCCTCCTTTAAAAAAATGTACTAAAGTGCCTTGACAAGTGCCATTAAAAATTGGCGCATTTAATCAGAATTATAATATGATTCAATACTTGTTAGTTGCATACTAAAAAAAACTAGTAAAAAAATAAAAACCTCAAGTAACCCGATTTTTGCTAACCCATTTTACTCAGTTCAAATGTTTTTTATTCAAATGCTTTTTATTGATGTGACATATGGATAGTGGACATGTATGCCATGAGCGACCGAGACAGATAGTGACGCCACTTTTACCAAAGTCAACAATAGTAAGTAAAATTAATAAAATAATGAAAAATCTTGACCTTGTTTAGTTTAGGTTTATTGGAATAAAAGGCAGATAGGGAAATATCATTTTTTATTACAAAAATGTTCAAATAGTTTACCATCAGCCTCAATATACGTCCTACATCTTATTAAAAAGATCTAGTTATTAGTCGGGCATATCCTCTAGAGTTGATGTCCTCAGCAGCTTGAGAAATTCGTTCACGCAGCTCGGCTACGCTGTTAATGAGCTTTGAATAAACTTTTTATTTGAGAATGCCCCATCAAAAAAAATCCAGGGGATTTAAATCTGGGGAAAGGGCTCGCCACGAGGTAGTGCCTGAACGTCCAATCCACCTTCCCGGATATTCCTGGTCAAGTAAATCTTTTACTTGCACTGCATAATATGCTGGGCAGCCATCTTGTTGACACCACATGTGGCGACTATCTGTTAGTGGTACGTCCTCTAACAAAGTTGGTAAATTTTCTCGTAAAAAATGTAGGTAATTCGTGCCATTCAAGTTCTCAGGCAGCTCAAAAGGCCCACCAATTTTGCCGTTTAGAATTTCGGTCCACAGGTTTACTTTAAAGCGATACTGGGATCTGTCTTCTCGCATTAAATGTGGATTCGCCACATGCCACTATTTGCCAAAATTGTGTAAGTTATGTAACCATCTTTATTAAATGTAGATTAATCTGACCAAAGAATTGTTTGGATGAATTGGGGATTTTTATTATGCCTCTGTAGCATTGTTCTACAAAATGAAATCCTTTAAGGATAATCTGGAGTAAGAAGAATTTGAACTCGTTGTACGTGAAACGGATGCAATTCGGCTCTTTGTAAAATACGATGTGATGTGCTTTTGTGTATTCCCGTTCTTTCTTCGATTCCACAAACGGAAATACTTGGATCATCTGCGACCTTTTGCAACACTTTTTCCTCGTGAGGATAGAGAGCTCTACCACCAGCCCGTATTTGATTCGCGAAATGATCGACCTCCGTGAGTGAACGGTGCACATTAACAAATACGCAGTGATCCGGATAGCGCTCTAAATTTGGATATTTTTCACGATAAAATCTAGCGAGCGGCGGCACTTGCGTTGCATCTGTATTCCCCATAAATGAGGTACATGTTCGCATATTCTTGTGAAGTGTAGCGCGTAGGCATGGTAGATAACAAAGATGCCAACACAAAAGTCCAATTCCAAAAGAGAGAAGCCAAAGTTGCCGGTATGTAATCAACAAGTCCATTTCACAAAAATTCAAGTCCAAAAAGAGAAGCCAAAGTTGTCAGTATTAAATCAACACAAGCGAATACGGAAAGGTGCGCAGTAGACGAATGAGCAAAACGTACTAACTGGTGTCAGACGCATCTCCGTCTCACTGCGTGGCGTCATTATCTGTCTCAGTCGCTCATAGCAAACATGTCCACTATCCATCTCTCTCATCATTTTGGCGTAAAATTAAGAACCTACCAAGAGCTTGTGCGAATAAAAAACATTTGAACTGAGTAAAATGGGTTGGCAAAAATCAGGTTACTCGAGGTTTTTATTTCTTTACTAGTTTTTTTTTTTTATTATGCAACTAACAAATATTGTACCATTTTACAATCCTGATTAAATGCGCAAACTTTTAATGACACTTGCTAAGGCACTTTAGTACATTTTTTTAAAGGAGGGCCTTTCAAAATCGACAAATTTTGAAAAATTTAGATTCATAGTTTAACAAATAGTCTTAATTCTAGAAAGCTTGGGGCAGTTGTGTCATTATTTTTGACTGTGGTTCTAGAAATGTTATTTAGGGTTACGGTTCCAAAGCTTAAATGAACAAAAATAATAAAAATTAATCACAATAACCGTAAAATGGTTATAGTTTGACCATATATATATATATATATATATATTCCAATCTGCATGGGATAATTTTTTTTCTGGTTTTTCTCATGATGGTTACAATCAATCCTGTCACCCGGTTTCGGCTTGACGTTGAGTTCAGGGACAACCTGTATATAGATATCCGTGGGTAAAACACACATGTGCGAAATGGGCTGTCATGTGGTTTGGTAATAATTTAAGCCAAAATGATAGGTGTCTTTCTTTGTACCACAAAATATCAGCGATTTAAGTCATGTTTTTGCAATAAAACGATTTTGTATTTTATCTATTTTAGACCATTTTGTATTTAATAGGTGTGTTATATTAATGATAATATTATTAAAAAAAATTAATTTCTCTTTTAAGAACCAACTAACGCTAATGAAACTATGTAAAAATTGACCTTGAGATAAAAAAATTACTACTTTCATCTCATTTCTCCATAAACATTATTTGCTGGAAATATAAGCCTTCGCATAATAATAAGGGAATAAAACGTTTAAATTCACACGTCAGCTTCACCTCTACACACTTATATCATTGATGAGGAAATGGTTGTCAATAAAGATTGATAATAGTATGATCGCTCGATTAAAATAGTTACCGATCAACTCATATCAAGTTGTTCTAAAATGATTTTTAAAACGAATTCTATATGTTATACATATTTCTAAAATCCACCTCTGTTATAAATCACAAACACGCAATATTTCAATGAAAATAAACACTTTTAAATCACTTGTTATGGCACATATGCATTCTGTCCAAAGCTGGTACAGTTTTTTATGCCCGCGTGAAGTAAATGTTTATACATAGTTTTCGGGGGAAAAAAGGCTGCAAGTGTTTGCCATCAGAACGAAGCGCAAAATAATTGTATGAACCGACCATTTCAACCTAATCCGCTTATCTGGCTAAATCTAACAAACAGCAGGTGGTTGGCAGACTGTTTAAAGACAGTATGCAGTAAAATGAAACCGTTTTACTTATTAAATTTTTTGCTAAAAGCAAGAAACTTCAACTTCAAGAGTATTCAGTTCCGCTCCCATGTTTTTTACCGAAGTAAAAGTGACAGAGGAGCACATATGTAACCTAGTATTTGCTAACTCATAAACCTAAAGAAAATATGTAATGCTTCGTATCCGGTGAAAAGATTTTATTTTCTCGACACTCACCGTATCAATTACAACAGCGTTTTGATGCTTATTAACGTTAGTATTCTCTGTCGACATTCAAGTGTGCTGCAGCCATTATACTTATACTGCAGGTAGGCTATACCACGTATAAAGTGAAAGTAAATACCCACAAATCATATATTACACACACAAACATAACCCACCTGCTAAGCCTTGAAACTATGGCAAAGGGGGATGTATAACTTATAGGGTAATCGAGCAGGAAGGCCTATGTTCAGCAGTGGACATTTGTAGGCTGTAATGAATAAAAAATATTCAGTACCTTGTTTATTATTAAAAAGAGGTCGACTAACCACAGAATGTTAATAAAGAGCGACGTCTTAACTATGAGCGCTGCCACAAATTCATCAACTGACGCATCATTTGCAACGATTTCAAAAGATTAAAAAAATATATTTTAGATGTGATGTAAAAAATAAGTGCTGAAATGGGACAAGCAGATAAAAACGTAATGATCTAGAATAAACGAGTGTAAAAAAGACAAAGGTAATATTAGTTTGTAACTTACTACAAACATTATATTATATAAGTTTATCCGACATATAACGATTGAGACTGGAACTATTGTAGCTTAAATTATTATTTGAATTTTTAATTTATTAGACATAATTTAACCATCAGCGCTTGATCGTAACTCGATCTTGTTTCTGTTTTCGGTTCGAATTGTTTCGGAATTAAACTTTAAGCGTCGACCTATTAACAAAAGTGAGACCAAATCAGAAGGGAAATCAAAGTGGAAGCATTTTTGGGAGTAAGCCTGCAGAATATAATGTCTCAATACAATAAACAATACAAACACTCACGCCTGTCACTCAGAGGGGTAGGCAGAGACTCCGGACTTCCATTTGGCGCGATTCTTACACTTCTCTCGCCTCCTTTACATCCATATATTTACGCACACACGCTCGTCGGATAAGGGTACTCCTAATCTGGCCCATTTTCAATGTATCGCCGATTTGGTCGATAAATCTTCGTCTAGGGCGTCCCTTCCCGACTTTGCCGTTCACTTCTGAAACATAAATTTGCTTTGTCACTCTTTCCTCATTCATTCTTTCTACGTGACCAAACCACCGAAGCATTCCTTTTTCAATCCTAGTCACAACGTCATCTTGCAAACCACACTTTTCTCTTATTACACTATTTCTCACCCTGTCATTCAGATTCAGCCCTAGCATACTACGTAATGACCGCATTTCTACAGCCTTTATTCTACTCTCATGCTTCTTCTGCCATACCCAACTTTCACTACCATACATTAAAGTAGTGACTAACACACCATTATGAATTGCCATACGTGCCTTCTTTGACACATTCTGACTCTTCATAATAGCGTGTAGAGCCCCATTAACTCTATTTACTGCGTTCACTCGTCGTTCTATATCCTTGTCATATCTACCATTCCTGTTAAATAAACATCCCAAATATACAAACTCATCCACTTGCTCAATCAACTCCTCTTCTATTCTTATTTCACATAACGTTTTACTTTCTTCTCTTTCAAAAACCATCACTTTCGTCTTACTTGCGTTCACTTTCATACCCCTGTCTTTTAATGACCAGTTCATTAAATTAACCATCATTTGCAACTCGGCCGCCGAGGATGCAAATATGACTGTCAGGTGTTATAGACTCTACGGTGGCTAACCGCTAAGTCTTAGCGGTTAGCCAGGCGTTTGTAGAGGCGAAACACGTGTCGTATTATCGTCAATGGTGTGTCTTGCCTAGTGTAGTGGTGTTGGGAGTAGCGATGCTGGGATTAGTGGTGACGGGGATAGTGCACGCAATTGAGGGAGGGTGGGAGGTGCTCTTCATAATAGGTAAGACATGATGTGTCTTCCTATTTTATAACGCGGATATTTGCAAAGTAAATTTTTCTAAAAGCTTTTATGTAATCGATTTCCGCAAAGTAACGACTGATTCTATTAATTATACTCAATCATTCATACAAAATTCATTCAACACATTTATATTTTCCCTCAGTCTGCATTTATACTTCTCTTTCACACCTTCATCTTGTAACCTTTATATTCTTATACGCTGTAACGCAGTGGTAGACACAGATGTCCGATGCCTCCAACGCTTGAATAGACCATTAATTCGGCATACAACCAAGTAATGATCCGTCCCTACGTTGGACCCACGGTAAACCCTTGTATCTACCACTGCGCTCCTCATTCTTTCATCCACAATTATGAAATCTATCATGCTTCTATCATCCCCTCTTTACCAAGTATACATGTGAATCCTCTTATGGCGAAAGAAAGTGTTCGCTGCAAAAAGATTCTTTTCCACACATATGGTGAGGAGGTCTTTACCATTCTCATTTATTCTTTCATCGCCAAACGCTCCTTTATATCCTTTAATAACCAGACCTTCCATTAAAATCTCCTAACATAATAATATTTTCATTTTCCTTACATTTCGTCAACACCAGCCTTACCATGTCCCAAAACTGCTCTCGGATATAAGTGGGCTTAGACATATCTGGGGCGTACACCCTAAACACAAACAACTTTTTTAAGCCCACTTTCATTCATATCCACAGCAGCCTTGGGCTTACACATTCATACTCTTTCACACATTGACCCATTCTTTCTGAAAGGATGACACCGACTCCCTGGCATGCCCGCTCGGTCTCGTCTACACCAGACCAGTAAGCGGTATACATGCCATGTGCAGTGACATCTCTTCCCTTTCGTTTCGTCTCATTCACACATAACACATCTATTCCTCTATCATTCATCATTTCGCATATTTCATTTATCTTATCATTCATTGCTCCACATACATTCAGCGTAGCCAGACGGACCTCCGCAATCTACTTTTCGCCCCTCCGGGAGACAGGACGTGACTGGTGGCGAACCTCGTCGCCGGTTTTCCTCCCGGAGATTCTTCGCACCCCTGCCCCATTAAAGGGGCGCCGGGAATTCGGGGCCATTTCTTTAAATTGTTGACTCATGGTGCGACATAAGGGGTGGTAGATTTTACGCCGCTACCACACGGCCAGGAGCCGAGTCTGTCGTTTCGGCTTTGTCGCTCGTTTAGCACCACCCGGGGGACACGTGTAGGGTTAGCCTAGGGTTAGGTGGTCCCCCCCCCGAACGGGTTCCCGCCTTGTCGTGGCGGGGGGCTTAGTAGCCGTGGCTTGGTCACCCGCGATGAACAAATAGGAACCCCTTGGGCCCGGGGTGTAGGGCCGGCCCGAGGTGGCCGCTCCAAGTGGGCTTGGCGAGCTCACTTCGGATATGTGTCGGTGGGCTGCTGCGAGAGGGGTGTCCTGCCCCACCCCTACCTCTGCAGCCGAGGTGGAGTCGCGGAAGAAGAGGAGTGTTGGTATGGCGATGCGCCACTCGCCCTATTCTCCGCGATTCTGACGGGGCCGCACCGTTAATGATGCGGTGGTGGTGGGACTGCGGGAGGAGAGGAGTGTCGGTATTGCGAGGCGCCGCTTTCCCTACCCTCCGCAGCCGAATCTCGGTTGGCGGCGGAGCCATAGACCAGATCCGCCGCTGGGGCCAGGAAGGCCGGTGCTTCCGAGTGCTAGTTTTTCCTGGCACCATGGCCTTCGCGCATCGGACACGGGGGCGTCTGTTGCGCATTGGAAATTAGAGGCCGAGGAGGAGGGCGCGCCATGTGTTCTGGTGCGCCTTACTTGAGAAGGAGATGGGGAGGAGTGGTCCTCCCCCGAGGAGGGGCCGCCATGGGGCGGCCAGCGCAGGTGGGGCCGCGGAAGTGTGCGAAAGCGTTCCCGTGGCCCTGCCAATATGCGACGAGGGTGGAACACCATGGGGTTTTAGTCGGTGCGAGTCCGACATAACCCGTCCTTGCACCCGCGAGGCGGGTATGCGTAGGCATTTCCCCATGTAAAAAAAAAAGAGTTAGGTGGTCGAAGCCTACGGACGCGAGCGACTCATGCCCCATATAATGTCTCCTTACTAGTAATTCAAATTGATACATTAATAAATAGGTGGTTTTCTTTTAACTGATACTCTTCTTGGCCATATTAGAACTGAACTTTAAAAAATTAAATAAAGAATAGCAAATTTACAACCAATATTGCCTTTACGTGGGGGCGTTAGAAAATCTACAACGGTATTTGTTCCTGTGGTTATCGTAAATCTTCCGCTCACCAGATGTTGCTAGTTGACACTGAGGTGAAGTTTTTTTGTTACACAGTGTCATTTAATTGAGACTTTGAAGTTAAAGTTAGTTAAAGTTACAGCCTATATACGTCCCACTGCTGGGCAAAGGCCTCCCCTCATTTCTAAGAGGGTTTTAGGGCAACGAAATGTCCACACTGTCCCAATGCGTGTTGACAAACTTCACATGTCTTCGAATTTTTTTCTTATTTCTCAGACATGCAGCTTTTCTCACGATGTTTTACTTCACCGCCGAACACGTGGTAAATCAGCACTTAAAATTGCAATTAAAAATTGCATTGGTGCCGGCGGGGATCGAACCCGGGTTGCTCACGTACTGTGAAATTTACAGCGAGCCCTAACCATCTGACCTAACACGGCTCTAATCGAGACTTTAGTTTTAAATAAAATTTATCTGTTTCTAGAGTAATAAAATAATACACAAAATAATGCCTGAGTGGTTTACTGTTTAATTTTTTACACATTTTTAAATAAGTTTTAAATTTTTCCACTTTTATGAATATTTGTGGTATGGTTTGTTTATTCTTAATATAAATAATATAAAATATAAGTAATAGTACCATAAGAAACCTTAACCTTTACATTTTTTGAATAAATTAACTTCCCTGCTAAGAAATCTGTCGAACATCTTATTTTTAGGTAACACAGCCCCGGTGGCCGAAAAATTCGTGGATGCCTTCATTTACAGAAAATGTTATGACTTCCGATACATAGCGTTATACCTTACGCCAGAAGTTATATAACAAACCAGCGACGGGACACAGCGGCATAGATTCGAGACGTTGAGTACTGCAATCGTCAAGCCGTCTGTCAAACGTAACGATTAAGGCAAATCTTCCCAACAACGGGAGGTCCAAGTCCGACAGTGGACATTTAAGAACTGGTAAAGAAAGATGAAGAAAACATTACGTCCACGGGCCTCTTTTCTGAGGGTTCAGAACAGGGCAAAGTGCACCCCACTGCACAAATGGCTATCCGCACAACACCACGTGCAGATGTGAGTGACAATCTTGTAAGATATGCAGGAATCCGATGATTGGAGGTGGGTTAGGTGACCTTATTTGGAGAGGCCTAAGTTGAGCAGTGAACTTGTAAGAGTTCTGATATTGATAATGGTGGTAATGACTGCTTTTTATTCATGATATTGTCCTCCACTTTTGAACAGTCCTTGTGTTCCCACGGTTCAATTTCATTAGAATAAATTATGTTTTACGAAAAAGGGAAATGTTAATTTGTTTCACAAAAAAAAAAGACTTAAATATACAAAGGTTGACAAAAGCGGCCCTTAACATCCCTAAATTAACACGCCGACATTTAAAAGGTGAACTTGTCACGAATTCCCGTATCGTTTCTCTGAATAAAATATAGCGCTTACAGTTGAAATAGAAGGCTATTTGGTCTTAGTTATAAATCTTACTTAGTTCTTAATTTAGTTCTTAAGTATATACGATTTAAATTAATATTCCATCTTAATAAAAAATATATACATTTTTATTACATTTAAGCCTTTGACTTTCACACCAAACGTCAAATTTAAAAAAATTCCATCATTCAGATCGAATATATGAATTATAAAATAATTCATATATTCGATCAGTGTCTCTTGGTGAAAGTTTTATTGTCATCTATATAAATAAAATGATGGAGATTTGCAGTTGTGCGTGCAAATTTTACTCGATAGATTTCAATTAGGTTTTCTAAGTTTCATTTCTTAGACACTTGGCCCTTATCTAAAAAAATATTGCTATTAATGATGAAAAGGATTCCTGGAAGATTAGCACTGAAATTTAAGAAATACAGGGCAATTTTTTGTGGCTAAAGTCAACAATTTGTCAGAGAACAGTTATCATTGGTAAAATGGAAAGACAAGAAATCAGTTTTGACGGTCTCTAATTGTACTGGTGCCGAAAAAACAGATTATGCAAAAAGATGGGACAAACTAACAAAATCCTACAAGGCTATTACTACTCCAAGAAGAGTAACTAATGACAACAAACACATGAGTGTATACTCAAAGTGATTATCCACTTTCTAGATTTGGCAGTGATTAACGCATGCCGTATTAAATCGATTATAAGGCTATTAAGCTTCCAACAAAAAAATATTAACCTTTTAGATTTTAAAATAGAAATAACTGATAAACAGATACGAAAAGAAAATAAATCAGGTTAGCAAAAAGTACAATGTAGAGACAATGAAATACTGACGGAAAGCAATAGATAATACATACGGTTTATTAAAAAGAACTAAAGTTTATAGTCCAAATCACCATAATTTCTTCATTACCCTCTTGGAGCGTTGAACTACTTTTTCAGGGGATCTACTTCTTCCAGCGACTGCCGTCTGTGCTTGGAAAGCATCAGCTGGTGCTACTGGATGACTTCGAGCTCAGCCAGAGATTCAACTTGACGGCGCGAGCCGTCACAAACGATAATATGAATATAACCATCCCTAGTCCAGCAGTTACTTATGCCAAACTTCTGCCTGGCCACTATGAATACCTTGTGACGATCTTTTTTTAAGAATTCAGACATAGAGACACCCGTGCCTTTCAGTTTTGTTTTTGAGAACCAAACTTGATAACGAACTGGGACATCCCGGAACTTTACAAGAACTGGTCTTGGCTTCTTTTCTGTTGGACGTCCAAGGCTGATGGCAGCGGCTAAGAGAAATGTTGGACACATTGGATATTTTGAGCTTGTCCATTATAAGGTTAGAAGCCATTGAAGATGTTTGTATCCTCGGACTTGTCCTCGGGAATACCATGAATAATTAATAGAATCAGGCGCTACTTTGCGGAAGTCCATTATATTAAATTTGACAAAAAATTACTTTGCGTACTTCCGCTAGATAAAATAAAATGGGTAAGACACATCATTTGATTTTATCTAGCGGATGTACGCAAAGTAATTTTTTATCAAATTTAATACCATGAATCTTACGACGCCGCCTCATCTCCAAGTGGTCGATCTCTCTCCCAAGAAATTCAAACTGTCTTTGAACAGTTTCAAGAGCGAACAAGATGAACTTTCTGAACGTTGCAAACACCGTTGAAAGTACAGATGTATTTGAGGCTATAGTTGGACTGGTCTTTTGTAAGTCCTACTGAAACTCATTCATACGAGTATTGAAAATTTCTGACATGGCTGAAGGGGATCCTTTGAGGGCTTTCATAGCTTAGTGCAGTGTTAAAAAACAGCAAGTTAAGGATAATATATATCAAGGAATCAAGGCTGAATATAATAAGCAAATGATTATTACATACATTATCACATACATATTTTTATGTGTTACACATACATGTGTAATATTAAAATATCCTAATTTCTATTTTTAAAATATAAATTGCACAAAACAGATCAAAACATGTGTTACTTATTTCACTCCAACCCTTGAAAAAAAAAATGCGCTATTCTACCTTATACATTTTTTGGAGATTCCTTGTGGCGGATTAACTTTGTGAACTTCGCTAAGCGATGTGTAGTGACGACCTTGTAAGAGATGCAGGAATTCAATGAAGGTGGAAATAACCAATAAGTGTAATTAATGATCGCCGCCATGCTGCTTCTATTAAAATTAAATAAAAATTGTACAAAATTACTGTAAGGTTAATAAATTAATTGTTAAAAAATATAATAGGGGGTTTCTCGTTGATTCTTCCCAGGACAGAGGTATTTTCTGAAGAAAATGCCTTTCTTCAAGTTTTATGTAATAATGTATATTGAGTAAAAATTATTCTATCCTATTCTATTCTATAATGAATGAATGAATGAATAACTTAGCATCAAACATTTGTTTGTTCATTCAGCAAACTTCTTCTAACTCGCCTCTCTTAAACGTCTTTAAAACTGCTCCTTAATAACATGCAGCTTCGCAATGTGATCGTGTGTCACCTTCACGGTGCGGTGGCCAGCGATTGGTTGCGTAGTTGGAGGGTAGGCGGACGTTTCACAGTGGTCTGTTGTTAATTTTACAGCAAATGGCTGCGTACGTCATGTGGTGATTGGTGGCATGACGTATTTGCTCGCTAAGTAAGTGGGAAGCGGTTGCGTTATCAAGTAGCATAAATAGCAGCTATTTCGGCTCGCTGCTCATTTAGCAGCCAGCTTCCGCAGTCTACTTCACCTGAGGATGTCTCGTGTAGAGGCGAAACACGTGTTACATTATCGAGAGTGGTGTGTCGTTCCTTGTGTGGTGATTTTGGGAGTGGTGGTGGTGACGGTATACCCGTCACCACCACGTAATTGACGGAGAGTGGTAGGTCTTCTTCAAACTGGGCAGAACACATCATTTTCTTTCTTTACGCGGAAATAAGCAAATTAAGTTATAACAACCTCATTATAATGTATTTCCGCAAAGTAACCTTTGTTATATATTACACACGGAAGCTTGCATAATTTTTCCCCCCCCCACTTAGCCTGTACCTTTTCAATACTTATCCCCACCTATAATAACGGCTGGACGAGGGACATACTGTGCACCGCGGCCGTACGTACGTAACGGTATATCTGTGAATAAAGCTGTGATCTCGCGCTAAATTATTATCTAGTGCTGGTGAAGTACGGTGAAATGATTTCTTGGTTTCTGTGCCGATTGGTAAGGTAATACCGTTTAGCCTGCTTTTTTATATTTCCTAAATATTATTTACTTCACTTTCATATCTTTAAGAAGAATATTTTTGCAACGTGCGTTAGCGAAACTTGGTAGTTGGAATTATTCCGAACGATTCCGTAGCACTCTTCGTGGTAAATGCGACAAACTATGCAAAAAGACACAAAATCTCTTCGTAAGGATGAGAAAAAATTCAGACGTCGATGATTCAATTCAGATTTCTCTGGATACGGTCAAGCGGAAGGAGCTGTTGCTGGTGTGCCTCGAATTAGAGATTCATGTGCGGTGTTCAATTGCGCTGTATAAAGCACGCCAAAGATTTAAAGGTCAATTACGCCTCCTCTGCTAGGTGATATCAAACGTATAGAAGAATAAAAAGGACTCCTTGAGGAACCGTTAAGGGAGTCAGACTCAGGTGATATTGTGATATTGTATAGTGATGTGTATGTGCAGCAGTGGACTTGTGATAGGCCGATGAATAAAAAAAGCGCTGAACTGGACATGACTGTCTACTTACTCGGACTCACGTGAATGACATTTATAGATAAATGAATATACGTTTTTTCATTTAACGTAGATAATGAAATAAATAATACATATATATATGAAAGTCATTCTCATATATAATTTACCACTGTTTTGAAAAATACCTCTGTCTTGGGAAGAACCAACTTAAACCATTTTTGTAATAGTTCGGTAGAATAAAAAAACTATGTATTTTATTACTCTAAGGTTTAAAATAAATTATTACAAAATGACAAATTGAAGGTTTTATTTGTCGCGTTCGTAAAGGCTTGAGCAATATTACAATTAATTCTCTTTGTTCGGCATCCGCTCCTTTGTTCCTCTGTATTTCGATAACAGAAATGCTTGTGACAAATTACTACACGTTCAGACTCGACAACTGTGGTCAGGAATAAATTTTAATAATGTATTATTCTTCTATTTTGTTAAGAATTTGTAAATACGGTATATTAATTAATTTTTTTTATTGTATAAATATGAAAATATTTTCAAATTAAGTAAAACAAAACTTGGAGCCATATAAGTGAGTAAATTGTTAAATAAATAAACAAAATGTATAAATAGGTAAATATTTAATGTATAAAATTATAATAATCTATATTTTACGAAATATTACAGTGTTTAATTTTCTACTCGTTAACGTTAAAATTGAAACTTTTATTTAAAGAAAGGATTAAAATATTCTTCTTACAAATATATCGAAAAGTGACCAAAGCGTTTCGTTTAAAAAAAACGCCTAAATCACTCAATGTTGCCGGTATGCTGCCTGATTCCATAATTAAAGACAGAAATAGGTAAGCGGGTTTTACCTACCCAGACAGACTTCTAGGCAGAAAAAGAGTCCTGCCACGTAGTAAAGTAAAGCTTAACTAAACCAGGTCGATGTAGACAGTGAAAAGAGTAAAATGAAAGCCAACCATGTGTTATAGTTGCTGAAAGTCGGTTTTGTTGCTTAACAAATAATGCCAAATCGAATGCGCGGTCCCAATTAAGTGTTTAACAAGCCTTGCGGACAATCAAGCGATCTATGAACTATAAACAAAATTGCCATAATTTACGCAAGCGAAGTCGCGGGCGACTGCTAGTCACATAACACATGAATAGATAAACACTCATGCTGTCGCTGCAAACTGTCACCCAGAGGGGTATGCAGTGACTACGAACTTCCATTTGTCAAAATCCTGACACATATATGCTCGTCGAATAAGGGTACTCAGCTAGTCACATATTATGAAAATAAGATAATTAACCTGTGTTTTGGTACTAAATATTGACTCTAGCTGATGTTTATACTTTGAACCCGTAGCTATGTAGTCTAGTATTCTAAACTCTAAGCAACGGGGGCATCCGCTTATCACATGTGTTAGTTTACTCATTAAGACGAACGACCCTTTACTGATCGTGCACTTACTTGGATATTGTTATGAAGATTTGAATAAAACTCCTTTAAAGTATTTGTACTGAGAATTTTTATTCATGCATTAACAAATAAACAATCTTAGTCTTATCTGTGATGTGTATTTAATATGATGACGAGTAAACATTGCAAATTGAAATCGTTCTAAACGACATGAATTTGAATCATCTGAGGTAAATAGCAGGATCAGCCAACTATTGCAGTTAGTTTAATTGCTATAATTAGCGTTATTAGTTTACCTTAGTGATCCAAATTCTACAGTAAACCGGTTCCTATTACTTCTGAAAGTAAAAATAAAGAACACTTATTATATGGAAGTAGTTGGTAAACTGGAAATTCTGCAGCCCATAGAAATATCTGTCCTCGATTAAAAATTAAATGCAAATTTCTTTCTTCCCTAAGTACCATGATATTAATGGCTAAAATAAAGCATAAAAAGAATCTTCAGCCCTCGTCACTCACTATACAAAACACAGCTGCACTTTACTACTTGTTTTTTCCGTGATTGTGCTTATACGTTCATACTGTAGCGTGGCTCCACCACAGTTTTCTTCTTTCTTATTTAATGCTGGTCACTCATGCGTAAAAAATGCACAAATATACAATTGTAGGCTACTTGCCTGCAAATGAAAATGCAAAGTTATGACATTTCTTTGACATATTCCTCTTAATTAATGATCATCTCAAATTTCATGAAACTTCTTATAGTTCTTTGGTTATTTTAATAAGTTAAAATAATTGTCTGAAAAGTGCAATATTTCTAGGTAACTTAGTAACTCGAAATTTGGCATCAAACTATAGGTATTATTAGGCGCATACAAAGAAAAAATATGAAAACTAGTAGTTCCCCCATTTGATATCGATAAAGTGTCGACAATGTTATTGTTGCGGAAAGTTCCAAGTACTGTACTTCAATATAGCAGTTCCAATAAATTTGTCGATATTTAATTTTTGTAGCCCAGATTAAAAAAAAGGCAATGAATTGTAAACACAGAAAAATGTTGGAGGACAAAATGGCTTTTTTAAACAAAAAAGCCAACAACCTCGAACGTTTTTTGTACCAAACTTGTCCCCCTTGACACACTTATGTTTTGGTAGGATTTACTACTTTGTGGAATGTGCTATTACTATTGATTTTCTAGACCGATATGACTTCACTCCCTCAAAGACCTACGATGCACCTGTGATTTAAAGATGACATACCTTCACATTGACACACATGGTTATGATGATGACCATGTGATCATTTCTAGGGGTTTTTGCCAAATTACTTTATCATTTATCATACAAAAAACACTAAACACCATAAATAACTGGTGTAGGGATAACAGTTTATCAGTTAATGCTGATAAAACTTTTATAATACCATTTACGAAAAAGAGACGGTTGGACAATTCGTCCAACCGTCTCTTTTTCTTAAATGGTCACACTAAAAATTAATGGTAAAGAAGTGCCATTGACGCATAATAATAGACCAAAAACTAACGTGCAACTCTCGCCTTAGCAACGTACATATGTCATAATGCTAAAATTGTTTTGGGTACGTGCAGTCGTATGATTGGGAACAACTGAGGCTTTCGTCCCTGTACGATCCTATGGTTATACAGTGGCATAGTGAGGCCGATTTTTACCTAAGTCTGTTTTGTCTGGTGTATTAACCAAAGCCAACCAAAATATGACTGTGGACAGGCTAAACAGTCTACAAAGGATTGCCTGTTTAATGGTAATAAGGGCGATGCGATCATCGACTGAACCGGCTCTTGATGCACGTCTACGCTTAACGCCCCTTGATATTTATTAAGACAAGGAGGCGGGGGCTAATTTGTATAAGACTAACGCTGAGATCAAACATGGTAAACTTGAAGCTAGTTGAAGACTACGTGAACCGTCCTAACGCCCTAGTGTGTAACAATAAGGTAGTTTTAAGATGGGTTCCGGCTTATGCCGGTATTGTAGGCAGTGAAGAATAAATAAGAATATATATTATATAAGCATATTATAGAATCATGGTGGCAAACGAGCACAAGTCCACCTGATAGTAAGTGGATGCTGTGGCCCATAGACACCTACATTTATCCTCAGTTAAGAATCAAAATGCAGATACTTTTTCACCCCTAAGGACTACGATGGAATGGAATGGAAAATGCCTCTTTTCCAGTAAAAAGGGTTTCCGGTTCTCTACACTCACCATACGAAACACAGCAACATTAAACTGCTATTTTATGCTAGTATTCTGTGAGAGCGTGGTTCTACTCCGGTACAGTTGACCCATTCGTAATGCACAAAAATAACAAAACTTTCCGACAAGCTAGCACGGGAGGGCTCAAGGTGAACACAGCCATTTTCACCCCAAAAAGCCTAGCCCGATTGACCCTTCTAACTATTTATCACAATAAATCACTTATGATCTGGTCTGATACACCAGAATTATAACACTCAAATACCTTAATCCGGGCTTACGATCGTAAATGTGCGTCAGAAGCCCTGGGATTTGGTAAGAATATACTGCGTATTCTGGCAAGAGCGTAGACTGGACACTGTACTCTTAAAAAGCACATGCTCATCCTGGGACTAAGCAAGTCAAGGATGTTCTGGTTGTGTTCCTTAACGGAGGAAACGCTTCTGCACATCCTAACTGATTGTGAACCCTTAATTCGCAAACGTAACACTCATCTGGGAAGCCCACTCCGCTTTCACTACTCCGCCCAGAATAAGTTAAATTGCTCACGGCTAAGCAAACCCTTCTATTTATTGAAGAAATAGGGCTTAGCAGTGAACTGTAGCCATAGTAGCGATCACAATAGATCACAATAAATCTAGACTTCATAGCTGCTCGCACAAATAAAAAAATATGTAAATAAATAGGCCTTTTTTGCCCCAAACCTTCCATGGCCCATGCCAATATGTAAGATATCTGTAGACTACTACTTTTTTACCTACGAACAAACAAATATAATTTTTTATATATTAGGTAATATGACGGATTCAACTCGGTTGGGCAGCGTTCGGGAAATTACGGCACATCTTCTCGTCAGGTATACCTCAAAACTTGAAAACGAGACTGTACACCCAGTGCGTGTTGCCAGTGATGACATACGGAACTGAGACGTGGTCCTTCACTGCTGGCCGGATGAGGAAGCTCAAGGTCGCTCAGCGAGCTATGGAGAGGGCTATGCTCGGAGTTTCTCTGCGTGATAAACTCAGAAATGAGGATATCCGCAGTAGAACTAGAGTGACCGACATAGCCCAACGGATTAGTAAGCTGAAGTGGCAATGGGCCGGCCATATAGCTCGAAGAACCGACAACCGATGGGGAAGAAAGGTTCTCGAGTGGCAGCCTCGTACCGGCAGGCGAAGTGTAGGGCGTCCCCCCACGAGATGGAGTGACGACCTGGTAAGATATGCAGGAAGTCGATGGATGCAGGTGGCTCAGGACCGTGCTTTGTGGCATTCCTTGGGGGAGGCCTATGTTCAGCAGTGGACTTGTGAAGGGCTGTAATGATGATGATAATGATGAGGTAATATGCCGTCAGAAGATGAAGACTGCGAAAGACGGTTCTCGAGAGTGAATGTTAGGGGTTCTTAAGGACAATGACGAAGGCTTGAAGTTATAGTTTCCGAAGGTTGTTTTTTGCGTGTTCAGATCAGGTCGGGGTTACAAATTTGGCCGTGGAAGGGGAGATCTCATGCCAGGCACGTTGTTTAGCCCTAGGAGCGGCAAACGCAACGTGTGGTAGTTTTTTTTGCGCCCAGATGCAATGGAAAGGGCTACCCTCCGGGAAGCGAGGAAGGGAGGTGATGAATGCCCTAAGCATACCACGACAGCCGGCTGCCGTGGTTATGTGGCACTCACTACGAAGCCTAAGTGCCTACCAACTAAACACCAACTGTGTGACTGGCATTGGCTTTTGAGGCCTTTCTGCCGAATCGGAAGCGACCCTCTTTAGGGAAAAGGGGGCGCAGGCGGCGAGGAGCCGCTGAGAGGGGAGCCTAACTAAGGCAAATTAAGGGCGGGAATATTCGGCCTAAACCGCCAGGAGTCGGTTAAGGTCGGCCGAAACCTTGTTTGGGAGGGGGGTGGGGGGTGGTAGTTCAGGGCTATTCTATATATACCGCCGTACTTCGGAACTTTGATAGCGTAAGTTAGGATTCGGTGCGTTTCACTTGTGGCGTGACGCCACCACATTTATTTTTATTCGTTATTATGAAGACGCTGCTAACCATCTCCTGATTGGTTTCCCTTTGTCGCCTCTTACGGAACCCATATGACGATATGGGGAAGTGGATATACTTGCACCGTCCCTACACGGTATACAAAATTAAATTAATTAAATTAAATTTAAAAACTAATACTTTTTCCCATTTTATTGGTCTATTTACAGTTCACAGCCAAACATGATCTTGTAAAAGTGTCAAGTATTACTAAGCACAAGGTTTTGTATCTATTATTCAAAAGTGAATTTTAGGTTTTTTTATTTGACTGAGTTACAAAAAAAAAATTGAATAAAACTACTTTCACGGATTTTTTCGCATTTAATTAACTTATTTATCTTATTTTTATTTATTCCCGACGTTTCGGGTGCTTTACAGCACCCGTGGTCAAAGGGGACTGAGGTGATTGACGTCCCGATGTCAGAAAGTTAACCCGGAGTACCTTCAGCTTTTTTAATTATTAATTTTGGTCCAATCTACGCAGAATGAACTAATTGTGTCTTGAAGTCTTGCAGTGGTATGCTAGGGTTTAGTTTTAATTTTATTAATTACATGAACCCAAGCAGGTGGTAGTACCCAGCCTCCCTTTCTATTGAAATTAGGATGATTTTTTTTAATTTCAATAATTTCACGTATCATCCTTGGCAGGAATCGATGTTCTTTCGCGAGAATTTGTGGTTTATCAAATCTAATGTAATGGCGGGGGCCGTCTAGGATATGATCACAAACTGCAGACTTCCCGGAACGTTGGTGCTTCACGTCAGCTATGTGTTCTTTTATGCGAGTTTTATTGATCGTTTTGTTTGCCCTATATATTAGACACCACATTCACATTCATTTGTAACAGTGGTAGACCCATGCGGCAGCTTTTGCTGTCGCACGGGTGGGCCGGATCGAACCGGGGTGGTACCACGACCTCACAGAAAACCAACGTGAAGTAGAGGTTTATCTCTGCGTTTCGCTTGGTGAGTGCAGGTGGCCGGAGGCCCTTTTTACTGGAAATGAGGCATTCCATCTTAGTCCTCACGGGTGACAACACATCTACATTTTGATTTGTAATAGATGATAGATGTAGATGTCTATGGGCCGCAGCAACCACTTACCATCAGGTGGACTGTGTGCTCGTTTGTCACCCTTATCCTATAAAAAAAATTCACAATCAAGCTTGTACACTCCTGCATCTTGTAGAGGAATATTGCACTTGAAGGATGGTAAGAACTGACTAATCTTCTTTGGCGGCTTGAAGAATGTTCTAATAGAAGCTCGCTTCAAGATGTGGCCAATCTTGTCTGTGACACCTCTGACATTTATGGTAGTACATCAGACAACTCAACTGTGGCCGGCTTCTCTCGGTCACCGTGACGTAGGTGTGGGACCCGAAGCTTGTTGTCGTGCAGAACCTGCTTGACGTACTGAAGCTCGACGGCCAGGGGTTTGTTGTCACAGATCCCTAGTGCTCTCTATAACAATGATTTGCCCACGGTAGTGAACTGTGAACTGTGATGGTGGGATTCACCATTTAAATATCGGTTTTATGGGTCTTTTTTCTATACACAATTTGACCTATGGTGTTATTAGGATTTCGAATGACTACACATCTAGGAAAGCTAAAGAATTTTCTACCTCTCACCCTGCTTGAGATCCTGTAATTAATAAAATTAAAACTAAACCCAAGCATACCACTGCAAGACTTGAACACACAGTAAGTTCATTCTGCGTAGACCGAATCAATATAAATAATTATAAAAGCTGAAGGTACTCCGGGTTTTTTTATAGGAGAGGGGGCAAACGAGCTTGCGGCTCACCTGATGGTAAGTGACTACCGCCGCCCATGAACAACCGCAACACCAGGGGAATTGCAGATGCGTTGCCGGCCTTTTAAAAAGGAGTAGGCTCTTTTCTTGAAGGTCCCTAAGTCGTATCGGTCCGGAAAAATCCCTGGTGGTAAACTATTCCACAAGGAAGTTGTGCGAGGAAGAAAACATCTTCTAAATCGCACAGTGGTGGACCGCCAATCATCCAGATGGTGTGGATGGTATCGGGAGTTCTGCCGCGATGTGCGTTCGTGAAATTTGGCGGCTGGGATTAATCCGAACAATTCCTCAGAGCACTCCCCATGGTAGATGCGAAAGAAAATGCAAAGAGATGCAACATCTCTTCGCAGTGCCAATGAATCGAGCCGATCGGAAAGGGCTCGGTCGTCGACGATTCGAGCCGCTCTGCGCTGGATGCGGTCAAGTGGAAGGAGCTGGCACTGGGGAGCCCCTGCCCAGAGATGGGAACAGTATTCCATGTGAGGCCGAACCTGCGCCTTGTAAAGTTGCAGGCGGTGTGCCGGCATGAAATACTGTCCCGCTCTGCTGAGCACGCCAAGCTTTTTAGAGGCCAATTTGGCCTTCTCTTCCAAGTGACCACGAAACTGCACGTCACTCGATATGTCGACTCCGAGGATACCGATACTGGCTGAGGCAAGAAGGGGAGTGCCTTGAAACTGAGGAGATACGACAAAGGGGTTCTTTTTAGCGGTAAACGCGCAAAATTGTGTCTTCTGAGGATTAAACTGGACTAGATTTAGTCGCCCCCAATCCGAGACTTTGTCCAGCAAAGACTCGACTTCAGACACAAGTTTGTTCCGGTACTCGGCGACGTTTTCCCGAGAAATATTGGCCCGGCCGGTGTATAGAGCATCACCAGTGCTGTCATCCGCATAGCAATGAATGTTACCAGTTAGCAACATATCATTGATATGCAGAAGAAACAGCGTTGGTGATAGCACACAGCCTTGTGGAACACCAGCGTTAATAGGCTTGTAGTCAGAACATGCACCGTCTACAACGACCTTGATGCTCCGATCTGCAAGAAAGCTGGTGATCCAATTGCACAATTTCTCGGGAAGCCCATAGGAAGGCAGCTTCGAAAGAAGCGCTTTGTGCCAAACCCGATCAAAGGCCTTCGCAATGTCCAGACTAACGGCCAAAGCCTCCCCCTTGGACTCTACTGCCTTCGCCCATCTATGGGTCAGGTAGACCAGAAGATCACCAGCTGATCGACACCGACGAAAACCGTATTGGCGGTCACTAATCAGCTGGTGATCCTCAAGGTACCGGATGAGCTGGCAGTTAATAATGGATTCCATTATTTTGGAGAACAAGGAGGTGATCGCGATAGGCCTATAGTTGGACGGGTCTGAGCGGTCGCCTTTTTTAGGGATCGGGTGGACAAAAGCTGTCTTCCATGAATTCGGGACTACGCCTTGGGAGTAGGAGTACCGGAAAAGACGCGTTAGGACCGGTGCCAACTCCGGAGCACACGTCCTCAGCACAATTGGGGGGATTCCGTCAGGCCCACTCGACTTCTGGATGTCCAGGGAGAGAAGTGCTTTGCGAACTGAGCGCTGTGAGAATAGCACATCCGGCATGGAGCACTCACACCGCGGGATGGTCGGCGGTATTTTCCCCCCGTCATCAAGAGTCGAGTTGGACGCAAAAAGGGAGCCTAAAAGGTCGGCTTTGTCTTTTGCGTCTTGGGCCAGTGAGTCGTCCTCCCTGTGCAGAGATGGTAGTGATGGCTTACAGAAATTCCCTTGGACAGCCTTGGCGAGAGACCAGAATGCACGGGTTCCCGAAGGAAGGCGAACTAGTTTCTCGCCAATTCTGCCTATGTGCTCTGACTTTGCCTTGGCAATAACTCTTTTGAAGGACCTGGAGGCGAAGTTATACTTCTTTTTAAGTGTGCTGGTGTTTACATCCCGAGTCACCGAAGCCGCAGCCCAGGCTTGATAACACTCCTGCTTACTGCGCAATGCAGTCTTACAGGAGCGACCAAACCAAGGCTGAGATCTGCCTCCGATGGGTACCACAGATGATGGAATAAATAGTTCCATTCCCTGTAGCACCACATCAGTGACAGAGTCAGCAACAGCACTGTGATCATCCGGCGAGAAGCAAACCCGCCCCCATGGGTAGGATGCAAAGAAAGACCGCATTCCGTCCCAATCCGCCGACCTGTAATGCCAAACACGGCGGCAACCTGCAGAACGCAACCGCGAAGGGAGCGTGAGTGGCACCATACTCCGGATCAGACAATGGTCCGAAGAGCCGAGAGGGGCATCGACGGAAACCTGATATCCGTCCGGATGAGAGGTCAGCAGAAGGTCCAACAGGGAAGGTGTATGATCCTCCACATCTGGAATCCGCGTAGGCGAAGTAACCAGTTGTGTCAGACCATATGCCAAGGCAAAGTCATAAACAGATCTCCCCGCATGATCGGTTAAACGTGAACCGAGCCATTCGGCATGGTGGGCGTTAAAATCGCCAAGGATCACGATCTCTGCGGATGGGACCTGTTGTAGCAAGGAATCTGTAGCCATTTGGACGTGGTCGATGAGTCGGTCTGTTTCGGCATTACCGCTATGGGACCTATAGAGGCACCCGTAGACGCGCGGATGGTCGTCGCTGTCTACGCGTAGCCAAAGGATGGACAGGTCCGAACCTTCAAGACTGCCGAGGCGTCGAGAACAGATGTCCTCTCTAACATACACGCAAACTCCAGCCCGAGGCACAAAGGAGTGCTCCAATTTGTACCCCGGGTAGGAGAGATACGAAATATCAGTCGGAGAGGAAACCTGCGTCTCGGTCAAAAAGAGCAAGGCCGGCTTCGCCGTCTCGAGATGGTAGTGGACGGCGTTTAGGTTAGAGTGAAGTCCCCTGATGTTGCAGAAATTCACGGATAGCGTGGCAGGGGTCGCCTTGGTATTGTTGCTCAGCTTGCCCCGAGCAGTTTTGTTTTTGAGCGGAATTTTGCCCCCCCCAGAATACGCGGGGCAGCCTGAGCACCCACGCTCAGGATTGGAATAACATGGTCGTGGATGCTCAGCGAGGGATTCTCCAGGGGTACTGGTACCCTCCTGGGGTAGTCTATTGTCTAATTCCGCTACCATGTTGATGGGGGGGGGGGGGGGGGGGAATTGGGCCTCCGGCCACCTGCACTCACCAGACGAAACGCAGAAGCAGAGCCTCTACTTCACGCCGGTATTCTGTGAGGTCGTGGTACCAACCCGGCTCGAGCCGGCCCATACGTGCAACAGCAAAAAACTGCTGCAGGGCTCTACCACCGTTAAACTATGGGTTAACTATGGGACGTCACGTCGGGACCTCAATCACCTCAGTCCCGCGTGACAACGGGAGCTATAAAGCACTCGAAACGTCGGGAATAAATACAAATAAGATAAATTACTTAATTATACGCGAAAAAATCCGTAAAAGTAGTTTTCATAAATATAAGAAATCATTATACAAGAAAAATATTTTGCTATCCAGAATTAAAAAGAAATGTGTTTTTTGTAAACCAAAATTAGAAATTTTCTTGAATTCATTTGAATAATTTCCTTTGAAACGTTTCTTTGCTTAAAAATAATAGTCAACACAACATTTGCCTCATTTTCCAGAGTAAAAAAAAAACCTTAATTTGAAAGATAGTATAGATTAAAAGATAAAAAATTTGAAGACCATTAAAGACTTAAAGCCAAGCCTTCTTTGAGAAAATTTTAAGAGATTTTACTATTCATTGACATTTCTATATCTTTTTTTTTTTCTGTTTATCAACAACATTACAGCCCTTTAAAAGTCAACTGCTGAACATAAGCCTCCATAACAAACACCACAAAACATGGCCAGGAGCCACCTGCATCCATCGACTTCCTGCAAGTATTACCAGGTCGTCACTTCATCTAATGGAGGGCCGCCCTAGACTTCGCCTACCGGTACAAGGCATTCATTCGAGAACTTTTCTTCTCCATCGGTAGTCGGTTCTTCGAGCTATATGGCCGGTCCATTACCACTTCGGTGTCCTTATCCGTTGGGCTATGTCGGTTACTCTGGTTCTACCGCGGGTATTCTTATTTCTAAGTTTATCATGCAGAGAAACCCCGAGCATTCCTCCCATACCCTTAACCCTCTCCATAGCTTGCTGAGCTTGAGATTCCTCATACGGCTAGCAGTATTGTCTCAAATCCATGTCATCACTTGTAACACTCACTGATTGTACAACCTTATTTTCAAGTGTTGAAGTATACCTGACGAGAATATGTGTTCTACCGAACGCTGCCTAGTCGAGTCGAATCTGTCGATTGACCACTCGGTTGAAGTTAGACTTATCTAGTTGAACTATATCTCCCAGGTAAACAACGTCAATAACATGTGACATGGATTTTCTATTAATTTATTTAAATACTCTCATTTACAAAAAAACGGCCCGTTTTGATTTTTTTCCTTTCTGAAAAATATAGAATACGAAAAAGTTTTTAAAATTTGCTTAAAAAGTACGTTCCAAATTCAATTTTTTGCCTGTGGCTGGTTTTTAAAGAAAGCAACTTTTTACTAACTACATTTTTTGGCGCAAACTCCCAAAATTTAATATCGAATTTAGATAACTTTTAGTCCATTTTTATTGAATTATCTCATTTCCTTGATATTTTAAAGTATTGGTATTGCTATTTAGCGGTCTCGAAAATGGTAGATAAAATGATAAAATCAGTAAAATTATTGCGCTGCTTTAGGAGGGTTGCAACAAATGCTTCGTGGCTCACGGAATAAATGTGAGTCGTTCGAGAGTCCAAAGAGGTGATGAATATATTGTATAATTTATGTGCAATCCGCCGAAATACTTCCAATCGACCTTGCGATAGTGGTTTAGGCAGTTTTCGACCCTGTTATTTTATACCTCCGCCGTCATATTATAATATTGTCACTCTATTGCATTCTCGAGGCTTCTTCAAAAATAACATTAAAGCTAAGAATTATTTTTTGGTATGACGGATTTTCTGACCTTACATGTTTTCATAAAAACTGTATAATATCCAATTCTTCAGACAGTCCTTACTGTTGCTGCATACATTCACTGGGAGCTCTTTTAAGGCCTTAACAGTGGTTGAAATGCCTAAATCTTGGATATTTAAGTAAAAAAATCTCAATAACTGTTGATTTAATCTACAAAGAAAAAATACAAGGTAACAGAAGAGGATTTGGTAAATGTTTTTAATTGAATAAAATTGTATTTTTGTCAACCACTTATTAGAAAAAAAATCCCCAAATAGTACCTATCTGTCATATTTTGCAAAATTTCTCCAAAACGGCACAAGCTTTTTAAATAGTTCTTACACTAAAAAAAAGGTCTTAAAAATATTAATATTTTTAATTGAGAGTTTTATTTTTACACAGTCCGTCACAGTCCGTTTTCGGATATCGTCGAGGGTGAACCGCGCGTCGGTGTTGGAGGGACTTCGTTCAAATATATATTAGTTTTTTAAAAGTTTATACTCAATTATAAATATTTTTATAACTAGAAATACTTAATTAAGTTAATATCTATACACTGGTAACTGTAAATATTATTTTCTAAATAAATTAATTTTTAAAGTGCCCAAAGAAGAAGAAATTTTCGCGGCGACGTTGATTAGTGAAATTGAAAAATGCATTTTTATATAATTTAGATGTGAAACGACGAACATGCTCTCGTTACTTAGATTTCGATAGTTTTTAATACCTATGTAATTTTATTGTTGCATATTTTTTTAATTATTTGATACTGAATTTTATAATTATGTATTACAATAAAACGCTGTTTTTATGAGTAAGACTTTATAAAATATTATTGGGGAGGGAAATATAGATACAGATACTTACATTTAGGTACGCTGTTATCAAATTAAAACAAACAATTTAAATAAATAAAAAAATAAAAAATAGTGCTTCCCGAAGTATAAATAACTATATAAATACATTCTTGCGTTTATGTTTTTTTATGTTAGACAAACTATCATCTAAAAATGCAAAAATTTTAAATTGGAGAGGGGTTTCTCTACGTGATAAAGTTAGAAATGAAGATATTCGCAGTAGAACCTGAGTAAGTGATATAGCCCAACGGAATATTAAAGTGAAATGGCAATGGGCTGTCTATATAACTTGGAAAACTGATAAAAAATAGGAAGAAAGGTTCTCGAGTGGCAACTTCGTACAGGTAAGCGAAGTAATACTCAACCTTCATTCCTCTTCACGTATTCTCATACGCTTTTCTTAACACACATACACACACACACACACACACACACACACACACGCGCGCGCGCACACGCACGCGCACACGCACACGCACACGCACACGCACACGCACTCGCACACGCACACGCACACGCACACGCACACGCACACGCACACGCACACGCGCACACACACGTACACACACATACACACACATACACATACATACACATACACACACACACACACACACACACACACACACACACACCCACACAAGTCGCAAATAATACTTACCTAGTACTATTAGGCAAGAGTGAATAGGTTTTTGTTAAGTTAGTAATATACACCATCTTAGGCTACATAACTACTAACCGATGGGATTGTAGTTGCTTTACTACTTGCTGGGTAAAAATTTACCCTGTGAAAGTTTGCATTTAGATATAATTTTTCTAACCAACCATAAAATATGATGGCAATATGTATATAAGTATAAAGCTTGCCTCAAACGAGACAGTAATAATATAATATTACATCTTCCATTATCTACGCATGAAAACTTTTAAAAGCTCTGAATCCCGAGGTATGTCCATATTAAGAGGCTGAATAGAGCCACATTGATATGCATGGGGATCGTTTGGTAATTTCACATTATCGAAAAAAATTGTACGTGTTTCAGGTGGCTGTTTGCAAAACACGATTCCACAAAAATTCACTCAATAGAAAATAATTGCAAAGTTGCTTCTGAAAATACTTAAATTTTCAACGTCAATTTTTTCTTACGTGGTAGAGCCATGCTGCAGCTATATTAGTAGTAGGTATAGATGTAGCACGAATGGGTTGGCTCGACTGGGGAAGGGTCACGCTCTCACAGAATACCATGTAAAATAGCAGCTTAACCCTGTGTATTTCGTATGGTGAGTGTAGAGACCCGGAGAACCTTTTTACTGGAAACGAGGCATTACATCTTAGTCCTCACGGGTGACAACGCATCTATATTTTGATATGTAATCGAGAATAGATGTAGATGACTATGGGCCGTAGCAACCACTTACCAACAGGTGGACTGTGTGCTCGTTTGTCACCCTTATTCTATTAAAAAAAACTTTCTGAGTTTTCAGTAAAATAATGTTAAGTATTGTAAGCCCTCGTACAATTATGTGTCTCATGTTAATAAAGCTATTGGGCTATTTTGATTTTTAATAAAGTGATTTTACTTTATATGTTAAATAATTTATTTACCTTTCTATATCAAGAACCGTTTTTTCTGTCACTCCTATTGAATTTGACAGTGCTTGATGAAATTTAGCATCTTTAGATGGATCAGAATCGCGCGCTGATCCGGCTGTTAGATATTGCAAAAATAATCGAAAATATTTATTTTTACTTTCATGCCGAAGACTACCTTGTTTTATTTTATTACGGTCAAATAGTATTTATTCGGTTATAAAGCAAGTATTTACAAATGTTTTCATTATTTTGTTATTCTATTGTTTACAGTTATTATCACGTCTTAGCTTTACACCAAGAATTACATTAGAAATTCTTGATGGGATGCGATGTAACGCGCATACTTTATTTTCATCAAGAACCATAATATATATATATATATATATATATATATATATATATATATATATATATATATATATATATATATATATATGTTTTTTTTTTACCAGTAGAGTTTCAACACAATCTTAAAAAAGTTAAATGAATTAAAAAATGCCGATAATTATATAATTTCAAGTCAGTGTTGTCAGTTATAAAGAGCCAAAGTTCTTATTTTCCTTTTGATTAACTTAATTCGAGAATAAAATAAATGTGAAAGGGCTTTTATCTGCAACAATAATTTTCATCAAAAATAACATAGACTTATAAAAGTCATACACACGGGCACTCATACTGAAGATTATCAATTGTACTACAAAATATTTAAAATACTATTTCCAGTATAATGACCCGAATATCATCATTAATGTTTGACTGGCACACTTAAAAGTTTTATCATATGGCTAAATGATTGACTATTATATTATGATAAGGTCATGCTTTTCTATAAAAAGTTGCAAGAAATTTTAAATCACGGACCTATTGGTTTATTTTACTTTTCACTTAATTAGTGAAAAACAAGATGGACTGATCTAAAACTTTACTTTCTTGTGCTATTTAGAATTTTATGCAAATGATAATTGAAGTTTCTATGTAAATAAGTGTAACATAGCGGGTATTATATTCAATGGTAGCGGCCATCCATATTTGCAAAACCAGCAGCATTTTCTGTACAGAAACCGGCAAAGTGTTGCTCAAGGCACTATAAACAAAGCAGCTGATAAAAATGTTACACTCATACCTGTTAACAAAAACTGTTTCTGCTAATGGTCTTATAGATAATAATAACTATTCTGCCGTGTTAGGTGCAGGAGCTATTATTAGAAGGAGAAGAGTTAAAATTTTGTTTTAGAGATGCGCAATCAATATTGTTTTGTCTGCAATTGAGCATAAAATAAAAAATAACTTCAGCTAATGAGCATATCTGGCATTATACTCAGGCCCATCAATTGGTATGGAAAAAAATAATTTTACCAAGTTTCAAAAAATCAATAAAAATTCAAAAAATCATAAATATTAAAATGAAAAATATGTATATGTATGTCTATACATTTATGGCCGCTTAGTAACTGACGGTGACTACAGTCGCGCCGAAACTAAGAGGAGAGAATCACTGTAGAAAAGGTAATAATTTATTGCGGAAATTTTGTGATACGAGTAAAATTAAAAAAATTACAAACTTATCCAAGTTAATCTAACTTATTCTAACTTATCCTTATGCGTTACAAAAAAAAAACAAATAATAAAATAGTGAGATCGCGTCAGTTTTTAAGATGATATAACATAAATAAACAAAAAATAAATTTCACGAAAGTTCAGTATTTAATTGGTTATATACCGCTGACACTTAATCACGCTTTTCGAAACCACGCCAGTTGTAAACAATACTTGTGTGAAAAATGGTGTATATGACGGCACCTGCACCGTTGTAGATGCGGTGGCGTCGATCTAGCTAGACAGAATTCTTATAAACGACACGTGTACCGCACACCTGCGGCATTGCACCTGCGTTGCCGCCCGACCTACTTGTATAAAACGGACTGAGCGGCCGCCGTTAAGACAGTCTTGGCTCTGACGTGGAACGGTGCGCTTGTCGTATTGCGTTACTAGTTTATCCTCGACTCGTTGGATAATTAATTCGTGTAAACGAATTAATTATTATTCCTAACTACAAAATCAGTCTCTGTACTATACCCTCTATACTTTCTACATCAGAAGTGGGATAAAGTCCCCCTTATTGCCCACATATAATCTTCCACATTAATTCATTTCGCATTGATGGATCTCTTTTTATGTTAAATACCGTAATGAAATTTGCTGTCCTACTTACGATATTGTCGTATCATTAAAGTGTAGAGAAAAGATAAAGTGAAATTATTTAAGCAAATTTTTTTTAATTTGTTTGATTTGTATTAAAAGTACCCGAAAGTATTTTCATTATTTCTTGACGTACCTAAATATGTTAACAAATGTCAAAAGAAATGTTGGAGGCTTTCTGATTAACTTGTTCAAGTTTTGTTGTAATTTGATAGTTCACGCGAAACATGATTATCATTTGCTATATTTTGAAGTTCAAAACATTTAAGGGTTGTACTACAATAAAGGATTAACTTTAACACGCTATGAATTGAAAATAATAAGTGACATTTTTGTGTTCTAAAGTGTTGATCAGTGTTGCAGTTTGCTCCGAATATTGTGTCGTTGACAAGATTGGGGTTTGGTGTCGAGGGATTCGTAGAAGTCTCTACAACAATGATCAATGAGGAAGACGTTGTGATGGCTAATCGAACATGGTCAGGTACGGCCGAGCGCTGATTTGATTGAGCCTACACCGCTACAGTCGGTTACTTATCGGCTGATCTTACGGCAGGGCAATTCAAGCAGCCGCCGAACAAATGGTGCTTTGGCGCTGTAAATGGAAGGCTTTCGTAGATTTTGCGCAGTTGCCTCCTTCGCTTCGAAATATGTTGTGGTATCTGTCTCTACACATAGTTTCCATTTTTTTTTGCAATGTTTTCAAATGTCATACAGTTGCCGTTTCTTAAGAGAATATGTGATGAATTTTAGATGCTCGGAATTCCATGGTTCGCAATACATTTATCTCGATTTCTTGTTAATTTTGCAAAGCAGTGCGACGATTCGCTAGCGCTAGTACGGCGCGGACGGCTTGCTGGCGCGAATGTGGCACGAACGTAGCAAAACGAAAAGCTGTAGTGCGTTTGCCTGGAGGTAGCCATATCGGCGCGTTCCAGACTTAAATGTAGTCTGGGATGGTCGACCGTTGTAATTTTTAACAAGAGTTAATATCTGTTAGCGGGTGGTGATAACTGATAGACCGTATGCTGTTCACTGTCAACCGCACGAGGACGTGTGACAGTCAGAGGTAGCCGTGTCTGTGCGTCTAGAAAATACTAGAGACGTTGCAACACTCTAGCGAAGTAATTATTCTAGTGCAGGAAAAGAAAATGAAGTTGTAGAGAGGCTGGTCTGTGCTGCACTGGGATACGTGTCGTGTTGCTGTTGGTTTACATACTTACGTGTATCGTGTCACTATTATTCTAGTGCAGGAAAAGAAAATGAAGTTGCAGAGAGGCTGGTCTGTGCTGCACTGGGATATGTGTCGTGTTGCTGTTGGTTTACATACTTAGGTGTTATCGTGTCACTACGTCCCTCACGATACACTTTTGTGTGATTGTGACGGGGACATGTTTGCGGTATGATTGGTCTGTAACTGTACTATATTGAATTGAAAAAAAAGAGAGTAAGAAAAAAAATGTGGTTCTTACTATCATTGCAGGGCGTTTGCCGGTCCAATGATAAAGCTACAGGGAATAGTGATTCCGGACTAGCATAAATAGTACTAAAAAAAAAGAGATTAAGAAAAAAGAATAGTTCTTACAATCATTGCAGGGCTTTGTGCCGGTCCAGTGATATAGCTATAGGGAATAGTGATTCCGGACTAGCGAAAATAGTACTTGAAAAAAAAAGAAAAATAGAAAAAGCTACAGACTAGTCATTCCGATCTAACATAAAGATGATAAAAGTTTTGTAGGGCTTACTGCCGGAACAAAACTGATTATCACCCGAGTCTGAAGGGTCAGTATAGACCGGACTAGACGCTGTTTTGTCAGGATAATCGAACGATGTTTTACAGATTACAGTTGTTACAGATAACTAAAATTGTGATGGAGCGCGTGCGAGGACGCACGCATGTCAGTATGGCCGTGACGGCACCTGCACCGTTGTAGATGCGGTGGCGTCGATCTAGCTAGACGGAATTCTTATAAACGACACGTGTACCGCACACCTGCGGCATTGCACCTGCGTTGCCGCACGACCTGCTTGTATAAAACGGACTGAGCGGCCGCCGTTAAGACAGTCTTGGCTCTGACGTGGAACGGTGCGCTTGTCGTATTGCGTTACTAGTTTATCCTCGACTCGTTGGATAATTAATTCGTGTAAACGAATTAATTATTATTCCTAACTACAAAATCAGTCTCTGTACTATACCCTCTATACTTTTTACATATACAAGACAATTAAGAACAGACAAAATCTTCTTTTCAAATTTCCGCCGAGTTGTATGTAGAAGGCCAAATACGTCATGTGTCAATTTTAATTAAATATATATATTATATAAAGTGATCTTGACTACGTTTCATCAATTAACCATTGGTAAAAATTAAAACAGGAATTTTACAATTGTGTTTACAAGAAACATTATTAGTTGAACCTTGCAGCTGGTTCATTATTTTTATTATAAATACGTATAAATGTATATATTATTAATAAATAATTCCCATAATATTTTGTATTGTTTTTTATTTTGCCCTATCTGCAATGTTCTACGCTCTATAGAAAATGTGGCGTTTGACATGACTGACAATCTCTCGAACGTTTTATCTAGGTACAAAGATGTTTTACGTTTTCGTCGCCTCCACATGATATTTTTGTCAGCATAAGGTACCCTTCTGTATCTGAAACGAATATGAATATTGCTACAAAGTAAAGTAATAGGCTATACAAGTCCCTCTACTGGGCACAGGACTCTTTTTATTTCTGAGAGGGTTTTAGGGCAAGGAAATGCCCACCGCGCTGCCCCAATGCATGTTGACGAAAATTGCAATTACAAATTTCATTCGTGCTGTCGGGGATCCAACCCGGGAAAAATTTACAGTGAATGCTTTGCCCAGATCTACTAATATGACACAAATAAATACGATTTAAAATATGTAATAAAAAACACTTACGTACTTGAAACTTGAACACTTGATAGCTCTTGACGCCTACCGGACAAAGCTAGAGCACAATGTAATTGAAGATGCGTAACCGCGACATAATTCTCAGTGATGCGCAAGCATAACAGGCAGTATGTCACTTATATAATTGTCACCTCTGCAGTCTATTAATCTTTGCACTTTTATAAGTAATACAGCACGTGGTTGCTAGACGGTGTTGACGTCGGCTAAAATCTCTGCGATCGCCGTTTCGTCAAGGTCATTCAGGCTAGTTAAAGCCTTAATGGCTCCTATTTAAATAGCTTGTAAGAATTCAGGCCAAGATGTTTTTAAAACTCAACCAAGATCTTTTTTGAGGTAAGTAATCAAGGACGAAAAAAACTATAAATTACTAGTATTGGTATCGGTTGATAATAAGAGTTATAAAATTAAATATAAAATTAAAAACTTATCCCCTTATTATAAATTTTGATTTATTGATTGTCTTGGGCTTAAAAAAGAATTATAGTCTGAATTAAAGCTGAGGGTCGCGGGTTTGAATTCCGCACGGAACAAGTATTTGTATGGACTACAAACAATTGTTCCGGGTCTGGATGTTGATCCTTGTGAAATTGATGTATATAAACTGCCCCCACTATACGGGAGAACATCCTATTGTGAAGGTAACGTTTTTTTAGATAATGGACAGAAAATAAAGAAACAAGTAATGTCTTGGCCCGAAATTTTAACACAAGTTAGGAGCAGTCCCAAGCAGCACACAAGCGTTATGAACATCAATATACCAGCCCATATAGAACTTAAAGTTCTAAGCGTATAAGAGTGTCGAAAAGAGATTGTATACTTATAAGAATCGCTTATGAGTTATTATACAGCTCAAGCTGTATAAAGTCTGTATTATGGATCTAAGTAAGCTTAGGGTTCTTAATCAGAATATGAAAACTCTACTATACAGCTTTAAGTATTTTTTGTAACACTTCAATCTGATTTTATCATTGAAGCTGTATAGAAGCTGTTTTTTGCATGTCACTTGTTTATTACAGCTTTAAGTGTTATAAAATTATCATTCAAATATTATTTCTGTACAATGGTGTATGTAAACTCCCTACTAAAACTTATTCTTTTGGCGTAATTTTACTTTTGTAAATACAGTAGTTTTATAACTATCTGTAACTGTCTATGAGAGTCATATAAAACTAAAAAAATAAATAACAACTATAGTACAGATTAAGTCTGTATAAGTGATAGAATATCGTCATTTTGAAAGCGTAATTGTGTGTTTAATATACTGTGCTATAGTGAACAAATTAATTTGTTATCAATATGTGTAAAAAAAGAAAGAGATTTGGTGCAGTTAGAAGAAGTATTTGAAGGGAATATTTAAATATTACAAATTATCAACAAAATAATAGTGATACTGAAGAATATAAAAATACTTAAATAAATCAGACAAGCTACAGTCAAGCGTCAATCCCATCGACGGCTAACAAAGGGGGTTCCGTAACAAAAATATTAAACAGTGTTTATCATGATCACAGTTATGTCAAATGTAACTTAGTTTTCGGCACCTGATTATGATGATTTATCATGCAGCAGCACAAGTAGTTCAAATGATGATAACAGCGAATTTTCAAAGATCTATTTATTTTGCCAACAAATTGAAGAATTGTGCTACAGAAATAAAAATATATCTTAAGTAGCTTTAACTGATTTAGCTACAATTGCAAATTGTAGATTTTATTAGCTAGATATATTAGCATCTAATCGCTTTTTTGGCCATCTTAAAACGCCTTTTGATTCCCACATATTTGGTACAATGAAAATGCAATTTTTCCCTTTCTCTATGGTTTTCAAAATTTGGCACGGCATATTTTCCTAAAAAGTAAAATAAAACCAATATAAGATACACAAAACAGTAAAATTACTTCACAATAAGTTAAATTATGTACGAGTATCAAATAAAATAGATAACTCTTTTGGTTTTGCCGTACCTACGTGACGTAAGAGTATGAATAGAAAACGATACGCGTATGCGCTTGCCAGGAGTTACCTATCAACTAAAAATAATAACAAAATAAACAGTATGCTCTTACTGGTGCCGTACTGCTGAGCGAGATAAAATATTCTGTCATAAAATGTACCTTACTTAATATTGTTTGGCAAAGAAGGAGATTTTAGAAAGATTTAATTCTTTACTCCACTTTTTAACATTAGAAAGCAAAGATATATAGGTAATCTTTATTTGCTAAAGGTAGTCATATTTTTGGTTTGGTTTGTGAATTTAACTGAATCAAAGAAGTAGTAATTTATTGCCAATAAATACAATCATTTCGATTAAATCGATGGTTTTAGGTTGGTACAAAAATGAAAAAATATTTTTTCAATTTATTAACTTTGTCTGTGTGGCTTTATATAGTCTCTGTCTTAAAAGAAGTGAAAGAAGTAAGCAATTTTTTGTCCTTGTCCATAAAATAAAACAAAAAATTATTAATTAAAACACAGTTACATCTTAAAATATTATTATTTAAATGAGATAAAGTGAAGAAGGGATAAAAGTATTGTTTCTAAGACAAAGGTTTTTCGTCGTTTATAAATATCTCTAAAGACTACTACTATACAGCTTTAGTAATCAAAGTATTATATTATACAACTGATTAAAAACTAATGGCTGTATGATAGAATCCATAACATGCATAGTACAGCTACTAAGAATAGACCCTCGAATTATCGTTTAGGCTGTTTAGCAAATTCTCGCCATTTTAGGACGTTATCCCCACCCTAGGATTTTCTCCGGTATCGTGGAGGCAGTTTACAAACACAAATTGCACAATGATAAACATCCAGACCCGGAAAAATTATTGTAGGCCATACAAATACTTGTTCCGTGCGGGATTCCAACCCGCGGCCCCCAGCCCAGCAACTCATTGCTAAGCCACTGCGCCACGGAGCCGTCAGTCAAGTTAATTTCGTGACTTATTTTTAATGTAAGATAAAGTACGTTCTTCTACACATATGTTCTACTGCTGAAACATTTTGAAAGGATTTTTGAAGAAAGAAGAGTCTGCCGCACGGACAGTACGATATAACGTGTTACAGACTTTCCATGTCGTCGGAATAAATTTTGAATTTATTTAATAAAGTCAAATGAAAAACAACCTAATTCCACCTGATGATAAGTGGCTATTGCAGCCCATGGACACTTGCTACCAACTTCAAACAAAAATGCTACAGATACTTTGCTACCCCTGCGGACGAAAATTGAATGCCTTACAGCTTGTAATTGTACAGAATCTATATACCAACCAAACTAGAATACAGCAGTGTACGCACCGTTGTTTATATATTCCTGGTACCAATTATATGATAACTCCCAATTCATCTGGGTAGCAAAAAAGGTATCATTATATTTACATATTTTAGTCCTGGGGTAATTGGGAAGATAAAACAGTGTACTCTTAGCAATGAGTAATTACACAAACAACAAAGAATTATTTCTTACAGTACGAAAATGTAAGAAAATATAAATGAAAGCTTATTGAAATTTAAAAACCGTAAATGATGTTTATTTATAATTTTTGTTTTGATAAAATCTGTTATTATTTACTGTTTTTTTTTTATCTTATCGGCAAACTGACCACGATCATAAAATTTATAAAAATCATGAACTTGCAAAACTAACAGTGTTATATACTTTTGTAGAGTATGTATTCTGTGTACTGTTGAAATTATTGTATGATTAAAGAAAGGGCTGCTATTTTACGCTGGTATTATGTGCGAGCGTGGTCCTACTCGGTCGAGCCGACCCATTCGTGCTACAACCAAAATATATCTGCAACGTGGCTTTACCACCTAAAGCTATAGTAGGTCTCGCGTTTAAGTTATGGTTTATGCAAAATCTTTCTTACAAAAGACGTCTCTCAACTGAGCCTATCAAATTCTATACTTTACATTTTAGTTTCCATATTTCTGCGGGACTTTTCTCATAATTCAGTTTCTAACTAATTATTGTGTGACAGATTATGTTTATTTCTTTCACTTTACTTAGAGATTATTTAACTGACAGAGTGTGTGAGCTTATCTTATATAACAAGTGCATACTATTAAAAACTACCAAAGATAAATAAAATAAATGTAGGTAAATAAGTAAACAAACCAAATTTTCAAAATTTAAAATCAATAACGTTCACGCAAATCCAGTAGGACCTTATTTACAAATGTCTTGTTCAGCTGCCCAGGTACCGAATCCTTTCTACAAAATGAAATGGCATCTTGACAGTAAAGAATAGTTTCTCCTTTACTTTTCCTTGTGAAGAAATCCTTTGAAGACATTGTATCGGAACAAACATTGAATATTGAGTTTTAAAAGTAACAATCATCGCTATTGTGTTTGTGTTAATGTATCTCGGAAAGTTATAAATAGCATAAAGAGCTTAACTTATTAGTGATAGTTAGTAGTAGTACATCAACATATTGAAAATATTTTGTTCACCTCGTAATTTATAATACTTTATTTATATTAAAATTCATTTTATTTTTATATTTATAATTATAAAAACACAAACAAGCTACACTATTACCCCGCCACCATCGATGTGATGCTCCACTAAAGTGACACAATTATAGAGATTTTTTAAAACGATTAAGTGTTATGTCTTTTTTTTTAGCCCTACAGCACAAATCACACACGGTTTAGTTGCTGTGGTCTATTAACTATAAACTATTATCTTATATTATAAAACTATAATTGATAATAACGGGCAACGGAACCCAAGGGGCCAGCAGTTGGCCGACTTCATGGAGAAAGAGGGACTCTTTATGATGAACTCTTTCTTCCAGAAGCGGCCCCACAGGAAGTGGACCTGGTCGAGCCCCGACGGTTCGACAAAAAATGAGATTGACTTCATTATGACGACCAGACGACAACTGTTCAGTGATGTCTCAGTGATCGCGAGGGTGAAAACCGGCAGCGATCACCGAATGGTTAGAGGCACACTGAACCTAAACGTTAAGTTGGAGAGGTCTCGTCTAATGAAGTCAACGCTCCGTCCCCCTCGTGCTCTAATCCAAAGTCCCGAAACCTTTCAGCTCGAGTTGCAAAACCGTTTTCAGTGCCTAGAAGACTGCAATGAAGTGGACGATTTGAATGACAAGCTCGTGGAAACTGTCCATGCGGTCGGAGCTAAGTTCTGCAAGACCCGCCGCAGAAGAACACAAAAACTCTCCGATCACACTCTTAATCTCATGGCTGTTAGACGGGAGATGAAGCTACATTCTTCAACAGATTTGACAGCATACAGGCAACTGAACAGACAGATCTCCAAATGCATGCGGCGGGATTTACGCAACTACAATACAGCTCGTATTGAAGAAGCGATCGAGCGGAACCAAGGCTCCAAAGTCTTTGCCAGAGATCTGTCTGCCAGAAAGAGCCAACTGTCAAAGCTGAAGACCGAATGTGGCAGCATCGTTTCCGGGGCACCTGAGATTTTGAGTGAGATTGAGAGGTTCTATGGGCAGCTGTACACGTCATCGTTGGAGCCACACGCAAGTGTGAGTAACGATCCAAGAGCGAGTCTTATCCGGCATTATTCCGATGATATCCCGGACGTCAGTCTGAGCGAGATTAGAATGGCTCTCCAGCACCTTAAAAACGGCAAGGCCCCAGGCCAGGATGGAATTACAGCGGAGCTTCTGAAAGCGGGTGGAAAACCGGTACTTGAAGTCCTTCAGAAGCTCTTTAATTCCGTCCTTCATGGTGGCATTACACCGGAGGCGTGGAGCGGAAGTGCGGTGGTCTTGTTCTTCAAGAAAGGCGACAACGCTCTCTTGAAGAACTACAGACCGATTTCCCTTCTGAGCCGCGTCTACGTGCTGTTTTCGAGAGTCATTACGAATCGTCTCGCGCGCAGACTTGACGACTTCCAGCCTCCCGAACAAGCCGGTTTCCGAAAAGGCTTTAGCACCATAGACCACATACATACCCAAATTGTACAGAAGTCCGAGGAGTACAATTTGCCACTATGTCTGGCGTATGTGGACTATGAGAAAGCCTTTGATTCCGTTGAAATTTGGGCGGTGCTGCAGTCCCTTCAGCGATGCCAAGTTGACTGTCGGTATATCGAAGTGTTGAAGTGCTTGTACAGTAGGGCTACGATGGCTATCCGAGTACAGAACCAGAGTACGAAACCTATCCAATTGCAGAGAGGTGTAAGACAGGGTGACGTCTTATCCCCGAAACTCTTCACCGCTGCATTGGAAGATGTTTTCAAGCTTCTGGACTGGAAAGGATACGGTATCAACATCAATGGCGAGTACATCACTCACCTTCGATTTGCCGACGATATAGTCCTTATGGCAGAATCGCTGGAGGACCTAAGCACTATGCTCAATGACCTCAATAGTGTTTCCCAACGGATAGGTCTTAAGATGAACATGGACAAAACAAAGATCATGTTTAATGTCCATGTCACACCTATGCCGGTAGTTGTTGGGAACACTAAGCTCGAAGTTGTTGACGAGTATGTTTACCTGGGACAAATAGTCCGACTAGGTAAGTCCAACTTCGACCGAGAGGTCAATCGACGGATTCAACTCGGTTGGGCAGCGTTCGGGAAATTACGGCACATCTTCTCGTCAGGTATACCTCAAAACTTGAAAACGAGACTGTACACCCAGTGCGTGTTGCCAGTGATGACATACGGAACTGAGACGTGGTCCTTCACTGCTGGCCGGATGAGGAAGCTCAAGGTCGCTCAGCGAGCTATGGAGAGGGCTATGCTCGGAGTTTCTCTGCGTGATAAACTCAGAAATGAGGATATCCGCAGTAGAACCAGAGTGACCGACATAGCCCAACGGATTAGTAAGCTGAAGTGGCAATGGGCCGGCCATATAGCTCGAAGAACCGACAACCGATGGGGAAGAAAGGTTCTCGAGTGGCAGCCTCGTACCGGCAGGCGAAGTGTAGGGCGTCCCCCCACTAGATGGAGTGACGACCTGGTAAGATTTGCAGGAAGTCGATGGATGCAGGTGGCTCAGGACCGTGCTTTGTGGCATTCTTTGGGGGAGGCCTATGTTCAGCAGTGGACTTGTGAAGGGCTGTAATGATGATGATGATGATGAATTGATAATAATGATAGATTTATATTTATTAACTAATCAGCTCATCACTAACTATATTAACTTAAAATTTATAATTTTATATTACATATTTACAGAATAAGGATGACAAACGAGTACACAGTCCACCTAATGGTAAGTGCATACTGTAGCCTGTATACATTAACATTTATTCTCGATTAAAAATCAAAACGCAGATGCGTTGTTACCCCTGAGATCTATAACGGAATGACTCGTTTCCAGTAAAAATATTTTCCAGGTTTCTCTACTCACTACGCTGCTACTTTACACAAGCTAACAGTGGTAGCTCAAGGGCTAAGCACTGGTTGTAAATTTTACAGTACGCAAGCAAACCGGGTTCGACCCCGCCGGCACCAATGAAACTGTTAGTTCAAGTTTAGTTCTGATATAACACGTGTTCAGCGGTGAGAGAAAACATCATGAGGAAACCTGCATATCTGAGAAATAAGAAAAAAATATTTCGAAGATATGTCAAGTTCACCAACACAAATGGCGGGCATATCCTTACCTTAAAACCCTTTCAAAATGAGAGGAGGACTGTGGACAGCAGTGGGAAGTATATAGGCTGTAACATTAACCTTACTTTAACTTTAAAGGGCGTCGTTTTAAGATGGGTTCTGGGTTATGCGGGTATTGTAGACAGTGAACTTTTTTATAGAATCATGGTGATAAACGAGCACGACGGTAAGTAGATGGCCCATAGACATCTCATTATCCTCAATTAAGAATCAAAATGCAGATGCGTTGTCTCCCCTGAGGACTGAGATGGAATGCCTCGTTTCCAGAAAAAAGGTATTCGATTCTCTATACTCGCCATACGAAACATAGTTACATTAAGCTGGTATTTAACGCTGGTATTTTGTGAGAGCGTGGTCCTACCCCGGTCGAGCTGATCCAAAAATAAAACAACAAAACTTGCCGACAAGCTCGCATGGGAGGGCTCAAAGTGTACACAATTTGGACCCGAGCTATTTTGAATCTCAAAAAGCCCAGTCCGATTGACCTTTGAAACTCTTTATCACAATAAATCACTTAAGATCTGGTCTGATACACCAGGATTAAAATACTCATAAACCATAATCCAGGCTTACGATCATAAATACGCGTTAGAAGCCCTGGGATTTGGTAAGAATATACTGCGTATTCTGGCAAGAGCGCTGACTGGACACTGTAGTCTAAAAAGGCACATCCATCCTGGGACTAAGCAACTCAATAATGTGCCAGTTCTGTTCCTTGACGGAAGCAACGTCTCTGCACATTCTGATTGTGGACCCTTAACGCGGAAACGTAACACTCATGTGGGAAACTATGTACTTTGCTCAGAAGAAGTGAAATTGCTCAAAGCTAAGAAACTCCTTCAACTCATTGAAAACATAGGGATTAGCAGTGCACTATAGTCATAGCAGCAATTACAATAGATCTGATAGATTGCAGTGATACTGGTCTTTCTAGACCTGCATAGCATCTCGCACAGAAAAAAGAATTAAAAAAATGATTCGCTCTCAGCATCAACATTCTTAAATCAATCAGTTCATAAAACCATTACGAAAAAATGTCACCCTATTCTACCCAAAATGTGTTATTGGAAATTACGACAAAGAAAAGAAATGATGTATAAGCAAATCTGTGAAAAAGGCTAAATAAAATATCTTATATACTAAGCAGTCGGCTGCAAAGGAAACGATACGATGTACACTAAATATGCTAGGTAAAGCTCAATCAATTATTGCAAAGTTTTCATTGTGGTTAAAATAAAGTAACAGATTTATGTTGCAATTGTAGCTGAAATATAAAAACAAACACGTTAGAAAATATCTGTCTATTATTATTTACGAAAAAAGTTCGCACTTTGCATTCACATTAAAATTGTCTGTTTTCAGTTATAAATAACTTAATTAAGTAATTTGGTAGCTCAACAGCGTTTCAGGGTAAGGGTTGAAATCTCCCACGGAGCTAATATTTGTGTCGCTAACAAATAATAATTATACCAGGTCTGAATGTTGTCAACATGCAATTCATGTAAATAATGTGGAATACCTCCATGATACATTTAGATAACATATAAATAAAATGTGTCTGTGTGTCTGTCAATATTACAATAACATAACTGACTTCTTTTAAGCTCAGGAGATTATTTGCATGCTATTCAGACATAAAGAACATTTTTTTTAATTTTCTGTCTGTCTATATCTGTCTGTCCAGGCTTATCTTCGGAATTCGGAATAGCTAGACCGATTGTCATGAAACTTTATAAACAAACGGAGAGCAACATCAGGAGGGATCAAGGTTAAATTTTCTCCGAAAATCTTGATTTTTTAATGGTAAAACGAAAAATATAAATGCAGACTGAGGGAAAATATAAGTGGGTTGAATGAATTATGTATGAAAGATTTAGAATTGAAGAATGTATGGTATAATATTAAGAAAGTTTTGGTGGATGCAGCCACCGAAGTATGTGGTGTAAGTAAGAGAACGAATGAAAGGAAAAGTAATACGTTGTGGTGGGATGATGAGGTACGGATGGAAGTTGAAGCAAAGAAGAGAGCATGGCTAGATTTACTAGCAACTAAAGCTGGTAATTCTGGCGGTATGCATGATGAGATTGTAAGAAAAAAGGCAGACTTTAGACGTATAAATAAAAGAGTAAAAGAAGTTGTTGAAAGGAAAAAGCAAGAAAGGATAGATAAAAATGATAGAAGGATATCTGATAACTTCCAGGAAAATATTAAAATGTTCTGGAAGCTCGTAAGAACTGCCAGGGGAAATTCAAAACAGCCTAGAATGAATGCTATACGAGACGAGAATGGCTACATGTTGAATGATGAAGTTTCGAATTTAAAGAGATGGAAGGAATACTTTGAAAGCGTGTTTAAGAGTGAAGAGTCGTCTGAAATAAGTGAAATAGAAATTCCGGAAGAAGTGGAGAGAGGTAGGGAGATAAGTGTAGATGAAATAATGAAAGCAATGAAAAGCATGAAAGCAGGTAAGGCAGTCGGATATGATAGAGTATCACTCGAAATGCTAAGGGCTGGTGAGGGTGTGGTTGCAGGCCTGCTGTACACCTTGTTTAATTTATGTTGGGAACTGAAGCGGGTACCGGAAGACTGGTGCAAAGCCGTTATAGTCCCAATATATAAGGGAAAGGGGTCGCAGCAGGACTGTAAAAACTACCGTGGTATCAGCTTGCTTAGCATTGTGGGTAAACTGTATGCTAAGGTGTTAATTGAAAAAGTTATGGAAGAAACTGATGGAAAAATTTGGGATGTGCAAGCTGGATTTAGAAAGGGGATGGGGTGTACGGATCAAGTCTTTTCCATGCGCATGATAGCGGAGAAGTTTTTGGCTAAAAACCAGAAAGTTTTTTGTGCGTTCATGGACTTGGAAAAGGCTTATGACAGAGTGGACAGGAATGTGTTATGGCAAACACTGAACTCATTTGGGTTGAGCGCTGGCTTGATACAGGCATTAAGGTCTCTTTATAGGAACTCTATTGCTTGTGTCAGGATCAACGGGGTCTACTCGGACTGGTTTGGCATTCATAAAGGTGTCAGACAGGGATGTGTGGCTTCCCCGTGGCTGTTTAACCTATTTATGGACAGTTGTTTGCAAACTTTGAAAGTTGAAGAATGTGGGTTGAGAATGGGTGAGTCAACCGTCAAATGCCTTTTGTACGCCGATGATCAAGTCATATTTGCATCGTCGGCGGCCGAGTTGCAAATGATGGTTACTTTAATGAATTGGTCATTGAAAGAAAGGGGTATGAAAGTGAACGCAAGTAAGACGAAAGTGATGGTTTTTGAAAGAGAAGAAAGTAAAACTTTATGTGAAATAAGAATAGAAGGGGAGTTGATTGAACAAGTGGATGAGTTTGTATATTTGGGATGTTTATTTAGCAGGGATGGTAGATATGATAAGGATATAGAACGACGAGTGAACGCAGGAAATAGAGTGAATGGGGCTCTACACGCTATTATGAGGAGTCAAAATGTGTCAACTAAGGCACGTATGGCAATTCATAATGCTGTGTTAGTCCCTACTTTAATGTATGGTAGTGAAAGTTGGGTCTGGCAGAAGAAGCATGAGAGTAGAATAAATGCTGTAGAAATGCGTTCCTTAAGGAGTATGCTAGGGCTGAATCTGAATGACAGGGTAAAAAATAGTGTGATAAGAGAAAAGTGTGGTTTGCAAGATGACGTTGTGACAAGGATTAAGAAAGGAATGCTTCGGTGGTTTGGTCATGTAGAAAGAATGAACGAGGACAGAGTGACTAAGCAAATTTATGTTGCAGAAGTGAACGGCAGGGTCGGGAAGGGACGCCCTAGACGAAGGTTTATCGACCAAATCGGCGATACATTAAAAATGGGCCAGATTAGGAGTACCCTTAACCGACGAGCGTGTATGCGTAGATATATGGATGTAAAAGAGGCGAGAGAGGTCTGTCAGGATCGCGCCAAATGGAAGTCCGTAGTCTCTGCCTACCCCTCTGGGTGACAGGCGTGAGTGTTTATGTATGTATATGTTATGTAAAACGAAAAACGCTATATTGATAGATCCCATTCAGGCAAAGCCAGAGCAAGTTACTAGTTTTTTCAGAAAATCAAAAGGCAAGTGTTTTTTTTTAATTCTTTTATATAATTTTAAAAATACCTATGAATCAGTGCAAATAGATTGAGAAAATCTTACTTTTAAAACGTAGTAATTAGGTACTCTTTGCTTAGTGTGGTGGTATAATTGCTTTACATATATTGATATTATATATTGCAAATGAACAAGTTACATTTTCAAGCTACTGAACTGGAAATGATACGGCATTAACTTCATTGGCAAATTTATCACTCACTTTCGATTTTCTGACGAAAACGCCGTCAGTATATTCAGCAGTAGACCTGTGATGGTCTGTAATTATGATCATGGTAGTGATGGTAAACGCAACTTTATAAATAAGATTTTTCCGTTTTTGTCGTAAAATTAGTTGCACGAACTTAAATAAAATGTGAAATAAATGTTAAATGTGACAGAAAAATCCAGTTTATTTGTCAGTTTCCAATTGTAAAACTGCAAACCTATTTTCGCGTTGTGAAAATTGGAACTATAATTTTGTGAGTACTGGCTTGCAAGTTTTATAACAGCCATATTTCGGTTGGAAACATTTGCTCAAATTGTATATATGTAAGCTATTATTTATGGGCGTGTTTTCCAAACCCATTGTTTCTGTTTGCGATGAGCTTTACGGAATTAATCTAATACAACATTTTCTCCCTGCTGATTTAAATTGCTGTTAAATGTAATTAAACACAGTATCCGAATTTAAAAGCACAAAAAAGTAATAATCTTCAAAGTAAATTATAAACCCTCTCAATGGTAACAAGTCATTATATGTCAGACCTCATGGATGACAAAGCGTTTACATTTTGATTAAGCAAGGACAGAAATTTAAGTGCCTACGGGTCACAAAATCCTTAACAGTACTGTGGACTGTTGGTGCCCTATATAGATTTTTTAGTAAACAACAAAAGCACACTTTACACGTAAAGTATAGAAGAAAATAATAATAGTTTCGTGTAACAGTTTCGTGTTATAGCATTTACTGAAATATGAACAAATTTAATTGAGCCTGTAAACAAAAATCTCGGATACAGCACTTATTTTGCTTAGTAACAAAAATCCTAATATTATTTTCCAGTTATTAAGTTCCAAGTTAAATGATTTGTTAACGTTTCAACGTAAGATGATAGAACTTGCCTATTCGAATTAATCCAAATAAAGTCTTTAGTGCTTCTCTATAGAAAATATAAAGAAATTCAATGTCTTTTTGCAAGGCCAGAGGCCTAAGAAAACTGAATCAAACCAATTTGCACAATCTCAGTGATCGACAATGCGAGACGCTCATTGTTGAATGCGGTCAAATATAAGGTGGTGGTGAAAGAATATCCACTCATGGATGTCGTAAGAGGCGGCATAAGGAAACTGTAACAAGAGTTGGACAGTAGCACCTTTTTGACAACAGCTCAAATTAATACAAAAACTGCAGTTGCCAACCCGCCTGCATCCAAGCGTGGTAACGACGGTAACATTTTACCTTATGAAGCCCTAATAGAGGAAGCCTATTTTCAGCAGTGGACTTTTATAAGGTTGTAATGGATGAATTTACCGGGGTGTCCCGACCAAAAGATGCCAGCAGAATCCAATGTGAAGCTGAACTTACATGACACGAAATATTGGCCAAGATCCTTAGCTTGCACCAACAAACGGCTTTAACCAAAGTCGGCCACAGATACGTTGAGACTTCTATGGGCCAAGATGGAATGCCGAACAGCCTGTAGACCACTACAGACTAGAACACTACTACAGTTCAAGCACTACTATTTCGCAGCGAAAATTGTAAAAGTTTGGAACCTAATCAGACAGACTACCAGGCAGAAAAGGAGTTCTACCTCATAGTAATAAATACCTAGAGACCAAATGTTACGATCTAATTATTAATAATTATTATAAAATTTTTATAAGTAATTATGGTCGGAAAACTGTATGCTAAGATTTAAATAAAACTAGTTTTTACGGATTCTGTCTCGTATATTAACTTATTTTATAATCCCGACATTTCGAGCACTTTACAGCACCCAAGTTCACGGGTGGGATAGTCCCAGTATAAAATAAGTTAATATACGCGTCAGATTCCGTAAAAACAAGTTTTATTTAAATGTGTAGTGTTTGCGTAAATATAAGAAATCATTGTGTAACCTAAGATGTTGATTGAACGAGTTATAAAAGACACGGACAGAAAAAATTGGGATGTGCAGACTGGATTTAGAAAGGGGATGGGGTGTACGATCAAGTCTTTCTATGCACATGATCACAGAGTATTTTTTGGCCAAAACCCTAAAGGTTTTCTGTGCATTTTTGGACTTGGAAAATACCAATTACAAAGTGGACTGGGTAATTTTATGGCAAACTTGCCATCGTTCTGGTTGGGCGCGGGTTGTCTGTTATGCCTGTTTCAGAAGCAACGGGGCATACACGGACGGGTTCGGTATCATAAAAGGATTGTGTGGCTTCTTCTTGACTGTCTAATCAGTTCATGGACACTTGTTTGGCAAGTTTGAAAGTCGAAAAATTTCATTTGTCCAAACAAGTTTTTTTCTTTTAAAAATCGCGACGCCCACACTAGGATTTTCTCTTGTATCTTGGAAGAAGCTATCAAACACAAATTGCACAAGGACAAACATCCACATCCGGAACAATTATTTGTAGGCCATACAAATAATGGCACAACAGCTCAATGCTAAGCCACTGCGCCACGGTGCCATCAGTAAAGTAAATTAAAGTAAGTAAATAAAGTAAGTTAGTAAGCCACCAAATACATCTTGTATTCTAATAACTAATTAATATTTGCATCTTTGGCGAGCGAGTTGCAAATCGTCGTTCGGCATTCAGTACCGCGAATGTGTAATTGAGTCACTTTACAGGAGAGACAAAAAACTGATTTATTTATAATGTACGCTTTACTATTTGTTGGGAAGTGTTTTTTAAGTATTAATACTATCAGCTTTTGCTGCCAACGCCATAACCGTATAACTCAATTTATTATATTTTATAATAATGCACATTCGCGGTATTTGCCGAAGAGTATTGGTCAAATGTTTAACATTTGCGGTTTTTGTCAGTCTATTTGGTCATTTTATAGTGACATTCGCTGTTATACTTACAATGAAAGAAAATAAAAAATCAGTTAGTTACTGTGAAATATACATGTTTATTTAGTAAAAAATCAGTCTGAACTAGTGACAAAATATATCTAACGTGTTACGAATCCTATTATCAAAATGTACTTATATAATAATAACGTAAAAAAAATCAGTCCACAAATTAACGGTCTTCTAAAATGTTATTGTAACAATCAAATTAAGTTATACTCTTCTTCTTCTTCTTCTATAAAAATTAATAAATAAATGCAACCTTTTCAACGATTGGGGTAAGTTGTCATAAAAAACATGGAATTCTCGGGGCAAAAACTGTTTGAAATCTTGTAAATGTTGCTATTTTTGTTTTTTTATTGGTATGGGATTTGTATGCAATGGTGGATAAGCTAAAGGTGAAATTATGGTTCGCGCTCTCCTCGGTAGGTCTTCATATGGGGTGTCTAAATCATGGGTCAATTTAAATTTTATTCTCCCAGCAGGATCATACAGTAAAGCCTTGATATCCGTCACTACTGCGCCTTGTCTTTGAGATGGTCTTATCAATTCATATCTCAAGACTTCCTTAATAGAAAAAATCTTTAAAAAATTCAAAAGTGACCATCTTTTGCTTATATGGAAATGGCTGCATTAGCCACACTGGCATATTGACTTGGCAAATATATTTCTATGTTTTTTAATCTGCGTTCAATGCAGCTATAGGCAGAATTACACTCCATCTGTGTGTGGCCTTTAACAACTTATTTTTGGTAGATCACGACATTCTTTTAAATAGCCAACTCGAGTAAGGCATTTGAGATTACTGCATTACACATTACATACGATTTTGGTAAGTGCACCCATCTGAATAATGTATATAAATGGTTTAAATTTCGTACGATTGGTTCAAGGTACAACTTGCTAGAGGACTTTCTACAATAATGTGACGGAACTTTCGGTAAGGAATTTATAAAATTAACAATAGAGTCCTCGTTCTTGCTATTCTGTATTTTTCTAATCAGAGAGGCATTTATCTCTGGTCTCCTGAGTAGGTTTTTCATGTGTATCTATCCGATATCTTAGTGCCCACTAATTCGCATTCAAAAACAAAATTCTACAAACACGAACTCGACAGTGCCTAAACAATAAATTACAGATTTTAGTTGAACCTTGAATTATTATCATCATGATTGTTTCTTCTACTAGCAGGTAACTTTATATCTATCATGGATTTTACATAAACCTTGTTTTCACTCCAAGTCATATTCAAAAATTGTTTGAAAATCTCTTTTCTATCATCCTCTGAAATTTATTTGCATAATAAACCTCCATTCAAACAAACATTAGAAGGACAGCGCGTTTTCATTACTCTTTCTTCTCTTGCAACGTCTTGAAACCATTTATTTTCGACCTTTCTAAATCCAGTATATTTTTTTTCTTTCTCTTCTTGGTATTTTTATCACTACCATCCTGTCGTGGATTTAGCCAATCCTTAAAATCGGATAGTAAGGCAACTGGAACGCAATTGGTATAAACGATTTCTACATTTTCAGATAGTGAATCGGGAAGGTCTGTTGTACAATGATCAATATTATTAGGTTCTCTACTTTCAAAAATTGAAGAACCTTGAATCTGGTAAATTTTCTTTTTCTGAACATGATGCAAAATAATAGTCAGGTACATCATTATTAACTTCATTGACCACGGGTTCCATTTTTTTGACGCTCTTGAAATAGCAACAGGTGATACAGGCTTCAACAAAGATGATTAATTATGGGTTCGGGGATTTTTAACATGAGCCCTATCTAACAAGGGCTTGATAAGCCCCATTTCCTTCATTAATTCTTCGTCTGAAGAAGATCCCTTTGTATCTGCCATGATTCTACAACAAATAATGCCTTTTAATTACATACCTGAATAATAATGGGACGATGAAATAGGTATGGAAAAAACTCGTTAAATAGCTACTTATTAACCATCATGTTATTCTCTAGTAAGCGGTAACACACTGACTTTTACATTTATAAAATTTGTAGGAAATTTATGATTAACAACCTTTCAAACAACAGCCTTCAATTTATCAAAATTTAAATAAAATACATGCTCAAAATAAACACTCGTATTCTAAATATACTTATGTGGAAACCGCGAACGTAATAGTTACAGATAGAAAACGATCAAATCAAATCCGCGATTGTGACATCAAATATTGAAGTAAAGTTTATGGAATTATAATTGCAATAAGGTTGAAAAACTTTGCTTTATGATAATCTACATACTTTTACTTTTCTGGTTAATATAGTTTCAATCAAAAAATATTTAATTAGCATTTTAAAACTTACCTTCAAACGTGGCACGTAACTTACTCCTTCATTTACTATGGCGGCACTGGCGAATTCGCGGTAATGCGTAAGCGAGAGGGAGGCAGTTATATTCGCGGTAATACTTTCATCGTATTTTCTCTATTTTGGAAAGGTTTATGGTCATATTTTAAATACAAAATCGCGTATTTGATTGAATGCTATCGAAAAAACAAAAAATAAAAATTTGCAATATTTTCACATTCGCGGTACTGAATGCCGAGCGACGAAATGATGGTTTCATTAATAAGCGTATCACTAATACACACGGGAATGAGAGTGAACGCAGGTAAGTGGAAAGTGACAGTTTTTGAACGAGAAGAAAGTAAAACAATATGTGAAATAAGAATAGAAGGGGAATTGGTCGAGTAAGTGGATAAGTTTGTGTGGATGAGTGACATGGCAAAGATATAGAACGAAGAGTAAATACAGGAAACGAAGTAAATGGGGCTCCTCATTCTGTTGGGGAAGTCAAAGTTTGTTAATAAAGACACGTATTGTAATTCACAATGCTGTATTTATTTATTTAAGAATTTATTCTTTATTGTTAACACCTAAATAAATAAGGTAACAAAGGACGGACTTAACGCCATTATCTGCCAGTCAACTCGTGGAGTAATGAGGTTTGGAGTGGCAGGTGCAATTATATATGTTTATACATATACACATACATACATATATATACACACACACACACACACAAACACTCACGCCTGTCACCCAGAGGGGTAGGCAGAGACTGCGGACTTCCATTTGGCACGACCCTGACACACCTCTCTCGCCTCCTTTACATCCATATATCTACGCACACACGCGCGTCGGTTAAGGGTACTCCTAATCTGGCTCATTTTCAATATATCGCCAAATAAATCTTAACCTCGCAAAAAAAATTAAAACCCTAAATTACACGCGGGTGAAGTCGCGGGGAACAACTAGTATAATATAAAAGCTTGTCGCGAGATTTAAGTTTCTACTCATTTCTACTTACTCGTATTTACTTAGTTTAAAGATTTAAAAAATTACACAGGTAAATCTCGCGACAAGCTTTTATATCATATTAATTGTGTAATGACATTATAAATTGATAGTAAAAGTTTTAAAGGAAAAGTTTATTTTATTCTTTTTAGCGCATTTAAATAAAAGCTTGTTTTAAAAAATGTTTTTTTTACTTTTAATTTATTTTTTACTTTCCGGACAGGTTTCTCAGTCTGATCATCTCATTCATCGCATCATTGTTGCAAGGTCGTTTGTCGATTAATTTCGAACAGTCTAGTTCTTAAATAAGGAGACCTACTAATGATTTTACCCTACTTAAGGCCAAGTATGCTTGACCAGCAGCGAAAAGCTTCGAACCTAAGTATACAACGGCATGGTCGACAGTACTGCCCTGCATTTTGTGTAGTGTGCAAGCCCAACATAATATAATTGGCAGCATTCTTCGTTCTGCAGTGCCGTGACTGTGTCTGTGTGAGTTAATGCACTACTTATTTCAGCTTGAAGCTTACTTTTTTCTTACGAAATACAGTTCCAGGTTTGATTTTTGAGTTACCCTTCTCCTAGACACGTTGCAAACCAATGCTATTGACGCCTATCTCGCCAAATTACACAAGTCAAAGTTAACGAACCGATGCTACAGACTCGAACAATTCGACCTCAATATGATTATCGAGGACTGCAAAAACCCCAGTACACCAAAATTTCAGACGGATTGGAGCAACCGAGTTTATGATCACCATCTTATTTTTGGTTAACTCGCATTCGTATTCTCAGCAAGTCCTTTATTTGATACCCATATTGTAGGAAAGCATAAAAAACTTAGTACGCCATATTGGATTTAGAGTGACGTCACTTTATTTTTCGAGTTAAACTAAGCAAGCCCTTTCATTTAACACCCATATTGTAGGAAAGTATAAAAAAATTAGTCCGCCTTCTTTAGAAGTCCGCCATATTGGATTTAGAGTGACGTCACTCTATTTTTTAGAGTTACACTTAGCAAGCTTTTTCATTTGATACCCATATTGTGGGAGTACTTTAAAAATAACTAGTCCGCCATGTTGGATTTATAATGACGTTACATAGCTAACCATGCATTGTAATCCAAACTTAACGTGTATACACAATTTCAGCTCAATCGATTGAAGATATCTGCTTCAAAATTGAGTTGCAAGATTTCACCCGAACAATCATAATTACATTACAAGTTAAATAAAAGCTTGTAAAAAGAAGTAATGTAGTCAGTAGTACTTGGCACTCTTCGTACGTTTTTGGGCAAGGAGTTCCAGAGTAGTGTTTCCTAAACAGTAAAAGAATTCTTGGTGAACCCAGTGAAGTGAGATGGAATACTTATCTTATGATTAGATGAGAAGCGAAGAACCTTATCATGGGTTGAAAAGAGATACTGAAATTTGTCCTTGAGATAATGTTAGAGAAGTTGGATTATTCAAAATTGTAAAAAGAACAAGCAGAACTCTAGAGTTTCGTCTTTGTCGGATGGTGAGCTATTTCAGGCGTTCAAAATAATGAAAGATGTGTTCATATTTTCGGAAACCAAATATATATCTAATACAATTATTGACAAGACGCTCTAGCATGTTAAGAAGATTTTGGTTTAAATCTGTATTGGTCCTTACCTTTATGTATAGTAGTAAGAGTTAGGTGTGATAGAAGAAGCAAGAGAGTAAAATTAATATTATAGAAATCCCATTATTAAGAAGTATGATAGGGATTACTCGGAATGACAGGGTGAGAAATTGTGTGATAAAAGAAATGTGTGATTTGAAAGAAGTTGTGACCAGGGTTAAAAACGAAACGCTTCAATGGTTTGGTCGCGTAGTAATAATAAGTGAAGAAAGAGTGACAAAATAAATTGAAGAAAGGAAAAGCTTTAGAAATGGACTAAGCTGGCGATATATTGCAGTCAATTTATGAGTACTTACAACCGACCAGCATGTATGTTTAGGATAATGGATGTGAAAGAAGCGAGAGAGGTGTGTTAGGATCGTGTCAAATGGAAGTCCAATATCTTTGTCAAATCCACTGCGTAACAGAGGTAAGAGTTTATGATGATGATATCATATTTTATGTTATGTAAAAGCTTTTACAAAAATTTACTTCGCAAATATCCGCGTTATAAAATAAAATGATGTGTCTTACCTAGTATGAAGAGCACCTCCCGCCCTCCCTCAATTGCGTGCACTATCCCCGCACCACTAATCCTAGCACCGCTACTCCCAAGACCACTACACTAGGCAAGACAAGATATTTTATGTTACCAAATTCATTAAAAAATTATAGATTTATGGCCTTCATATTTAGATTGGGATACTTAGTATCCCAATCTAAAGTTGTAAATACTTTCGTAAAGTGTTCGTCAATAAATTATTATAACTGCTAGGTACAGAACTTCATTCATTACTGAGAGCAATTTGAAGCACGAAAGAGTTTCCCATGATATCCCAAACCTTTTTTAGGATTTTACATTATATTATATACGCTAAAAAATATTTTTAATTACACATACATGAAGGTTTCCTTTTGTATATGTTTCTTTAATGGCTTGTATCTGCGCAAATGAGTAAGATCGTTTGCTGATAAATACTAGTGTTACTTTTGTCATGCATCAAAACACAGAGTTGCCCAAACTTATTTAATCACACATTACAATTATGTAAAAGATTTTTGAAATGTTTAATATATTTATTTTTGTGTTCTATTTGAAAATCAGGAAGAACATGTGTACTATTTATCTTTAAGTACATATATTAGATCATTCAGTTATCACGGGACTTTACCCAATAGTTGCTAGATAGTACTTGACAATTTACAGCTATATACTTCAATATTATTGCTATATACAAAGCAGGTTCATATAGTACAATAAATATGTATATCGTGAGATGAACTTGATTGCCTTGTGGTTAAACTAGATAGCCAGGTAAGCCAACTACAATATGCCTTGTTGTTGCAAATTGTACTTGACGTAATTCACGTGAGCTTAGATTTTAGATTAGTTCACGTAAAAGACAAACAAGCTCTGCTTCATTATTGCTAGCTCCTACGAACTAGAGCTATTTGATCAAAATTTTACTTTAATTTCAAATTATTATAAAATGCGTTGTTAAATAAAGTGAGAACAAGTTATTTATATTTTTGCTTTTTACATAATACATATACGGTTATAATAAATATCAAATTTTATTATTTTTGTTATCTAAGCACTAGTTGATGACGTTATCGAGTGTTCTAAAAGCTTCTCTGTAAAGCATTAAATAGTAAAATAAACTCATAATTCGACATTTGACATTTTATAATGATGTGAGTATTTATTGTTCACTATTACATTAACCAAACATAAACATTATTTTTCGCGTATTTTGTTACGATTTGATGAGCAAATAGATATCAAATAATTTTATGCAGTTATGATAAAATAAGTGTCATTCCTAAGATCTCAAAATTAGAATTTATGAATGAACAATCTCGGACCGGTTTCAAAAACAGCATTATTAAAATTTCCTTTACCGAGTTCCGTACACTGCCGCTACATTAGCTGGCAGGACTTCTTTTCTGCCAAGGAGTTCGTATGAATTAATAAATGTATGAATAAATAATTCGTATGAATAAATACATGAGGTTTATTTTTTTTATTTTATTTTACATTAATGGCCTCCTTTGTTTAAAGTAGAGTGTCGTTCTATAAGACGCAGTAAGACATTTTATTTTATCATTAGTACAAGCGTACTAATGAAAAAAATACATGCGTGAGTGTCATGGAACACTCGATTGGAACAAAGTTCCTTTCGTAGTATGTTATTTTTGATAAACCTATTATATTATTGATTATCAAATACAAATAAAATAGTTACTAGCTTTAATTCTATTAAAATTAAGCGTCATTTAAAATGATATTTCTTTCATGGCAAAATAAAAAAAGTGCGAGGGATATGAATATTATTTCATCTCGCTCGCACTATAGTAAGGGGTCGCAACGGAATCTTACACTTTTTCAAGGCCTATCCCCCATGCGTCAAAACCGTACCGTGCGATAAGGAACTTCGTTCCAAAAAATTTACGTCTTTTCTATTATTTTACATAACTAACAGCCTTTCAAGTCTGCTGTTGGACTTAGGCCTTTCATTTATTTAACTTCAAAAACACTAATTCAAATATTTGCACGTACTAAGCACGTTGTGGTCTACCTAGTTTGATTATCGCAGAGATAATGAATTTCCACTGGTAATTCTTTTAATCACACAAATCTCGATTGGTTCGACATTTTTTTTTCATTCATAACAGCCTACTAAAAATTCACTGCTGAACAAAGTCTATCCCCTAGATTGCCTCATAGAAATGATATTTGCCATACTTGCCATGCATGCTTGACTTGGGTCAGCAACAACAGTTTTCTATTATGTCGAGAGGTTATCAAGACGATGCGCCTATCCATGTCATATTTCATTTCCCCCGACCATCTCTTATGACGCATACGGGATAATATCATGGGATAGAGAATTCTCTTACGCCATCACTACACTGCATACGTGGCAATATTTGACAAAATATATTCTCCTCTTTGTTCTTCTCATCAATTCGTTACAATTTACAGTTGGACATAGGTATCTCACGGTAAGGAAGATTTGACGCAATCACTACGCTTGGCGAAAGGATTGGCGAACGTAGTATCAAACGCCTCGCAATTAAGGCGTAGGGAAGTAACGACCCCATCGCCCACTGACGTAACGGTTATGTGACAAAACTGCTACGTCAGCGCAGTCAGTCAGTACCTTGCCAAGAGGTGTGAGCACCGTGCCTCAGCAGAATTGAGGGTGCTTATTTGGGCCCGTTTGTGCTTTCGGCCAAATCATGAAACGATGCCGGGCCTGGGCGTCTCCCGTTAATTAACGCCCAATTTATGGATGATGGAAAGAAATAGACTGCGTATAGGGCTGCTGCCTGGGGGTCGCCGGGGCGCGTCTGGAGCTGGCGCTGGACGCGACAGCATGCGGGCCGCCAGCCGAGCGCGAGGTGCTGCACGACCACCTAGCAGCCCCTCGCATCCATCATCCCCACCAGCTGGCTTGGTGTTGGGAGGGTCTTCGCGGGCCCAGCAATCAGCACCCGCCACTGGTGGAGTACGCCGCATACGTTGGTCAATGATGGAAATGGGGAGAAATTGGAGGTTTTGCGTATCGGGTTAGGATGCATCGACATTTTGCTGAGCTGGAGCCATCTATAATCGTCACCCAACAAAATCTGGCAGACCAAGTTCGGTATATCTTGCGCTCAAACTTATTTGATGGCACCGAACTCGAACGGCTACGACAAGAGCTTGTACCCTACGACAGTAGGTAGACATCGGATGAAAATGCTGTCTACCTACCATACACAAGACACTAACATCCATTTTGAGCGCGAGAATCACTCGTCACCTGAACTCAAATCAGGTGAAGTCGCGCGCTCAAAATGGATGTCTGGGCTGTGGTCGTGGAACCAAGGAACCACTCCTCATTGACGCGGTCATTGGCAAGGTGGTTAAACGCAACCGTCGAAACCTCTCCGCCGCCTGGATAGACTACAAAAATGTATTCGACTCGGTGCCTCACACATGGCTTAAGAGGGTCCTCGAGCTGTACAAGGTTGACTCCACAGTTCGAGACTTCCTCGGGTTCTGCCTCTCTCTGAACCCTCTCAGTACCTTACTGGAGGGTTCCGGTAGGGGATTTCAGGTTCGGAAGGGAGGTACAAAAGTGACCCACCTTTTCTATATGGATGATCTCAAGTTATTTGCCTCCAGTCGCTCCCATCTTATGGAATTGCTAAACATCACTTGTGATTTTAGCAATTCTATTGGAATGAAGCTGGCCTCTCGACGCTCCTCTTTGGCCTGGCGACGATCCTCCATATCGAAAGGGGAAGGGTTGCTAACTCTGAGGGCATAGACTTATCTATGCCCATCAGCATAAGGACCCGTTCCGAGGCAGAAACATACCGATACCTGGGTATGTCACAGAACATCGGTGTAGATGAGACGGTCAGTTTGCGATGTGTTTTATGCACGCTTGACCAAAGTGCTTAATAGCCTTTTCTCCGGTGTTAATAAGATGCACGCATATAACGGTTGGATCATGCTTGTTCTCATGTATACCTTTCGCATACTCAGGTAGACTCAGACCGAACTGAACGCTCTGGACAGAAAAGTCCCTACTATATGATGTCCCACAGGAAGCATCATCCGAGATCGTCAGTAATGAGGCTGTAATTGCCGCGGAAGCATGGTGGGCGTGGATTTTTGAGCGCACTTAACATGCATAATCGCGAAGTGTGCTGCCTCCGTAATTACTTTCTGACGAGAGCGGATGATCCATACTATAGGGACGTTATTTCTTGTGATAAAGGGCTAACCCCTCTCTCCTTAGCCAAAGAGCAATGGCAAGACCCGGCAGTACAGAGCATTTCTGACCGGGAGACCGTATGAAAGGAGAAGGAGCTCCACGGGAGGTTCTATAAGGCCCTTCATGAGCCTTTCGTAGACACAGTCGCCTCCATCCACTGGCTACGTTTCGCTGTTCTCTTTGGGGAAACCCAAGGGCTTTTGTCTGTGCAATACAGGATCAGGTTATCAAGACCAACAATTATCGGAAATACATCCCAAAGGATGGCGCCGTTGACATCTGTCGAGCTTGTCGCCATCCCGGTGTGTCACTTAGGCATTTCATCTCCGGTTGTTCGGCGCTTTCTAACTCAGAGTATTTGCACAGACACAACCTAGTAGCCAGGATTCTACACCAGGAGCTCGCTCTGAAATACGGTCTCGTGGATCGGAAACTGCAATATTATAAGTATTTGCCGGAAGCCGTGCTCGAAACTGAGTGCGCCAGGCTCTACTGGGACCGGGCCATCGTCACAGACAGGAATATTCTTGCGAATAAGCCTGATATTGTGTTGATGAACCGGGCACAGTCAAGGATATTTTTGGTCGACATCACCATTTCTTATGACGAGAACCTCGTGAAAGCTGAAACAGATAAGCTGACAAAATATCTGGACCTGGCTCACGAGGTGACCGACATGTGGGGTGGTCTGCCGGCCGAAATTATTCCTGTGGTCATTTCTGCGAACGGGTTAATCCCAGTTAGCCTCTCGGGTCATCTGAGGCGACTGGGACTCCGTGACGGACCACTCCAAGCTCAAATGCAGAAGGCGGTGCTCCTCGATACCGCCCGCATCGTCCGCAGGTTTTTTTCCCTTTCCCCCTAATATAACCAAATAAATTAATGGAATGGAACTAAAATGGCGTCTACTCAGCACAAATGTTATAGAAACCACATAGTGATAACTATAACGCTGAATTTCATCTCAGAATTCATAAATTCCATATAGGGAGACGCCTGAAGTATAACCCATTTAATTAAAAACATCATGAAAATCGGTATACAATTGACGAAGACATTACGTAACAACATAAAAAAGAAAATAAGTATATTCAGTCTAAAAAAGTAAAGTTAGTGCCTTTATTCCTTGCCTCGATAACCATGTTATTTCCTTGAGGGTTGAGCGATTAGTTCGCCGCGCTACTCTAATTCGTATTTAGCGGACTTCGCATGTCCTCGAAATGTTTTACAGAAATAGTATGCGTATGGGTCTGTAGTAATTAATTTGTCTCCAGGTAGGTAAAATATATATATATTATTCCGCATATTTTTCGCAAATACTTTAATTTCATTAATTGTAATAATATTTTGAGTGTATCTGAATTATTGTTTGTACTTCCAAATGAACAAATATCAAATTGATTAAGTTTTTCGATTTTAGGTTATAATTCCGTTACTAATACGCTATTATCGGTAACATTTTACATTCGAATTGATATCAATTCATTTTAGGAGTATCTATCGAGCTTGCTAAATACACGCATTCTTATATCCCTGTACACGAAACTACACAGTGTTCTGTTAAGTCTGGATGTATTTAGTGTATAGATTCAGACCTAGCAGGAATATTGAACCCAACGTTACATGCGTTTACAATTGGCAATATATAACGTTAAAATATTCTTATAAAAATCTAATTGAGCTTTGTATTTATTTAAAACATCACGGCCTGAGGATTCCACTTGTATTAATTGGTAAGTTATTAAAAACAAAAACTTGTGACTAATGTTTTGAACAGCTACAATCAAGGATAAATACACGTATCCTATTGAATAGACTGTGCCCCCTAATCTATTTATGTTTACGTTCTCTTTATGGACTGGAATATTATAGTCAAGAGCATGTCTGTAATTATATGCCAATAATGACGCACCCGAATCCACTAGCAGTGTTACGGCCTACAGCTGCCCCTGCAAAGATCGTCTTGGCTGGGACCCATAGCAGCTTCCTCGACGGGCAGACGCAGGTCGGGCGCAATTGCCATATGGAAGAATTTCCTATAATAATAAGCTATATGGGAGAAGGCTAGGGAAATATAGTACGTACCTGTTTCCGACTCTTAGATCGCCCCAAGGCTCGGTCAGGTCGGAGGTGTGTATGTGTTGCGTGTAGTGGTATTTTTGTGGTGTTGGTTGTGATAGACCTGACTGCACCATTGAAGTCGGCAGCAGCCTGGACTTCGGCACCGCTCCAAATTGTGGTAATCTCCAGCGGCGTTACCCACAGTCACTTTCTTTCTTCTTTACGATGACAGCCTATTAACTTTACGAGTTAACTAACTTCCACACGCAACTAACTCTCGTTTATTATAAATCGTAACACACAACACGAATACCGAATGTTCGGATCAAAGGTCACTTCCGTTTCGCGTGGCAACAATTATTTCTAGAACCTAACACGACCTTCTTTCGTGTCACGAAGTTCAGCATTCACTCGACAACGGAAAATGTCTCCGAACTATATCAAATGCCGCACGAGCAAATTAATATTGTCAAATGCACTTATATACGTTATCAAATTAGAATAACGAAATTCGCGGTAAATTAAGCGTGCACAATCCACAAATTCAGACGTTGATGGCAACCAATGTTAAATTCCTCACAATTTGTTAACCCGGCGTCTAATTCTAGACTACAATTCCTCGTCGTTGCACCATTTGCTAACAAAACCGACTCTAAAAAATGGAGGTTATACCGAGCGACTTCACGACGTGCTCTCGACAGCACTGCTTTCAAGCAACTCACTTTCTGCGCTCGCGCCCTCTACCAAAGCCACTCTGCTCGCCCGAACGTCACAACCGGTATGGCACTGAACCGAGCGCCCTCCGGCGTCAAATCCCGAAACCAGCGTTTGGGCGTGAACAAGCAGAATATTGTTCTTTTCCATGACGTACTGATGAATACAAAAATATTATATATAACAGTTTATGTTACTAGCCTAAATAATATGTTCTCTATTCGTCACGAAACACTAATTAGATGTTACTTGTGGCTCCTGTTCTGTAGTTTGCATAGGAGACTGATTAATTATCTTAATATTATGACGTGTCCTTTGATTTCTAGTATTAAAATTATGAAAATTACTTCTTTTTTCCTGTTGTTATTAGTTCTGCCACGATGCCACTTCCCTCGAGAATTATAGTGGTTGTCATATTCTTGACCTCGTGATTGTTCCCTGTATGGTCTACCGCAACCTCCGCGTTGTCCTCTGAAGTTGAATCCACGATTCCTATTAAAATTTAAATTATTGTATGGTTTCTCATAGATACCCCAAATTTCTGCAAATGTTGCAGCTGTTGACGTTTCTTCGTCCTGAGCAGCTTGGATTGTGTCTTTTAACGTATTATGATTTCTTGCTGAAATAATTATACTTAATCTACTATTTATTAAGCCATCTATCTGCAAATTGTTTTATTGCCATTTTTTTCATTATGTTGTTTTAAAATATTGTAACATTGCTCATTAAAAACCGTAAGATCCACAAATAGTTTAGTAATTTCTTTCCCATAATCTTCAATTGACATTAGACCCCGCCAATTTTAGACCAATTTCTGTACTACCAACATTTAGTAAAATTTTTGAAAAAATTATTTTAGATCAGATGATAAGTTTCTTTAATATTAATAAATTGCTACATAAAAATCAATTCGGTTTTACAAGGGGTCGCTCGACAACTGACGCTGGAGTTGAGCTTATTAAACATATTTTTTGTGCATGGGAGAATTCAGAGGATGCTTTGGGTATATTTTGTGACCTTTCCAAGGCCTTCGACTGTGTTCACCATGAGACATTAATCAGGAAGCTACAGTACTATGATGTCAAGAACACAGCGCTTAAACTTATTATTTCATATTTAAGTAATAGAAAACAGAAGGTTATTATCAATGCTAAAAGTTCTTCCGTGTCACCTGTACTAATGGGTGTTCCTCAGGGCTCGATTCTCGGCCCATTCCTGTTTCTGGTGTATATTAATGACTTACCTCACCTTGTAGGGGATAGTCATGATATAGTATTATTTGCTGATGATACTTCCTTGATTTTTAAACTTAAAAGTCAATCATTTAAATGTGACGAAGTGAATAATGCTATATCAAAATTAGTGCATTGGTTTAACGTTAATAATCTGCATTTGAATGGAAATAAAACTAATTGTGTTAAATTTACAACAACGAATGTTAAAAATCTGAATACCAGTGTGTTTTTAAATGGGGAGGAATTGAGCCCTGTTGTATCCACTATTTTTCTTGGCATTACTCTTGACGCAAAGCTTCAGTGGGGCCCCCAGTTATCCAAATTAGCAAGCAGACTAAGTTCTGCAGCCTATGCTGTAAAAAAGATTAGAGGTCTCACTAGTGTCGAGACAGCTAGATTAGTTTATTTTAGTTATTTCCATAGCATAATGTCTTATGGGATTTTGCTATGGGGAAATGCGGCTGATTCAGAAACTATTTTTGTTTTACAGAAGAGGGCCATTAGAGCTATTTACAATCTAAAACCGAGAGAGTCTCTTAGAGATAAATTTAAAGAAATGAATATATTAACTTCGGCCTCTCAGTATATTTACGAAAATTTAATGTATGTACACAAAAACAAAGACAGTTTTAGTAAAAGAAGTGATATACATTCTGTAAACACTAGGAACAAACACAAGCTAGTGATACCAGTTTCTCGACTCCACAGAGTCAGTAATTCATTCTTGGGGCAATGTATACGCTATTACAACAAGGTCCCTGAAAGTGTACAGGTTCTCTCTATTACCAAGTTTAAATGTTTTATTAAGCTGAAACTGTATAAAAAGGGTTATTATAGTATAAATGAATACATGGTTGATAATAACCCCTGGGAATGAGGTGATCGCTTTCAAGCAGTTTCTAAAATAAATTTTGTAAATAGTTCGTAATCATTTATATTGTAAAATTTATTTTTAAAAAAAGTCCCGCTGGGTTTCTTGCTGGTTCTTCCCAGGACAGAGGGTTTTTTCGAACCAGTGGTAAAGTAAAAAATGACTTTCAATAAGAATTACACATGTAATGTATATTGAATAAAAAAATATTCTATTCTATTCTATTCTATATTGAAATTAATTCGATTCACTTTGACATAACAATAAAATATCTTCATACAAATCTAAAAATTAACGAAAATAATTTTCTGTTAGTAAAATATCTTGGCTATAATAATATTTATTTTAATTCTATCTTTGAAATCAATTAGCCAAGTTTCATACTGTGCATTAATAACATTAAGTTGACTTAACTTACTTCTCACTAAATTTACTTTTTCTGTCCTTTTCTGTGGTCCTAATTTAATCAAGTATTCTCTTAATTTCTATAAATTTTTACGTAGTGTTAAAAAAATCCCCATTACTTACTGCCTGAACGTACATTAAATTAAAACAATTATGTATTTCATATTAAACATTAGCATAAATTATTACAACAGTTATGCAAAGTAGTTATCAAAACTTATTTTACAGTTCATATTTCATTTCGCGCAATACATCGTTTAAATAAGGTATGTCACTGCATTCTTTATGGTTCACGGGCATGCGACGCGATGAATCATTTTATTACATGATTAAAGATAAAACATATTATTTATTATATGAATATAAATATAGATTATATTAGGTATTTATTTTAAACTTGCTCTTTTTTAAATTTTCCGCAGAAACACTTTTTACTTTTATTTTATACATATTCACTTTTAAGACGTATATAATCATAGAAATTTAGTTACTATCGTTTTAAATATGTTGAAAATCTTTGGATTTTCCCCTGGTTCAGGCTGCAATTGGCGGCGAAAATGTGATCTTCTTATGGTTGTCCGATTAATTTCCTTGTTTATCCATTTGACATGGCACTTTCTGTATTCTTTATACAAAAGTTATATAATGCCAAGCAATACCACAAACAGGATGACAGCTAGTATTATATTTGTTGTGGACATGTGAAAACTGATTTCTTCGGTAGTAGATTTATTGTCTCCAGCGGCCGCGTTTACCACAATTACAGCCTTCTCTTTAGATTTTTGTCTTTCCATTTTTCGGTCGGTTTTAATAACCGTATGACCGCATACGTATGACCCGTAGTAACAATTTAATTGCAATCTCTCGGAAGGTGTAGTATAGACGGTATAGTCTCAAATTCGTGGCGCGACAGGCTTTGTCGGCAGGGTCGCCATGTATGGTTTAGTGTTAGGTAAATGAAACGATCAAATTCTCGAATACTACAATTTAGAGTGTTAAAATGGAGTAGTATTATTTAAACATATATCACAAGGGACATATTACAGTAAGGTCGAACTGTATTTGCTCTGTACTGAATGTATAGTGCAGTACGCTGTCTTATTCCTGATAATGATTAATTGCGTAACCAAGAGAACAAGTTGAACATCAATTTTTCTCTCGAATTTCTATCGAATCTCACACTTTTATTATTTTTAACAATTAACCTTCAGAATAGTTCCTAATACGAGTAATATTCTTTAATTAAAATATATTTGAGAATAATTTCTAACAATAGGTTATTTAAATAATTTTGAATGTATATTCAAAAATATTCGATATACTTAATAGAATCAGGCGTTACTTTGTGGAAATACATTATATTAAAGTTAGTAAAAATTACTTTGCCTATATTTGCTTAATGAAATGAAATGATGTGTCTTACCTTATTTAGAGGGCACCTCCCACCCTCATTCCAATCAAAAAGTGGGGTGAATGTACGGGAGTACGAATAGGCAGATTTTTCGAGCAGATTTTACAATTTGAAAAGCCTTAGCCTAATTTAAAATCTGTCAGCATTATCATTCCGATATATGAGAAAGTTTCCATGCCATTGCTTGAGCTCTCCGCATTATGTAATCTCATAAAAAGTGTGGGTCGTCACTTTCTGAACGCTATAACTTGGATGAGGGTAACACCGCGGGGCGAAAAACTAGTAATAGATATTTATTTATTTCTTGTTATTTATGCTGAGAAATATCATAAACTTTAATAATAACTAAGTAATATTTGGATAATGAATAAAAACGCTGCCGAACAAAAATGATTTTTGTATATATGTAGTACACACATACCAACAAATAAAGATAGACGAAGCGCTGTGTGAATTTCGAGTGACGCCGAAACCATACTCAACTTCTTGACACGCACTCACCTCCACATCTTTCGTCTTTCTTGCTTTTACATACCATTAAAGTCCACTGCTGGACGCTTACATAATATGCACCTATAACCATTCTGATAGTTGAAAATTATTTTAGATTCATAAGTGTGCGTGAGTGTCCTTACGTTGTAGTAGTATTCGTAGTTGAGCATAGCTGTAACTTGGTTTCAACATTACTTAAAACGTACGCAGCGCACCATTTCTTTATCTATATTTGTCTGAGATACTAAAGAAAATTTCATTTTTAAAAAAACGTTACCCCCACACTAGGATTTTCTCCTGTGTCGTGGAGGCAGTTTACAAACATAAATTGCACAAGGACAAACATCCAGACCCGGAACAATTATTTGTAGGCCATACAAATACTTGTTCCGTGCGGGATTCGAACCCGCGGCCTCCAGCGCAACAACTGATTGCTAAGCCACTGCGCCACGGAGCCGTCCGATAATAATAATATTGTCCGAAAATAATATTTTAAGTGAATTATTGAAATATTTCACTTTAAAAATCGCAAAATAACAAGTTAATTTACTCCAATGTTTCTTAAATTATGCAACACTGTACAAAATTAAATTTTATTATCATTATTAAAAAAAATATGTAATAAATAAGTATTAGTTCACATGCATCCTACTTACTGCATTGCACAGTTTGCACAGGAACTAATATTTCTTGCTCAAAATTTTTTCGCTTTCGTAATTGTGAGAAATTCACAATGGTCTATTTTACATCTATGCCGGTATGAATTGAACTTGTTTTTCCAGAGTTTTATAAAATTGTATGGCAAACTCATCAAATTAATTAATGAAGATAAATATACGTTAATAAAAGCCAGTAAACACGTACTAGTCATTTAAACGAAGCACCGTTGTAATTTTCTAAGTGGCTCCCAGACACAAAGAAAACAATATAGAAGATATAAATGGAGTAGTGGGATTAGAGCGCGCCGAGCGCAGAACGTCACAGCAAGTCAATTTATTAGCTACTTGTTTTTACTACTTCAGGGACTCTTTGCTGCATCTAGATCACGGAGTTTGCCTAACCATTTATCGCTGTCGTATACCAATAAAACACAACATTATATTATTTGTATTTTCTCTATTGGTCAACAATTTTGCACTGAATATTATATATCAGCTTTTTAATTAAAATTTCTAAAGATAATCGCTGTTATTTCATACATCGTTACAAGCCCTTATAAGTTATCTGCGTAATCCACCTATTTATATCCCATAATTTAGTCTAGCAATTCTTGTATAACAATTTGGATGAGACTTTGTATTTGTCATAAATTTCAGTTCTTGCGCGACACTCATGATATACAGCTTTGTTCATCGGAGACTTGCTCTCTTTATACCCCTTCACCGTTCGAGTTTCGTATCTTCATTGTTTGCGCGCCAATGTTGTAATTTCTGTATATTAGTTTCATAGGTATATTATGTATCTAAAATAATGGCTACTACCTCCGGATCCGAACATAATATGGAAATAGAAATTCTCTCGTTAAACTGTCGACAATTCAATTACCGACATTTAGTGGTAATTACGAAGAATGACCAACCTTTGAAGATTTGTTTACCTCACTTATACATAACAACAAGACGATCGAAGACACACAAAAATTGCATTATTTAAAATCAAATGTAAGTGGTGAATAGGCTTCATTAATCCGATATATTCAAGTTACTCAAAAAAATTACACGCAGGCGAGGGAAGCATTAAAACAAGGTACGGTAATAAGCACTTAATTATTAACTCAGTGCTAAGAATATTGTTTCTTCAAAGAAACATTAACTCTAAATCAGCAAATCAATTAAAATATTTATTAGACACAACGACTGAGTTTTTAAATAATTTAAAGAACTTGTCTATTAGTTTTGATTCTTGGGATCCTATTATAATTTTTCTCGTTGTGCAGAAAATGGACCAAGAGTCTAAAAAAATATGGGAAGAGTAAGTCTATAAAAATGAGTCTGAAAACTTACCAACGTAGAGCGACTTAACAAAATTTCTTCAATCAAGATATCGAACTTAAGAACTTATTTCATCAGGCCCACGAGAGAAGACCACTACAGAGCGATTTTTCCACATTAGCACCGCTTCATTAGACGTCAAATCTACTGAATCGTCACCGTCAGAAATGCCGCGGTCATCAAATCGTCGGAGAAGAAATGTGCAGTATATGTGCAAGGATAAGAACACGTACCAACCAACCTGCAACCTTCACAAAGAGCGTATTATGTTAAAACATACAATTTGGGCTTCAATTGTTTAGTATGCGGCTAATAAATGTCGACTCCGTATGTTCCGTCATATATACAATAGATATTCAAGTCAATTCCACGTTAGCGTCATATCACACTACTAAGCAGGGCATTGCAATATTAGCAACGGCTATGGTGAGCGTTCGAAGTGAGCAAATTTACACTATGGTGTTAATGGCGTTTATAGAAAAGGATCGCAGGCTACATCTATAAGCGAAAGGGCGGCTCAAAGATTAAGGCTCATCAAACAACCTCCAAGAGGAACTGTGTAGGAGTGGAGTCTACTAAAACAAATGTAAATTACGTGGAACAGTTTCAAGTTCCCAAGATGCAACTGATTTCAACTTACCTGTTAGGGCATATGTAATATTGAAGCAACTTACCACGAAGTTACCCGCTAGAACAATTGTTGCAAAACACTGGTCACATCTAGAAGGTCTCAATCTGGCCATTTCAAGCTAATATGCACCAAGTTCCAATGATTTACTGCTTGGAGTGAAGGAATACGCAACAGATACGTAATATCCAGTACCAGATTTAATCAAAAGTTCATCGGGTACACCAAGCGCTCAGAAAACTAACCTTGGCTGGATCTCATTGGGAGAGGTCGATTACAATGCGCAACAAGACACGTTCCTAGTAATGCACCACCAAGTAGAAATAGATAAAGTTTTAAAATAATATGGGAAGTAGATACAGATACAAAAAGAAGATTAACTAGAGAAAAACAGTTATTTGAAAAGATGTACGAGAAAACACACAAAAGGACCGAAGAATGGAGATATATGGTGTAGTAAGTTGCCGTTTAACACTGACACACCGAGAAGTACACAAAGAAGTACAAGGAATTATAGCACACAAAATATTGCTACAACTAGAGAGACCATTCAAGAAAATGCCTAACCAAAAAAAGAGACTACACTAATGTGATAAAAGAATATCTACGTCTAAACATATGGAAGAAGTACCGAAGAAAGAAAAAGAAAAATGTGTATACATACCTCAACACGCGATTCTTGGTGAAGATAAATAATCCACGAAAACAAGATTTTTTTTTATAGGAGAGGGGGCAAACGAGCATGCGGCTCACCTGATGGTAAGTGACTACCGCCGCCCATGAACAACCGGAACACCAGCGGAATCGCAGATGCGTTGCCTGCCTTTTAAAAAGGAGTAGGCTCTTTTCTTGAAGGCCCCTAAGTCGTATCAGTCCGGAAAAATCGCTGGTGGTAATTGATTCCAAAAGGAAGCTGTGCGAGGAAGAAAACATCTTCTAAATCGCACAGTGGTGGACCGCCAATCATCCGGGTAGTATGGATGGTATCGCAAGTTTTGTCGCGATAAGCGATGGTGAAATTGAGCGGCTGGAATTAGTCTGAACAATGCCTCGTGTTAAATGCGATAAAATACGCAAACATCTCTACGCAGTGCCCGTGTATCGAGCCGATCAGAAAGAACTCGGTCGACGACGATTTGAACCGTCCTGGGTTGGATGCGGTCAAGTAGAAGGAGCTGGCACTGGGGTGCCCCGGCTCAGAGATGAGAACAGTATTCCATGTGAGGCCGGATTTGCGCTTTGTAAAGTTGCAAGCGATGTGCCGGCATGAAATACCGTCTCGCTCTGCTGAGCACGCCAAGCTTTTTAGAGGCCAGTTTGGTATTCCCTTCCAAGTGACCACGAAACTGCACAGTGATGTATATATTATGTGGATTCCGTTAAAAATTATGTTTCTATTATATGTTAAATTATTTATTATTATAACAAAGTGCCGAACGAGCTCAATTTGTGTGTTATTTCTTTCATTACAACCAACAGGTTCGAACTGTCGTGAGAACGTTACTTAGATTAGATAGAAGCATAAAGCAACACAGGCCACCGATGAAGGGGAATAGCCATATGCAGGTTGCAGGCGTTCCCCACTGTCAAAGTATAAGTCCACGCTATCTTATGCGTACAAAAAAACTAGCTAAAGCCGCACTGCTCAGTAGACTAAGCACAGCTGCACGGCTGAGTCGACGTCCTACAAAAATGCCGAATTGTTCAGTTTTTTGCTGTAAAAAGAGATCTGCCACGTCATATTTCCAAAAAATATGGCGGTACCTTCCAAATACAAATAATGTTTAGTCACATTATTGCTATTCACTTCTTTTTAAACTTAAAAATTACAATAACAACGACCATGTTGTTTCTGATTTGTTTACCAACACAGACCGCTCATACAACATGCAGTTCGGTCGAGCGACCAATCCGAGTCGGTATCCAAATTGTCACTGTCACCGTGCGTTTACGTGAAATTGTTAGTTTTTTTTTTTTGTTTAAATTGTTATGTGTGAGTTTGATAGTGACAGGGGATTGTTTTTGTGTGGGCAGATATCCCTGCTGTTGCTGCTGCGATGTTACGAGTAATACAGCTGTGTTCACGATACTTGTATGCTACTCATGATAGTCCTTTTAGCTTTTAATTTTTCAAATAGTGTCAATAAGATGTTGATTTAATCTTTTATAAAGATTTTTTACATCTCAACCACAGATCTTAACGTATTAGTGCATGACGTTTTCTCATTTCATTTACGTGAAAAGTTTTGAAGCCTTACAAAGTATTTCATGTCTTAAGCAATAGTTAGGAAAATATGAGTTGTAATTCTGAATCGATATTTCCATTCTAAAAAAAAGTTCAACCGGATAAATTTTTAATCAATTATTTGATTAAAAATTTAGGTAATAAAATATAATTTATTTTCCACTTCTACATTTAATACAAATAAATAATGAAATTGGGCTAGTTACATTAAGCCGCATTTGTAAAGGGTATGTATGAGTGACTAGAATTTTGAGGAGAGTATTTGTGTTATTTCTCTACATGTATACATATCGTTTCCGTGGGCAATACCAAATGCGGCGAAAGTGGAACACAATGGAGTTTGCTTAAGTCGGTACACGTACGATATAACCCATCTTTGCCCCTCTTTGCCATATATATTTATATAAGAAAAGACTTGGTAAGATATGCAAGAAGTTGGTGGATGCAGGTGACTCAGGACCGTGCTTTGTGGCATTCCTTCTGAAAGCCTATGTTCAGCAGTGGACTTGTGAAGGCCCTTGTCACTCAGGTCATCTTCTTTTATATCATCATGGTGATAATGATAATATAAAAGAAGATGTCCTGAGTGACTGACCCATCTATCAACGCGCAGTCTAAATCAATAGCCGTATAAATCTAAAATGGTAACCACAGATCTTAACGTATTACTGAATTACGTTTTCTTATTTCATTTACGTGAAAAGTTTTGAAGCCTTACGAAATATTTCATGTCTTAAGAAATCGTTATGAAAATATGAATTGTGATTCTTCCCTACTTAAGGGTCCTTCTGTCTCAAGTTATTATGTAATTAGCTAACCTAACAACCTCTTATAGTGACCATATTAATATTAAAAATCATTTATGTTTTAAATATTACTATTTAAAACATAAATGATATTATTTATGTTTATTGACTTGGCAATCGCACTAAACAATCTTAGTATAATATGTATTACTTGTGAGATATATTGCGTTTTCATGCGATGGCCAAGTCAATCTATTTATTTAAAACATAAAAGATTTTTAATATTTATATGGTCACTATAAGATGTTAATAGGTTAGCTAATTACGTAATAACTTGAAACAGAAGGACCCTTAAGTAGGGACTGAATAAATTAACCGACTTGGTATTACATGGATCTCACAATTTATACGGTAGAAGAGCTGAGTTGCGAGACTTAGCTTTTTTGACCAGTTATATTTTTGATGGCATCTCATTTCTTTTTGTAAATAGCCCTACTTTTTTCCTTTCCGATACTATCTACTTCTTGAATACCAACTACGGATTTTCGGGCAATTTAGTCTACTTAATACTTTGTGGGATTTTGGTATAACATCATAAGACATGTCCCATTCTTGCTTTTTCATTCCGTTGACCATTTTACTAGTACCTTTGAACATAATTATATCTAGATACCTATCTATATCTGTTATTCCATTATATTGTACATAAATAGGTACAGTGATTCATTCACTTTAAATGTAACTTTGTAATCCTATATATTTATAGTTATTTATGCAGTTGGTGTATCTAGAAAACTGGACCGAAATTACAAAATATTTTAGTTTTTCCTTGATTTATAAACTAAACACTTATTGTATTCTAAATATGAAGCTTTAACGTCTGCTCGAAGTGCCTTTAAGTTTTGATGATCGGTCAGTCAGTGAGTGACAAAATTAAGAAACTTTGACTAGTCATAATTCTTAAAGTATTGTTTCACATTGAATGTTATTTGAAGTATGCCGTATTTGTACAATGCATGCTTGGTTGGTGAAAATTCAGGCTTCTAGTTTTATCAACAACGAAGTTATAGGGGGTCGAAAATGGCCTGAACTGCTTCGAGAAAAGGATGGTACGGCCGTGCCGCTTTTTTGCTCGACTTGGCGGGGGCACTACCGTGCACCCAGATATTTTTACTGGAAACAAGACATTCTATCTCAGGGGTGAAAACGCATCTGCAATTTGATTCTTAATTGGTAAATGTAAATTTCTATGGGCCAAATCATCCACATACCATCAGGTCGACTGTGTACTTGTTGGTCACGTATTCTATAAAAAAGCTGCCCTTTACTTCTTACTTTTTTCATTACACATTTCATTCATACAAAGAAAAAAATTTAGGAAATTCAAAGGTGAAAGTAAAATAAGAGATCTTTTTAATTCAAGAGTTAACAGATTCGAAATATACCGAAATTTCGAAAGTTTACTCTGTTCATAATATAAATGGTAACGTGTTTGCGATTTTCCAAAACAACACCTTACACAGAGTGTGTTTAAATTTGTATGTGGACACGTGTTACTGTATTTTAGACAATTCCGTCTTTAAGGTCGTAAAAGATTATTTGAAAGACAGCCATGTTTTAATTGTATCCTTGATAACATTATTATAAGCTTTCGATTAGAAACTAAGTAACACGTGCTTAAGCATTTTAGGATACTGCAACCCTAAAAGGAAAAATAACGGATGAAACTTATAATAAAATTATTAACTATTTTATTGAGATTTTCAATCAACTAATCAATATTTTGTTTATTTTACAATAATACACATTCAAACAAAAAACATACAATACAATAGGCGGCCTTAACTCTTTGACTCTGGAAGTAATTTCTTCTAACCTTATTACGCAACGAATGGTTTACAACGAATGGCCAGCAGGAAAATGTACATAAATAATACATACAATATATAAAAACTAATGTTTACTTTTTTTTTATTTCCTTAATCCTTAAGATAATTAAAATCTTTATTTACAATTTTACATTATACTTAATTATATCTACAATATTAAAAACTATGATAATAAAAAAAATAAACTAAAACTAGAAACTTAATTATCATATAGTCCTACTCCCCGCGGTATCGTGCCAAGAACGCTGGCTGCGTTTCCCCGCTAAATGGCTATACTTAGCCTTTGAGCGAGGAAAGAACCAGCCCTCTTATCACCAGCAGCAACGACCAGCCGCGGATGGAGTTCCTTTAGGAACTTCACCGCACGTGGACCCCACGGACCGATAGTCTCTACAGCAAATGGCACAAATATGTAGTCATCTGTCAGAGACTCATATTTGCGCCACTTACTCAGCTCAGCTGCCTCTGATGCCGTCCAGGCTTTAAACGAGGTACCCCTGAGATGAGAGGCCGCCAGAGTATCTACGCAAGTAGCATCCCACACTAGGGCTTTACCTCTCTCCCAAGGGACCAATGTCATACCGTCGGGTCTCTTGCCATCGTCTCTAAATATTCCACAAGGCTCTAAAACCGAGGGAACATTTATAGAGGCAAGAGCCCTTCGGATGACATCGTTCAAAGAACTGTGTCGTGAAAACCTACCAGCGCTTTTCTTACATGAAAGTCCGTGGAGCCCAAACTTGTCGACGCTGCTACCACAGGGGCACTGATAGGGTTGACAAATCGCCGCTCCTAGTCGGATTCCTACGGCAATACGCAAGCTTTCCCTATCAAGTAATGTGCCGAGATTACTTGATGGTAAAGTATTACTTGTTCGTATTTTATGCGCGATATCGGTCGTCAAATTGCGCTAAATTTTTGTCAAATTATTGCTTGCACTTGCGCAAAGGTTATAGGCGTTGCACAATTAACTTATTGTAGGTGGCGCGCGTATCGTACCGAAAAATTTATTTGAAAATTATGTTTATGATTCAACTTCAATGAATGTATTATCATTCCTAATTAAACAATATAACTCTTCCAAACTTAAAACAATATTTTCACATTTATTTTTTCTGCGGCAGTGTTCCACCGTCGGCGTCGGGTACCATCTACTTTAATTTAAAAAAATAAATGAAACTAAAAACGCAAGATGATGACATGTGAGGAATGTAGGACAGATAGTTCTAAGTAATAAGCATTGAGTAGATTTTTAAAGGAAAAAATGGATTGAGCACGATGAATATGATGAGCCAAGGAGTTTCATAAACGTAAAGCTGTAACAGAAAATGATTTATTCAAGAAAGAGTATGAAAGTACAACAGTATGAAGTGAAAGGTTGTTAAAGCAGGTTTCACTGTTCGAAACGCCTTAATTCGACTTAAAATCTGCGATCTTTATCATTCCGAAATATGAAAAGGTTTCTATGTGATAACTTGAACTCTCCGTATCATTATGTTGATATATGAAATCTCATGATTAGCGTGGGTCATGATCATGACTGTCTGGACTTTACAACTTGGAGTTGGGTACTAACACATAACTTCTTATATTTACGCGAACATTGCACATTTAAATAAAACTAGAATTCACGGATTTTAGCGCGTATAATAACTTATTTAATATTTCTGACGTTTCTAGCACTTTACAGCACCCATGGTTACGGGGGGAACTCAGGTGTTCGAACTGAAGTCTATACTTCAGACATTCAGAGAGTCGGTGGATGCAGATGGCTCAACCGTGTTTTTTGGCATTCCTCATAATGATGATGATGACGATGATACATTATAGTTATATTTACTTCTACTCTGATTTGGTATTATTATAAATTAATAATAATTAATATGTTATTTTATCAATAATAAGTAAAATATAAATAATAATGTAATATAGTTGTTGGGAGCACTAAGCTCGAAGTTGTTGACGAGTATGTTTACCTGGGACAAATATTCCGACTAGGTAAGTCCAACTTCGACCGAGAGGTCAATCGACGGATTCAACTCGGCTGGGCAGCGTTCGGGAAACTACGACACATCTTCTCGTCAGACATACCTCAAAACCTTAAAACGAAATTGTACAACCAGTGCGTGTTGCCAGTGATGACTTACGGATCTGAAACGTGGTCCTTAACTGCTGGCCGTATGAGGAAGCTCAAGGTCGCTCAGCGAGCTATGGAGAGGGCTATGCTCGGGGTTTCCCTGCGTAATAAACTTAGAAATGAGGATATCCGCAGTAAAACCAGAGTAACCGACATAGTCCAACGTACTAGTAAGCTGAAGTAGCAGTGGGCCGGCCATATAGCTCGAAGAACCGACGACCGATGGGGAAGAAAGGTTTTTGAGAGGCAGCCTCGTACCGGTAGGCGAAGTGTAGGGCGACCCCCCACGAGATGGAGTGACGCCCTGGTAAGACATGCAGGAAGTCGATGGATGCAGGTGGCTCAGGACCGTGCTTTGTGGCATTCCTTGGGGGAGGCCTATTTTCAGCAATGGACTTATGAAAGGCTGTAATGATGATGAATGAAATGAATGTGATATAAAGATATAAGTAAAAATTACAAATAATATGATAAAATAAAACAAAAACGAATTACATATCAATATTTATTACTAGCAGGAGAATAAAAAGTATAAGGCGGCTTCCCCACTACATTTTTTTGACTGACTGAAAAGACAAACGAACTTACAGTTCACCTAATGATAGATGGCTACTGAAGCACTCCATGGATACATGTTTACAATTTCAAAAGGTACTGATGCGTTGTCACCTCTAAGCACTAACATCACTTATACTGGCTCTCTGTACCCATCAGACCGGAACATAATGGTGCAAGCCCTGTAGTTAAACGTTATAAATAGTTAAAAGTGTGGTAACTGGCTGCACGGATGGACTCCTAGGCAGACAAGGAGTCGTACTGGTGGTAGGACTACTTTTCATTTTTTTTTATAAAATATTAGTAATGTTATTAAACATTACTAATATTCCCTTTAACCACTTCTGGTAAGCTTAAAATGCTTGTGTTAGAAGTGGTTCACGACAGTAGTCGAATGGCGGATTCGAACCCACGACCTTTCGAGTTCGCGGTCCGCGCCCTGCCATTAGGCTACTGACGCTTATACCGGTGGTAGGGCTCCTTTTCTGCCCCACCACACAGTAGTGACGACTTGGCAAGACATGAATGTAGTTGACGGATACAGGCGGCTTAAGGCAGTGCTATGGATTTGTGATAAGATTTAATAATGATGATGATTCATATTAATAGCTATCAATAATTTTACGTCAACCGTATGCAAAAGTTACACATTAATTTTTCTTATAATAAAAAAGAAGGAACAAAATATTGAGAATTATTACTTGTGTGTTTACTTCGATCGTGATAAGGATATTCGGTAAGCAGAGAAAAGGCTATTAATCTTGTCGTTTCCACCTGCCTTTAGGCAACGATTCGAATGCGTAATAGGAGTTAACCGCCTCGATATCGGTACAGGGCTTAAGGTAAATCCTAACTCAAAGCCATTATTGTGCGGAATCTTCCTTTAAGCATCGTAGCTTATACAGCGACTTTTCAATTCTACCTATAGAAACTGATACCAATATTACCTCCAATTCTATGTAAGGAAAAAAACACATTTTACGCAGTGATGGGCCTATTTTAATACTAGTTTTTTTTTAAATTAATTTTTAATAAAAACTAAAAGGATTTGATGAGTAAAGTAATATTTTACAGAACATATACAATCAAGAATTTATAGAACCGGAACTCGTAATAGTGGAGATAATCTTCCTAAATTTTAATCTACGCATTGTCACGAGTAGCTTCTTTGACAGGATTTTTCAAATGACTTCTTTATAATTGTCAGTACGCAAAAGTTCACTGCTGGGTAATGAAACGAAATAATTTTTTTTAATTTTTGGATTTAAAATTTTGTTTTTTAAATATCGACATGGTGTTTTATTTTAATATATTACCGTTCTAAACCACTTTCCTGTTTCCGAAATAGAAACGACGAAATAAAATTCGGAAATATTTTTTTTATTTTTCAAAGGTATATATTACGAATATATGTTACGAATAGACCTGTAAGCTATGTAGTGGTGGCGTAAGAGAATCCAATCCCATGTTCTTCCATGGGTAGTGTAATAGGTGACAAAGAGAAATAAAAACTTGCCACCACAATATTATGTTGTATAAAAATAAAAAATAAACTATTTGTAAATCCAATTTTGCATGCCTTAAGCGTATTAAAAAAATTACGTATAACATGATTATACGTAATTTTTAAAGTAGTTTTCATACAAGTTTTCACTAAAAACCTTATTAAATTACTATACTTCCATTTTTCCAATAATTTTATGTCCTTATGTAATAATTTTATGTGAAAAACCAAAATTGCACGACTCATAAGATCTTGAAAAAATTGAAAACCGAATTGTAAATTGTAATTCTATTCGTCAAATAGTTCCAGTAGCTGTCACCGAAGGAGACGTTCAAGTCACTCCATCATGTTAGTAGGTAAGGTCTATTCATAACTAACAAAACGACGCCAAACTCGGCACACCCAGTTCTACTCTTCGAGTAGTCCAGTAGCATTCACCGAAGTACACGAAAAAAAATTATATAGAGATAAAAAAATTGATTGATGTTTTCAAAAGTTATCGTGTTGACCCCTCCATGCGGACTTCCTAAATCTACACCATAAGCCACTAAAACCACCTTTTTATGTAAAAATAAAAAACAATCAATTTAAAATTAAAATAGTTCAACAATCATTTATCTTTCTGACAATGTGCTTTTTATATCATTTATATTTTCAATATGATTGTCAGATACGATTTCTTGCAACAAAAAGTTGGAATCTTTATTTTTAGGCGCTAGTAGAACATACCTACGCACCACGCGCCTAAGCTGTGCAATAAAACAAGAAGTTTATTTTTTGTGTTAAGAAGAAAGAATATAGCAAAATTGTTTACAGATATCTCTGTGTTATATTTTAACCAAAAGCTCACTTTCCACGCTTTAAAAATTGTATTCCTAAAATCCAATACAATAAATTACCATAATTTGGAAAGAGAATTCATCTGCAATTAATTTAAAAACTATTCTGTTACGAGCCTTTTGAAGACCATTTTTAAATTATTTTATAAAATTTGTCCGTAAAGACAGGATCTTTGTTTATATTAAAATTACTTTAGAAGAACATTAAAAATGTACATATTTTTCAAGTACATTATTATTATACCCTACATCACCGTTCATAAAGTGTAAAATCATTGCTGATCGTGTAGTGACGATGTAAGAGTATCAACTACCCCATATTGACCCGTGGGTGTCGTAAGAGGCAACAGAAAGAGACAAATAAGGAGATGGGCAGCAACGCCTTCCTAATATAACATAACATAAACACTCACGCCTGTTGCCCAGAGGGGTACGCAGAGATTACAGACTTTCACTTGGCACGATCCAGATATATCTCTCTCGCTTCCTTTACATCCACATACCTACCTATATATGCCTACATATATATATCTTCATGTTTACCCAAACATATTGTAACACGTTTGTACTTCCATTACAAACGTGTATTCAGCTGCGTATTTAATATGCAGCTGAATCTGGGCGAATTAAATCTCTTTCAGTTGTTTGGTATTGCTTAAGCCACACTCTGATCCATGCCTTTAATTGGTGATTACTGTAATTATTAAAGTTAAGGTCTATAAGTTATTGTGTATATTTTTACCGTGCCGGTAAATGGAATACCGCGCAATGCCGACAGACATTAAGCCCGCCCATTATTACCTTAGTTGTAAGGTGCTACAATAAAGAATAAATAAATAAATGTATACTATTCATTTAAACCAAACAATATTACCTTATTAAAACAGCGATTTCATTTATACGCTCTATTGTTATACGTCTCAACGCGTGCATTTGGAGATCAGTTTCAGTGGATTCAGGAGGATAGTTTTAGTGGATGGACAGTCAGAGTATATTGCAATCTTTAAGGCAATGAAAACGATTTTGTAATTCAAATTAAAAGTTATCGGGGCTTTGGGTGATATCACCAGAGAGACGAAGTTCATTAGACGTGATCTCTCCAATTTAACAGAAAGGTTTTAAAACGAGCATGCGGCTCACTTGAAGGTAAGTGACTACCACCGCCCATGAACAGCTGCAACACCAGGGGAATTATAGGTGCGTTGAATACATTTTCAAAAGGAGTAAGCCCTTTTCTTAAAAGTCATCGGAAAGTCGTATCGGTCAGGAAAAATCGCCGGTGGTTGTAGAAATTCAGTTTGCCTCTTACCATTCAATTACAGATACTTTTAATACAATGCAGTAAATCCTTAACTATTTTACGCTTATAAGAGGATTTTGTTTCGATAAATGGGTCAAGATTATGAAAAACCCTGTTGTAAGTTCGCGTAGTTTGAGACATTACTGAATTACTTCTAGATACGGTGGGATGATATGGAACGTGGATTAAGGTGTGTGTGTGTGTGTGAGCGTCGGGTAGGTCGCAAAGTGCAAGGCCCTCTAACAACTTCGAGCATTCTCATCGGCCGTTAATTAAATCAAAGAAAAATCAAGAAATTTTTGACGATCCTCAAGTGTAATGAGGTTATATATTTTACAGCTGTTTCGATAATTGTTTGCAGATTTACAAAATTTATAATTCAAATAAGTTAAAAAAATTAAACTGATTTTCTTGGTATTTTTTTAATAAAAATACTAGTAACGCTGTTAAACATTACTAATACTCTCTTTAACCACTTCTGGTAAGCCTAAAATGCTTGTGTTAGAAGTGGTTTACGACAGTAGTCGAATGGTGGATCCGAACCCGCGATCTTTCGAGTTCGGAGGTACGCGTTAATTTAGGTATTACTATTGACAGATTCAAAGAAATAAACATATTAACTTTGGCATCGCAATATATTTATGAAAATGTAATGTATGTACATAAAAACATAAATAGCTTTGATAAGAATTAAGATGTTTATACTTTAAACATTAGCAACAAACATAAGCTTGTAATACCAGTTACTAGACTCCACAGAATTAGTAATTCATTTATAGGGCAACGTATACGCTTCAACAACAATATCCCAAAAAATGTACAAAATTTGTCAATAAATAAATTTAAATATTTTATTATAGAAAACTTGTACACAAAGGGTTATTATAATATCAAAAAAACTCCTGGGAATGAGTTGATCGCCACCATGCTGGTTCTATTAAAACTCGACCGGGCTATTTTACGCTGGTATTCTGTGAGAGCGTGGTCCTTCCCCGGTCGAGCCGATCCATTCGTGCTACAATTATAATACTACTAATATAGCTGGAGCATGGCTTTACCACTTTTAAAAATTTTAAACATTTATTCCATCCTATATCAAAAAAATGGCTCGACCGGGGCCGTCCCATTCGTGCTACAATTATACTACTAATATAGCTGCAGCATTGCTCTACCACGTAAAAAATATTCTATTATATTATATTCTATACAATTTTTAAACTTTGAATACTCATAAAATCTATGCAATTGCGTATTACTACCAGGTTACTAAAATATTTATCAAGTAAGTATACTATCAACATGATTAATAAATACTCATTTTAGACTCTAAATTAACACCACCTTCAAGCACAATTTGGACTATTTCAATTTAAATATCATTCAAGTTATGTGAATATAAACTTATGATTTGACATTTACCGAAGCTAAATGAGGTTCTATTATTAATGGTAAAGGCGATTTAAGTCTTTCGTCAACAATTTTCAATCACCATAATTAACGACAGCTCTGACTAAAAAGTCTGCAATCCTTCATATTGAACACACAATCTACCAATAAACAAATTACACCTTGGGGTGATGGTTATATACACAGAACGTTAACGACCTGAAATTATGTTTCGAAGAAAACATAAGACTGAAATAAAACAAAAAGCTCTTCACAAATTTGAAATGTAAATAAGTTTAATAACATCCTAAGAGCATATAAAATATTTATTTTTAAGTAGCGATGGTCTTTATTGACAGCGCCCTAAAACAATTATCTTTACTTTTGATGTATTAACAGCAAAACATCGTTAATAACGCATAAATATAATGCTGTAAATCACTGCATACACAGTCATCTACTCAGCAACATTGGCTAATCGTTTAGCAGCTACCAATCTCTGCAAAAATTACCGCATTAACATGTTGAGTATAGGCCTTAAAGTTAAAACATTTTCAGCCTATAAATTCGTCCCACTGCTGGGCTCAGGCCTCCTCTTATTCCTCAGAAGGATTTAGGGCAAGGAAAAGTCAGCAGAGCTGTTTCAATGCGTGTTGGTGAACTTCATATTCCTTTGAGTTTTTTTTCTTATTTCTCAGACATGCAGGTTTCTTCACGATGTTTACAAATCAGCACTTAAAATTGCTATTAAAAATCTCATTGGTGCCGGCGGAGAATGAACCAGGGTGGTCTCGTACTGTGAAATTTATAGTGAGCACTTAGCCCCTGAGCTACCATGGCTCGGAGGCTTTACTATGTAAAAATAAAATGAGTAGCGTAAAAATGAAACATTTTCGTGTAACAGTGATTCATTTGATGTTGTGAAACTATTTTCTTAAAAGTAAATGTCCTTAAGGGTTAATTTTGGTTTTTATTCTTTATTTCGGATTTTTTTAGCTAACATGTTCTACCACATATCTCGATATCTTGTAAGAAATCTTACAAGATATATCGAAAGTACTTGAGTGAGCAAACATTCAGACCCAGAATAAATATTTGTGGGACATCTAATACATGTTCCTTGTGGAAATTGAACATGCGGTCCGTGTCGCCATGCTGTAGTGTATTATGGCTACAGCACGAAAGCTCGACTGCGTAATGATTACGCTCGCATAGAATACGAGCGTGTGTTAGCATACGACTCACAGCAGCTTAATACCGCTGTGTCGTATGCTAGGTGACATTAAGCGGAGTATCTTTTAAACTGGTAACAAGGCATGCTATCTCCTATCGTCGAGTGAAAACATGCTATCTTCGAGTGAAAACGCATTTGCATTTAGATTTCTAATCGAGGATACAAATGTAGATGTAAGTGCAAATATGTCAAAGCATGAACTTACCATAAGGTTCATCAAGACTGTAAGCTCATTTGTGACCCGTCATTCATATACTCCCTATAGGCCTCCCTATAGGTTTGCTCATAGGGGATTTTGTAATAGTTGCCCCGCTTGGTAGGCTGGTTGATCATTGAAGTGAAACATCTTTATCGACGTAGTGAAGAAATTTAGTACAGTATTAAAAGGTTTTGTAACGTCTTCTTGTATCTTTTCACCGCCGGGGCTGCATGAGTAATAAAATAAAAGAAGAATGATATGTCGTAAAGAAGTTTGACTTTGTACGTGTGTACACAATTACACGCAGTTTTTTTTATTATGGAAGGAAGATGCTGCTGTTCATTAATCAGCACCACTACATTATATCACCCATTTGGGTGTCGTCAGTACGATACTCACAGGATGATACGTACTAGTGGAAATATTTACACAACACTACATACGAGTACATTACTTGTCACCCTAGCTTCTATAAAATAAACACAGACATGAATTTAAAAAAAAATAGTATAATATGACTCCAGTGAACGCAAAACGTAAAGCTTTATTGGATTTTGACTTTAGATAAATGGAAAGGTTAGTACTTAAAATTATTTAAAAGCATGAATATCTTCAACATTATATTTCATACAAAAAATAAACATGATTTAACATTACTAAATCGATACCAATAAGAAATATGTCAGTCAATGCCATCATGTCCACTTATTGTAAATTGCTTTTGGAGAATAAAATAAATTGCGGACGAAACTCGTCCCAGAGTTCTTAAAGCTACAAAAAACTATCCTTTAGTAATGGCTGTTCAATATACTAAGGAAAATAGATGGTCGAATGTAGAACTTCTACGTAAGTTTTTTAACAGATATCTTCTAAAAATAGATTTCCATAAAATTAAAGTAATTCTTCATATTTGGCATCTAAACTCAATTCCTATTATTTATAAAACCACATTAAGCTTTAGTTATTACGTTGATAATAACTAAGTGATAAATGGTTATTTTTGATCTATTTTTATAGAAGACAAACTTAAATGGCTAGTGTCGATCGCATAGTGCATTTTTTAAGAGCTTCAATCGTGGCATTAAGAGGAAAATGCCAACAGACTTAAGATTAGCATACAATAACTTTATCAAAGAATTAATTAATTTAGTTTTAGTAGCCAAAAAATTGCATTTTAACAAACTGCGCTCATATTAATGTTGAATTTGGAAACTTTTGTTTAAGTAACCGCGAGTGAGTTTGCACCGGTAGAACATTCCCATAAAACATTTTGATGTTTTATTTATTTAATTGTGTATGCACTTTGTACTGTCCAACAATATGTTGCAGTAACATTTATTTGATATTTTCTAGACCACAATATGTTTTATAACAAGTTTTGGAAACCAAAAGATATTCAATACGGGTTGAACGCAGGATGAAAGAATTGTTTGGTGTATCATCACTATCATTATTTGTAATGTGATAACATTATAAAGTTAACCTGTTATCTACCGCGGCATTAATATGAAGTGGTTCAAATTATAAAGGACAACAGGACAAAATTGAAAACGTCTGTATTAAATAAACTAGCTATGCCCATTGTGGCTTGCGTTGGTACCATATTTTGGCAGGAGAATTTACGGTGCAAAACTATACACAAAATTTTCTTTGTTCTCAAATGAATGATATAGAGCTGCATAGAAAACGAGCAAGCAAACCAACTAACAATAAATATTTTGTCAGAAATCACTAAATGATGTCGTAATTGGAAAATTTTGGTAAAGGAACATATACGGGACTAAGAAACATTAATTTTTGTATATAGACATAGTGTCAAATATAAATACATACATTTAAAATTATGTATTTGTATTGATATACTCTATAGCTTCCCGTGGGTGTCGTAAGTGGCGACAGAGGAAAACTGAGGCAGAAGATGGGAAGCAGCATCTATCTCATAACAGTAAAACAACAATTAAAAAAACTGCGATTGCCAACCCGCTCGAGTGGGAACTATGGCAATATACCCCCTAATGAATTGTTGTGCTTTTTTTTGACAGTTCCGTGGCGCAGTGGCTTAGCAATAAGTTGTTACGCTGAGGGCCGCGGGTTCGAATCCCGCAAGGAACAAGTATGTATTTGTATGGACAAAAAAGTATGGTTTCGAGTCTGGATGTTTGTCCTCGTACAATTTATGTTTGTAATCTGCCTCCACGATACAGGAGAAAATCCTAGTTTGGTGGTAACTTTTTTTCAAGAAATAAAAAACAAGAGAAATAAAGAAATGAATAAAGTTATGAAGAGACGGCCCCCAGTCCCCGGCGGCCCCGCATTCCTGGCTACAATGGCGATCATAGTAAAGGTGGGGTTGACGGTGCTAAGAATTTCCGGTGGAGGTTCGGTTGCCACTTACGACGACTCGACCTTTTAAACTTATAACGCACGCACCCTGAGGACTGACGAGAAGCTCCTGGAGCTGGAAAAAGGGATAGATAAGTTGCGCTGGAAATTACAGGATTATCTGAGATCCAAAGAAAGTAGGAGGAAACGGTTACCTCGAATCCAGCAACTTATTCTATCACCGGCACCATCTGTCCCAAAGAGATGTCGGATTTATCGTCCACTAGTCTCTCGTCAACAACGTTGTACGGATTCCACTACCATCTCGAGACGGCGAAGCCGGCCTTGCTCTTTCTGACCGAGACGCAGGTTTCCTCTCTGGCTGATATTTCGTATCTCTCCTACCCGGGGTACGAATTCGAGAACTCCTTTGTGCCTCGGGCTGGAGTTTGCGTGTATGTCAGAGAGGACATCTGTTCTCGACGCCTCGGCAGTCTTGAAGGTTCGGACCTGTCCATCCTTTCGCTACGCGTAGACAGCGACGACCATCCGCGCGTCTACGGGTGCCTCTATAGGTCCCATAGCGGTAATGCCGAAACAGACCGACTCATCGACCACGTCCAAATGGCTACAGATTCCTTGCTACAACAGGTCCCATCCGCAGAGATCGTGATCCTTTGCGATTTTAACGCCCACCATGCCGAATGGCTCGGTTCACGTTTAACCGATCATGCGGGGAGATCTGTTTATGACTTTGCCTTGGCATATGGTCTGACACAACTGGTTACTTCGCGTACGCGGATTCCAGATGTGGAGGATCATACACCTTCCCTGTTGGACTGACCTCTCCTCCAGATGGATATCAGGTTTCCGTCGATGCCCCTCTCGGCTCTTCGCACCATTGTCTGATTCGGAATATGGTGCCACTCACGCTCCCTTCGCGGTTGAGTTCTGCAGGTTGCCGCCGTGTTTGGCATTACAGGTCGGCGGATTGGGAAGGAATGCGGTCTTTCTTTGCATCCTACCCATGGGGGCGGGTTTGCTTCTCGTCAGATGATCCCAGCGCTGTTGCTGACTCTGTCACTGATGTGGTGCTACAGGGAATGGAACTATTTATTCCATCATCTGTGGTACCCATCGGAGGCGGATTTCAGCCTTGGTTTGGTCGCTCCAGTAAAACTGCATTACGCAGTAAGCAGGAGTGTTATCAAGCCTGGGCTGCGGCTTCGGCGACTCGGGATGTAAACACCAGCACACTTAAAAAGAAGTATAACTTTGCCTCCAGGTCCTTTAAAAGAGTTATTGCCAAGGCACAGTCAGAGCACATAGGCAGAATTGGCGAGAAACTAGTTCGCCTTCCTTCGGGAACCTGTGCATTCTGGTCTCTCGCCAAGGCTGTCCAAGGGAATTTCTGTAAGCCATCACAATCATCTCTGCACAGGGAGGACGACTCACTGGCCCAAGCCGCAAAAGACAAAGACAAAAGCCTCTTTTCGAGTAAAAAGGGCCTCCGGTTCTCTACACCCATCATACGAAAGGCAGCAGTGTTAAGTTGCTATTTTACACTGGTACTCTGTGCGAGTGTGGTCCTTCCCCGGTCGAGCCGACCCATTCGTGCTACAACTATACTACTAATATTTCTGCAGCATGGCTCTACCACGTTGTACTATGTTTACCAAACTTTATGAATAACGTCAAAAACAAATTTTGAAACAGAAACTTTCTTATTGAATATAGATTATAAATCATAATTATTGAAATTTATTATTTTCTTTAATTTACCACTGGTTTGTAAAAAAAACCTCTGTCCTGCGAAGTAAGCAGTACAATCATATATGTTGTGTTACACAATTAACAACACACAACACATTGGAAATATCTTGGTAGCGATTATCTCATTCCCAGGGATTATTATCATCCATAAATTCCCTAATACTATAATAACCCTTTTTATGCAAGCTTTGTTTATTATAGTTTTTAAACACTGAAGACGACAAATTTTGTATATTTTCTTGGATTTTGTTGTAATAGCAATAATTAATTACTGACTCGGTGGAGTCAAGTAACTGGTACGTAAAGTAAGTGGCTTGTGTCTATTCCTAGTATTTACAGAATGAATATCACTTTTTTTAAACAATTACACTTTCGTAAACGTATCGAGAGATAAAATCTACAATTCCTTGGAATTGAAAAAAAATGGTTTAAACAATATGGCACAAAATTGCCCCATGACAACATGACTTTATATCATCAGTAGAACAGTTTGAAGAGAATCGCATAAAAAATTTTGAGTTGGAATACTTATCGGTATTCATGGGCCGATTTTCTCCTGGGTTAGGGTGAAATGATAGTTTAATAATAGGTACATAATGGATTTTTTGCCCTTGCCATTTATTACTACAATTTTTATATTATATTTTATTAATATTAAATGGATAATAAATTTATTTACGAATAAAGAAAAACTAATTATTCTGATTTTACATATTACATTATCTTTTATTGTTGACTGAGCAATGCACCTGTCTATTTGTTGTATTTTTACTTCTAAATTTTTAAGTCGGCAAATCAAATAATAATTTATCTTATCGTAAATCCATTTTGTACAAGAATTTCAACCCAACTCTGCCATAATATACGCAAACGACTTGCAGCTTTGCTTACAAATTATTTCAGATTCAATTTGTACTACGTGGAAATAGATTTATTGGATACAATTTATTATTTAAAGAAATTGACGCCCAGTATTTCCTTATCGTCCTAAATTTACTACACCCGCTCAATATAATTTTATGTTAAAAAAACAGTTTAAAAGAATTGTTTTAATAAATTTACAAAACTTTTTTTTTTGCACCATTCAATGCCCGTCTACTACTCAATACAATTCTGGGCATGATTGAATGTTGAACATTGGGTATAGAGTTAGATGAATACTTACTAATATATAGGCTGCACAAAAAGTATCGGGAATGGAATATTTCCACTGTTCATGTCATATTAAAATTTTTTTAATTGACAGGAACAGTGACTTTTTAATATTTAAAAAAAAATTCTCGGTCTTGTCCCAAGGTTTTGTCAAACTTGTTTAGTCGTTGAGAAACTGGAACTCGAAAAAATTCAAGAGCGATGATTTATTATGACTTTCGAAGTGGTTTAACACAAAAACAGTGTGTTGACCGGATGATTTCTGCATTTGGTCATAAGGCGCCATCCAAAACCACAATTTATCGCTGGTATTGCTGAATTTCAACGTGGACGTGTCAAGCTCAGTGATGATCCCCGTCAAGGTCGTCCAAAAACTGCAGTCACCCAAGAAAACTTTGATGCTGTGCGTAAGCTGATAGAGGAAGATCGACATGTGACATACCGCGAAATTCCGGCAACTTTAGACATTGGCATGAGTCAAATACAAATAATCTTGCATGAACAATTAGGTGTAAAAAAGTTGTTTTCCCGATGGATACCGCATTCACTCTGTGAAGAGCAAAAAGCGGCTCGCGTTACTTGGTGCGTCAGAACTCTCGAAAAATTCCACGCAGGATCCTCAAATGCTGTATACAACATCGTATCAGGTGACGAATCCTGGATATATGTGTACGAACCCGAAACAAAAAACCAGTCACGAGTTTGGGTGTTCTAAAATGAGTTAAAGCCAACAAAAATTGTTCGTTCACGGAGTGTTGCAAAAAAAATGGTGGCCACGTTTGTCTCCAAAACCGGCCATTTTACGACTATTCCTCTTGAGGGACAAAGAACGGTTAATGCAGAATGGTATGCTAGCATTTGTTTGCCACAGGTCGTTTCTGAACTCCGTAAAGAGAACTGCAACCGCCGCATCATCCTCCATCACGACAATGCGAGTTCTCACACCGCACACAGAACAAAAGAGTTTTTTGAGCAAGAAAACATAGAATTATTAGACCATCCACCGTACAGCCCTGACCTAAGCCCAAATGATTTGTATACTTTCCCTAAAATAAAAAATAAATTGCGTGGACAGAGATTTTCATCACCCGAAGAAGCTGTGGACGCCTACAAAACGGCCATTTTGGAGACCCCAACTTCCGAATGGAATGGTTGCTTCAATGATTGGTTCCATCGTATGGAAAAATGTGTCAAATTTCGCGGAGAATACTTCGAAAAGCAATAAATACATTTTTAAATAGTAATGTGTCACTTCCTTGATTCCCGAAATTTTCAGTACAAATCGTTGTGTGTACAGATTTCTCGTAGTGTTAGAATAGAATAAAAGATAAGTAATTGAGATGGGTGCTGTCACTTCACAAATCAACTCTGCTGTAAACTATGAAGATACATTCAGTTTTTGTTATAATATTTATTACACAGAGACTGTTGCCAGCTTGGAAAGGGAATTCGTCATTTGGTTTGATTTAATGTTTCAATTTAATATTTAAACAGGGTATAATATACACATATAGGATATAGTACTATATAGATAAACTTATGGCGTTTCTTACGGAGGCCTATGTTTAGCAGCATTCTTGTAAAGAATTGTAATAGTGATGATGGTCATAATAATATTCTCTAACATAAGAAAATCTTACCAAATTAGCGTCACGGCGGGCACTAGTAAGTTACTGTGAGTTCTGTTTGAGCGTACACTTACCATAAATCGTGTCCAGTAGATAACTTCTGGTAGTATTCGGAAGTTGTCACCGAGGAACTAAGCTGGTAGAGTAATCTTTATTTGAGAGCCAACAGATACTTGCCACATTAGGAGACAGGTCTCCACTCATTTCTAAAGTTTCTATAAAATATAAGGTTTTCTGAGCAGAGAATATTCCGTGGCTACGCCAATAATGTTTGTCGGACTTCACATTCATTCGATTCTTTTTGTTACTCAGATAATCTGCATAGTGGATCACTATAACACTATCACATATAATTATGGTTGTAGCACGAATGGGTCGACTTGGCTGGGGTACACAGAATATCAGCGCAAAATAGCAGCTTAATGTTGCTGTGTTGAACGAGTGTAAAGAACCGGACACTCTTTTAACTAGAAACGAGGCATTAATTCCATCATAGTCTTCAGGGGTGACAACGCATCTACAATTTGATCCTTAATCGAGGACGAATGTAAATGTCTGTATGCCAAAGCATCCATTACCATCAAGTAGACTGTGTGCTTCTTTGTCACAATTTTTTTTATAAAAAACATCATTATCACTTCACCTCATCGCAAGTAAAATACTTTACTATAAAACACAGATCTCCTGTACATAGTTTGCCACAAATTACGGTCCTGAGCCACCTGCACCCATGGATTACCTGTCTAGTGGAAATCTCGTGGAAAGACCTACACTTTGCCAGTACGACGCTGCCACTCGAGACACTTTATTCCCTTTCTTTCTTTCTTTCTTTCTAGGATATCGCTTCTTTGAGCTGGACCGACCCATTGTCACATCGGGTAATTAATTAAATGTTTTTATTGCTTTTTTTTCTACAGGATAGAATTCGTAACTAAGATATCCTCAGAAGGACAAGAATAACTGAGAGCCAAGCGGATCGGCATAGTTTATCTTTCCGCGGAGCACTTGATAAATCAAAATTTAAATTACAATCAACAATTTTATTGCATCGGGTAAGCATTGAACTCGATTTGTGTACATCCCGCAAATCCCACTAATCGTCTTAGTGTTGGTGGTGGTTTGTATATCTGTATGTCGAGCAAATCAGAGACATTATTTTAAGATTATATTATTCCACATAACTGTTTGAAATTTGATATAGGATGGAGTAAATGTAAATGCGGTTACTAAAGATGAGATGAGTTTAAATGATGGGAAGGAGGTAAATTGATGTTAAAAAAATTTGAATATTGCTTGAGGTGCTTTTTTTGTTAGCTTTTGCAGTCTCATTAAAATTTGAAATTTGATGTTTTGTATTATTAAAAATTATTAATAATTTTTCTGAATTCGTTTTGTTGTTGCTTGTATTCCCCGCAACATCGTTAAAGGTATCGCTTAAAAAACTATAAACCGATAATAAGTTATAAATTAAAGCAAAATTGTAACGTTGGAGTAATTTTTTATGCTTTTTAAAATATGTTAATGACTATGTTATCGGAAAATTGAAGGTGAATGATGAATTTGCCGTTCATGTTCATACCATATCCTTTCTGGTCTACTAGGTAGCTTAAAAACGTCTTCCAATGCAGCGGTAAAAACGTTTCATGTCCTGGTTCTGTACTCGGATAGACATCAGTGTCAATATACAAGCACGTCGGCGCTTGCACATAGGTTTCCCCCATAGACTCCCTCTTATGGGGAATTTTGACATGGTTGCCATTCTTGGAAGGCAAATTGGGAACCGCAGTTTTTTATAGTTTTCAGATGTTATTAGGAAGATGCTGCTGCTCATCTTCTGCTTCAGTTGCCCTCTGTCGCCTTTTATGACACCCACGGGGCGAAAAAGTGGTGTGGATATTCTTACACCGCCACTACAATGTTGGAGCACCTCGCTATACCAAATATTAATTTGACTGTCTTAAAGTACTGTAGAACTACCCAAATTTGACCGACTAGGAGGCTTTTTATAGTCCACATATTCCCGATAAAACTATAACGGCAGGTCGATTCTGCGTCTGAGACCATTGCTCGATGTAACCATTGAAAACAGCACTAAAACGCAGCTCAGAATAGAAATCAGTCTGTAGTTATTTTTTAGAACTAAGAAATTAAATTAAAATTTTGTCTGTCTAATTTTAATAATAGTATGTGCTTTTAATCGACTACATTTTCATAATGAGGTTCTCTTTTCGGAGAAAAAAGCGGTACCAGCTACACAGGCATTTTTGTCATTTTTTAAAAGTCAATGATGCATTGTTCTTTATTAAAAATTAAAAAATAGTCATATATAATACCATGTTCTTTAATTTAATTTATAACAAAACCAATATAATTAAGTTTATTCCAGAAAAATGAATACCTATCTTAAAATATATACAATAGGCAAAGGAAGTAAATGAACCTATATATTTATTTATATTGGTTTGATAAAATATATTACATAAGTTACATAAAATATATGAGTTATATTACATTATTCAATACTACTATAGTAAAATTATAGAAACAGTGGTCACGCTGTCATGCATGCAACAAAACTATAGACATTAAGTTTAGCGAGACGAACTTTTCCAAACGCCAAAATTCTGTTAGAAATGGCATGTGCCCCGGGTTGGGAGTTTAGATTTTATTCTATTTCTTTTATATCTTTACCTATGTAGGTAAAAGTAAAGTAAAAGTAAAGTTTCAGCCTATTTACGTCCCACTGCCGGGCACAGGCCTCCTCTCATTTCTGAAAGGGTTTTAGGGCAAGGAAATGTCCGCCGCGCTGCCCCAATGCGTGTTGGCGAACTTCACATGTCTTCGAAATATTTTTTTTTCTTATTTCTCAGACATTCAGGTTTCCTCATGATGTTTTAGTTCACCGCCGAGCACGTGGTAAATCAGCACTTAAAATTGCATTTAACAATTTCATTGGTGCCGGCGGGGATCGAACCTGGGTTGCTCGAGTACTGTGAAGCTTACAGCGAGCGCTAACCATCTGAGCTACCACGGCTTGTGCTATATAGGTATAGGTACATTATATGACAACTATTATTCAATAACACAAATAAGTTAACTTATTATATTGTACCACATTACGATATATTGTTGTTTAATTAATCATAAACTGACTTAGTGTGATTCAAATTGCTAGCTTTCAAATATTATTTACTGTTCTTTCTGCTTTATGAAGAGATATAACTTTCACAATGGCAATGCCCACGCCGACATGTTCCAGAATTTTTGCCTCTTAGTCGACAAAGATCATCGCAGTCCTGCCGACACACATCCCGATGTTTTGATTCCGCCAGAGATACTGAAATTTTTTTTGTAATTAATGGCACGCTCATATTTAAATCATGTTAAAACACATTTAAAACAGATGAAGAACGAAAAACTACCCTCTGGTGGCAGCATAAGAGAAAACATCACCCCAAATCGTTCCGTGGGTTTCGTAAGAGGTGACTATGGTATGCCACAAAGACATGATATAGAAAAAGAAGGACAAAAATAGAGATATAATAACGAAACATTATCACCACAATAATTCAAAAGTAATGGGTATTTCAAATTTCACGACTACATACATACATTGCTTTGTAAACTTCACACGAGTCAGCCTTTCGGTCGGGCTTAGATCTGCGCTTATTTGAAGGTAACTCAAGGTTCTTCACTGAAAGCCGCACCCAAACATACCTCGCGGACTGTTGATATATAATATCAGCGTAAGAACTTTCACTACACAATATTATCTTGTGGGTGCCATAAGTGGCAACATAGAGGAATATAACAAAAGATGCGCAGCAGTGTCTTCCTAATAATGACTCAAAATAATAAAAAATACGATTAGCTATCCGCCTGCCAAGCGTGGAAATCATGGCCATAATGCCCCCCATAGGCATAAGGCAATCTGTAATGAATAAATTGCTTGACTTTTAGGTACAAATGAACATAATTGGTTTGCAATGCTTTTTCATTTTGTAAAACTATAGTAGTTCAAAAAATGTATACTGATATTAATTCACTAAACCGTCCTACTCTTTTATGAACAAATATTGCCATATATATATATATATATATATAAAAGTTATTTAATTTTCTTGGCATAACAGAGTACATATCTGAAATTACAAACAATAAATTGAGAGTACTTAATGAATTTCAAACTATTATTTAAATACTTCAATATATGAAATGAAGTGCTTTAAATAAAACCATATTAAAATTACCTATCATTACATAAAGCTTGCTTATAAACCCAGCAATGTGTAGGAAATATCTATCATGTCAGGTGAAATCGTGATTATTGCTTAGCAAGAAACACGATAGTAGGATAATCATTATGTTATGAGTATCTATACTAATGGTATTAAAAGTTATAGTAGTTATGACAGCCACCATTGTTTGAACTAATTGCAAACTCTGAAGTTGTCACGTTCTTTTTGCACTAACTTTTTTGAATTCTTGAAATTTCAAATTGAAGATGACGATGACGATGACCATGACGACATTCATGACGATGATCAAGATGATGATGATGACGATGACAATGACCATGACGATGACGATGACCATAATCATGATCATGACGATGAAGATGTACATGACAATAATCATACCAATAATGATGACAATGATAATGACCATGACGATGTCGATGACGATATTCATGACGATGATCATGCGCATTATGATGACGATGATCATAACAATGACGATGACTATGTACATGATCATGTTAGTGATCATGATGAGAAGATAAAATTAATGTCGATGATCATGACGATTTTAAAATAAAATTGATAACTAGCGACCCGCTCTGACTTCGCCTGGGTGAGATTCATTAATGTGGCGTTATTTAGACTTAAGATTTTATCCATTTATTTTATCTTCTCAAATTTTTTTAGATAAAATTTAGTCTAGATCACTTCTGGTACTCTGTATTTGTTCGTGAAGTTTTATTAGCCATTCCGATTCTCGGACAGACACACAAACGAAAATTTTTGAAATGTTTACTCATGTCTCAATAGCATGTAAATATTTGATACAAAAATATTAACATACTAAATTAACAATAATAATGAAGATCATTCTCAGAACGCGTCATAGCTCAGAAAGTAGCGAAATCTGCCTGAATTTTTTTTTTGTATAATTTATGGAAATTTGTTATAAATGATTCCAATGACAAGTTGGACTAAAGTTATAGACGTACAAAAGACGCGTATCACAACATAGATTTTTCGCAGTCTATACCGATGGGTGTGAGTACAGTTAGCGACAGTGTGCGAGCGAGAGGTGAGTAGAGGTGACGCCATTTTCAATCCCATTCTTTAACCGCACGGGTAGTACTTATAAGTTATTACTACTATATGTCTCCTAGAATAATTGTAAGAAAGTGTACTGTTAGCTTTTTTTGTTTACAATACGAACGTAATTGTCTACAATGTTATCATTATTATCATTACAGCCCGTCACAAGTCCACTGTTGAACATAGATCTCCCCCAAGGAATGCCACAAAGCACGGTTCTGAGCCACCTGCATCCATCGAATTCCTGCATTTCTTAGCAGTTCGTACCGCCATCTATCGGCACCCATAAGATCTTTTTGTCTTTCTCATAACCGCCTAGGACACCGTCGTTACAAAATGGGGTGATGGTCTCTCTGACACCGCCATCAAGCGATAAATTATTTTTACCTATATAATGTAACTTTCATTGACAATAGATTTTTAGTATACTGAAGTAAGATTGGAAAATATTATTAGAAACCAAAACCCGTTTGCACGATTAACTTTATTTAAGCTCCCCAACTCTGGCCCAGAAGGGGCAAAATTTTGCTGCATTCTCAACGACATGGATGCCGCGTTTATCGCGGAGCATTACCGGAATAAAATTAGAAACTAATAGAAATAAATTACAAAATACTTGATCCCACAAGAAACTTGATTTCTATGAACCACAGCCTCCACTTACAATCAGGTGGATTGTGTGCTCGTTTGTCACCCTTATTCTATAAAAATATTTGAATTTTGATACAATATTAATCTTAAAATTAGTATAAAATGATAATTTACCTGTTTACAAATTCATCAAAGCATCGTCATAGTCAAGTAAAAATATTTTTGCCAATTTAGATTTAGATTTTTTTTATAGGATAAGGGTGACAAACGAGCACACAATCCACCTGATTGTAAGTGGAGGCTGTGGTTCATAGAAATCAAGTTTCTTGTGGGATCAAGTATTTTGTAATTTATGTCTATTAGTTTCTAATTTTATTCCGGTAATGCTCCGCGATAAACGCGGCATCCATGTCACCGAGACACCTGATGGTAAGTGGTTCCTGTGGCCCATTACCATCTATATCTATCTTCGATTACGAATCAAAATGCAGATGTGTTGTCACCCGTGAGGACTGAGATGGAATACCTCGTTTCCAGTAAAAAGGGTCTCCGCTTCTACACTCACCATACGAAACACAGCAGCGTTATTTTACGCTGGTATTCTGTGAGAGCGTGGTCCTTCCCCGGTCGAGCCAACCCATTCGTGCTCTACAACCATAAAATAGCTGCAGAATAGCTCTACCACGTATAAAAATAGATTTTCCATTTTTTTATATTATTACTAAAACGTATAATGACGCTTTTAAGGCTGAGCTAACTGGTACATCATACTAATGTAGGCGGATGATTACTCTGCCGTTTGAAGATTACAAGTACTTCGACTGCATTATATCTACTTTTCTCTTTTTTATTTTGCTTTGTACGAAAGCAAAACAGTAAAAAGTATTGGTTCGAAAATGAGAGGCATGTAATCTACCGTAGCTTAACTCAAATTTTAACGCCAAATTGAGCATAAAAATAGACGAACTATGAGAATCGTGTTTTTGTCTCAGTACCTACTTTTCGATTTTTAAATGATACTAGCGATCCGCCCTGGCTTCGCACGGGTGATTTCTGGATGCTCTCTATTGGGTTAAACTATAGCTATATTTTTTATCCAGGTGATACCATAAGTACGCTATATAGATTTCATTAAAATCGGTCAAGCAGTTTTTGAGGAGAAGAATTACGTATATACGCACATCACATTTTTATAATATACGAGTATTATAAAGATACCCTTAAGTATTATCCTTAATTTGTGCTGTGTTATACGAAATGTATAAAATGTATCAAATTCGAATGCAACTAAATGTTTAAGTTATTTTGTTACAATAATTCAATGTGCGAATAATAATAAAGCAATCTTCAATGTTGTTGTTACGTAATAGTTTACCCGAGTTCATTATGTCACAGTCTCTAACATTTCATGATTCACTGCTTCATTATCACCTCATTCATAATTGATATATGTATTCCAATTGTAATTATACTAACACATATGCACGTACTGTGTGTATGTTATACATGATCTTCAAACTTAAAGGCTACGAGGCGATAATATTCAGACACAAATCTTCAGAAATAATTTCAAATATAGTTTATCACTTTTAATGCAATGCATAATTGTGAAGATAAAAATATCATAGGTGTGCATTCGCTGTGTTATGGCAGTGTAACAGGATCCACCCTACCCCATTTCATGAGGTAAGTGGTATAAGAGACGACAATTAGAAATGCCATGAAAACCTTATTGCTTTTGATAGATGGGGACATAACCTTATTTGCCTTTAAACTAATAATTGAAGACTGATTGAAATAATGAGGTGTTCGCTTATAATAATAATTGCACTATCCGCAAATCTTTCCTACGGTAAAAGAAGTCAATATTCAGCAATAAACATTAACAGGTTGATAACGAAGGAAGAATAAATCTAGAGCACAAAAATAAGTATGCTAATAAAATTATGTTCTTTAATAAAGTCTACAATGTTTACAAGACTTACAACATCTGCGATTAATGTGGATTTCTGTGCCACGAGAGTGAAAAATACATTGATTTCTTATTCCGTGCATGAGGCGACGTCCACACTTGAACATCTTACCGTACCATGATCAGGCGTATCATATCAAATACTTATATGATAGGCCCATTCCGACCATATCGTGTCACTAGCCGTAAAATATCAAAAAACACTTCCATCCTTAAACATATCGTATCTTGTCTATATATCGACGTAACGTTCTACAAATGTCCTTACATTCTCGTATCTTGCACGTCATGACTCACATACTTAATTCCTTTGATGATCGGGGAAAACCAATAATAGATGAAACGCAGCATATTATGTATCGTATTGCATCGTCTTATTTTGATACATGATACAAGAAGTTTTAGGGATTACAGTAAACACAAAAACAGAGAGAAAAATACTGAAATCGGCCGGAAAAAATTCACACTCGCCTGCCAGAGGCACACATGCCATTGAGTAGCTCGAGTTAATTATGCTCGCAATCACGAAAATTGGAATGACGAATATTGGGGTCAAGTTCTTTTCATAGATGAGTCCAGATTTAATCTGAAGTCAGATGATGGAGGGACAAAGTGTGGAAACGCCGGAAAGATAGGCATGCTCACTGTAACATCATTAGAAAAGAGACAAATAGTGGAGGGTCAGTTATGGTATGGGGAGATAATTGTATGGGGGCACGTATGGAATCCTTCGTCAGTAGGAATGGGTTATTAACAGCATCACGATATGCAACTGAGATTCAAGAACAAATAGTAGTGCCATTTGCTCCTTTTATTGGAGAAAGATTTGTTTTTATGTATAATAATGCATGCCCCCATACAGCGGCCGTAGTTGTCGAATACCTTCGAGCCGATGAAACCATCGCTATGGGGTGGCCAGCACGCTCCTCCATAGATCATGTATGGGATAAGCTTGGAAGACAAATTAAGAAAATAAATCCTGCCCCCGCTTTTTTCAGAGATCTTAGCAACGCATTACAGGAATAATAGAATGCAATCTCCCAAGATTTTATTGATTACTTGATAAGAAGTATGCCAAGGAGACTGGAAGCAGTTCAAAAAGCTAGAGGGGGCATTACTAATTACTAATTATAGCCAACGTTATAGCCTTTCCAATAACTATCCATTTCCTTTAAAAAAATATGAATAAAATGTTAAGTAAAAAAAATATTTCCAGTACAAAAATTCTGTTTTTCTTAATTTGGTTAGTTTAATCATTAAATCGTTTGTTTTATCGACGTTTAAAATTTTTAATTTAGCGAATAATAAGCAAAATCAAAATTAGTAAGCTTAATTTTCGCAAATATCTATGATATTTTGCTTTGTTCACACTTTTTTGCGTTCCTCTAAATTTGTCCATGAGTACCTATATTTTTATTCCACTACAATTATTGACGAATAAACAAGGAATACTGTATTAAGTTTATTTCTGTTGGTGTTGGTTTTTATGAAACTTACCCAACGACCTTCAATAAAAACTGTGAAAATACCAAAACATTTTGTTATCAGCTTTTTAAATCGTTAAAAATGTCCATTCAGGCCTCTCCCATAGATTGTCTCATAGAGATGATTTTGCTACAGTTGACACGCTTGGCAGGCATTTAGAGTTGTTGTCGGGAAGATACTGCTGTTCATTTCCTCTTTCAGTTTCCCGCTGTCGCCCTTACGACATCCACAGGACGAGATGGGGTATTGGATTATTTGATATAAATAATTTGCGCTTACCGAGATACTACCAAGCAGCCGCGAGTGGAAGCGAAACGGCAATAGGATCGATGGCGGATATATGCGAGTCGCGGGCGCAACTGGCTGCCATGGGTTATAGCAACTTACAGTTACATACATTTTGCGATGCATCTACGCAAGCTATGTGCGCGGTAGCGTACTGGCGTTGGGTTCATAATAACAAAATATATGTATCGTTTATAGCTAGCCGCTGTCGTGTTGACACAGTTTGGCGGTTAAGAATATCCATAATTTTAATCAAATTATGGATATTCTTACACCGCCACTGCACGGAATCTTTCAAAATATACTATAATTTGATTGTCGGGAAAGGGTATTGGAAATAATACATGTTGTGTACTAATATTAAAAGATGATGCAGTAGTTAGTAATATACTCTTTCTTCTTTTTTTGTGTAAGTGTCATATAAGGTGACAGAGGGAAATGAAAGAGGAGATGTGTAGCTACATCGTCCTGTTAACAACTCAAAATAATAAAAAATATCTCCCCTAAAACAATCTATAAAACAGCGATCGAATAGATTGAGATTGCTCTCTTTATTCACTAAATTATATTATAAAAAGTAACGTCTTTTACTAACAATGAGATGACAAAGCATCCACATTTTGATTATTAATCGATAATTGATATATATGTCTATGAGCCACAGCATCCACTTAACATTAAGTGGCTGTGTGCTCGTTTCATCTACCTCTTCCTTCTATAAAACTCTTACTTCTATAAAAGGAGAGTGGGTAACGAGCTAATAGTCCACCTTATGGATACCTGTAATTATCTTTAAAGAAATAAGGTCCCTAATTAATTATCATCCTTGAGGTTTCAGATGTCGTGTTTGTTGGATCTTTAACTCTTTTTATATAAATAGTGTATTGCTGCTTGGCAGAAATATGTCCATAATGTGGTGGCATTATGATGTCAGTAGCTGAGAATTGTACTTTGTACAGATGATGGTATTGTACCTACAGGTCACCTCTATGCACTACCCCACACTAAACACACCTCTAATGAAAGACACGTATGAAAGTGTATTCGAATGTAAAATATTATCACAAATTAATGTTGAATCTATTTTTTGTACCATCTGTGTTTAATTACTGTATTGATATACTTCAATGCGTATACAAATAACACACTAACCTCTTAATCTGCATATCGCCACAATTAGAACAGTGAGCACAATGTAAATTTTGAAATTCATTTCAGATTATACCAATATAACTCTTTATCGTGAGTTGAACACTGTTTACTTTGAGATAACGCTTCAATGTATTGAAGTTTGCAACTTGTATTCCAAATACAAACTTCTTTCTATATGTAAGTATTTCTTAGCCAATAGAAAAAACTGTCACATTGACATCTTGCATCTCTTTCACTCTGTTGAAATATATCAAGTAAAGTCATAAATGGGCATAACTGGTGTTTGTTAAATAGGTACTTTACCTATTTAACAAAAACCTCCACGTAACACCTTAAATTAAAGCTAATTAAATTTCGATGTGTAAATTATAATTAAATATTAAAAAGGGATATGAGAAGTAAATCGTAACCGTAAATCCGACAAACTAAAATGGGACTGGGCCGGTCATGTCTGCCGTATGTCAGAAAACTTTGAGCCAAAATTACAACTCGGTGGACTCCTATAAATGGCAGACGACCCTGAGGTAGACCAAGAAAACGATGGCGGGATGAACTGGACTCCTTCATGGAAGACTGTTCCTCCATAGCACAGAACCGCGAAAGGTGGAAAGAGGTTGCGGAGGCCTTTCCCCAGCAGTGGGATGTTATGGGCTGATAAGATAACATAAGGTACGAGAAGAAAATTCATCGTTTCTTACACCCCAACTATTGTTTTTATCTTTTTTTTAATGTCTTTTACTTAATTAAGATTTTACTTAAATTCGATATTGTTTTAAATTTAAGGGTTTCTCTTAATATATTTTATCTGCAAAAATTTTACTTTGTTTTTGCTTTATTGAAGTAGTTCGTACTTTTCAAAATTAAATGCTTATTAAAAAGGATTTTGGTTTCCCTTAGCTGTACAACATCAATCAACAATCAATTTATTTATATTTCCTCCATATTTTTCATGTTTATAACATTTGTAAAATAAATATTTTTAATTAATATAATTAAACTAAACAGTATTGTCATTTTTAGTTTATTTTTTATTTTTTAAATAAATATTCACACCAAAACGCCTGATTGAAAGTATTAGGAATATTTATTGGCCGAAAAATTTGCTTCGTTTTATGATTTTTTTTTTTTTAAAAAAATACAATATTAAGTAACCTTCAAATGTGAAATAATTAAAATTTTGAATATAAAAAATCTAAAATTAGATTGTTCTAGCCTACTTTACAAATAAAGGAGGAGGCTTACAATTCGACTAAATGTGTTTTGTGTGTGTGTGTGTGTGTGTGTGTGTGTGTGTCTGTGTTACGCAATATCCTCTTCAATTGTGAACCGAATTAGATGATTATTTTTTTTAAACATAGGTTATACTTAAGTGCTTTTAAGTGGACTGTCGGTATATTTAAATGTTGTAGAAGTGTTTGTAAACTGTAGATATTTGTAAAACAGGGTGACGTTATATCCCCGAAACTATTTACCGCTGCATGTCAATTGTTACACCACCATTAACGGGAGTTTATTTTCAATTTCATTTTATATATATATATATATATATATATATATATATATATATATATAAACAAATATTAATCCTTTGCGTCTCTGTTTATAACTTTTGTAACATTTTACTAAAAACCTTAAAACTAAATGAAACATATTATTATTATAACTAACACTTTTTTATACAACAACAAATATCATCTACTACTGTCATTATGTGTTTTGTTAAAGTGATTGAGACTATTTACAATTATTTTGATAAATTTATAAAACAATTCCAAAGATGCTTCCTTTTCCATCAATTCTAATAATATATACGGTGACACACTGAGGTTGTTGCAATTTATCTCATGATTAAACCTATGCTTAGAGAAAGCAGGACATTGTTCTTAGAAATGGGCCAGCGATTGAAACGATTGAGATTTATGAAATCCGTGATGTGTAAGAAACTGAGTCATATGAAAACTTGTGTTCTAAGCTAATTAATAGTTCTCTAGTGTATCGGCCTTGTACCGCGCTATCACATCTTGCTTGCCAGGCGGTTAGGTTGTCTTTATTGATTCTGTGCTTAACATAAGAGATGGGCGTAGAAAAGTAATCCGGTTTTTTGTGTAACCTGGCTCTGACATTAGCCGCTACGTCAGCTGCCTCGTTGCCAGTGATGCCAACATGACCTTTGACCCAAGCCAGGTCTATTCTGCCTCTATTGCATGTCTTGTGTGTGTACATAATATGATGTATTTTTATTAAAATTGGGTGTGTGTTGCTTCTGTCGCTGATTGCTTTTATGGAGGAGAGGGAGTCTGAATATATTAGGAAAGTGGTTGGAGATTACCCATTTGCATGCACAAAGAATAGCGAAAAGCTCTGCTTGATAAACACTGCAGGTATCATGCAATTCATATTTCTTTGTAGCTAACGTTTTGTTGAGATTGCACAAATGATGGCAGCACCGCTGGGTGGAGAAATGGTTATATCAGCGGGCGGGTAGCTAAATGTTTCAGTGACTTTCGTTCGTTTAAGGATATGAACTTCTTTTACTTTTAAATCTAACGGTAATATGTCTGCCAGGGATATAGCAGGAGGCGTTGACACAGTTTGGAAACCCCTAATAGCTTTGATTACAAATCCTCTCCGCATTCTTTCTAAGCTCCTCCTGATGTACTTCTTGTGAACAAAGTGTCCCCAGATACCTGCAGCATATGTGACTGTTGGTTCAATCACTTGCTGGTAAATGATACGGACATTTTCAGGGTGAGCTCCCCAAGTTGGTCATGAGAAATTACACAGGGTATTAAAAATTCGGGTCACCTTACTGATGACGTACCGGATATGACTGGTAAATAGAAGCTTCGTCAAAAATGACTCCCAAGTATTTCAATTCCTGTTTGAAAGTAAGAGTATGCCCGACCATTTCAATTTGTGCACTTTTAGCCTTTGGCGTGAATGCTAGCATTTGGATCTTAGAAGGTCCGAATGTTAGCTTCACGCCAGTTCCCCATTCATTTGCAATAGATAAGGCTTGGTTAGCGATGGTTTGTATCTTGTTAATTTTATAAGCTGTGATTATGAGTAAGTATGATTATGAGTTGTGCCATGTGCAAGCTTTTGCAGATGATTATATCATCTGCAAAAGCTTGCACATGGCATCCTTCCGGAAATTTCATGTCCAATAGCTCATCAAGTATAATATTCCACAGCGTTAGACTGCATGTGGAACCGTGTATGCATGCTCTAAACATAGTTTTGTTAACCCGTTCACCAGTAAGATGCAAGATGACCACGCGATCTTGAAAATAGCTCCTTCCTTCCTGCATGTCTTACCAGGTCGTCACTCCATCTAGTGGCGGGACCCCCTACACTTCATCCGCCGGTACGAGGCCGCCACTCGAGAACCTTTTTTCTCCATCGGTTGTAGGTTCTTCGAGCTATACGACCGTTGGGCTATGTCAATCACTCTGGTTCTATTGCGGATATCCTCATTTTTAAGTTTATCACGCAGAAAAACTCAGAGCCTAGCCTTCTCCATGGCTCGCTGGGCGACCTTGAGCTTGAGCTCCACAGGTCATCACTGGCAACACGCACTGGTTGTACAATTTCGTTTTAAGGTTTTGAGGTATGTCTGACGAGAAGATGTGTCGTAGCTTCCCGAACGCTGCCCAGCCGAGTTGAATCCGTCGATGGACCTCTCGGTCGAAGTTGGGCTTACCTAGAATCGGTGTCGGGAGAAGACAGATCCCGCTCGTAGACAACGTCGCCAAGGCGTTCGTCACGGCCCTCCCCTTGATGATGGTGTTCCTCTACCAGAAACGGGGAAAGCGTCTAGAGATGTAACACCTGAGGAGAACGGTAACTCGAAAGTAGCCTTGAGCACCATGATAGCATTTCGAGGGTGCTGGGGGCAGTAAAGACTGCCCCCGAGACGTGCTTTAATAGAGAAAAGTGAGAGAGGGACCCCGGTTGCGTTCCAAACGGAGGGTCCCCTTATATACGCTGATGGTGACCACCGTGGGGTTGTTCGGACATGCAATGTACCGTAGTCGATTGAAAAGTGCTGGCCACCAAGCGATGTCAATAGCAGCTTTAATGCCAAGAGAGATAGCCACCGCTGTTTGTTTTCTTTTGCCCTACGTACCAAATCCAATGCAGTTTTGATGGCTTCTATTATGTTCCTTTGCTGAACTGAACTAAACTGGCGACGGTTTATCTTTTCGTTTTAAGATGCGCAATTGGTAAACCTTTTGATGAATAATTTCTCTCAAAGCTTTCCAAAGATGGGTAGAAGACCTGTTGGTCGAAAAGAGCCCAGCTCTCCGTAATCTTTCCTCAATGCTTTGGGGATAATCTAGACATAAGGCACCTTCCACTGTTTGGGGAAATGCTGCAGTGTTAAACATCGGTTCAGAATGTCAGTATTTAATTTGGGATAATTCATGGTGAACTAATGGCATATGTCTGAAGTAAAATGGTCAATACCGGGAGCTTTCTTTCTCGAGACACTTCAACTCCTCCTCCTCAGTGAAATGTAGATTTTTGTCAATGTCAAGTAGCTTAGCCAAGTTTGCTCTGCGACAATGATGTCGATATTCAGTGTCATTAGAATCATCTGGGTAGAAATGGTTAAGCAATGACTCACCTGTTTCTTTAGCAGAAGAAGTGAACTTGCCATTCGATTTTAAAGTGGCTGGAGATCGTCAGGTTATAGAGACTTTAAGGAACCTGTTGATGCGCTCACCAAACATTTTCTTTAGTTATTAAGTTACAAAACTCTCTAAAATGTTTACTGGAGTCTGTTTTTAACATGTTTGAGTATTCGGTCTTTTTTGCATTTCTTTCGGATATTATGCCATCTATAGGGAGTCCCTGTCGTTTAAAGATATGAAGCTTCCGATGTAAACCTATCTTCTGACTTCCAGTTCCTTGGACCACCGGGGCTTTGTATTTACTTTCTGACCTTCGCTTTCGCGACAAGCTTAATAGATAATTTCGGTCACAGAATCAATTAGTGTTTCTAGTTCATGTTTGTTATGAGTGGAGATGTCAATTGTAAGAATATTCAATCTAGCTATTTGAGTGTGTAAGGTCTCCTTAAATAGAGGCCAGCATGCTTTATTCGATTTATATAAAATTGTGGAGGTATTGTTTGTGTAATGTGAAGGACTGTTAGGTATTTGGAGATTAGTAGTGTATTCTAAGGCATTGTGTTGCGACGATGGGCAAATGCTGAAACATACTTGCCAGCTTGTAACTTAATGGTAAATAGAGCCCGAGACCATAGTAAGGTCTATTATGGAGGTACCAACTCGGCCGTGAGCGACGTTTAAACGTCGTAGAGCCATGCTGCAGTTATATTAATAGTTTAGTTGCAGCACGAGTGGGTCGGCTCGACCGGGGAAGGACCACGCTCACACAGAATACCAGCGTAAAATAGCAGCTTAATGCTGCTGTGTTTTGTATGGTGAGTGTAGAGAACCGGAGACCCTTTTTACTGAAAAAGAGGCATTCTATCTTAGTCCTTACGGCTGACAAAGCATCTGCATTTTAATTCGCAAACAAAGATAGATGTAGATGTTTATGGGCCACAGCAACCGCTTACCATCAGGTGGACTGTGTGCTTGTTTGTCACCCTAATTCTATTAAAAAAAACGGTTTCAAAGGTAGGGGTTTTCCCTTTATTACATATGGCCAGGTCATTACTAAGTACCAAAACCGCCAAATGATCACCTCGTATGTTGCTTCTATCGCTAACCCAAAGTGGGTGCTACCCATTAAAATCACCACCTACTATCTGAAATCATCCTACTATATGAAATCACCTGCCGCCTTAATAAAGGCGTCTAGCCAATCGACATGTACACAATCATCGATTACTGGTTCTATGTACACAGACGCTATATACATATTGCAGTATCCAGTGGTAAGCTTAATATCACTGCGGTTAGAGTTAGAATATTGAGTGAGGGCTATAATTTTTCCACATTTCGGTTTTGCTAAGATGCATGCTTTTACTCTGGTATCCGATGAAAACTGATAGATATCTACTCCGTATACTGGCTTAAGCTCAGTGTTACCACATAGGGCTCCGAAAATAGCGCCAAATCGAAGTCTCCGGCCATGAAAGAGTGTAATATTTCATGGTAACTATTACTGGATTTGTCAATGTTGCACTGTTGCAATTAAAATCCTACGTATAGTACTACGTAGGATTTTAATAGCCATAGTCAACTCAATTATTAATTCTCTCTCTCACGCTGCTTTGGAAGACGTTTTCAACCTACTGGACTGCAAAGGATACAATATCAACATCACGATATAGTCCTTATGGCAGAATTGCTGGAGGACCTCAGTAATAATCTAAATTACCTCTGAAAGAACATGTCCTAAGATAAACATGGACAAAATAAAGGTTATATGTAACACCCAAGTTACATAATAACATGTGCAGTAGTTATTGAAAGCACTACGTTCGAAGTCGTCGACGAGTATGTTTACCTAGGAGAAATTGTCCGACTAGGTAAGTTTAACTTTGACCCAGAGATCAATATACGGATTCAACTCGGCTGGGCAGCGTTCGGAATATTACGACACATTTTCTTGTCATATTTTTTTTATAGGAGAGGGGGCAGACGAGCATGCGGCTCACCTGATGGTAAGTGACTACCGCCGCCCATGAACAACTGCAACACCAGGGGAATTGCAGATGCGTTGCCCGCCTTTTATAAAGGAGTAGGCTCTTTTCTTGAAGGTCCCTAAGTCGTATCGGTCCGGAAAAATCGCAGATGGTAATCGATTCCACAAGGAAATTGTGCGAGGAAGAAAACATCTTCTAAATCGCACAGTGGTGGACCGCCAATAATTCAGATGGTGTGGATGGTATCGGGAGTTCTGCCGCGATGTGCGTTCGTGAAATTTGGCGGCTGGGATTAATCCGAACAATTCCTCAAAGCACTCCCCGTGGTAAATGCGAAATAAAATGCAAAGGGATGCAACATCTCTTTGCAGTGCCAATGAATCGAGCCGATCGGAAAGGACTCGGTCGCCAACGATTTATATATTCATATTTACTTACCTCAAAACATAGAAACAAGATTTTACAACCAGTGCGTGTTGCCAGTGATGATATCAACCGATCGGGCTCGGCCGGGGGAGGACCACGCTCTCACAGAATACCAGCGTAAAACAGCAGGTTAATGCTGTTATGTTTCGTATGGTGAGTCTAGAGAACCGGAGACCCTTTTTACTGGAAACGAGGCATTCCATCTTAGTCCTCACGGGTGACAACGCATCTGCATTTTGATTCGTAATCGAGGATAAATGTCAAGATGTCTGGGCCACAGCAACCACTTATCATCAGGTGGACTGTGCGCTCGTTTGTCACCCTTATCTTATAAAAAAATATGGATCTGAGACGTGGTCCTTCACTGATGGCCATATGAGAAAGTTGAAGGTTGCTTAGCGAGCTATGGAGAGGGCAATGCTAATTGTTTACCTGGTTAATAGACATAGAAGTGTGGATAACGGACCAATAACCTGAAGTGGTTTTGATCTGTCTATGACTTAGCCTTGGCATATGGTCTAACACAACTGGTTACTTCGCCTACGCGGATCCCAGATGTGGAGGATCATGTACCTTCCCTGTTGGACCTTCTGCTGACCTCTCATCCGGACGGATATCAGGTCTCCGTCGATACCCCTCTGGGCTCTTCGAACCATTGTCTGATCCGGAGTACGGTGCCACTCACGCTCCCATCGCAGTTGCGATCTGCAGTTTGCCGCCGTGTTTGGCACTATAGGTCGGCTGATTGGGGCGGGATGCGGTCTTTTTTTGCATCCTACCTTTGGATTTGCTTTGCTTCTCGCCGGAAGATCCCAGTGTTGTTGCCGATTCTGTTGTTGATGTGGTACTTCAGGGAATGGAATTATTTATTCCATCCTCTGTGGTGCCCATCGGAGGCAGATCCCAGCCATGGTTTGGTAACTCCTGTAAAATAGCATCACGCTATAAGCAGGAGTGCTACCAGGCCTGGGCTGACGCATCAACGTCCCGGGATGTAAACACCAACGCTCTTAAAAAGAAGTATAATTCCGCCTCCAGGTACATCAAAAGAGTCATTGCCAAGGTAAAGTCAGAGCACATCGGCAGAATTGGCGAGAAACTTGTTCGCCTCCCTTCGGGAACACGTGCATTCTGGTCTCTCGCCAAGGCTGTCCAAGGGAACTTCAGTCAGCCATCTCTGCCATCTTTGCACAGGGTGGACGACTCACTGGCCCATGACGCAAAGGAGAAAGCCCATCTGCTAGGCTCTCTTTTTGCTTCCAACTCGACTCTAGATGACGGGGGAACACACCGCCGACCATCCCGCGGTGTGAGTGCTCCATGCGGGACGTGCTGTTTACACAGCGCTTGGTGCGTAAAGCACTCCTCTCCCTGGACGTCAACAAGTCGAGTGGGCCTGATGGAGTACCGCTTATTGTGCTGAAGACGTGTGCTCCGGAGTTGGCACCGGTTTTAACGCATCTTTTTCGGTACTCCTACTCCCTAGGAGTAGTCCCGAACTCATCGAAGACAGCTTTGGTGCACCCGATCCCTAAAAAAGGCGACCGCTCAGATCCGTCCAACTACAGGCCTATCGCTATCACCTCCTTGTTCTCCAAAGTAATGGAAACGATTATTAACAGCCAGGTCATACGGTACCTTGAGGATCACCAGCTGATTAGTGACCGCCAGTACGATTTCCGTGGAGGTCGCTCAGCTGGTGATCTTCTGGTCTACCTGACTCATAGATGGGCGGAGGCAGTGGAATCCAATTGGGAGGCGTTGGCCGTTAATTTGGACATAGCGAAGGCTTTCGATCAGGTTTGGCACAAAGTGCTTCTTTCGAAGCTGCCTTCCTATGGGCTTCCCGAGAAATTCAATTGCAATTTTCTTGCAGATCGGAGCATCAAGGTCGTAGTAGACGGTGTATGCTCGAATTACAAGCCCATTAACGCTAGTGTTCCACAAGGCTGCGTGCTATCACCAACGCTGTTTCTTCTGCATATCAATGATATGTTGCAAAGCAGTAACATTCATTGCTATGCAGACGTCAGCACTGGTGATTCTTTATACACCGGCCGTGCCAATATTTCTCGGAAAAACCGGTACAAGCTTGTGTCTGAAGTCGAGACTTTGCTGAACAAAGTCTCAGACTGGGGCGACTAAATCTAGTCCAGTTCAATCCCCAGAAGACAAAAGTTTGCGCGTTTACCGCTAAAAAGGATCCCTTTGTCGTATCTCCTCAGTTTCAAGGCACTCCCCTTGTTGCCTAGCCAGTATCGGTATCCTCAGTGTCGACATATCGAGTGACGTGCAGTTTCGTGGTCACTTGGAAGAGAAGGCCAAATTAGCCTCTAAAAAGCTTGGCGTGCTCAGCAGATCGGGACAGTATTTCATGCGGGCACACCGCTTGCAACTTTACAAGGCACAGGTTCGGCCTCACATGGAATACTGTTCCCATCTCTGGACAGGGGCTTCCCAGTGCCAGCTCCTTCCACTTGATCGCATCCAGCGCAAAGCGGTTTGAATTATCGACGACCGAGTTCTTTCCGATCGGCTTGACTCACTGGCACTGCGTAGAGATGTTGCATCTCTTTGCGTATTTTATCGCATCTACCACGGGGAGTGCTCGGAGGAATTGTTTGGACTAATTCCAGCCGCTCAATTTCACCATCGCACATCGTGACTAAACTCGCGATACCATCCATATCATCTGTGCACTGTGCGATTTTTCTCCCTCGCACAACTTCCTTGTAGAATCGATTACCACTAGCGATTTTTCCAGATCGATACGTCTCAGGGACCTTCAAAAAAAGAGCCTACTCCATTTTGAAGGGCTGGCAACGCATCTGCCATTCCCCTGGTGTTGCAGTTGTTCAGGGGCGGCGGTAGTCACTTGCCATCAGTGTGCCTAGTGCGAGATGTTGTTTTTACGCACTCGATACCGAGAAAGGTAACTACAATTTATATGGAATAAAATCAGCGCCAACTAGTGGCAATAATCGGAATCACCATCGAGCATTGACTCTCATTCGTCAGTGAGAATGTTAACGCACGTGATTAGTTGGAGCGGCAATTTCGATCATTCGAGACGTAAAACTTTACGCGGTCGATATCGAAAAAGTATTCACCTAAATTTTTACAGTGTGATAGAAGAGTGAGAATAATTGTTCAAGAGTTAATTTTATTTCGTTTTGTGAGAACGATATATAATTTAGGCAGGACGTTTTTTTTTTCGTTAGGAGGATGTTTGCAGCCACAACGGCATTAATAACTAATAATAATAGAAGACTACTATTATAAAGCCAGCGTTGAAGCAAGAGCTTGTGCATATTTTAGTCCGTTGTTACACCCCAATGACAGGTAATTTAAGGATAGATATCGCCTTTTCTAAGAAAGTATTCAAGTTTTTGTGTAAATAGCGTTTGATAAATCCAAGTTCCTACTATCACTATTTAATAACTAAGTCAGTAGTAAGTAAGTATCATAAGTTCACTTAACACTAAGTAACTAAATTCCATTTACTGCTCCATAAATGTCACCATGAAATCATATTAGAATGAAAACATCTTCATGTTTTTTGCTTTCAATTTAATACTTTCAATAATTAACATTAATATAAAATGGCTCATTCTCAATCTCATAATATTAACACAAATTGTCGAAACCTTGATCAAATTACGAAACATAAACAAATAGCTAATAATGAATTGTGATTTCGATTATTGCCACTAGTTGACGCTGATTTTATTCTATGCAAATCGTAGTTAACGTTCTCGGTATCGAATGCGTAAAAACAAAATCTCGCACTAGGCACACAGGTGTGCCGCATGCTCGTTTGCCCCCTCTCCTATAAAAAAAAGTGGCAATGGGCCGATCACAGCTCGAAGAACCGACTCGTCTGTTTCTTTCGACGTATGTATCTTGTAGCGATTTTCACGTAACGTCACGTAAATAAACAGATTTTGACTACAGAGATGTTTACACGGATGGACATGGATCGCCTCGTACGAGCTCGCATCGCACCTTTTAAAGCTATCGAATTGCGGTGAATTCGACGCACCGCTGCTGTCGTGGCTGCGCTACCGTGGATGAGACCCTTCCTACAGTGAGCGGGTGCGGGCTTGTTCACATCCTTCCGCAATGGAACGCAACGTGGGATGCCACCCTAATGATGCAAAGCAACGGTGTTCTTATCTTTTAACCATTTAAAAAATTAGAAATGTAAGATTTTAAAGAAATGCTTAAGTTTCTTTTCCATCGTTATGGCCATTCCATGACCACTTCACCTTACTGAGCCGTTGGGATAAGTCATGTTCCTTTACAAAATTTTGAATTATTTGAAATAATCAAACTTATTTTTACTATTAATAATCAAAATATTTTATCTTGGCTACGAGTCATAGCTACCGCTACAAATAGGATTTACTAAAAAAAAATTTACAATAGGATGCTTTCTAGATCTATAAAATACATATAATAATGTAGACATAAGTTATTTTTAATCAACCCTCGAACTTCAATGTTGGCGCAAAATTTTGCAACTATCTTTCAGCTTTCTTAAGTCAAAGATATTGAAGGAATTGATTATAAAATAATTAGAAGTTCAGGGCGTGGTCTAGCACAAGTTGATCCACTTTCTCCGCTATTGCTTAACATAGCAACAATAGATATATGTAAGTCTATAACTTCCTAATCTCATCTTAATATCTCTCAGTATGCTGATGATTACGTCATATTTATAACTTCTAATAACTGGAAAGAGGCGCAAAATCAACTTCAAAAAGGATTAGATATTTTGAATGATTTACTTCTTAAAATAAATTTAGAAATCTCACCATTAAAAAGTAAAATATGCGCATTTTCAAAATGGCGTCGACGACATAACATTAGTCTAAAAATTGAAAATGTTGCTTTGGAAGTGGTAGATAACATAAAATACCTTGGAATGTGGTTGAATTGAACGCTACGGTAGAATAAACATATAAACGAAACATCTGAAAAAGTATTAAAGTTTTTAAATGTATTTAAAGTTTTATCAGGTTCGGGCTAGGGTGTTCACCCTAAACATTTACGGAAACTCTATATTAGTATTATAAGAAGTCGGTTAGATTATGCGAGCTTTTTATATGATATCAGTAGTAAGACCAATTTATTTAAGTTAGATAAAATTCAAAATCAGTCAATGAGAACTATATAGGAGGTTACATAAAAATCATCCCTATTCACGTCATGGAAAGCGATCTCAGTTTATGCCCATTACATTTAAGAAGACATTATCTTGCAGGCTAATTCTGGTTAAAAAATAAATCCGTATTAAATAGCTTTTCCATTAATCTTATCTCTAGCCTATCCGATGTCATTCAAAACAGGTATTGGAATAATAAGAAAAAAACACTGCTAACAATAATTCATGATAAGTTCAAATCACTTGTTATATATTCAAATTCAGAGTTAGGTATGTTTTCTCTGGATCAGTGGATCACTAGTTTAAACCTTTCAGATTTTTTAAGACCAAATATAGATGGAGTCCTAAACCCTAAACATCAATACTATGAATTGACCTTGAAAAACATGTGTATTAATTACCTAAACGAACAGTACCCGACTTACCTGAAGATATTTACAAATAGTTCGAAAGATAATTTCGGAATTGGGGCTTCATTTTACGATATACTACACGGTATGGCGATAAAGTTAAAAATCAATGGGAGTATTTAAATAATGGAAGCTGAGCTTGTGGAAATCTATGAAGCTTTATACTACACTCAATCAGATAATTATAACAATTTTGTTATTTTAACAGATTCAATGAGTGCGATTCAACACCTTGCTCGGTGTTTTCGGTTTTTCGAGGCTTACCAGTAGCATATGCGATTTTAAAGCTTTTAGTTTAGTACCTTCGCATATTGGCTTAGAGGGTAATGAGAAAGCTGATATCTTAGCCAAGCAAATTATCTCTGATGACATTAACATTGATATTACCCCTTCATTTCAAAATTACATACCTTTATAATGATTTTTTATATTTACGCGAACACTACACATTGAATAAAACTATTTTTACGGATTTTATCGCGTTTAATTAACTTATTTTATATTCCCGACGTTTCGGTTGCTTTCCAGCAACCGTGGTCACGGGGGACTGAGGTGATTGACGTCTCTTTGACTTTGACATCGAGACGTCAATCACCTCAGTCCCCCGTGACCACGGTTGCTGGAAAGCAACCGAAACGTCGGGAATATAAAATAAGTTAATTAAACGCGATAAAATCCGTAAAAATAGTTTTATTCAATTACATACCTTTATTAAAAAATATTGTTATAATCTCTGGAAAGAATATTTTGACGAAAGATCAGAAGAGAAGGGTATATGCTACCGTACGATCCAGCCGCACCCTATGCGATCAACCTGGATAGATAAGAGAATATTGTGTAGACGCGACACTTTAACAGCATTAAGACTCAGATCCGGACACATTCCATGCAATAAATTTTTATACTTGATGCGAAAAATTTCCTCACCAAATTGTTTAATTTGTAATATTATTGATGATGTTTATCACATTTTGATAAAATGTATCCAGAACTCAAGAGAAAGAGCAAATTGTAATTTACATTTGTCAATTACTACTAGTAGTAATGACATTTTATCGGATCAGATGATGCCAAAAAATTGTATTTGTTAGTTAATTAGAGATTAAGTAACGAGTAAGTATAATAAGTTTAATTGTAAGTAATTATTGTATTTAAGATTTTTTTTAACTACCAGGGCGGCATAATTTTTAAGCCCTTTATCTATGAATAAAAAAAACCTTTGTATTTTTCACATCTTACATGGATATTTGCATATTTAAATTGTAAATAAGTAGTATAAAATAAGCAAATAATCAATAAAATTGCATTACGATTGCATAAATTATTATTATGCATATTCATAAAATACTACTGTAAGTAGATAAAACCATAATAATGCGATAAACAATTATTATTTATTTCGTTATACCTCCGGACGTGACTTCGACTGCGAGCTTACATTGTTTGATGAAAGTTTAATTACGGCTCTCTGACACGCGCTCACGTTTTTTTATGTTGCTCCGTATATTCAACCTTAACAACTTCCCTGTCCGCGAAAAATACACAATAGATAAAGAATCGAAATGTTCATATATGACTCATGGAACAGTAAATGTTTCAGTGCAAACAATCCCCTTTACATATATAAATATATTATACATATAATATATTATACGACGATATACGAATATATCTTTATATATAAAAATTACGTGTCACATTTTCCGCGATGAACTTCTAAGCTACCTATGATCTGATTTCAATGACACTTTGTAAATGTGTATTGCTTGCTCCAATTTGAGAGATAAGGTAGTTTTTATCCCCATAAGTGACTCGGTTCGGGCTCCTTCTGCGGCGACGCAGGCTTCCGCAGGGAATCTGGCTGAACGAACCTACGACTCTTTCAGGACCTCCCTTTTCCTCTTGCCCGTCATGGCAGTTAATTACAACTGTTCTAATGTTACAACTGTTTTATGATGATCTACATGTGTCCTATGTATTTTCCCTACCTAGCAGGCCGGCAGCGAAATGACGCGCGACATGGTTGGCGTGAGATGGTGGGTGTCTGCAACTTTTGACTGTGACTTTCACACGAAAGGCTTGGGGGAAGTGCTTGAGAGCACTCGCGCACGTGACTGACACAACAAGGGTACGAACGCGCTTGAGTGCCAAGAATCTGCCTAAGGGCCGGTGACCTCGACGCCTCTCGGAGAGTACGGACTCAACGATTGGGTAAGTATGTCGTACCGGCGGTTGCTTTTTTTTTATAGAATAGGGGGCAAACGAGCATGCGGCTCACCTGATGGTAAGTGACTACCGCCGCCCATGAACAACCGCAACACCAGGGGAATCGCAGATGCGTTGCCGGCCTTTTAGAAAGATGTAAGCTCTTTTCTTGAAGGTTCCTAAGTCGTATCGGTTCGGAAAATTCGCTGGTGGTAATTGATTCCACAAAGAAGTTGTGCGAGGGAGAAAACTTCTTCTGAATCGCACAGTGGTGGACCGCCAATCATCCAGATGGTATGGATGGTAACGCGAGTTTAGTCGCGACGTGCGGTGGTGAAATTGAGCGGCTGGAATTAGTCCGAACAATTTCTCAGAGCACTCCCCGTGATAGATGCGATAAAATACGCAAAGAGATGCAACATCTCTACGCAGTGCCAGTGTATCGAGCCGATCGGAAAGAACTCGGTCGTCGACGATTCGAATCGCTCTGCGCTGGATGCGGTCAAGTGGAAGGAACTGGCACTGGGGTGCCCCGGCCCAGAGATGAGAACAGTATTCCATGTGGGGCCGAACTTGCGCTTTGTAAAGTTGCAAGCGATGTGCCGGCATGAAATACTGTCTCGCTCTGCTGAGCACGCCAAGCTTTTTAGAGGCCAATTTGGCCTTCCCTTCCAAGTGACCACGAAACTGCACGCTATTCGATATGTCGACGCCAAGGATTCCGATACTAGCTGAGGCAGCAAGGGGAGTGCCTTGAAACTGAAGATATACGACAAAAGGGTTCTTTTTAGCGGTAAACGCGCTAACTTGTGTCTTCTGGGGATTGAACTGGACTAGATTTAGTCGGCCCCAATCCGAGACTTTGTTAAGCAAAGACTCGACTTCATACACAAGTTTGTCCCGATACTCGGCGACGTTTTCCCGAGAAATATTGGCACGGCCGGTATATAAGGCATCCCCAGTGCTATCGTCTGCATAGCAATGAATGCTACCAGTTAGCAACATATCATTGATACGCAGGAGAAACAGCGTTGGTGATAGCACGCAGCCTTGTGGAACACCAGCGTTGATAGGCTTGAAATCAGAGCATGCACCGTCTACTACGACCTTGATGCTCCGATCAGCAAGGAAACTGGTGATCCATTTGCACAATTTCTCGGAAAGCCCATAGGAAGCAAGCTTCGAAATAAGCGCCTTGTGCCAGACCCGATCGAAGGCCTTCGCTATGTCCAAACTAACGGCCAATGCCTCCCTCTTGGACTCTACTGCCTCCGCCCATCTATGAGTTAAGTAAACTAGAAGATCACCTGCTGATCGACCCCGACGAAAGCCGTACTGACGGTCATTGACCAGCTGGTGATCCTCAAGGTACCTCATGAGCTGGCAGTTGATAATGGATTCCATTATTTTGGAGAACAAGGAGGTGATGGCGATAGGCCTGTAGTTGGACGGGTCTGAGCGGTCGCCTTTTTTAGGGATCGGGTGGACAAAAGCTGTCTTCCATGAATTCGGGACTACGCCTTGGGAGTAGGAGTACCGGAAAAGACGCGTTAAAACCGGTGCCAACTCCGGAGCACACGTCTTCAGCACAATGGGAGGGACTCCATCGGGCCCACTCGACTTGCTGACGTCCAGGGAGAAGAGTGCTTTGCGAACCGAGCGCTGTGTAAATCGCACATCCGGCATGGAGCACTCACATCGCGGGATGGTCGGCGGTGTGTTCCCCCCGTCATCTAGAGTCGAATTAGACGCAAAAAGTGAGCACAACAGATCGGCTTTATCTTTTGCGGCATGGGCCAGTGAGTCGTCCTCTCTGTGCAGAGATGGAAGGGATGGCTGACAGAAGTTCCCTTGGACAGCCTTGGCGAGAGACCAGAATGCACGGGTTCCCGAAGGAAGGCGAACTAGCTTCTCGCCAATTCTGCCGATGTGCTCAGACCTTGCCTTGGCAATGACGCTTTTGAAGGACCTGGAGGCGGAATTATACTTCTTTTTAAGTGCGCTGGTGTTTAAATCCCGAGACGTTGATGCGTCAGCCCAGGCCCGGTAGCACTCCTGCTTATAGCGTGATGCTATTTTACAGGAGCGACCAAACCATGGCTGGTATCTGCCTCCGATGGGCACCACAGAGGATGGAATAAAAAGTTCCATACCATGAAGTACCACATCAGCAACAGAATCGGCAACAACGCTGGGATCTTCCGGCGAGAAGCAAACCCTCAAGGGTAGGATGCAAAAAAGACCGCATCCCGTCCCAATCAGCTGACCTATAGTGCCAGACACGGCGGCAAGCTGCAGATCGCAATTGCGATTGGAGCGTGAGTAGCACCGTGCTCCGGATCAGACAATGGTCCGAAGAGCCCAGAGGGGCATCGACGGAGACCTGATATCCGTCCGGATGAGAGGTCAGCAGAAGGTCCAACAGGGAAGGTACATGGTCTTCCACATCTGGGATCCGCGTAGGCGAAGTAACCAGTTGTGTTAGACCATATGCCAAAGCAAAGACGTAGACAGATCTACCCGCATGATCGGTTAAACGAGAACCAAGCCATTCAGCGTGGTGGGCGTTGAAGTCACCGAGTATCATCATCTCTGCGGATGGGACCTGTTGTAGCACGGAGTCTGCAGCCATTTGGACGTGGTTGATAAGTCGGTCTGTGTCGGCATTACCGCTATGGGACCTATAGAGGCACCTGTAGACGCGGGGATGCACTCAAAAAAAAACCTCAAAAATTTGAATATTATCAATGCATAGCGTATCCTAGAAGAGTAGCCCCCAAAAGCAGCATTTGTTCACAAGAATGACGCATGTATTACTTGGATTGATTCTATTCTATTAACCCGTCACATGGCGCTGTCGCCTTTAGGCGAGCACAAGAAGCTAATTATATGAATGCAGTTAGGTAGAGGTCTCCTCTCGTTACTGATAGGGATTTTAAGACTGAATAATTTTTCCATGCTACCTAAATTTATCGTGGGAAATTTCACATAACTTTGAAATATTCTTAACTTCTCAAACGTATAGGTTTTCTCACGCTGTTTTTCTTCACCAGTTCACAACCAAGCATGTGATTAATCGCAATACAATCGGAATTCACCAATTCAATGGTGCCTGAAGGGAATGAATTCGTTTTAATGTGAGCCCGAGACCCTTGCTGCCACGGCTCCCTGGATTTGTTTTCAACACATACTCGTATAATTCTACATAGAAGTAATGTGTAATATACTGCATTAAGAGCGTATAACTTTCCAATCAGCTACCGTATTCCGTTATACGGAAATAGATATCTGTGATTGCTATTGCGGCATTCCATTAGACCTAATGAAATATTTAATCCAACTGTGAGCTATGTCTGGATTTTCATTGGGATGCATTATATTTATTATTTTTTAGTAATATTTGCATATTACTTGAATATGTGTAAATGTGTGTGTGTGTGTATTAGTTATTGAGTACTACGCAAGTATATCATCATCATCATCATTACAGCCCTTCACAAGTACACTGCTGAAACTAGGCCTCGCCCAAGGAATGCCACAAAGCACGGTAAGCAAGTTACATAATAAATATTATTTACTTGATGATGATATACCCAAAATAAAATAAGGAAATATTATTTAGGGCTAACTAATGTTTTTAGTTTTAAGCCAGTTCCTCTGATCGAAACATGCAAAAATTCATTGTACATTATTAATTATAACAGCTCCAGTTTTATAACAAATAGGTATTTTTTTTTGTAAAACACGCTATAGTTCTTCGTTAAATAGAGAGATGGGTTCAATGGAGAGGCTTGCACTAAAGTTCTAGAGTTTCCCTTAAACAAGCAGCAAACTCAAAGCAAATATTTCCATTTCATTCGTTTATCATTTCGTATTCTGTGAGAGCGTGGTCCTTCCCCGGTAGAGCCGATCCATTGGTACTACAACTATACTATAAATATAGCTGCAGCATGGCTCTACCACGTAAAAACTTGGCATGGAGCTGCTGACTATGTCGAGACACAAATCTCAGTATACTTCGTCTACATTGTTGTAATACTCCCAACGTACAGGACTTCTGCTTGCGAGTCTATCCTAGTAAAATTGTAAACGCTCGATGATCAACAATATAACTTCAACTTCGAAAAATAAAGGATTGTGCAAGACCAAACAGCAATCCATTTGGTTCGAATAAGTATAATATCGACAACTAAAGGGTGAAGCCCAGCCAACCGTTTGTTTGTCCGTTATTGAAAAGGGGAAAAAGGAATTAAATTATGTTATTTTGCACACAATCTCGTAAATGTTTCCAATAGAATACTGAGAAGTCGGTTACTCTGCGCCTGTGCTCGAAGCTTACGAAATTGGATTCTACCAAACTAAAGTCACCAAGAAACCTTTTAACACGCCTTTACGTTGAGTCCACCGCTGCTAGATGGCAGTTTGCTGATGCATATGGGACAGCAGTATTCCCTTTAAGATCGGAGTTGCGCTTTATATATGGTAAGAAGCTATCCAGGCGTGAAGCTTCGCCGCAACTTTGCAAGGACACTTAGATCCGTTGCGACTTTGGCCTTGTACGCAGTGAACTGTCCAAAGTTTAATTTCAAAGAAACCTCAACCATTAACAATTAAAAGTGGTCTGTGTTTTCCTTGGATATTAGTACAATATTATTATGACATAATATCATTATACTGATATTCTATTATACTAGCGACTATATATTCATATTTATCAGAATCCTGTCAGCCTTGAGACGTAAACTAACAACAAACTTTCATACAAATAAATATCCAAACTCTCTGATTTATTATTGTGCATTAGTGTGATTCGTTGTCGAAATTTATTATTGATTTGCCTTTACTATCTTTATAGCTTCCCTCTTGGTTAGTTATTAATTAACAGGTAAATTCATGTGTTTGCACGCACGCACGCTTTCACGCACACACATGCACAGACATAAACAGTTAGATAGACAAATATGCTTTTAAAAACAGTAGAATTTGTTGAACACCAGCGTTGATAGGCTTGAAATCAGAGCATGCACCGTCTACTACGACCTTGATGCTCCGATCAGCAAGGAAACTGGTGATCCATTTGCACAATTTCTCGGAAAGCCCATAGGAAGCAAGCTTCGAAATAAGCGCCTTGTGCCAGACCCGATCGAAGGCCTTCGCTATGTCCAAACTAACGGCCAATGCCTCCCTCTTGGACTCTACTGCCTCCGCCCATCTATGAGTTAAGTAAACTAGAAGATCACCTGCTGATCGACCCCGACGAAAGCCGTACTGACGGTCATTGACCAGCTGGTGATCCTCAAGGTACCTCATGAGCTGGCAGTTGATAATGGATTCCATTATTTTGGAGAACAAGGAGGTGATGGCGATAGGCCTGTAGTTGGACGGGTCTGAGCGGTCGCCTTTTTTAGGGATCGGGTGGACAAAAGCTGTCTTCCATGAATTCGGGACTACGCCTTGGGAGTAGGAGTACCGGAAAAGACGCGTTAAAACCGGTGCCAACTCCGGAGCACACGTCTTCAGCACAATGGGAGGGACTCCATCGGGCCCACTCGACTTGCTGACGTCCAGGGAGAAGAGTGCTTTGCGAACCGAGCGCTGTGTAAATCGCACATCCGGCATGGAGCACTCACATCGCGGGATGGTCGGCGGTGTGTTCCCCCCGTCATCTAGAGTCGAATTAGACGCAAAAAGTGAGCACAACAGATCGGCTTTATCTTTTGCGGCATGGGCCAGTGAGTCGTCCTCTCTGTGCAGAGATGGAAGGGATGGCTGACAGAAGTTCCCTTGGACAGCCTTGGCGAGAGACCAGAATGCACGGGTTCCCGAAGGAAGGCGAACTAGCTTCTCGCCAATTCTGCCGATGTGCTCAGACCTTGCCTTGGCAATGACGCTTTTGAAGGACCTGGAGGCGGAATTATACTTCTTTTTAAGTGCGCTGGTGTTTAAATCCCGAGACGTTGATGCGTCAGCCCAGGCCCGGTAGCACTCCTGCTTATAGCGTGATGCTATTTTACAGGAGCGACCAAACCATGGCTGGTATCTGCCTCCGATGGGCACCACAGAGGATGGAATAAAAAGTTCCATACCATGAAGTACCACATCAGCAACAGAATCGGCAACAACGCTGGGATCTTCCGGCGAGAAGCAAACCCTCAAGGGTAGGATGCAAAAAAGACCGCATCCCGTCCCAATCAGCTGACCTATAGTGCCAGACACGGCGGCAAGCTGCAGATCGCAATTGCGATTGGAGCGTGAGTAGCACCGTGCTCCGGATCAGACAATGGTCCGAAGAGCCCAGAGGGGCATCGACGGAGACCTGATATCCGTCCGGATGAGAGGTCAGCAGAAGGTCCAACAGGGAAGGTACATGGTCTTCCACATCTGGGATCCGCGTAGGCGAAGTAACCAGTTGTGTTAGACCATATGCCAAAGCAAAGACGTAGACAGATCTACCCGCATGATCGGTTAAACGAGAACCAAGCCATTCAGCGTGGTGGGCGTTGAAGTCACCGAGTATCATCATCTCTGCGGATGGGACCTGTTGTAGCACGGAGTCTGCAGCCATTTGGACGTGGTTGATAAGTCGGTCTGTGTCGGCATTACCGCTATGGGACCTATAGAGGCACCTGTAGACGCGGGGATGCACTCAAAAAAAAACCTCAAAAATTTGAATATTATCAATGCATAGCGTATCCTAGAAGAGTAGCCCCCAAAAGCAGCATTTGTTCACAAGAATGACGCATGTATTACTTGGATTGATTCTATTCTATTAACCCGTCACATGGCGCTGTCGCCTTTAGGCGAGCACAAGAAGCTAATTATATGAATGCAGTTAGGTAGAGGTCTCCTCTCGTTACTGATAGGGATTTTAAGACTGAATAATTTTTCCATGCTACCTAAATTTATCGTGGGAAATTTCACATAACTTTGAAATATTCTTAACTTCTCAAACGTATAGGTTTTCTCACGCTGTTTTTCTTCACCAGTTCACAACCAAGCATGTGATTAATCGCAATACAATCGGAATTCACCAATTCAATGGTGCCTGAAGGGAATGAATTCGTTTTAATGTGAGCCCGAGACCCTTGCTGCCACGGCTCCCTGGATTTGTTTTCAACACATACTCGTATAATTCTACATAGAAGTAATGTGTAATATACTGCATTAAGAGCGTATAACTTTCCAATCAGCTACCGTATTCCGTTATACGGAAATAGATATCTGTGATTGCTATTGCGGCATTCCATTAGACCTAATGAAATATTTAATCCAACTGTGAGCTATGTCTGGATTTTCATTGGGATGCATTATATTTATTATTTTTTAGTAATATTTGCATATTACTTGAATATGTGTAAATGTGTGTGTGTGTGTATTAGTTATTGAGTACTACGCAAGTATATCATCATCATCATCATTACAGCCCTTCACAAGTACACTGCTGAAACTAGGCCTCGCCCAAGGAATGCCACAAAGCACGGTAAGCAAGTTACATAATAAATATTATTTACTTGATGATGATATACCCAAAATAAAATAAGGAAATATTATTTAGGGCTAACTAATGTTTTTAGTTTTAAGCCAGTTCCTCTGATCGAAACATGCAAAAATTCATTGTACAATATTAATTATAACAGCTCCAGTTTTATAACAAATAGGTATTTTTTTTTGTAAAACACGCTATAGTTCTTCGTTAAATAGAGAGATGGGTTCAATGGAGAGGCTTGCACTAAAGTTCTAGAGTTTCCCTTAAACAAGCAGCAAACTCAAAGCAAATATTTCCATTTCATTCGTTTATCATTTCGTATTCTGTGAGAGCGTGGTCCTTCCCCGGTAGAGCCGATCCATTGGTACTACAACTATACTATAAATATAGCTGCAGCATGGCTCTACCACGTAAAAACTTGGCATGGAGCTGCTGACTATGTCGAGACACAAATCTCAGTATACTTCGTCTACATTGTTGTAATACTCCCAACGTACAGGACTTCTGCTTGCGAGTCTATCCTAGTAAAATTGTAAACGCTCGATGATCAACAATATAACTTCAACTTCGAAAAATAAAGGATTGTGCAAGACCAAACAGCAATCCATTTGGTTCGAATAAGTATAATATCGACAACTAAAGGGTGAAGCCCAGCCAACCGTTTGTTTGTCCGTTATTGAAAAGGGGAAAAAGGAATTAAATTATGTTATTTTGCACACAATCTCGTAAATGTTTCCAATAGAATACTGAGAAGTCGGTTACTCTGCGCCTGTGCTCGAAGCTTACGAAATTGGATTCTACCAAACTAAAGTCACCAAGAAACCTTTTAACACGCCTTTACGTTGAGTCCACCGCTGCTAGATGGCAGTTTGCTGATGCATATGGGACAGCAGTATTCCCTTTAAGATCGGAGTTGCGCTTTATATATGGTAAGAAGCTATCCAGGCGTGAAGCTTCGCCGCAACTTTGCAAGGACACTTAGATCCGTTGCGACTTTGGCCTTGTACGCAGTGAACTGTCCAAAGTTTAATTTCAAAGAAACCTCAACCATTAACAATTAAAAGTGGTCTGTGTTTTCCTTGGATATTAGTACAATATTATTATGACATAATATCATTATACTGATATTCTATTATACTAGCGACTATATATTCATATTTATCAGAATCCTGTCAGCCTTGAGACGTAAACTAACAACAAACTTTCATACAAATAAATATCCAAACTCTCTGATTTATTATTGTGCATTAGTGTGATTCGTTGTCGAAATTTATTATTGATTTGCCTTTACTATCTTTATAGCTTCCCTCTTGGTTAGTTATTAATTAACAGGTAAATTCATGTGTTTGCACGCACGCACGCTTTCACGCACACACATGCACAGACATAAACAGTTAGATAGACAAATATGCTTTTAAAAACAGTAGAATTGGACGCTTTGGACCTCATCACAATTTGGACTTTCAAATATCAGACCAATCATATTAACTTCCAAATGATAAATTATTATGTAAGGAGACATAGCTATGTCACTTTATTCCAATTTATCTAGTTTTCCGAACCAGTTAAATAACTTTCAAGAAGTATTCTTGTTAATTATAATTATATATATATATATATATATATATATATATATATATATATATGTTCATATATATATTTATATTTATAAAATAATGATAACATTATGCATACATCTTACAACCATTCCAAGACAGTTAAAGCAGCATCACCCTTCCAGAATGTCATGACGAAGCTTTATAAATTTATGAAACAACTAACGCAACGGTATGTAGAGATTCGATGGATTTTTATAAGTTGGTTTTTAATTTCACTTGGCTATATTTACATTATTTTTTAATATTCAATATTCAGAGTTTTCTACTGAAATTGCTACTGCAGTTCATTGACACCTGCAGTCGACTCCAAACCAAGAAGACTACAGATGCGTAGGCACCTCTGAGGACTGAGATGGAATGGCTCACAGTCTGTAAATATTCTGGCTAACTTAACCCATCAAACCGGAACACAACCACGCAAGCATGATGCTATTTAGTGACAGAAATAAGTAGGTGAATGTTAGTTATCTACACATACGGACTACTAGATAGAAAAGCAGACCTAACATCTAGTCAGATCTATTATTAATGTGGAAAGGATGAATTTTCGTAAAGAAATTATTTGAAATGAAATTTTCTTTCTTCTGATAATGTCAGATTTCGTTAGGAAAATTTTTCTTACATGAAATATTTTATAACATACACCATGCCTTACCACCATGGATTACAAGCCAAGTGCTAAATCTGCATGTTGTTAAATTATTTTAACAGCAATTAACAAAATAGTAATATCACCGTCGTAGTAATAGATTTGCTTGTTTGATTAACTATAAGATAAAATTGGAAACAAGCAATCTTAAAAATAAAAAATCCTTCAGCACGTGTTGAGTTAAGAACGTGACCAAATCAGTGAACGTTATTTACGTTCACTGGACAAACTGTTGTAAAATAAGCATATGAAGAGACAAAAATCAAAAATACGTGATAAAAAACGTTTGAAAAAAACCTGATTTGTGACGATGTAAGAAAATCTATCGACCCATCTCGTCTCATTGGTCTCGAAAGAGTTCATTACGAAGACAACTGCTGGCCCTAGTTGCAAGGATTGATAGTCAAATTGAAATCGGCATTAATAGACCCTTACACCTCAGTCGCTGCGTTTTATCTCGTAAGCAGCTTTCGTGTTAATATTAATTTAAACCACATTTCTTCCAGTTTAACAACTGTAATTTTTTAGAAATCGTTATATATAAATGTACTCGTAGATATAATAACCTAGAACCTTTTAAAAATTTTTTAAAAAATTTTGTCAATAGTATTATAAATAATCCAACTTCTCAATTATATTCTTACACAAAAGTGACTAAACAAGATTGTCAAAAGTTTCTTTTGTTTGATCAAGCGACACTCAATGACAAGTGGAGCAAGTTTTGACAAGTTTTAACGAAATTCTCAAGTACTTTCTTCTAAATCAATTAGCAAAAAGATGACACGTCTTCAATAGACAAGATTGAACAAAAGTTTGTTACCAAATCGAGTGCCTTGGATATTTTCCTATCTGTAATGCATGAAAGTATTTTGATGTCACCTACAATAAATAGAATATAATATTATATATATACTAATAAGATAGATAACCTTTCGTTATCCTTGTTTCTAAAACATAGCCATGGTTTGTATTTAAATTTGGCATAGATATGATATGCTACAGGAAGACGTGATTATGAGAGTTCTTTGAAAGCCTATATATATAGGCTTCCAATAAAATAATATTTATATATATTACAGGGTTATTTTTCAAAGACTAGCCAAATTAAAAATATGCGTAAATAAGGTTTCTACATTTATTTCAAAATATCCGAAATTGAATGTGATTTATGGGCAACAACAGCACGCGCTTGTGTGTATACGTGTCAATGCACTGAAAGTTTGCCCACTATTTACTTTCATTTTTAGCTGAGTTAGGTAGCCGATGACAGGTTGATACGATTTAAATAACGCTTAGTGATAAAGTTACTCAGGCGGCGTGAGCGTAGCGTCTAGCATTGAGAGCGTTTAAAACCAGACTGACCGTTTAATACGCAGGATAATAGGCAGTGCGAATAGTGCCGAATATTGTTAATCTCAGCAGACTCTAACATCGCGTCGGCGCGTACGCCGTTTGGCGTAGAATGGTGTGATGTATTTATTATCATAATTTTACTACTTAAATATGCAATCACTTAAAATGACACTAACCATTCACAAAAATGTTTTCAAGGTGGACCGTTTTTATTATTCAGTGCTTGTACACGTTGGTAATATAATGGGCGATATCTAGAAGAATCCTGTAGTTTCCACACATACTGGCTAACTCTGAATTCGATCTTCCCTATAATATTGTAGTCTTTTACTCGATCACTAAGTTTTCGACAGCCGTCGTTATTACTGAATGAAGACCTCGATCTGGATGAGTGACGGAGTGGTGAACTGTCCAAAATCTAATAGCATTTGGTTAGCTGCAAAAATTGTTCTCTAATTGGTGGTACACATGCGTTAATTCCTTGTCTTTGCAAACATGGAAAACACTGTAATATTGCACGATTTCATAGTAGCTACGGTCGAATATTTTTGTTACATCATTGGTAACACAAAGCGTACATAATGAGGTCACGGTCAACACTGTCAGCTGTTGACTTGACTGGGCGAGCGGACGCAGGTACGTAGCGATGTAACAGTAAATAAAAAAAAGAGCGCTACAATGTTCGTAAGGGTTACGAATGTGTGCGTGCATAAAATTGTAAACGTTAGATATTTATGAATAAAAGTCAGTTAATATAATGTATTACTACGAATTTTGAATTTAAGAGATAATAATGACAGTATGTTTGAGATTTTTTTAATTAATTTTTCTTGACCATTTGCCGATATTACTTTTAATGAACCTTTAGTTTTATATTTCATAATATTAAAATCTGTAGTTCTATTAAGCGTGGCGGACATTTTCTAGCTCTTAAACCCTCTCAGAAATGAGAGTAGGCCATGAGCCCAGAAGCGAGACGGTATATAGGCTATAACTTAACTTGAAAGGAGTATTTTCTATTTGTAAGTGCTCTTATATCATACCCATAACCAAGAAGAAGCCTTAAGAACCTAAGACAAAAAATACCTCTAAAATAATTTTATAATAAAATTTCATAATTTTGCAGTTTCATAATTAAAAAGCATGCGGCTCACCATAAGGTAAGTGGCGACCGCCGCCCATGAACAACTACTACACCAAGGAAACTGGTGCGTTGCTGGCATTTTAAGTTTCTTAATAGTAGTGAGGAACACAGGATCCCTTTATCGTAAAGTTAGATTATATGAAGGTTATGTAGCAATCGGTCCGCCGCGTTGTCCCATTGCGCACTGGCGGACTTAACATGTCCTCGAAGTAAATTTATTCTTGAAGAATGCAGTTTTTCATCATGATGTTTTTCTTATGACAGCGGTAAATTGGCACTTAAAATTTCAATTAGTATAAGTGCCGGCGGGAATCGAACCCGGGATGCACACGTAATGTGAAATTTTCGTCAAACGCTAAGCTTAGCTACCGCGCTATAAAAATAAATTTTCAATTTATTGTGACGCTCTTTAGAACCTAAATAATTAAACATGTGTTTAAATAAGCTGTTCTTTCATCTCAAAGGAGCGGGTATTTCGCATATTTTACTGATTAAACTCTACGAAATGATTAATTTACATTTAAGTTATGAAATTACGAAGCTACCCCTAAATTTGTAAATACCAAAATGAAATTTATTTTAAAGTTTTTAATACACAATCATCAAAACGAGTTAGTAAAAGCAAGCAACATAGGCCAAAAGTCCTCAAAAGGTTGTAATCAGCCAAGTTAATTGAAATTTTAAAGATACTTTAAAGGTTTGTGTGTAAAGTTTTGCTCTTTGAACGCTATTTACATTATTTTAAGGTCAAGTCAATGTAATCAATTCTGTAAAACGTTACAACTTTTTGTTAATTCGATTTGGCGGACTATGAAAAAATATATCGCCCAGAAGAGAGTAAGAAACGACTATGGAAAAGCTACAATAATTTTATGGCTTTAGATATATGTGTGTAGCATTTTGTTTACGCCAGAAGTAAAATAGCAGTGTGAGAGATATGGTGGTGGAAAGAATGTTTTATCATCAAGGAAAAAGGCCCATGTCAACAGTGGAATTTCACGAACTGGTGAAATAAAAGATGAAGGTATATATTATAACGAGGACATTATACAGTATGTAACAAGAAACCCTTTGGTCGTTACAGGGACGTATAGGTGTACACATTGGCATGGCAATTATGATAATGATTTTTTTTTGGTTGCTATAAATGAGATTTTAGTGTTTCTAATCATGAAACTTACTAAATTTTATATTACTTAAAATTTTATTTGCATCTGAACTAATCGACGCGTGCTGACTTACCTACGGCCGCTATAAGGTCACTGATATGGACGGCACAGCATTTTTTCAAAGCGAGCCCCTGTGCGGCGCGCGCAGCCCTAATGTTTCTGTGTAAATAGATAATCTAGATACACTTATTTACAGATATTTTGAACTTCAAAATAATAGAAATAATAATGAAAAATAAATATTTTTAATAGTGTTCTGGTAGTTTATGAATATTCCATTTCCCTTCTTAAATACCTAAGAATATTTAATATGTTCATATTTATTTCACATCTTATAATATCTTCCAAAAAAATATTTTACAAAGTGGCTTATCGAGAAAAATTTTAGTTCCGCTACGTAGATTACGTTTTTTTTTTTATAGGAGAGGGGGCAAACGAGCATGCGGCTCACCTGATGGTAAGTGACTACCGCCGCCCATGAACAACCGCAACACCAGGGGAATTGCAGATGCGTTGCCGGCCTTTTAAAAAGGAGTACGCTCTTTTCTTGAAGGTCCCTAAGTCGTATCGGTCCGGAAAAATCGCTGGTGGTAAACTATTCCACAAGGAAGTTGTGCGAGGAAGAAAACATCTTCTAAATCGCATAGTGGTGGACCGCCAATCATCCAGATGGTGTGGATGGTATCGGGAGTTCTGCCGCGATGTGCGTTCGTGAAATTTGGCGGCTGGGATTAATCCGAACAATTCCTCAGAGCACTCGCCATGGTAAATGCGAAAGAAAATGCTAAGAGATGCAACATCTCTTCGCAGTGCCAATGAGTCGAGCCGATCGGAAAGGACTCGGTCGTCGACGATTCGAGCCGCTCTGCGCTGGATGCGGTCAAGTGGAAGGAGCTGGCACTGGGGAGCCCCAGCCGAGAGATGGGAACAGTATTCCATGTGAGGTCGAACCTGCGCCTTGTAAAGTTGCAGGCGTTGAGCCAGCATGAAATACTGTCCCGCTCTACTGAGCACGCCAAGCTTTTTAGAGGCCAATTTGGCCTTCTCTTCCAAGTGACCACGAAACTGCACGTTACTCGATATGTCGACGCCGAGGATACCGATACTGGCTGAGGCAACAAGGGGAGTACCTTGAAACTGAGGAGATACGACAAAGGGGTTCTTTTTAGCGGTAAACGCGCAAACTTGTGTCTTCTAAGGATTAAACTGGACTAGATTTAGTCGCCCCCAATCCGAGACTTTGTTCAGCAAAGACTCGACTTCAGACACAAGTTTGTTCCGGTACTCGGTGACGTTTTCCTGAGAAATATTGGCACGGCCGGTGTATAGAGCATCACCAGTGCTGTCATCCGCATAGCAATGAATGCTACCGGCTATGATTTGAAAGATTAAATAATGCTAAATTAAAAATATCACTGATTAAATAATGCTACGTAGTTGCATTATTTAATCAGTGACGTAGATGGCGACGTTTCGACGAGTTATAACAGTTTCTGATATTATGTTGAGATCAAACATACGTTGTTCATTCATTCATTACAATCTTTCAAAGTCACACAAAGTTCACAGATAATCTTATAAGGGAGGTATTTGCCATACTTTCCACTTTTGGCAGACCGGTTGAAAACCGCAGTTTTTTACGTTTGATCTAGTGGTTGATAAGAAGATGCTGATGCCCTTCTCCTGGTTTCCCTCTTCCGCCTTTTACCACACCCACGAGACGATTTTGGGTAGTGGATATTCTTTCAACGCAAATACACATTGTTATTGAAATGGATGTGGGAGAAATATTTAAAAAGGTTGTTTCAAGCTTAAAATATCATGATTATTTCCAAACTTGCAAAGAAATTTCTTGTGTATTTTTCATATGAAACTTTATTTGATAAAGAATATGTAACAGAAATTATTTAAAAAAATATATAAATATATTTTTAAATTATTTTTATCAAATAGATTCATATTAAAAGAACGTAATAAATAGAATAAAATTACTAATAAAATACGCGGTGCTCCTCAAACGCAAAACCGTTACCCGCTCGTCATCGTAGGATTTAGGTATAGGAAAAATTTCAAAATGAAAGAAGAAATGCGTATACGAATATTTCAGCTTTTGAAAAAATTAAGTATGAAATATCTGTTATCATTGCGTGCGTTCAGAAATTATAAGCCCGTATCGTAAATGCATAGAGGTACAAGGTTGACATATTGAACAATATCTTCGTGGTCGTCAAGTAGATATAGTGATGAATTAGTGTTTGTGCATAATTATCACAATCGGTTAAAGTAAAATTTCTAAAATTGTGGTAGTCGACAACCAAAGTGATAACAGCTGAATGATGTGACGAGTTCACGACCTTAGTGCAGTAAGTGAAAGTATGATGCCCGCGCGCGCACACCTTTGATGTACGCCGCCGCTGGCTGCCGCTGCCCACTGCCGCGGCTAACTGTTTCTTTCGCTTTGGCTTGCATCGTCATTTCGTGCTGAAGTAATCAATTCACATACAATTTACAAATGTCATTTAACTAAAATTTAATTTGATTATTTTTATGAGGAGTTTTCTGAAGTAATTTCTATGTGTTTGATTACTGATACCAATAACGCACATAATAGGAACCACAGGGTTTTTGTTACATATTGTTTATAACAATGCATTGTAAAATTTTGTATATTCCTCAGTATATCTTGTCAAAGAAAGACATCAACTTTTTCTACAAATACGAAACTTACCTATGCATATCTCAAGGGTGAACCCTAATGATTAATGTACGAGGCTCTTGCGACCACCCTTGTTGAAATCCTATCCATAGCATTACCAGCGATTAAAATAATATTGACTATGCGTTCACTTTCTCAGAGTTGTGAATATGGATTTTTTTAGAAATAAAGTCAAGAATGCGCCATTTTTGTTAAGGCCTATGTCGAAAAAGAATTTACATAACATCACTAATTTCCCTAAAAGAGTAATTAGTGCCATCACAAAAAAAAAAGAATTTATGTTCTTTTTTTTGTGATGGGAAATGTTTCACCCACCTTGCGCTTTTCTTCTGAATCATGGTGGCGTTTTACATACACATATTGCACGAAACAACAAATCCTTGTACCACGTGGTATTTTAACCCGCCACCCGTAGCAGCTTAACTAGTGTGCTATCGAATCGTATTAGTTAATATACAAAACATAACACCTATGTAGTTGGACTCCTTTTTGCCTGCGATACCACCAGGTTAGGTCTCTTTTATCTTTCAATCCACTGGTAGTCTCTACTAGTCTAATTCCTTAAGCTATACCTCGTGAATCATCAACAAGTAATAAATATTTGATAAGCATATTGTTTGACGAATGCTTGGGTTTCGCGATATACCCAATCCTTGTTTTTTAGACGTTCATATAAATTAGAACATCATTTATATATATATATATATATATATACCTAGTCAGGTCATAAGTATTGTCACACAGTAAAAACTTTTCTTTTAGAATGCTGGCCACAAAAAAGTTTATTGAATTCAAATTTCGAATTGTTCATGAAAATAAAACTGTATACTTTTTAGAATTTTACTCATTTTTAAATATGGAGTGGACGCTTAAAGAAGACCGTGTTGCAGTTATTGCGTTGCATCGTTGCGGTTACGCGCCAATTCAAATTTTTGACATACTGAAAAATGTGAATATAACCAAAAGATTCCTTTATCGTACCATCAAACGATACAATGAAGACTCTAGTATAGATGACAGGTCAAGAAGTGGTCGCCCTCGGTCTGTTAGGACTCCAGCAGTGATAAAAGCTGTGAAGGCGCGAATTCAAAGAAATCCCAAACGTAAGCATAAACTATTGGCCCTTCAGATGCGGTTAAGCAGAACCACGGTGAAAAGGGTGTTAAATGAAGACTTAGGACTTCGGGCACATCGAAGAAAAACAGGACATCGTTTGAATGCTCGTCTAATGGACCTGAGACTGAAGAGATGCCGCGCTTTGTTGAAGCGGTACGCGGGAAAAAAATATCGGGAAATTCTTTTTTCGGATGAAAAATTTTTACCGTAGAAGAGAGCTACAACAAACGAAATGATAAGGTGTACGCACACAGTAGTGAAGAAGCGAGCAACCGTATTCCGCGTGTCCAACGAGGTCATATTCCATCCTCGCTCATGGTATGGTTGGGAGTTTCTTATTGGGGTTAAACAGAGGTACATTTTTGTGAGAAAGGTGTAAAAATGAATGCAGTTGTGTATCAAAATACAGTCGTGACGAACCTTGTGGAACCTGTTTCTCATACCATGTTCAATAACAGGCACTGAGTATTCCAACAAGATTCGTCGCCAGCTCATAGAGCGAAGAGCACACAAGACTGGCTGGCGGCGCGTGAAATCGACTTCATCCGGCACGAAGACTGGCCCTCCTCCAGTCCAGATTTGAATCCGTTAGATTACAAGATATGGCAACACTTGGAAGAAAAGGCGTGCTCAAAGCCTCATCCCAATTTGGAGTCACTCAAGACATCCTTGATTAAGGCAGCCGCCGATATTGACATGGACCTTGATCGTGCTGCGATAGACGATTGGCCGCGCAGATTGAAGGCCTGTATTCAAAATCACGGAGGTCATTTTGAATAAACTTTAGTGTCATAAGAATCTATGTTTTGTTAAGTTCATTTATATACAAATGGTTACGTAATGAATAAACTTGTTTCAATTATTTTATATTAAACATGTGACAGAGTTTATGATCTGACTAGGTATATATGTTTAGGCACAATATTAACCATTTGAAAATTGAATTCTTAACGCAAGTTCGAAGCGCTTAGCACCGTAGCAAGGTCACACCAACCCCCGCCCGCTCGCATTCCATTAGGGCGTTGTCGAACGGGACACGTCGAGAGATTCATTGTAAAAATCTGCCGATCGTAACGGACGTTTGTTTTTTTTTTTGCTGTAAGTCGACTCGAGTTATCGTACCTCGGATAGTGTCGTGTTTTGGTAGCAAACTCGTGCAACGACGAGGAACTGTCTAATAATAGCCTAGGATATTATACGCCGGGTGTCTAATTGTTGTGAAGTTAATGTAATTGCTACGTTTCGTTAAATGCCTCAAGAGGTCGCGTTCGGTGTTCGAAGTAATTTGCCCTGGAGCGAACGGAGGTGAACTTTGTACCACTGTCGTCGGTCACGCCACGTGTTGGGTCTTTGACTGTGATTAACGGAATTTAGTTCTCTCTTTGAAGTTAGTTAAATGTACAATAATGTGGATAGACTGACCTAGTGCCTTGAAGAAAGAAATTGCCACCGGGGACGCCGCAGGAGAATACCACATCCGAGGCAGCATCGTGCTATCTGGTTCAGCTCAGTCGGTTGTTTGAGCAAGGCATTTTGCTGATTAATTGTAGTGTAACTTGTATTTTATAAATAGTAAGTCGTATTTGTAGTAATTTGTATTCAACTTGATTTCATAGTAATTTTATTTCTTATTTGTTAATTTGATGTGTATTTGTGCCGCGTATTAGTGCGTATTTAGTAGTGATGCCATCGCACAAGGTACTGATTCGTTGCCAGCGGGCTGAGCTGCGCTGGGCTACCAGCGCCCATGCTTTGATAGGTCGACCGAATAGGGTCTATAACATGAGGAAGCGGCTCGAGCAGGTCGATGCTCGAAGGGCCGAAGTGGAGGAGGCTTACGCTGAGCTCGAGGACTCGGAAGTGGAAAAGGGAGTCCTGGACTCCTGCCGCGCGGACTACGAGCAGTTCCTTTCGCTTACAGACGATTTGATCGAGGCGGGCCAAGGATGCGGAGGAAGCGCGTGAGGCTCGGCTGAGTGGCCTGCTCGAATCCCCTCGGAAGCCGCCTACTCAGCCGGAGCTATTGGGACGACTCCCAACGCTGGACCTGCCAAGGTTCGCCGGGGTCCTCTCCAAATGGCTGACTTTCGTCGGTCTGTTTGACAGCTTGGTGGACGCCCGGAGGGACTTGACCCCCAGCCAAAAAATGGGGTACCTCCTGACATCATTGGAGGGGGAGGCCCTGGGCTTCGTCGGCCACCTTAAGTTGTCGGACGACGCCTACCAAAATCCTAGGGAACTCCTCGCCGGAAGGTATGCCAACGTCTGGCGGATTGCGGACGAATACGTTCGGAAGCTGCTGAACCTCCCGCTGCTGAAGGACCAGACCAGACTACGTACGGACATCGTGAATCCAGTCGTAGTGGCTTGCAACTCGTTGCGGCGGCTGGATTTACCGGTGGACGAGTGGTCCTTTTTATTACTCCACATTGTGATGTCCTGCCTGCTTCTCGATCTTCGGCTCCATTTTGAGGAGAGGTACGGCGGGGACGGCGCCTCGTATATTCCCCCCTTTAGGGACCTGCTGCGGTTCCTGGAGGATCAGTGCAGGCAGTTGGAGAACGCAGCAGACGCCATTGAGGATCCCCTGGTTGTCACCCGAGCGGTGCCCAGGGAGAGGCGGAATCCGACGGCCAAGGCGTCGCCAACCCTCCTGAGGCCGAGCGGAGCTCCCGCGGGAGGGCACCGCCCCCTACACTCTTATAGCGGCCTCGCGGCCCGAGAGGCGCCCCTCTGCCCTCTGCTCCTATTGTCGAGCCGCCGAACACCGGGCGACGTCCTGCCCTAAGTTGCTGCTTAAGCCGGCCCCGGCGAGGCGAACCATCGCCAGGGAGCGCCGCTGGTGCTACTCGTGCCTGGAAAGGCATCTACAATGAGACTGTCCGTACCAGCGGCCCTGCACGCACTGCCAGGGCAACCACCACGCTATTTTGTGTCTGTGCCTGGGTGCGAGCGGCGCGTCCTCTCGGGGCCCTGCCGGGCCCCCGACTACCACGGGCGGGGGTGCTCAGCCACGCCCCCTGTTGGGCGATTCTCGGCGCTCACCTGCCGGCCACCGTGCCCCTGGGGTTGAAAAAGGTCCCTCCCCCGACCAGTCGGGGGGTCGCTCCCCCAGAGGCGGGGGGGTCGTCACTCCCCCTCAGCGTGTTGAGAGGAGCTTCGTGGCTACTCAGCGGTCAGCTAGAACCGCCTCACCCCCGTTAGTTGAGCGGCCGTGACTGGAGTACCACCCTCCCACCTTTGGTCGATACCGGTACTACCAGGTTCCTGCGACCTCAAGACTGTCCCGGGCCCCAAGGCCGAGGTTCCTCGAATTTCCCCAAGTCAGCCCATTTAGTGAAGTTGTACAACCCGAGCGGCGACTGCTTAACGGTTCGCGCTCTACTGGATTCGGGTTCACAACGCAGTGTGGCCTCCACTTGGCTGGTGGGACGACTAGGGCTCCCCTGGAGCTCTGAATCACGTCTGATGGTAGGTATCGGAGTTGCCGAGCCTCCTGCTCTTAGGGGACAAGCGGAGTTGGTGTTTGGCCCTACCAGCGAACACCTTCACATTCTAGTTAAGGTAATTTGTCCTCGATGACATTGTAGGTTTTCTCCCTAACGTCCGTATAAATGACAGTGCGGTTCGTTGTGCGTCGGGTTTGAAACTGGCAGACCTTCAATGCTCCCAACCTGGGCCTATCGATTTGTTGCTGGAGGCCGACGCGCTGGGGTTCATCTTGTTAGGTGAGATACGAGCCCCGTAGCACGATGGCTTGTCGGCCGTGTCCACTGTATTTGGGCACAGTTTCTTTGGACCGGTTCTGTGGTCTCTTCCTTCTCCGACTGCCGACCCGCTCTCTGTTGTGGGCGTGTCCCTTTCGGACGTCGTCCAGCGGTTCTGGGAAATTGAGGAACCACCACACGCGGCTCGAATCAACCCTCTGGACCGTGAGTGCGAGTTGTTCTACCAGAACAATACCGGCCGTCGTGTCGACGGTCGTTTCGTCACTCGCTTACCCTTTCTGGACTCACGCCCCCCTTTGGGTCAATCTCAGTTCAATTTAAAGAAAAATTAAGACTGGTAACTAATCCGTGGCTTAGTATCAAATGTTGATGGAATATAATTGGTTCATTTCACTTATATCATATTTACTTTCTGGAATTAAAAAAATAAAGCAGTTCCAATTTTAAAAAATCTTAAATAACTTTTTTGTTAATTTAATATAGTCAGTGTTCTTCAAAATAAAATATTACAGAATTTATATTAATATATTTACAATATTAATAACCATAATAATAATTTAAAAAAAAACTAAAACTAGAAACTTAATTATCATATAGTCCTACTCCCCACGGTATCGTGCCAAGAACGCTGGCTGCGTTTCCCCGCTGAATGGCTATACTTAGCTTTTGAGCGACAGAGCGTTTGCCATATCTGCCCTGCCCCCGTAGCCAAGCATAGGTCTACTTCTACTAAAATTATGTTACATAAGTCACTGACACCATGTACGGAAGCAAGGAAAGCAGGCAATGCAACGCTAGAAAGATTTCTCACACCAATGCCACCAAATTTTTAGGTAAAGTAGCTTGAGTCCAGGTTGTTGTATTTATAGATAAATTTAGAATTTTTTCTATAGCTATTTTAAGATTATTATCAATATCTTTTAAAATATCTGAACATTTCCAGACTGGACTCAAGCGGAGTAGGTAAGTATCTATAATCTAGGTACAAGAAGACAATATTTTAAAATAGTAATTAAACCCCCCTGGTTTAATCTACACAATTTATCAACGTGGTTTAAAAACTGATCAAACTTTGTTTTAAAAACAGGTTTAATACTATCGAAAAACAACGGGTACCTAGCAGGTATAGTGATTCCGTACTGAATGTTTTTATTCCTGGACAAATATGATTGAAATTTTGAATTAAAGTGTCTCTATGAGAAGTAGATAAATTATTGGAAAAAAATATTCCACATTTATTGCTATTTGGTTCAAGACCAATATTTTTGTAATTTCGAAAAATATGAGTAAGATCACTGAGGACGTCATCTGCTCTACCTCCCAGTGTATCATCGTCTAGGTACCAGACATTCAGCTTGGATTTCAAATTTGAAATATTAATTTGAAATATTCTGCTGTCGGTGTTCAGCAGGGGGACCCAGTGGGTCCCCCTGCCGAACAGACAGCAGAATTTTCGTAAAACAAGTTAGTATTTTGACTATAACATTGCCAAACGTAATGATAAATTTCGGGGGTATTGTTAGCCACTTCTTTCGGCAAGGTTACCCTATCGATAGAGTTAAAAGCATTCCTTAGATCAACCTTTACAAGAACATCTGCATCAGAGCACGCACGCACTGAATGTACCGTCACCTCACAGCCACCTCTAGTGCCAAAGCCTAGTTGAGTAGGCTGAAATTTGGTCTTAAGGTTAGAGATTATGTGCCTGCAAGCTAATTTTGAAGTTAAGCGTCGAAATGTGGAACCAACGGCAATAGGACGGATACCGTTATCCTTTTTTTTTTGAAGACACATAATCTTGCCCCATATAAGAATGGAATGAAATTTGGATTAACATTGCCAGAAAGCATAAAGTTACATAATTTTGTAATGTTCTTAAGAAGTACTCCGCCGGCGTCACTGGCAGAAGCGCTTACAAGATCTTTAAGATGTTGAGGCGTAATTCCGTCAATGCCACCAGCAGAGCCATTCGAAAATGCCATAATTGCTTCAGAAGTGTCTTTGTCAGAAATTTGTAAAGGTTGCATAGAAGTCTTGGGAGGCAGCGGTAAACCCTGAGAAGATTTGACCGAAGCATGCTTCTGACGAAGACTTTCAAGAGTTTCGACATTACGAGGAGCCAGGATGTCATCTGAGAATAAAATACGGAATGCATTTTTTAAGTCGCCATCCATTACTTTTGACTCAACTACTTTTTTTAAATCAAATTTAGGACGTAGTCGAGATAAATGAGTATTAATTGGGTAATCTAAATTTTGAAAAGATGTCTCTTTTAGTTGAGACGTAATTGATTTATTTATTGTTTTATCAAAAGGAAAATGAGAATACGCAAAAGTAAATAATTTTTGCCAACAACTTTCACTATTAGTGCAACAATTTTGAATAGTGCATGACAATGCTTTAGCAAGCTGCATCCTTGCACCTCTAGGAATTCTTTTAACCACTGGTACATTACTATGATAAGTGTAAATTTGCTCCGAAAAAAGGGAAAAATTTGAGTCACTAGCGGAATTGCTAATAGAGTTATAAATTTCTGCGGTAGGCTGTGAAGCCGAAATACTTTTACCATGGCATCGTTTAATATTTATATTTAATCCCCTTTAAACAGCCCACCGTCGGCACAATTTTGACACTAGGAAATCCGGCTGTGAATGTAGCGGATCAGAGATATTCATTAAAAAATTTAAACAGATCTCTACAGCACTCAAAATCCTTTATACTAGATAGCTTCATATTAACTTGAAATGTGCTGTACCCCGCATCTTTCGCTGAAAAACAATCATTTACATTTACAAACAAACAATCATCTAAATAAAAGCACTTTACTTTATAAATGAAATATTATCACATTACTTCTCTGGATTTATTCCATGTTGATAAAAATTGTATGTAGTTGTTATGCTTTGATCGTTGACAACAACGCAGCAGAAATATTTTCCTTTATAAATGAGTATTATGTCTGGAATTAAAAAAAAAAATATTATAACAACTCTCTTATATATTTACTTTTTTTTGTTGAAATTTGTTATCCAGAATTGGCCTCTAAATAACAAAATAAAATAAGTTAAATATAAGAGGCTTTTGACAGCGAAACATTTTGACACATTTTCTTCAAAAACCTTGGTTTTCATAAAAGGTTACATTTCATATAATCATTATTCTAATTTAGTTCCAAAAATAGGTAAAGGTTTGTCTAAACACTTACAGTTTAGCCCCTCCCACCGATCCAATACACCTCACCCGTCCAGATTTCGATAGATATTTCATTTGATCTAAGCGAAGAGATGTACTTATGTGTTGTATTTTAACTCACACATATACGACGGCACTATTCATGTTCACAAACATATGCAGGTGGGCGTGGATCACGACGCGTTTGTTTCATACATTTGTCGAGAGTGACTAGGGTCTGACATCACAATAAGTAAATTGGTTTGAGTGAATTGGGTTCGGTTTATCCTTACTGTTGACGTGTCTCCTCATAGGTTATCTTGTCATAGATCACTATCACGGTTGGTCGCTGGTCTCTCGAGCCACATCTTCGCCTTCACGTATCTTTTTTTATATAGAATGGGGTGACAAACGAGCACACAGTCTACCTGATGGTAAGTGTGACCCACAGACATCTATATTTATCCTCAATAAAAAATCTAAATGCAGATGCGCCGTCATCCGTGAGGACTAAGATGAAATGCAACTTTTCCAGTAAAATGGGTCTCCGGTTCTCTACACTCACCGTAAGAAATACAGCAGTGTCAAGCTGCCATTTTACGCTGGTATTCTGTGAGGGCGTGGTCCTTCCCCGATCGAGCCGACCCATTCGTGCTACAACTATACTACTAATATAGCTGCAGCATGGCTCTACCACGTGTAATAAAAGTATCTAGTTGATGGCAGCCGCTTTGCACCAATCGTCGCTCAAGTTAGCCAAGGAGCATCTGACATTGATACCTAAGCACGAAATATAGTTAATGACCGTGGTCTTGGCGGATTTCTTCATTATGAACCTTATTCAACAAAGAAACTACGAACATTACTGACTTAGCGAGAGTTTATAAAAAAGTAAACGTTAGTGTTCACCTTTTGACATTTATATAAGTACGAGCAGCCTCGCCCCCTTGAAAATATGTTATAATTTTGAAAAATTTTTGTGTGTAAAATCATAACCCCACTTTGTGTGCCAAAAAAAGATATGAATCTCTGCAAGTCAATACTACTTGCCATAGGTTCAATAATTTAAAAAAAACTACGCAATTGATTTTAGTAAAAAAATATATATTTGGTTTATATTGAAATAAAATTGAAGCCGATACCAATATTTTTATTGAAATATGCGAGTTGATTCATGATGAAATGATCATTTTATTTATGTTCAAACAAACAAACGTACGAATGTTTAATAGTACGAACGTACAAACATAGCAACATCCTATTAAAAACAGATAAGACTTTGTGGGTTTCAAATTTGAACATATAATAAAATGTCTAATCTTTTATTAACTGTTATGTTAATTAACTGTAGCAATTGAAATATTTTATTAAACAGTTTATAATCCAAATAGACTAATTTTGTTTAACTAAAGTTATATTTGTTATCAAACACAATGTTATTTATCAAGCTCCAGAGTCAATGAAAATTACTAAATTCAAAAGTGTAAAATATTATTAAATTCGTGCTTAATTAACAAAATTAATTTGTGAAGGCAAGTTATAAAGGTATTACTGCCGAAACGTTGTAACCAGTGTTAAATGAAATTTGAAGTTAGTTACAAAATTAAGTATATTAAATTTAGTAAACTGTTGAAAAGTCACTAAAGACCAAAAGGACAAATTAAAATTAAAAATTAATTAGCTAATTTCCGCGTAATAAAAAAATGAGTTAGTTTGAAGAGCACCTCCCGCCTACATTTGCTTGCACTATCCCCGTCAGAAGTGTTGGAATTAGTGGTGACGGCGGATACACGACAATATTAAAAATATTAACACTGCTTTATGAAAAGATCGGTTTAATTATAATAAAATTGTGCACTAAACGAGAACAGCGTTGCCAAACTCCAAAGAAATTTATGGCAATCGGGTCTTATGCTTACAACTTTGTAATAGTTTAGTTACTGAGTAAGTTTTAAATTTTAAAAATATTTGCAACGGCAGAAATTTCAGTCACCATAACTTTAGCGTTGCTGTCATAATTGTATATGTAAAAAGTGGAGTACACTATTACAATTTGTTATTAATTAGAAAACTCAACAGTATTTTTTAAGGACTCATTCTTAAAAATCTATTTTATGACACTTGGTCAATAGCTAAGTATCAACAGCATGGTGAATAACACTCGCGAAGCATCGAGGCAAAATTGTATTAAAGATGTAAACTGCATAATATTTTACATGTAAGGCCACAGCTATTTTATCAGTAACAAAATATTATTCCAAAGCAAAAGTAATTTTCGATTCAAACCTAGTTGTCTGATTATATATTGTTTTAATTTTAAAAAAAAACATAAAAAGCATCAAACGACAAATTAAAAATAATTCACAAAAGTTTAGGTGGGATGTAAAATTTTCATAAATATAATGAAACCATCCGTAATGTTTTCAGCTTGAATATGTTATTGTTAATTATTGTGCTGAATATGTTCAAAAATGGTACACTAGTAAATGTGGCAATAAATTTAATTCTAAGTATTTATCAGAATATCATAAGTACTTATAACTTCATGAAAATATATGAAGATTTCATTAACGTTGTAAATACAGGTTACAATTACACGTCCAAATTTAATTAACAGGAAGAACGTTTTTTATCATTTTAGAAATGAAGTCCGCCTCATACTAATCATCTTCGTTTTATTTCATTTTTAAAAGCTTATCAGCGCGTCTATAAAATACCGGATGGAACGCGAGTGAGCGAAAGATTGCATAACTCTAGCGAAGTGTCATATCAATGGTGGCTTGGTAGAATTGAGGGTATATCGTGAAACCCACACTCGTTTTTGTAGTATAAAGATCACTGTAGGCGCTGTGTGCGATGATTTTCCGCTTGCGCAGCCCCTCTCGAGCGGTTGTCTTAGTTGACCACGATCTCGTCCCCGTACGTTGAGTGCCTTCTCGCGCCTTCGCTCTCCCGCTCACGCTATGCAGAGCAGTCGCGGACTGTGAGTACGCTTACTGTTTTCACTCCGTTCTTGCCCCCTGCCTCTTGGCAGGGAGGTCTGATTATTTACTGTTATTGTTTTTGTTATTGTTTTTGCTATTTGTTTTGTTTCTGTTTCTAACGTGTTGTCTAATCATATCCACTCTGGACATTGACCAAGTTAGCGCCATCCTCTCCATATACAACCAAACCATAGGTTTAACTGCTATTGACGAAACCGTCTTCACTAGAGCAATTTCCTCCCTTGCCCCTCAGACATGTACCCCCCGGCCCCCGTCTCGTCCTGCTCGGTGGCCCCTATGGCAGCCCCACAGACCGACCCGCCCGCGTCCCCCGACTCCGACTCCATGGAGTGGTCGGATACCTCGTCCGTAACATCGTCCCCCCGGAACAGTCCGCTACCCAAACCGATAGTACATCCAGTAGACCTTCCACGGAGTCGAAAGATTCCGATGGAACAGTAACTGACGCGACCTTCTTCATAAAAGTGAAGTCCAAACGTGATCAAAACGTGCTACTTTCTTACGTCGTTAGACATTCCCCCCTCTTCCTTCCATCTCGCTGCGCCCCTACCCACGCCAAGAAACAGGTCCCGCCCCCTGTCTTCCTCAAAGACAAGAACCAATTTACCAGGATCTCCAAAACCTGTTACGACACAGGCATAAAATATTATCAAGCCACCAACATCGGTGAGGCTATCAAAATCATACCCCAGTCAATCGACGACTTTCGTCGCCTCACCAGGCTCTTCACAGCCGAGCGTGTGTCCTACCACGCGTACGCTCTTCCGGAAGAGTGTAATGTCGGGGCTGTCATCCGCGGAGTTTCCTTCGAACTCTCCAATGAAGATATTCTGGAGGACCTTAAGTTCCAGGGCTTCCCCGCCGAGGCAGTGTACAAGATGCACAGCAATAAGGGCAAGAGGTTCCCGCTTGCTCTTGTAATTTTGACTAACGTGCCGGAGGCTAAAGACATCTTCTAGCAGGTCAGGCGCGGTCATCCGGTGCGCTGCCACCGCTGCCAACTTTATGGGCATGCGTCGGCCAACTGCCCCCCCCCCCCCCCGTGCGTTAAGTTCCTTGACTCTTATAGCTCTAAAGAGTATCCTCGACCCCGAAATGTCGAATCCCCACCCGTGTGCATCCTATGCGCCAGCAGCCTAGCCACCCATGTGCATCCTATGCGCCAGCAGCCTGGCCACCCGGCCAACTACAGAGGCTGGCCCGGCCAGAAGAAATACTCCGTCAGGGCTTTTCCCAGCCCCCTCAAGGCACCTCTCGGCCCCCGCAGGGTCCCCCTAGGCCCTCTCAGATCCCTTCTCGGCGCTCTCCGGGCTTTTTTCAGCCCTCACCGCCTCCAGTTTTCCCCAGGAGCCACAAAAACGCTGACTTCCTGACCCCTCTCTGGCTGATGGCCTGAATACAGTTTATTCTGTTATTCGGAGCATCGACAAGGGAAGATTGCCATCCTAGCAGGCAAACTGCGCACTGCTCAGTCCCCTCAGGACCGTCTCCTTGCTCTGGCTGAGCATCACAACCTTTTGTGTTCCCTGTAAGTTAATTAAATTTAACTTAATATAATGTCAGAGCCTTCTGCTCTCACCGTATCTCTCGATCGTATTAAGCCTAACGGTTTATCGCTTGTTTCCTTTAATATCTGCGGTTTGCTTAATAACCTCCCTGAGCTTAAGCTCTTTCTTCTAGATCGCAAAGCCGACCTCATCGTCATCCAGGAGACCAACCTCAAACCTAAGGACCGCAAAGACAAATCAAAAAGTATTATCTTCTACGTAATGATAGACCTGACCGCCAAGGCGGCGGTACTGCCATTTACTACAAGAAATCACTTCATTGCTCACTCCGCAACTTACCAATATGGACGCCTCGGTATGCAGGCTAGCCTTGACTGGACATCAATCCATCATCATAGCCTCTAGTTATATCCCTAGTGGAACCCTCCCACTTAAGAGAGATTTCGAGGCTATCCTCGCATTAGGTAATTCAGTCATTGTGTATGGAGATTTTGACTCCAAGCATACTGAATGTATTTGACTAACTACTACTCGTAGTGGCAAGATACTGCTTGATATGACTCAGTGTATCGATCTTACAGTCTACAGTCCCCTCGATGTCATTCACTATCCCGACAACACCGACCACGCTCCTGACGTGCTAGACTTTGCGCTAGTAAAAGGAGTTTCCCTTAACCTCAGGGCAATCAAGACTCTTGACGATCAAGGATCCGACCACCGTCCTGTCTCTCTCATATTTGGCCATCAGCTACCTCCTTCAACTCCCTCCACCAAAACCATCACCAACTGGAAGGGCTTCAGGGAGTCCTTAGCCTCAGCTATGGACTCTCTGGATTCCCCCATCACCCTCTCTTCGGACTTCTTCAACAGTCCCGAAAAAATCGACACCACGGTCGATTCTCTCACCACCCTCATAAAATCCTCCCTAATAGAAATAATAGTCTTCCCCCAGATATTAGCAACCTCATAAAAGCCAAGAGAACTGCTCTCTGGAGAGCATCACCCTATCTCACCCTTGACTATACGTACGGGCATATGGCGTACGGTCAATCGTCTTCAACGAGAAGTCTGTTCACGCTTTTCTGATCTAAAAGACCTCGATATGAGTGAACTAATGGAGAATATCTCCCCTTCTCATACAGCGTACTACCGGATGGCGGGAGCCCTCCACATAGACAGTAGCACTCACACTCCCCCTCTCTCCCGTCCCGACGGTACTATTGCCTTCGAGGACGAGGAATAGGCTGAGTGTTTTGCAGACAGCATCGCCGCGTAATGTTTTCCCAGCTCACATCCCACCAACCCCTCCCATATCCAGGCAGTGGAGGATGAGGTCCGCCGCCGGAACTCACCCCCACAGCCTCTGACCCTATCACTGTGTCCAATGATGAGATCTCATCCATCATCAAAGGACATAAGCCCAAAGAGGCAACGGGCGCGGATGGCATCTCCAACCAAGCTCTCAAATATTTTCCTGAGCAGGTAATAACCTTATTGGCTATAAGCTTTAACGCCTGCTTCGACCTCAGTTACTTTCCCACCACGTGGAAAGAGGCAACTTTCATTGGAATCCCCAAGCCAGGAAAGCCTCACCACCTCTCCTCTAGTCACCGTCCCATCAGCCTCCTCATGGCCATGGGCAAATTCTTCGAACAAGTCATACTCACTCGCATGAGGCGCCATCTGTTTTCTACCGACGGTGACCCTCTTGTCCTCCTCCACCAATTTGGTTTCCGAGCAAAACACTCATGCCCCCAACAAGTTCACCGTATAGTGGAATATATCCTCAGCGGTTTTTATCCTCGTCGTCATAAGACCATCGCGGTCTTCTTTGACATAACAAAGGCGTTTGATAGACTCTAACACGAAGACCTTATCTACAAACTTTACAAAATAGGCCTCCCTGATCGTCTTGTTCGTCTCGTGGCCTTCTACTTGAAAAATCGTACCTTTCGTTTCAGACACGAAGGCACGCTCTTATTCCCACGTCATATCAATCTGGTGTCCCACAGGGCTCCGCGTTTGCCCCTCTTTTATATATACTATTCACCTCTGCTCTCGCTCTTTGCAGATGACACAGCCCTCTTTATAAAGGTATCTCACTACCATATATCCGGAACAAGATCAAACAATCAGTTAGTGAATTAAGAGCTTGGTTCCAAAAATGGTGTATCTATGTGAACCCGGAGAAGAGCTCCGCCGTTTACTTCAAACATAAACGACGCCGCCCCACTAACATTCCGCCAATCCGAATGTTAGGAACCCCTGTCCTCTGGCATAAGACCGCCAAATATTTAGGTGTCACCTTTGTCACTTTCGAGCCCCATGTTAAGAAAGTAACTCGCACCGCGCGCTTTTACCTGGGTAGGCTCAACAGCATGCTGGGCCGACACAGTAAAATATTTCTCCGAAAGAAGCGAACCCTATATAAGGTCTGTGTACACGCCCCTAGCTGCCCCAACAAAGGTTGACGGGACTAGGGCCCATGAGTAATCCCATCGACGGGCAGCAGAGGGGCGGGGCCACGTGGCCACATGGAATTTCCTATCACAATAAACTATATGGGAGAAAGCTAGAAACACATCGTACTTACCATTATCTGAAGCTAACTTCGCACCAAGGCTTGGGCAGGCCGTGAGTGTGTGTAATAGTGGATGGCGAGTAGTGTACAGTGAGGTGTGAATGTGTGGGACCTTGGCAAGCATAGGCGACCAGCAGCGACCGAGTTCCAGGCTGCTCCAAAATGCTGCATCGCTTCTGACTGCTTCGGCGCCGGACCACTTCTTTCTTCACTGTCACTGGTTCAGTCCCTTAGCTTTATTGTACATTTAACTAACTTCAATTCGCCTAATTCCACACTCATTGCAGAATCGTACACGTGATATCCGACACGGCAAGGACAGTAGTACAAAATTCGACATTGAATGTCCCGGATTCACTTATCACAAATTATAAATTCGGCACCTGAATAACACGTCGCGACAGAGTCAAAATACGCCTTGTTGACACGCAAATTAATCTAACTAGGCAACCCAAACACAAAAGGCACTAACGCGACGATTCAATTATAACGATATCTTCATCTAGCTATCTAGATCCACGACGGGCCACAAATGTACGTAAGAGGCCTGACGGCCCTCGTGGCCGGCAGGGCACCGACCCCTCGAACACGCGTCGAGCGACCGACAGCCACGCAGCCGCCCTACCTCGGCGTTTTTCTCACCTACGTACCAAATCAGGTGAGGCGATAGCTCGAACGCCATTGGAGGACGTACAAATTACCTTTTTTGCCTAAACAGTCTGTATACGACCAGTTATGACATTCGCGGCCCCTATTTTTGCTCATGCTAAACCTAAAATCCTAAACAAACTCCAAATATTTCAAAATTATTTTTGTCTTCGGGCTAAGAACACACCCTGGTTCCCCTGTAACGCCGACCTCCATTGAGACTTAGAGCTCCCCACAATTCAACAATTTCTAAAATCACGCCCTGAGAACTCCTACAAAGCCTCAGAGTCTCACTCAAATCAAGTTATTCGTGAGGCAGCTTCCTTTGCAGCCCCACTTCTCTCTCGTTATCGAGTCCGCAGGCCGAAAACTCTCTCTCGGACCCCCCAACAAGCTTTCGGCCGACATGGACTGTCTCCTGGCGGCTCGGGCCGAATCTTCTCCCTACGCGCCGCCTGCGCCCCTTTTGCCTAAGGGAGGGTCGCTTCCGATACGGCAGAAAGGCCCTCCAGGCCCAAAGCCAGTCCCATGTGGTATATGGTGGGTAGGCACTTAGGTTCCCACATAACCACGCAGCTGGCTGCGTGGTATGCTAAGAGTATTCACCACCTCCCTCCCCCGGAGGGTAGCCCTTTACTTTCCTTGTGGGCGAAAAAAAAACTGTGTGCGAGAAACTCCGCTTAAGTCATTCTACGAGTAAAGTACATAGAATTATTACTTATAGAATACTAGTACGCGCACCAAAAGTGAAAAAACTAAAACTAACGCGAAACCGCGTAAGTTCACTCAGCGACGCGTCAGTGCACAACGTCACATCTTACGGAGAAGAGCTCGCGAAAAATTGTAAAAATGACCGTTTGTGTTATAAATGTTGTCACAACAGGGATGATAAAGATAAATAAGTGATGGTATTACATTTCATATATAAGTTAATATACATATTTCATTATAACTACGTAAAATTAAAAAAATACTTACCTAAGCTATCATAATACAAATGTTGCTAGTTGTGGGGAAAAAATCACAATTTTCTTATAAAAATATTTATTTTCTATTTGTGTTTAAAACGTTTAATCGCAACGCTCTGTGTAAAACTCAAATGTTTATATCTAAATACCTACTTCTCTACACTGATTTCTAAGAGGATTCTAGATCAATTCTTATATACATGCTGAAATTTTAGTGCTTGTTTTCCCGCAGCCATATTATACTGTCTCGATAGTAGAGTCAACTTATTAAAATAAAAAATATTACAATTAAAAAGGGCAGATTTACAATAGTAATACCTCACGAGCGAGTTGGGATGTCCAGACTAGTTTATGTCGTATCTCGTATCGTACACTATCGTCGTATATGTAATATCACTACACTTGAGAGTTCATACTCTGAACATTTATTAGTGGCCCTTCACTGTGTGTGCAGCGCGCAGTAGGGCGTGCGATAGACGTAACACTGCGTTATGTCCAGTGAATTAATTTTTTTTCAGACTTTATTATAGTAATACGGCATAAGCTAGCCTGCACACCCGACTTACTTGCAAGATATTGTTATTGGTTTGAAATCGCATTCGATTTTTGTTTTTCTCGATTTTAAATCTGCTATTTTTGCATCCTAATAATTTTTACTTTAATAAATCTATTGTACTACCAAGACAAATCATTTTACTTCGGGAACACAACCATTAAAATTTCACCATGTATATTGGATTAATCTGTGTGTATATCCTTTCAAAAAAAAACTAAATCGGTTTAGAAATTATAGAATTCTGAGGTAAAAAAAAATTAAAAAATACACTGAATTGAGAACCTCCTCCTATTTTGAAGTTGGTTAAAATTAATCATTACACGATGTGCTTATTGTATTCGAGCAAATTAATTGTGTTTAGTAATATTCTTAAATTTTATTACTTCTACATTTTTGTACCATTAAAATATGTATAATAAAGTTATATTAGTACCATCATTATCGTGTTTATTTTATTCCTTTTTATATTCTCATAAAATACGTCTTCGTACGTAATACGTAATCTTTATTATATCGATTATTTAAAATTAATCAATCAAATAGTGATTTGCACAATTTGATTGCAAACGTCAGAAACTGGTATCACTGAATGGCGTGTATGTGTGCGAGTGACGAGCGTAGGCACATTCGACTCGCGCCTACTAACATAATGACCTTGCGTCACTTTAACGCTCGTGTTTTGTACTAGACTGCGTTTCTACTGGGTAATAATTCTATGGTAAAGTAATTCTATGAGAGTTAAGATAGTGTCGTGTTTCCGTCCGTTGTTGCGGTTCTTCTGGTGTAGGCAAGGAGGATTGTGTTGCTGTTGGTGTGCATACTTTGGTGTTGTCATGTAAGTATATCCTTCACTTTGCACCAGTATTTAATTGAGACAGGGACATATTACGGTATGGTCAAACTGAAAATGCTCTATACTGAATGTATAGTGCATTACGCGGTCTTTTTATTGATAATGATTAATTACGTAAGCAAGAGAGCCAGTTGAACATCCGCTCTCACACTTTTATTATTTTTGGCAATTAACCTTTCCTGATGTATTTCAGAGATCAGAAGTGGGGTCTTTTGTTGTATTTCCGACAAGCTGTTATTTAACTTGTAACAATGTTTGTTTGTTTGATAGGGTCAGTTTTTCTCAACCGTTTGAGCTGAAATTTTGCATATACGCTTAGTTTGGATGACAATCCATGGATAGCTAAGTGATGTCATTCTGAATCCAATATGGCGGACTTCCCAAGATGGTGGATTAGTGATTCTCTGTGCACTCCCATGATATGAGTATTAAATAAAAGGGGTTGCTAGGAAAAATATAAAAATAAAATCACCTTACTCTAAATACAATATGGTGGACTCCCAAAGATGGCGGACTATATACTAATTCCGCAACCAGGTCCTTCAAAAGTGTCATTCATTGCCAAGTAAAAATCAGAGCACATTGGTGGAATAGGCGAGAAACTAGTTCAACTTCCTTCAGGAATACGTGCATTTCGGTCTCTCGCCAAGGCTGACCAAGAGAAATTCTGTCAGCCATCTCTGCCATCTCTCCACAGGGATGACTGCTCACTGGCCAATGCCACACTCTCTCTTTGCGTCCAACTCGCATTCACACCGCCGACCATCCGGCGATATGAATGCTCCATGCAGAATGTGCTATTTACTCAGCACTCGGTGCGCAAAGCTCTCATCTCCCTGGATATCAACAATTCGAGAGGGCCTGGTGGAGTCCCTCCTATTGTGTAATAGATAAATAAGTATGTAAATAAAGTGTTATGTTTCTCGTGTTTTATTTAAAAATAAGTATAAATGTGTTTTAGAATAATTAAGTCATTTTATATTCATAATCACGCCACGCGCGATTCATGTACGCGCTGACGCTCTACTTAGGACTGCGTCACGCACACAAGGGCGCGCTTAAATACTAGTAAATCAGAGAGCAAGGTAGTAATTGAAGGGGGCTCCCGAATATGCGCTGTCATTTCTAAACCAAGCCGTGTCGTGTGCGCGCGTGTAAGTAGCATAATGTAAGCTAAGACCTGGACATAAGAAAATTATATGTACATTAAAGATTTTCTATAAAATAAAGAATAATGGCCACATGGGTGTAGCAGAGAAGTTTCGCATTATTAATTATACACTGCATGCACCTTTACGTAAATTCGCATTGATTTTACACTATTATTCACCAGCTGCGTATAAATATGTTAGAGAATGCTAGAAATGTAATAATAATGATCTTTGAAAATAAATGCATATTTTTATATTCTACATATTTACCTTTTAAAGTATTAAATAAAATATAATTAAAATGTAATTCTGACATAATATTATGTTACATTATATTAACACATTATGCAATATAAATAACAATTTAAAAAATTGTACTCGATACAATTTACAATACAATCTAAATAAACATTTACTTATTACATACTGATCATTCTACCTACGTATATAATCTATGATGACAAAACCCGCGCACGCGCCACTGTACTATTTACCGCGCATGCGCGAAGACATAGAGTAGTGCACAGTTTTTGTTCGGAATAGCTTCTCTAGTACGTAGTACATTATATCTCAATGGATAGGCTATAGGTTATATAAGTATATTTCAGAGATAACAGCTAACGTCAAATCAAAACGACATCAATCCGTCATTAGTGTTGCAGGTTTTGGTGAGAATAAAATATTAATACCACTGAAATTAAGGCAAATTCGTGGATTTGAATGATCAAAAGTGGTTTAATATTTTATTTTAATTTATTTCCATACTAGTACATAAACTAGGCCTACGCTTCATACAATTTTGGACCGTCTCCTTTACTAGAAAACATATAAATATCGCGGCCATTGGCTGGGGATCCATTCCAGGTTCGAGCCTTACCAGATTTTTCTGGTAATGCCCGAAAGTCGGATAAACAATGAAAGGACAAAAGAAGATCGAAAGAAACTTTCTGCCCTGCCCTCAGCTGCCTCCCTGACAAGTCAACAAGTGTTTTTACCTATATTAGCGATCAAAAATCAACAATGAAGCAATTAATGAAATGAGAAGTCTTAGAAACATATCCAGCGACAGCTAAAAAATTAAAAATAAATTAATATAAAAATATATTTTTACTAGCTTTTACTAAAATACTCTAAATGGAAGAAAATAAACTTGATATTAAATGAAACCCATCAATTTATTACATTACACAATTGATATGATGTAAACGTTTGACTAGACTTGGTGGTGGTAAAGGCCATGCTGACGGAGCAAGTGACAGTTATTCAGGCAGCAGGGATGGGCCTTTTCAGCCCTGTTTGACAACTGGACAGAGCTACCGATGTCGCATGTGAGTCAATTTCGCGTCCCTATATTCCTCTGGTAATCCTAACACCTGAAATTTCTTTTGTTTTAAAGCAGGGCGTTCCCAAAGGTGCGGGCTCCATGCAGGGTGGGAAGCCGGTAGGACGAATCTTCAAACTAAATTAATAATGGACGACTTAAAGCCCAAAATTAAAGCAGGATATGTGTCAAAGGTGACTACCAGAGGCACCAACACTCAAGGAGACACTGGTAGTAAAATGGTAACTCTGAGCACGTCATCCAGCGTAGGTGGCCCTTTCAAGGGAATTTCCGCACTGGAGGCTCCTAAAACCAGTTCCTTGGTGCCGGAGCAGCAGAAATTGCGTCGGCTCAATTACGCAAGTGGTTGGAGGCTCAACGGACGGCCATAGCCCTAATCCAAGAGCCGTGGGTTGGGGACGGTAAAATCAAGGGCTTTAATAACATAAAAGGTAAGTTTTTCTACAACTAGACAAGCCTAGAGCGTGTATTTATTCTACTCAAGATATCTGTGCACAACAATTAACAGATTTTTGTTCCAGAGGCAAATATGCCGTAGCATTACAAAACACACAGGAGGAAAGAATAGTCGGCGCCTTGGTCTACATGTTGGAGGAAAACACTCCTCCCTCTCATGACCTCGTCAGGCTGGTGAATTTCTGTGCGAGGACCGGACTATAGGTTGTGATCGGGACGGACTTCAACGTCAACTTCAACTTTAATTGAAAACCCAATAAACAAGGTAAGGTTTTAGTTGAATCCTTATTTAGCACTAACCTAACCATTTTAATCACAGGTTCTGAACCAACTTTCATAACCAAACGTTGTCGCGCAATAATCGACCTTACACTTGCAACAGAAGGAGCATCTAAACTATTTACGGGATGGCATGTGTCGAAAGAGGCCTCATGCTCAGACCATAGGTGGATCTGCTTCGTACTACAGGTCGATATCCCCGATACACCGCCATGAAGAAACCCCCGCAATACGGATAAAACAAAATACCTTAAGGATGCGTTTGCAAAATAGAATCGAACTATTACGTTGACTAGGGTCAACGTAATAGTAACGTAATAGTCGCGATTTTTCCGGACCGATACTACTTAGGGACCTTCAAGAAAAGAGCGTACTCCTTTTTAAAAGGCCGGCAACGCATCTGCGATTCCCCTGGTGTTGCAGTTGTTCATGGGCGGCGGTAGTCACTTACCATCAGGTGAGCCGCATGCACGTTTGCCCCCTCTCCTATAAAAAAAAAAAACACACAAGTGTACACACGGTTAGCTGCGGGAATCGTAATCAAGTAAAACATTTTGATACTTTGAAAAATTCATTTTTTTCTCATTTCCTATACCTACAAATATATACTTAGATACGAAATTCGAATACCTACCTCTATGACCTGAAAGTGTACTTCAGTGAGTGCTGATGGAACTCCTGGACGAGTAGAATAAGGTGACCCAAGTTTAGGCTCGTTTTGTTAGTTATGATGAAACCTTACCTCCGGACTTGATGCAGTAACCTGAAGGTGTACTTTGGTGACTACTACTGGAACTCCTCGACGAGTAGAACTAGGTGTGCTGAGTTTGGGCTCGGTTTGTTAGTTATGATGAGGCCTTACCTCCGGGCTTGATGGAGAGACCCGATGGTGTACTTCAGTGACTGCTACTGGAACTCCTGGACGATTGGAACTAAGTGTGCCGAGTTTGGGCTCGTTTTGTTAGTTATGATGAGACTTTACCTCCGGGCTTGATGAAGAGATCTGACGGCTTACTTCGGTGATTATTACTGTAACTCCTAACCGTTAAACCGTTACGACATTGCCAACGATTATTTTATTTATAAGTTTAGTTATCCCTACCACTAGTCTTTATATGCAATTTAGAAGTTATGGTTGTCATTTTAATACAATTAAACAATCAATTGTACCAATTGTAAATAAGTTCTTTACTACAAAAATTATATTGAAATTAATAAACGTACCTAATTGGGTACTCAGTACTCACTTACGCTATTATAAACACTATTTCATCGTTATCTTTGATTTTGTATAAGAAAATGGAAATGAAATGGTACTGGATAATTGATTAGTTAAAATCAATTGCAATTATGATCGACAGTTAATTATCAGAATTAATGTAAAAAATAATACTTTTACTTTATTTTAATTGACTTTCCGTATTTAATCCGACCAATATTTTGAATTTAAAAAGAGGTACGTCAAAATTATTAAAAATTACTTGTAAGTTTTATAGTGATTGCTACCTTTAGTTTTTATATCGCCGGCAAACAAATCTTAGTAGGTAAATTTTGGTGCAACATGACAGCATTGCCAACACCAATTTGTCAAATTCCCCGAAATTTCATGCCAAATTCCCCAACTTAAGGACAAAATTTCAACAGATTCCCCAGAAATTCCCCTCAATTTTATTTTAAGAAATGAAACAATTTTCAACTAATTCTATAGATTTACTTTTAACTAACATTTTTTTACTTTAAAATTAAAAAAAAAACCGGCCTAGTGCGAGTCGGACTCGCGCACCGAAGGTTCGGAACATATCCGTAGGTATATAAATTTAAAAATATTAAAAATATTTTTATTATATGATGTACCTAAAAATGCTTTTCGCAATTTTGCCTTTATCTGTGCTATAATACGTTGCTTCGTACCAAATTTCAAGGTTCTGAGTTCACGGGAAGTACCCTGTAGGTTTTGATTCCCTTGCGAATGTCGAATATACATAACATAACATAAACACTCACGCCTGTCACCCAGAGGGGTAGGCAGAGATTATGGACTTCCATTTGGCACGATCCTGACACACCTCTCTCGCTTCCTCCACATCCATATACCTACGCATACACGCTCGTCCGTTAAAGGTACTCTTGATTTGGCCCATTTTTAATATATCGCCAATTTGGTCGATAAACTTTCGCCTAGGGCGACCCTTCCCGACTATGCCGTTTACCTCTGCAACATAAATTTGCTTTGTCACTCTTTCCTCATTCAGTCTTTCTACATGGCCAAATCACTGAAGCATTCCTTTCTTAAACCTGGTCACAACATCATCTTGCAAACCACACTCTTCTCTTATTAAACAATTTCTCACTCTGTCATTCAGATTCATCCCTAACACACTCCTTAATGACCGCATTTCTACAGCATTTATTCTACTCTCGTGCTTCTTCTGCCACACCCAACTTTCACTACCAAAAATTAAAGTAGGCACTAACACAGCATTGTGAATTGCCATACGTGCCTTTTTGGACACATTCTGACTTTTCACAATAGAGTGTAGAGCCCCATTCACTCTATTTCCTGCATTCACTCGTCGTTTTATATCCTTATCATATCTACCATCCCTGCTAAACACACATCCCAAATATACAAACTCATCTACTTGCTCTACCAACTCCCCTTCTATTCTTATTTCACATATCGTTTTACTTTCTTCTCTTTCAAAAACCATAACTTTCGTCTTACTTGCGTTCACTTTCATTCCCTTTTATTTTAATGTCCTGTTCATTAATGTAACCATCATTTTCAACTCGGCTGCCGATGACGCAAGTATGACTTGACCATCGGCGTACAAAAGGCATTTGACGGTTAACTCACCCATACTTAACCCGCATTCTTCTACTTTCAAATTTTCCAAACAATTGTCCATAAATAGGTTGAACAACCACCGGGAAGCCAAACAGCCCTATCTGACAACTTTATGGATGCCAAACCAGTCCGAGTAGGCCCCGTTGATCCTGACACAAGCACTAGAGTCCCTATATAGAGACTTCAATGCCTGTATCAGACCAGCGGTCAACCCAAATGAGTTCAGTGTTTGCCATAACACATCCCTGTGCACTCTGTCATAAGCCTTCTCCAAGTCCATGTGTACTGGCTTGCCTTCCTTACTTTTCTATCGCATCCTTCCTTCCAATTATATGCAAAACAAAACTTATGGCGCCATCTGTTGGCCTACAACAAAAGCGTCTGCAAGAGAAGTCGACGCGATCGATACACACATGTAATCAAGACTCAAGACGAACTGCATCGGTAATGGCTGTTCTTGTCTAAACCTTCCAAAATAAAATCAATGTAATTAAGAGTTAGTGAGTGTGCCGGGTCGACCCAGCTGTGTGCATAGACTATATAATCACGTAGGAGTGTGGTCAAGGAAGACTGAAACCTTCCTCATCCGAAGATATTGTTGAAGCCAAGTTGAAGTTGATCGCCGCTGCCGCTAACCGAGACTAATTTTCTCTCACTGTAGGTAAATTAAGTAGCAATTCCAAATTAAATTCTTTTTATTTTTATTTCAAGTAGAAGTGTCGCGATTACTACAAAAACGGAGTTCAATCAGTGCAATTTCTATTCTAACTGTTAACAAGTGGTCCGTACGAGCGCGAATTTCCTATGGTATTTTGGGTTCAATTCATTTGAAAACTCCAAAATTACAGTTCATAGCAATTCAGCTTTAAAAAAAAAACTTTTACAAGTAAAATTTGGTAAGGTACTTCTTTAATTGCCTTAATTTTAACGATATAGATAATACGAAGTAATTTATTAAATTTATTTGATATATAATTTTATAATTAGGGAGAATTATTCTCTGTCGATTGCATAAATTACAATTACTCGTTATGTGCCGTTCGTTGTACTTAAACACGGAGGTAGTAGGTGAATAATTATACTCCACATATTCAATACTGATACGTTGTTTCAATAGGTGTAGTTATAATATATACCTATTAATAGCGTTATTATTGATTAGTTAAAAAGTAGGTTTGGTTTTAAATTTACGGTTTTATTGGTTATAATTTCAAACATAATGACAGATAAGGCAAAGTCGAACGCTAGTGAAATTGAGAGACAACTCAAGTTGCTTACTATTCAAAGGGAATATGCATTTCGAGAAATTCAAATACTATGTGATTTATCGAAGAATATCCAAACGGATACAACTTCTGCCTCTCAATTCGAGTCTAGGTTTAAGCGTATTGAGTTAGTGCGTAAAGAATTCTTGGAGTATACCAATCAAATAAACGATTTAAAGTTAAAATTAAAGCCGGACGATATAGTTGATATGAAGCCCGTGATTGCGTTTGACGACATGTACTACACCGTCGAGGCCGCCAGAGCTGCTCTAAGCGAGGGTCGCACTCGAGCCGATCCACAATGCGACCCGGATCCGAGTTTGACTTCCGGATTTTCATACCATAGTACGAAACCATACGCGCAAGCACGCTTACCGAAACTCGAGCTGCCGAAATTTGATGGAAACATTGAACATTGGCAAACTTTCTTCGATACATTTTCCACACTTGTACATGAAAACAATAATATAAGGTCAATCGAAAAGTTTCATTATTTGTTGACGTGTCTCTCAGGTTCAGCGTTGTCAATCGCAAAAGGAGTGCCTGTTACCTCTGATAACTACAAAATTGTTTTTGACGCACTTATCGAGCGGTTCCAAAACAAACGAATTTTGGCCGCAACGTACTTAGATAAAATTTGTTGCTTCATTCCTTTGAAGTCCAGTAATTATGCCGATTTACGTAATTTAAACAATGTGTTGAATGAAACTGTTAATGCTCTTAGAGCTATGAAAATTAAGGAATTAGATGAGTTCATTTTATTTTATTTAGCTGCGCGTGTTTTAGATTCTGATACACGTAAACGTTTTGAAATGCAAAACGGGGAACAAATTATTACCTTTTCTGATTTGTTAATTTTTTACAAAGTTATGTTAAAGTTCTAGAGGTTAGTCAATCGGGCAATTGTTCCGGGTCTGGATTTCAATCGGGACAGTTGTATAAAAATAATGTACGTGCCACCGGGACACGAAATAGTCACAATAATAAACAATACCATAAATCTATATCGTTGCCGTCGAACACTGCCATAGCTTCAAATGCTTCAAATAAAACAGCTGATTGTCTATGTTGCGGGGCGGCACATGCGCTTTTCAAATGTCCGAAGTTTCAAAAACTTGATATTTCTGAAAGATACGGCTTAGTGTCTAATAAAAATGTTTGCATGAATTGCTTACGTTTAAATCATAATACAAAAAAATGTTTTTCAAAAATTACATGCTCAACTTGTGGTGAGCGTCATCATTCGTTGCTCCACGATAACACTACCATTGCTGCTGTTCCGTGTTGCTCCACTGACAAGACTAGCGACAAAACAGTAGTTACGGTTGACGACTTGACCTCGACTGCGAGCTCCGTGACTACCAGCGCTCACGTTGGTCATAGTCGTGCTCTCGTTTTGCTCGGCACATGTGTAGTGCGCGTGCGTGGTTGCGGTGCTGCCGCTCAGTATACTACCGCCCGCGCACTTATTGACAGTGGAGCTCAGGATAGTTTTATGACGTTATCACTCGCTCAACGTTTAGGGTTGCCCATTCGCCGCTACAATTTAGCTGTGGCAGGTTTAGGACAAAATGTAGTGCAAGTTTCACCCTTTATTTGATAAAGGGTGAAACTTCATGCGTGGTAATGCCAACGGATTCTGATAGTCCGAACTTCACTATTAATGCCATAATAATGAATACAATAACAAGTAAAATGCCTGTTGTAGAAGTACCTTCTGAGGTTCGTGAAAATTTTAAACATCTCGTTTTAGCAGACAAACAGTTCGACAAACCCACTAATATAGACATGCTGCTGGGCGCAGAGCTATTCCATAAAATTTATGATGGCCAACGCCTAGAGATAGGTCCTGGTTTACCAGTCGCTCTACATAGTGTCTTTGGGTGGGTGCTCACTGGCAAAATTGATCACAGCTGTCACCCTCCACCTATGGTTTCTTCCCTCGTTACTTCCACCCGGCTTTTGAATGACGTGGTCAAGCGTTTTTGGGAGGTCGAAGAACCACCGAAAACATTTATATCGAACCCCGAAGACGTTAAATGCGAAGAACTCTACTCTACTCTTGTGTCACGTAAACCTGACGGTCGTTACGTCGTTCCTTTGTTACTGAAGAAGCCTTGTGATGATCTGGGTAAATCTTTCGAGATGGCAAAATCACGCTTATTCAAACTCGAAAAGCGACTTGAGCGCAATGTAGAGTTAAAAAGGGACTATTCTGATTTTATGACTGAATATTCCGATCTGGGCCATATGCAACCCGCAGACGTTGGATCAGGCAAATTTGTAATTCCGCATCATTGTGTACTCCGCCCTGAGAGTACTACGACAAAACTACGTGTCGTTTTTGATGCAAGTGCCAGAACGACGAACGGAAAATCTTTAAATGATATCGTGTACACTGGGCCTAAGCTTCAAAATGACATTGTTGATGTGCTGACAAAATTTCGTCTTCACGCAATAGTGTTCACATCCGATATTTCGAAAATGTATCGCAATATAGATTTACGTCAGGAAGACTAATTTTCTCTCACTGTAGGTAAATTAAGTAGCAATTCCAAATTAAATTCTTTTTATTTTTATTTCAAGTAGAAGTGTCGCGATTACTACAAAAACGGAGTTCAATCAGTGCAATTTCTATTCTAACTGTTAACACCATGAACGCACAAAAAACTTTTTGGTTTTTGGCCAAAAACTTCTCCGCGATCATGCGCATGGAAAAGACCTGATCCGTACATCCCATTCCCTTTCTAAATCCCGCTTGCACATCCCAAATTTTTCCATCAGTTTCTTTCATAACTCTTTCAATTAGTACCTTAGCATACAGTTTTCCCACAATGCTAAGAAGGCTGATACCACGGTAGTTTTTACAGTCCTGCTGTGATCCTTTTCCCTAATATATCGGGACTATCACGGCTTTGCACCAGCCTCCCGGTACCCGCTTAAGTTCCCAACATAAATTAAACAAGGTGTACAGCAGGTCTGCCACCACTCCATCTCCAGCCCTTAGCATTTCGAGAGATACTCTATCATAACCGGCTGCCTTACCTGCTTTCATACTTTTCATTGCTTTCATAATTTCATCAATACTTATATCTCTATCCATTTCCTCTTCTTTCAGAATTTCAATTTCATTTAATTCAAACGTCTCATCACTCATAAATACGCTTTCAAAGTATTCCTTCCATCTCCTTAAACTCAAAACTTCGTCATTCAGAATACAGCCATTCTGGTCTTGTATAGCATTCATTCTAGGCTGTTTTGAATGTCCCCTGGTAGTTCTTACGACTTTCCAGAACATTTTAATGTTTGCCTGGAAGTTATCCGATATTCTTCTATCATTCTTATCCGTTCTTTCTTGCTTTTTCCTTTCAACTACTTCTTTTACTCTCTTATTTAGGTGTCTAAAAACTGCCTTTTTTCTTTCAATATCATCATTCATACTGCTAGAATTACTAGCCTTGGTTGCTAGTAAATCTAGCCATGCTTTCTTCTTTGCTTCAACTTCCATCCGTACCTCATCATCCCGCCATAACGTGTTATTTTTCCTTTCATTCGTTCTCTTACTTACACCACATACTTCGGTAGCTGCATCCACTAAACCTTTCTTGACGTTATACCACACAGTCTCCAAGTCTAAATCATTCATACACAATTCAGCCATACCACTTATATTTTCTCTCAATCTACATTTGAACTTCTCTTTCATACCTTCATCTTGTAACCTCTCTATTCTTATACGGTGTAACGCAGTGGTAGACACAGATGTCCGATGCCTCCAACGTCTGAAAAGACCATTAATTCGGCATAAGACCAAGTAATGATCCGTTCCTACGTTATAGCCCCGGTAAACCCTTGTATCTACCACCGCGCTCCTCATTCTTTCATCAACAATTATGAAATCTATCATACTTCTATCATCACCTCTATCCCATGTATACGTGTGAATCTTCTTGTGACGAAAGAAAGTGTTCGTCACAAAAAGATTCTTTTCCACGCATACGGCGAGAAGGCTTTCACCATTCTCATTTATACTTTCATCACCAAACGTTCCCAATATCCTTTCATAACCAAGCCTCCTCACCCCAACCCTTCCATTAAAATCGCCTAATATCACAATATTTTCATTAACATTGCATTTCATTAGCACCATCCTTACCAACTCCCAAAACTGCTCTCGGATATAAGTGGGCTTAGACATGTCTGGGGCGTAGACCCCTAAAACAAACAACTTCTTTAAGCCCACTTTCATTCGTATCCATAGCAGTCTCGGGCTTACACATTCATACTCTTTTATTCATTCCTCCACATACATTCAATGTAGCCAGACGGGCTTCCGCAATCCACTTTTCGCCCCTCCGGGGGACAGAACGTGACGGGTGGCGAACCTCGTCGCAAGTTTTCCTCCCGGAGATTCTTCGCACCCCTGCCCCATTAAAGGGGCGCCGGGAACTCGGGGCCATTTCGTAAATTTTTTGCCTCATGGTGCGAAAGTAAGGTGTGGTACTTTTTACGCCGCTACCACACGGCGAGGAGCCAAATCAGTTCTTTCGTCTTTGTCGCTTGTTTAGCTCCACCCGGGGGACACGTGTAGGGTGGGCCTAGGATTAGGTGGTCGAAGCCTACGGACGCAAGCGACTTATCCCCCAATAGTAAGTCGAATATATATATATATATATAATAAACGACTGTATATTTTGATTGCGTTGGCTTAGAAGTAAGTATTTGATAGGAAGTATTTGATAGGAATTTCAGCTTGACTCTTTTTCTCAGGAACGCGTGGAGCTACTCCACGCGTTCCTGAGAAAAAGGGTCAAGCGCCACAGACAGACAGACGGACAAAAAGTGATCCTATAAGAGCGGAACCCTTTCTTTTCCTTTTGAGGTACGAAACCCTCAAAATAAAAAATTGAAAAGCATTAAATGATATACAAAAGTTGCCTAAGTAAATCCGAAAATTGAATGTGGTGCAATGACGATAATTAAAAATAGGGAGTCATTCGATTTTCATAAGTAACCTAACAAAATGTCGAGATTAGTATTTAGATTTCTTAAAAAAAAGATTATGACTTGGACCTGGCTATCGATTTTCAAAATCCCCGTATTTTCCCCGCATAATACCAACCCCATAAAATCCCCAACCAACTTTAAGTTCCCCGCAATTTTGGGAAATCCCCGCATGTTGGCAAAGCTGACATGTGTAAATTCCACAGCGCGAGGCGACATGAGCCGGCCGGGCCATGGTAGCACGTGTGTGAAAGGGAAGGGTAGAGTGAGGAGGCATTGTTTCGCACCGAGCTAGATAAGAGTTCGGCGTCCGCGAGAATATTGACCCTATTGTCAGCTGATTTTATTTTAAGTTTCACTGTTGGTTTTATGTTTAAATATTTTCATGATTTTTTTTAGAAATTATCGTTTCATTCAGCTGTACTAACATGATGGAGCGTAAATAAAGTTAATAAAACGTTGTGAAAAGATGATTTTTTTTCTTCGGGGTCGAATTTCTTTGTAACCCATCATCAAAAGTATCATTAGTACTATCATCTGTCTTTATTTTCGGGAGAGTTTCAGTAACACCCGGTATAACTGTCTTTAATGTCACAGCTACTACCGGTATTGTTATAACGAGGTTATGGCTATACTTATAGACATACTTATTTAATTATTTTAATTATTATTGGACACGTCTGTACACAATAACGCGCACTTACAATCTCCTTTTTTTTATTTGTATTCGAGAAGAAGTATAAGATACCATTTAAACCAGCCAGCCGGAGGGATTAAGTCCAAAAGAGAGAGTCTAAAACAAATGAAGATGTAGGATCTGGAACTTTTTTTGAAGACCTCAACATCCACGTTTGCACACCGCTAGGTACGGTATCATTCACGCGGCCATAGCAATAGATGCTAGAAAGTTTAATAACTTCTCCATCAGAATACTGACTGACAGTTGGATGGTACTAAAAGTCCTGAGTTGCGATGTAGTGAGCTCAGGACTAATATATAAATGACGTCAACGATTAAATGAGATATGTAAACACAACAATGTGACTCTGCAATTGATAAAGGAACGCAGTGGATCCAGAGGCAACGATGCAGCAGACAAACTGACCAGAAGAGGATCGGCTCTTGCCACTATAGGGCCAGAATCAATCATACCAATCCCCTTTGGTAACGTTCGTTCACTGGTACGTAGACACTTCACTAATCAACATGCTCAACTTTGAAAAAGTCTAGTAGACTTTAAGTAAGCTAGGGAGGCCCTGCCTGAAATAAATAATCGTTTAACCAATGTTCTAATGAGACTGAACAAACCGCAGATCAGGATAGTAGCAAGTCCTATCACAAGACACCTTTAACAAACATTTATTTACCATAGGTGTTACGGATAGTCCCCTGCGCAGGGCATGAATGGGGAAGGAAGAAATGGCGGCCCCCGTGTTGCTGACATGTCCAAAAGTCCCTGCATACAGACCTAACACCTCGGCACGCCGGGATCACTTTAGATTTTCAGTTAAAATTTTGTATCTTTCACGTCATTATGTCTAGTCACATTTAAAGATTTGGTTACAACTAATGTAATTTCTTTGTCTAAAGTATTTTGTATAACTGTTGTTGCGTAACCATTCTCGCAATTAACCAGAGCACTGAGCATTCTAAGCCTAGCACGAAATTTGATGTAACTTAATATAGCTTCTCCGTTTAACAAATTGGTTGGTAATCTAACTCTTTGTTCGCAACGCGGGGCTATGTTAATTGCGTTAGTCGGATTATAAATTATGGGTATATTTGCGGAATTTGTCTGAAAGATTTGGTTATTCATATCGATTTTGGAATTTAAAGAGAACGCTTGCGATAAGTCCATCATAACGGCCGTATACATCGTATAAAACTTATGTATTTGATCACTATTGAAAGTTGGAAATAACGGTATAATTATTACTTCATCGTGTAAACTATGAATGCATCATCAATCTATCAAATGCAATCATTGACATCGTGAGCATGAGTAATGATAACTTCAAATGGTTCGTAACGTTTAAAGTTCGCAAAATATCCGTTTGTTTTAGAAGGACTTATGAAAGATCTAGAATTCCCGGTATCAGTTATAAATTTAGCAATAATTTAATGTATTTCTGTATATGGTAATTTTGATTATTCGCAATAAATGATTTCATCTTCCGTTTGCGTGTAGTCTACTTCACAGAAATGGGTATCGTCCCTGTTTTCGGTAAACGCGTATAACTCGTTCATACGAAAACATTGAGGTTTCACAGGTGGTACTATACAGATACATCGGTCGATTGAAATTGTGGTTGTAGTAAATGAGTTGGTGGTCTATAACCGATTAGTTGGTGACCTTGGTTCTATAACCAAACTTTTTAGTCTATATTCAAACTGTGGTGTTACATCTTTGTTACACCTAATTATATCCTATGGGTTGTTGGGGTTGCTGTGTTGCTAACTTAATTTGCTTGCTTGGTGTATTACAAAGTTAAATCTTGGTTGAAATTGCATATTATGTTGGGGTTGAAATTGCTAAAGCTGAAAGTGAGGTCTCATGTACGGTGTATTTTGGGTGTGTTCATTTTAAAACTTTATTGTGGTATTTGTGTTTTGTGACAAAAATGGTTTCATTGAATTTTTTTAATAAAGGCACTGGCTGAGGTTTATGTTGGGCGTTGTTCGGTAAACGTAACATATTATTTCTCGCCTGATGTTGGTATAAGAAATTAACTTCTTCAAGCACTATGCTCAAAACACTTTCTAGGATGTTACATTCTTTTGACCGTACAGTGCGCATTAAATCCTCGTGAAAATTATATAAGAAAACATTCCTAGACATGAGTTTATAGTAATTTTACTCATACGAAGGTTAATATCTAAAATTCTATTAACTTTTTCTATTAACGTACTCTTTATATATTGTATTTTATTGCGGAAATCGAGATATGATTCGCCGTTATTAATTTTTAAAGTTACCGTTTCGATCGCGAAACATTCTTCAAATCGTGGACCACCGAAACGTTGCTCAAAAGTTAATTTTAATTCTCCCCAGGGTTCAATATCTGGTCTTCCACTAATAAGAACAACGGCTCTACCTACTAACTTTGACGTAATCACTTGAAATCTGTCTAAATCTTGTTCTGTGTTTCCTAATTATGTACACAACTGTACAACTTATTCACATTTACGAATAAATAAGTTAAGTCAATTTTCGTCAACGTGAAGTTTTAGAATAATACCAGAAATCTCCTTAGGAATCTGTGTTATTTTAGGCATTTTTATTAAAATATATTTATATTATAATTAATTTAATTAAATACTAATATTTAATAAAAATAATATATTAAATAATATAATAAATTTAAATTTATTAATTTAATTTAATTTACTTATCTTCGAAATGGCTGAACAGATTTTGACGGGACTTTCACTGGGAGATAGCTGATGTTATAAGGAGTAACTTAGGCTGCTTTTATTTTAGAAAATAATTAGGGATCCGCGCAAAAAATTAAAACCCTTAATTGAATGCGGGCGAAGTCGCGGGAAACAGCTAGTTTCTAAATAAGAGAAATAAAAACGCACTTCGAAATTTGGAAATAACGCTACCACTTTCTAGAATCACAATTAAAATGGAATGGGATTGGAAAATGCAAATCGAATAGCGATTAGGTCTACTCACGTACTCTCCATGTCCCTCCGATGAGTTTCAGTTCAGTAGCGTGACGTCCTCGCTGCTTTTCTTCTCGACGAATTTATTTGATTTATGAATTTTCGTTGAAAACCTTAGGAAACGCTCGTCGTATTTAACTGAATTTAAGTAAAACGCAAAGTGAAAATTCTATCGGCTGTGCCAAGATATGCAGGGGCCGAAAGATGTTTTAAAAATAGTAATTTTATTAATTAAAGATGCTTTATCGCTACAATAACTTGCTTAAGACTAACTTAATATTATATGCTTAAAAACTAATGCATGAGAGCCGACACAGCAGCTATACTATTTCCGTTTGTCCACTCAGCACATGCCTGTGGTCTACAATTAGAATATTCTGCAGATGCGGACATCTTGGTGGGTCTCGCCACCTGTAACAAGCTACCTTGGAAACCTTTCTTATTCATCGGTTATCGGTTCCTCGATATATATGGCTCGCTTTTTGCCATTGCCACTTGCCGCTTTAATTCGTTGAACTATGCTAGTTGTTCTACTGCAGATGTATTTTCAGATTCTTCCCGGACGTGCTGACAAGTGGAATGCAGGGCAAGCAAAATGAAGTGACGAGCTCATAATACGTGCAATATGTCGGTAGCTAATAATCACTCAGAACCGTGTTTTACGGCAGTCTTTTGAAGAGGCTTATTGAACTTATTACATATGATGATCATAATAATAAAATATACATACCAACTTACATTCACTTAATTAAAAATGACATGTAATGTAATTAATTCATAGCGTGCATATAAGTTATTTACCGTTTGGTGGTGGCGTGAAGAATCGATGTTCCCGCATCTCTCTTGTAAAGGGTCATAGACTATGGGAGTGCTAAGAAAAACCTCATGGATCCTAATAAATGACGATATATTATGTTGTATACGCATAATGGAAAGAAGGAAATAATTTAAACACTCACGATTCAGTGAACCAAAAAAAGAAACAACGCGGAATATTAATTTAATATATACAAACATCTGCGAAGTCAGTAGGGCTTGAGTAAATAGATCAACACATTATATTATAGTCAGATTTTTGAGTAAAATTTATAGAACCTTAATTTTACTATGTAAGTACTAAAGAATAGGATGTGCGAAATGAAAAAAAAATGCTGAAATATTTTAACAATTATATTTATTTATAGAGCATTGTGGAACTTGGAGTAGTTTTGAATTTTAATAATTTAACTCATCTCTTCATCATCATCATTACAGCTCTGCACAAGTCCACTGCTGAACATAGGCCTCCCCCAAGGAATGCCACAAAACACGGTCCTTAACCACCTGCATCCATCGGCTTCCTGCACGTTTTACCAAGTCGTCTCTCCGTTTAGACGAAGCTGCCACTCGAGAACCTTTTTTCCCCGTCGGTTATCAGGTTTTGAGCTATTTGGCCGGCCCATTGCCACTTCAGCTTATTAATCCGTTTGGTTATGTAGGTCACTCTGGTTCTACTGCAGATAGGATATCATTTCTTAAGTTTAACACGCAGAGAAACCCCGAGCATAGCCCTCACCATAGCTCGCTAAGTGACCTTGAGTTTACTCATACGGCGAGCAGTGAAAGACTGGTTGTAAAATTTCGTTTTCATGTTTTGGGGTGTACCTGACGAGAAGATGTGTCGTGATTTCCGAACTCTACCTAGCCGAGTTAAATCCGTCGATTGACCTCTAGGTCGAAGTTGGATTTATCTTGTCGGAATATTTGTCCCAGGTAAACATACTCGTCAATAACTTCGAGCTTAGTGCTGCCAACAACTACCGGCATTGGTGTAACATGAACTTGCACATGCTCTTTGTTTTGTCCATGTTCATCTTAAGACTCATCCGTTGGGAGGCAATATTGAGGCCAATAAGCATAGTACTTAGATCCTCCAGCGTTTCTGCCATAAAGACTATATTGTAGATAAATTGAAGGTGAGTGATGTACTCGCCATTGATGTTAATATCGTTTCCTTTCCTCATCCTCAACCCATTTTTTAGTGATATTAAAAAATCCATCATTATACATTTTTTGTTAACTTTATTTTCCCACAGCTGACAAATGTCTTCTCCATATCTTTTATTATTTTCTGACTTGGCTGATATTCTTATTCCTTTACAAAAGCGTCAAGATTGTCTCGCTAACTTTTCTTAGTCATCATCGATCCTCTTTTTATATATGCACTTTACAGCTTCTACATATTGTATATTAGCCCAATAAATTTCAGTACTATACACGGGCTGCTCCCGTTGTACATTTTAAGAGTTATTGAGAATTTTCCCGTACCGATACGACTTAGGGACATT